>CM053791.1:732953934-734405184 GCA_028749045.1 Cupressus sempervirens | reverse complement strand
TAGATCCAAATCCTATGGAAAATCAAAGACTCATAGAAAGTCCAAGGAAAAATGTTGGAACTATGTAAAGACTATAAAGAGAGAGAGAAGAAGAAGAAGGCCTTAGATTTAGGTCCAAAAAAATCTTAAGAATATGGTGATGCTTTCATTACAGTCTTGGTAGTGCATGCATCTGATGATGTGTGGTTGATAGACTTGAGTGCTTCTTTCCACATGATCTCTCATTGAAGCTAGTTCTCAAAGTATGAAGTTTTTGAGGGTGGAAAGGTGTACTTGGATGATAATTCTCACCTAAAGATATTTGGACAAGGATGGGTCACTATTAGATTCCTTGATGGATGAGCGAAGGGGATCAATGGGCTAATGCACATCCTTGGTTTGGCACAAAACCTATTATCTATAAGTATGTTGAATGATGTAGGTGTGAAAGTTGTTTTTTCTAAAGATGGATGCATGATGATGAGAGGAGCTATGGTGCTTACTATGGTATTTTTTCTCACCATTTGAATGAGCAATAAAGAATATTATTTTTATTGGTTTCAATGGCAGTGCAACAAATGTACCTAAGGGTGTAAATACTTTGGAACACAAGCTTTCTATAGAAAAGACAGTGTTCTAGCATATGAGATTTGGCCACATTGATGAGAAAGGTCTCAAAACCCTGAAAGAAAAGAACCTCATTGAGGAGTTAAATGATTGTAATCTCGAGTTCAACTTTTATGAACATTGTGTCTATGGTAAAAAAAATCATGTTTAGTTTTACTCTAGTTCTCGCAAATCTTTTGATGCTTTAGATCTTATTCATTCTGATGTATTTGGTCTTGTAAAAGTTCCTTCAATCTCCAAGTTTTTATTTTTTAAATGTTTCATAGATGATTATAGTAGAAGGACATGGATTTATTTCCTAAAAAGTAAGACACAAGTCTTTAGTCAGTTCAAGGAATTTAAAGCCCTTGTAGAGAATTAGACTAGTAAGAAGATTAAGTGTGTGTGAACTAACAATGGTGGTGAGTTTTTCTCAGCAAAGTTTGAATAGTTCTGTAAAGAAAAAGGTATCAAGAGACATAAGAGAACTCCTTATACCCCACATCAAAATAGAGTTGTAGAAAAAATGAATAGGATACTGATGGAGAAGGTTAGGAGTATGTTTAGTGGAGCTAGTCTTGAACAGAGGTTTTGGGTTGAAATTGTGGTCATTGCTTACTATCTAGTTAAAAAATCTCTTACATCCGCTTTTGTTGTTAAGACACCCATGGAGGTTTGGTCTAGTAAGAAACCTTCAATTAGACAAATTCATTTTTTTTTTGTTTTGTGAAACTTATGCACATGTTCCAAAGGAGAAAAGATCTAATATGGAAGTTTTCAAATGTATTTTCATCAGATTTAGTGTTGGTGTGAAAGGATACAAGCTTTGGCACCCTGTGACTAGTAAGGTGTTGTATAGTAGAAATATTATTTTTAGAGAGCTAGCATCTTCTCCTATTGTGCTACATCCAAATGAAAAAAAAGAAAGAATACTATTCAATTACTTCCTACCCTTGAGAAGATTGAATAGAAAGATCATGTTGGGTCTAATGATGAGGAGAGCTCTAGTAGCTCTGATAGTTTAGAGGAAGAGGAAGAACAACCTCAACCTCAGCCCTTGAGGAGATCCATGAGAGAAAGAAAGTAGCTAGAAAGGTTTGGTTATTCTATCTTAGATTCTAGCTGTGCTTTCACTTTGATTACTAACACTGATGAGCCTAGATCTATGAAAGAGGCTTTGGATATGGAAGATGCAGGTTCATAGATTGAGGCCATGGATGATGAGATGGCTTCATTGGATTAAAAAAAACTTGGGACCTTTTACCTTTTTCTAAAGGATGGAAACCTGTTGGTAGAAAATGGGTATTCAAGAAGAAATTCTATGCAGATGACAGTGTTGAAAGGTACAAAGCTAGATGGGTTACGAGGGGTTACTCAAAGGTAGAGGGAATATATTATGGTGAAATATTCTCTCCTATTGCAAAGTTGACATCCATTAGATTTTTTTTTATCTCTTACTACATCATATGATTTAGAGATAGAATAGATGGATGTGAAGACAACCTTCCTTCATGATGATTTAAAGGAAGATATTTATATGTCATAGCCTGAGCACTACATTGTTAAAGGTAAAGAATCTTTGTTTTGTAGATTAAAGAAGTATTTGTATGGTTTGAAATAATCTCATAGGATGTGGTACCTTAAGTTTTATGCCTTTGTGTTGTCAATTAGATTTGTAAGATCAAAATAAGATCATTGTGTTTATTTTAAAGTTGAAAATGATTGCCTTCTTATTGTTGCATTATATGTTGATGATATGTTGCTATTTGGGAAGGGTAAGGGTATGATTTATGATTTTAAATCTTAGTTGTCAGCATAGTTTGAGATGAAATATCTTGGGGCAACAAGGTACATCTTGGGTATGGAAATTAGTAGAGATAGGTTTAATCAAAAACTTTGGTTGAGTTAGAGTAAGTATGTGAAGTCTGTGTTGGACAGGTTCAACATAGCAAATTGTAGACCATGTGTGTTCCTATTTTTATGGAAACAAAGTTATCTATAGATGATTATCCAAAATATCCTAGTGAGGTGGAGGACATGAGTAGAGTACCTTATGCTAGTGTAGTTGGAAATCTTATGTATGCTATGGTGTGTACTAGACCAGACATTTCCCAAATAGTGGGAGTTCTAAGCTAGTTTATGGCTAATCCTAGATGGGTACATTGGGATGCAGTTAAGTGAGTATGCAAATATTTGATGGTTCCATCAGCTAGATGAGTAAGCAAAAAATTGTGGTTGCTTCTTCCACTATAGAAGCTGAGTACATGGTTGCTACTCATGCTTGCAAGGAATTCATTTGGCTTAGGAGATTGTGTTCTAATGTTGGTGTTGATGTAGGACAAATTACTATTTAGTGCGATAGTCAAAGTGTTATTTTCCTTACAAAGAATCCATCTTTCCATGATAGAATAATGCATAGTGAGAGATATGGTGGAAGATGGAAAGATAAATTTGGAGAAAATAGATATTATAAAGAATGTTACAAATGCATTGACAAAACCAGTGCATGTAGAGAAGTTTAGATGGTGTTTGAAATCTATGGGCCTTTTGGCCTATAGAAATTAGTTCCTATTATGTTCCTATTGCTCTTACAAGGCATTCGACAAGTGGGAGAATATTAGGAATAAGATGTCTAAACCTTAGATAATTCCTACTTATTATTTGTTTTGTAAATGTATTTTTTTAAAAATAATGTAATTAAGTGTGAGTGTACATGTCTAGTTGGCATGTTGATGTGTTAGCATCTTGAATTGTGTAAGGAGATCATGGATGAAATGGCAATGATGGATTCCTATAAAAAAAAGAGTTATCTCTAGAAGATTCAATGATGGGTGAAGATGTGAGGATATGTGGCAATTGATTATTGAGTATTGTACACTGGAGTCTCCTATTTTTCTAGAGCATGGTAAAACCATAATACGGTTGTTCTTTGGAAGTTTCCCTAAAAGGGAAAGCACATGATATACACATTTTTAGGGTTGCACATTGGAGAGTGAGAAATTATATTATTGATATGGCATGTTCCTATTGGATTGGTCTTCTGTATCATTGTTCTACTGATAGAACTTGCATTGCAAGCGTGTTGTAACATTCTTTGTTGAAGATACTATATTGTGCAAGTTTTGGAGGGGTTGGGTTATTTTATTGAAAATTTTTTCCCCACTGCCATATCTTTGTGTTTATGTGTTTTCTCTCTCTATCTATTTTATGTGTCCATGGTTAACTACAATATTATTGTTTACATAGTACCAAATCTGAAATTGTAAGGATTTCATAAGAATTTGCACAATACTTTCCTTAAAGGATTAGTGTAGGATGCTACTTATGACCCTGAGTTTCCTTACACTCTTTCCCCTTCCTTCTTCCAAGTTACGACAATTTTATCCATTTTAATTGCAATGGATGCCCTTGCCATTGTAATTTTTGAAAAAAAGTATGACAGAAGCCAATTCATGGTTTTAGTCACTTGGGCAATGGGTGGCCATCACAATTGTGATGGCCCATGGTCGTAATTCGGGCCCAAATATAGTAGTGTGAAATTATTCATTACTTTCCAATGACAATTTTCTTCTTTTCTTCTTCTTTGATGTCTTATCTATTGAGTTTTTTAGGATCACTATAAATGTAATGGTACTATATATTTTTATGTGTTTTCCAAGTGTAGATCCAAATTCATATATATAGGAGTAGAAGAGATATGTCTTTATGTTAATAAATATTGGTTATTGTAAGTTAATTTCCATTAGACATTATTAACACACACACACACACACATATGTATGTATGTATGTATGTATGCATAATTGATGATTAATCAAGTGCAATAATATTCAACCAATAACATTGGGGATCAACTCAATCAGACTAAAACTACAACATTAATGCTCCCTCTTAGCTAGGGAGGATTTTTATAGAACACATTATGCTCTCAAGAATTTAGAAAGATATGATCTCAATATGATAATATTGAAAAGACATATTTAAGGATAACAACATATATCCATCAAAGTAGATTTTATATTTCAATATCATTCAAAGTATGATTCAACAAGTAATATCAACCATATGATATAAATCATACTTTTATTCTCTTTGTATGTACCCAAACATCATGTCCATGATGCCTACCAAGAGAATATGTCATATCATAGAAGGATATGTGTTATTTGATCTCTGACACAATTTGGCATAGCAACTAAATATGGTCTATCAAAAAAATTAATGTAGTTTACATTATGATACATTTATTACCATGATCTCTACCTATACAACAAATTAATGTAGTCCATCATGATAATATGTCAAGCTATTGTTAAGATCGACACCTTACAATATAGAACTCACAAACACATCAATAGAAAGATCATCACCTTTCATGACATTATCTACATAAACAAAATAGTAACTCACATGATATCTACCATCAATTATGTCAGAGGGTGGTTCCACCATAGCTTCTCCTATAGGGTGGAACAAAGGATTTCACCTCAAACTTCTCTCTTATGGAGAAGAATACATTACAAGGAATTTTACCTCAAACTTCTTCCTCATTAAGAAAATCTCAATCCGTTGACTTTTACATCCAAGGTTTCATGTCAGACTCCCTCTAAAATACAATTTCCAAGATCCTCTGATGTCAACTAGAGTAGATACTCACTCTTGAACTACTATGATAAGATCATCTTAAATGACCAAAATTGATCTTAGAACAGAGATCCATCATAGTCTTCTCCCTCTCAGTGAAAGAGGCCATTGTCTTTTATTTATTTCATAATCCTGTATGTTATCAATCAACAATATTCCTAATGCACCATTCTTCTTTTTCTAGAAGAATATTCTTGTAGACCAAGGAATGGAACAAGAATACATCAAGGAAAATGGATCTTATTATTCATATAAGAAATAGACTACAATAACAAATAATTATAATACTTAAAAATAATAAATACCGATCTCCACATCAATGTCCTCAATACAAGTTTCTCCAATAAAGGCCAATATGCATCAAATCAATAGATGATTCAGATTTGAAATTCAAATGATGTCCCTTTTCTTACATCTCCCTTCTAAATATGATTCAAGTTGGGACTTTGATAGTGTCTCTCCTCTAATATCTCCCCTCTAAACATGGTTCAACTGGAAATGAAACATTGATTATTATTCCCCCACAATGTAAAATTCTCATTCTTATATTATTGGAACAATTCTGCATCACATCAAATATGGAAAAATTCTTTTTGTTCTGCCTTTTTTCCCCTAGAGTCTCACCAAATATTTAATTTTCTTCATCGCATATAAAACTGGTATTGAATCTTTATTGAATTATATTAAATTCTACATCTTTTCTAAGAATTTGGTTTTCCTTGCTAGAAAGAGAACCTAATGCATGCATTGTGCCTTACAACACTTAGGTTGCTCTAATAAACATGTAGGTTGTAACATTTTTGAATCATTACATGTTGAGCTTGTATTGATAGAGGTTCTAAATAGATCGTAGGAATTCTCTAAACATCCATTGTAAACTCAATACTTGATGGCATGTAACCCATGTGTGGATTCATGAGGTTTTCTCTAGTCATCTTCTACTACCATAAATGCCACAATGTATTTATTTGGAGCCAGCAATAACTCTAAATCCTTAAAAGTATTCTCTAGAATAGGGTTCATCTCCAACAACTAAGAACCTCAAAGCACTCACACAAAAATAGTAATTTGAATACGAAGTCCTCAACAAAGACATGTCAATGGAGATTATAATTTGGAATCTCATAAAATGAAATGAACAAGAGCAGTTGTGTTGATTTTCTCTATTTATTTCTCAAATAAGAGAAAATCATTTATTTCCCAATGATAATCATCCCTCTAACAGATACCCAATATCTTTATTTGAGATGATTTTCAACCAATCTAGTAACATTGATTTTCAAGAGCTAAGAAAGCATGAACACATTGCTAATTACTAACTTCATACACAGTCATATGCATTAACAACATTATTGGAGAACTTCAATAGATAGTTATTATCACAATTACTGTAGTACACTATAAATTCATCAAGCACTAAGTCATTCAGAGTTGCCCATTCACAAAGCAACATCGGTTCAATATAGATTTCATAATTATCACAATGAGTCCAAATTACAGCGAGAGTGATCTCATTGTATTCATAGAATCACAAACCTTAAGTGGGAAGCATCAATTACATCACTATATGTCCCATTATATATTATGCTTTAAGGAATATTTTCCAATACACATCATTATCATTTTATTTAATTCCTACTATCACTGCCATTTTGTTCCTCCATTAGAACTTAATATTTATTTCCACTAACTGACTGAAATATTATTTTCTCTTTCATTATCATTCCAAATACTTGTTGTTGTTGTCAATGTAGAAGTCAATGGCTAAATTTTTTGTAGACATAGTTATCGATGGTCTTTATGATTCACATTATTTATGATGTTTCTTCTTTTCAACAGTGTACTTAATGATACCTCCATACATTTAATCTATCTATTTTCATTTGAAAGAGGTACACACACACACACACACACACACACACACACACACACACACACACACAAAAATACAATGAATCACCACCATTGACAACACAAATTAATTTTCAGCCAATCTTTATTATAGTTAACAGACTTGTCAACCTCTTTAATCACCTAGTAGGAGTTCATCATTATTGACTGACTGCATTGTCTTTGAAAATAGCATTTACTTACATGAAAACAAATGCTTTCTTTGTCAATAATGGAATTTTGAACCAACACCTTTCATTGCTTGTGATATGCTTTCAAGACTTTTACATGCTAAAAAAATTGTTGTCCCACCATATAATAAAGAGCAATATATAAAATCAACATTCCTAAAACAAGAAATGGTGTTCAAATTAGTCTGACTTCCAAATCATAGCTCAAACATGGCAGAGTCTGAGTCTATCTCCAACTTCATTTTTAAGACAAAAGTTCTACTTTGGTGGAGTCCTTAGGAATCCTAATGGGAAACTCAAAACAAAATATCTTCTCCAGATCATCATTCATAATAATAACAATGGTTTATGTAGACAAGAAGCCCATGACTAGTTATTGATGTATGGGAATCACCGACATAGATGCCACATGTAATAGTTATGTTCCTTGGTTGAGATGGGCCATCTATCATCTTCAGGAAGGATGATTTATCCCAAATTTTGTAGTCCTCTATTCCCTTTGCAAATTTGGTGTTGGGCCACACAAATAGAAGTTGAGATTTGAATGACAACGAATGATCAAAGTGTTGTCCATTAGGGTCCATTTGGTTGCGGGAATAAGAATATGGGAATAGGAATACATATTTTGGAATTGTTATTCTAGAATAGAAAATAAGAATATGTATTTCTATTCTTGTTTGGTTCAGTTAGAATTTGATGGGGAATTCATGGACTCAAATATTTATGTTTTCTAAAATAAATAAAATTGGAATAGGAATATGTATTCCTATTTCACCTATTTAGGTCGAATTGCAAATGCTCATTTTTGGGAAAAAATTGGAATACATATTCCTATTCACACTACTACATTTGGGTCTCAATTGAAATGATAGGATGTCATAATGGTGATGGCAACTCATTGCCCAAGCGAATCTGATAAGAATTGGCTCCTATTAGACAAGCATCAGACTTTTTTCGTCGGAAGTTGCGACATCTTGTTGCAATTACAATGCCCCAAGGTGTCATAAATTGAATCCACAGGGGGAAATACATCATTAGAGGCCCCATCTCATGTGTGACATCCAGGTGATGGAAATATTGTGGATCTGATGAATAGCCATTGTACCTATCCATTGCAATAGTGATGGATATGTGGCAGCAATGCTGCGAAACCAACAGTTAGCCATCAAAGTTGCGACGACTATGTGGTAGGAAAAATATATATAGAATGTGTGACATTGGAGAGTGCACTTTCCTAACAAATCTATTTCTAAAATTCAACTTTGGTTATGAACATTATCAAGACACTACAACGCTTTTACCCCTATAAGTGGTTTTCTTGTTATTTTTATCTTTTGGGAATGACCAGTCTCTCCCAAAAGAAAAAAGAAAAAAGAAAACAAGAAAACCAGGTAGAGGGGTAAGAGCATTTTAGTGTCCTGATAATGTTCATAACCAAATTTTAATTTTAGAAATAGATTTTTTAAGAAAGCACACTCTCGAACATCACACATTCCATATTTTTTTTCTATTATGATTGCAAAATAAGTTAATATTCAGCTTCACTTGTTTTGACAATAGTTTAATATTCTCTACTAATCAAGGCCAACCACCTGAAGGTGGAAGCTCATTTGGCTCCTCCCCCTCAAATATCTAAATTCCCTGTTAACATCTCAAAAAATTCTTACACAATCTTTCCCAAAAATCATATACCATATTCATGGATTGTGGAAATCTGATAGCTTTGATCTAAAACCTTTAAGGATCAATTTTTAAAGTACAAAAAAGGTTCCATACCTACAAAAGTGACATCATTTTCCCATCTTCTGGTGCATGTCATTTTTCTATCACATCCAAAATAAGATTCTACCACTTTGAATTGAGAATGAATGGTGCATTCAAATGTATGGACAATAGGTGGAGTTGATAAAACACAACACAATTACATTTATTTAATACCTAATTAAAGACCTCAAACAAAAATGCAAACCTATTATATTTTTCAGCTCCACCTGTTGTCCATGCATTTGAACATCTTCATTTCTCATGAGTAATTCATCACATGGGTACATCCAGGAATGTCCTCATCACCTCCTACATAAAATTAATCCAATATTAGAAAATGCCCCCTAAGAAATAATAGTTCAAGTGAAATAAACACATGAAAAATGAGAGAGAAAAAGAGGAATCTACTTACCAATAGGCATTGACATTGCATCTGTGGCCATGTTACTTGTTGAGTGAGTTTTATTATTTTCTTGTTGTACTAAGATCTTTTTTTTTATATACATACATTTACAGAGATTACAAGGGCATGCCAACGAAATACAATGATTACAAGGGCACAAAAATGAAATCCTAGATTTCTGCATGATACATACATACATGTATATGTATGTATATACAAAGAGATCTTTTTTAAGGTGCTAAGTGATGACTTACCTCAAGATCCTCCACCAAAATAATGTAGATCAGGAAAAATGGGCAAAGTTTGCAAGAAATTTTACAAAAACATATCATAGAAGATATTTTTAGAAAGAAATAAGCCATTCCAGCAGTGAGAATAGCTGTTACAAATTCTTGGGAGCTAAGGGATCCTGGACCTATGCTACATTTTCTATAGACACGGGAGAATTTACTACCAACTTTTTTACTTCATAACATTCTAGATCATATAGTGATGCCCAAATTAACAAAAATAGTAGATACTTGAGATGTAGAGATCACAAGGGCATCTTATAGAACTATCATCATATTAGGTACAATAAAATGAATGAGATGCAAAGATTAGAAGGGCATGACAAAAAGATGCAAAGATCACAAGGGCAGAACAATGAAATAAAATGATCACAAGGGCATGACAATAAATGAGATGCAGATATCACAAGGGCATGACAATGATACACAACGATCACAAGGGCATGACAATGAAATCCTAGATCTCCACATGGTACATACATAGATACATATGTACATACATACAAGTGTATGTATGTATATATAGAGAGATCTTTTTAAAGGTGCTAAGTGATGACTTGCCTCAAGATTCTCCATAAAAAATAATGCAGACCAAGAAAAATGGGTAGAGTTCTCAAGAAATTTTATAAAAACATATCATAGCAAATATTTTTAGAAAGAAACAAGTCATTCCAACAATGAGAATAGCTCCTAAAAATTCTTGGGAGCCAAGGGACCTTGAACATATGCTACATTTTCTAGAGACATGGGAGACATTACTACCAACTTCATTAATTCATAACATTCTAGATCATATAGTGATGCCC
Source organism: Cupressus sempervirens (assembly GCA_028749045.1). Lineage (NCBI taxonomy): Eukaryota > Viridiplantae > Streptophyta > Pinopsida > Cupressales > Cupressaceae > Cupressus > Cupressus sempervirens. Next base: position 734,394,611 of record CM053791.1, on the reverse strand, counting down.
AAACTAACAACAATAGTAGATACTTGGGATGCAAAGATCACAAGGGCACGATAATGAAATGCAACGATCACAAGGGCACAACAATGAAATCTAAGATCTCCACATGATACGTACATACATGTATATGTATGTATGTATGTATGTATACACACATACAAAAAATTCTTATAGAATTGTCATCATATTAGGTACAATAAAATGAATGAGATATATAGATTAGAAGGGCATGACTACAAGATGTAGAGATTAGAAGGGAATGAAAATGAAATGTAGTGATCACAAGGGCACAACAACAAAATCCTAGATTTCCACATGATACATACATACATACATACATATGTATGTATGTATGTATGTACATATGTATGTATACATAGATCTTTTTTAAGGTGCTTATTAAATCTTAGCACAACATAAAAATTGAAATTGTTGCATAAATATTCTAGGTTCTAAATAATTAAACAATAAAACTCACTCAACTTGTGCTAAGTGACTTAGCTCAAGATCTTGCACAAAAATAATGTAGAGTTAATGGGAAATATGTGTGTGTGTGTGTGTAGGGGAAATATAATGCCCATTAACAATGACATTAACTGTGCCAATACATGCATGGTTACATCCTTGGCTTCCATTATTGGTCCAGTGTATGGAGCCTTTATATCTAGTCATTCATTATAAATTGGGGAATATGCTTCATGCCTGACATTCAAGTGATGCATCTTCATATGCAATTTTATCACCTTAGAAAACTGTATTTGATCCTACTAGCTAGGAACAATTGATTATTCATTTTATTAAACCTAATTTGATGATTGTTCTACGGGAATTTGTAAACAACCCAATTAATCAGCAACTAGACCAATTTAACTAGGTTATGGCTCAGCATTTGCTAGTCCCATTTATCATATGGTTGCAATGTTGGAGGCAACATTTTTTATTTGTGTAGGATATGGAGAAAGAGTAGTGGTGTTGGCAAACATGAAAGTTTAGTAATGCCAAGTCACCTTGAGGAGCTTTTGTATGCTCTTAGCAAACATGTCATAAAAAAATTTCATCGTGACCTTTTTTTCTTCTACATGTTTTTGCATGGAGCCTTCACACACCTAGTGCTCACAAATTTCTACTTAATAATGTTTGTGAACTTGTAGGATCTAGTTTGAAGTAGTAGTTTTTAAACTTGAATGCCATCTTTTCTTTCCACATTAATCACTTGTATTGTAATAAAAAAATTTACTAAAAAATTGATATAAAAATTTGGGGAACCATATATACTCATAACCTATATTCACAAAGTTTTTTTTTTTTGGTGAGCTCTGCCTAGGGGTTAGTACCTTTTGAATTAGTTAAGAAAGAAAATACATAATATCAAGGAGCTAACACTCCATTTCATATCATCCCAACATACCAAACCTACTGAATTAATGAACTAGGTATCCAATCCCATTGTCGACTAAAATCAACTTGGTAGAGACTTCAGTGGGAAAAGATCATCATTTTCTTGGTAAAAGGTTTCAAACTTACTCAAATTATGTTCTTTTGCAACCCCATAGTTGAAAAGTGACCAAGATTTCTTCATTTTTTTCTTCTTTCTCTCAACTTCAAGAAAGAAAACACTTAGAAGACCCCCTTCAACCAAGTTTGTATCTATCAGATTCAGAGCATTCATCACCTTCAAATAGAGATTTTCAGCAATCATCCTCCTAGCTACACCATATGTAGAAATAGGATGGCCCAAAATTTTTATTATAGGTTAGAATAAGTCAAAGACCACCATGTTGTCATAAACGTAACCATTAGACTAATAATCTACTCCCACTAGAATAATGATCATATTCTTTTGCAACCCCATAGTTGAAAAGTGACCAAGCTTTCTTTATATTTTTCTTCTTTCCCTCAACTTCAAGAAAGAAAACACTTAGAAGACCCCCCTCCAACCAAGTTTGTATCTATTAGACCTAGAGCATTCATCACCTTCAAATAGAGATTTTCAGCAATCATCCTCCTAGTCACATCATATGTAGAAATAGGATGGCCCAATTTTTTTATTATAGGATAGAATAAGTCAAAGGCCACCATGTCATCGTAAATGTGACCATCAGACCAATAATCTACTCCTAGTGGAATAATGATCATATCCTTCTCCTGCTCATTGGCTTGCTTGAAGATCCTGGCCACTTGAGCTTCTGGCACCTTCTCCACCATCGCAACCTATGCACACCTACAATAAATTCCCAAGAATTCCATTTGATTTGAGATTTAAAAAATAGAGGCCCAAATAAATAGAAAAGGAGCATGCTAAATATGTTCTTGACACAATAGAAGGAGGAAGTATACTCAATCTAGAAAAAAATCATGACAATCTCTTGTGAGTCTAAGTAGTATTGATAGAGTACTGTAGAAGATCTAAGAGAAAGATTATTCAAATCTAAGGACAATAGAAACAATACCAAAAATTCATGAAAACACCACTGACCATATACAAGGGAATTCTTTCAAATTTTAACCAATACCTTTACTGACAAATGTCCACATATCTTCTGACAGAATATCTAGCAAACTCTATGGAATGTTATCTACACTCATAAAATTCATCTCATGATTTAAATCAATCCCCACATTTTCCAAAAAGTTAGCAGCTCTATTACCCTCTCAAAAAATATGCTAGAGCTGGAAATTGTCAAAAGATCGAAGGTGATTCGAGATAAAGTCTCTACCAATACTTATGAGGATTACTAATCAAGACTTGTCATGGCTCAAAGAAAGGCAAAGGAAGGATTAGAAAGTATATAAAGATAAGTTCCTCCTTTAAAATTTATCTTAGTAATTAAAAAATTTAATCTTGTGATATTTAGATTTATATTTTTTAACTATCTAATCCCAAACTAAAATTGTTGTTGCAAGATTGTCGACCAATTCATAAGGAGATAATATTGAGTTACTTGAGGAAAAGAAATTTTGGGAAGGGTGGACTGCAATTTAATAAATAAAAATAATAATAAATAAGTATTATAACATAATATATCAATCATATCAAATTGATATAATATAATGTTATATCCATTGAATACAATATAAATGAATTCTTGAATAAATATATAATTAATAATAAAATTATTATTATTACAAATATATTTGTATTGTAAAGATATATAATTAATATGATTCATATAATTCACGTTTATGTGCAATTAGTAACTATCTTAATTACATATTTTCACTAAAACTATATTAATTAAATATTGTAATAAAAAACTAAACCAATATATGAATGGTTACAATCGATGATCCATACACGTATATAAGGAAGGACATAATACATTCATATTATTACATCCTCTATGGATAATTTTAGTGAACATAGACAGGGATAATTAAATTTATCAAATAGGGAAACAATTTATAAGAAGAAAACTAGTTTATAAGAAGCAAACAAACAAAGACCATACAATCCAAATACAAGCATCAAATTAAAATGGTAGATGAATTCATTTAAAGGCCAATTGCGAGGGGATAGAGAAAGAGATCCCACATACAGTCAAAGGAATAAACAAATACAAACTACAATTAAAAAACATGTCCTAGCCATAGAGTAGAGGAAACAATACATGAGACATAAGTTATAATGATAGACTTATATAATCAATGTGTAACTCATCTACTATCAATATAGGAAAAAAGACATATTCAATTCCAACTCACCACACACAAAGTCTCTAGTCAAAGAGTTTGTAAGAATTAACAAGTGAAGGTTAAATCTAAACTCAAATGAGACATCTGCAGGGAAGATATTAGGAGAGTTGAAAACAATAAAAAGAAGAGCATAGAGTATTGAAGACATCAAAATTTATTCATAAGAGAAAATAGAGAAAAGACTCTCAGGGATTGCGACACATAGCCATTGAAATTTTATATACAATGAACATGATTTTTAAATTCAATCTAATACAAAGAGAATGTAGTCACCAAATAATGAGTTCCTGTTAGTAAAACTATATCTACTCAGCCAATGAGTGAGGATATAAAAACACTAGTGAACAAAAGGAATGAAAAGAGTATTGAATAAAAATAAATATTATTAATTACAACAAATTATAATCAAAATCACACATGATTCATGAATAATCATATATGTATAATAAAAAAATCAGAAATAATCCCCTCAGACATCAAAGAATATCCTATTAATCTCTTTCATATATATCTTTTTCAAAGTAGTCAATTTAAGAATTTTTTCTATTATGAAGATTAGTTACATGTCAAATGAAGTATTGTAGAACGTGCAAGCTCAACTACCTAACTATGTCCAAGGTGTCTACACATTGGAGGCATACTTTGCCTACCAGGCTACATACATACATGTAGCCACAGGATCAAGACCCTTGAACTACTTACTCTAACGAATATGTGGTTTTGGTTTCTAATTGTTTCAATGTAGCTATATTCCTATAACCACTAGTGATGTTTACTCACCTAATACAAATCTTCACCATCATACACCCACTTAGGCAAATCAAGCAATTTTCTATAATTACAATATTGTAATACCCTAGTGCAACCTTTTTGTTGTAGTTTATAGTTAATGTAAAGCTAACCTATATACGTCCTAACTCAATCCTTATATAGTTATGTTTAAAAGCTTGTGACAATAATCAATGGGTCTAAATAGACTAATCAAGTTAATGTTGAAACGTAGAGTTTAGCCTTCTATTTTCAATAGCCAGGTACACTAGGTAATGTCATGTTTAGAGGTAATGTCATTGTGGTTTAGAGGTAATTTTTCATGTTTAGAGGTAATATCATTGTGGTTTAGAGGTAATTTGCATGGTTTAGAGCATAATGTGTGTGTGTATGCATTTAAAGTAGTTCACATAGTGAACTAATTTACATACATACATGCACATATGCATACAATCATCATAATCAGTTATCCTTGAATTTGATCAAACCTATTATATATGAACAATAGATACATGTTTAGAAGGAAAAGAGAAGAAAATTTACATAGGTACCTCTTCTCCCCTTGAAGAAAATTGTAGAGCAAGGGCACATAGATCACAAGGGAACTGCAACAAAATCCTAGATCTCCACTGATCTCCACCAACATTCAGAGCTCTCCACTCTCGTTTAGAGATTTCAATCCTCTTTCTCACACAACTCTCCACAATCAATCAAAACAAATGGGGAATGATTAATGTTGTTTTTTCTTTTCTTTTTGTTTATAATCCATAATCCACAATCCACAAAATCTCTTTGTATACATACATACATACTATTAGAAATATTATGACAGGCCAAGTTACTGAGAGGGGAGGGATGAATTAGCAACTTATAAAACTTTTATCCCAATTAGCAATTAAACCTTTCTATGAATTTTGATCTAACTATATGCACGAGAAACTAAAAACATGAAAGCATATATAACACTTTAACACAAGATTTGGTGACCTAGAAACCTTCCAAATAGAAAGTAAAACTACGATGGGAATGATACCCACAAGCTTTAGTACTGTAGTATAAAGTTGACCTATTAAGGCTTACAATGATCACTTTTGATGATCTACCCTGCTAGGAGCAATAAGGACTGCTAGGTCCACCTTGCAAAAGGATTTACAAACATAGAATGAAGTATGCACTCGGTTAAAAGATTTACCCATGATTGTTAGGTCTACCTTGTTAAAGGATTTGACTAATCCACCTATTAGGATGAAGCAGTAGTTGATCTATGATCTGCAACTTTCTTTGCTCAATAAGATTTCTCAAAGTGTACAAATCACCTTGCTATGAAAGATGAATCTTTGTTGCTCCTTATACTATTGTAGCCTTTGTAATTTTCTCGTCTGATCTTATTTGATGATTACATTACTTCTATTCTTGATTATTTGGATGTGATAAAATACATTGCATATATACCAATCCAATTACATAATTACAAAGTTGGCCACAATACAAGTTTACAAAAATATTACAAAGTTGTCCAAAGTGTAGAAACTTGGGTTTTGAAGACTAACTTGGTGAGGTTTTGATACTTGACATCCATTGTCAATGCTCGACATCATCATGCACTTGGTAGATGTAGAAGCTTGATCCATATTGATCACTTCCAAGTAGTCTTGAACTTGGTCTACACTAGTGACTCGATGAATACTGTGAAACTCAACATATAAATTGAATCATTTGATTTGCATTGCATATCTCAATCAATGCTATCACTTCAAGCTCTATATAAACTAAGTCTCTTGGTTAACATTGAGTAGCTTAGTTAATACTGGACTCTCATCACATCAATTGTGAACTCAATAAGAAATGCACAACTCAATTTGCACTGGTAAACTCAGTATACACTGAGATGATCAATTTACACTGTTGATCATCACCTTGGTAGTAATTACTCGATGCAAATTGAAATCTATTCAAAGGACTTGATAGCAACTGTAGAACTTGATAACAACTAAAATGCTTGGTTAACAATGTTAACTGTACAATATGCTTGGTATGAACTCACAATCTAAATAAGTGTATGTATTAATAACAAACATGGCTAGAATGTCAACAACATACATACATACATACATACATACATACATACATATATATATATATATATATTTATATACCTACATATATATATATATATACATATACGTACATATATGCATCCATGCATGCATGCATGCATACATACATATATACATACATGCATGAAAACAACAATGCACTTCCTAATAATTTACAATTATTCAAAAAAATTAATATTCTACAAGAAAATACATCTAAAGGTACTATGACATTGGAAACAATACTTAAATTGGTGTAGTTGCTAATTAACTAGGTTGATTACTTCATTATTATATGATCTAATGATAATGCTAGTTATTATTTTGACATACATAAAAACATTATTATTATTCATTATTATAAATACATACATACATGAAAAAAAAAATGCACTTTCTAAGAGTTTACAATTGTTCAACAAAATTAATGTTTTAAAAGAAGATGCACCTGAAGAACTATTAGCTCAGAAGCAAGAACATGATGTTGAAATAGTACAGAAAGTGCTTGACATGAGAGGTCTGCAATGAGGTGTTGATCAATCTTGAAAACTTCAATGCTGAAATGAAAACTATCGATGGTCAAATACCTATGCTAGAGTTACAAGACAATTTGAAGTTGATTTTAGATAAGGTAGAGGAAGATGTTTATAATTTTGGTAATCAAAAATTAAGGCACAAGAGTGAAGGAGAAGGATGACTTTAGAAAGTGTAGTGCCTCTCATTTTTGTAGTCTAAACCTTGTTGTATTTTAATTTGAGAGATAGTTGATACTTTTGTTATGTTACTTTTGAGATGACTCGAGGGTTGGATGTTATACTCTATTTTTAGTATCACAGATGTTATATTACTATGTTGTTCAGTTTATCATATTTGCATGTTGATGCCATGTTGAGATGATATTTGGTTATTTGATCTTTGGATATATCTTTGATTCTATTATGTGATGGATTTTATGCTATGGATATTTACTTCATTCTTGTTCCATTATGTTGTGTGCAAACATGAGCGATGTATTCAAGTATAACTGAGTAAGGTAAAATTAGATATTTAATGCATTTATTGCTTCAACTATGTTATTATACCCAATTGCACTTGATCATGTGTTTTAGTGTGCATGATTTATATCCCTAGTAGTGGTACATGGAGTTAGTGATTCAACTATTCATATTTCACCAATTTTATCCCTTTATGGTCAACGTATCCTTATTTAATTATTTAAATTAAAACTTTTGGTGATTATTAAATCCAAACTCATTTACATAATTAGACTAGACATGTGAGTGTATCTATGCATTTAGAGGTTTGCATTGTTGTAAAAGTTGTTAAGGAAATTTTTGTGATTTTGGGTTTTTGGGCTTTCAATTTTATTTGATTTAATTTCTAGCAGCCTTTTCCTAGATGAATTCCTATTTCTATGAATAACGTATTTTTATTTGAGTCCAGCTAGTCTAACTGGCTATTTTCCCTAATTAATTATTCACTTGAAAAGTGAATAAGTATGGAAAGAGGAATTTCATTCCTCACTTCTCACTTTTGCAAAATACAAAATTGAGAGCTTTTTGAGAATCCTCTTCTAGAGGATCACATATTTGTTCATTGTGTTAGCTTTGGGTGTGGGATCTTCATGAGATCAGTCTCATTGGATCTAGCTTGGGGAGACCTTGCTTTGCCATAATTTTTAGAAGTTTTTGTGAGATTATTATTTTATCAGGTTGATTCCCATTTCAGCCCCTTTTGCTATCAAGTAGGACTCTCTCATTTTCTTGTTTCAACTCAGATTCTGTATCTATTTTTGGTATTTGTTTGTTTGAAAGTTGAGAACTAGTGTTCTCCTCCATTTTTTTTTGTTGGTTCTCCCTAGTTGGTCGGGTATGAACATTTTTCCTAATTTTTGGGATGAGGATTTAGGGTTTCACGCTATTATGCTATTTATTTTTGCATACGAGTCCGAACCCAAATTTTATTGAATTTTTTAGGCTTCTGTGTCCAAAGACTAAATGGGTTTTAATTTATTAATTTTCTAGTTTTGGGGTTTTTAACTTCATTTTGCATCCTACCCTATTTTCTTAGGTTTTCTTGGCATGACTTTGGTTTTGGACTTGGATTCTCTGTTTGGATGTCAATTCGACCCTTGTTACACTTTTATGTTCCATTTGCTTGTTGTATTTGTCCTCTTGAGCTATTTCAATTGAGTGATATTTTGATTGTGTTGTCATCTAGTCCTTGTGTTATGATCTTCATGATGGCGGTGCACCACACACGAGTACATACAAGTAAATTTTTTGAGTGAATTGTGAGGCACGATCTTCTATGGTACTTCTAAAAGTTATGATCATTGGAGTTGGGTTGGGAATATGCATGCCTACATGCCTTCATCATTGGATTAGCATGGGTAGGGTAGGGTAGCATATGGAGGGGGCTTCTATCTCATATCATGGTGATCATGGCACTGTAGGTTGGCAAAGGGAGCTTTAATCAAGTGATAACTAAATAAATATATTGGTTGGTAATAAAACTAAGATAATAAAAAGATTCAGGATGTGCTCCATCCATTGATAAGTGTGAGCTATCAATACTAGCTTGGGCTTGTCTAAGCCAAGCAACTCTCTATGATGTTTGCCCCTACATAGTAGCCCATTGAGTGTCTAAGCAGGATCCATAATTTATTCATTATCTTTGATCTTAGTTTCAGTCATCGTTACTATCTGGCATGAGTCTTATGTTGGAAATGATTGAAAAGATCATGAGGAAAGTTGTTGGAATGATATATGAAAATGGTAAACAATGTTCTTAATCATTGTTTTGTCATTGATGTCAAACTTACTATTTGCAGGAATGACAATTGCTTTAGTGATCCAAATACTATCAATTAGTTGATTGACAAGGAGGAGGCAATCAATAAGATGTAACAAGTACACCAAGAGAAAGGTTGAAGTTATGATGTTGTAATGAAGTACAAGGATCGGCTAAGCCATTGATGAAAAAGTGTGTTGATGACATACTATAAGACACAGAGAATGGGTACACTGAAATATATCAAAAGATGTAAGGCTTTTAGCTAAGACATCTATAAAGCCTAACTAAAAGTTCATTAAAAGCTAGTAGGAGCTGAGCAAGCTAGTAGGAGCTGAGCAGATTACTAGTTGAAGCTGAGTAAACTTTAAGTACTAGGTAACACAGAGATGTCGAGCACTAGTAAAACCAATAGTGCCGAGTAACATAGAGATGCCGAGCACCAGTAAAACCAATAGTGCCAAGTAACACAGATATGTCGAGCACTAGTTAAAACAATAATGCCAAGTTGCTGCATTATTTTGAAAATCAAAGATTCACCAGATCTAAGCTGAGAAGGTTGTTATCTAGAAGTTTGTAAATTAAATAGAAGATAAGAATGATGAGCTGGTGGCACAGAACACCATGTAAAATGTTTTAAGGATACAACTGATGAATTTTCTAGATAAGAACAAGATATGAGGTAGATACATTGTATCCTACCTAATAACTTTTGAAACCCTAAAATTGGAGAAGGAGAATTGAGTGGCAAAGGAAAAAATAGATTTCTATTTAAGGAGACATAAGTTCATAAAAAAAAAAAAAGAGAATGAGGTGGGCAAGCATGAAAGCATAAAATGCTAAAGGAAGTGCTAAGGAGGAGAGAGAGCATAGTTACTCTGAGAAGACCCTAGATATGGATGCATTAGCATGATGAGTAAGAAGACTCAAGGAGACAAAGCTTGATAAGAAGACAAGCAATCAGAGCTGAAGTGATTGAAGCCAAGCATAAGGATTGAACTGAAAGTGTGATCTAAAATCTTCAAAGTATGTTGTAAGTTATATCAGATCAAAAGGCCATTATTGTTACTTTCTAACAATTGTAACAGTTAGTTTAAATCCTATGGACTTAGGTTGGTTTGATAGCCATGAGATAAATCCTTTAATAGGGTGACATTCCAAGTGAATGTTCTAAAGTCCTTTAACCAGGCCCATTCCTAACAGTTTGGTGAAATCCTCTAACAAGGTCACATTTAACAATGTGTTGTAAGCCTTTAATAGGGTAGGCTTTTAATAGGGCATCACTTTAGAAGAGTGAGAATCAAGTAGCATGTTACTGGTGGTTTTTCCCAAATTGGGTTTCCACATAAATCATTGTGTCATGTGTTGATCCTGAATACTTTATTTCTGCATATTGATTTACTGTAACTTATTAATATGGTTGATTTGAGTTTGGATGGATGAAAAGTGTATGGATTTATTAAAAGTGTTGAAAAAGTATTATTAGGAAATTTGGACCTTGAATAACTGATTCACCCCCCCCCCCCCCCCCCCCCCCCCCCTCAGTTATTCTAAAGAATTCTAACAATTGGTATCAAAGCTTTACTGCCGATTTAGTTTAAAAGAACTATAAGAAGAAAAGATCAAAATGCCTAAGAGAGAAGTTCCCAAGCTCAACAAAGACAACTTTGTTGCATGGAAAAGTTTGATGAAACTACATCTTGGATCCATAGGACATTATGCCCAAAATTTAATGGTCACTGAACATGTAGATCCAACTAGTACTCTTACTACAGAAGACATGAAAAACAAGCAGGAACACAATCAGACAATGCTGAAGATTGCCTCTGCACTCAACTATGCTAAATTTGATGATATCAAAGGATGTGACACTGAATTCAAAATGTGGAAAGCCCTATCAGACATCTATGGAGGAGATCAGAATGTACAAAGAGCAAAAAGAGAAAGTCTTAGAGGAAAGTTTGATGATATGAAAATGGAGGAAAATGAGAATGCTGCTCAGTATGGCACAAGAATAAAAGAAGTGGTAAGTGTAATAAGATGCTTAAGTGGTCAACTGGATGAAGATACTGTTAATAGTAAGTTCTTAAGAAATTTGCTCCCCATCTATGCTATTAGAGTATCGACAATAAAAGAACTAAGGTGTATACCAGGAAACAATCTAAGTTTTGTAGGTATGATAGGTAGACTCACTGCTTTTGAGTTATCTAATTTTGACAACTACAAACCAGAGAATGCTGAATCTTCCTTTAAGGCTAAGTTATCACTAAAAGATGCTGAACAGGTGAAATCAAAGAAAGGAAGAAAAATAAAGTATGTATCCAGTGATAGTAGCACTGATGAGGAAGATGTGGAACAATTGGAAGCATTGCTTGCTAGAAGATTTCACAGAGGAAAAGGAAAATTCAAAGGTAAGATGCCTATCATTTGTTTCAATTGCAATGAAGTAGGTCATATTGTAGCCAAGTGTCCACAAAAAAAAGATTACAAGGAAGGCAACAAAAAAAAATTCAGAAGAGATGATGATAAGAGAGATTACAAAGAAAAAGGTAAAAAGTGTTATATTGTTGAAGAAAATTCTGATGACAATGATGATGAAGTTGTTTATGTAGCCATCAAGGATCAATCTAATGAAGAAGAGCCCACAGCATTAGTAACATGTATGAACAAGAATGACAAGTGGATCATAGAAAGTGGATACTCACATCACATGATAGGAGACAAAAGTAAGTTTGTTAACTTTACTCAGTATGATGGAAATAGTGTTAGATTTAGTAATGATGCTCGATGTCAAATCAAAGGAAAAGGTTCCATTAAGCTCACAAAACAAATTTCATGTGATAATGCATACTATGTTGAAGGATTAAACTATAATTTGTTGAGTGTCTCACAGTTAGGTAATATAGGATGCAAAGTAGAATTTGGAAACAAAACTGCAAAAATCTATGATACTAATGGTAAATTGATAGGAAAAGGAGATCAAACAAGGAGTAATCTATTTTACCTTGATATTGATGATGTTTCTTGTTTTATTGCAAAATTTGATGATGAATGGTTGTGGCATGGAAGATTATGTCATGTCAACTTTGACAATCTGGTCAAGATCAGTAAAATGAAGAAAGTCAGAGGTTTACCAAAATTGAAGAAGCCTGATAATATTATGTGCAAACAATGTCAGCTAGGAAAGATGATAAAGTCAAGTTTCAAAAGAAAAAACTATACATCCAAAGAAGTACTTGAACTAGTTTATACTGACTTATGTGGTCTAATGGAAGTGCAAAGCTATAGAGGAGATAAATACATAATGTTGTTTGTTGATGACTATTCTAGGATGATGACTGTTATGTTCTTAAAACAAAAATTTGATGCTTTTCAAATGTTTAAGTGGTATGTGGCTAGAGTTGAAAAGGAAATAGGAAAAAGCTTGAAATGCTTAAGATCAGACAGAGGTGGTGAATTTACATCAAATGAATTCGAGATATTTTGTAATGATAAAGGAATCAAAAGAAAAATGTTAGCTCCAAGAACTCCCCCATAGAATGGAATTGCTGAAAGAAGAAATAGATCTGTGATTGATTGTGCCAGAACATTAATGATGGAAAAGACTGTTGCTCTAAAATACTGGAGAGAAGCTGTAAGTGTAGCTGTTCATACACTGAATTAAGTAAAAGTCAAGGAAGGTACAAATACAACACCTTTTGAATTATGGTATGGTCACTCACCCAATGTAAAACATTTCAAAGTATTTGGTTACAAATGTTTTATCCTTAAAGATGCTAGAAATGGAAAATTTGATGTAAAAAGCAATGAAGGCATATTCTTTGGTTATTCCACTAGAAGTAAGGCATACAAGTGTTTGAATACTAACACTAATAAAATTGTGGAAAGTGCAAATGTAAAATTTGATGAACATACAGAAGTCCAAGCTAAAGAACCAAAAAGAATGGATGAATATAGAACCTTTGTGTATTCTTATGAAGGAATGACTAATGAGGATGATGTTAATCAAATTGAAACTCAACAACAAGTTTCAGTTTCAGTCGACTCACAACCAGTGAATGCCGAGTTGCATTCAGAAGCCAAGTTGCAGAATGAAGAAAATGCACAATCTGATTCTGAAGTTAGTACAAATGAAAGAGACGTAGAACAACCTGAAAACTCAGTACATAGTGACCCTGAATCAGAAATATCAAACATGGAAACAAGGACAAAACCAAGATTATCTAAATATGTAAAAAGACATCACCCTGCTGAACAGATAATTGGTGACAAAGATGCAAGACCAATGACAAGGAATAGGCTAAGACATGAATCATGTCTAATCAGAAAATCTAAACCTAAGACAGTATATGGTGCATTACAAGATGATGACTGGTACAAAGCTATGGAAGAAGAGATTGATCAAATAAAGAAGAACAAAACTCAGAGTCTGGTTCCCAGACCAGTTGACAAGAATGTGATTGGCACCAAGTGGGTATTCAGAAATAAGCTAGATGAGAATGGTGAGATTACCAGAAACAAAGCTAGACTAGTATGTAAGGGTTATGCTCAAGAAGAAGGAATAGACTATGGGGAAACATTTGCCCCTATTGCTAGAATGGAAGGAGTAAGAACTTTACTTGCATATGCTGCATATAAAGATTTTAAAGTCTATCAGATGGATGTAAAATCTTCTTTTTTAAATGGCATACTAGAAGAAGAAGTCTACATTGAACAACTAGAAAGATTTGTTCATGAAAACAACAAGGATATGGTTTGTATGCTGCATAAAGCACTCTATGGTTTGAAACAAGCACCTAGAGCATGGTATGAGAGACTTCACAAGTATCTAATAAAAATAGGATTTGAAAGAACTAATGATAACAACAACATGTACATCAAAGCAGAAGAAAGTAAAGACATTATTGTATCTAAAATCTTTGTGAATGACATAGTGTTTGGTGGAAAGGAAGTGCTTTGCAAAGGCTTTGCTGACAAAATGAAACATAAATTTGAGATGTTTATGTTTGGAAAAATCAAATTCTTTGTTGGATTGCAAGTACATCAACTCAAACATGGTATATTTGTGACATAATCAAAGTACATCAAAGAGATTCTTAAAACACTCAAATTAGAGGAGTCCAAACTAGTCAGCACACCAATGGCAACAAGAAATAAGCTGTCCAAAAATGATGAATTAGCTGAAGTCAATCAAATAATGTACAGATCCATGATTGGAAAACTACAATATGTTGTACATAGTAGACCAAACATAGCATTAGTAGTTGGAATAGTGGCTAGATTCTCTGCTAATCCTAAAAAAAATCATTTCACAACAGTAAAAAGGATAATGAGATATCTTAAAGGAACTGATAACTTTGGTCTATACTACAAAAAGAATGGAAAATTTGAGCTCAATGCATATACAGATGCAGATTGAGGAGGTAACATTGATGATAGAAAAAACACAAGTGGAGGTGCATTATTTCTAGGCAAAAGGCTAGTTACCTGGACTAGCAAGAAACAAACATGCACATCTCAGTCCACTGCCAAGTCAGAATATGTGGCAGCAACAGTCAATTGCACAAACATTGTGTGGCTCACACATCTATTGGAAGGAATGAAAGAAGAGGTAACAAAACTTGTGATATTATATTGTGATAACACAAGTGCTATAAACATATCTAAAAATCTAGTAATGCATGCAAAAATCAAGCACATCGCAATCAAGTATCATTATGTTAGAGAACTGGTAGAAGATAAACAAGTGAAGTTGGAATACATTCACACAAAGGAACAAACTGCAGATATCTTCACCAAACCATTGCCAAAGGATGCTTATGAATATCTTAGAGGCAAGTTGGGGGTAATACCCCTAACTCAAGTAGTTTAAAGAAACAAGGAAGTTGCCCTGCATCACTAGCAATGAATCATTGAAATATCAGAAGAATGATGCAGAGGATCACAGCAGGAGCAAAAACTCCAAATCAGTCACAAGCATGGTGACAGAGGGAGAAAACAACAAGAAGCCAAAGCTCATATTTTGCATAATAAAAATGCTACATCTTTGGTATTTATGTCAAAGAGGGAGAAATGTGAAACCTGATCAATACAAAGAAAGAGGAAAATATATATGAAAGAGGGAGATATATGAGATCGTCTAGTAAAGATGAAGCTAGTAGATTTAGTAGTAGATAACGCATACAATCTTGGTGGTAACTAAGTTGATCAATTGATCAGTTTGGTTTGCCATCAATGCCAAAGAGGGAGATTGTTGGAAATGATTGAAAAGATCATGAGGAAAGTTGTTGGAATGATATATGGAAATGGTAAAGAATGTTCTCAATCATTGTTTTGTCATTGATGTCAAACTTGCTATTTTCAAGAATGACAATTGCTTTAGTGATTCAAATACTATCAATTAGTTGATTGACAAGGAGGAGGCAATCAATAAGATGTAACAAGTACACCAAGAGAAAGGTTGAAGTTATGATGTTGTAATGAAGTACAAGGATCAGCTAAGCCATTGATGAAAAAGTGTGTTGATGACATACTATAAGACACAGAGAATGGGCACACTGAAATATATCAAAAGATGTAAGGCTTTTAGCTAAGACATCTATAAAGCCTAACTAAAAGTTCATTAAAAGCTAGTAGGAGCTGAGCAGATTCCTAGTTGAAGTTGAGTAAACTTTAAGTGTCGAGTAACACAGAGATGCCGAGCACTAGTAAAACCAATAGTTTCGAGTGACACAGAGATGCTGAGCACCAGTAAAACCAGTAGTGCTGAGTAACACAGAGATGTCGAGCACCAATAAAAATAATAATGTCGAGTTGCTACATTATTTTGAAAATTGAAAATTTGCCAGATCTAAGCCGACAAGGTTGTTATCTAGAAGTTTGTAAATTAAATAGAAGATAAGAATGATGAGCTGGTGGCACAGAACACCATGTAAAACATTTTAAGGATACAACTGAAAAAGTTTCTAGATAAGAACAAGATATGAGGTAGATACATTGCATCCTACCTAATACCTTTTGAAACCCTAAAATTGGAGAAGGAGAATTGAGTGGCAAAGGCAAAAATAGATTTCTATTTAAGGAGACATAAGTTCATAAAAATAATAATAAGAGAATGAGGCAGGCAAGCATGAAAGCATAAAATGCTAAAGGAAGTGCTAAGAAGGAGAGAGAGCATAGTTACTCTGAGAAGACCCCAGATATGGATGCATTGGCATGATGAGTAAGAAGACTCAAGGAGACGAAGCTTGATAAGAAGACAAGCAATCAGAGCTGAAGTGATTGAAGCCAAGCATAAGGATTGAACTGAAAGTGTGATATAAAATCTTCAAAGTATGTTGTAAGTTATATCAGATCAAAAGGCCATTATTGTTACTTTCTAGCAATTGTAATAGTTAGTTTAAATCCTATGGACTTAGGTTGGTTTGATAGCCATGAGATAAATCCTTTAATAGGGTGACATTCCAAGTGAATGTTCTAAAGTCCCTTAACCAAGCCCATTCCTAATAGTTTGGTGAAATCCTCTAACAAGGTCACATTTAACAGTGTGTTGTAAGCCTTTAACAGGGCAAGCTTTTAACAGGGCATCACTTTAGAAGAGTGAGAATCAAGTAGCATGTTACTGGTGGTTTTTTCTAAATTGGGTTTCCACGTAAATCATTGTGTCATGTGTTGATCTTGAATGCTTTATTTCTACATATTGATTTTCTGTAACTTATTAATATGGTTGATTTGAGTTTGGATGGATGAAAATTGTATGGATTTATTAAAAGTGCTGAAAAAGTATTATTAGGGCATTTGGACCTTGAATAACTGATTCAACACCCCCCCCCCCCCCTCAGTTATTCTAAAGAATTCTAACATCTTAGCCATGGACATTTGCTTGAGTGTGTTTGTGGCTGGATCATTATCTCCATTAGCATGGCGTGAGTGGATCTATGCATTTCATGTGGTTGGGAGGCATAGCTACCTTCACCACTATTGGTGGCTAGTGTACAGAGACAGTCTATTATCCCAATGTGACCATTGTTGGATGTGTTCACTTGGTACTTTGGGTTCTAGAGTATGCTTTCTTATGATTTATTCTTTCAATGGAATGCTTATATATCATGTTTAGATGATGTTAGTTTATTGACACATTCCCTTACTATGATGTCTATCATATGATAGATGAAGTTATCTGCTTAGTTGGAGTATCTATTGCTTTTGGTTTAGCATGTTAGATTTCCTGTTCTTATTATGTTATTACACTTTAGTAGTGACATCCTTATAAGAAAACTTTGACTATCTAGTTGGTAGTTTCAGATGTTACACATAGGGGATGGCTAGGACCTTTGGGGTTTCATGATGCTATTACAGTTGGGAGGAACTATGCACTTAGCTTGTTATTTTAGTACATTGTGATGTTGTTTTCAATTCTTTCATTTCACTGCTATGTTAGATGGTTAGATGAAGTTTCTATCTAGTAGTCTTTATATTGAGTATCTATGCCTTGACTGTGGATCTAGTACTCCCCAGTGTGGAGGTTTTGACTTCGTGTTTTATTCCCTCATTTTTCTAGGTGCATTTATAGCTTTTCTTGGGTGACCATGCTTTTGCATTGGGCAATACTTTAAACTATCACATGCCCAAAGAAGAAATATCGTGCAATCCCTAAAATTGTCACACATCTTAAGGAGAAATTTCATGTGATAGTAGAAAGTATTAGACACTCATTGGAGAAAGTTCATACTATATTTGTGAAGTATCACGTGCCTTCAAGAGAAGTGTCACCCAAACCCTTAAAGTATCACACTCCTTCATTAGAGAGGTCATATGATACTAGAAAGTATCACACTATGCTTATTTAAAGTATCACCTAGGTTTTGGAAAAACCTATTTGGGTGAACAATAGTCACTTTTTGGTTTGCACAAAAGTTTTTTGGAGGTGTTCTAGATACCCTTTAAAATTTTCTTGAATTCCTTGGAATTACATTTTGAATTTGTAATGTTTTCAGAGTCAAAATCATTTGTGTCCTTCCATGGTTAGTCATTTTGGTTAGAAGTGGCATTTGGAGATTTGTTGGTGTTTAGATGTTTGTTTAGTCTTTCATTGTGATCTTTGTGATCCTCATATGTTGTATGTCATGTGCATCCATACTTGTTTAAAAAAAATTATCTTGGCTAAATTCATCCTTGTTCCAAGGATCTCTAGGTGGGTCATTACATCTAGTATCAGAGCCCATGTTGCAACATTGGGATCTTTGTGTTATGATTCCACTACAGTTTTGTTTTTCTACATGTGTATTATTAGTTACTGGTTATTATTTTGATATCTTTCTATGACCCCTATTCTTGTGACTTGTTGTTCTGACCTTACCTTGTTGCCTCCATAGTGATGCCTCCTACAACTAGAACTTTTTTGTGGTACCCCTAGCAATAACCATGGAGAAGAATACTAGGAAGAGGACCATAAAGATGGACAAGGAGAACATGGTGATAATGACCAAAATGGCATTGGGGTATTGATGCTAGTGCTTCAGGAGATTCTTGCTCAGTTGGGTCCTCATGTAGAGGAATGCTGACATGATCATGATTAGGAAGAGGGATCCCATCATGGGGATTCCCATTAGTCAAAACATAGAGAGGAGGAGTGTGAACGTGAATGTTCCCATACTCTACCGGGTGGTTGAGGTCATTATTAGGGTGGTAGGGACTGCAACAGTGAAGATTCCATCCATTTTCATATTATGAAATCTCTTCAACAATCCAAACCACCATTGTATGATGGTTAGGGAGGTGGCCTCAAGGCAAAAACTTGGTTATTAGACATGGAGTGTTGTTTCACCATGTACCCATATGCAACCAATATGAAGGCACATTGTGTGATTATATAGTTGAGGGGCTACACATCCATATGGTTGAATATGTAGGGGAGAAAGCTCCATATAAGTGTTGTAGATTTCACCTGGGAGATCTTTAAGGAGAGGTTCTAAGAGAGATTCTTATCTCCTTAGTTCATAGAGGCTCGTGTTGATGAGTTCCATGAGATCAGACAAGGGAACACAATATTGGATCAATATGAGATCTGGTTCTTTGAGCTTAGGCAATACTCATGCTGCAACCATGATGATTTACTCTTGACTCATCATTTCATTTGAGGCCTTAAGAATGCCCTTATTGGAGAATATTGTATGCATCAGTCTAGGAGTCTTGTTCTCACTATTGAGAAGGCATGTATTGCAGAGAAAAATCTAGCTAGAGGTATCAATAGAAAATCTGGTTCTCAAATCCAAAGTGCATGAATTCAGGACAAGATACATAGTTTACCCAATCCTCAAGGAAGGGCCAAGCTGAATTAGCACCTTCTCAGGGTGGTTATCATTGTAGGAATAAGAAGAGGTTTTGGGGCAAGGGTGGATAGTCTTCTAGTACCATAGAAAAGAAAGGAGATAACCAAGTTCATGGATAGAAATCTCAGAAGGATTGTCCTCCTTAGAGTGGTTAGCAAAAATCTACCAGGGGTAGTGCACCTTATCCTAGTGCTACTCAAGGTGATCGTGGAACAAGTTCTAGCTTTGGGGGAAACCATTATTCTTGTGGCTATCCTAGCCATAAATATTTTTAGTGTTCTATCAAACCAGCTATAGGACCTTGTAAGAGCACATCCAGGTCATAGCCTACCATGGGAGATGGAGGAAGGAGTCATAGAGTCTTTACAATGGTTGATAACTATCAAGCTGAGCATCAAGGTATAGTAGTTGAGGCTACAAGTATAATCTATGGCATTTTGTCTTCAATTTTGTTTGACTCTATTGCTCTCATTTTTTTCAAATCGCCATCTCTTGTTCAATGATGTGGGCTAGTAGCATCATTTCAAGTTTATAGGTGGTAGGTTGAATTAGCCATAGGTTCCAAAGTGGTTGTGGAATCATTGGTCAAAGGTTGTATTTTGAATTTTGGAACCTTCACCACCATAGTAGAACTTTGTATCCTACCTTTGGGATCATATGACATTGTGTTGGGCATGGATTTATTACCTACCCATCAAGTGAATATGGATTGGCTCGATAAGCTTGCATAGTGTGTTGATGACAATGGTGGGTAGGTGGAACTCTTGGGAGTGCAGAGACCAATCTCACTTTAGATGATCTCGGCTAATCACCTAAAGTAGAGTGTGTGAAAGGTTTGTTAGTTGTTTCTTGTTTTAGTTAGTGAGCTTGAGGAAGCCGAGAATCATATGGTGACACTTAATGATCACCCACTCCTTTTTGAGTATGTAGATGTATTTCTTGATGAGATTCAAGGTATACCACCATAGTGTGACATTGATTTTTGAACTGATCTCATACTAGGAGCAAAGCTGATTTCATGAGCTCCTTACTGCATCACTACTCAGGAGTTGAGTGAGCTTAGATTATAGTAGGAGGAATTATTGGCCAAGGTCCATATTCATCCTAGTGTATCCCCATGGGGTGCTCCACTCATCTTCATGAAGAATAAGGATGGATCTTTTTATTTGTGCATTGACTAACAATAGTTGAATAAGGTGACAGTGAAGAACCAATATCCTTTTCCAAGGATAGATGACTTGTTTGATTAGATGAAGGGAGCACGAGTGTTCTCAAAGATGAATCTGAAGTCAAGACACCATCAACTTCATATCTAGGAGGTTGACATTCATTGAACAACATTTTTTACATAGTATGGGCATTATGAGTTCACAGTTGTACCCTTTGGGTTGACCAATGTGCTATCAATTTTTATGAGTTTGATAAATGGAGTATTTTTTACTTACCTTGATTAGTGTGTCATTGTATTCCTAGATGACATATCGATCTATTTGAAGACTATTGAGGAGCATGAGGTACATTTATGTCAAGTGTTGTAGTGCTTGAGAGACCATAGTTGTATGGAAACTTGAGTAATTGTGGGTTCTTCTAGTAAAAGCTGAAGTATTTGGGACATATCATCACTGGTGATGGAATTGTGATGGATTTGGAGAAAAATTGAGCTATTATGGATTGGTCAATAGCCATTAAGGTCTCAAAAGTTCATAGTTTAATGGGATTGGTGGGTTATTACTATCACTTTGTGAAGGATTTCTCATGAATGGATGATCCCATCACTTCTCTTTAATGGAAAGGGAAGAAGTTTGTTTGGTCAGCTCAGTGTGAGGTAGCATTTAATGCTCTTAAGGAGTGGTCGACTAGTGCACCAATCCTTGCAGTGCCTAATCCTATAGGTGATTTGATGATTTGCACAAATGCTTCATTGGAAGGATTGGGTAAGATGTTGATGCAAGATGGTCAAGTGATTGTATATGAGTCTAGAAAACTCAAAGACCATGAGCTTAATTACCTCACTCATGATTTAGAACTTGCAGCCATAGTGTATGCTCTAGTTTGTTGGAGGCATTTTCTTTTGGGACATAGGTTTGAGTTTCATAGTGATCATAGGAGCTTGCAGTACATCTTTACTCAACCAAACCTAAATGCATGACAACATTGTTGGATGAAGTCACTGTGTGAATATAACTTTGATGTTTATTACATTAAAGGGAAGGACAATGTTGTCATAGATGCCTTGAGTAGGAGGTGACATGAGATATCAGTGTTGTCATTGGGAGTGGATTTGTGAGGCCATATTTTAATGCCTTGCTAGGGAACCCAAAAGAAGTTAACCTAAATTTTTACTAATTTTGACAAATTTTTTTTAAAAGATAAACATATGACAATAGTAATAGAATAGTAGAAGAAATTAATGTACACTCATACTTCAACAACACGTAAACAAGTTATGACTCTTAAGTGTCCTCTGACGATGAATCACATTTAGTTTTAATTGATATTAAATCCAATAAATAACACATCCACATCAAATATTAAATACAAGTTCAAATCCAATTAAATAATATACATTTGTTCTAAATGCCACTTGGCAGTAATCGAAATGCACAATCATCCACTATACATGTTATAGGGTATGAAAGGCTGAAAGAATATATATCATTAAAATAGATTACATCATCTTGTAAGATTTATGAAATCAAATACAATACACTAAATATAACCATCCATCATAGAAATATAGGAATAGATAGAAAAGAACATCTGCACAAATACATCCAACATCAACATCCAATGGTTGGATCTCAATAATATAAGAAAAAACACTACCACCCGACCTCATGGAACCTAAACGGCCCACTCCCACTGGACTGAGGGGATAGTCTCAAGTCCCAAATAGGATAACAAACTCAAAAGTCAAGAAACCAACATCTAGGTTCAAGGAATCACCTAAAAGAAAACTATCTCAAAGGGTACCAAGACACAAGTATCAACTAATCCTAGAGTCAACATAGACATGTAGGAAATCTACTATGCAAGTGGGCAAGTGTCATCACATGAACCAACTCTAGGGTTACTCGGCTAGTCTTTTAATCCTCCGACTCCCCTAGTGACTCTATGCGGCACTATTATTCTTTTGTATTGACAAGGCATACTAACGAGTCAACTCTAAGGCTACCTGGCTAGTCTTTTAATCCCCGACCCCCTAGTGACTTTTTGTGGTACCTATATCTTGTTAATTTATTTTAAACCCATTTAATAAAATGTTATCACTTATTAAATAGCCTACAATGAGTTACCCTAGTAGCCACTTTGGGCCTTGACCTCCATCGCAAGCTACTTCCCAACTTAACATACAATTAACCTACCCTAAGCTCAGTAAAATCAAAAGATCACAAAAGACCACATACCATAAGTCAATTCTTAAACACGTAACTAACAAGTATTGAAAAACACTGATCATAATCATGGATTCCACCAATACGATCATCCTAATAGGGTTGATCCCAAAATCAAGTACACATAAACCAATCCATGTAATAACATTACATCACTAAGAACAAATCATATATAGACCTCACTCCTATAAAAGTGACTAGAAAGCAATCCAAATACATATGATCAAAGACTCAAAGGTTATACCAAATAGGTCACACCATTCACCTCATTTTCACAAAAGAACATTGGAAAGCAATAATAATCAATAGATCAACACACATCATAAAGCATACCAGACACATTACCATGGTTGAGTATAAAAGATCGAGATCAAAACATCATCTTGATATCATAAAATAGAACTCCTGAGCCTTTGGTAAACATCCTTATTTGGTCAAAGTACTAAGTCAACCCCAAACTCGACATATAAGAAAGCATACAACTAACAATATAATTCACAATCAGTTTAGTTTTGAAAACACATAGTTTGATGTTAATGATGGGATTTAGGTTTCAATTTTGATATATGTTTTTGAACTGAAAAGGCTTTCCAATTTTCCCTTACAACTAACACATATCCTAGTTTAAATCAAATTGCACCATTACCAATAACTTATAAAAATACAATGGTCACAATTAAATATTATAAAATAATAACTATTTATTAAATTATTACAATAATAATTAATGATTATTTAATAAAATAATTACAATTTTATAAATAATCAAAATTATTAAATAATAACATAATAAATAAATTTAAACTTTATTAAATAATATTTATTTATTAATTAAAACTTAATTAATCTTAATTAATAAATACTTGAACTTAAAACACTTAAATTATTAATCATTAATAAAATTAATAATTTATAAAAACTATTATAAAAAATTATAAATATTTTTTTTATTAAATAAAATTTAAACAAAAAATAAATTTAAAAACAAGAACCCCTTTGCATTTAGGGCCTGTACTGTCGGCAGTAAAGCTACTATAGTAGAGCATTGTTGCATCAACAATACCTGCTACCACAACAATACTATTGTTGTGGTAGTACATCACTGTCGACGATAAGAGGAGAAGGAAAAAGGGGGGTTGGGGGGTGGTGGCCCTCGCCCACCCAATATTTTTTTTTTTATTAAAACCAAACCATGCCCCCCTTCAATTTCATTTTAATAAAATGTAATAATATAATTACATAGTGATTATAAATTACTATGTAATTTTATATATATATAAATTTTCTAATACAGATTTGGTATAGAAATCCATATTAGCTAGTTAAATTCTATACAATAAAATTTGTTTTCTTATCAAAATCCAAATCCCATTTTCAACATCCAATTAAAAAATAAATTTGCAAATTTGTTTGATTTCTTATTCAAACCCTACTCGTTATAAAAATATAATTCTCTAAAATATACTCAGTGAGGTTTTCAACTAAATCCATTCACAGATATTCTCAAGAAACAAAGAGCGATAATTCCAATATGAGGGTTTCGAATTCTCAAAGCATAAACTGATATTTCTCAATCAAGAACAATAGACTCACATACAAGGGTTTCAATCTAAAACATTCTGAAACCAGCACATGCAACAAACATGGAGAAGATAGAAGTTTGAAGAGCAAAAACTACTATACAAATAAAACATGAGATCCTACCTAGATCTAATGCTAAAATGACAAATGCACAAAGCATGCAACAATTCCCTTTTTGAAAACCTTCCTCTCTGAAATTGCTCCTCCAAAACCTAGTTATTGAAAAATGAACTCTAAATTGCTAATAAGGAGTTCTCCCTTAAATTCAGGGCACTGATTGTGCGATCCCTAAGGTAACTCATTGATCACAACCCTTTAACTCTTTATTTACTTATCTTTTACATTTTCATGCATGCTTTAAGCAATTTAAAATATCTTTATTAAATTAATTTGCTTTCTCTCTTTAATGTAATTTATTATATTTTAACATCATGCATACACTTTATGCAATTTAATTTAAAATAAATATTATTAACTTTATGTTTTCTCTCTCTTATTAAATCATGAGATACTTTAATAATATATTTATTAATTTAAAAAAAAACTTCTAAATAAATTATTATTAAATTAAATAAATATAAAACACCAAAATTGGAACTATAACTTTATCTTTAAATTGAATTCTTATATTTAAATAAATTCACAAGATGTTTTTAATAATATGTTTATTAACTTAATTAATAACATTATTTAGAGTTTATTATTAAAACAAAACTCTTAAATAATTATTATTAAATTAAATAAATATAAAAATGCCAAATTTAGAACTTTAATAAAATCTTTAAATTGAATTCTTTTATTTAATTAATTTCTCAATTAATTAAATATGATTAAATATCAAATTTCTGTTAAATTAAATTATTAAATTATCTTTTAATTTGATCTAATTATAACTAAAAATTATCACATACCCACAAAACAAAAAATGACAACTTAACTAAAAACAAAGAATAGAATCAAACTCAAGGGTTAGAATCACAAATTCACATCACTTGACAATTTGAAAAGGTGAAAGTAACTTAGATACTTGTCCTATTTTCTAGGAAAATTGGCTTAGGTTTTAGAATTTGGACTCAAGAGTTATCTTCCCACTTATACCAATGAAATACTATGATAGGGTATGCTTATCTTGGCAATTCAAGGAAGTTGATACCTGGTACTTACAATCTACATAAAATTCACACATGTACAAACACAATATTCTAAATTGAACAGGTAATGGCAGGAAATGGTGCATTGTGTAGATCCCAACTAGTAGGTGACTACAACTCCCTTCCTCAACCACATCAAAAATGTCAAACATAAAGAAAACATACATGCACACCATACACATGCAAGTATGGGGTAAGTACCCATAGAAATCATATAAAAATCATTCATCTAACTAGCATCATTGAATAACTAAAAGTCAATACATGAACATATATATCATCATTGAACATAATCATAGCATGTGCCTAAAAGAATCCAGTCAAAACAAATCAGCAAAGTCAAGTAGGGGTAGACATTACATGTATCTTGGAGGCTTTGCCTAGTGACACTTGGTATCAAGAGGTGAGGGTGGAGATCGAGTCTAGATGTACCCTTGCAGGGAGATTTTCCAAATACTTGATTGAGTCTGATGGACTACTATGACACTTGGGGTGTATCTATGTACTCGTTTTGGGTGATCTTTGTGGCTTGGTTTTGTTGGATGCACATCATACACCATATTCTACACATTTCAGTGTCAAGAAGATGCAAGCTGGTCTTAATTAGCTATACTTCTGGGCAAGGATGAGACATGATGTTACTAATTTTGTTGCTTGATGTCTCAAGTGCTAGAGAGTCAAGGTGGAGCATTAACATCTGGAAGCTCTTTTGCAGCTACATACCATTCTAGAGTGGAAGTAGGATACAATATATATTGATTTTATCATAGGGTTGCCTATGTCATCATGAAGGCATGATTGTATCATGGTGATAGTGGACAAGTTGTCCAAGGTAGCACATTTTTCACCCATGAGAGAATCTTACACAACTTCTTCTGTAGCACATTTTTTCTTGGAGGATATTGTTTGTTTGTATGTGATCCCTTGTCAGATTATTTCAGATAGAGATTCAATGTTTACTTCTTCATTGTGGACATCTCTCCAACATGCTTTTGGTGCACAACTCAATTTTAGTTTAGCTTACTACCCAAAGAGAAATGGTCAGACTAAGAGAGTGAATCAAGTTCTAGAGGATATGCTTCACATGTATGTGATGGAAAGGCAAGTAAAGTGGGAGGATTATTTACACCTTGTTGATTTTTTATACAACAACATGTATCATAGTTCTCTTGGCATGTCATCTTTTTAGGCCTTATATGGTAGACCATGTCATACCCTTTGAGTTGAGATGATCTTTAGGTCTAGATATGCTTTAGGATATGGAGGAATAGGTTGTTCATATTAGGGAGCATTTAGTTACTACTCAAGATAGGTAGAAGAAGTATGCAGATGCCCATAGGTCAGACTATCACTTTTCTATTGGTGATAGGGTGTTTTTGTTAGTGTGTCCAAGGAAGAGCCCCATCCACTATGGAAAAGGCTCTAAGTTGGCATCATGTTTTTTCAAACCATTTGAGATCCTTGAAAGGATTGGTTTTGTTTCTTATCGACTAGTGTTGCCACCTAGCCTATCATGCATTCACAATGTCTTTCATGTTTCTATTTTGGGATAGTATATTCCCAATGTGACCCATGTTCTTGATTGGGATACTTTGCAGGTAGCAGACAGGTAGCTTACTTTGGAGCCCATACATATCCTTCAGCATCGGCAACTAATTTTGAGAGGTCAGGACATCAAACACATAAGGGTCCAATGGGACCTGAGCAACGAGACCTCTGTGGCTTGGGAAGATGCTATATTTTTGAGGGGATTGTACCCCTATATCTTTTCTAGCTTCTAGGAGCAACCCTATGCTAGTTGGGGAGGATGTAGTGCATCTCATGTTTGTAGTCTGAACCTTGTTGTATTTTGATTCAAGAGATACTTTATACTCTTGTTATGTTGCTTTTGAGATGATCTGAGGGTCAGATGTTATATGACTATGGTGTTTAGTTTATCATATTTTCATGTTGATGCCATGTTGAGATGACAGTAGGTTATGATTATATCTAATTATCTAGTATTTGGACATATCTCTAGTTTTGTTATGTGATGGATTTTATGGTATGGATATTTACTTCATTCTTGTTTCATTATGTTGTGTGTGAATGTGAGTGATGTAACTATGTTATTGAAGTATAATTAAGTAAATGGTGAAATTAGATATTTAATGCATTTATTACTTTGTCTATGTTATTATATGCAATTGCACTTGATCATGTATTTTAGTGTGTAGGATTTATATCCCTGGCAATGGCACATGGACTTATTGATTCAGCTATTCATATTTCACTAATGTCATCCCTATATGGTCAACGTATCCTTATTCAATTGTTTAAATTAAACCTTTTAGTGATTATTAAATCCAAACTCATTTACATTATGTGACTAGACTTGTGATCATCTCTATGCATTTAGAGGTTTGCATTGTCATGAAAGTTGTTAAGGAAATTTTTGTGATTTTGGATTTTTGGGCTTTAAATTTATTGAATTTAATTTCTAGTAGCTTTACCATAGGTGAATTCTTATTTCTAGGAATACCTTATTTTTGTTTAAGTCGATTCAAAGTCTAGCTAGTCTAACTAGCTATCTTTCCTAATCAATTATTCACTCAAAAAGTGAATAAGTATTGAAAGAGGAATTTAATTCCTCACTTCTCACTTTTGCAATATACAAAATTGAGAGATTTTTTGAGAATCCTCTTCTTGACTATCACATTGTTGTTTGTTGTGAGAGCTGCGAATGTGGGATCTTCGCGAGATCAGTCTCATTGGATCTAGCTCAAGGAGACCTTGAATTTTTGGTAGCTTTTGTGAGATTATTATTTTATTAGGTTGATTCTCATTTTAGCCCCTTTTACTGTGAGGTAGGGCTCTCCTATTTTCTTGTTTCATCTTAGATTTTGTATCTATTTTTGGTAGCTATTTGTTTGGAGGCTGAGAACTAGTGTTCCCCTCTATTTCTATTTGTTGGTTTTGCCTAGTTGGTCAGGTATGAACATTTTCCCAATTTTTGGGATGAGTGTTTGGGGATTCACATAGTTTCGCTGACCATTTTTGCATACACTATCTGAACCCAAATTTTATTGAATTTTTGAGGTTTTTGTGCCCAAAGACCAAATGGGTTTTAATTTTGAAGTTTTTCAATTTTTGGGGTTTTTACCTCTTTTTGTGTCCTACCCTATTTTCTCTGATTTTTTTGGCATGATTTTGGTTGTGGACCTAGATTGTCCATTTAGATGTCATTCTAATAACTTTTGCACTTTTATGTTGCATTGGGATATGTGTCACATCCATCCTCCCTAGTTGTTTTGGTTGAGTGATATTTTTCTTGTGTTCTCATCTAGTCCTTGTGTTATGGTCTTCATGATGGTGGTGCACCACACACGAGTACATACATGTACATTTGTCAGGTGACTTGTGAGGCCCAACCTTTTGCTTTACTTTTGGAAGTTATGATGATTGGGGTTGGGCTGGAAATATGCATGGCTATGGGTACTCATCATTGGATGACCATGGGTAGGGTAGGGTAGCATATGGGCATGGCTTCTATCTTGTAGCTTGGTGATCATGGCACCATAGGTTTGCAAAGGGAGCTTTAATCAAGTGATAGCTAAATAAATATATTGGATGGTAATAAAACTAAGATAATAAAAAGATTCAAGATGTGCTCCTTTCATTGGGAAGTGTGAGATGCCAATACTAGCTTGGGCTTATCAATGCCAAGAGACTCTCCATGATGTCAACCCCTACATAGTAGCCCATTCAATGTCTGACCAAGACTTGTAGTTTATGTACTATCTCTGATCTTGGATTTAGTCATCATTATTGTCTAGTGTGAGTGTTAGCCATGGACATTTTCTTTGAGTGTGTTTGTGGTTGGATCATTATCTCCATCAATTCAGCTAGAGTACACCTATAAATTTCATGTGGTTGGGAGGTATAGCTACCTTCACCAAAAATAGGGGTCGGTGTATAGAGATGGTCTATTATCCTAGTGTGACTGTTGCTAGATGTGTTCACTTGGTACTCTGGGTTCTGAAGTATGCTTTCTTGTGATATATACTTTCATTAGAATGCTTGTATATCATGTTTAGATGATGTTAGTTTATTGATTCATTCCATTATTATGATGTTTAGCATATGATAGATGATGTTATCTACTTAGTTGGAGTATCTATTACTTTTTGTTTAGCATGTTAGATTTCCTGTGCTTATGATGTTATTACACTTTAGTAGTAATGTCCTTATAAGACAACTTTGACTATCTAGTTGGCAGTTTGGGATGTTATGCACAAGGGATAGATAGGACCTTCAAGGTTTCATGTTGCTATTATGGTTGGGAGGAACTACACACTTAAGCTTTTTATTTTAGTACATTGCAATCTTGCTTTTAGTTATTTTCTTTCACTTCCATGTTAGATGGTTAGATGTAGTTTCCATCTTGTAGTCTTTGTTTTGAGTGTCTATGCCTCGACTGTGGATCCGGTACTCCCTAGTGTGGAGGTTATGACTTCTTTTTTTATTCCCTTTTTTGTCTTGGTGCATTTATAGCTCTTCTTGGGTGACCATGCATTAGCATTGGGGGTTAATTTAAAGTATTGCATGCCCAAAGAAGAAATATTGTGTGACCCCTGAAAGTATCACACGTCTTAAGGAGAAATATTGTGTGCTACTTGAAAGTACTACATGCCCATTGAAGAAAGGTTGTACAATACTTTTGGAGTATCACATGCCTTTAGGAGAAGTGTTACCCAAACCTTGAAAGTATCACACTCCTTCATTAGAAAGGTCATACAATACTAGAAAGTATCTCATTGTGTTGATTTAAAGTATCACTTGGGTAACCTGTCTAGGCAGACAACAGGCACTTTTTTGTTTGACCAATTTTTTTTTAGAGGTGTTCTAGATACACTTTATGGTATTATTGAATTCCTTGGAATTTCATTTTGAATTTGGAATGTTTTTATATTTGAAATCTTTTGCATCCTTCCATGGTTATTTGTTGCGGTTAGTAGTGGCATTTGGAGATCCATTGGTGTTTGGATGTTTGTTTAGTCTTCTGTTGTGATCCTTGTATGTTGTATGTCATGTGCATCCATACTAGTTTTAAAAAATATATATCTTGGCTTATATTTATCCTTTTTCCAAGGATCTCCAAGTGGGGCATTATAGAAAGAGACTGCACAATAGAAACAACATGTAGACAATATAGAGGATATTATAGGAGCCACTATATAGAATCTAGTAAAGTGTTACGATAGATATAATGAAATGGAATCACTTGCAAGTATCTTTGAGAATTTATAGTCCAAATATCAAATTCTTATAAGAGTGTTTCAAGGTTGGGAACCACTTTGACATCCTTTGCATGATAAGTAGGAGATAATTTCCACAGCAAGTCAAATTGTGATTTTGAGTCAAACTCATTGACCCATGTTTCATGATTAGTGATTCAACATGAATTCATCTCTTATGAGAATAAATGGAACACTTAGAATTCATTGGATCTAGGTGATGCACATAGGGGTGAAGCACCGAGACTTCCGAGGAGGTCACCCATCCTAGTACTGCTCCAACCTAAGCACACATCACCTAGATCCAATAAGTGCTAAGTGTTTTATTTATTCTCATGAGAGATGGATTCATGTTGAATCTCTACTCATGAAACATGGGTCTATAAGTTTGACTCAAAATCACACAGTTAAATCCTGATAGCAATATCACAATCCTTTGCATGGTTTAGGGGTAATGTCATTATGGAAAAGGCTTCTAAAAGGGAATGAGCCTCATGATTATGGGATTTATATAGAAGCAAAACTTTCTTCTTCAAATCCTTACACTCAACTCTTCACTAAAGTTATTCTTCAATTTCTTACATATGCAATTTTATCACCTTGGAAAATTGTATTTGATCTTGCTAGCTGGGAACAACTAATTATTCATTTTATTGTACCTAATGTGATAACAGCTCTATGGAAATTTGTAATCAACCTAGTGAATCAACAACTAGATCCATTTAACTGGTTATGGCTAGTTTCTTTCTAAAAATATCTACTTATATTTTTGTAAAATTTCTTATGAACTCTGGCCATTTATCCTGGTCTGCATTATATTTGTGGAGGATCTTGAGGTAAGTCACTTAGCATGGGTTTATTGAGTTTTATTTATTTTTTATTTAGATTCTAGAATATGTATGTAGCTGGAACAAGTTTTTGGTTGTGCTAAGATGTAATAAGCACCTTAAAAAAGTATCTAAATATACATGTTCAAAAGGAGATATAAAGAGATACCTATTTCGAAGGAAAAGAAACCAACATGTACATAGCCCTTGAAGAAAATCGCAAAGCTAGGGCATGGCAAAAAAATCATAGATCAAGGGCACAACACAACAATAAAATTGTAGGTCAAGGGAATGACATGGCAATAAAATCATAGAGTAAGGGCATGACACCAAAATAGTAGAGCAAGGGCATGGCACCAAAATCACAGAGCAAGGGCATGGCACTGAAATCATAGAGATGACAAGGGTATGACAACCAATTCATGGAGCAAGGGCACATAAATGAAACATAGAGAAAACGCACAACAAAAAAATGCAAGGATGTCACAAGAAAAAAATGCACCAAGCACAAGCACATGATGACATTTAGAGGTCTCCATTTTCTTTTGGGCACAACTCTCCACCTTCTTTTGCGCATAGCTCTCCACCTTCTTTTGCGCATAGCTCTTCACCTTCTTTCATGTGCAACCCTCCATAATCAAAACAAATGGAGAATGATTTATGTCATTTTTTTCCTTTTTTTTTAATACTTATGAAGATTTTTCAATTATGACTCTAAGGTCAGTATTGCACCAAAGTTAGCGAAAATTACAAAAAAAAAAACATGAAAATCACCACAAACTAGATCATCGCCTCAAAATGCCATCGCAATTTAACCCCAAATGTTGTAGTGTCACAAATCTGATTTGGTGTACCCAAACAAAGAATTTGAGATTTTAAGAATTTACATATGCCTATTCGACTCATATTCTTGCTTCCAAATGAACCCTATGCAATTTTGGTTCAATGAAACTACCATATAAGATGTTGGTCCCTTTTCAACCAAGTTGACCGGTTCCAATATGTAAGA
The DNA here is from genome assembly GCA_028749045.1 of Cupressus sempervirens. NCBI lineage: Eukaryota > Viridiplantae > Streptophyta > Pinopsida > Cupressales > Cupressaceae > Cupressus > Cupressus sempervirens. Next base: position 734,361,694 of record CM053791.1, on the reverse strand, counting down.
TAAGGTCACCATTATGAAAATCATAAGAAACATATGAATTTTCACTCCAACCAATAGCACTAACCACAATAATATTCTTCATGCTTATTGGTGATATTTTATAATTCAAGATTCTCTATGTGGGACACTATGTTGTAAATTTAGGTAGGGATTCTATGAATCTCGAGTGCATCCTTTGGATCTTATTTCTCTATATTTTATAGAATTGATACCTTTCTTATAGTCATTAATTTTTACATTCTAATTTTTCCCAGATTTTTTCTTTCATGTGAAGTTGATAGTTTAAACTAGTTGTAATCATGTGAAATGGTAAGATGGTTAATTGTTAGGATCTCTTATGAAGATGAAATGTTAGCAATTCATTATGATGTTGTTATATTATTATTTAGAAATATTGGAAAGATGACTATTTATTCATGAGAAGTTGAATGGTGGTTAGTTCTTATGATGTTTTTATCATCAATAACTTGTTATAGTAAATTATGATTATTTGAGGAATATGATACTATCATGGAGAATTTCTTCTTGCAAGAGCATTTCAAAGAGGGGAAGCATTCTCAAAAAAAGAATTGGGCAAGGAACACCACTTTACCTATAAGTTGAGAGGCATGAGTTCTAACCACCAATGTTAAGGGCTAAATGGCTAGGCAAGCAAGATTATACTAGGGACTTCCATGAGCTTCCAGTCAATACATACATTAATAAAAGAAGATTACTAAGCATTTAATTAAAATATGTTGCCTTATGATTTTGTTGATCTCGGAGCTTCATATGATATTATCATGCCTTAGTTAATAAATCATATTATCCACATACGCTTTTGTTGAAAAAAATTGGTTAATTGTGTATTTTCTTTGATGTTACATAAAATGCCATATCTTTGCCAGTTAGTGTATGTCGAGCTCACTCAAGTGATGAAGATAGTTTCCTCTGATTCTCAAGCATTCCAGAGTTTTCCAAGTTCAAAAGATAATGTCTACCAAGTTCACTTGGGCGCCAAAGCAAAGTTAGTAGAAGTTGAGTGTTAACCAAGCTCAGTCAGTTAATGAAAGAAAAGTTGGATGGAACTAGTGTTAACTGAGCTCACTTAGTTACCAAAGGAACTTTGTGAAGATGCAATATTAACCGAGTTCACTTGGTTAACATAGGAAAATCATTTCTGAGTTAGTGTCTACCAAGAAGGATTGACTACCAAAGGATTTTCTCATTTTGGCATATTTAGTTCAAAAGATTTGTTTGTTGGTTCTAGCCAACTGAGGAGATGAATATTAATTACTCTAAGTTGTATTCAAGACCACTTGACAATGTCTATGATATAAATATAAGGTCAAGTTGAGGATTGAATGTGTACAAGTGAATGAAAATATAGAAGATTCTTAGAGGAAGAAAATTAGAAGGATAAAAATAATATTCTTGTGGAGCTCCAAAAATATATTTGATTAGAAAGGATCAAATATACAAGCCAGAATTTAGATTTTTAATCAGTAATTTAGTTGCATTAGAAATTAGGTCATCTCATTGTTACTCTCTAACCATTGTAGCAATGATCCAAATCTCTTAATAGAGTTGGCTTAATAACTATTTGTAAATCCTCTAATAAGGTGACATGTCTAGATTGAAGTGTCTAAAGACCTCTAAAACGGCCACTCCTAATAGGGTGATTAAATCCTCTAATAGGGTCACACCTAACAATGTGTTTTGTAACCTTTATTAGGGTTGGATTTGATGCCCAAGTTTCAGTTCATATCTTTTGCTCTAGGATTTGAGTCAAGTCAAGTGTCAATGTCTTGAGTTTGAGTCTAGATTTCCTATAGGATAGCCTTTCTTCTCATCATTCCTTTGAGCTAACCTAATGTAGGAAATCAAGCGAGTAATGCATCAGTCTAAATCTAGGTGATTAGCATTTGGAGGGTTTGTTATGTACCATCCCAATGAGAAGAAGGTTTAGATCTTCTATTGATTTTTTCCTAATCATGTTGAAGATAAGGATTCATGCCATGAAGCAGTTCTTCATGAAAGCATTTTTAAAAAATCTCTGAGGACTTCTAACTTAATGGTCAAAGGTTTATATCTAAAGAAGAGTACATTTAAAAGAGATCATAGGTATATTTAGAGAAAATTTAGTGGAGAATATCATGGATTGGGGCTTAAAGACAATATGTAGATCGTGAGAATGAGCTGCAAGAGAGATTAGTTGAATTCAATACAAAATGAGCCCTTAAAAATGTAGAAATGGAGAAGAACATGATCAAAGGTGGCAAAGACCAAATTTGAAATTGAATTGATGAATCAAAACACATCTAAACATCTACACCATCAAGTTGAATAGTCAAGTCACCTTGGAAATAAGTCACGACCATCAGATGTGTTGGAAATACAATAAGGAAGTAAACTCTAGAGGGGTGTGAATCAACACTTAAAACTTAAAACCCCAAGAACTATTCACCACACATCCATCTTACAATATATGCATATTAATTGAAATACCAACATCCATAGAATGAAAGTAAAATATTCAACACATGCATGACACAAGATATTTGGTTACCCAGAAACCCTCCAAGGAAAAGGTAAAACTAGGGTGGGGATGACACCTACAAATCTTCACTACTATAGTAATAATGTGTATCTAAAGAAGGTTACAATGTTTGATCATGAAACATGATCTACCCTATGAAAGGTCTACCTTGTTAAAGGATTTACAATAACCTATTAAGACTACTATGTTAAGAGATTTAATTGATTCACCTGTTAAAATGTCTCAGAAATGATCCTTTAGCTAGCACTCTATTATTTAATATCAAATCACCTCTATACTGATGTGTACTTGATCCTTTCTAATCAGATGTATCTATGGTGTCCTCTAATTTCTTTCCTTTGTTCTTCTTTAAATGATTCTACAATGTAACTCAATTTATAACACATTAATCACCATGAATGCTTTTATTGTGCATGAAAACTCTCTTGAATTCTATTTTTTAGCATTTGTAAAAAGTTTAGGGTTAGTCTTCCTTAAGAAGACCTAGGTGACTTAGGGTTAGGTATGAATCAACGGTTTTGATTTACCCATATTGCCACCTAAACCTTCCCCTTTTCTAATTGGATGCATGTAATGTAGAGGGATTCACATTTAAGATTTGTCCTTATCAACAGAGATCATAAAATTTTTTTTAAGTTAGCCCAAAAATAGTTTACATAGAAGTTTGTTCCATTACAAACAACTATGTTAAAACTATGTAACTTGACACTTGAAGTCCCTGATACTCAGCATCAACTACAACTTCAATGTTGTAACTTAGCCCCTAAATGATTTGGCATCCACTGATCACTCAATATCTAAATAGCTCGACACATACCATCTTCTTGGCACCTAAGTGACTTGACACTTACTAGTTACTTGGCTCACACTAAATATCTATCGCTTGGAAAATACTATTTGACAACTTATGCTCAACATGTATTACTTTTTCTCCATGAACTAAGTAAATGACTTAAGTATATAGTCACACATATGTCAAAACCAATCTAAGATTATCAAGATGAAGACCAGATCGATGGACAATGTTTTAAGATGGAATTATATACTGTCTAACAATGCATCTTATTGATTATCAAATCAAATAAGACATATGAATGTATTTATCTCATCATAAAAATATGCTCATTTGATAATCTATGTGACAAAGAAATAGAAAGGCACATGTCCTATGGGCCATCACATTTTATGAAGTGCAGTTAGAATCCACTCACGAGGTGCCAACACAACAAGGAAGATCAATGTTAGATTCTCCAAGCAATAAATTACTGCCATCTATTTTCCATGATGTGCCTAGTTAGAAAGATGGACCACACTGCAAAACAAAGAGACTTAACACCATTTTATTATCACCATTGGATTAAAAGGAAGATCTATGTTTGTCATCATCTAGCTATGTAAAGTTGTAAGGAAAATAATCTATGCGACATAATGATGGAAATACACATGTAATCGATGGAGCCACAAAAGATATTATAAAGTTGTAAAGAAACATTATAAAATTTTAGTATCAAATCAACAGTGGGAATTTAAAGTTCAAGTGACCGTTGGAATATGAAATACACAGTTTGTTGTGAAAATAATAGAAGATGAAGAATAAATGTTTTTTCTACAGGATTTTCTGAGATTGCAAACATGAAAAGTCATATAATTTTTTTAGGAATACCAAGGATTCAAAATTTTTAGTAGAAGAGATACACATGCTCATATCATGATACAGATTGGATAATTTTATATTTTATTATCATTTTTAAAAAATATGATTGTCTCTCTACCAAAATTAAGAAAGGATAACATAAAACTATAAATGTAACCTTGTTTGACAATACAAAGGTCAGAAAAATTGATGGTGAATTAGTTTGTAATTCTATTTACCCTATTTTCTTGTCATGTTTTGTTGACCATACATACACTATTTCTACATTAAGAGTCAAAGGAGAACTAAATGTGATCCTATGATAATCAAGTGGATTCCATTTGATTTTGATATTTTCAGTAGAGGTGATTCCATTTACTTTCTTCATATATGATTCTACTTCTTCTCTTGTTCATTTCATATCATGTTAGATAGTTTTCATTGGGAATTAAAGAATAGATGTGTATGAATCTATTAATAACTTGCTAGATTCCATTTCATTCAAGTCTGGTAGTCAAAGAAATTCCATTTTGCATCTCTTTTTCCATCCCCCTTTTCATTTAGATGGTTAACACTACCTTTAGAATAGAAGTAAAATCACGAATCTTAAGATAGTCTAGTACAGTCATTCCATTGGTGTGATAGGTTGTGCATATCTATTTTGCCTAAATTGTTTGTGCCTACAAACAATTTGGTTATCCTTTACTGCTCTTAGGTTAAGAGCTTATAATTTCAAGACTTCTGATCTCATAAAAATATATTCATTGTATATCATTACAAATCATAGGGAGTTGTACCTATTCAATTTAGTGGGCAGTGATATAATACATACACTGACCCATTTTTTAGTAAACATCCTTTTGTCTTTCCAAACATTGGGTATCAAAGAGTCAAGATTATAAAATCTAATAGGAGGAAAAACTATTAACCAATAGGCTCCTAACAGGGCTCACTTTAGAAGAGTAAAAATCAATAACTAGTTGCAATTGGTGGTTTTTCCCAAATTGAGTTTCCACATTAAATCTTGGTGTCACTTGTGTTCATGCTATTACTTTTATGTCTATGTAGCTAAGTTAAGTAAGGTTAATCATAGATAATATCTTATAGATTTTCATGTTAAGAATTTGCTAAGTTACAACATTTACTAGTGTATACCGAGTGCCCGTGTGTTTATCAACCATCAATACTTTCAGTGAAGTTTGTGTTCTATGTTGACACCAAAGGGATCTAGGATTTATTTTAGTGGTAAGCGATTCACCTATCCCCTCTTAGTTACTCATCTTATATTTCCAAAAATTGGTATCAAAGCTTCTTGGCACTTGCAAAGAAAGTTTTAAGGACCTAAGCTAAAGATCAAGATGTCTTACAGAAGGGAGATCCCCAAGCTAAACAGAGATAACTTCAAGGCATGGTAGGAACTCATGAGGCTACACTTGGAAACCATTGGAGATTCATGGCTAAAGTACTTAGACACTAAATACATGACACTTGTTGGAACTATGATTGTTGAAGAAATTGTAGAAAAGAAGAGTCATAACATTATGATGATTGATATTACTTCATCTCTCAACTTTGTCAAATTTGATGAAGTCAAAGATTGTGGAACTGCTTATGAAATGTGGATCAAGCTAAAAGCCATCTATGGAGGAGACGATAATCTAAGAAAATATAAATTTGAAATTCTTAAAGGACAATTTGATCAAATAAAGATGAGAGAAGATGAGAACATTGTAAAGTATAGTGACAAAATCCAAGCCAATGTTTGTGTAATCAAAGCTTTAAGAGGAAATATTGAAGATGAGACAGTGGTATGTAAGTTTCTCAGAACACTTCTTCTTATATATGCAATTAGAGTATCAAAAATTCAAGAAATGAGATGCAATCAAAATAATGATATAAAATTGGATATAGTAGTTGGAAGATTGACAACATTTGAGATAGATGACTATGATAATTATGTTCCTAGTTCTAGCAATCTTGAGTCTATATTTGAAGCCAAGCCATCACTCAAGAAGAAAGCTAAAAAGTTAAAAGCCAAACAATCTAAAAGTGAAGAGGAAGATAGTTTTGACAGTGATCTTGAAATTATTGAGGCATTACTTGCAAGAAGGTGTCCCAAAGGAAAATTAAAGTACAAAGTTAAAATTCCTTTGATCTATTTCTCTTGTGAAGAAGTTGGAGACATTTCTATAAGATGTCCAAACAAAGAGGAAAAAGATGAAAAGAAGCACAACAAGTACAAAGGCAAGAATGATTTCAAGAACATTAAGGACTACATTCTTGGTAGTGGTTGATCACATCATATGACTGGTGACAAAAAAAAATTTAAACATATGGAACATTATGATGGTGGAAGTGTGTGATTTGGAAATAATGAACCATGTTGCATAAAGAGACAAGGTTGTATCTCACTAACCAATGAACTTAGACATGATAATGCTTATTGGGTTGAAGGAATATAGAATAATCTATAGAGTGTGGCACATTTGAATAACATTGGATTCAAGGTAGAATTCATGAATGGGAAAGCCAAGCTGCTAGATGGAAAAGGAAATTTGGTTGGGTCTTGTAAACAAACCAAAGGTAATCTATTCTACCTAGATCTTAGTGAAAGTTCATGTTTCATTACTCAAGTAGAAGAAAGATATTTATGGCATAAAAGGCTATGTCATGTGAACTTTGATAATCTGATCAAGATAAGAAAAAAAATAGAGTGAGAGGAATTCGCAGTCTGAGGAAACATGATATGGGCCTCTCCAAAAACTGTCAAATTGGTAAGATGGACAAGACAAGTTTCAAAAGAAAAAAAACTATCATTCTAAAGAAGTCTTGGAGCTGGTTCATATAGATTTATGTGGACCTATTGGAATTGAAATCTATAGTGGAGATAAATATTTTTTTCTTTTTGTTCATGATTATTCTAGAATGATGAGTGTAATGAATCTGAAAGATAAGTGTGAAGCATTTCAAAACTTTAAGTGACATTTGGAAAGAGTAGAGAAAGAAAATGGAAAGAAGCTAAAGTGTTTGAGGTTAGATAGAAGTGGTGAGTTCATTTCCAATGAATTCTACATTGGAAGAGGAACAAAAAGATAAGTATAAACCCCTGGTACACCATAGCAATATGGTATAGCTAAAAGAAGGAACATATCCATCATGGATTGTGCAAGAAATTTGATGATAAAAAAGAATATTGAAATCAAATACTAGAAGGAAGAAATTAGTACTATAGTGCATACCTTGAATAGAGTATAGCAGAAGAAAAACACAAATCAAAATCCTTATAAACTATGGTATGGCTACAAACCTAATGTAAGTTACTTGAAAGTATTTGGTAGAAAATGTTATATTTTGAAGGAATCTAGGAAAATTAAATTTGACATCAAAGATAATGAAGGAATATTCTTAGGATACCCCTATAGAAGTAAAGCATATAAATGTTTGAATTTATCAACTCATTAGATCGTAGAAAGTGCACATGTAAGAATTGATGAGTTTGCAGAAAAGAGAAAAGAAGAGAGCAACAAAAAACTTGAAGATTATAGGAAGTTTATCTACTATGAACCTGATACATTGCCAAATCCATTTGGAATTCAATAGAATTTACCTCTTGAGGACCCAAAATCACTAAAGGCTATTGACTTGCAAATAGTGCAACTTGAGTCACAACTTGAAGGACCTGAGTTGTATTCAGAAGCTACCAAGATGTTTCTAGAGAAAATTGAGTTTGAAGGACCTGAGACATAAGTAATAGGACCCAAGGTTGATACAAAAGATCATGATGAGGCTAGTGGAACATGTTCTAAATCTGAATTACCTTTGTTAGGAAGATATTCCATAAGGTACCATGCACTTGATCAAATCATTGGAGACAAGTTAGATGGAATAATGACGAAAAACAAATTGAAAGGTACATGCTTTCTTACAGAATTTGTACCTAGATCAATTAAATATAATTTAGATAATGAAAGTTGGATTGAAGCTATGAATGAAGAGATAGAATAGATAACAAGGGATAAGACCTTTACTCTTGTTCCTAGACCCAAGGATAAGAATATAATTAGCACTAAGTGGGTTTTTTGAAATGAGTTGAATGAAGATGGAGAAGTCTCTAGAAAATAAAAGCAAGGTTAAGATGCAAAGGCTATTCTCAAGAAGAAGGTATTGATTATAGTAAAACTTTTTCTCCTATTGTAAGATTACAAGGTGTTAGAACTTTACTTGCTTATGCCACACATAAAGGATTTAAATTTTATCAAATGGATGTGAAATCTACATTCTTGAATGGAATTCTTGAAGAGGAAGTTTACATAGAATAACTAGAAGGTTTTTTTGATCCTAAAAAAGGGATATGGTTTGTAAACTACACAAGGCATTTTATGGACTCAAGCAACATCCTAGAGCTTGGTATGAAGGACTTCATAACTACTTGATAAAGATTGGTTTTCAAAGAATAAATGAAAATAGTAGCTTGTATATTTAAGAAGGACCAAACAAGAAAATTGTATTGGTAGAAATATTTGTGGATGACACATTATTTACTGGAAATGATGACTTGTGCAAATCCTTTTTAAAAGAGATGAGTAAATAATTTGAGATGTCCATGTTTGGAGAGATAAAAATCTTTTTTGGATTATAGATTCAACAAAAGAAAGATAGTATCTACATTACTCCATCCAAATATATCAAGGAAATATTAAATAAATTTGAAATGGAAGATTCAAGACCATTTGGAACACCTATGTCTACTGGACATAAGCTTTCCAAAAATGATGATTCCAAAGAGGTAGATTAGATCACATATAGATCAATAATTGCAAAATTGCAATATATAATGCATACAAGGCCCGATATTACATTAGCAGTTGGTATGCTAGCAAGATTTTCAACAAATCCTATAGAAAATCACATGATGGAAATTAAGAGAATCATGAGGTATTTGAACGGTACTGAAGATTATGGATTATGGTATAAGAAAGGAAGCAATCTGGATTTGAAAGCCTTTATAGATGTTGATTGGGAAGGAAGTGTTGATGAAAGGAAGAGAACCAATGGTGGAGTGTTCTTTTTGGACAAGTAAGAAGCATAATTGTATTTGTCAGTCTACAACAAAGGTAGACTATGTGGTAGAAGTAGTTAATTGTTCCAATGTTGTTTGGTTCAAGCATTTGTTAGAAAATATGAAGATGGAAATCAAGGATTGAGTAGTTATCTTCTGTGATAACACTAGTGCAATTAATAAATCAAATAATCATGTGATGCATACCAAGACCAAGCACATTGCAATAAAATATCATTTTTTGTGAGAATTGGTGCAAGATAAAGAGGTAAGATTGGAATATGTGAATACTAAAGAACAAATTGTAGACATATTCACTAAGTCATTACCTAAGGATGCATTCTTGTATCTAAGAGGTAAGTTAGGGGTTATTCCCCTATCTAAAGCTTACTAAAATGAAGTTTAGTGATGCATCAACTAGAGCATGTTAAAGATCAATTAGTTGATGTAGTGTTAAAAATGGCATATTGCATATGAATTAGTACATGAGGTGCATTGATATTTACTGAATATTGTCTTTGGCATGAGATGTCAAAGAGGGAGAGTTTGTTGTCATATTCATAGAAATTTTATAAAGGGAGAGTTATGTGATAAGGGAGAATTTGCTTGAAGATGTCAAAGAGAGAGAATGAACTTGGTGTGATATCAAAAGGAAGATTTTTTTATTAGAAGATGTTGAAGAAAAAAATTTCAGACAGAGGGAGTTCTCATGGATGAGAATCATAATGAAACTAATGATATTTTCCTTAATTTTTTTCTCCAAAAATTTTATTGTATTAGGACATGTTGTGTTACCATTAATGTAAAAGAAGGAGATTGTTGAAAATAATTGGTTAATTTTGTATTGTCTTTGACATTACAAAAAATGTCATGTCTTTGGTAGTTATTGTATGCCAAGATCACTAAGGTGATGAAGACAGTTTCCTATGTTTGTTGAGCATTCTAGAGTTTGACAAGTTTAGAAGATAGTGTCTAACAAAGTTCACTCGGGCGTCAAAGAGAAGTTAGCACAAATTGAGTATTAATCAAGCTCACTTAGGTAATGAAGGAAAAGTTAGATGGAACCAGTGTTAAATAAGCTCACTTAGTTGCCAGAGAAACATTGTGAAAATGTAGTGTTAACCGAGTTCACTTGGTTAACATAGGAAAATTATTTTTGAGTTAGTGTCTACTGACCAGGGTTAGCTAACAAAATATTTTTTTATTTTGGCATATTGAGTTTAATAGATTTGTTTCTTGGTTCTAGATGATTGAGGAGATCAATATTAATTACTCTAAGTTGTATTCAATCCCACTTGATAATGTGTATGATATGAATATAAGGTCAAGTTGAGGATTGAATGTGTGCAAGTGAAAGAAAATATAAAATATTCTTAGAGGAAAGGGATTAGAAGGATAAGAAGAATATACTTGTGGAGTTTCAAAGATATATTTGATCAAAATGGATCAAGTACAAACCAAAATTGAGATTTATAATCAGTAATTTAGTTGCATCAAAAATTAGGTCGTCTCATTGTTACTCTCTAACCATTGTAGCAATGATCTAAATATCTTAATAGAGTTAGCTTAAAATCTATTTGTAAATCCTCTAACAAGGTGACATTTCTTGATTGAAGTGTCTAAAGACCTCTAGCAAGGCCACTCCTAATAGGGTGATTAAATCCTCTAATAGGGTCACACCTAACAATGTGTTTTGTAACCTTTAACAAGGTTGGCTCCTAGTAGGGCTCACTTCAAAAGAGTGAAAATTAGTAACTAGTTGCAATTTGTGGTTTTTCCCAAATTAGGTTTCCACGTTAAATCTTGGTGTCACTTGTGTTCATGCTATTTCTTTTATGTGTATGTAACTAAGTTAAGTAAGGTTAATCATAGATAATATCTTGAAGATTTGCATGTTAAGTATTTGCCAAGTTAGAACATTTACTAGTGTAAACCAAGTGCATGTGTGTTTATCGAGCATCAGTATGTTCAGTGAAGTTTGTGCTCTATGTTGACATCTAAGGGATATGGAATTTATTTTGGTGGTAACTAATTCACCCCTCCCCTCTTAGTTACCCCTCTTATATTTCCAATATCTTTCACACACACATACATATGTATGTATAAATCCACTTTATATAAGGTGTATATATTAATAAATTATTTTAATACCATGCATATACATGTGTATATACATACACAAGTATAGGTAGGTGGTGTATGACATTATTATTATTTTTTTTTTTTGGTGAAAGTGGAAAAACCATGTAATATATATTAATAATATAAACTGGTTCAAGAGCTCAACTAGGAAAGAACCAAAAAGAAAACCGAGCATCGTTGCAATATGTACAAGTTAAAAATCATTGATATATACAACTTATAGTATTGATTAGTGTAAATTGTCTTACAAAAAGAGGAGATAATCCCACCAACTTCAAAAAATTTCAATATTTACAATTATTTAACTAAGGTATTAAACATGAGTTAAAAATATTCCTTAGCAATAGTTAATCTTTCATCTTGAGAAACTATATTTCTATAATTTTTTCGTCAGCCTTATATTATGTTGTTTTTGGGTGGCCACATTAATATTATTTGATTTTTCACATTGAATCAATGGCCATGTATCTTGTAACTCTTTCCACCTTTCCAATCTTGCTCATAACTGAGCATGATGTCGAGAAGGCAAAGTCTTTTGTGCAGTAGCTCATTGAGCACATACAATATTTTTCATCTTAAAAAAGCATACCATAGAAAATAGAGACACTACCTTCTCTCACTCTCTTTTTTGCTTCTCAATATTCCTATGACCTTGATACACCTTTTGATAGGTCACATTTCAATGTGAAGCCTCACCTAATCTATCATAGTATATGTTGGAGTTTTATAACTACTAAGCAACAAAATGCACAATACCAAAATGATATCACTCACACAATCTAAGGATTAGCCAATTCCTATTAACAATTATGTGTGCAAATGATTTGGACCCAACTTCAACAAAACCAAAGGTGGTTTTCTACTCTTTAGGCTTCACAAAATAAGGGTGGGTATACCCAAGGATGATTCAAGACTGGGAAACACTATATGAGAATTATTTTAGTTTCATTCTAATTCTCATCTCAAATACTCAAATACATGCATAATTCTTGACAATTTGATAAGCACATCCCATATAATAGATCTAGACAAAATTCTTCCATAGATCTACATGTGTTCTTAGCAATAGTGGCTAACTGAAGCTAAAATTCCATGCAAACAAGTATTGGCCAACTTTAAAGATCTACAAGAAATAAAAGTAAAATTGATTATAATTCTACATTTTAAAACCATTAAGGAGAAATTTCTCTTCCAGCTGAATCAATTTGACCAGCGCCTAATCCATTAGGGCACAGAGTCTACTACAAATCCTTAGATCTAATTTGTTGCCTTACAACAATTATTATCACCAATTCTTATCAGAATTCATCATTCAAAAATCCTTCTTAATACTGTAGCAACCTTATTAAATTCATCAAAGCTTTTACTTAATCCATTGAACTAATAGCAGTGATGAACAAATATACAACCTAACTAGATTGCATTCAATTGCACAAGACTTTACTCATACAACATCAAGATAACCAAGTAATCAAAAGGAGAAAAAATTCAAAAAGAACTGATATGGGGACAACTCATAATTTGTATTCATTTTCTTTGAAAATTGTATGCATTTACAGTAAACTCAGAATGACCTTAGGAAGAAACATACAGATCATTCTATATTCATGTATTCTCAGGAACTAACAAAGAAAATACATCATCAAACATTCTTTTTGTGGGTCCATTTCTGTTATTCCCTTTGGGAAGACAAGAAAAATATGATCAGATTCCTTTAGTGTTTAGGTTCCTCAGGATAGGTGGCCATCAAATGTGACAGTGATGAGTCATCTCCTACTACCTAAGGATCCTCTTTGTCTTTATCATCAATGGTAGAGGTGGCTTCTATTTTTTCACCCCCTTCTTTATCATCATCCTCCACCTCATCATCTCTTTCTGTTTGTTCTGTAGACATGAATTTATCTTTCCATTCATTATAAGGAGTGTCATCTGGCCAATCAAAATTTAGAACCTCCCTTTGTACAATTATTAGAGAATTTGCAACTGCCTCTATATCAACCAATTCTTTTCTAATGGATTTGTAGAATATTTTCACTTTAACCAACTCCTCATTTGTCATTGCCCATAATAGATGGCCCATTTCATTTACAACCTTATTTATTCTTTCATAAAAGAGTTCATCTAGCTCCCTCTTCCATTCTTCCTTTTCCTTCACTTTATCAATAGTCTTTAAAGCACAAGGAAATAAATCAAACTTCTTTGTAATATACTAGGAAAAACAATTAATTAATCTTTTTTGAAAAGAATATTGTTTGTCATCAAAAATTTGCAATTTATTAAGCAAATCAAAGATCTGTTCTATTTGATGACATGGTAGTTGAATGACGGATATACACATAATAGTGATATCTCTATTTCTTTCTGTCTATTTCTGCATGAGGGGTTTGAATGTAGCTTCATTTTTCTTCAATTCATCCCTGATGGTTGCAATCCTTGATAACAAATCAAAAAATGATGGCTAGTCAATCTTATCTACTAAATACATTATACCCTACCTTATTTTCTCCTCAAACTGATTATTTAGTTCTACATGCAACACATACAATTTATTCTTCTCTTCCTCAAATTCCTCTATCGTGTAGAATGATGGCCTTCTTGGATGTCTGGTTCTTCAACAATTGGAGTAGACTTGAAAGGTTCAACAAGTGGCCTGGGAGGGTATACAATCCTGGGTCTACTAGATTCTTCTACTTTTCTTTTCCCCAACAACTTCTCCATCTAGGATACTTTGTTTTCCAATGACTATATCTACATACCCCTTTCCTCATATGCTTTCAAAACTTCTTCAAACCTAGCATTGAGTTGGGAAAATCTATCTTCTTCCTAGCCAAATACAACACTACCAAATTTTAGCATTTTTGAGGCCATTCCTATTTTTTTCTTATTGCCTACCTCACCAGCCCTAAAAACTGTCAATGCACCAGTATGCTATGCAGTAGAGATTTCCTGCATTCTATTCTTATCTCTTTCTTCAATTGACCAAATAACAAGGGTTTGGTGGTCATCACTAAACTTGACTCCCCCATGAGCCTGTAATATCTCTTCCTTAGTCTTAAACTAGACATCCTTTTTTTTCCTTACTAAATCAAAAACTATAGCATTCACTATATAGCATTCAGGAAAAATAAGGACTCCTAACTGTCTAATTATTTTCCTTCTGTCCTTAGGGGTAAATTGAGCAAAATCATTCAAAAATTTAGACTTTATCTCTTCTTTAATATCTAAATTAGGTTTTTTTGGTTGTTTTACTTTTATCCTCTCATAGGTTTTCTCAAAATTTCCCATGTTTAATCTCCACAAAAATTCAGCAAAAGCCCTAGAATTTACAAAATTCTCATCATTAATAAACCTTTCAGAAGCTTGGGCAACTATCGAATAAATTTCCTTACCTTGGTAATCATCAATTGTTAAGTCCAAGGAAGGTGTGGGAGGTTCTTGTGGCTTTTTAATCTCCAAGTCTATAGAAGTAACAATTACATCCCCTTCTCCACCCATTTTTCTAAGCTACTCCTTTAAAGATGCTTCATCACTGATCCAGATTGGGGATTGGCTTGGGGAGTATTGTTCTACCTGAGAAGAAGAAGATCCATGTCCTAATTTCTGCCTTTTTGGAGAGCTAGCTACAAATGGACTTCTTGGTCTTGGCCTTTAATGAAGGGGTGCCTGTTGCACACTTTGAACCATTACATAACCCGCCCTTCTCTGCAAAGTATACTGGCTAGGAGCTACCACATTTCTGCCACTTATCCTTCTTTGTACCTTTGCAGCCTTGTCTAGATAAGCCTTGACATATGCATCCTTCTTCTCATTCATGGCTTGTATTATCACAACAAAATTATTCATCGATGCCTGCATCTTGGCTCCTCAGTATTTTTCTTTCTTTCAATGGATCATAATGGGGGTCAAAAGTATTAATGAATTCTAGGGTTTTGCTAAATACTATCCATTTCTCCTTTCTC
Organism: Cupressus sempervirens; assembly: GCA_028749045.1. Taxonomy (NCBI): domain Eukaryota; kingdom Viridiplantae; phylum Streptophyta; class Pinopsida; order Cupressales; family Cupressaceae; genus Cupressus; species Cupressus sempervirens. Next base: position 734,346,362 of record CM053791.1, on the reverse strand, counting down.
AATTCTTTCTCTGGAAAAGTAAAAGCATTTCTAATCACATCCTCTGGATAGTAAACTTGTTGTACCATGTAGGAAGATTTTATTGTCTCTCTTAAGAGGTCATAGAATCCTTCAGGATCAATAAACCTGGCATGAGATCCTGGAATGTTATATCTATCTAAGAACAAATTCAAATGCTTCCACCCTTTCCTTACAAAAACAAAATCATGTGCTACAGTAACAATTGGAAAAAATGTGTGTTTTTTAGGTAACTCCCTCTCATCTATAGTGCCTATTTGCCATAACAGCTTAGCTATTCCTATCTTCAGAGGCACATGAAATGGTAGCACATGATGTTTTCCCAAGAAGTCATATACTCTTATTAGTGTTGAAACATTATAGGGAATTATATTCCCCCAATTATGACTAACCAGTAGCCCTTTTGCATGGTCCTTGGGTCTTACCAATTCTAATAGTGCTTGTGGAATTCTAGGGCTATCTCCTCTCAAAAGAAATCTAAGCTTTGATGCAAAATATCTGTCAAACCTCATATAACTAGCATCTGTGACTTCTGAGGTCATATCCACACTCCACAAGTATACTGGATTCCTCTCTTCATTTTTGGTTGTTTCGAACTCCATACCCTTAGAGAAGAAGGTAAATCCTTTGTATAAGCATACATGTATAAGAAATGAATACCAACAGAATGGTTTGTTCACTTTTCCCCTTTCTATTCCACCAAACCATTGTTAATCTCCTTAGCAAGGAAGGTAGCAAAATCTAGAATATTGATCATCCCAAATTGAAGAGTTTGAGCCATTATGAGGACAATCAAGCCTAGGATCTACTCGGCTTTATCCATTCCAAAAATTTTACAAAGAGAAACATACAATGCCTAAGCCCAAGGGTTAAAATCTCTTTTCAGTAATGGCTCAGATGTGCTAACAGTAATCACAGACAAAGTTCCAACTTTAGCAGCATGCTCTTGTAATGGTCCTATCCTCAAGTATATACTTTGTGCATCATATCTTTCTTGCAAATCATCCATATCAATGATTTCATGTACACCGTGATTAGGGTTAAGGTCAAAAACTTCACTGAACAGCTCAGGGAAAACCCTAAAAAGATTCACTCCAGAATGATTCTTCACCCAACCCGTAACAGGATCATATTTTTTAGCCAGGTCAGTCAATAGATCACTATCAAAGAAAACTGTAGGGACTATTAAATTTTCAATGTCAAATTTTCGGACATTGCTTATGGGGGTATCTAAATTCCTTTCTAAGAACCATTTTTTGAACAATTACAAACCTCCCATAGATACTTGGGTGTCTCTTACCTATTTTTCCCTATCATAGAAACCCTCAATGACAACTACCCTAGGGTTCTTAGGAATGAATTCTCTTCCTTTAGTTATTTCATTTACTAATAAGGGAAATTGTTCTAGGAAGTCATCATGCACAACCCTCTTTAAGTAATCAGTTTGCCCAGAAAACTCCTTTCATGGAGGCATCTTTTAAAAATTTTAAATGCTTATTACAACAAATTTTGGATTTCTTATGGTTATAGGTTACTTACCCACTAAATTTGTCGTTCTTTCTTTGCAATTTTCTCTACTATTTTGCTAAAACTGCTATGAAATTTCATGCCCTTGCTCTGGAAATCCTTTTGCTCTAAGAAAATCTGCAACTTTATGATTCAGTAATGGCAAATTTCTTTGTTATACCCATGCATTAAGGTCGCATGAAGGAACTCTAAATCATATTAAATCCTAAAATCGTTACCTCTAATTTGCAACAAAGTTTGAATCCTATCCGTAGATTTTCATCAAATCGAACGACTCTGATTTAAAAGGCAACAAGATTTATGGCTTTAAAAACAAGGCTATGTGTTGCAATACCGCTTGCCCGCATTTATTAAATTTCTTACACCTTATAATTGTGGGGAAGTGTCACTCATTGAATAAAATATTTCCATCCAATCCAACTTGTCTAACACTTTCCACGAAATACATCTCAACATCATCCTTGAGAACGACAGGCCCATCTTGTCAAACTATGTCACTTGTCCTATTGATGCTTCCCTGCATTATTTATTTCACGAGCATCTCCTTCTTGTGGGAAAGTGCTAGCCCTTGATTCAAATGAAATCAATGGTTGACACTTCTTAGTGATAAAGCCATATCTCTGTTAGTAACTCAACCAATGATATTGCAAGATATCTAGAAGTGCACAGGGAACACTGAAAACTCTACAAAAGGTCTGATTGATTCTGACAACAAAAAATTTTGCGATGCACTGAGGGTTGAACATCAATAGGGGCTACATGTCAAAAAGGCATTGGCCCACAATATTTAAAAAATCTTGTAGCTCCATATTGTGGGGAAGCCTCAACCTCGATCTCAAAAGGATCTACGATGCTTGAAAGAAATTGCAATTAAGACAAGCTTTATAAGGTTTATTGAAAGATTAAAAAGGTCATTCTTACTTAAATAAACCTTTAAGATAGAAATGTCCCAGAAAAACTTATTTAAAATGATACTTCCTAAGGTTTTCACAGGCTAAGGCCAAACAAGGAAAGGCACAAGGTTATTTGATGAATTTTTTGCCTAGGGTTTATTGACCAAATTTCAAAATACTTGGAGTGCACATTTAGGGTTTTTCAAAACTGAATACAACAAAACAAGGGTGGTGAAAAACTAGGCCAATAGTGGCTCTATCTAGGGACAATGAATAAGCAATATTCATATGAGGGCTCAGAATCCCTGGGAGAAGCAGACCACAAGCTTGACCTTAAAAACTATGACAACTTAGAGAGAGCAAAAACGTAGAACAAAAGAATATACAAGGACTATACAAAAGATGCAAAGATTATATAGAATGTACAAGGAAACCTAGACTACTATTCATGGAGATAATAAGTATTTTTCAAGAAAAATACCTATTCAAGATAAGGATAATAAGTATTTGTGGATTCATCTTGTCCATTTCAAGATAATATTACCCCTTCAAGATAATAAGTATTTGTGGATTCAGCTTGTCCATTTCCTTGTGGATGATAAGGAGAAGATGTTGATCTTTTGATTCCAAATTTGTCATAGAATTTCTTGAATTCTTCATACCTAAAACACATTGCATTGTCTGTTACAATTTTCTGAGGACAACCAAATCTGGAAATAATATAATTCAGGAAGAAATTGTTGACAACTTTACTTGTTGCATTCATTGTGGGGATAGCCTCTACCCACTTTGTAAAATAGTTAGTAGCAACTAAGATCTAGGAATAGCTAGTGCTAGATTTGGGAGAAATTTCACCTATGAAATCCATAAACCATTGTTGAAAAGGTGCTTGGACTTCAACTAGCTTTAATGGAGTATTACCCGAGAATTTCAATTTTCTAGAAAATCTTTGGCATGCATCACATTTTCTAATCATGATTTGAGCATCCTTGAAAAGAGATGGCCACCAAAATCCCACTCTCATCACTTTATGTGCAGTGGTCTTAGCCATATAGTGTCCTCCACAAACTCCAGCATGCATTTCGTTTAAAACTTCTTTTGCCTTTTCTTGATCAATACATTTTAGTAACACTCCCTCAAAATTTCTCCACCATAGACTGCCTTTGACAATTACGTATCTGATGGCTTGCAATTTAATATTCCTTTTTTCATTTTCTGTCAAATGGGAAGGAGCTTCCATGTGTTGAAGATAATAGATAACATTTACATACCAATCACAATGATCCATATCACATAAGTCAGATCTGAGGTCAACAACTACCACATTTATCTGATTACCATCAAAATTAGATTCAACCATGAGTTTAGCCAAACCTTGACCTCTTACCAACTTAATTATCTATATTTCAATATTGAATTCTTGGATCCACTCTTTTTGATCCATCTACACCTTCTTCCTGACATTTCTTGCTGAGAAAATATGTCTTTGACAGTAACACTAGGCATAAATGCAATGATAGTAGCACCTATCAAGTAGCATCTGAAAGCCTTAATAGCCTTTACTAAAGCATATGCTTGTTTTTCATTTATGTCATATTTCAATTCAGCAAGCTGTAGTGACTTACTGAAAAAAGAAATGGGTTGTTCATACCCTTCTTCATTTTTCTGCAACAAAACTGCGGCTACAATGTGAAAGGATGTAAAAGAAAAAATGTGCACAGGCTTTGTGTAATTTGGAGTTCTCAGTACTGGAGCATTTTTTATTGTAGTTTTAATATCCTAGAATGCTTGTAAAGGCTCACCATTCCAATCTATAGTAGCTCCCTTCTTGAGCATCTTTGAGATAGGTCTGCTAATTTTAGCAAAGTTAGTAACAAACCTTTTAAGAAAATTAACTTGCACAAAGAAAGACTATATTCCTTTTACATTTTTTGGCTTAGGCACCTTATCAATGATTTCCACTCTTTTAGGGTCTATCTTCACACCATCTTTAGATACTATATGTCCTAGCAATCTGCCTTCTATCACCCCAAATCTACAGTTCTTTGGATTCAATGATACTCCATATTCCAAATTTTTAACAAAAAATTTCTCCAAATGCCTATAGTGATCCTCAACCTTCTTAGAATATGCTATAAGATCATCCTGGTATACAACCATAATTTTTTTGATATAATCATGAAATAGCACATCCATAGCTCTTTGAAAAGTAGCTCCTATGTTAATCAAGCCAAATGGAATCCTTACATATACATAGGTTCCCCATGGGGTTGTGAAGGTTGTCTTGAATTTTTCATTTTTCTTTACTAGAACTTGATTGTACCCAGAGAAACCATCCATCATGGACATTAGCTCAGAACCAATTACTTGTTGCAACATGGCTTCCATATTTGGCAATCCATAATTATCCTTCAAGGATGCAATGTTCAAATTCCTGAAATCCACACATAATCTTATGTCTCCATTTTTCTTTCTGACAGGTACCAAATTTGAAGCCTAGGTGGAATGTCTAATTGGTTTGATTATCCCCCCATCCCTTAGTTTCATCAATTCTTCTTGCATTTTGGGAGCTAGGGTAGGGTTTATTGGTCTTTTTTTCTATCTAAAAGGTTATACATTATCTTTTAGTGTTATGACATGTTGGAACAAATCTTCCCTATAAGCCTTAAGGTCATCATATGACCATGCAAAAAATGTCTATACTTCCTAAGCAAATCAATCAATGGTTTTCTGATTTTAGTAGGTAGATTTTGGCCAATATAAAACTTTTTGGGAGCTTCATCAGTGCCAAGGTTTATTTCTTCTAATTCCTGAGGCTTAGGGTCCTTCACTCCTAGTTTTACTCTATCCTGATTATCAAAAATACTTTCCAAAACCACTAACCCCTTAGGCACCTTGTTGGTTTTCAACTGCATAATCTCTTGGCCAAAAATGGTTTCCTTACCATCTATGATATCAATTAAATCACTACAATCCATTTCTTGACCTTGGTATCTATCTTCATTTAACAAAAAAATTATAATGTCATTGTCATCTTCAAAGACTTGCCAATTTTCAACGTTATCAAGGATTGAATGTCTATTTTGTACCTCAATTTGAGAGATTCTTGCAAATGATATCTCCTTAGGTTTGATTGCTACATTTTCTAATAAATCAACCATCTTATTTTGAGTCCTATATCTCCATGAGATACCAAATGCATCAAAAGATTCTATCTAATCCCAAACTACATTTCTATATTGTTTCAATCTCCTATTCTTGGATGCGTAGGTTTCTTTTATCTGGGAGATAACTAGTTGAGAATCCCCTATGACATGCAATTTCTTAATTCCATGATGTGTAGCAACTTTCAATCCTAGCAACAAGGCCTCATATTTTGCTATGTTATTTGTGCAAGAAAACTTCAAAGTGAATTAGTATATGAAAGTATTTTTCTCAGGGCAAACAAAAACTACGCCTACCCCTGCACCCTCTTTAGAACTAGCCCCATCAAAAAAAAAATTCCATAATATTGGTGAGTTCATGCAACATTCAACTTCATGTTCAATTACAGCAAGAAAATTCTCAACTTCTTGAATAATCAATTTAGCTCTAAAGGCATTCACACCAGTATCTAAGAAGCAAGTGGAATCTTTGTCAATTTCTTCCCCTAAAATGTGACTAACCCTTGGCTCTCTATTTACCTTGACAACTTTATCTCCTATGTGAAAAGTAGCATAGGTTAAGTCACATTGTAGACTACCCCCCATAGTAGCACTCCTTTTTTGAGAAATCAACATTCCATAGTGTGGAGGTATATCCACTACAAAGACTGACATGGTTAACTCTACTTCAGGATATGCAGCTAATTTGAATGGTAAAGCATTTATGGTACCTATGACTGGGACTTCCTTAGCAACTATTCCTCTTCATCTACCCTGCTTGGTGTCCACTTTCAACCTTAAGGCTTCCATTACTTTGAAAGGAATTATGGTGTTAGAAGCCTTGCTTTTATGCTCTTCAATTCTAAGAAGTTCAGACAAAGGCACTTTTACAATTATCTGAGACAACATGGATATCATATCAACAGGTTCAACAATAGTGGGTTTTACAAGAATTCTTGGAGTTGAAGTCTTTTGAACAATAGGCACCACTATTTTCTTGATAGTATCAGGTCCTGATTTCTTTGGTTACACAATTGCTTTTGTTGTTTCATTTGTTTGAAACTGAACCTTCTTTTTTGGTTCCCACTTCTTAACCTTGTTGTCTTTGATCTTAGGCACATCTATATTGACTTTCTTATTTCCATCATTCATCTTATGGGTGATATCTTTGATGAATACACTAGATGGTTTTCTTGCATCATTATTTACTATTCTATTTCTCAAATTGTAGTTACTATGGACTTGGGAAATCATTTTTGCTATGATTTTGTCAATCTCCTCTTTGGAGGGCATTCTTAAGCTTGTGTGACCTTCATCAGAAGATGTAACACATCCCTTATTTTCATCATAACCTTCATCATCTAATAGCACTTTCTTATTATGTAAATAATAAGTAATTCTTTGACTGGTAATATCATTTTTAGGTTCTTCGGAATCAAAATCTATAAAATCATCACACATGCTTACCATATTGCAACTTATATCATCATTTCTTTTCTCTTCATTTTCTTCTTCAAGTTGCACACATTGATTCGAGGCAAATGATTGAGCAACAACACAATAATTAGAAGAATGAGGTCATTGACATACAATGCACCATGGTACATCATCATTCATATTTACAGTGTTCCTTTGCAGGGGATCTAGAATACCCTTATCCTTCACATTTTGTGTCTGGTTAGGAATTGGCTTACCATCTTTCCACTAGGTAGTGTAAGGGTAATTTTGCATTCTAGTCTATCTATTGAAACTATTGTTATTCACAGGGGTTTTCTTAGCAACATTTGGCTTATTGAAATTGGTGGGATTCATCTTCTTCAGCAATTCCAACACCTGGCCTATTGTAGGTTGTTCTGGCTTTTTTCTTATAGGAGTTTTATCACCCTCCCTTTTATTACTATTCTTGGGATTAAAAAGCTTTGGATCATCCCTCCTACCCATTTTTCCAGATGCCTTCCTATTGTTTTCTATATTTACTACAACTTTATAGGAATCCCTTAAATTTTTGGGATCCTTATCCCTCAATTAATAAGGCATTTTTCTATCAAAAGCATTGAAATATGTTGTAAGACAAACATCCTTATTCAACCTCATAACTTGAAACAGTTTGTACATACCTTTATGGAATATTACATTGAAGTTGAATGTGGACTCATTAGGATTCTTCTTGATGTTGTTGAATTCATTTAACATGAATCCTGCATTAGTGTTGTCTCCATATTGTTCCTTCAATAATTTCTCTAAGTCACTCCATGAGGTGATACTATCATTAGGTAGCCTTCTGAACCAATCCCTTGCATCCTTAGTTAGTGAATGCACAAATAATTTCATTACCATATCTTCATGTTCAACTTCATATTCATTTAGAATATCAACGAAAATTCTCAAATGTTCTTCACCAATAACAACATTATTCCTAAAAAACTTAACCACTTTGTCTCTTAAATCAAATGATATGGGATGTGGAGCACTAGGGATACCAGCAGATGATATTTGTCTATACTTTTCCATGTATATAGGTTTATTTTGGAAACCAAAAAAATTTGAGGTACTCGCTATGTTAGCTTGGTTTAGAGGAACTACATTTTGAGTTTGTTGATGTTGGAAAAAGGGGACTTGGGTGCTAATGGTGGATGATGAGGTAGGGGCAGATTGGGATACTCCCTGAGTTGAGATTATTGGACCACTAGCCAGTACAAGAGTTGCAGATGGGATAGAAAAATTTGGCCATGAAGCCAATGTAGAATTAGATTTTATGAATTGGATTTTTCTCCTAATTTTCGCAGCTTGAGCTTCATTCTCAACCTTATCAAGTTCTTTTGCAAGATCTTCCTTCTCCTTTCTAGCTTTTTCTAGGTCTAGATCTAATTTTGACATGGGAGGGTTTACAGATTTTATTGGTAGAGCTTGAGGTTCATTTATTTGGATTCCTATGGCTTTTCCTTTCACTTTATTTGTAGCTTTTATAGTGGGTTCTAAAGGGTCTACTTGAATAGGTTTATAGGTTTGGATTTGGGTAATAACAGGCTCTTGTCTTTGGCTTAAGAGATTTTCTTGTTCTTAAACCTTAGATCTCAAAGTATCTACATCTCCAAAAAAATCAGTATGGAGAGTCATAGTTTTTTCTTCTAACTTTTTATTCTGCTCCTTCAAGGTAGCCATCCTTCTCAGTAGAGCATCCCTTTCTATTATGGCATCCAAGGTGGCTTGCTCCTTCTCTTTTTCAAGATGAATGCATTTAACTTCTTCCTTAGCAACCCATTTCTTCAAAAATCCTATCTGAGATTGCACTTCTTTAGGGTTTGCAGAAGTAGCCTCTAAATCAGTAGGATCATCCAGATCTATAAGATTGGGTTCCACATATGGGGCTACTCTAAGATTAAAAAGATCATCAAATGAACTCCTAAATCCTAGCCTACAGTTCATATCTACTATGAGATCTGGCCTTGGTGAAGAAATTCCTACTATGGACACATCTTTGTCCTAAAAAACTCTCTCATCTGGTAATGGGGTACTGAAAATGCCTCTTAAGAGTCTTGTGGTTTTAGATTCAGAATTGAGTGAAGAAGACTCTCTCCCTAATACTGGTTGATACTGGGAATTGCTGGATACACTACCTCTGGATTTCTAGGTGGGATTTGGATCTATGCTTTTCTTATTTTGGTTCTTCCTACCACCTTGGGGTAAGCCAGTGTACATTGGTACATTAGGATTGGCTCTCATGTAAGCTCTTGTGTTCTTTCTTTTGTCAGCCATATTTGCCTTTTGTTAAAATAAGCACTAGCTTCAAAACCTTGATTGAGTCGCCACCCTATTCTCAAGAAAATACGCAATGAAAATTATTCCTGACTCCAAGTAAACAACACAAAAATAGAAAAAGAAATATCTGACATAGATAGACCAATCACTGAGATCATAAGACTGCAACTCTTTTCTCATTAGATAAGACACGTGGAGAAATTGGATACGTCAGTATGTCGCTGTGATATTTGGGATATTCTCCCTTTAAATTCTCAAGGTTTTTCACTAAAATATCCTTTTATAACCATGGTCAAAACTTAAAGGACCTAACACACATGTACACAATAGGACCAAAGACTGTACAGTACATTTTACAGATGTGTTGGACAACTAAGCAACAAAATGCTCAATACCAACATGATAACACTCACACAATCAAAGGATTAGCCAAATCCTATTAACAATTATGTGTGCAAACCATTTGGACCCAACTTAAACAAAACCAAAGGTGGTTTTCTACCCTTTAGGCTTTGCAAAACCAGGGTGGGTATACCTAGTGATGATTCAAGACTAGAAAACACTGTATGAGAATTATTTTAGTTTCATTCTGATTCTCATCTCAAATTCTCAAATACATGCATAATTCTTGACAATTTGATAAACACATCCCATATAATAGATCTGGCCAAAATTCTTCTATAGATCCGCACATGTTCTCAGCAATAGTGGCTAACTAAAGCTAAAATATTCCATGCAAACAAGTACTGGCCAACTTTGAAGATCTAAAATTAAAATTGATTATAATTATACATTTGAAAACTATTTAAGACATATTTCTCTTCCAGCTAAATCAATTTGACTAGTTCCTAATCCACTAGACCTCAGAGTCTACTACAAATCGTTAGATCTAATTTTTTGCCTTACAACAAATATTATCAGCAATTGTTATTAGAATTCATCATTCAAAAATCCTTCTTAATACTATAGAAACCTTATCAAATTCATCAAATCTTTTACTTAATCCATTGAACTAATAGTAGTGATGAACAGATATACAACCTAACTGGATTGCATTCAATTGCACAAGGCTTTACTCATACAACATCAAGATAACCAAGTAATCAAAAGGAGACAAAATTTAGAAAGAAATGATATGGGGACAGCTCATAATTTATATTCATTTTCTTTGAAAATTTTACACATTTATAGTAAACTCAGAATGACCTTAGGAAGAAACACAAAGATCATTCTATATTCATGTATTCTCAGGAACTAACAGAGACAATACATCATAAACTTGCTCCAAACAGTGGACCAAAAAATAGACTAAGTACATCACCTAGAAACAATAGAAATCGGACCATTCTCTAGCCTTGGAATCTCACTTATCTAGTGTGAGATGCAACAAGCTTCAGGCTAAGAGAAATTAACAGGTGTCCTTTACAAGAAATATTTACATACAACTATCACAAGATGACAAAATGAGAGTAACAGAAGGACTTATACATCAAACATTCCTTTTGTGGGTCCATTTATGTTATTCCCTTAGGGAAGGCAAAAACAATATGATCAGATTCCTTTAGTGTTCAAGTTCCTTGGGATAGGTGGCCATAAAATGTGACAGTTATGAGTCATCTCCTGCTACTTGAGGATCCTCTTTGTCTTTATCATCAATGGTAGAGGTGGCTTCTACTTTTGTACCCTCTTCTTTAGCATCATCCTCCACCTCATCATCTCCTTCTATTTTTTTTGTAGACATGAATTTATCTTTCCACTCATTATAAGCAGTGTCATTTGGCCAATCAAAATTTAGAACCTCCCTTTGTATAGTTATTAGAGAATTTGCAACTGCCTCTATATCAACCAATTCTTTTCTGATGGAGTTGTAGAATATTTGCACTTTAACCAACTCCTCATTTGTCATTACCAATAATAGATGGCTCATTTCATTTACAACCTTATTTATTCTTTCACAAAATATTTCATCTAGCTCCCTCTTCCATTCTTCCTTTTCCTTCACTTTATCAATAGTCTTTAAAGAACAAGGAAATAAATCAAACTTTTTTGTAATATACTAGGAAAAACAATTAATTAATCTTTATTGAAAAGAATCTTGTTTGTCATCAAAACCTTGCAATTTATTAAGCAAAAAAAAGATCTGTTCTCTTTGATGACATGGTAGTTGAATGACGGATATACACATAATAGTGATATCTCTATTTCTTTCTGTCCATTTTTGCATGAGGGGTCTGAATGTAGCTTCATTTCTCTTCAATTCATCCTTGATGGTTGCAATCCCTGATAACAAATCGAAAAATGATGGCCACTGAATCTTATCTACTAAATACATTATACCCTACCTTATTTTCTCCTCAAACTGATTATTTAGTTCTACATGCAGTGCATACAATTTATTCTTCTCTTCCTCAAATTCCTCTGTAGTATAGAACGATGGCCTTTCTAGGGTGTTTGGTACTTCAACAATTGGAGTAGACTTGAAAGGTTCAACAGGTGGCCTAGGAGGGTATACAATCCTGGGTCTGCTAGATTCTTCTACTTTTCTTTTCTCCAATACCTTCTCCATTTGGGATACTTTATTTTCCAATGACTGTATCTGCATACCCCTTTCCTCATATGCTTTCAAAACTTCTTCAAACCTAGCATTGAGTTGGGAAAATCTATCTTCTTCCTAGCCAATACAACACTACCAAATTTTAGCATTTCGGAGGCCATTCTTATTATTGGCTTACTGCCTACCTCACTAGCCCTGAAAACTATCAATGCACTAGTATGTTGTGCAGTAGAGATTTCTTGCATTCTTGTCTTGTCTCTTTCTTCAATTGACCAAATAACAAGGGTTTGGTGGTCATCACTTAACTTGACTCCCCTATGAGCCTGTAATATCTCTTCCTTAGTCTTAAACTAGACATCCTTTTGTTTCCTTACTGAATCAAAAACTTTAGCTTTCATTATATCCCATTCAGGAAAACTAAGGACTCATGACTATCTAATTATTTGCCTTTTGGCCTCAGGGGTAAATTGAGAAAAATCATTCAAAAATTTAGACCTTACCTCTTCTTTAATATCTAAATTAGGTTTTTTGGCTATTCTAATTTTATCATCTCACAAGCTTTCTCAAAATTTCCCATGTTTAATCTCCACAAAAATTGAGCAAAAGCCTTAGACTTTACAAAATTCTCATCATTAATAAACCTTGCAGAAGCTTGGGCAACTATCAGATCAATTTCCTTACCTTGGTAATCAGCAATGCTTAAGTCTAAGGAAGGTGTAGGAGGTTCTTGTGGCTCTCCAATCTCCAAGTCTATAGAAGTAACAATTACATCCCCTTCTCCACCCATTTGTCTAAGCTGCTCCCTTAAAGATGCTTCATCATCGATCTGGATTGGGAAATGGCTTGTCGAGTATTGTTCTGCCTGAGAAGAAGAAGATCCCTATTCTAATTTTTGCCTTTTTGAAGAGCTGGCTACAAATGGACTTCTTGGTCTTGGCCTTTGATGAAGGGGTGCCTGTTGAACACTTTGAACCATTACATAACCTGCCCTTCTCTGTAAAGTATACTAGCTAGGAGCTACCACATTTCTACTACTTATCCTTCTTTGTACCTCTGCAACCTTGTCTAGATAAGCCTTGATATATGCATCCTTTTTCTCATTCATGGCTTGTATTATCATAGAAAAATTATTTATCAATGCCCCCATCTTGGCTCCTTAGTATTTATTTTCTTTCAATGGATCATAATGGGGGTCAAAAGTATTAATGAATTCTATGGTTTTGCTAAATACTATCCATTTCTCCTTTCTCAATTCTTTCTCTTGCAAAGTAAAAACATTTCTAATCACATCCTCTGGATGGTAAACTTGTTGCATCATGTGGGAAGCTTTTATTCTCTCTCTTAAGAGGTCATAGAATCCTTCAGGATCAATAAATTTTGCATGAGATTCTACCATGTTATATCTATCTAAGAACAAATTCAAATGCTTCCACCCTTTCCTTACAAAAACAAAATCATGTGCTACAGTAACAATTGGAAAAAATGCGCCTTTCTTAGGCAACTCCCTCTCATCTATAGTGCCTATTTTCCATAATAGCTCATCTATTCCTATCTTTAGAGGCACATGAAATGGTATCACATGAGGCTTTCCCAAGAATCCATATACTCGTATTACTGTTGAAACACTATAAGGAATTATATCCCCCCAATTATGACTAACTAGTAGCCCTTTTGCATGGTCCTTGGGTCTGACCAATTCTAATAGTGCTTGTGGAATTCTAGGGCTATCTCCTCTCAAAAGAAATCTAAGCCTTGACGCAAAATATCTGTCAAACCTCACATAACTGGCATCTGTGGCTTCTGAGGTCATATCCACACTCCATAACTATACTAGATTCCTCTCTTCATTTCTAGTTGTTTCCAAATCCATACCCTTGGAGAAGAAGGTAAATGCCTTGTACAAGCATACATGCATAAGAAATGAATACCAACAGAATGGTTTGTTCACTTTTCCCCTTTCTATTCCCACCAAACCATTGTGAATCTCCTTTGCAAGGAAGGTAGCAAAATATAGAATAGTGCTCATCCCAAATTGAAGAGTTTGAGCCATTATGAGGACAATTGAGCCTGGTATCTACTCAACATCATCTATTCCAAAAATTTTACAAAGAGAAACATACAATGCCTGAGCCTAAGGGTTAAAATGTCTCTTCAGTAATGGCTCAAGTGTGCTAGCAATAATCATAGACAAGGTTCCAACTTTAGTAGCATGCTCCTACAATGGCCCTATCGTCAAGTATATTCTTTGTGCATCATATCTTGCTAGAAAATCATCCATATCAATGATTTCATGTACAATGTGGTTACGGTTAAGGTCAAAAACTTCACTAAACAATTTAGGGAAAACCTTAAAAAGATTCACTCCAGAATGATTCTTCATCCAACCCGTAATAGGATCATATTTTTTAGCCAGGTCAATCAATAGATCACTATAAAAATAAAACTATAGGGACTGTTAATTTTCCAATGTTGAATTCCCAGACATTGCTCATGGGGGTATCTAAATTCCTTTCTAAGAATCATTTTTTGAACAATTGCAAACCTCCCATAGATACTTGGGCATCTCTTACCCAGTTTTCCCTATCATAGAAACCCCCAGTGACAACTACCCTAGGGTTCTTAGGAATGAGTTCTCTTCCTTTAGTTATTTCATTTACTGATAAGGGAAATTATTCTAGGAAGTCATCATGCACAACCCTTTTTAAGTAATCAATTTTCCAAAAAAAATCCTTTCATGGAGGCATCTTTTAAAAATTTTAAACCCTTATCACAGCAAATTCTAGATTTCTTATGGTTACAGGTTACTTACCCACTAAATTTGCCCTTCTTTCTCTGCAATTTTCTCTTCAATTTCACTAAAACTACTCTGAAATTTTGTGCCCTTGCTCTGAGAAAATTTGCAACTTTTTTATTCAGTAATGGCAAATTTTTATGTTATACCCATGCATTACGATCACACAAAGGAACTCTAAATCACATTAAATCCTATAACCATTACCTCCAATTGGCAACCAAGTTTGAATCCTATCTGTAGATTTTCATCAAATCAAACGGCTCTAATTTAAAAGAAAACAAGCTTTATCACTTTAAAAACAAGGCTACGTGTCACAATATTGCTTGCCCGCATTTCTTAGGTTTTCTGCACCTTAGAATTGTAGGGAAGCACCACTCATTGATCAAGACAAGATCAATGATTAGATCAATTCATATTTGAATAAGGTCCAATTAGTTATACTGACCAATAGGAAGCCTTTATATGAGTTTGCACCTTCTGACAACTTCCACACTAGCGGGTCCAAATTTATTCTTCTAAGCGAGTAGGTCCTTGACGTCATTATTTCCATGTTTCAAGCTGGCGCATTCTCGCTTTACTTATTTATCGAGCATTTCCTTATTTCGAGATTGTGTTAGCTATTGATTTTTGAAAGATCAATGGTGATAGTGATTATACCCTGCAAAGCTTCTAAGTTAAGAATTTAGAGATCATCATGGACACGTGTTCGCAAGGCACATACCCGCTTTACTTAAACTTATTCAAGTTCTTAATGTGGGCAAGTGTCCTTCGTTGATCAAGACAAGATCAACGGTGTGAAACAATTCTACTTTTTATACTTGCATCATCCACTTGTACCCATGAAGTGACTACTTTCAATCCGCGTGCTCTGACTGATCTGACTATTGCATTAATTTCTAAAACTTTCCATGCCACATCATAAGTATTTCTAGCTAAGAACACATGACAGACCACATGGGGTGACTCAGTGTTCTTCCATAATTTGGCCCCACTATGAAACGCATTGAAAAGGTGCATACCCACATTCCTTATCTGACTAGCAGCTTCATAATGCAGGTGTGTGCCAGCTCATGATCTTTGAAAGATTTATGGCTGATAAGGCTTCACTTCCATTTGGCGAACAAACTTCTACAGTGGCACTGTAGTGCCTCTCATGTTTGCAGTCTATGTCTTGTCTATTTTGATTTGAGAGATACTTGATACTCTTATTATTTTGTACCTTATGATGACCTGAGGGTCAGAAGTTATACTTGGATTCAGTACCATAGATGCTTTACTGCTATACTGTTCAGTTTATCACATTTGCATGTTGATGCCATTTTGAGATGACAGTAGATCTATGATGCTATCTAGTTATATGATGTATTGGACCTATTTTTTGATTATGTTATGAGATGGATTCTATGCTATGGTTATTTACTTCATTCTTGTATCTTTACGCTTTCTGCGAATGTGAGTGATGTAAATGGATTAAATAGGTATTTTAATACATGTTGCTTCAGCTATGATGTTATTTGCCATTGCACTCGATCATGTGTTTTAGTGTGCAGGAATTATATCCCTGGTAGTGGCACATGGAGTTAGTGATTCAGCTATTCATATTTACCCATGTTGTTCCTATATGGTTGACGTACCCTTATTGTTATTATTTAGATCAAAACCTTTCGGCGATTAGTAAATCTAAACTCATTTGCATTATGTGATTAGACCAGTGAGTGTGTCTGTGCATTTAGAAGTTCGCATTTGTTGCGAAAGTGTTTTTCTATGTTTTTGGAGTTTTCAAGTTTTAATATTTTCAGATTTAATTTCTGGTAGCTTTGCCTTAGGTGAATTTCCATTATGGATAATAACCTATTTTCGTTTGGGTCGATTTGGAGTTTAACTACTCTAGCTAGCTATTTTCCAGAATCGACTATTCACCCAAAAAGTGAATAAGTATTGGAAAAGTGATTTCATAAATCACTTATCACAATTTGGAAATTGAAATTTGGAGAGCAATTTGGAAATCCTCTTCTATAGGATTCTTGTTTTGTTCATTTTGGGAGCTGTGAGCGTGGGATCTTTGCGAGGTTGATCTCATTAGATTCAGCTCGAGGAGTTCTTGCCTTGCCATCAGTTTTAGTAGTTTCGGCGGATTGATTATTTTATCGTGTGGGTTTTGATTTTTGCCCCTTTTTCCATCAGGTAGGGCCTTCTTGTTTTATTGGTTTTACTCCATTTTTGCTTCCGCTTCTTGTAGCTATATGTTAGGAGGATGATAACTAATGTTCCCCTCCGTTTTTGTTTGTTGGTTCTGCCCAGTTGGTCGCGTATGAACATTTTCCCTGTTTTTGAAATAGGGGTTTGGATTTTTGGGCCGTTATGCTGGTCATTTTTGCATATGGTGCCTAATTTCTTTTATTTTTGCATTTTTGGGGTTTTTGAACCCAAAGGCCAAATGGGTTTTAATTTTGGAATTTTTTTCAAAATTTGCAGTTTTTACCTTTTTTTGTGTACCGCCCTATTTTCTCAAGTTTCCTTGGCACATTGTAGTTCATGGACCTGGGTGATCCATTTAGATACTAATTAGACCACTTTGCATCTTGGGTTGCATTGGGATGCATGAGCATCTGTCATCCCAATTATGTTTCGGTTGATTGACTTCTGTTTGCATTCTCATCTTGTCCTTGTGCATGACCTTCGTGATGTTGATGCGCCACACACGTGTACATCCGTCGAGTGACCTATGGGGCTCAATCTTTCATGGTACTTCTAGAAGTTGTGATTATTGGGGTCAGCTTGGGAGTTTGCATGCCTACGGGCACTCATCATTGGATGAGCATGGGTAGGGTAGGGTAGCATATGGAGGGGGCTTCTACCTCGCAGCCTGGTGATCATTGTGCCCAGAGGGTTGGCGAAGGAAGCTTTAATTAAGTAAAAATTAAATAAATATTGGGTGGTAATAATCTTAAGATAATAAAATATTTGGGGTGCAAGAGCCTTTCCGTTGAGGGATGTTGAATCTGCGCAAGTCCTAGCTTGGGCTTTTCAATGCCAAGCAACTCTCCATGATGTTAGTTCCTAAATAGTAAACCCATTGAGGTGTCTAACCAGGACCTGTAGTTTATGCATTGTCTGTGTCTTGGTTTCAGTCATCATACTACTTGGCGTGAGTGTTAGCCATGGTTGTGGTGTTTTTGTGTGTTTTTGGTTGGATCACTATCTCCATCAGCACGATGGGTGTGGACCTACGGGTGCCATGTGATTAGGAGGCGTAGCTATCTTCACCACTGCTAGGGACTAGTGTATAGAGATGGTCTATTGTCCTAGTACGACTGTAGCTAGATGTGTCACTTGGTACTTTGGTATACAGAGTATGCTTCTTGTGATTTATGCTCTCATTATGATGTTATCTAATTACAGTTTTATCTTATGCTTACTATTAGCATGTTAGATTTTATTTACTTACACTGTAGCATGTTTAATAGTGACGTCCCTATTATGACAACACCAATGATTTGATCAGTGGCTTGGGATGTTATGCACGAGGGATGGCTAGGGCCCACGATGGTCCTATGACACCATTGATGGTTGGGAGGAACTGCATATTTAGTTGGTTATTTTGGTCATTGCAATGTTAACTATGTTATTGCGATAGTTCTTTCAGTTGAATGTGATGTCTCCTTTTTGTACTTTTCTCTTCTCTGTTTGGTAGATGGTTAGATTCTAGTGTTTTATCTTTCAATTACTCTATTATTGTTCGAGTGCTCTTGCCTCAAAATGTGGATTTGGTACTCCCTGGTGTGGAGCTTTTTCTATGTGTTTGGCCTTTTTTGAGTTTCTTGAAGTGTTTTTGTTTTCTATGGGCGACATTTGTTCAGCATTGTGCGACACTATTAAAGTATCACAGGCCCATAGAAAGAATGTCGTATGATACTATAAAGTATCGCACGCATTACTGGAGAAGTATTGTATGACACTGGATTAGTTTCGCACAGCTTCATGAGAAATGTCACGCGATACTTTTCTAGTATCGCACGCCTTTTTGAGATGTATCGTGTAAGATTGATAAAGTGTTGCATGCACTAAGGGAGAAGTGTCACCCTCCCTTAGTAAAAAGTGTCGCATGCCCTTTGGTTAAAACCTACGCGTGCCAACAATGAGCACTTTTGTTAGTGTCTCAATCATTTTGAGAGTTGATCTAGATACCCTTTTGGGCGTTCTTCAAGCCTCTGTTGTTGCATTTTGAATTCAGGAGGTTTCTTTTGAAATTCAATTTTTGGGTTTTTGTTTTAGTCCTTCGGGGTTTAAAATATATTGTTCCTTATACTTAAGATATATTTTAATATATGCGATGATTCATTTGAGATGGGTTTTAGACCTCTACGAGCTAAGGTGTAGATTCTAGGAAAAATCAAGGCTTCAGAAATTCAGACTTAGCCAAATTTCAGGGCTTCAGGATTTCAGACTTAGCTAGTTTCCAAGAGTCAGCTTATGTCTTTTAGCTTGGTAGTTCTTTGTGATTTTTGTGGTTGTGTTCTGGTTGGTAGTGGCATTTGGAGATCCATTGGTGCTTGGTTGTCTTCTTGTCTTCCATTGCGATCTTTTGGTTTGTGTAGGTTGTATCATGTGCACTTACAATTGTTTAAAAAAAAAAATCATTTTGGCTTGTTTTTCATCCTTGTTTCCAAGGATCTTTGGGTGGGGCATTACAGGCACATCTAGCAGTAAATGTTAGTGATCATTTTACAGTGTGGCACCTCGTAGTATACAGTTAGAGATTCTTGACCCCACCTTGCCATATGTCAAAAAACTGCTTACCCATGTGATTTATCTCTTATGCAGCTTCAAAATGTGGGCATGTGCTGGCCTTTGATCTTTGACAGATCAATGGTTATAGAATTAGGTGTTTTAAACACCATATTGGCTAAAGTGATGAATAAAATATTTCCATCCAATCCAACTTGTATGACACTTGCCACATAAAACATCTTAGCATCATCCTTGAGAACGACGGGCCCATCTTGTCAAATTGTGCCACTTGTCCTATTGACACTTCCTTGCATTATTTATTTCATGAGCATCTTTTTCTTGTGGGAAAGCACTAGCCCTTGATTCAAATGAAATCAATGGTTGATGCTTCTTAGTGATAAAGGCATATCTCTATTAGTAACTCAACCAATGATATTGTAGGAAATCCAGAACATGCACGGGAAACACTGACAACTCTACAAAAGGTCTGACTGATACTGACAAAAAAATATTTTGTGGTGCACTAAGGGTTGAACATTAATAGGGGTTATGTGTGAAAAAGGTGCTTGCCTGCAATATTTAAAAAACCTTGCAACTCCATATTGCAGGAAAGCCTCAACCCTTGATCTCAAAAGGATCTACAATGTTTGAAAGAAATTGCAATTAAGACAAGCTTTATAAGGTTTATCGAGAGATTAAAAAGGTCATTCTTACTTAAATAAACCTTTAAGATAGAAATGTCCCGCCAAAAATTATTTAAAATGATACTTCCTAAGATTTTCACAGGCTAAGACCAAACAAGGCAAGGCACAAGGTTATTTGGTGAATTTTTTGCTTAGGGTTTATTGACCAAATTTCAAAATACTTGGACTGCACATTTAAGGTTTTTCATTGCTGAATACAACAAAACAAGGGTGGTGAAAAACCAGGCCAACATTATAGATGACATAATTACATTATGATACTTCTAATTTGATGTTTTGATATACTTTTGAGACTATAGGGTTATGTTATTTTAATATCTGCATTTTGATGATCCACATTTATGTCTACACATTAAGACCTAAATGATATAAGTAATGATTTTGTTCATGTACTAACCCTTTTTAATTGCTTTGATAGAAGCTAAATTGCAAAAATGCTTGTAACAAAATGTTAAGTGGGGGTATGTTACTTGATTTTGATATTTGGGATTTGGATATTTTGACATTATTCAAGACTTAGAAGGACCATGTCTTTTTTTATCTATTGATTTTGACATTTACAGTAGCATTCTACATCAATGATATGCACTATGAACCTGATACTATGAATGGAATGATCAAACACATATGGATGCAACTTTATGACATGATAAAATTAGATTATGATATGATGTTACAATGATTTGTGATTTAATGTAATATGCAGATTTTTGGAGGTTTAATGATTAAATGTTCTATAAGCAAATGATGGGGAATAGGAAGTTAATTATGAAATGTGTTATATGTGAATTGTAGAATAAAAAATTTATTATGTATCTTTACTTTATATGTATTTTATATGTGACCTTTCATTGGACTATTGATGCTTGAGTTTAGTCTGCAAGAAAGGAACCATGGAAACATAATGAGGAAACAAGGTATAAATACATGTTCATATGACACTGCCAAGGTGAATCTTCAGAAGATTCATAAACCTCGTTGTGATGTGTTTATTTTGTAAATGTGAGATGTATGTGTGTAGTATGTATTTCATAAATAGATTTAGAAAATGTCATGTGTGATGTATAGTGAATTGTGTGTGTCACTTGACACTTGTACTTGTTGTGTGGAATGACATGTTCTCTGAAGATGAATCATGTGGCCACCTCCTCATCTCAATTTATATTCCTTAAATAAAAATTAGACTTGTTGCCTTCACTTAGTAAGGGAAACAAAGGTTATCACCATGGGAAATTCAAAATTGGACGTTACCTAGCATTATGAGGGCCAAAAGTAGCTCTAAGGTGAATTTGTGATAAAAATAAACCCTACCCATGATAATACTTTAAGTTAGGGGGCTAATAGTAACCCCTAGGGTGCCTAGAAGACCTAGGAGGCCCTAAAAAGAATGCATTTTTTATTGAATCCGAAAATGGGAGTCTTATATAGAGGATTGGCCAAATTAGAAACCCACAGACCCACTCTCTAATTTTAGAGACATCTAGGGTCTAGAGGAAGAGGATAAGGAGCCCTACAACAACTTTCATTTGTCGCTACTTAGAGTGAGGTTGGTATCCATGATCCATGGTGTTTTTCATTTCATTGTAGATTTGATATGGTGTTCTTCATTTCATTTTTTATTTGATATGGTGTAGATGTGGTATTGTGAAGAATCTTGTTGTATGTGGGAAGTTTTATGTGATTTCTTCCTTGAATCTTGTTCTATTCATGTTGTTTGTTTGTATAAAATGGGTGTGAAGCATCACTCACCCTTGGGAGGAAAGAGATGGTTGGGCTCACCCATGTAGTTGAGAAACTCGCCCATGTGTGGAGATGATTTTGATGTGTTTCAATGGAGTATAGAATTCATCATTACTAGCATTCTTCGGAGGTATAAGGAGGTGTATAAAGAGGGAAGACATTGTTAATCCTTGAAAGGGCATGTTACTTATGAGAAAATGTGAATATATGTGATTCATGGTTTGACATTCTCCTCATGGAGAGAGCCCACCTTCACCCTATATCTTGATTCTATAGTTGAATCTATGTGCAAGCCTTGGGATGGGTTGTATTGTGTTGAGTTGTGTTGTTACGGTTAGGCAGGATATGTGAATGTGAAGTATGGAACCATTTGTACCTTGTTTCCCAAAGCTCAGCGGGTGGCCTCCTTCAGGCCTAGGATGGGAGGTGAGCCTCCATGGTTCCCCATTTTTGTCTTTCTTTTGCAATTTTTACTTGATGGTCTTGGAAACTTGGACCTCATGTCATTCTTCCCATTGCATAGGAAGAGAGAACACTATTGTGTTGTGTTGAAAATGGATGAAAAAAACTCCATCTTGCTATGTGAATCAATTGTATTGCAGGAGTGTTGTTATTATTCTCACTCATTTTTCCCTCCTTTTGTATATCTTGATATGTGATTCCACCACTTTATGTGCATGCTTGATAAATGTTTGAATGTATGCTTGAGAGGATCATGAAAGAGAAAAAAATTCATTGTATTGATGCTTTTGGTTCATATTCTTAGATGTCTATGTATTTAAGAGAAGAGTTAAGCATCAATGTAGGCAGTAGTATGATGTAAATAAGATTATCCATTGTTATTCTATTAATCTTTGTGCTCATATAAATAATTAGATACATTATGTAATCAAACTTGATACATACATAGTTGTAGAGTATGCATTTGATTGTTAATGTATTCATATTTAGACCTAGTCATGAAATGGATGTCAGCAATGTAAATTGAATACTTGATGTCCATGGAATTACAAGAAAAAGGATTTCATTTATGTTCATATTAGAGTATCTTGCAATATAGATTATGATAGTATTATGATAGTTTTAATGAGTAATACATTAGGATTTCTATATTGAACAGGTATTGTAGTGCATTATACAAGGTTCAATTCCATCAACTCAATTATAAACAATTATAGAGAATGTATGAAGAAACTAGGCATAAGTTTAACTCCAGGAGAAAAAAAAAAGGCCTGTAGACGCATATTTACTTGCTGGAAAATGTATGGCACTTCAAAAAAAAAAGTCAATAAAATAATATATTCTAAATATAATAAACATATTCCTATCAATAATAATATAAAAACCACCAAGACACCGAACATAATAATGTTGCCTTACAAAGGGACAATAAAATAAATTTGCAAGGTACATGGCCAGAAATCAAATGTTATGATGAAACAAAATAAAAAATTTAAAAAAACTCTCTCCCAGGAAGGGGTGATAGAAGATCTTAAATATTGGCAAGTACACTTTTAAAAAGAAACAAATTTTAAAATTATATCTCCCTTAAGTCTGGTAGCTAGATATTGACATAAGTCAAATCTCAAATCAAAAAAATTAGTATGAAGGGGATGTGTTGGAAGGTGGTCCCACCACCATATCCCTTCCCACCCTTCTACATAACATGGCATGCCTTAGAGCAACTGGTCAAATTCATTACCCAGTTGATTCATGCCTCCCAAAAAGGGAAGTAGAGCGGGAGGCAACTTTATGACATGGGTACCTAGGAGGTAGGGGTAGGGGTAGTTGGGTAGAGAGTTAGGAAAAGTAGCTAGGAAAAATGTGGGGTAGGTAAAGTAGGATATGAAATTAGTATTAAAGGGGTAAATCAATCATGTCATAAGTCCATCATAAGTAATCTTTAGGAATAAGTAAAGTGCAAATTTAGGATGTTATAGGTAGTGTGATGTTAAAGAAACTCTTTTTGATAGATGTATGAAATTCTTATTTTTTGTTGTAATTGACTAACAAATAATATATGTCTTTTAGAAGGAATACATGGAAATATTTTTTAAAAAATTTAATAGGATTATTAGGGATTATTGATAAAATTAAAGTAGTAATGTTATAGTGAAAGATATTTGATTTAGAAGATAAATTTAGTGATTTAACTAACTCACATATAGGTACTAGTAAGGAGATATGTATAGGTAAAAATGATAATAAAAATAAAATAATAATAAATAAATAAATAAACAAAGAAGTTAATGCTTAGATTTAGATACCAAGGTTTTAATTAGGAAATTGGAATAATTAGGGAATGGAAGTGAAAATAGATTTTAATTGATGAATTCCTTCAATAAATTGTGGTTAGAAGTGATGTAATGAGATGAGAAGTTAGTAGGTATTATAGGATATGAATTAATGATTAGATAGGGTATCAAACCACGATATTGGAAACTAATGAATCATCATCACCATGCAAGGACTAATCACTAGTTAATAGACATATGTAACAATAATTATAAAAGAAATTTAGAAGTATTTGAAACATGATATACATTAGGATAAGAACAACATAACCATACCCCAAGATTTGGAAATAACATTCAACAGGAGTTAAAATGGATAAAAAGTTTAAGCATATGAATCTTACTTATCTAATCA
This sequence comes from Cupressus sempervirens, assembly GCA_028749045.1. Lineage (NCBI taxonomy): Eukaryota > Viridiplantae > Streptophyta > Pinopsida > Cupressales > Cupressaceae > Cupressus > Cupressus sempervirens. The sequence continues at coordinate 734,321,850 of CM053791.1, read as the reverse complement.
AAATTTAGAACAATCAAACAATGTTTGAATCTTTGTTGTAACCCGTAACCTTAGAATGCAACTTATACACAGTAATAACAGTGTACCATTCAAACATAACCACAACCTGATATGAGTGTAAACCCTTTCAAATTAAATATCAAATCATTTAACTAAATTATAAACATTAACATATCTTTCAAAAAAAAAAATTGTTGTGTTTTTTACTTTGTTGAACTATGGGCATGACATTCAATCATAGTTCTATATTATAGTGCATAGTCAATAATTGCAACTATATCTTTCTAGAGTTGGGCATTCTGAGAATTTATCAAGTCTTGTTCATAACATGCAAGCCAAATGACAATTAGGTCATGTTATTATGTCTATTTTTCTTGTGAATATGTGTTTCAAATGAATCATGAGGCTTACCAAATGTTATTGGAAAAATCATGAAATTCTATTGTAACAACTATGAATGAATCAATGTTCACTCCTTATGTACACACTGCATGAATGTTAGTTGAGTTGTAACATCTCTAATCTAAGGAAAATTTCTTTTAGAATCATAATCAAGGTATTTTTTATGGCTAACATTCGCCAATTGGCTAATTTAAAAAAATTTTGGCTCGTAAATTGGCTAATGATTTAATATTTAACACAACCTAAATCACCACATTTATATAAAATTTAGTTCCAAAATATTTTAAATCACTTAATACTTTATTTTATTAAAATATATAACTCAAAGATTTTCCACAATATTTGACACATGATTAGATTTGATTCACTTAACTATTATATATTATTCAAGAAATTAAAATTAATTCACCAATCATTATTATAATTATTAGCTATGTTAGGGATGTATCACCAATATTTAGTTTTCACTATTGATTCAAAATATAATGTAATAATCCTTTTGTGATGTAAAAATGTTCAATTTGATTTGTAATAATCTATGGTGATTAATGACCTTCCTCGAGATTTGTCAATATTTTGTACACAAAATTTATGATACTAAAATAATCGCCAATATAAATAATATTAAAAAATGAGAGATTTGCCAATAGAAATAATGTTTTTTTCAAAATAATGAAATATTTGCCAAATTTTTAGATTTTGTTTCAAGGGGGTTTCTTAAATTTTATCCTAATCATAACCAATGAGTGTACAACTTATACACAGGTGTATTGGGGGAAATGTGAATCAAGGAGACTAACCCTAAGTCCAAGGAAAAAGATTCTTTCAAGCTAGCTCCCAAAGGTGTTAGATTTTAGTAGGTTAATAAAATCCAATGGATAAAGAAGCACCAACACAAACTAAGATCCAATAAATATAAGGAAAGGGAAAGAATGCCACTTTTTCTTGAGATCTAAGCTAAATACTTCTAGATCTAAGAAATGAAACTACAAGATAGATAAATGAGAAAGGAAGAAAAATGTACTTATCTTGAAACTTTGAACCTCAATTTTGTGTGTTTCACTTCTATTCAGAATGAATAGATCTAGATCTAGGCTTGAAATCACAAGACAAATGAAATACATAAATCTTTCAGCACTCCTTCAAGGGAAAAATTATGCATCAGGAGTGAAGTTATGCTTTAGGGGTGAAATTATGTTTCAAGGGTAAAGTTTTCCCCTAATTAATGGTGTCCAAAACTGATTTTGATTTCATAGTTCTGCAAAATAGAAAAATGCATACTCTAATGTGAAACTAATTTTCTATTTTGAGCTCCACTCATATCTGAATTATGGGGTGTTGGGTGGTTAAGTAGGGGTTTGTCTTAGTCAACTCCCTACATCCAATTTTAAATATATTGTGTGTGATGCTCATTTGTGAGCTTTGAATGTGCAAATTTAAGGATCTAGATCCTTCAATCTAAAACTCTAGCATGAAAATTTGTGCTTGAATGTGGGCAAACTTCTAATGCATAGATCTGAGGACAACCTAGGAAGCATACCAAGCCTTGAAGGGTAAGTTTCCCTAAGCCATAATCATGATTTTTATTCACTAGTCAATGACTAAATCTCAAATGTTTGAATTGAATGTAAAGAGGAAGATGAAGAACTCTTTTTCTTCAAAGGATATTTCCAAGCCCCTTGCTTCCACCTTGCAAATGTACAAGGACAAATTGGGATGTCCACAATGGCTTCTCCACATGAGAAATGCTTGCTTGAGTGTAATTATGATTTTTTTCTTGATAGTCCACATGCATATGATTCATGCCAAATGAAGTAATTTAGGGTGTCTATATAGAATTTGGATTAATTTCCTCCTGTAACTCAACTAAGCACAAAGAGCCAGTTTCAGACCAAGCCTTGAGAGATTTCTATATTTTGGGACCCAGAACAGGACCTAATCAAGGGCTAAATTTTTCCCTTAAGGGCCCATTAGGGGGAAAATTTCCCCTGATGACCAGGTGCATAAATATCTAAAATAGTCTCAGGATCCCAAAATAGGTCATGAAATCTAGAAATCAGTTCTAGATTCTGAGAAAATATCATTTCAATACAAAAGGAGTTAGATTGATTGATGAGAAAGGAAATGGGAGGACCTAAGTAAATAGATCATACCTCAATTTTCACATTGTGGAAAACAAATACCAAGGAGAACTTATTAAGTCCTACCTACATCTCATTTAAGAGGAGGAGAGGAGAGAAATTTAAATGCAATTTTATCATTAAATTATACCAAATAAGTGCTAAACGATCATAAACTGAAGTGCTTCCAATTTAGGATGGTACATTTAGCCCCACTTTAGCTGGAAATGACACTATGTGAATATACAAGCTAAAGTAAAGAAAAAATTTAAAGAAAAGGGATATAACAAAGTCCAAGAGCCATAATCCTATAAGAAATTGTTAGTACCTACATTTTGCAAAGCACATGTTAATGAAAACCCAAAATCACCCAGATCTTAGTAAGGATGATTTTGTGAGGTTTATAGATTCCCATATGCCCCCATATTTCAGCTTTCTCATTGAGGGAAGGTGAAATAGGGTGATATAGCAAACCCTAGGAACCAGAAATGTAGATTAATGAAGGAGTTCTTCAAAACTACTGAGAAAGTTATCAAAACATCTCTCAACTAACTTCAAAGGGGAGATAACTAAATCATGATTCCAACACTTTTGATAGCTTAGAGTTATCTATAGATCAAGATATTATAGAAAGCATAGATGCCTATGCTAAATGCATAGAAATGAAACCCTAATTCTAACTCTAATTTTGTATTGAGAAAAACTATAAATAGGATTCTTACTATTCATTTGTTACCTTTTTCAATTTGAAAGAGAATGTTGAAGATGAAGGAGCTTAAGCCCATAAGGATGGAGGTCTTGAGAGTAGTCATCATAGTGAGGATCCACTTCCTGAGTATATCATAGTGTAGATTGATTTTTGAGTTTTTTGATGCAGATTTTGAGCTTTTTGGTGAGTGATATGTATTTTGGGTAGAAATGTTAACCTTGATTGACCAAGTCAATCCTAATGATAAAGGTTGACCTTGATTCAAGGAATGTCAATCCTGATGAGGAATATCAACCAATAATTAGGAAAGCTCAACCCTAATAAGGGAATGTCGACGCTAATGGGAGAAAAGTCAACCCTAGCTAGACTTATTAAAATGACTCCTAGAATGATACCGATGTTCAAATTTGTGTAATATGTAGGATCTAGTGTCTCTACATGAGCATCAAATGTCATAGTTAATGTTATTTATACAAGATAGTATGTATTTCTTGAGCATAGAGGACATACGATTAATGAAGGAGGTGGGCATCTATTGAGTTGGCTAGATCCCATACATGAGATAGCACCGGGGTATGTTTGTAGCATTGATAGAGTAGTGGGATGTGAATACTTGTTCCTTTCATCTTTTGACTAGAGAGATTACTATTATACTTGAGGATGTCTACTGCAATTTTTGCATTCCTATAAAAGGGCTTCTAGTGAGGCCACATTTTAAGAAGATCATTATGAATATTTTTGAGGATTGGGAGTATTTGATAGGTCAAATACCATTAATGAGATCTAGAGAAAATCAAGTGAATCTACATGATATCATACTAGGTGGTACTCTGGCAGTGAGATAATGGATATGTTGTGTATTGAGCTATATCATTTCTTATAATGGTAAGAGGAAAATTTTCCTATAACCCTTGACACATCTAGTACGAGTAGTAAAGAGAGATCAGAAAGTCTTTGCATAGGGTAGGTATATGTTGGCTACTCTTTATGAAGATCTAAGTAGACTTACCAGGTGCCAGAGAGATAGCTTGATAGTATTTACACTCTTACAATTATAGTTGTTCAAGCATTTTACATGCACTAGGCTAGTCAGAGCTCCTATGATACTAGATCATAGTCTACCAAGAGTGTATGTGTATCCCCTAGCTATTTTTTGGCTTTTTGGAGATGTATTTTACTAGAGAGTGAGATTTTATCACATTGATAGTGATGAGATAGTATGGAGACCATATGTCTAGATGATAAAGTGGCTTGAGATTACACAACATAAGATTTTCATAGAAAAGGAGATTCCTAAAGGGATTACATATTCATGTAATCATGTTGCACTACTATCACCAAGTAGTGAGATAGCTTGGTTTACAAAAGGGTGTACCAAGAGAAATTCCTTTATATTTCTACACTCAGAGATATATTCAGAGGTCTACAGCCATACAATGACCTACAATGGCAAACATCAACTCAAGTGATCCAAAGGATGGAGAGGATGTACTTGCCTCATTAGACCTATATGCAAGTTGCACAAAGGAGTACATTGACTACTGGGTTAGAGATAGAGTGAGACCCATCTTCCCACCAAACTACCCCATAAGAGATTGAGGTCACATTCACAGGACTCAATGGGGATATACCAAATATGAGTATGAGGATATAGAAGAGGGTGAGGAGATGGGGGAGAAGGATCACCCAATACCATAGATAAGAAATTAGAAGATCCTTGAGCCAGATTTTGGAACATATGAGAGAGAGGAGCCACCAGTAGAGGAGGCTATTACAAAAGAGAGAGTAGATGAGAGAATAAAGGAGGTGACCCCACTAGCTCATTTGATGGATGAGGATCCTACTTTCATATTGTATGTCTTACCATTGCAGTCATGATTCCCATGGTCACATAGTGATACCCAACTCCCACAACATAGTTAATGATAGCATGCAGAGAGCACTCAGTCGATGCCCCCTCCTTTAGCAATAGTAAGAGAGATAGATCACTCAAATGGGATTTTAGGTAGGGCTTGATTGATTTAATTATAATTTGAGCTGAAATAAATAAAACATGGTATTGACATGATTCTATGATGCAAAAGATAGAGAGAGTGGAAGAACTCTATTGGTGAGGTACAAAAGGACCTAAATATAGCTTTGAGAGTACCTTCCACTCACCATAATGAGGTCAAAGTATAGAGATATCCAGGCATACATGATGATATTTTTGCATTTGTCACTTTAGAGATGAGATAGAGACAAGAAAACAAGGAGAGACACCAATGTTGAATAGAAGAATTAGAGATTGAGATATGAGTGATAGGAGAGCACATGATGTAGTGTGGCTCCTCTAGGAGACATACTCATAGCACTACATCCCAAATACCATCCTCCTCATGCTATGGATAAGAGAGATCTGGGATCCATCACCCGATGGAGAATTGAGATATGCTGATAGATAGATGATATATATAAAGGCATATTTTATATAATGCCTTCCATGTATACCAACTTTTGTTGATATGTATAAAAGCAATTTTTATTTTAGTGATTAATGTTTGTAATTAATTTTATAAAAATAACAATGATTAAAGAAAGTCAAATGTTTCTAAAGTAATATTTTGTGATTCTAAATATTAAACACTAATAAAGCATACTGATCAATTTATTAGGAGAAACATAATTATATTCAAGAATATTGATTAGACAATAATGATAAAGATGTGTAATATTAATAGGTTCCTTAAAAGAGTCACCATCCATATATGTGATCTTATAAGTACTAAAGCCATATACTTCACTAACCACAAAAGGACCTAACCAATTAGGACTCAATTTTCCCTTTTTATTTGGAAAAGCATTAACATTCTATTGATTTTCATAAAGAACAAGATCACCCACATTAAATGAGTGTTGAACTAATTTATTATTATAGCACTTTTGAAGGATTTTGTGATGATCTCTTAAATTTTCCAATACATTGATTCGTTGTTCATCCAACATTTCCTCCTGTAAATGTTGTTCTCTAAATGTGTCATTATCAATAATTCCATGGAAAGAGACCCAAAGAGAAGGGATTTCTAAATCCAATAGCATAATAGTATATGTACCATACACCAAGTTATAAGGAGAAGTACTGATAGTAATACAAACTCCCATTCTATAAGCCCATAAAGCACATGTGAGTTTCATATGTCAAACTTTTCCAAGTTAATTCACTATTTTTTGTAAGATTTGTTCAATGACTTTGTTACACACTTTAGCTTGACCATTATATTGATGATAGTAAGGTGTAGAAAATTATTGATGAATATGATGTTTCTCCATTATCTTATTAACTTCCTTATTTATAAAAGATGTCCCATTCATTGGAAATACAATAGGAAAGTAAACTCTAAGAGGGGGGTGAATCAACACTACAAACTTTCAAACCTCTAAAACTATTCACCACACATCCATCTCACAGCCTATGCATATAAATTGAAATACCAAATTAAAAATATACATTCATAGAATAAAAGTAAATATTCACCACATATATGACATAAGATATTTGGTTACCTAGAAACCCTCAAAGGAGAAGGTAAAACTGGAGTGGGGATGACACCCACAAATCTTCACTATTGTAGTTATAAAGTGTATCCAATGAAGGTTACAATGTTTGACCATAAAATGTGATCTACCCTATGAAAGGTCTATCATGTTAAAGGCTTACAAGATTGTTAGATCTTACCTTGTTAAAGGATTTTAAACACCCTACTAAAAGTGTGCCTAGTAAGAGAACTTTAACTTACAATGAAGTAAGCACCATGTTAAAGGATTTACAAGAGCATGTTAGGACTACTCTATTAAGAGATTTAACTATTTCACCTATTAAAATGTCTCAAAAATGAACCTTTGGTTAGCACTCTATTGCTTGATGTCAGATAACCTCTATACTGATATGTCCTTGATCCTTTTTGATTAGATGTACCTTTGTTTTCCTCTGTTTCCTTTCCTCTATTCTCCTTCTAATTGATTCTACAATGTAACTCAATGCATAACACCTTAATCACCATGAATGCTCTATTTGTGCATGCAAACTCTCTTCAATTCTCCTTAGTATTCCTTTTTATTAAGTTTTAGGGTTTATCTTCCTTAAGAAGACCTAGTTGATTTAGGTTTAGGAATGAATCAAAAGTAGTGATTCACCCATATTACTGTTTAAACCTTCCTTTCCCTTGATTGGATGTATGTCATGCATAGGGATTCACAATTAAGATTCATCCTTATCAACAAAAAAAATAAAACAATACTTAAGTCAGCTCAAAAATGGTTTACATAGTAGTTTGTGCCAATACAAACAACTATGTCAAAACTATATTACTCAGCATCTAGCCCCTAGTGCTCGGCACTAAATGGTTTACATAGTAGTTTGTGCCAATACAAACAACTATGTCAAAACTATATTACTCGACATCTAAAGTCCTTTGTTGTTAGCACTAACTATGAATTCAATGTTGTCACTCAGAATCTGAATGACTCGACATATATTGCTTGCTTGACACTTGAATCACTTGGCACATACTATCTACTTGGCATCTGAGTGACTCAGCACCCACTATTTGCTTGGCATGCACTATCTTATATGTTATGCTTGGCATATGTTATTTTATTAGTATGAACTAAGTAGATAATTTAAGTGTATAGACACTCATTAGTCAAAACCATTCTAAGATCAACAATCTCCTCCTTTGACATGAGTGTCAAAGACACTTGATCATGCATTAATTATCTTATCCTCACAAGCATAACATAGATAACTAGTATCTATTCGGCTTCTATACAAAAATTTCAACATATCAAAATTTGGTAACACATAACTTATTAGTCATACCTCACAATTTAATAACTCCCTCTAAGTTGATTGTTTTGTGCTATACTCTAAATCTGATACAAAATCTTTCTCCTACTGAGTAGATTGTCTCTTTGTGTAGCTCTATCTCTGTCTCCCCCATAATCTTTCTCATTATTACTTCCCCTTTCTCCTTACTCCCCCTTTTTGACACTGATGTTAATGGGTTATACACTAATAGTGTGTTTTTCCAAAAATGGTTTGTGGATCTCAAGGATAATCTTTAGTGTTGCATCCCATCACAAGCTACCTCTAATGACTTGATTTGAATGGTCATCTTGGTATCAAGGTGTACTAAGCCTTCATGTATAGAAAGATGAGAGTCTTTCTTCATGAGATTTTTAGTGTAGGCTAGTTCCTTGTGTAGTATCTCCATGGGTGGAGTCAATATCAATTAGATGCATATTAGTTTAGCCCTAATGTTGGCTTCATCTACATATAATATTGTTGATTGACTTTGGTAATGTAGGAGGGTGTGGAAGTTTTTCTCACTTTGGACTAGAGACTTTGGTAGAGTTATGCCAGATGTGTGCATAATGCTCTACAAGTTTAGGATATGACTCCTAACTTCCTTTGTGAAGAGTGTAGTATTATTCAATTTGGTATACAAAGAGAAAATATTCTCTAGTATCTTCTTCACAATTTCTATTTTGGTTGCTAATTCAACCTGTATTAATGCAATAACACTTGATATCTTTTCATCAACCTTATGTTGGAACTTTTTCTTATACCATTCAAGTAATTTGAGATGATAATCTAGGTTTGTGTAATTCAACTTCTCCACTAATCTATTTAACTATTTAATTATTGGCTTATTTTCCTTTGAAGTTGGTAGATTGAATGCATCAATAAAAATGTCTTTGATAACAATCAAAGCCTACTTTTGGCTATGCTCCTGTCTGAGAAATTCTTGATGCTTCTTCTTTGCTAGAGCTTCTTGGAGTATACCCATCTATTCAATAGTAATAGTTGCATAATCAAATTTGGAAAACTCAATTACTTCATCTAGATTTACATCAAAAAATGATGTAACTTCAGCTTCCTTGGATGTTCTTGGACTTGGCCTTGAGGATTGTAATGGTGTGGCTTCTATACTCAGCCTCTAAAGAGTTTGAATAGGAGTGGTAGATTTTGGTAATGTTACCAATGCTTGTATTGCTATTTTCTCCTATGGTTTTTTTGTCAAACTTGACTCTCTAGGTGTGTCCTTCTCTTCCTTTATATTATAGTAACACCTTGATTATGTTTTGTAGGTGTAGGAGTATCTACCTAACCTATTTGAATTTGAGTTTCTCCATTATTTTTTATCTCATTTTTCTTCTTTCCATTTGTCTCACCCTTTTCATGTACACTTTCCTCTATAGTGAGTGAGACTAGAGTACTTTGTGCCATTATACTAATGGTAGCAGTAGCTATCTCCTTCCTTTGATATACCACAAGGGGTAGTGTTGGTTGTATCATTGTGAATTAAGGAGGGGCTGAAAGTGTAATTTTTTTCTATACTACCTCCCTATAGATACCTTATCTTCCTTCTCAATCTCATCAATACTCACCAGTATAGGATTCTCACAAAGTTTAGCCTAGGTGGTAGATTCCACCAGTATCTTTTTTAAGTCATCTTCTATGATAGGATTGATGTTCTGAGTGATAGTATCAGAAACATCCTTTATCTTTATAGTATCATTTTATTTTTTCACCTCATGTGAAGGAATGATACTTGGCACTAGTGTCTCTAGTACACTCTATTATGTGGGTTTCTCATCCTCGACTAGTGCATGTGTGTCAATGTTCATGTTTGTGCCTCCCTCAACTATATCTTGTTTAGTGCTATCTTCTTTTTCTCCTTCTTCTTATTTACCTACCTCAATAGGTGTCTACAATATTTCATGCGATGTAAAGAAACCATATAGTGATTTCTACATCAAATTAGTCTTTTGTCCAAGATCCTCAATGTTATTCTGCAATATATTGAATGCCCTGTATTTTGGTGCAAATTTTCTAGTACATTTCTTAACACCTTTTGCCATTGCACCCTTACTTAGTTCTGGCATTACTTGGGAAAGTTTTATTTCTCTTATTTGTTTTTTAGTATATAGACAATAGTGCCACTTTTCTCAACTCTCTCATACAAAATCTTGGGTATGGAGTTGGAAAGTTCAAGAGGAGCCTTTTTAAATATTGACATCATGATAGATACTACCTCTTCAACTTGATTCTTTTCAATATTCCCAAGATTGTCAAACCCAATGTGAGAGAATCAAGATAAATCAACATGATTTCTAATATTCTCACATAGATTATCTAAATCTGAAGAAGCACTATGACTTACCACTTGAAATTTATTGTTGTCATCGGATTCAGTCTTTTCTTCATCAAATTCAGTTGGAGCAACATATTTTCTCCTTGGTCTCTAATGAGATTCTTCACCCTTGCTAGCTTGACTAGCTCTTTTCTCTTTTGGCTTGGCTACTTCCTTAGCCTTTTGTGTAGTGGCCCTTTTTCTAGCCCTAGTTGTAGGTACTGTAGGTTGAGTAGGTTTTATAACCTTCTTTGTTTTGTTTACTATAGGTGCTTTAGCTTTTCTATTCTTTTGTTCACTAACTATAGGTGCTTCACAAGTTTCTTCTCCCTCAACACCTTCTATAATTTTTTCTTCCTCTTTTTGTTGGTCCTCTCCTTGACCTTGGGTGATGGAAAGTGATTCTTGGACAAGTGCGTTCTCTTCTTCTGCCCCTTCACCAAATTTATCTTTTAGTTTCTTTACCATCTTATTCTTCTTTCTAATGATTGAAGCAGTCTTCAAGTTCATTGTGATTTTTGACTTGGCCATATCATAGTTCCCAAAATTTATAGCCTCCTTTTCCACTTCTTCTACAAGTAATGTTGTTATTGCTGCAGATGCATCAAAAATGTTGATTTCGAATCCCAATGGCCTTAACCATCTAACTCTAGGAACCGTTTCCTAGACATATGTAAATTTAGTGTCAACTAGGACGCAAACATCATCAAAATGTTTCTCCACTAGTGAAATTGGTATCCTCAATCTTTTCTTCATTTTCTGCTTGAGATCTACAAAGTAGTGTGTCATGACTGACTCAAAATTATCACCTAGTTGCTCATTGAATTCAATTATGTGTGCTGCAATAGATCAGTTTACCTTCCATGCAACTTTACCAAAAGTGGGAAATGCATTCTATACATAAAAGAATATACATATAAGAATAGATCCAAATTTGCATTGTGCACTTTTGGTCTTCCTAATGACTCCCAAATTCTTAATCAATTGTTGGAAATGCAACTTGAAAAGATCATAAGTATGATCTTTCTTCACTATTTTGTATCCCACATCCACTACAATACATGGAACATTATTATTGATATAATTATGATATAATTTATGTTCTATTACCCTTGTATTCCTTTCAATTACCTCTTTTGCTTCACTTCTTAATATCTTTGGCCAATCTAGGGTTAGATACCTTGTAACTCTATGCACAATTTTCTTGGTTATTTTCACCATTCCATTATCTAACCATACAGAATCATCATGTATCCTACTCAAAACTACCTTTATCCATTTTTTCTTGAAGATGCTAGGGAAATCTAGGGCATGGGTTAACCCTTTCTTATCAACTATTTGAATTCCTCCTTCAGCACTCTATTTTTACACAATTTCCCATATGTCTCCTATGCTTCCAACCTTAAATGTATATCAACATCTAACATGTTGGATCATTAAGACTTGCAATGGTATCATTAACAATGCACCAAATGGATCTTGTTTATAAGCTATGTTTGGAATAGCTCTAAAATTAGGTTTCTTAATCTCACTAATTATCAATTGCACATTCAAAACTTCCTTTCCCTCTACAACCTTGTCTATTGAAGAACTAGACACCATTAAATAAAACTAGGTTTTGCAAAAATTCAAACTGCGTAACTTGGCACTTGATTTTGCAGTGATGATGTCAAGTGACTATTGAATCCATTTACAAAATCTTAGATCAATTTCTCTAGTTTGTATTTACATCTTTATGCTCTCCTTTAAATTTTAATAATGTCAAATTTGTAGAAATTGATCATATATACCTCAAAACCTTGCAATTAATGATTAGTGCTTATACAGCTGTAAGCTTGGCTTCAATAAAGATTTCAACTCACTCAGCTTCCATGAAGTTTCCTTTCCACTCAACAACAACTATGAGGTCATTCAACAATAATAATTGTGATAGCTTGGAATCAACTAATATTTCTCTCCATAAGAATAGTGAAACTTTTCATGCTCAACAGCCAAATGAAAACTTAAAAAGCTAAAATATTTCTTTTATATTCTTAACAACACTTTGCATCTTTCTCCATGCATATGTAATCTTTTCAGCACTAAATCCCTAGAACTAATGTAAAGCATATCATTTTAGATATTATCTCCACTTACCTCTTGATTTCTTAATTGGAGGAGGTGTCCACCTAACCCATTGGGTGAAGTGATCCCTTCTACACTTGATGTGCTACAATCTTCATTTATCTTCCATGTCTTGTTTATTTAATCTCTAATATTCTTAACATTTGCCTTTTTGTTGCCTTTGTTGAACTCACTATTTGGTGCCTTTGACCTTGTTGGAAAATTTCTACTTATGTGACCAATCTTCAAATAACTAAAAGATGTGGTTTGACTCAACGATGTACTGTAGTCACTTCTGAAATGTGTTATGCAATTTTTAGCAACATGTCCATATTCTTGATAGCAATGACAACAATACCTTGTATTATAATCCCAATTATAAGAGTTTCCATTATGTCTTACCTTTTTTTGCTAGTTTGATGACCATTTAGGCTTGGATCTACACTCATATGCTCTATGTCCATACTTCTAATAATTATAGTAGTATCCTTCAAATATTTGTGAGCTTGTAGTCTTGGTTCTGCATTCATGTGCCTAATGTACTTGTTTATTACATTTATGGAAATGAGCCATGAATTTCTACTTAGGATTCTAATTAGTAGTCTCACTCCTATAAAAATTAGCAATATGACCTATCTTACCACAATTATGATACGTAAGTTTGGAGTTCTTACCTTTTTTGTTTCTCTCTTTGCCACTTTTGGATGTTTCTCCTTCTTTAGTACTAGTGTATCTTGTTGGACTAACCACCAGCTTTCCCCTTTGAGATTTGTAACATGGCTCAATTTCCTCCTATTTTCTATAAGTCTAGTGGTTGTATCAGGCATTAACAGGTCAATCTTTTGGTCTAACAACAACTCTAGTTTGTAACAAGTAGTATTACAGCTTGGTCACAGGTTCGAATCCCCTTGGGTAATGCTAAGGAGGGAATTGTTGGACTAACTACCAACCTTCCCTTCAAGATTTATGACATGTCTTAACTTCCTCCTATGTTCTATAAGTCTAGTGGTTGTATTAGGCATTAACAAGTTGATCTTTTGGTGCAACAACTCTAGTTTGTAACATATCCCAATCTAGAAGTATCACTATTGGATCTAGGGGATCTCATTAATTGTTGAAAGTATTTGATGGCTTCACTATGTTTTTTGAAACTATCAGCAAACTCCTTTTCTCTTTTTAGGTCATTTCTAAGTTGTTGATTCTACAACTTCAATGTTGTGATCTTAATAACCTTTGCATTTAGTTCATCATTTTCAATCATCATTTGACTCAAGGTTTCCAATTTCATTTTAGCAGTCCTAGTTATATTTGATGTTTTCTCTTCTAATCTATTGGTCAAAATTCTTTTTTCATCTTCAATCATGAATTTTTCCTCTTCATCTTTATTTTTCTACTTAGTCACTTCACATAGCAATACAAATTAGATCTCTTACTCTCTCTTTAGATTTATAACTTCTTCAACTGCTCTATCAAATTAATTGGAGTTTCCATTTACAAATAATTTAGTAGTGTCAATCTCTTGGTATTGTGTTTCATTCTCTTGAATAGAAATTTCCTTCCTTCTCTTCAATGATTTCTTTAAATCATCTCTTGCTTTATTCAGTTGATGTAGGGTGAGTTGTATTTCAATTTTTTGGTTCTCAATAGTCTTTCCCAATTTGTAGACTTCCATCTTCAAGATCTTTCCTCAAAGATGCAAGGCTTTTCTTTTAGAGGACTGTGCTCTGATACCAATTATTGGAAATACAATAGAAAAGTAAACTCTGAGAGGGGGAGGGGGTTGAATCAACACTAAAAACTTTCAACTTCTAAAACTATTCACCACATATCCATCTCAAAGTCTATGCATATAAACTAAAATACCAAATTAAGCATATACTTTCATAGAATGAAAGTAAATATTCAACACATGTATGACACAAGATATTTTTTAACTAGAAACCCTCCAAGGAGAAAGTAAAACTAGAGTGGGGATGATACCCACAAATCTTCACTATTGTAGTAATAAAGTGTATCCAATCAAGGTTACAATGTTTGACCATGAAACATGATCTACCCTATGATAGGTTTGCACTATTTTTGGCTTACAAGATAGCTAGATCTTACCCTATTAAAGGATTTAAAACACCCTACTAAAAGTGTGCCTCTTAAGATGACTTTAACTTACAATTAAGTAAGAACCTTGTCAAATAATTTACAAGAGCCTATTATGACTACTCTATTAAGAGATTTAATTGATTCACCTATTAAAATGTCTCAGCAATGATCCTTCGATTAGCACTCTATTGCTCGATGTCAGTTCACCTCTATGTTGATGTAACTTGATCCTTTCTAATTAGATGTACCTTTTTTGTCCTCTATTTCCTTTCCTCTATTCTCCTTCCAACTAATTCTACAATGTAAATCAATGCATAACACCTTAATCACCATGAATGCTTTGTTTGCGCATGCAAACTCTCTTCAATTCTCCTTAGCATTCCTTTTTATTAAATTTTGGGGTTTATCTTCCTTAAGAAGACCTAAGTGATTTAGGGTTAGGTATGAATCAATGGTAGTGGTTCACTCATATTGCCTCTTAAACTTTCCCTTTCTTTGATTGGATGCATGTCATGTATAGGGATTCACAATTAAGATTCATCCTTACCAACAAAGATTGTAAAAAAATACTTAAGTTGGCTCAAAAATGTTTTACATAGTAGTTTGTGCCAATACAAACAACTATGTCAAAATTGTATTACTCGGTATCTGAAGTCCCTAGTGCTTGGCACTGACTATGACTTCAATGTTATCACTAGGCATCTGAATGACTCATCATACACTACTTTCTTGGCACTTGAATCACTTGGCACATACTATCTGCTTGACATTTGAGTGACTCAACACGTACTATTTACTCAACATGTACTATCTTATATGTTATGCTCGGCATATGTTACTTGTTCAGTATGAACTAAGTAGATGACTTAAGTGTATAGACACTCATTAGTCAAAATGAATCTAATATCAATACCATTATCGTAAATAATAGTAGAAGGAACACTAAGTCATGAGATAATATTCTAAAGAATGAAATCACAAATAGCTTCTATTGTAGTAGATCAAAGTAGAATATCTTTAACCCACTTAGTGAAGTAATCCATAATAGTTAGAATATAAGTATGTCCTTGTAAAGAAGGAGGAGATATCATTCCAATGAGATCAAGACCCCAATCAAGACCCCAAACACTAAAAGGCCAAGATGCTAATTGAGTTCAAAGAGTGATAGTGTTGAGTTGTCATTTTAGATGATGTTGAACGATATAGATCCTTTCAAATCTATCTCTTGAAAATTTGATAAATGACAAACTCCAAGGTTCTGGATGGTTATTTTTCAACCTACTAGGTAACTCAATTGAAGATAAATGTGTATGTTCATTAGGAATCTTTTGTTGGTTCCAACCAATCTACACACCTGTTGTTTAGATGTAGCCACAAAGAGATATATTTTTGTTTTTTGTTTTTTATGGTGAATTCAATTTATGAATGCAACTATATGAATTCTACTTTAACCAAGTGCTTGAAAATAAAATAACAAATATAAACTAATAAGATATTTTAAGAGAATTTCTAAAAGGGAAATTCCTAACAGACATAAGCCAAAGAAACAATATGTCTATAAATTAAATTATCAGAAGGATCTAGTAGGAAACCAAAAAAATTAAGAGCATCACTTCCTTAACTGTATTGATGCAATCATCGATGGGAACTTCAATAATAACAAAAATATATTTTATGTTTCATCAAATTGTGAGGTCATGAAAAGTGCATTCACACAAGAAAAAATGCTATGCAAGGAAAAATATGATCCTTTCTCCAATTGCTCACAATAGAAAAATTTGTTAACACAAGGCAAACATGAGAATTAAAACATGATAAAATCATTGGCTCCATTATTATTCATGAACATTCATTCACAAAAATTAAACTCTAACAAGAATAACTACACTTAGAATGAGAGCACCAATATCATATATTATTGCATCATAATAATGGCCTAGAGTACATATTACATCCATTTATTTAAAAGAAAACCTCTCCTCCCTTTGTGTTAGGAGTGAGAGCTCTTCTAATGCAAACTCATGCTAAGAAAATAATAAGATAAAGCTATTTACATACAAACTGACTCTCTAAATGGTGCTAACTAGGTCTCCACCCTTTTTTATATCAATTAATGGGTGAATGAGCCTTTACATGACTTAAAAAAATAAAAGAAGAAGGGGACAAGACGATAGAAGCCATGAGATGATCTGGGAGTCAACAAGAAATCTAAAAATGGAATTTTGACCTTCTCTAGGTGGCTCTAAGAGTTGAGCTGCCATCAAACTGCATTTTCAATGCATGGAATATTATAAAATAGCAACTAATGATTAACTGTGGATGCACTACTTCTTCTTCAAAATTGTCAGCACACCTCTAAAAAAACTGCACCTATGCACTTGTACACCTTAGTGATAGGATCTAAAAATCCAAAATTTCTTCTAAATGTCAAACTAAATTTCTAACATCTAGTTTTTCTTCCCTTTTATACCAAAATAATGTTTGGATGTTTGCCTTTGAACTTCTCTATTATTTTTGCAACTTCACTAGCCTTTGCTAAGTCTAATGAATCATACTTATTCTTAACTACTTTTTGATAGTTACTTACTTCTATCTTGGTATTCACAAAACCCTCAAGCTTGGTGTTTAGTTCCAACAATGCTTTGTTAGTTTGAATTCTTGTCATACATCATCTTCTAATGAAACATTTTAAAGTGCATCTATGAATTGTTGAACTACTTTTTGTACTAAGGAAGGCTTGGTCTTGAACTCTATTGGATAAAATTGATTAATTTTGTATTGTCTTTGATGTTACACAAATGTCATATCATTATCAGTTAGTAAATGTTGAGCTCGCTCAGGTAGTGAAGATAGTTATCTATGTCTACTAAGCATTATTGTGTTTACCTAGTTCAAAAAGCAATGTCTACCAAGTTCACTCAGGTGTCAAAGGAAAGTCTACAAAAGATGAGTGTTAACTGAGCTCACTTGGTTAACGAAGAAAATGTTGGATGGAACCAGTGTTAACCAAGCTCACTTAGTTACCAAAGGATCTTCATGAATATGCAATGTTAATCGAGCTTCTATTGGTTAACACAGGAAATCATTTCTAAGTCAGTGTCTACCGAGCTAGGTTGGCTAACGGAGGATTTTCTTGTTTTGGCATATTAAGCTTAATTGATTTGTATATTTGTTCTAGCAAACTAAGGAGGTGAATATTAATTATTCTAAGTTGTATATGAGCTGACTTAACAATGTGAATGATATAAGTATAAGGTCAAGTTAAGAATTTGAATATGTGAAAGAATATGAATGCATGGATGATTTTGAAGACCTAATAATGTTGTAAGGTAGAAAATTAGAAGGATAAGAAAAATATCCTTGTGGAGAAAAAAATATGTATTCAATTAGGAAGGATGAAGTACAAGTTAGAACAAAGATCTATATTCAGCAATTTAGTTGCATTCAAATTAGTTCATCTCATTGTTACTCTCTAACCATTGTAGAAGTGATCTAAATCTCTTAATAGAGTTAGCTTAACAACTATTTATAAAACCTCTAACAAGGTGGCAATTCTATTGAATTGTCTAAAGGCTTCTAACAAGGCCACTCCTAACAAGGTGATTAAATCCTCTAACAAGGTCACACCTAACAGTGTGTTTTGTAACCTTTAACAAGGTTGGCTCCTAATAGAGCTCACTTCAAAAGAGTGAAAATAGTAACTAGTTGTAATTGGTGGTTTTTCCTAAATTGTGTTTCAACGTCGAATCCTAGTGTCAAATGTGTTCATGATATTTACTTTTATGTGTTTTGGTGTAAATAAGTATTCACTTATTACACTTACTTAAGTTTTACTTAGGTTAATGCATTATTTTATTATTATTTTAGGTGAGACACTTAGGAGTTTGTGTACTCTCATTGAGTTATGCAACTCTAATTATGCACATGGTGTCTACAACATAGGAGTATGCATCATTCACTGAGTTGTCATGATGACAACATAGTTATCTGCATTTCTCATTTAGCACATGTTGTCTACACCACTGATTTGTGTGCTACACCATTGTAGGCTTATCCTCACATCATCACACTTAATCCCATGCTCAATGGAGGATAATCCATATCTGGTGGACATGTGCCTAGTTGTATGACATATCATGATGCTGACTTCTATGCATTCTAGAAGCTCTCCCGAGGCCTTTATATTTAGGAACTCCTAGTGTACTCTCAATCAAGTTATTGAATGAATATCGTCATTTTGATCATACTCTGTCTATTTTGGTCTACTGTATGCTTGTGTTGAGTTCTTTAGTTCTTGGGTGAATTCTAGCCTAAGTGAAATTCTTACATGGTATCAGAGCCAAGGAGGATTCTCATCACGTAGCCATTCGAGACCATTCATGCTTCAGCACCTCGACATGAATCTAGAGGATATACAAAAATTGGAAGTGTCTAGAGCCAAATTTAACCTCATCATTGTGTCCAGAGCATTAATTTAGTGAAGATGAACTATAAATTTTCCTATATTCGGCTAAAGTTGATCATGAGGCAAATTTTTTTGCAAATCGAAACTCAGAGGCCTCAATTTTCAAATCGGGTATGATCAATTCCGGATCTATTTAATTATTGTTCATATCTGAATTATTTCTCTACAAATTTTAGGGTGTTTTTCGAAAGTATTTTCAATATTTTTATTGCCTATTCAGAGAAATTATTATCTGGCTTTTCGAAATTATTTCCAGGCAGAGAAATTTTTTTGTCAAACGGAGCAGTGATACCCCTGCTTGGCTCTGTATTTGGAGTGGTGGAATATTTAAATTTATTTCGCAAGGTCTATCATTTATTTGGTGTGCATTTTCCATAGTCCCATACTAGTACTATGCATTAACTGTGCATAGGCACTGCATCTTATTAAAATTCGGCACCAAGGACCCAAACATCGGTGACAACAATACATCAGAGGCTGGCCTCACAATTTTTGGTGTCATTATAATCTATCAAAGCTTTTCTTTGGAATCATTACCATGAGCTTGGAAATATAAAAAGTGCATAAAGTACCATCCTCCTACATGTGGGATTAACCCACAAAAATTTGGCATCAGGATTCAGCACCTCCAGCACGACAGTTTGAAACTCGGCGACCCTGCACAAAATCTGGCTAGACTTTTAAACCTCCGGCAGCATCCGTAGAGAATCTTGAACCACTATAGAAAATTTTGGGGTCGCAAATAAAAAACCTAGCATAGTGGATATTCTATTCTTTTGGCATATTCCCGCCCATAGAATTTAAAACTAGCCGACGAGCGTAGAGAAAGAGACGTCAAAAAATTAATTTTCAGCACAACTAAATTCTAGTAGCAATAGGCCCCTATGCTTGGTGACACGTGGCATCATCGCATCTTGCCATGTGGAATAAAACACCACACTCTGTAGTCATACTATCATAGTCAGCACCATGCAAGAATTTTTTGTACCATTCTGTATAGTACGAAAGATCGCATCGGCTGTCATGTCATCTAGTGGGTCTGGCTTTTGCTGACATCATCAAATTTCTATCTTAAAATTGATGCCTATCTGGACGTCATTCTAAGTCAAATTATAACTACTATGATGGTCATATGATCATCAAATTTAACCCCATCATTCGTTGATGCAACCCCTCACCAGATTCATTTTGGATTTTGCAGTCTAACTTCAAGAGGCCATAACTTGCACATTCGGACTCCAAATCAGGTGCAATTTTTTTAAAAATTGGGTAAAATTTCCTAAATTTTTTAGTGGTGTAGCTATTTTCTTGTTTTGGTGCACTGATTGTTCAAAAATTGCATTTTTTGGCAACTGTACTAAATAATCTTGCATTTTACAAGTTCAAATGCTTCGTACGAGAACATCTAGAGTCAAAAATAGGTTCCATTTTTTTTGAAAGTGAATTTTTTTTGTCTACTTTCTAGATCTAGAATTAGATTGTAGTGTTTTGTAGACAAAATTGTCACTTTTAGCAATAGGGTCTTTCTTTTCTTTGTAATGCTTTAGAATTGTAGCACATTGTAAAGTTTCAGATTTGTACTCCATTAAGAAGTTGTAACAAGCAAAATCATAAGTCCATGAAGGCCAAAATTGGAAAGTGGCCCATTGTAATCACACTACTGATAAAGTGCCCAAAGCATCTATTTTGGGGGGGTTTCTTGATTTAGTGAAAAGGGGGGGTGTTCTTGGTGTTGTGTTCTCTCTTTTCTACACTTTTCTTTCATTTTCTACATTATGGGAAACTTTAAGTTTCCTAAATTAACTCCTCATAAGTATGCTTTGTGGTCAATCAAAATGTTGTATCACTTAATGCATAATGGAGCTTCACAATATGTAGATGGTACTCTTCCTAAACCAGCAAGTGATAATGTATCAATAAGTGAAATTTCAAATTGGGTAGCAATGGATAGAAAAGCCCTAGGTGATATATGTTTGGGGGTAGATGATAAGATCATGTATCAAATCGAGAAATGTACTACATCCAAGGAAGCTTGGGATACCCTTGAAAGCCTTTATGGGAAAGTTTCTGAAGAGGATGTGTTCAAAATTGAAGATGAGCTTGTATCCTTAGATCCTAAGTCATATGACTCAATATAGGACTTCATCATCAAGGAAAATGAATTAAGGACAAAGCTTACTAATTGTGGGAGTTCTATCAAAGATGACAGACTGATCTATCTCATTCATAACAAGCTGCCATCAGAATATTCCACATTTGTATCTTCTTTTAACACTTGAAAGACTACCTTAGGGTCTGCCTACAAGAAAGTCACTTTTGATGAATATGCTAAACTCTTGGATGATGAAGAAAAGAATTTGAAAACAATGGGGATTCTCAAATCACCTCAGTCCAAAGCATTGGTGGCCAATGAGGGTTCTCAACATTCAGCTGCACAATCTTCAAGTAAAGGAAAGGGTAAGAAGAAATGGAAGAGAAAATCTTAGGATGCAGAAAAGACAACACCTCAATCCAATCAACAAGGCAAGTCCTTGAATCCCAACAAGAAAGGGGACAATAATAAGGAGAAGAAGAAGTGTGCTTATTGTAAGAAATTGGGTCATGAAGAGCATGAGTGTTATCTCAAAAAGATTGATGAATTAACCAACATCATGAGGAAACATAATGTTCCATTGCCTAATGCTTACAAGGATAAAGGTTCGTCTTCAGATTCCAAGGGCAAAGGGCAAGCACTCATGGCTAATTCAAACTCTTCAAATGAATGGATATTTGACTCAGGTGCCTCATATCACATGGGTTCTTCAAGAGAGGATTTTTCTTCATTGAATCACTCAAAGGTACCACACATCTTCATGGGGAATGATAGCAAAATGCAAGTTGAAGGAAAAGGAAACATGGAGATGGAAAATGGAGAGTTTCAAGAGGTTCTCTATGTTCCAAACCTAAGTTCAAATCTCCTTTCAATCTACCAAGTCACTCACTTTGGAGATGAACATAGAGTTGAATTCCTTCCAGACTCATTTCAAGTGCATAGTCTCAAAGATGATTCCTTGGTTGCAGTGGGGAAAGTGAATGATCACAAGAGGTTGTACTCTTTCTCTCATTTTGTGCCCAACTCTCCTTTAAAGGCCTTGTTAACTCAATTAAATTCAAACATGCAATTATGGCATGAGCGGTATGGTCATCTTGACTATTGCTATCTTCAACAACTTTGCACATACCAAATGGTGAAAGGTCTACCTCAAATCAACTTTTCTAAGGGTGAGTGTTCAATAGATTCAGTGGATATGCATCTAGAAGGGAAGTTACAAAGAGGGAAGTCTTCAAGAGTAATAGGTGTTCTCCAGATGGTTCACCTGGTATTAGCAGGTCCTTTTGCATTCAGACAGGGTCGCTATATATTTACCTTAGTTGATGACTTTTCAAGGTTCACTTGGGTCTACTTTTTGCATAACAAGAATGAAGTGTTGGACAAGTTTCTAGACTTCAAGACTCATGTAGAACAAAAAAATAGAAAGGTCATCAAAGTACTTTGCATGGACAATGGAAACATGGATGTGAACAGAAGACTTAGGGACTTTTGCAGACATGAGGGAATTGATCTTTAGACTCCTTCAGCATTCAGTCCGCATAAGACAAATGTTGCAGCTTTGAGGATCCACACTCTTAAGTCTATAGCAAGTTGCATGATTCATGCCAAGTCTCTCAATCCATCATTAGAAGTCAAAGCAATCTCAAGTGCCACTCACATTCTTAATCATTCTCCTCATCCAACCTTAGATGGAAAAACTCCTTTTGAGGCATGGTGCGGCAGAAAACCTATTGTGACACACTTCAGAGTCTTCAGTTGTCATGCATGGGAAAGGAGATCTTCAAAGGGATGCAAGGCACAGTCACCTCGACCTTGTACCTTCATTGATTATGAAGACAGTGTGAATGCATATAGACTTCTAGATCCTGAGACACATCAATTTTTTGTGGAGAAGGATGTATACTTTGAGGAAAATTCTCTGAGCTTGTCCTCTACTCCTCTTCGGACATCATACAGTGTGGAAACTGAAAGTGATTCTAGTGATAGTGCTTCAATAGATTCAAACATGTGGGGTTCTATCGACAGTTACAGTGAGAGGTCACTTCATCAGTTTAGTCCACATGCATACATCACCACAGTGATAGGTCCAGAACAACAAGGTACATCCAATCTTCCAGATACAGGTTTAGTGATAGATTTGGGGGATAGTATTCATGATATGCCTCTTCTTCTTGATGTAGAATTACCTTCTTCAGTTGTCATGAGGGTTTCAGACTCTCTTTTTCATTGTCTACATGATCGATCCTCACAGGTTGAAGTGATTGTGGATACTTATGATCAGCAGTTGTAGTAGGGTTCTTCATCAGTTGTAGAGACTGATAGTTCTTTGGGACAAGTTCTTCAGCTAGTTGAGTAAGTTTCAAAGACATCACTTATCCATGGGATTCTTTCCACACACAGTAGAAGCATCTCATTTGTACCCTTGGCATTGTTTCTTCCTAAGGGGAGGAACACCATTCTGCAGTCTTGGATCAACTTCTTCATCGAAGCATTCACTATTCGACATTCTTCTTTGGGGGTGGGGGGGGGGGGAGCCTATCCTATCTCTCTTCCTCTTCTCATCATTCTCTTATGTATATATTGGATGTATGTCATAATGGGGGGGTCTTGATTACTCCATCCATCCATGCATCCTTATTTATCTCTCTTTTGGGGGGAGGGTTTTTCCCATGAGGTTTTCCCTCTTCCCTCATTTTATGGGAGATTGCATATCATTATGTACATGGGTACCTAACATGGCCTAGTAGCTGAGACCCATATTGCATTTCATCCTAGATTTCATAAGCTTAAGGGCATTCCCCTAAGTTTCACTTAAGGGGGGGTGTTGGTGTAAATAAGTATTCACTAATTACACTTAAGTTTTACTTAGGTTAATACATTATTTAATTATTTTGTATTATTTTATTATTATTTTAGGTGAGACACTTAGGAGTTTGTGTACTCTCATTGAGTTACGCAACTCTAATTATGCACATGGTGTCTACAACATAGGCATATGCATCATTCACTAAGTTTTCATGATGACAACACAGTTATCCACACTCCTCATTTAGCACATGTTATCTACACCATTGATTTGCATGCTACATAATTGTAGGTTTATCCTCACATCATTGCACTTAATTCCATGCTTAATGGAGGATAATCCATATCTGGTGGACATGTGCCTCGTTGTATGACATATCATAATGCCAACTTCTATGCATTCTAGAAGCTCTCCTAAGGCCTTTATATTCAAGCACTCCTAGTGTACTCTCAATCAAGTTATTGAATGAATATCATCATTCTGATCATACTCTATCTATTTGTGTCTACTATGTGCTTGTGTTGAGTTCTTTATTTCTTGGGTGAATTCTGGCCTAAGCAAAATTCTTACAATATGTTTTCATCTAAGTTAAGATAATGGTGATCACAGATAACATCTAAGATTTTCATGTTAAGTATTTACCAATTTGCATCGTTTTATGTGTATTTGTCAAGCATCTGTAGTATATAGTTTTTAAAATTTATTTTGTTCTGACATCAAGGGATTTGGGATTTATTTTAATAATAACTAATTCACCCCTCCCCTCTCAATTACTTGTCTTATATTTCTAACAATTGGTATCAGAGCTTTTGGTGCTTATAGAAAAGGTTTCAAGGACCTAAGCTATAGATCAGGATGTCTTACAGAAGAGAGATTCTGAAGTTGAACAGAGACAATTTTGTAGCATGGCAAGGACTTATGACATTACATCTGGCTACTATAAGTTACTTAAGGTGCAAATATCTTGATACTGAATACAATACTCCCACAATAACATTATCAGTTGTAGATATTGTTGAAAAGAAGAACCATAACACCATGATGATTGATATTGCACTTGCTCTTAGTTATGTTGAATTTGATGAAGTGAAAGACTACAGAATAGCTCATAAGATGTGAACCAAACTAAAAGAAAAATATGGACGAGATGATAATGAAAGAAGAGTTAAGGCTGAAAGTCTTAGAGATCATTTTGATCAAATGGAAATGAGAGAAGATGAGAACTGTAGACACCTAAAAATCCTTTAGAAAATAAAATATTTTTATTTTCTGAAAAGAGTCCCTGATGACATCATCATTTATTAATTAATTAATTAATTTATTTATTTATTTATTTTTATGCCATTAAATCCCTTTATCTTAATTAAAAATATTTAATTAAGGAATCCCTCCCAAAAATGTTTAAATATTATTTAAAAATTATTTCCTTATTTATTAAATATTTAATTAATAAATTGACCAAAAATCCCAAAATAAATAATTTATTTATTTTTTGCCCAAAACTTGGCCAATTTCCTTAAGACCACTAACCTCTTCCAAAATCTTCTAATCCTTCTTTAATTTTGATTAAAGGCTAATCTCATCATTTCCTACTCCTAATCCCAACTCAAGATATTTAATTAAGATTAAATATTAATCCTCATGTTTATTAAAAATATTTTAATAAATATCTCCTCAACCCAAACCCTTGAAATAAATAAAACTTTATTTATTTCCTAAAAACCTTATTTATCCTCATCCTAGGAAGTTCTAGACTCTTCTAGAAGATGTCAATCCTTATCTTTGACCCTAATCCTAATCCTCCCCAACCTTGTCGCATTCCCTAAACATGGGTTAAGACTTGCTAACCCAAGCCAAAGCCAACAAATATCTCCTCCTTCACCCACCCTCATTAAATGCCATCCACTTGCCCATCTCTATCAAGCCTAATCTAATCTTAACCCAAGCCTAATCCAAGCCTTAATCATTTTCACATTCCTAAGTCAAGCTTAAGACTTTCTTAATCCAACTTAAGTCAAAATATCTCAACTCTCTCAGAAATATCCCAACCATAAAACTTTATGAAGCCCACAAAGCCATAAATGACTCTTACAAGCTCATTCATTGCTCTTACAAGCCATTATGATGGTCTTTATAAGCTTTGAGCCTCCTTTGTTGACCCCTCAACCCTTTTTGCTCTAACTAATGACCCTATGACATGTGTCACTCCCTGATTAGCTGTAAGGAAGCACAATCCATGTGCTCTCCTCTCATTCAATCTAAACCTTTCATAAGCTCTCTCCCATCCTTGCATCCTAGCCCTTGGTCCCTCAAGCCCTTTTCCTATTTAAGGAATCCTCTCCCAAGCCATTTTAACAAAATCTAGAAAGTAAAGCCATAATGACATTTTGAGAAGCCATTTTTATATCAAATCCATTCACCAAAATCTATCAAAAATCTTCCATTGAAGCCCATTTGAGCATTTGAGCATGCATACATAATCAAGCCATCTTAGCTATTAGACACACCTCTACATCAAGTGATCATCCTCATTGAGAGAGACTATCCATGGCTCATATTCTCATTTGAGGACTTCACTTTGTCTCTCATGAAGTTATGTTAAATTAGTATGCAAATGCTTTTGATTTTTTTAATTTAGTATTTCTAACATACTAAAGTAGCATATACATTTTGGCACGCCCAGTGAGACCCCGCATGGGTCATCTTCATTAGCTTTTTTAGTCAAGTTTTGTATGTCATTTGCTAATTTTGGCTAATTTTTCTTTTTTTTGTGATGGGTAGGATTGTATAAATTGGTTTTGTAGGTCCACATGAGCATGAAGAAGACAAAGGAACTCATAGTCTATCTCATAGTGTTTGCAGATTTTTCAAGCTTACAGGTGGACGAAGCACTTGGAATTCTTCTTCCTCTTCTTGTCTATATTCTTCTTCTATTCTGTCTACTTCTTCTTCTTCTTCTTGAGAGATCTTGGCCTTTTTTTTTTAAGGAAGCAAAATCATACACACTTTTTTTTATGTGCTTAAAATGAACCCCCAAATCATACTTAAATCCATTAAAAATTAAAAATTTGCAAAAAAATAAATCTTTTAACAAGTGAAACTGAACCAATCCAATCATTTGCATCCTTGCAACATCAAGGTTTTAGATGCATTCATGCAAAGTTAGAAACACATCATTTTTGAGAATTTAAAAAGAACTTCAAGTTTCCATTTCAAAAGGTTCAAAATCAACACTAAGTGCACACTAAAATCTAAATCAAACTCAAAGCATCAATCAAGGATAAAATGAACCTCATTTGCAAATATTTTAAAGTTCTTTTAAAAATCTCATGAAAACTAAGAGTCCTAAATGGTTTCCAAAATTGTCCTAAAAAGCTTTGTTATTTTTTCCAAACAAATGTCTTGTTGCAAAATCTTGAATGTTTCTTAGGTTTTTCATGCATCAAAGCAATCTAGGAATATCATTTTTTTAGGCTTAAAACATGCAAACTAGAACACAAAATCTTGAATGAAAACCAAAGTCCAAAGAATCATTTTCACTTTTGAGTCCAAAACAATCTTGAATGATCTAAGGTTAAAACAAAACACTTCAAATTTCTTAAAACAACACGCAAAATCTCAAATCCTGAATACTCAAAAGAAAAAACTTGAATGTTTAATCACTTGTCTTTGAACACATGTTGCTAAAATCACTCTTGAGTATCATGGATTAAAATCAAGTTTGTTTCTTTTTATGAATGCATGATTAAAACAACAAATCCAATCTTGAATGCCATATATCAAATAATCATCTTTTGGGACATAAAAAGAATCCACATTTTAGAAACTTTCTAAGTTATAAAAACAAATAAAGACACTTTGAGTGAATTTGTTGTTGGACTCACCCTCTTTAATCACCCATCATTCTAACCATTGGTTGCAATATCAGTGCCATATATGGGGATGTGTCTACCTAAGAAGGTGTTAAGTGCTCCACAAAAATCAAATTCCACTCACTTGAGTTTTTATTGATTTTTCTAAGATAGAAAATTTATTGAGTGCACATTAGTCTCGCTAACACTTTATTTAGGCATAAAAATTGAACAAATCTTGACGTGGAGGGCCTCTGAGTGCACGCTTGAAATCGAGCTTTCCACACATCTTTTTTTTGGACTTAAAACAAACTCACACTCAATCTTGAATTCCTTAAAGAAAATCAATCGATACTTGACGTGGAGGGCCTCCGGGCACGTGGGTTTACTTTCTTGTTGACCCTAACTCTCCTTTGTGTATTCATTCTTTGATCACTTCTCTTTTGTTGGTGCATTTCAAATTAGAATTGAACCTTTTCATTTTAAATCACATGTGTTTTCAAAAGGTCTAGATCAAAAAACTTAAAGAGTCAGTTGGAAAAGAACTTTGTCTTTTAGCCCAAGATCATCCAAGTCTTCTCTCCCCTTTTCGTCTTTTGAGGCCATCTTGGGTGCATAAGATTAGGATCCAAAATCTTGTCTTAGCTTTTAGGAGGCCTACTTGGGGATTTCATCACCCCTTGGGATGACCTCAACTCTAGTGTTCTGCGGAGTATAAAGATCGAGAGGTGAATCCAAAGACACCTCTCTTGGGATCAAGATTTTATCACTTAGGCTAAGCCTCAAGGAACTTTATACCCTTGAGAAGTGAAAGAGTAGAAGTGGGTTACCACTTCTCTTGGCTGTGTGACATTGTTTTGGTTTCATCTATGGATTTGGGCCTCACGTACCTTGCATATATCGAGGACTCCCTAGCTAAACCAAATTTCATCCTTGTAGAAAGCTTCCTAAGATGTTGGTGTGTTTGACATGCTTACTCCAAACTTTTGTCTTCTTGTTTGTTTATATATTTTGAATGAATGTTTTCCAACTTTGGTCAAAATCCAAGAAAAATAGAAATCTCTCAGCTCAAGGAATACTTAGCGTAGTTACTGCCTCATTAGAAAATCATCCAAGCTTCCTCGCCGCAACCGAATCTATCTAGTTCTTTGCTTTAGAACAATCCCAAATCCAAAGTCCATCCAAATCATCCCCCCAGCCAGCTAACAACCCAATCCAAAATCACCAAAGCCTTTAAGGAATTATTGTTACTCTGCCAGAGTTTGCTATCCAATCAATCTATCCAAATCTCTCAATCTCCCCAAGGTTATCCCTTTGACAGAGCTTTGTCTAGGGTAATCTAACCTTCTCACTTGTCATCCCTCATCACCTTAAGCTAAAGGTTGGGATCCACAAGTGGTCAATCTCATGTCATGCCCATAGGATCATTTGTCTATCCTTAAGTTGACACCAAAAGCCACCAATCCTACACATAGGAAAGCAAAACTCTCACTTTTTGACAACATACCCTTGAAGTATTCCATCCACAGGAAAGCCAAAAATCTCCAGCCAATCCTCCTTAGGTCTGTCATGCAACTTTGACTCTCCCTAGGAAATCTTTCATCAGCCAATCCAAAATTTGTGCTTAATCCAAATCCAACCATGATCTTCTGTGTTCATCAATATGCAAGACCCCATCCCCATCCAACTCATCATCAAAACATGAAATTCCAACCCTATCATGATGAGTTTGGTCGCATTGTCCTTTCTCCCACTACATCCTATTCCAATGATGATGAATTTTTTTTTAACTATGATGGGTATCTTGAGAGCCTTAGATGCCTTCCACCAACCATCCCCCAAAATCCAAGCATTCCTCCAAACTATCTAGTCATGCCATCTCATATCCTAGCTTCTCCTCCATCACCCAATCAACCAAGCTTCCAATCTTCCACCCCCATCACACCAGCTATTCCTATCAATCCACCACCTCCACCTCCAACACATGAGTCTCCCAGGAATCTCCTAGAGGAAATACAAGAAAAGCCACCTCCAATAGTTGATAAGCCATGTCATCTAATCCAACCATGTGAAGTAGTTAGTGATGAAGCTTCCCCATCTATAATATCACCTCCATCTCCCATAGCTATCATCCCCATACCATCCATCAAATTGCTTAAAATCCTTCCACTTCCTACAAGCATTAAAATCCCACCACCTATCAGATCCCTCTAAATCATATCCACATCACCTCCAAGCATTTCCCAAATCTCCTGTAATGACCCTTATGCATCCATCTTCTACTCACCCATCTCCACTACTGAATCTCCCATCTATCCATCTGTTGCCTTTGAAGAATCCATCCCTTCACCTCCTATTGCACCATCCACTCCAATCCAATCCTATCAAGATCCTACCCAAAATCATGTTGACATCCCCCAAAGTATAAAAAAAGATATCATCATACCACATCTTCCATCCATAGTGCAGTCACCATCCCCTCCATCTCCAAAACCTCAAGCCATACCTCCTCTACTATAGGATATCTTTTTATCCCATCAACTAAATCAAGATCATATCCTACCATCTCCTCCACTCCATGCTTCCATCTTACCACCTATCCAAGCTATTCCACCATCTATAATCTACCCTCTTGGTTCACTTACATTCATCCATGGTGGCCCCCTCTCAGTAGAAGAATTAAGAATAATATCTCCCCATTGCAGTACATCTAATAAAGCACTTCTACCATTTTCTACAAGCAAAAAGTTTCCTCAGCTCGTTCAAATGCTCAATCGATGGCATTATCAAGGTCAAGGTTTAGGACCACAAGAGCAAGGAATCAGAAAGCCTATTATTGCACAAAAGAATCCAGGATTTCATGGCCTTGGATATGTATCCAAAGGCTCACCATCTAAAAGTGTTGGTACACGCCATCCCCAAACCAAGCCTATCTCCAGGCCCACCATGCTAGCCTCCCATCACTCCTTCAAGAAATCTTATGTCATCCCCCCTCCACCATCTTTGCAACCCAAAACAACCTACCATATCCCCCCTTCATCCGCTAAACCTATTTTGGTTCCCCATGTCCCAAAATCTACCATCCTCCATCCTCCTATCAGCCATCATAAAAATCCTATTGCCTCCATTCCTATGCAATATCAATAAAGGCACATATCAGGGTGCATCATCCATCATCATCTCCCTACACGCTCTTCCATATCCTCTCCATCTCACAAAGCTTCTCCTAACCATCTTCCCAAAGCTTACCACAACAATGTGAATGCCAACTTCAAAATGCATAAAGCTAAAAATCCACATCCTAGGCAATCATATGTCTATTCTAAAAGACATGCTCCAAAAAGGCAAAATCCAATCAAAGAATGCAAAACAATGCAAAAGCCTATGAAAAGAAAATCCAAAACCATGTGGATCCCAAAGAAAAAAGTTGAAACCCAATGCATAATGGCATCCACCATTGCTAATCCCCTATCTAGTGACTCGTGTCCCCTATCTCCTAACTCCATCTTGGGTGCCTATATCCCCAAGCGCACTTCCACAAATCCTCCATCAAGCTCACATCTACCATCTATCCCCCATATGCTCTTTTCACACCTGTCCCAAAATGTGCCAATGTTGATCCTACAAGCATCCCCATCTCATGCTCCTTTCCAACCTTTTCATCCCTCCATCTCCTACCATCAATCCCATCTAATCTGATCTATTGCATAAATCACACATCTGGTGTACCAACAACTAGCAACAAAATTGAACATTCCAACAGCCAGTGAAAAATCCCAAAAAAAAAGCCAAAAATAGTTGAAGAAATCCAAAATCATTCCAGCTAAGTCCAAAGTCAAAAATTCAAAAAAATAAAGAAAAATAAAGCGTCCACTAGTGAAAATTTAGCAATTCAAGCACCTTGGACAAGTACCATGATGAAAACTTGGCAAACAAGCATCATGCATAATCCAGCCATCCCCAGCTTAGCCTATCATCCTCATGCTTTTGGTCACATCTTGCCATCTAGCTCCATCTTCCAATTTATCCACCTATCTTTCATCCTCCCACTTTTATCTATCACTATCCACTTATCTTCTACAACCTCACCTCATCATCCCAGCTATCATCCATCTCCCTAGCACCTTCAACTTTTCCATCCTAGCTTCAATTGTATCACATCCATCGTAAGACCACCTTCTGCATGTCATCTTCTGACTAGGGGCACTGTATTCCTTGGAGATCTTGTTTTGTCCATCCTCCCTTGTCATTGGTATCTCGCTCTAGGCTATCCTCATGCAAATCCAATGTCATCCTCTCATTAGCCATTCACTCTAGCGCCATCTATTAGCTCAACTACCACCAACCTTAGCATTGTCCCCATCCTTGGTCACACATCTATCATTATCATTGGATTCATCTTGCCAAATCCATATCTTCTGCTATCACCTCATCCTTAGCTTTTGCATCTTGCACCAACTTGAGCCATCCTGCTATCTTATCATCTGGAGCTCCTGTACAACTTGTAAATAATCTTGTATCCAACGCTTGTATCATACCTTGTATATCCAATCTTGTCCAAAACAACCTTGAACATTTGTAACATATCTTGGTCTATCAGCTTGTATATCCTCTTTAGCTTAGTACCATTGTATCTATCCATCTTTCATGTTAGTTCATCTTTGATCAGCATCTTGTACACATCGCACAATCTTGGTTAGCTATTACAAATGCATCCTTTAGCTAGATCTCCTATCACCAAAGTGTTATCCTTCTTAGTTCAACTTGCCAAGTGCATCACTAATCCAAATCCACCATCTTAGGTGCTCTCTGATAGATCCTTGTAGGATATAGCTTTCCTCATGTCTGATCTTGGTCCGTTAGTACCTCATCCTACCCATCTCATTGGCAAACAATTTTCTTTTGGATTTTTGCTTTCTTTTGATTTGGAATCTTCCCTTTTGGGTCTTGATGTATCTTTTCCAAAAAATCTTTTTGTTCCCTCCTCAAGGTTGCCACACTCTTCCATATCATGGTATGTTGCAAATGGGGCACTTTGAGCGTATGATTTTGATCAAGATTTTTGTTTGTTTCTTTTTTTCTTGTGGGTTACCTAGTGTCAATTCCACGTTGTTTCCTCTAGTTTTCATTAGTGATGCTGGGGCAATCCTTGTGTGTTTTGAGTCTGTCTGTCAATCCTCTAGATAGTTGGTGAAAAGGCCTTGATGTTCTTGGTACCCTTGGCAATTAACCAACAGTCTTATAGAAAATCTAGTGCTCAACTACATGATGGTACTTCTCTTTGAAGTATCCCCCTGCTCAAAAAGCTTCAATGGATTCCCTTCATCTCCATTATCCCCCATCCATATCTAGCATTCGTCTCTCCTACCCCAGCTTGTGCAACTGTATCTCTCAAAATCAATCATCACTCTTAGCTTTAGGGATCCACAATCCTAGTCTTAGGGATCCACCAATCCAATCAATCCACCAAGCCTCATCTTTCAAGATCCACAATCCTAGTCCTAGGGATCTCCGAAACCCATCTTCCACCAATCTAACTCTTTGAACTCCTATTGCATCAGCTTTATAATCCCCTCATCCTTCTCCCTATCCTGGATTCCTTTTTATAGTGCTCTGCTCCTTCATCCTCCACCTTCCCTAAAGTCTTAACCTTGCTACCTCTTGTGCATCTGATTCTCCTTTATCATTCTCTCATAGTGAGAGTTTGAGCTAACTAAACCTCTTCTCTTAAGCTACTCTTTGTCCTCCCACCCACTAAGATTCTTGTGCTTTTCAAGAAGCCGTCGAGCCTCGCTTTCTCTCCCCACCGCCTTCTTGACGAGGCATCTTGCAGTCCATTCTCTCCTCTTCTGCTCTAGCCTTAGGCATCTTATTTTCTTATCTTTGATGCCATGCCACTTGCGGCATCACATCAAAGAGGGGCAAAATGTAGACACCTAAAAATTCTTTAGAAAATAAAATATTTTTTTCTGAAAAAAGTCCCTGATGACATCATCATTTATTAAATAATTTATTTATTTATTTTTATGCCATTAAATCCCTTTATCTTAATTAAAAATATTTAATTAAGGAATCCCTCCCAAAAATGTTTAAATCTTATTTAAATATTATTTCCTTATTTATTAATTATTTAATTAATAAATTGACCAAAAATCCCAAAATAAATAATTTATTTATTTTTTGCCCAAAACTTGGCCAATTTCCTTAAGACCACTAACCTCTTCCAAAATCTTCTAATTCTTCTTTAATTTCGATTAAAAGCTAATCTCGTCATTTCCTACCCCTAATCCCAACTCAAAATATTTAATTAAGATTAAATATTAATCCTCATGTTTATTAAAAATATTTTAATAAATATCTCCTCAACCCAAACCCTTGAAATAAATAAAACTTTATTTACTTCCTAAAAACCTTATTTATCCTCATCCTAGGAAGTTCTAGACTCTTCTAGAAAAGTCTTCATCCTCATCCAAATCCTAGACTCTTCTAGAAGATGTCAATCCTTATCTTTGACCCTAGTCCTAATCCCCCCCAACCTTGTCACATTCCCTAAACATGGGTTAAGACTTGCTAACCCAAGCCAAAGCCAACAAATATCTCCTCCTTCACCCACCCTCATTAAATGTCATCCACTTGCCCATCTCTAACAAGCCTAATCTAATCTTAACCCAAGCCTAATCCAAGCCTTAATCATTTGCACATTCCTAAGTCAAGCTTAAGACTTTCTTAATCTAACTTAAGTCATAATATCTCAACTCTCTCACAAATATCCCAACCATAAAACTTTATGAAGCCCACAAAGCCATAAATGACTCTTACAAGCCCATTCATTGCTCTTACAAGCCATTATGAGGGTCTTTATGAGCTTTGACCCTCCTTTGTTGACCTCTTGAGAAGTCATTTTTACATCAAATCCATTCACCAAAATCTATAAAAAACCCTCCATTGAAGCCCATTTGAGCATTTGAGCATACATACATAATCAAGCCATCTTAGCTATTAGACACACCTCTACATCAAGTGATCATCCTCATTGAGAGAGCCTATCCATGGCTCATATTCTCATTTGAGGACTTCACTTTGTCTCTCATGAAGTTATGTTAAATTAGTATGCAAATGCTTTTGATTTTTTTAATTTAGTGTTTCTAACATACTAAAATAGCATATACAAGAACATTGCAAAATATGTGGAAAGAATCAAAGCAAGTGTAAGTGCAATCAAAGCATCTAGAGGAGACATTGAAGAGAAAATAGTTGTAAGCAAGGTACTGAGAACACTTCTTCCTATTTATGTAATTAAAGTGTCTGCTATTCAAGAGATGAGATGTGATTGAAATAATATAATATCTTTAGATGTTTTAGTTGGAAAATTGACAGCTTATGAGTTAGATAACTTTGATAACTATATTCCTAGTTTAAAGGTTATTGAGTTTTCATTTGAAGCTAAATTATCACTCAATAAAAAGTATAAGAAATCAAATTCTAGTCAATTGGGAAGTGAAGAAGGTGAATCAGAAGAAAGTTCAGATAGTGATCTTGAACTTCTTGAAGGTCTACTTGTAAGAAAGTATTCCAAAGGCAAAGGAAATTATAAAGGTAAAGTTCCTCTAATCTACTTTTCTTGTGAAAGTTGGTCACATTGCTACAAGGTGTCCAAACAAAGGAAACGAAGATGAAAAGAAAAGTAATAAACACAAAGGCAAGAAGGATTCCAAGAGATGCAAGAACTACAAGGAAAAAGGTAAGAAATCTTTTTTTATAGCTAAAGATTTTGATAACAGTGAAGATGAAATGGTATATATTATTGTAAAAGATGAATTTGATGATGAAGGAGATAATATGGCACTTATCTCTCATGTTAAAAAAAATGGTACATGGGTTATTGACAATGGTTGTTCACATGATATGACTGGAGACAAAAAAAATTTGAGCACATGGAATATTATGATGGAGCTAGTGTGAGGTTTAGAAACAATGAACCTTGTAACATAAAATGAAAAGGATGTATGTCATTAACTAAGCAACTTGTATGTGACAATGATTATTGGGTTGAAGGACTAAAGCATAATCTACTGAGTGTGGCATAGTTGAATAACATTGGATTCAAGGTAGAATTCATGAATGGAAAGGCCAAAAATACTGGATGGAAAAGGAAATCTAGTTGGATCTGGCAAGAAAATAAAAGGTAATCTTTTTTATCTTGATCTTAGTGAATGTTCATTTTTTATTACTCAATTAGAAGAAAGTTGGTTATGGCAAAAAAGACTATGTCATGTAAACTTTGATAATCTAGTTAAGATAAGCAAACATAAAAGAGTAAGAGGTATTCCTAGTTTGAAGAAACTTGATATGGGTTTATGTAAGAATTGCCAAATTGGTAAGATGGGAAAGACTAGTTTCAAAAGAAAAAACTATCAGTCAAAAGAAGTCTTAGAAATTGTTTATGAAGACTTATGTGGACCTATTGGAGTAGAGAATTATAGTGGAGAAAAAAATTTCATTCTTTTTGTTGATGATTATTCTAGAATGATGAATGTAATATATTTAAAATAAAAGCCAAAAGCCTTTCAAAAGTTTAAATGGTATTTGGCAAGAGTAGAAAAAGAAACTAAAAAGAGATTGAAATGTTTAAGATCAAAAAAAGGTGGTGAATTCATCTCCAATGAATTAAATAATTTCTACATTGAAAGAGGCATCAAAAGATAAGTATCAACCTTTGGTACTGCACAACAGAATGGTATAGCTGAAAGAAGAAATAGATCCATCATGGATTGTGCAAGAACATTGATGATAGAAAAGAATGTTGCAATCAAATATTGGAAGGAAGCTATCATTGCTACAGTTCATACCTTGAACAGAGTTCAATTAAAGAAAAACTCAAATCAAACTCATGACCTATGGTTTGGTTACAAACCTTATGTAAGTTACTTAAAAGTATTTAGTAGAAAATGTTATATTTTGAAATAATCTAGAAAATAAAAATTTGATGTAAAAGTTGATGAAGGGATATTTCTACGATACTCTTGCAAAAGTAAATCATACAAATCTTTGAATCTATCTACTCATAAAATCATAGAAAGTGCACATGTTAGAATTGATGAGTTTGTAGAAAAGAGTGAAGAAGAAAGTAACAAAGAGCTAGAGGATTATAGAAGATTTGTCTACTATGAACCTAATACACTTCCAAATTTGAAAGAAATGAAGCTTCACCCCTTAAGTCCCTAAAATCTCCAATAGCTATTGATTGTCATAATCTGAAGGACTTCAGTCATAGTCAAAAGCTATCAAGCTAGTTTGAACTGAGTTTGATGGACCTAAGTCATAGATAGTGGGACCTGAGCTTGATATTGAAGTTCAAGATGAAATAAGTGGAACTCATTCAAAATCCAAAGAACCTATGTTAGCAAGATATGTCAAAAGGCATCATGCACTTGATCAAATCATTGGAGACAAATCTAATGGAACAATGACAAGAAGTAAATTAAAAGGTAAATGTTTGCATACTGAATTTAAACCAATAAATATTAAAGATGCATTAGATAATGAAAGTTAGGTTGAGGAAATAAATGAAGAGATAGAAAAAATAGAAAAGAATAAAACTTGGACTCTTGTTCCTAGACCCAAGGATAAAAATGTAATTGGCACAAAGTGGGTGTTCATAAATAAGGGAAATGAAGATAAAAAAAATTTCTAGAAACAAGGCAAGACTAGTATGTAAATATTATTCTCAATAACAAGGTATTGATTATGGCAAAACTTTTTCTCCTATTGCAAGATTAGAAGGTGTTAAACTTTACTAGCATATGCAGTACATAGATGATTTAAAGTGTATCAAATGGATGTTAAATTTGCACTTTTGAATGTAATTATTGATGAGGAAGTCTACATTGAACAATTAGAATGTTTTGTAGATCCTAGAAAAAGTGACATGGTTTTCAAATTACACAAAGCATTATATGGTCTCAAGAAAGCTCCCAGAGCTTGGTATGAAAGGCTTCATAATTAATTGATACAAATTGGCTTTCAAAGAACATATGATAACAATAGTCTATATATCAAAGAAGGACTAGGCAAGAAGATTTTGTTTGCAAGAAATATTTGTTGATGATACTTTATTTATAGGAAATGATGAATTGTGCAAAGCATTTTCAGAAGAAATGAGTAAACAATTTGAAATGTCCATGTTTGGTGAGATACAAAAAATTGTTGGGCTACAAATACAATAGAACAAAAATGGTATCTACATCATTCAATTCAAATATATCAAGGATATACTAAAGAAATTTGGAATGGAAGATTCAAGACTGGTTGGAACCCCTATGTCTACTAGACATAACCTTTCCAAGAATGATGATTCCAAAAAAGTAGATTAGACCACATAAAAATCAATAATTGAAAAATGGTAGTAGTTAGTGCATAAAAGGCTTGATATTGCATTAGCAGTTGGTATGGTGGCAAGATTCTTAGCAAACTCTAGAGAAAATCACATGATGGCAATCAAGAGAATCATGAGATATCTGAAAGGTACTGAAGAGTATGTCTTATGGTATAAACTTAGAGGAAATTTGGACTTAAAGGTATTTAATAATGCTAATTGGGCAGGAAGTATTGATGATAGGAAAATAACTAGTGGTGGAGCATTCTTTCTTAGTAAAAGACTAGTGTCTTGGACAAGCAAGAAAAAAAATTGCATCTCTCAATCCACAATGGAGTCAAAATATGTGGCAACAATGGTTAATTGTTCTAGCATTGTTTGGTTCAAACAACTATTAGAAGGAATGAAGATAGAGATCAAAGATCTAGTAGTCATATACTATGATAATACCAGTGCAATCAATATATCAAAGAATCCATTGATGCATACCAAAACAAAGCACATTGCTATAAAATATCACTTCTTAAGAGAATTGGTGCAAGATAAAGAAGTCAGATTGGAATGTGTAAATACAAAAGAATAAATTATAGGCATATTCACCAAGTCATTACCTAAGGATGAAATTTTATATCTAAGAAATAAGCTAGGGGTCATTCCCCAATCTGAAGCTCACTAAATGAAGTTTTAGTGATGCATCAACTAGAGTTAGTTGAAGATCAATCAGTTGGTTCAGTATTGACAAAGGTATATTGCAAATGAATTAGTACTTAAGGTAAATTGATATTAATAGAATTATTGTCTTTGGAATGTGTTGTCAAAGAGGGAGAAGTTTACTATCATATCTCATAGAAATTTTGTTATTAGAAAAAGGAGAAGTTTGCTAGCATAGAAATGTCTAAGAGGGATAATGAACTTGGCAGAAGTTTCTTGATAGATGAAGAAACCTAAGGTAGGAAGAGCTCACACTAATAGAGGGAGTTCTCATGGATAAAACTAAGGATATGTTCCTTACTTTATTCTTGTTCCAAAATTTTATTATGTTATGACATGTTGTGTTGCCATCAATGCGAAAGAGGGAGATTGTTGGATACAGTTGATTAATTGTGCATTGTCTTTGATGTTACACAAATTTCATATCATTATTAGTCAGTGTATGCCAAGCTCACTTGGGCAATGAAGACAATTTTTTATGTCTATTGAGCATTCCTATGTTTACCTAATTTAGAGGATAGTGTCTACCGAGTTCACTCGAGTGTCAAAAGAAAGTCTCCAGAAGATGACTGTTAACCAAGCTCACTTAGTTTATGAAGAGAATATTGGATGGAACCAGTGTTAACTAAGCTCACTTGATTACCAAAGGATCTTCATGAATATGCAATATTAACCAAGTTTCTATTGGTTAACATAAAAAATCATTTTTGAGTTAGTGTCTACCAAGTTGGGTTGGCTAACAAAGGATTTTCTTGTTTTGGCACATTAATATTAATTGATTTATCTATTGGTTTTAGCCAACTGAGGAGATGAATATTAATTATTCTAAGTTGTATATGAGCCAGTTTGATAATATGAATAATATAAGTATAAGGTCAAGTTGAGAATTTGAATGTGTGAAAGTGTTTGAAAGAATATGAATGCATGGATGATTTTGAAGATCTAATAATGTAGTAAGGTAGTGAATCAGAAGGATAAGCAAAATATCCTTGTGGAGAAAAAAAAGATATATTTAATCAAGAAGGATCAAGTACAAGTGAAAACAAAGATCTATAATCAACAATTCAATTGTATTCAAATTAAATCATCCATTGTTACTCTCTAACTATTGTAGCAGTGATCTCTCTTAACAGATTTGGCTTGATAGTTATTTATAAAACCTCTAACAAGGTGGTAGTTTTGTTGAATTGTCTAAAGACCTCTAACAAGGCCACTCCTAACAAGGTGATTAAATCCTCTAACAAGGTCACACCTAACAGTGTGTTTTGTAACCTTTAACAAGGTTGGCTCCTAATAGGGCTCACTTCATAAAAGTGAAAATAGTAACTAGTTGCAATTGGTGGTTTTTCTCAAATTGGTTTTCCATGTTAAATCCTAGTGTCAAATTTGTTCATGATATTTACTTTTATGTGTTTGCATCTAGGTTAAGATAATGGTAATCACAGATAACATCTAAGATTTGCATGTTAAGTACTTATCGAGTATATTCAATATTTATCGAGTTGCAATATTTTATGTGTGTTTACTGAGCATCTGCAGTATACAGTTTACAAATTTTATTTTTTACTATCATCTAAAGGATCTGGGATTTATTTTAATAGTAACTATTTCACCCCTCCCCTCTTAGTTACTCCTCTTATATTTCCAAAAAACACATCTTCAAAAATCTCAAGGCTAGCAAATTTATAGTACTTATTTGCTTGCTCTTGAGATTTATTCTTTATTTGTTGGATACCTTTATGCAATCCCTCCTTAACCTTATTCCCTGATGATTTTTTCTCTATCCAACCATCTAGTTCATCCATTAGCTCAAAATATTGGTTTATAATAGAAACCAACTTATCATAATTAGTCTAGATATTGTGAAATAGGTTCAAATTTCCCTATATTATTTGTACTCTCTCATTAAAAATGTGATGCCATTGCTGAAATGCATCCAAAAATGAATCCAATTGTAGCCGTACATGCTTCCTTCCCAATGCAAGTCCAAGAGAAATCTCATGATTTACTAGGTCTATAGGTCCAACCACCTCATTTAGGTGTCCTTTGAGTAGCTTTCTCTTCTTTCACAACATTATCATCTCTAACTCATCTTGGTCCATATGCTTGAACACTTTCTTGAGGCCTGTAGTGAGAAAGACCTTGGTTGTATCCATCATGCGCCTTCTAAATATGACCTCCTTCATTTTAAATTCTTTTGGAGTCAATTATTCCATGTCAATGTGGGGAGGGGGAATGGTGATATGTGCTAGAAGGTCCTAATCTTTATCCTTCATAATGAAGGCAAGTGTTCTAGCATCACCCTTAGGTGGCTTAGGCTTCTTCATCACTTTTATTAGTTATGGCATTCCCTCCTATTATGTCAATTCCATCTACTTCTTTTATTGGAACACAATCTCCTTCTTTAGCCATGATGGTGTTGTCCCCATTGGTGACATATATTTCACTGAAGAAGTTGGTTCCAAAGCAAGCTCCTTTCCCTTATCACTCCTCTCCAGAGTCTTCTCATGTCAAGGGAGATCTTTGAAAGGATTTTTTGTGTTTCATTGGGCTAAGGATTTGGCATCTATATCTAGGGGAACTTGTTGATTTTCTTCTACTAGTTTCCCTTCTTTAGATACTTAATGACATGCAATTGTTGACATTCTCCTTCCTCTATGTTATGACTTTCTATTTCTATTTGATTCCTCAAAGGAGGTGGAGCTACTGAGTCATTATCCATTATAGTGGTCATTTTCTATTTTGGTGGCAGAGGAATACTGAGAGGTCCTTTAGGTAGGGAAGTTAGTTGATTCCAATACTCTCCTAATGGCTCATTTGTGAGAGTATCCCTTATCTTCTTTCCTACCATCTTGGTGTTTACTAACATCAATCAAAATCTAAGAGGTCAAAAATATTGGCTCCTTCACCCTCCATTTCTATTGTTCATCCTTAGAAGTTTTAATCTAGTTAGGCTCCCTAGTGGTAGATGTAGGTGTTTGAGTTGACATTTTTTCTCTCATCCTCTGTTTCCTTAGTTGATAAAGTTCTTTTATTCAAGGGAACAAATTCAATTTTTCCCCTTCTTCCTCATCCTCTACTTTAGGGATAGTTTCTGGCACCTGTGGTGAGGGAGTGCTCTTCTTCTTCTTCAATTTCCTCCATTTTACTCCTACAATCATCATTTCTTTTTGGGCTCTTTTAGGCACTAATAGGGAGGCTTCTTCTTCTAAGGGTCTATGTGGTGTGATGCCTTTCTCTTCTTGCACTTTTGATGTAGGCTCTTTCTATTACTCTAGTTGTTGTTGTTATTTAGCTTACTCTAGCTCTTGTTCTAGCTCAACTTGTTCGGCTTCTACCACTTTCTTTCTTGCCCTAGTGGCTTCCCTTTTCCCCTTACCCTTTCCTTTATTAGTCTCAAAATAACCAACTTCTTGCTCATGCTAATGTATTATTTTTGGCCTCACTAGTGATATATCAGGGTAGGTCAGTAGTGTGACTTTGGTTCCTTTTCCTTTCTTGAGCTTGGTTGTAGCTTGGAAAGGTAAGGCCTATAGAACTAGATCCATTAGGAATGGTTTCTTGATGTGTTCCCTTGTATTTTCTACTACATATTGACATCAATGATCCATGTCATCATTTTCCTCATGCCCTATTTTTGCATTCATAATGGGCCTATCATAGATTTTATCCTTGTTGTATAAGGGATCCATTATATCCAGCAATCCTTGTTTTAGACCTTTAAAGGTATCTCCATATTGAAAACCTTTTCTGCTACATGTAGACTCATCCTATAATAATCCCTAAAGCAGACATCATAGTCATCTATTATATTCATCTAATGGTCTTCTAGGTTTTCCTCATGTATGAACTTCTTGCCCACCAGATGTTGAACCATCCCAATGTTATCAAAATACAACCATGTTGCCTTATAATATTCCAAGAGATACTGATCCCACTTTAATTTGAAGGAAGCAATGTCTTGCTACTAGTTTACCATGAATGCTCCAATGGTGATTTGATAGACCCATGTTAATTTCTTATGTTGTTTCCTCACTCTATCATATATAGAAGTTAGTTGTTGAGCAACCTCCAATAGTATGAGCTTGTTTGAAGGTTATCTTGGGAGCTTCTTGGGGCTTAGGAGAGTACCAACTACCCAGAGATAGGTAAAGGTCTTGAATTGGATGTAGTAGGCACCTACTTAGGTTTCCTCATTATTAACTCTACTAACATCATTTTGGAATAATCTCCTTCGATAAATTTGATGAAGGTGAATATGAAATCATCATTCACTAGCATGTATTCCACACTTTATAGTGGGAGATTCTTCTTCACCAACTATGGATATACCACATAGGGCCAAATATTTTTTTCTTGCATGCTTCTCTTCCTATATAGTCCTAGGTATTTTGTGGTTCTAGCTACTAGTAGATACACCATATAAGATGTCATGTAGAAGTGTGGGTCAGTCTTG
The DNA here is from genome assembly GCA_028749045.1 of Cupressus sempervirens. Classification (NCBI taxonomy): domain Eukaryota; kingdom Viridiplantae; phylum Streptophyta; class Pinopsida; order Cupressales; family Cupressaceae; genus Cupressus; species Cupressus sempervirens. The sequence continues at coordinate 734,278,488 of CM053791.1, read as the reverse complement.
ACCAAGATTAGCAACTCATTCAAGTTGCCACTCGAGATGGTGGCCCAATCAATAGGCATCTTAGTAGTTCTAATGGTCTCAATGAAATGCATCATCCATGTCTCTAGGTGTCCTATCGCAAGAAGGCCTATAGCTCTATTGAGGATAACAATTTGAATACCCAATATCATCCTTCATGTACCCCAAAGTCATGTACACCTTTCCTACTCTCTAATCCAAGGGTGTCCTGTCAATCAAGAATGTGGATTACACCAATTCCTTAGCATCTTTCTTATTTTCTATGTACCATCTATCTACCCCTTCATAATATATTTGGAGGTATTGATCTGCCCTCTTTAGGTGGAAAACCTTCTCTATGCTCTGTGGTCAGAAGTCAAGGACTATCTCTCTAGTCTCACTCTTAACAACCTTCTCATCTAGAACATAGTGCTGATCCAATGTCATGATTAGTTTGGAGGATTGAACTAATGCAAGGTGTGAAGTGGTGTTCACTAACCCACTCTAGACCAAATTCGATATGATTGCTGATCTTCAGTTTAGTTTGTTGCAAAGTGCCAAGAAATAATTCTAGTGAATCTAGCCAAGTTTTGTATCCCAAATCTCTGTATGTTTATCTTGGGGCTCCCTAGTACTTGAATGCTACTAGTTTTTGTGCCATCTTTTCTTCCATCAACAAAGAGGATGATGTCATTTTATCTACACAAAAAAGGGGAAAACATTAGTATCTTGATGTCAAAAGACCAAAATAGGACTCGACTAGTGCCTAAACTGATGAAAAAACTAAGGAAAACTAGCTAAAATTGATAAAAACTATGTACTCCCACCTCATATTCTTGTTTTGCATACTAGCACACCTAGTGCACCTATGCAGGTGCACTAATGCACTCTTTTTTTTTCATTTTTATAGAAAAGTATGTAATGTACTCATGTGTACAATGTGTGCATGTGTGTAACTACCCACATGCATAGTTGCACACTGCACTTGTATTGTGCCTTAAGGGGGGAGACTTACCCTTTTAGTGTGCACATGCACACCTCTTGAGTGTGCAAACATGTGCAAGTGCACATGTGCACACCTCTAAGAGGGGTCATTACCTTAGAATATAGAGGATCTAGAGGGTCTTGGAAGTGAAAGCTAGTGGAGTTGCAAACCTTCAAGGGGTGCAAAGGTGTAACATAGAGAGGGAAGCAAAAATAATGAGGAGTAGAAGGGAAGAGGGGATCCATTTATAGACCCTCGATGCAAATGTGTACCTCCAAAAGGTGTATAAGAGCAAACCTCCAAAGGGTGTGCAAGTGTAAATCTTTGAAGGAAGTGCAAGTGAACCTGTTTGAAGGTTGTGTAACTACCTACCTCCAAAGGGTGCACAAGTGTACATCTTTCAATGGTTCACAAGTGTGATTTTTGTACTTGTCTGAGAAAAATCTCCCAAAAACTAATACTTTTTTTTCTCTAATCTTCTCAAGACTACCTAATTGGGCATTAGGGGCTAACCTATGTCCAGAGGATGGTCCTAACTGACTAAGGTGCCTGACAGGTTAGCTTAAAGATTTTTTTTAAACTAGCAGGTCCCTATTTTGTGACTCAAAATGGGGCATACGTTGTGGGACCACAACAAGTAGTAGGAGCATGAATAAGATTACCATGTTGTCGACACTATGGGAATTTCTTAAAAAAGGAAAAAGAATCATATTCCATCATATGCCAATAATATTCCATTCATAATAACTTGTTATCCAATGACTTTCCACCAAATTGTCCACCGCAAGATCCAACATTGAATTCTTGTAAAGTGGCTAGTATTTGAGCATGTCCTAAACATCCTAAAAAATGGCTATCATAAGATATTTTGTATTAAGTATTGGATAGGATAATATATCTAATTTCCAATTTCCTAATATGAGCATGAGATTTTTGAGTAATAGGTTTTGGAAAAGTTTTATCCTTCAAATAACAGAAGATGCTAGCAAACCATTAATTAGAACTCAGGGTATACTAGTAATTTATTGTAGTCTCAAAATTAGAATTAGAAGGCTCCAAAAGAGTATGAATAGTGAATTAAAAATATTTGTTATCATCAAGACATAAGAGAGGTTTCATGCTATCCATAGTAGTCATGTGCCTATTATCCTTGCAAGGGACTAACTAGATATCATAGGATGAGAATTTATTTAGGAAATCCAAAGCTTAGTTCCTAATATTTTGTCATGTTGTCATTCTTAGCTTGATATAAACATTTTATTTGTTGCATGATCAATTTATAATCACCAAATATATTCAATTTAATAATTTGAAGGAATAAACTCACTCATACTCCAACAATAATGTTTTCATATTCTATGATATTATTTATACATGAAAATGTAAGCTTATATGAAAGAGGAATTGGCTTCTTAGAAGGTAGAACAAGTATCACACCTACCCCAGTACCATTTTTACATCAAGAACCATAAATATGCATTTTCCAATATTAATCCTTATTAATGGATAATATTTTTGTATCAAGAAACTCAATCAAAGTGATAATTGTTTGTGAAGAAGGTATCTCAACTAAATAATCAGCTAAGGTTTGGCCTTTAATAGATTTGTGAGATATAAACTTCAAGTCAAAATCTATCAAAATTATAACCCATTTTTCTAATCTCCTAGATAAATCTATCTTAGCAAATAGATACTTTAAAGGATCAAATTTCACCATCACATTGACATTTGCATTAAGGAGACAATGTCGGAGATTTTGACATGCAAAAACTAAAGCCAAACATTATTTCTCAATTTTTGTATATCATGATTCATAATCAATCAAAGTATGATAAATGTAATAGATTGGATTTTCTTTACCATTATCATCATGATGAACAAGAACCACACTTAACGCATTCAAAGAATTTTATGTATAAAGATTAAAAAAAGGCTTATTGGGTTGCATAGGCTTCAAAATGGGAAGATGAGTGAGAAAAACCTTAAATCATTGAAATTTTGGTTGAAATTCATTATTCCAAGAGAAAATAGAATCTTTCTTAAGAAAGGATGTGAATGGAATGGTTCTATCAACTAGATTTGAAATAAAGCTTTAAACATCTTGTATCTTTCCTTATAAACTATGAAGTTGTGAAACATATTGTGGCAGAGGTATATTAATAATAGCCTCTATTTCTTCATCATCAACTTCAATAATGCAATTATAAGTTATAAATCCTAATAATTTTCCAATTTCAACCCCGAAAGAACACTTACAAAGATTCAATATCATGTTATAGCTTCATATTCATTCAAAAATATTTTGTAAGATACGTGTTTTTCATGTGTTAATGATTTAGCAAGAATGTCATTAATGCAATCTTCAAGGATCTTATGCATGTAATCATGTAATATCAGAGTCATGCACATTGATAATTTATACTCAAATTCTTTAATCCAAAAGGCATCATAACCCAAAAAATGGTTACTTGTGGTTTTATAAATGTGGTCTTATATTGATCTTTAAGAGGAATAAAAAATTGATTATAACAAGAAAATCCATCCATAAAAGATAGTAAAGCATGTCCAGTGGTTGAATAAACCATCGTGCCAATGTTAGGAAAGGGGAAATAATCTTTCAAACAAGCTTTTTTTAGATCCAAAAATTTAGTACACATATGAATCTTATTATCTCCCTTTGAGATAGCAACAATGATGGATATCTAAGGAGAATATTCAAATACAATGAATGAAACTAGCATCTAGTAATTTATCAATTTTATCTTTAACTAGAAGAGAAATACTTCGATTCATCTTTCAACTTTTTTTCTTTAATAGGCTTTGCATTAGGTTTAAGAAAAATGCCACACATCACAAACTTAGAATCAATGCCAAGCATTTCAACATAAGACCATGCAAAAATATCTTTAAACTCTTTCAACTAGTCAATTATTATTTTTCATCAAAAGTCAAGCACTATCCGATTTTAATCACTTTTTTCAAAATCCATAGAGTCCATCTGAACATCAACATTTTTTGTTATTAGTAGATTACATTTCATAGGATTTTCAAGAGGAATGTTCTCATTGTTGGAAATATAGATTAACTAACTAAGAGGGGAGGGGTGAATCAGTTACCATAAAAATCAATTCCAAAATAAATCCCTTAGATGTCTTTACATACTGTTGATACTCAGTAAACAGTGTAGGAATACTATAACTCGGTAGATTAATTAATTATTGATTATCTAACATTCATAGTCATTAATATTCTTGCAAAGATTAAAATAAATGCACATAAGAGACACTAGATTTAACGTGGAAACTCAATATGGGAAAAACCACCAAGTAACTAGTCACCAATTTTTGCTCTTCAAAAGTGAGCCCTGTTAGGAGCCAACCCTGTTAAAGGTTACAAAACACATTGTTAGGTGTGACCTTGTTAGAGGATTTAATCACCCTGTTAGGAGTGGCTTGGTTAGAGGTCTTGAGAACAATTCAACTGAACTGCCACCTTGTTAGAGGATTTACAAAATGGATGTTAAACCAACTCTATTAAGAGATTCTAGATTCACTGTTACTATGATTAGAAAGCAACAATGAGATGACCTGAATGATATGCAACTTATCTTTTGCTAATTACAGATCTTTGTTCTTCTTTTACTGGATCCTAGCTGATCGAATACAACTTTGCATCTCCTCCAGGATATCTAATCCTTCACCAGAATTCATTCAATTCACTTATTCCATCCTTATCCATATATTCATATTCACACTTTAATTCACAACTTGAACATCTAAATATATACCTTTCAGATTATCAAATTGGCTCAAATATAAGCTACAACAACTAAAAGAATCATTACATCAGTCGGCTGAATGGAACAATTGAACTTAATATAAAAACAATATAATCCTTCGCTGGCCGACCCAACTCAGTAACCACTGCTCCAGCATAGTTTTTTAGTGTTAACCAAGTGAAGCTTGGTAAACACTGCAAACCCTACCAAAAATCTTTTGGAGACCGAGTGAACTCAGTTAGCACTAATCTTCCTTTGCTGACCTTTGGAGCTCGATAAAAGCTAACTCTCTGCCACTTTTCCTTTGATAACTGAGTGAGCTCAGTAAACATTAGCTTTTCTTTGTTAACCTTGGGAGCTCAGTAGAAGCTAACTCTCTGCCACTTTTCCTTTGATAACTGAGTGAGCTCGGTAAACATTAGCTTTTCTTTGTTAACCTTGGTAGCTCAGTAGAAGCTAACTCTTTGCCACTTTTCCTTTGATAACCAAGTGAGCTCGGTAAACATTAGCTTTTCTTTGTTAACCTTGGGAGCTTGGTAGAAGCTAACTCTTTGCCACTTTTCCTATGATAACTGAGAGAGCTCGGTAAACATTAGCTTTTCTCTATTATGTTTAGAAATGTTTGGTAGACACTGTAAATTGCTTTGCAGATCATCTAAGCTTGGTAGACTCTGTCTAATGACTGATATGACATTTGTGTAACATCAAAGACAATACACAATTAACAATTGTATCCAACAATCTCCCTCTTTGGCATTGATGGAAACACAACATGTCATAGCAGAATGAAATTGAAAACAAGTCTAACAAGCCTTTTTCTGTTAGAACAACTTTCTTTATTAGATAGAAAACTCTCCCTCTTTCAGTAATCTCCTTTTGTGAGGAAAAACATATTCTTCTCAAAGAAAACTTCTTCCTTTCAAACAAATTTCAGAAAGATATGACAGAAAAACTCTTCCTCTTTAACAACACATGCTAAAGACAACACAACTCAAATGGATTTGAATGTACCTTTAGTACTGATTCATATACAATATTACCTAATTATGTTGCATCAACTGATAGATCTTCAACTTGGTATGCGTTGATGCATCACTAAAACTTAATTTTAGTGAACTTCAAATAGGGGAGTGACCCCTAACTTCCCTCTTAGATACAAGAATGCATCCTTAGGTAATGGCTTTGTGAATATATCAGCAATTTGTTCTTTTGTATGAACATATTCCAATCTGATATCCTTATCTTGCACCAATTCTCTGACAAAATGATATTTTATTGCAATGTGCTTGGTTTTGGAATGCATCAATGGATTCTTAGATATGTTTATTACACTTGTATTATCACAAAACATACCAACTGGTTCTTTGATTTCCACCTTCATGCCTTCCAAAAACTTTTTAAACCAAACAATATTAGAATAGTTTACTGCAGCAACAACATACTTTGCCTCTACTATAAATTGGGATGTGCAATTCTACTTTTTGCTTGTCCAAGAAACCAACCTTTTTCCAAGAAAGAATGCTCCTCCACTTGTACTTTTTCTATCATCAAGGTTTCCTTCCCAATCAGCATTAGTAAAAACTTTCAAATCCATATTACCTCTAAATTTGTACCATAAACCATAATCTTCAGTTCCTTTCAAGTATCTCATTATTCTTTTGATTGCCATTATGTGATTTTCTCTTGGTTTTGCTGAAAATCTTGCTACAATACCAACTACAAGGGCAATATCTGGCCTAGTATGAACTACATATTGCAACTTTCCAATCATAGATCTATACAGTGTTTGATCTACTTCTTTTGATTCATCTTCCTTGGTAAGTTTTAATCTAGTACACATAGGAGTCCCAACTGGTTTACAATCTTCCATACCAAACTTTTTCAATATCTCCTTGATGTATTTTGATTGAGTGATGTAGATACCATTTTTATTCTGCTAAATTTGAAGACCAACAAAGAATTTGATTTCACCAAACATAGACATTTCAAATTCCTTGTTCATTTGTTCTAAAAATTCTTTGCAAAGATCATCATTCCCTGTGAAAACAGTATCATCTAAAAATATTTTTGCCAAAAAAATCTTATTATCTGGTCCTTTTATATACAAACTACTGTTATCATTAGTTCTTTGAAAACCAATCCGAATAAGATAGTTATGCAATCTTTCATACCATGCTCTAGGGGCTTGTTACAGACCATCCAATGCCTTGTGTAATTTCCAGACCATGTTCCTTTTATCTAGATCAACAAAACCTTCAAGTTGTTCAATGTAGACCTCCTAATCCAGTATACCATTGAGGAATGCTGACTTGACATCCATTTGATAAACTTTGAATCTTTTGTGAGAAACATATGCAAGTAAGGTTCTGACTCCTTCCAATCTTGCAACAGGAGCAAAAGTTTCTCCATAGTCTATTCCTTCTTCTTGAGCATATCCTTTGCATACTAGTCTAGCTTTGTTTCTTGGTACCTTACCATCTTCATCCAACTTGTTTCTGAATACCCACTTGGTTGTAATCACATTTTTATATTTAGGCCTAGGTAGAAGAGTCCATGTCTTGTTTTTCTCTATCTGTTCTATTTCTTCATTCATAGCCTCAATCTAGCTATCATTTTCCAATGCATCATTGATATTTCTAGGTTCAAAATCAGCAAGTAAACAAGTACCTTTCAACTTAATTCTTTTCATGGTTCCTTTAGATTTGTCTCCAATGATCTGATCTACTAAATGATGTCTCTTGACATATTTTGCTAATACAGGTTCCTTACCTTTTGAAAGAATTTCATTGTTATCTTCTTGCATTTCAAATTTAGGTTCTAGCTGTTCTGACTCAATAAATATTGGCTTGAGTCCTTCAAACTTGGTAGAAACTTGCTCAATAGCATCTGAATGTAACTCAGGTTGTTGTAGCTCAATTTGAACTTCCTGTAACTCGGTTACTGATGACTCAGGAGTAGAAGATTCCTAATTGATTGGTACTGTATCAGGTTCAGTGAAATCAAACCTTCAATAATCTTCTGGTTCCCTTTTGCTTTCTTCTTCAATCCTTTCTGCAAACTCATCAACTTTCACATGTGCACTTTCTATGACTTTATAAGTAGACAGGTTCAAACATCTATATGCTTTACTTTTGCAAGAGTATCCCAAAAATATTCCTTCATCACCTTTTACATCAAATTTGCCTTTTCTAGATTCTTTCAAAATGTAACATTTACTTCCAAATACTTTTAGATAACTTACATTAGGTTTATAGCCATACCATAGCTCATAGGGAGTTTTGAATGAGTCCTTTTTAAGTTGTACCTGATTCAAGGTATGAACTGCAGTGATGATAGCTTCCTTCCAGTATTTGATAGCAATGTTCTTTTCAATCATTAGGGTTCTTGCACAATCCATGATGGATCTATTCCTCATTTCAGCTATTCCATTTTTTTTAGGAGTTCCAGGGGTTGATACCTATCTCTTGATTCCTCTTTCAATGCAAAAGTTATTGAACTCATGTTAAATGAATTCTCCTCCTTTTTCTAACCTCAAGCATTTCAATCTTTTTCTTGTTTCCTTTTCTATTCTAGCCAAATACCATTTGAATTTCTCAAATGCTTTTGATTTGTTCCTTAGATATATGACAGTCATCATTTTTGAGTAATCATCAACAAAAAGAATGAAGAACTTTTCTCCAATATAGCTTTCAATTCCAATGGGTCCACATAAATCAGTATGCACAATTTCTAATATATCTTCAGACTAATAGTTTTTACTTTTAAAACTAGTCTTTCCCATTTTACTAATCTGACAATTCTTGCATAGACCAACCTTAAGTTTCTTTATGTTAGCAATGCCTCATACTTTCTTGAATTTGCTTATCTTTACCAAGTTATCAAAATTGACATGACACAACCTTTTTATGCCATAACCAACTTTCTTTAAATTGAGCAATAAAACATGAACCTTCACCAAGTTCAAGATAAAATAAGTTACCTTTTTTTTGAGTGCCTAATCCAATCAGTTTTCCTTTGCCATCCAGCAGTCTTTCTTTTCCATGCATGAATTCTCCTTTGAATCCATTATTGAGTAGTCATGCCACACTCAACAAATTATGCTTTAGTCCTTCTACCTAATAGGCATTATCACATATAAGTTCTTTGGTTAGAGAGATTCTTCCTCTTCCTTTTATACAACAAGGTTCATTGTTATCAAATATTATACTACCACCATCATAGCCTTCAAAGTATTCAAACTTAGTTTTATCACCAATCATGTGATGAGAACAACCACTATCTATGATCCATGTATCATTTTTGCTCATATGACAAATGAGTGCCATTTCTTCATCATTATCAGACTCATCTTTCACAACAATGTAGACAATTTCATCTTCTTTTTCATCATTAGAATCATTAGAATCTTTAGCCATAAAACATGTTTTCTTACCTTTATCCTTGAATGATTTGAATTCTTTCTTGCCATTGTACTTGTAACTTTTCTTGCCATCTTTGTTCTGCTTGTTTGGGCACCTAGCAGCAATATGACCAACTTCTTCACATTAAAAATAGATTAGAGGAACTTTACCTTTATATTTTTCTCTACCTCTAGAATATTTCCTTGCTAGTAGAGATTCAATCACCTCAAGATCACTATCTGAACTTTGGTCTGATTCATCTTCACTTTCTGACTGAGATTCCTTTTTCTTTTTACTTTTCTCCTTAAGTGAAAGCTTGGCTTCAAATGCTGACTCAATATTTTTGGAAGCTAGAACATAGTTGTCAAAGTTGTCTAGTTCAAATGCAGTTAGTCTTCCAACTATGCCCTTTAGATTTATCTTATGATTTGCTTCACATCTTCTTTCTTGAATTGCAGAAACTTTGATTGCATAGATGAGAAGTAGAGTTCTAAGAACTTTACTTATAACTGTCTCTTCCTTGATATCTCCTCTAGATGCTTTGATCGCACTAACTCATGCTTTGACTCTTTCAACATATTTTACAATGTTTTCATCCTCTCTCATCCTCATCTAATCAAATTGTCCTCTCAAACTTTCTGCTTTGGCTCTTCTTACATTACCATCTCCTCCATAGATTTCTTTCAGCTTTTCCCACATTTCAAAAGTAGATTTGCAGTCCTTAATGTCATCAAATTCTTCATAACTCAAAGCAGATGCTATATCTATCATCATAATGTTGTGGGTCTTCTTTTCAGTAATATCATTGATAGATAGTGTACTAGAGGGTTCTGCATATTTTTCATCAAGGTATTTTAGTCATGTATCTCCAATAGAAACTAGATGAAGTCTCATCAACCCTTGCCATGCTGAGAAGTTGTCCCTGTTAAGTCTTGGAATTTCCCTCTCATAAGACATCCTCATCTTTGGCTTAGATCCTTGAAATCTTGTCTTGCAAGCACCAAAAGCTTTGATACCAATTGTTGGAGATATAAATGAAGTAACTAAGAGGGGAGGGGTGAATCAGTTACCACAAAAATCAATTCCAAAATAAATCTCTTAGATGTCTTTACATACTATTGATACTTAGTAAATAGTGCAGAAATACTGTAACTCAATAGATTAATTAATTACTAATTATCTAGCATTCATAGTCATTAATATGCTTGCAAAGATTAAAATAAATCAACACAAGAGACACCAGATTTAACGTGGAAACCTAATATTGGAAAAACCACCAAGTAACTAGTCACCAATTTTCACTCTTCTGAAGTGAGCCTTGTTAGGAGCCAACCCTATTAAAAGTTACAAAACATACTGTTAGGTGTGACCTTGTTAGAGGATTTAATCACCCTGTTAGGAGTGGCCTAGTTAGAGGTTTTGAGAACAATTCAACTAAATTTCCACCTTGTTAGAGAATTTACAAAATGGCTGTTAAACCAACTCTGTTAAGAGATTCTAGATTCACTATTACTATGATTAGAAAGCAACAATGAGATGACCTGAATGATATGCAACTTATCTTTTTCTGATTACAAATCTCTGTTCTGCTTTTACTGGATCCTAGCTAATCGAATATAACTTTTCATCTCCTCTAGGATATCTAATCCTTCATCAAAAATTTCTCAATTCGCTTATTCCATCCTTATCCATATATTCATATTCACACTTTAATTCATGACTTGAACATCTAAATATATACCTTTCAGATTATCAAGTCAGCTCAAATATAAGTTACAACAACTAAAATAATCATTACATCAATCAACTACATGGAACAATTGAACTTAATATTAAAACAATAAAATCCTTTGCTGGCCGACCCAGCTCGGTAACCATTGCTCTAGCATGGGTTTCTAGTGTTAACCAAGTGAAGCTCGGTAAACACTACAAACCCTGCAAAAATCCTTTGGAGACCAAGTGAACTCAGTGAGCACTAATCTTCCTTTGCTAACCTTTGGAGCTCAGTAAAAGCTAACTCTCTACCACTTTTCCTTTGATAATCAAGTGTGATTAGTAAACATTATCTTTTCTTTGTTAACCTTGGGAGCTCGGTAGAAGCTAACTCTCTGCCACTTTTCCTTTGATAACCGAGTGAGCTCGGTAAACATTAGCTTTTCTTTGTTAACCTTAGGAGCTCGGTAGAAGCTAACTCTCTGCCACTTTTCCTTTGATAATCAAGTGAGCTCGGTAAACATTAGCTTTTCTTTGTTAACCTTGGGAGCTCGGTAGAAGATAACTCTCTGCCACTTTTCCTTTGATAACTGAGTGAGCTCGGTAAACATTAGCTTTTCTCTGTTATGTTTAGGAATGTTCGGTAGACACTATAAATTGCTTTTCAGATCATCTGAGCTTGGTAGACTCTATCTAATGACTGATATGACATTTTTGTAACATCAAAGACAATACACAATTAACAATTGTATCCAACACTCATTGTATGTATTTTCCTAATTTGTATCTTCTCAAAATTAACCATTACTATTTGAGAAATATGATCTTTATTTTTATGATGAAAAAAAAAAGAAAATTTTCATAAACTCCTAGAAAATTCATTAGAGCTTCGTCATCAAGAAAGAAGTCCAATTCATTCCTTTTCTCAAAATCTAATAAATCAAGGTTAATCAACTTAAGAGATCCACTACAAATTGATTAACATGTAAAGGAAATGATGAAGGTTGTTTATAAGGATTAAATCCCAACCTATATGTGTGTTTATGAATGCCACTAGCCATAGGGACTCATATTCCTTGTTTAGACTTTCCATGACCTTTTCCATTAAATCTATATTTCCTCAAAAAAAAATTCCAATACCATAACAATTAGCCATTTTTTTAGGAGCTAAGGGTGCTTCATAAGTCTATATGTCATAAAATTTAGACTTAATAGTTTCTATGGTATCTTCAATAGAAAGAGGCACAAATGTATTTTTCAATTCACTTGTAAGCAGAGAAGATGTCTTCTTTTTAGGCTCATCTTGTTTCTCCATAAAGGATAAATCATATACCCTATTTTCTCCAATATATGTAGGATTAAAATCCAACATGCCCCAATTATCCTTAGAAAGAGAAGAAGAAGGGTTTTTATTCTTACTTAGTCTTAATTTTTGAAAAAATTTATTTAGAAGAAGTTTGAACATATTATGCATTCAAGAAAGGATTACATTCATCATCCACATGCAAAGTATACATGAGGTTATTGTGAACAAAAGAAACCTTCCAATGAGGTGTAGAAGGAACAACATGCATAACATGTAGATAAGGTCTTCCTAAGAGAAATTTATGGTTCAATGGATTGGGCATGACATGCATAGAGGTCTCTAAGATAACATGAACAATATTGATGGATAGTATTGTAATTCCCTAAATATATTTAGAAATGTTGTCAAATCCATGAATAGGCACATAGTCAAGTTGAAAAGTTGAAAGATCCTCTTGTATACCTTTTAACATGTCAATGCTTCAGACATTACATCTTGAACCATTATCAATTAAAGTATGGCATTTGGTATTTTGATTAATAGACACGAAAACCATAAAAGCGTCATATATATTCTAAACCTCTATAGGAGGAAGATAATTTTGAGTAAGAAAAATAGAAGGCATAGATTTCATGGTATACATGCAATCTAGAAAGGAAGTGATAGTATTTGAATTAGGTGATGGAACTAAAATAATAGATAAAGCCTTTTGTAAAACCTCATGATAAGTAGGTGAAGTTTGTAATAATTTCTAGGTAGAAATCTTAGTAGGAGTAGCACACAATTTATCCAATAGATCATATTCCTTAAAAGAATTATCTAGTAATTGAGGTGTTTGAAGAATCAAAAGTTGAGAGGGTGGTAAAGAAGCAAGAACAAAAGGTTGAGGATTATTTTTATTATGATAAGCATGAACCACATAATCTTGATCAATGAAATAGTTCAAAGGATTCATAGGTTTACCCTTAACAATAAGTTTAGGACAACTCATAATAGTCATCAAAGGCTTTATATAGCATATAGGAGGTGCATCAATAGAATAAACAATGTTAGAGAAAGCCAACCATGCACATAACTTATCATAAAGACTGGTAGAAGAAGATTCAAAAGTTTTAGAAGGTACATCATGTGATGCCATATCCAATACATCCTCCTTACAATCTAGTTCATTTATAAAACCATCATCAAAGTACTTATGAAATAAATCATACATCTTGGATAAAAAAATATATGCAATGCAAAAGTTATTTTGTATTTTTGAAATAAAGATATGCAGAAGCACATGAAATATGAGATCTAACACCAATATCACAAGTGGAAATGTTTATTTTAGGTTCAACAAAAATGTGTTAGGGGAAATGTGAATCAAGGATACTAAACCTAATTTCATCATGTAACCACACACATCTGGAAAGGGATGGAGCCCAAGGAAAAATATTTTTTCAAGCTAGCCCCAAAAGGTGTTATATTTTAGTAGGTTAATGCAATCCAATGGATAAAGCAACATCAATCCAAACTAAGATCCAACTATTATAAGTAAAGGGAAAGAATGTCACTTTCCCTTGAGATCTAAGCTAAATATTTCTAGATCTAAGAAATGAAAGTGCGAGATAGATACATACTTAAATAAAAATGTTAAAATAACAAAGGAAGTAAAAAGGTACTTATCTTGAAACTTTGAACCTTGATTTATGTATGTTATGTTGTTGTTAGGAATGAATAAATGAATAGATGAAACTTTGAACCTCAATTTTATTATAGTTAGATGATATGGTTAATTTCTCTTTACTTGGATTAAAGTAGTTAATTAAGTTAATTTTGTTAGATGTTGAAGTATAAATGGAAAGGAAAATGGTATTTATTCATAGGTAGTTATAATTTTCTTTCATGTTATATTGAAAAGAAATGTTAATTTTTAGATTTTCTCAATTGATTAAATTTAGTGTGAATGTTTAGCTTGTTACACTAATTATAGTGGTGATTAATCAAAACCATTAATAACTCTATTTTTTTTCATTAGTAATGCTCCTTATATTGTTTTTGTGTATCATGTTTACCATTATTGACTTGTCCTTATTATTAGATTTGATTCTACATTCACTGAGCCAATTTATTTCTCACACTGCTATCATAGAGATCATGGTATGTTGGGAAGTCATACAATGAGTATTCAATAATTCATCACATATGATTGCAAATTGTTTGTTTCTTAGATATAATTTGATGTTTTCTCACAAAGAATTTTATATTTTACATAACAAGTGTCAATCCAGACAAGGAAATAAAAAAGTTTTAATGTTTCAAATTTATTAGATGTAGTGATTTAATTAGGTTGGCCCCCTATGTGCCAAAAAATTATCCACATAGTTGCACAAAATTCCAAGAACTAATAGATCTGTAAGATGATAGTTGTATGTTAATGGTCTGAGCCACACAATCTTCTACAAATATATGCATTAATTTATGAAATATGTGGCAATTTTCATATGCTCTAAGTTAAATAGTTTTTGTTTGGTCTATTTATTTTTTATCTATTACATTTGTAGTTGGATCTAATATCATGTTGAGTTTTTAAGGATCACTGCAAATGTAATGACACTATATATGTTTTGTGTATTTTCCAAGTTAAGATCTAAATTCATATATATGGGAGTAGAAGAGACATGTCTCCATGTTAATCAATATTAGTTATCGTAAGTTAAGTTCCATTAGACATTATTAACAATATATATAATTGATAATTAATCAAATATAATAATGTTTACCCAATAACCATAGGGGATCAACTCTAGACCATAGTTTATTTTAATAGAAACTATTCACCAATTGGTGAATTTCTCACATCGACCTATGTCAATTAGCTAAACAGTTTCCATATATGTGATTAAGCATGTTGCCCCAACTTTACCAAAAATGGGTCACACCCCTAGGTCGATTGCCATATGATTTATGCCATTGGTTCTCCTTTTCACGTAATATAGCCAATCAGAATTGTTTTTTGCACATAGAAAATTAAACACATTTGCCTATGAATTCTAAAGGGTTCACAACAAATAGTCCCAACAAAAGGGAAGGAATGAAAAAGGAATTTCTTCATCAGTAAGCATTCTTCTAACATGTGTCAAGTGACAACTAGATTCCAAATCATTCAAGCATCTTTCAAGTCCTTTGGAAGTCAAAAATTTAGAATCATGAATTTTCAAGCTTAGTGTGTGCTTAGTGTTCCAATTTCTTATTGATGTCTTAAGGTGTGATTTATCAAGAGTATCTAGCAACTTCGAGAAAGCTTTTTCTCTACCAACCTAGACATTGGAAATCCACATAAACTTGTGTATCCATCACTATCTAACTAGATGAGAGAATCTATTCTGACGGCCCTTGGTGAGTCACCAATTCCTTCCTTCTGAGTTTTTGATAATCTTCTTTAACTTGCTTTGTGGAGCTCATGTGTTTCCACTTGATTCTTCCTTGAAGCCTTTTTTCAATTGTTGTAAAGAATAGGATAGCCATTTGTGAGTGCATGTCCCTATATTTGATTACCTTTTGCAATCATCTAGAATCTTTAAATGTAACACCTTTGTTATTCTCTTTTTATTTCTTTTCTACCCTAACCACATTTAGACTATGTGGCCAAGGCATTGGGGTTCCTTTCTAGATCTGTTCTTAAGTTTGATAACTCTTACGTTCCTCTTTTAATGAAAATTTGGGAAAACTCTCATGTCAAATAGTGATCGTAGGAGTTCTTTCAAGAGACCCTTTATTTGAACCGACAAGTTTTGAATTATTGTTTGCTACTATCAACCTAGATTCAAAAATTACCTAGATAATCAATTCTTTGAATTTGTAAAGCGTTGAGACCTATCAATCTTTGATTTTGATTTTGATTTTAAGACTAGAAGTCCTCTACAACTGCAAGTGACACCTTTTTTTCAGTTGATACTAAAAATAAAATTATCTGAATGCTTTGATAAAGAAATACCTCCTCCCTAAAGTCAAGACCAAATGGGGTGATCTTGGTTATGCATCAAGAAAGAAACTTGATTACACCTAACATCTAGACCAAAAAGAATAAAAAGATGAAAATTTTTAATAGAAAACACACAATTGAAAGTAAACACACATGTTTTTTTGTTTGGAAATGTTTTCTATGTTAGGCTTTGAAATAATATTTTAGAAACTAGCCATTCACTAGAAACAGGACTAATCCCCCTTGTAAAGAACTTATCTTAAAAGTATTTTCTCCCAAAATCTCTATAATCTAATAAGGACAAATCCAAAAGCATTGAAACTTGGTAAGGCTGCCTAGATTTTGTTTTTCCTTGTCCCAAAGAAGAATAAGGTCTAGGATTCCAAAAGCTTGGATCATGGCTTACTTTTTGAACCATCACTTTATGATAGCCTAATTTTTTGACATGTGTTCTAAAGATACTATCCTCTTCTCATCCAATTCCAAGAGAATCATCAATCTAATTTGGACTCTATCGACATCCTCAACATACTCTCTCATAAATTTCAACAATAGAATCATGAGATTTAGTGGGAATATTGATCCATGTCCATGGATGAGTAGATATGTGAATATTCCCAAATGTTCTTTATCCTAACTCAGTCTTTCCACAATGCGTGTTTCAATTGGATATGCCAATCTTTTGGATTCTCCATGGGCAAGCATTTTATCACTGTAATCAAGATCTTATTGGTGGACTTGGCCACACCATTCCCTTGGGGATAGTAATTGGATGAAAAATTTATTATAAATTAATTTTCCAATGCCCATTGTGTAAGGAAAATTGATGCAAAAGGTGATCTTTTATGACACACCAGGAAGAATGGCATTCTAAACCTAGTCACAATGTGTTCTTCCAAGAAATTAGTAACCAATTTTTTTGTACAATTTCTAAAAGTTTTAACTTTGGTATAGTGTGTATAGTAATCTATAACTATGACGATGAATATATGTCACTTTGATCATAGTGGGTTTACTAGTCCAATAAAGTCTAGTCCCCACTTGGCAAAAGGTTCTACCTCAAATAATGATTATAATGACATGGTTGGGTTTTTTCTTTATTGGTGCTTGTTTGATAGGTGTGGCAATAACGTACATGTTTTAATGTGTTTTTCAAAATTATAGGCCAAAAGTAACTTGATCTAAAAATCTGATGGGTCATAGCTTTTTCTAATCCATGTCCAATCCCATACTTATCATCATATTATTGTAGTACTTCTCTTGCTTCTTCTCATCCCAAAAATTTCAAATAAATACCCTCATAGTTCTTTTTGTAAACTTTCTTGTCTTAATGAATGTAGGATTCGCATTTCATCTTGAGTCCTCTACATTTGAAACTATTCATTTAGTGAGGGTATTGATTCTGCAAGAGGTAATACACAATATCATTTTACCAAACATCTATTATTATTCCTTCATCGATGTCTACTTGAGACACTATGATCTATTTTTCATTGTTAGCTATCATCTTGGTCAACCCTTGTCCTCTCACTAGTTTCATTGGTTGAATTTCAAAATCAAAATCTTGTAATATAGCCATCCATTCCCATGTTCTTTCACCCAATTCATTCTACATCAATAATGATTTAACTTCAGGATCCATCACAATATCATATACCTTACTCCTGAGTATGTAATGGTGAAATTTCTTGATCACTATTATTAGGGAAAATTATTTCTTATTAAGATTAGAATAGTTTAATTTGTCATTCTTCAATGGGTAACTCATGAATGCTATAGGTCTCGCATCTTCTTTATCTTTCTTTTGTGTGAGAATTTTTGCATGTGACTACTCTAAAGAAAAATAATAGATTTTGAAAGGATACTCATAATTTGGACATACAAGTATTGGATCCATGGAGATAGTTGGTTTGATATCTTTAAAAGATTTCTTGATTTTAGGAACTAATTTAGTTTTTTCTCCCTTCTTTACTAATTCATTAAGAGGGTGAACTATCTCAGCAAACCCACTAATAAACTTTCGTACAAAATTAATCTCCCCAAAGAAAGATTTAAACTCTTTACAACAACTTTAGAATTACTTCTATCCACTCAGAATCAATGGATATCCCAACTTTAGAAATAATGTGACCCAAAAGCTTCCCTTTGGTAACCCTGAATGAATATTTTTTAGGGTTAAGAGATATATTGTATCTCCATCGGTTGAAAACTTGTTTTAGATCAGCATGATGAGTACTCTAATATTTTGATAAGGAAGTTAGTTCATCCATATAGATAACTATGCATTTATTTATCATCCCCTTGGAAGCATCATCCATTGCTTTTTGAAATGTAGCTCTTGCATTGATTAATCCAAAAGGCATTCTCCTATATGAAAATGTTCACTATTTTTTTGTGAATGTAGTCTTTAATATATCTTCCTAATCTACCATCACCTAGTTATATCCTAAATATTCATCCAGAAAAGACATCATCTTAGACCCATTTACAATCTATAATACTTCATCTAGTGAAGGAAAAGGGTAGTTATCTTTCTAGGATACTTGGTTCAAATTGTGAAAATCCACACAAAGGTGGAACTCTCTAGTCCTTTTCCTTACTTGTACCAAGTTAGAAACCCATGTAAAGTGTTAGATTGGAAAAATAATCTTGGCATCAAGTAAATCCTAGATCTCTTTCATTATTGACGATTCAATAATGGGGTTTACATGTCTTTGTCTTTGACGAAAAGGTTTAGCATTGGGTTTCAATGGAATATCATGAGTGATGATGTCAGGATCATATGTTTTGTGTTCCTCATAACTCCTTGTAATGACATCTTTGTATTTTATTAATAGCTAAAGCATACTTTCTCATTTTTGGAGATTACATGTGTTTCCAATTCTCACCAACTTAGGGTCATCTTTTGTGCCCAGATTATATGAATCACATTCTTTGATTCCCTTTTCTTCAATAGTTCTCTTTCTATGTGTTGATTTATCTCGATCAAAGATAAGCTCCAACTCTACAATCCCTTTAGGAATAATATTAGTTTTCAAATTTATGATCTCATCTTCAACTTCTAGTTCATCATCCTTAGGTTTGTCATCAAGTGTATTGTCAATCTCTTGACCTTTGAACAAGCTATTGCACATAATGAACTTTGGAATATGTTGATTATCTTGGAAGACCTGGAAGTTAGTAATGTTATCTAGAATAGATGGGGCAACTTCTAGTTCAACTAAAAATCTTTTGATTTTTTTTATTTTAGTGGGTTGTAATACACTAGCTGAAATTGCAAAGGCATTGGCTACCATATGTCTCCTTCTTGGAATGAACCTTATTTTTAAGGCTTCAAAATCTTCCATTGAGTCCCAATATATTTTTTATAATAAATTAGTCTTCTATCATTGCGGGAGTAGATTCATTTAACCTCCAATCACCAACTAAGAGTCTCCTTAAATTATTAGAGCTTTAATAGCATTTTTTTATGCAAATAGAAGTTCACAAATCAAGAGTTCATATTCTGCAACATTGTTAGTATAGATAAATTGTAAATGATATGTAACATAAAAGACCTACCTTTGAGATTAATTAATTTAATATCTATGTCG
Organism: Cupressus sempervirens; assembly: GCA_028749045.1. NCBI lineage: Eukaryota > Viridiplantae > Streptophyta > Pinopsida > Cupressales > Cupressaceae > Cupressus > Cupressus sempervirens. Next base: position 734,258,749 of record CM053791.1, on the reverse strand, counting down.
GTTCCTAAATTTCATTTAGAACTATCAAACCTGAGTGTCCATATTGGTTATTCTTTCAACTTTCTTATTTTGTCTTTATCTATTCAAAGTTTTTCTTTCACTTGGACTTTAAAAGGTTGTTTCTTTGAGACCCATTTTATTACAAGGTGAGTTACTATTGTTTACCTTTGATATGGATATTGTCCATTTCTTTTGTTCATCTTAAATTTCCCCAATCAATTGTGTGATTTTGTTAATTTGTGGTTTAGGTCAAATGACCATAGGGGTCCATCCTTGACCTTTCATAAATTGTCTTCTTTTTAGAACTTTGATTATCACCTGGTGGAGGATAAGATAAAGCTCAGCCATCTGAAGAGGTTTCACTCTATGATGGATTTAAATCTTTGTTTTCCTCTTCTTGATTATTCATGACTTTAGATATGCACATAAAACTTTAATTTCCTTTTGATATTTTACTTGGGATTTGACCATTTTTCAAGTGTAATATCTGATTTAATACTTGAGCAATTACTTCTTGACAATATGAGCACTTAAATTTTGAATGACTTACTTTGTGCAACTACAAAATCCTAGAAGGAGCAAGATGTTTAGGTCCACTTCTTCCCTTAAGCATTGCAAATTTTCAACTATGCTATCTATAAATTGATTCATAATCTCTTCTTATGGGGTAGGATTCAATGATTCTTCATTCAGATTGCCTAATTTTTCAACTGAAGTTATGTCAAGAGCCATTACCTTGTAAGAGCCTAAGTCTGATTAAAGAAATGCTACTTCATTTATATCATTATACTCTATGATTATTTTCTTTAATTTTGGCTCAACATCTATCTTGATCTAGTTATTCAATACCTTCCACAATAGCCATAATTGAGTAAAATCAATTGAGAACAATCCTCTTAGGCATTGGGTTCATTCTCTTCTTAGCAATATGTCATATGTTTCTAAAATCTCCACCACATGTAATTCAATGATATCTTGAATTTGGGGTTCTGTAGTCAATTGTATGTGAACATATTTCAATACCTAATAATTTTCACTTCTTTTTTGTCAAGTTGAATCACTATTTGATTCATGGATTTTGGGGTAACTCCCAATTTTTGAGCTATTGAAAGTTTCATGATAGTGAAAGAAGATCACAAATATATAAGACAATTGTGAAGGTTTCTCCCAAAAATTCTAAGACTAAGAAAGAAAGGAGGAACTTTGGCTTTGTCTTTATACAAGGTGGGCATAGCCTTAGAAGTTTTAACTTGTTGTGATATTATCTTCTAAGGACCTACGCTAGGTGTTGCTTTTGTATGATCAAGCATTTCAACAATGCTTCCATATGATTAGGGAAAATTTTTAGCAAATCAAACATGGATATATTGGCCCATGTCCTTTTTAAATCTTCAAATCCACTATATATTTTTGTTGACCAAGTAGGATTCTTCAATATCGTAGGTACATTTCCTTTGTTATGAAATTATTGTCCAACATAGAGTGCTCTTATAGGTACTAGATTATTATTTTCTCTTGGATCCAGAGGCATTGGTTGCAATCTGGGAGGAATAACATCAGTCATTGGTTCCCTTCAATTTTGTAAATTATAACTATTTTGATGGTCATTCTAAAAAGAAAATATCTCTATTGGTTTAGGGTATGATTCCTTATTGAATGGAAAGAAAAATTGTTCATTAACTTGTTCTCGAATTTCAATATTTTGTGGAGAATCATAAGACTCTAACAACATAGCATTGAATTTCATAAGGAGCTCATTACTAGTGCATTGTGAATTATAGTTTATTTCTTAATTCTCATTGAAATATGAGCCATCATCACTAGATATATTTTGATTGGTGTCAAGTTGATTGATGTCCACTATTGTTGTCTATGGAGATACTCTCATTATTTGGATGAGTATTCCATTGTTGATTTTGTCTTAGCATTTGTTCTTTGGAATTTACTATTCTTCCCTTGCGATAACCTCAAATGAGTTAGCTCATTGGTTATCTAAGACATGGTCTTCTTCATTCTATCTAACTCAATTGTGACATTATTCTCTACCTCAGTTGATGGTGCTTCCTTTTGTTCAAAGAATATAGCTTTTGGAAGTTCATATGCTGGGTAAGTAATGGATGGAGCTGGTAGTGTTGGTTCCTATTATAGTGGGATTGGAGTTAATAGAATGAATTAACTAGGCATCACTTGCATTCTAGTAGGATATGTTGGTACTATTGTACTGGCATGAATTGGAACCATCATTCATGCTCCATTGGGGTTAGCCTATTTAGTGAAAGTGACAGCTTCTTTGAAGACCTTGTCTATTGTATCAATATCTATAGTAGGAAATATCCTTTGAAATATAGTAGTGAGTTAGTCCATAGCATTTAGATAAATCTAAATCTCAACCCTAACTAGTGTAGTGTAAGGTGTTTCCAACATGTTGTATGCCATGTAAAAGTGATGGTTGAAATGTGAAATGGCTTCTGATCCCTCTTGATAGCTATGAACTGGTAGTGTATCATAGCCAAATTGATGAATGTTTTGAATTAATCTAACAAATTTTAAAAAGATACCTAGTTATGAATAGATCCTAGTGGCATATTTACATACTAGTTGAATGCAACCTCTCCCAATGTATATGGGATCAAATGAAGGACCACATTCTCTTGTTGAATCTATTTTTTATTGCATATTTCTTTGAAAACCTTGATGTGATCCTTAGTTGTCCATGTTTCTCCATAGATGAATCTTGAACAAAATTTCTCAGGATTCTTGGGAAATTCATTGAGTGGACCTTGCAAATTGATTGGTGAATCGAATATGTTTTCAAAGAAGGCTATTGATGGAGGATTAGGTAGAATGATAGGTGGAGGTAGGTTCGAAGGTGGATCTGAGGAAGATGATGAAATTTGGAATGAAAGTGGTAGGATTCTTGGTATCCCTTTATCATTGTGAGGTTTATGAAAGTTACTAAGTTCTAGGAACTCGTGTCCACCAGGTGAAGACCTTAAAGCTTACTAAAATGGAGATGGTGGATCAAGATCTTCCAGTTTGTGTTAAATCAAGAAAAAGCACACCTTTGAAAAGCATACCTCTTCAAAAAAGTGCACTTGCACACCTTCTGACAGTGCAAAACTTGAAAAATTTTCTAAACATCTGAAAACTAAAGAATTTTCAAATGACAACTTGGGTTTTTGGGCAGAATGGTTATGGCCCCCCTTCTAGCACCACTTATGCTAAGTTGTCTTTTTGTATGATGCTAAATGAAAAAGATCCTTTTGAATCTCTCTCTCTTGAAAGTTTGGTCAATGACCAAATCCAAGGTTTTGGATGACTTTTTTTCAACCTATTGAATAACTCAATTGAAGATAAATGTGTATGTTCACAAGGAGGCCTTTTCTAGTTCCAAACAATCTGTACACCTATTGTTGAGATGTAACCACAAAGAGATATTTTTTGTATTTTCTATTTTATGATGAATGCAATTTATCAATGCAAGTATATGAATTCCTACTTTAACAAAGTGTTTGAAAAGAAAATAATAAAGATAGAGTAACAAGAGATTCTGAGAAAATTCCTAAATGGTAAATTCCTAATGGACATAAGCCAAAGTAGCAACATATCTATGAAGAAGATTATCAAAAGGATATAGTAGAAAACCAATAAAATTAAGAGTAGTGCTTCCTCAACTCCACTGATACAATTATCAATGGGAACTTCAATAATAATAGAAATATGTTTCATGTTTCATCAAATTGCAAGACCATGGAAAATGCGCTCACACAAAATAAAATGCTATGCAAGAACAAATATGATCCTTTCTCCAATTTGTCAGAACAATAAAAAATTTTAACATAAGGAAAACACCATAACTAAAAGATAGGATGATCATAACAATAAAATAAAACCATTGGCTCCATTATTACTCATGAACATGCATTCACAAAAATAACACACTCCGGCAAGAATAACTACACTCAAAATGAGAGCATTAATAGCATATCTTATTGCATCAAAATAATAGTCCAGAGTACATATTACATCCATGTATTTAAAATAAATAATCTCCTCCATTTGTATTAGGATTGAGAGCTCTTCTAATGCAAACTCATGCTAGAGAACTAATAAAATAAAGTTGTTTACATATAAACTAACTCTCTAAGTGGTGCCAAGTAGGTCCCCACCCTTGTTTATATCAATTAATGGGTGCATGAGACTTTACATGACTAAAAACAATTAAAATAAGAAGGAAATAAGAAGATAGAATTTATGAGATGATCTGGGAGTCACTGAGAGCTCTAAAAATGGAAGCTCAGCCTTCTCTAGGTGTCTCTAGGAGTTGAACTACCATCAAAATACATTTTGATTCATGGAATGCTATAAAATAAAAATTGGTAAATAATTGTTGGTGCACTTATTCTTCAAAAAAATTGGTCCACCTATGCACCTTGTTGATAGGATGCCAAAATCAAAAATTTCTTCTAAGTGTGAAAACTGAATTTCCAGCATCTAGGTTTTCTTCCCCTTTATACAGAAATGATGTTTGGATTTTTTCCTTTGAACTTCTCTATTATTTCTGTAACTTCACTAGCCTCTAGTAAATCTAATGAATCATACTTATTCTTAACTACTTGCTAGTAGTTACTTCTATCTTGGCATCTGCAAGATCCTCAAGCTTGGTGTCTAGTTCCAAAAATGCTTGTTTAGTTTTGAATGCTTGTCATACATCATCTTCTAATGAAGCATCTTTAAGTGTATCTCTAAAGTATTGAACTACTTTTTGTATTGAGAAAAGCTTGGTCTTCAACTCATCTTCAAAAATTGCAAAGCTAGCAGTCTTATAGTACTTATCTACTAACAAAAGTTTCTCTTGAGCTTTATTCTTTATTTTTTGGTTACCTTAATGTAATCCCTCCATAACCTTATTCCATAAGGATATTTTCTCTATCCAATAATCTAGTTTATCAAGCTCCTCTACTTATATATCTCCATCAACATCTAGTACCTTTGACCCTTTATAGATCTAAGTGCTTGTAGATCATTAGCCTAGGTACACACTTCATCCATTAGCCTAAAATATTGATTTATAATGGAAATCAACTTGTCAAAATTAGTCTAGATATTGTGAAATAGGTTCAAATTGCCCTGTACTATTTGCACTCATCTCTCATCAAAATTGTGAAGTCATTGCTGACATACATCCAAAAATGAATCCAATTGTATCCCTATCTACTTCCTTCCCAATGTTGCTCCAAGAGTGATCTCGGGATTTTCCAATTCTATAGATCTCACCATCTCATTTAGGTATCCTTTGAGTAGATCATTCTACTTTTTCAGCATTGTCATTTCTAACTCATCTTGGTCCATATTTTTTAACACTTTCTTGAGGCTTGTAGTGATTAGGACCCTGGTCATATCAATCATGGGCTTTCCTAATATGACCTCCTTCATTTGATAGTCTTTTGCAGTTAATTCTTTGGTGTTAGCATGAGGAGGGGGAATGGTGATATGTGCTAGAAGGTCTTGATATTGATTCTTCATAATGAAGGAAAGTGTTTTAGCATCACCCTTAGATAGCTCAAGCTTCTTTGTCACTTTTATCAATTTTATGTGTTTTGTTGGACTGAGGATCTAGCCTTTGTATCTGGGGGAACTTGTTGGTTTTCTTCACCTATTTTCCCTTCTTAAAATACTTCATGGACATGAAACTATTGATATTTTCCTTCCTCCATTTTCTAATTTTTTTTTACTGTTTGAGTCATTAGAGGAGGAGGAGCTACTGACCCTTTATCCATTATAGTGGTCATGTCCTATGCTAGTGGTGGAGGAATACTAAGAGGTCTTTTTAATAGAGGATGCAATTTAGTCCAATCCTCTCATAAAGGATAATTTGTAGGAGTATCCCTTATATTCTCTCCTATCATCTCAGTGTCTACTAGCCTGGAATAAAAATCAAAGAGGTCAAACATATTAGCTCCTTCATCCTTCATTTATGCTATCCATTTATGTTGTTCACCCTTAGAATTTTCAACCTAGATAGGCTCCATAGGGGTAAATGGAGTTGTTTGAGTTAATATTCATCTTCTCTCCTCCTCTTTCACCTTAGCTAAGTGAGATCCTTTATTCAAGGGGAGAATTTCAGTCTTTTCCCTTCTTCCTCATCCTCTACTTTAGGGATAGTTTTTGGCACCTATGGTGAGGGTGTGCTCTTCTTCTTTCATTTCCTCCTTTTACACATAGCATCATCATTTCATTTTGGGATCTCTTAGGAACTAATAGGAAGCCTTCTTATTGTAAGAATCTAGGTGGTGGGATGCCTTTTTCTTCTAGTACTTCTAAAGAAAGATCCTACTATTTTTTTGGTTGTTGTTGTTGTTGAGCTTTCTCCAACTCTTTTTATGGCTTTTCTTGATAGGATTATGCCACTTCTTTTATTTTCCTAGGAGCTTCCCTTTTCCTCTCACCCTTGACTTTGTCAGTCTCAAAATTATCAACTTCATACTCATGTTAATGTATCATTTCTAGCCTTACTAGTGATTTAGAAGGGTAGGTTAGTATTGTGACTTTAGGTCATTTTCCTTTCTTGGGTCTGGTTGTATCTTGGAGAGGTATGGTCTAGGGAACTAGATCCATCAAGAATGGTTTCTTGATCCATTCCCTTGTAAGTTCTACTATATTTCATCCCCAATGATCCATGTCACCATTTTCATCAAACCCTATTTCTACATTTGTAGTGTACCTACCATAGATTTTATTCCTTTTGTATAAGTGATCCATTATCTCTAGCACATCCTTGTCCTAAGCCTTTACGGGTATCTCCATATTGAGTACCTTGTCTAGTAAATGTAGACTCATCCTACAATAATCCCTAATGTGGATATCATAATCATCTATTACATTCATCCAATAGTCTTCCATGGTTTCCTCATGTATGAACTTCTTTCCCACTAGATGTTGAACCATCCCAATATTATCAAAATATGGGTATGGAGCCTAGTAATCTTCCAAGGGATACTCATCCAACTCTTAGTCAAAGGTAGTAATTTCTTTTTTCTACTTTACCTTGAACATTCCAATGGTGATTGGCCAAACCCATGTTTTCTTATATTGTTTCCTCATTTTTTCATATGTAGAAGTGAGATGGCAATCTATCTCCAATAGTATGAGCCAATTTGTAGGGTACCTTGGGAGCTTATTATGGTATGTGAGAGTACCAACTACATAGAGATGGGTAAAGGTCTATTAATAGATATTGTAGGAACCTACTTTAGTTATCCTCATTATCACCTCTACTGACATCCTTTTGGCATAATCTCCTTTGATGAATTTGATGATTGTGAGTATGAAACCTTAATTCACTACCCTATATTACACACTTTACAGTGGGATATTCTTCTTCAAAAATTATGGATATACCACATAGGGTCAAGCATTTTTTTATTTCATGCTTCCCTTCCTGTATAGCCCTTCGTAGTATATGGTTCTTGGTGCTAGTAGATACACCATATAAGATGTCATGTAGAAGTGTGTGTCATTCTTGACCAAGATTAGCAACTTGTCCAAGTTTTCACTCAAGATGGTGGCCCAATCAATACACATCTTAGCATTTTCAATGGTCTTAATAAAATGCACCATCCATGTCTCTAGGTGTCCTATTGTGGGAAGGCACATAGCTCTATTGAGGATAACAATTTAATACCTAATATCATCTTAAATGTACCCCCAATTCATGTCCACCTTTCCTACTCTGCAACCCAAGGGTGTCCTATTAATCAATAATATAGATTGCACAAATTCCTTGGCCTCTTTCTCATTTTCTTTGTACCATTTTCCCACCCATTTATAGTATATTTGGAGGTATTTGGTCTTTCCTAGGGAGGTGGAAAACCCTCTCTATGTTTTGTGGTCTTAGGTCAAGAACTATCTCTCTAGTTACACTCTTTATGACCTTCTCATTTGGAACATAGTATTGAGCTAGTGTCATGATCAATTTGAAGGAATGAAAGGATGTAAGGTGTGAAGTGACATTCACTAACCCATTCTAGATTAGAGTTGATACCATTGTCAATGTGGCCAAGTTTTGTATCCTAGATCTTTGTATATTTATACTAGAATCTTGGTGTCTTTGAGGCTCCTTGGTACTTAAATGCTACTATTTTTGGTGTCATATTTTGTACCATAAACAAAGAGAATGATGTCATTGTATCTATACAAAAAAGGGAAAACATTATTATCTTGATGTCAAAAGACCGAAATCTAAGTTCGCTAGTGCCCAAACATATGAAAAAACTATGGAAAACCAACTAAATTGACAAAAATTGAGTACTCCCCCCTTAAATTATTTTTTTTCACACTATAACACCTACCCCACCTAGGTAGATGTGCAAGGTGTGCTAATACACTCTTGTCTTTTTATTTTTATACCAAAGTGCACAGTTATGCAAATTATGCACCTACACAAGGTGTGCATGTTCACAACTATGCACATGCACAATTTCACTTGTGTTGTACCTTAAGGAGGGTGAACTTAGTCATTTAGTTTGTACATGTGTAGCTCTTAAGGGTGTGCACATGCACAAGTATGCACCTTGGAAGGTAGAAGAGTTGGAGTGTCTTGCAAATGCAGACTGATAGAGTTTCAGACCTTCAATGGATGTGGAGGTGCAGCGTGGAGAGGGAAGCATAAAAAATGAGGAGCAGAAGAGAGGAAGGAGTTATTAATAGACCCCTAGTGCAATTTTTCACCTCCAAAAGGTGTTTAAGTGTACACCTTTGAAAGAAGCATAAGTGCACCTGACCAAAGGTTGTGCAACTATGCACCACCATAGGGTGCACAAGTCCTCTTTATGCACTTCTGTGAGTAAAATACCCCAAAAATTGACATATAATTTTTTCTCTAATCTTCTCAACACTACCTAAGTGGGCACTAGGGGATGATCTAAGCCCAAAGGAGGGTCCTAACTTACTAAGGAACCTGACTAGGTGCCTTAAAGAGTTTTTTGAAACTAGGGTGTCCCCATTTTATGACTCAAAATGGGGCGTGCATTGTGGGACCACTCATAATAAACTTTAAATCAATGATTTTCCATCAAAATGTTCCAAGTTATTCAGGGTGATAGCCATGTTCACATTCGTTGGAATTTTCACTTTTCCATGTAGGCCAATAAGAATATGACAAGAGGCTTTGAATTTTCCCTTTATAATCCTAAGTCTTTTAAGACTTCATCAAATGAAGGTTCATCAAGATGCGATCATGCAACTATCTCTTTTTTCTTGGTCATAGGTAGTTAAGGCTTAACTGACATGAGGGTCATGAATGCATGAAATAGTTAGATTCCATGCCATCACAATTTCACAAATCAAAGGGTAGGCTTTCAGATTTAAGTTGTGACTAGATGTTAGTCACATGATCATAGGCATCTTCAAGCTCAACCAATTTTAGATAGTGACCATGTAAAGATTAACTCCAATAGTTAAGATTCTAGTGTTTTGCATAGTTGCAAGAGGTTAATGTTAACCCAAGTTAGAATGGTGAATCTATGAAACCTATTGTTTTCTCAATCATGATGTTAACATTAGATTTTAAATTTTAAGTTATGACTAGGCAATCAACAGTCAAAATCTTGCATTGCGATGTCAACTAAGTAGTAAGAGTTTTAAGTTGTGACCCAATTATCATTATTGTAAAATGTATAAGATATTTGTTCACCCAATCACACTATCAAAAGGGATGAGAGCTATGAGGTCAGTGACCTAACAAAATAGTTAGCATAAGGATGGATAGAATGATCACTCATTCATGATCTTAAGAAGAAGAAAGTCAAACCATGTTGCGACCTAGCAAGAGCAGTTAAAAGATACTTGATCACATGGTCACATGGTTAAATATGGTGATTGCTTTGTTATGATGTTAAAGGAAATTTAGTAAGGTTAAGCTGCAAACTAGTGACCAAGTTAAAAGAACATGAGGGACCCTTCACTCACATGGTTGCAAAGCATATTTGTTATTAATTAAGACAAGCCGCAACCCTGTGAAGTGTTGAATAGATTATAAGTAATGAAGTGGCTACATGGTCACAAAGCCAAAGGCCTAAAAGGCATAAAGGTGTACAAAGCTATGAAATAATGTGATGAGAATGGGTTAGTAGATAGTATAATGTCTAAAAAAGGAAGCAAAATTCATTAGTATTATTAGGCCACATGGAAAGCTTGATGGTCAACATGATGACAAATCTGATCTAGTGCATTGAAAATAATCTCAAAGGAAACTCTTTAGTAGTGAACTAATTCCTTGATTATCTACAACTAATTTTGATGATCTTCATGCCTGTGTGATACAAAGGACACTCCATCACTTCTCTAAGTTAGTTTTCTAGCTAGCTATGTAGTTATTACCCTCATTTTTGTCTCTTCAAGGTTAGAATTAGTATGAAAGACATGATTTTCTGCATATGCGCATGTACTCGATCAAATCTTCTTTGATTCTATAGTAGTAGTATTCTATGCTCTGTTACTATAATTACTCTTTTGCATGTGAATGAACATAATTCTTATTATATCTCCTTCTTTGATTTATATATCGTACAACATCTTTTTCCTTTTATTAATGTATTGATTTCATTCTTTGGTTGTATGTTGTGTCTATTGTCTTTGAATGATATAGAGTGAAGTCCCTTCCTCATACCATTTAATTGATTTCTCATCTGTGCATGGTTGTTGAGTTAGAGCTAAGATATAATCTATGTATCTGAGGATTATATTGATGAGTTGTGCTTACTTGGGTAGAGATAATATTAAAAAATACTATTTAGTGTATCACCCCTCTTATATTAGAATAGATAGTTTTCTTTCATGCATTCCTTCTCCCTTTTCCTCTCAAGAAATAGTTAGGTGCACCCTGATAGTAAGGAAGTTAGCCTTCTCTGGAGACTCAATCTCTAATTGTAAAGTCCCACACTTTCAAGATTGTTTCCATGTTACATGAGGTTGCCTTTAGGTAAAAACTTTAGGCAAGGGTGCAAAATTTTATGTCAACAATTTTTGGCATGCCTAGTGGGACACTTATTGAAGCATTCTTAAGTCTACTAGTTTACTAGTGTCAAAAGAGAAGAACCTCAATTCCATGCTGAGGAGATAGTGATGTTCTTAGAATTCTAGGCCTTCAAGAGGCTCACTTTCAAGCACTTGCTGACTCTACTCTACCTTTACATCTTGGTTTCAAACTAGAGTTGTTGGGATTCATTCCCAAAGCTCATAGAAGGGCATCCTCTAGAGGAAACTGTTGAAACAAAAGCTTGCACTCTTGCCTAAAGTCTTACCTAAAGGTAGCCTCATGTAAGATGGAAACAATCTTGAAAGTGTGGGTCTTTTTGACTTTAGATTGAGTCTTTAAAGAAGGCGTACCTTACTATTAGGATGCACCTACCTATTTCTTAAGAGGAAAAGGAGAAGGAATGCATGAAAGAAAACTACCTAATCTAATCTAAACACCAAATAGTATGTTCAACCTTATCTCTACCCAAGAATGCATAGTTCACCAATACAATCTCAAAGTATACTAGTTCAATATTTGCTTAATCCAACAACCATATGTAGATTAGAAAAGGAGAGAATTTTATAAGAAAGAGACGTCACTTTATATCATTCAAAAATCCAAGTAGATACGATCATACAGTTGAGAAATGAAGACAATACATTAACACAAGGAAAGATGTTATTACATAGTATATTAATGGAAGAAAAGACATACAATAGAGGAAAAAAGAAATTATAGTAGCAGAGTATAAACATGTAATACTATAGAATTACAAAAAAGATTGACCCTAAGAAGGGTTACAAAATCTATTTTTATAGTGCAAGCATAACTTAGATAGTTTCTACTCTAAGGAAAAACTCAACAAATGCATTCAAGATTGAAAAATAATAGTCATTATAAATTTGGAAAAGATTTGATCATGGCACACATCTAGATGCAAGAAAAATCACTTCTTTTCCAAACAGGGCCTTGAAAAGATAGAAATAATAGCCATTAATGTTCTAACTGATTAGATGGATCACCAGGTGATGATGGAATGTTCCTTTACATTTATCAGGCATAGGGAATTATGAAAGTGGTTGAAGGAGATCAAAAAGATCAGCTATGCCAACAAAAAGTTGCTTCCTTTATTATTAGCATGCCAAATCAATCATGTCATCAATCCACTAGAGTCAACCTTTAGGTCTTTCCACGTGGACCAATCATCCTTTATAATTTTGCCACCTGGCTAGCAATTAACTTATGTTTCATGTTTGACCACCTATCATCATAGCATCACCACCACCTTTCTTCATTAGTAGTTATTTCTTGTAAAACTATGACCAACTATCTATTGTTACTTTGCAACTTGTATTCAACATTTTCCATTGACTATTGCAGCTCAGCGATAACATAAAATTGATATCTTATAATATCACCACTTGATATCCAACTTAACATTAGATGCCTACAACTGTGTGGAACTATGATTTAACCATCATTTCTTGCTCTTCACCTAGGCCTATTGAGACATGTTTTGTGTTTTTTTTATCTTGCTATATAAATTAAGTGTTCAATTTTCCATAACAACATAGAAATATCAGCATTGATTTCTTTAGACCCAATGATCAAAAATATAGTTGAGACCCCTCTACATAGTTAGCTCCTTGACCAATCAAACACTACCACATCACCAAGGTCATTCTCAATCCATGTTGTCACTACTTTGTGGCTTAATTATTTAACTCATCACTAACCTCAGCAACCATTTGCATAAGGTGATTCATGACTTCACCATTCTAACTATGGTTTACACTAAACTCTTGGAAATCATGCAAATGAAGAAGGGTCACAATGTCATAAAAAAAAACTTGGGTTGAGATCATAACCTTTCAACTGAATGATAAGGAGATATTGCTACATTACCACTTATAACTAGATGCTAGCCTTTTAAACTACAAAGTCGTGCTTACCGATGAAAAGATTGTGTTACACTTTTGCACCTTCCCTAACAGTTAAGCCATAGACTACACTAGCTTGGTGATGAAGGGTATTTACATGATCATGACTTGAGTCTCCAAGGGATAAAGCATCAAAAAGCCTAAGACTTAGGATATAAATTGCATAAGCCAAATTTTTAAATATATCCTTATATAACATTTTATTATTTGAATATATGATTGTTAGACATGTTTGGCAGGAAAAAATCAAATTTTGGTAGGAGGGAAAATATGGTTAACAATTTTGGTGACTCAGAGGGGGTACTAGCCTTCTATGTATATGACCAGTGGCCTTTAAGCATCCATTGGGTTGTGGAGTCACAGAAAACTAGAAACTGATTTGCAAATTTTTTTAGAGATATAGGAGAACTATGACCTCTATAATTGTGAAACAAAAGAACTCTACCTCCTCTAAACTATAACTCAAAAGCTATTATCTCTAGAACAAACAACATGTGCTCATGCACTTATTGAAAATAGGAAACTAACTTAATATATACAAAAAACCATAACCCTCTCTAGAAGAAGGGTTTGAGGTAGATCTCATTAATTGGAATGGGTAGAGCATCACCATTAGTTTTGGATATCTAAAAAGCATTAGCCTACTTACAACTAATGATCACATAAGATCCACTCCAGATAGCATCAAAATTGGAGTGCCTTCCTAGCTTGGCTCTATCTACATCCCACTTGAGGACAAGTTCTCCTTTTCTAAAAATTCTAGCCCTAACCTTCTTGTCAAACCTTCCTTTTACCTTTTGTTGATGTATCTCAAGAGTCTACATAGCCTAGTTCCTTTTTTCTTCTAATTCCATCAGTTCTACTAACCTGATTTTCATGGGATCATTTTCATCTTGCTCCAATTGATGAACCAATTCAAGAGAGTGGAATTCTAGTGAAATAGGAAGTCTTGCTTCTCTTCCATAAACTAACACAAGGGTGAATTCTGAACTACTCTATTGGGTATAATTTTGTCATCCCAAAAGGGTTGTCTTCAACTTGGCATGCCAACTCTTCTTATTGTCTTTAATTGTCCTCCTCGTGATCCTTATGAGATTCTTGTTAGAGGATTTGACTAAGCCATTTCCTTGGTGATAATAATTTGAGGAACTACTCAAATGTATCCCATATTATAGAGCCCAAAAATATATGTGAGAACCAAAAAATGATTTTGAATTATTAGATATAATAGTTGAGGGAACACCAAATCTTGTCACAATTCCATCAAGGAATTCAATTACAGAGGCCTATATTGCATCCTTCAAAGCCACTGCCTCAGTCCATCTTGTAAAATAGTAAATGGTTGCCAAGATCCATTTATGACTAGTATTGGAGGGTGTATTTATTGGACCAATGAAATCCAAACCCCATTGGGCAAAAGGTTGGTCAACCTAAATGGGATGGAGGGGAAGGGCAGAAAATCTTTTCTTTCCTAAGAAAAAAGGACATTTCTTACACTTCCTTGTCCACTTATCAAAGTCATTAAACAGGGTGGGCCAATAATAGCCAGCCCTCATTATCTTCATTGCAGTGACTCTGACTGAGAAATACAGGGCCATCATGAAATTCCTTCAGCAACCTGATGACATGATTTGTTTGTAAAAATCCAAGCAAGACTCCATCAAAAACCTTTCTAAGTAATACTCCATCCACCAAGACATGGGGAATAGACTATAATCTAAACTGTCTTCTCTCCTCTCTATCTAGGCCTTGGGACATCTACCTTTAATAAAAAAGGTAGTCATGTCCTACAACTAGTCAATTTGATCTTCATTCTCCACTAGTTGCTCATTTTGGATTAAGAGGGAAGCCTCTTCATGTGTCTCAAAAAATGAAGCCATCTGCTTACACTATCCATTCCCTTTGACCATCTTGGTGATCTTAATATTTATGTCATAATCCATGATTTGAGTAATCCATCTAGCTCTCTTATCATTGATATCCTTGTTCAAGAGAAAATCCTTTACACTTGCATGTGGAACTAAAATATGGACTTTGTTGTGAGACAAGAGGTGTCTAAATTTATTGAGAGCCCTCACAAAAGTAGAGACCTATTTTTCTACATAATTATATCTTTCCTCATAATCATTAAGCCCTTCACTAAAGAAAGCAATAGGTTGTTCCAAATTTTCATCACTTAGCTATGTAAGAATAGCTAAAATTCTTTTTTTTCCTCCAATGGGGTAGAGGATGAAATCTCTATCAAACTTGGGATTGACAAGAGTAGGGGTTGATGCAATTAACTGCTTGATTTCTTCAAAACTAGCCTTTTCCTCTTTGGTCCAAGTGAACATTAGGTTCTTCTATAACATAAATGTGAGAGACTTTACGATAGAAGAAAGATCAAGGATGAACCTCCTTAAAAAGTTGATACTACCAACGAAACTCTGCAATCCTTTCTTATGGGTGGCAAGTTCCCTAAGAGCTTTCCTTTTTCACTAGAAAGTATACACTTCTTGGGGTTCAAGGACACACTGTTTTCTCTACATCTTTTAAATATATGTCTTAGATGATCAAAATAATCTATTGCATGCTTTGAAAAGATAGTTAT
Source organism: Cupressus sempervirens (assembly GCA_028749045.1). NCBI lineage: Eukaryota > Viridiplantae > Streptophyta > Pinopsida > Cupressales > Cupressaceae > Cupressus > Cupressus sempervirens. Next base: position 734,243,199 of record CM053791.1, on the reverse strand, counting down.
ATCAATCAGATACACTAGAAAAAAAAATTCCAATACACTCTTGAGGGCCATATCCATTACCTTTTAAAATGTGGCACCTATATTGGTTAGTCCAAAAGGAATCTTACAATAGGCATCAGTGCCCCATTTAGTAGTGAAAATAGTCTTATATTTGTTAGACTCTTTAACACTTGATTATAGCCTAAAAAAACATATAAGAAAGAAAATATTTTTGAACCACTAACCTTTGATAGGACTTGTTCCATGGAGGGAAGGGGATGGTGATCTTTAAGAGAAGTCCTATTAAGGTCTCTAAAGTCTACACATAGTCTAACCTCTCCACTCTTCTTCCTAATAGGAACAAGGTTAGCCACCCATGAGGAGTGCTTGATAAGAAAAATAATGTTGGGCTCTATGAGCCTTGACAATTCTTTTCTCATCAGTGGTAAAATATTAGGGTTAACTAGTCTCTGCTTCTACCTAATAGGCTTAGAATTATTATATAAATCTATGGTGTGCTGAGATAATTTTGGGTCAAAACCCTTTAAGTCTTCATATGTCCAAGCAATAACATCATTGGATTCTTGACATAATTTAATAAGGACCTCTTGTTCAATATTAATGTACACCTTTGCAAAGTTGAGAGTCCTTCCATCAGTAATAATGATAGGAATATGATCATCTTTGCTTGTAGTCAGATTTGAACTCTTTTCCTTTGTTTGATCATCATAGTTGAGAATGCCATCCAAGGTGACTAGACCTTTAGGTAACTTATTGGAGTTCAAGTTCAAAATTTGGTCTCTATTGTTGTTTTTACACTATTAAGCAACGAAATACTTAATACCAAGATAAAAAGATCACAACAACCTAAAGATTAGCTAATTCCCATAAGTAGTTATATGTGCTTCAAATCTAGACCCAACTTCAACAAAATCAAAAAGATTTTCTACTCTTTAGGCTCTGCAAATCCAAAGCGGGTGCACTTGCAGGATGAAATATTTATAACATAATACTACACCCATATTTCATTCATTCCATGAAATTCTATAACAACTACACACCCTTTGTAGCAGATTGGTCACAATTCTTCTTAGATCTACAAGTAATTCTAGGAAATAGTAGCTAAATAAGATTCATAGGTTAAATGTAAACAATTGTTGACCAGCTTTGACACTCTTCAAAAATTAAAATTAAATTTGTTTAATTTGGTTTTAAGCTTGATACTTACTCATGATTTTTCCATTAGTAGACTAAACTAATAGATTAGTGCCCTATCCATTGGGATTAAGAGTCTACCCAATTTCCAGACCTAATTAACTATATTACAATCAATATTATAAACAGTTCTCACTGAAACTCATTCTTATACACATCCTTCCTACTACCATGGAGATCCTATCAATTTCACTGAAGTATTTACTTAATTCATTGAATTAAAAGCAATAGTGAAATGATACACAATTTGATTTAATTGCATTCAATTGGACAAGCTTTGCTCATGCAATTTCAAAATAACTAGATAATAAGAATGTAGACAATGTTCAGGAAGAATAGATATGGGGATAGTTCATCTTTGTATTAATTTCCTTTGAAAATTGTATAAAAATTGTAATAAAACTCAAAATGACTCAAGATAAGACATTAAATCCTATAACATCAATGTATTCTTAGATATTTGTAGATAAAACATCATAAAATTTGCATCAAGAAATTGGACCGAACAATACTGAATAATACTAGAATTGTAAAATGACTTAGACCCCTTCTCTAACCCTAGAATCTCATTTATATAGTATGAGATGAAACAAGCTTTAGGCATAGAGAACTGACAGTTGTCCTTAAGAGAGAAAAATATATACAAAGTTACTGTCATAAAACACAAAAAAAATTGCAACAGAAAAAATTTACATCATAAACATTCTTTTGGTGGGACCATTTTCTATTGCATCCTTTTGTTGCATTTTCTTGTCGATGAAAAAGCTAACGATTGGCTTTATTGTTGTTGTGGCTCCTTGGAAGATTTGGTTAATGGAATTGATAGTGATGTTTTGGCTTTGATTCTTGCAAACTCACTTCAACTCAAGGATCTCCATTTATGTCATCATGGACTGATAAGACAACAGTTATATCTATTTTCTCTTCTACCAAGTCAATAGTCTAGATTTTTGTGCTAGCAACTATAATGATTTCTCACTTTTTTCCTCTTCTTCCTTTTGATCTCTTAGAGTTGTGGCTAAGGTAAAGTGGGTTGATCCAACACCTAGATGTGTAGCTTCTACACTAGTAGTTTCTTCAACTCTTTTCAAAATTAGGTTGTCTATCAACCCAGTATCATTGGACTGGGAAGAGCTAGTCCTAGATCCTTTCCTCATTGACCAAATGAACAATGCAACCTGATCCTCACTAAATTTGGCACCTTTCATTTCTTTTGTCCCTTGATCCTCTATATTCATTTTATCTACAACAGAATTAAAAACCAAAGCATCCGCAATATCCCAATTGGGTAGCAACAAAACACCATATGCTCTTATCATTTGTCTCCCTTCTTTAGGGTTCAAGATCTTGAATTCTTGCATCATTTCTTCCTTTATTTGATTTTGCACATTTTCCTCCTCCATTTCTAGATGCTCTCTTTTTAGCTTATTAAATACTTCTTCAAACATTCCCATGTTTGTTCTCTAAGGAAATTAGTAGAAGGCTCTAGATTTGACAAAATTATTATCAAAGATGAACTCATGGTTGACTTGTTCCATTATAGGGTCCAACTCTCTTCCTCTTTAATCTATCATTGTTAATTCAAGGCTTGGCATTGAAGGTTTTTGAGGATTTCCCTCTTCTAACTTTTCTTAAGTAATGAACACTCCCCCTTGGGATCCCAATTCCTCCACCTACTCCCTAGTGAACTATTCATCTCCTATTTGTTATGGGGAATGAGTAGGTGAATATTCCTCAATCTAAGGTGTTTGTTCCTTTATTATTTTCTTCCTCTTGGGCGAGGGTTCAGCAGGTCTTTCCTCAAGAACAACACTTGTTGATCCATTATTTGTTTTCCTTTATCTACAATGGCCCTTTTATTTTGAATTATATTGTAGCCAGGTCTTCTTTGAACAACTAACTATCTTGACCCTATTGTAGGATTAAAAGATAACCTCCTCATGACCTCTTTGGCCTTCTTAGGGAAAGAATTAATAAATAATAGCTTCTTCTCATTCATGACTTCCATGATTCCAAAAAAAGTAGTCATGAGTTTATTCAATCTGTATGCTTCTATTTTTGCATCTTTTAAAGGCTTATGATTATTATCAAAATAGTGAATAAATTCTAAAACCTTAGATTAAACCCTCTATTTTCCCTTTTTGATCCCCTGCTCTTCCAGAGAAAACTCATTCCTTATTATGTCTTTAGGGAAATAAAATTGATGGTCTTTTGCACCAACTTTAGCCCTTTTTCTGAATACATATAAAAAATCCTTCAGTGTCACAAAAATGGGGATGAGACACAACCATCTTGTACTGGTCTAGGAGTTTATACAAGAACAACCAAGTACCTTTTGTCATTATGAAATGATGGGCCACACTACAAGTTGGGAAAATTGAGCCTTTGCCCCTTCTAGCCAATTGTGCTTCCTCTAATCCTCCTAGCTGCCACAACATCTCAACTATCCCTACCTTCAAAGGCACTTGGTAGGGCACTACATGGGGAGCCCCTTAGAAACCATAAACCCTAAAAACTATTGAAATAGGGTATGGTATGATATCTACCCAATTATGTGATACTTTCAAATTAGAAGGATTATCCATGGGTCTGATAAAATCCATCAGTGCCTTGGGGATTCTAGGATCATCTCTTGATGTGAGGCATCTTAACCTAGATGCAAAGTACCTATCAAATCTGACAAAGTTAGCCTCCTCTACATACCAGGTCATGTTTGCACTCCACAACTAAACTGGCAGATCTTCTTCTTCATACTTTTAGTTTAAAACCATCTCCTTTTAAAAATATGTAATCCCTTTAAATAAGAACATATGTATTAATAGTGAATAATGGCCAAAAGTTTTTTCCAACTTGCTCTTTGCAATTCCAACTAACTCTATATGAATTTCCTTCGCTATTAGGATGTAACATCAAAAATAATATCAACACCAAAAGAAGAGATCTGAGTCAACATATACATAAATTTTATTGGCACAAAAATTTCCTCATCCTCACCAAAACCCTACATAGATCCATATATATTTCTATGGCACTATAAGTGCAAATTTCCTTTTTAAATGGCTCTTTAGTAGATGCAATGACTACTGGAAAATTTCCAATTGAACCTATGTGTGCCCTAAGTGCACCATGCCTAATCTTATCCTTCTTAGATAAGTATTCTTTCTCCAATCCTAGTAGGTCAATGGTTACATGATAATCTAAAAATGGTTCTAGACCAAAAACTTCTCAAATTTCTTTAAGATTTATTCTTACTAGGCATTCCCCATCCATTCTTCTCACTATCCTAGTAGCTAGGTCATAATTTTGGGCAATGACCATGAGTAGGTTAGAATCCATAAAAACACCAGGGACCACAAGTTTTCCCAAATCAAAATTCCAAATGTTCCCTTGGGGAGCAAACAATTTTCTTTCTGAGAACCACTTATTAAAAAGATAGAGCCATGTTTTAGTAGTGGTAGCATCTCTAACCTAATTCCCTTTATCATACAAACCATTACAATCCTGAGCCTAGGGTTCATAGAAATTAGCTTTTTCATTTGGGCAAACTCATGTGTAGACTCAGGCAATAATTCTAGAAGGTCATCATGTATATTTCTACTTGCATAATCTACCTTTCCTAAGAAAACTTTCTTTGGAGGCATGTTTACTAGTGACACAAAAATACTATAACTCTTCACCATTTAACAGATTTGGATATTTACTTGGCTCTTCATTATCCTTCTCAAAATTCTACAACAAATGGTAGATACTAAAAATATTTTTCAATTTCAAACGTGTGAGGAACAATTCTTTAGCTAGCTCTTTGCTCTCTGTAATTTTAAAATTTGTTTACATAGAGAAGAAATGACAAAATCTTGCAATATATCTCTAGTTCTAGTTTGCACAAGGAGCTTTCAATTTTCATAAATGACTTGTAAGGAGAAACAGGGTGGTAAAACCTTCTAATTTTTAAAATACAACATCGATTCTAAAAAATTCAACAATCTAGGAATAAAACCATGAGTGACTCATTTTCAATTTGCTAGGTTGGAATTCAACCCAATCAAGTTTCTCTATGTAATCTTTTCCATCCACTATTGGCAACTTATTTTGAACCCACTGGTGCTCATGGACACATGTCACACTCTTGCTATGTCACTATGCATAAACATCAAGTAACTTTCATATGCGACATAGTGACCATCGTTGATTCATCTTAATATAACGATGCATATTTTACAAATGTTTTAATGCAACCATGGTGGGTCCTTAATTTTTCTTTTGGTTGTCATATCACATGCACTAAAGGTTAGGAAAGTTTCCATAGCGACATGGTTCCCACTGTTGATGCATCTTTGATCTAATGGCTCCAATCAACATGTATCCTTTTTTGAGTATGGATCCATGTGGCATGTGACATCAGGCCACCTTGACATGTTGGCATAGTCATTTATAACTATCAACCTTTTTGGAACTACCTTCTAAAATTATGTCCCACTGAATTTTTAATTCTCTAGAAGTCTCCATGTCACTACCAGCAAAGATCTTGCATTTTTTGATGGCAACATAGCGACCACCACAGATTTCAACAAAATTTGGCCCCACAAAATCAACACATTCTTGTTATGATACTATATTTAATGTACCTTTGACATTTCATAATGATGACACAACTTATTAATGACAAAGAAACTTTATGGCACCCATCTTCAATGTTGGCCCCACCGTGTTTCCTTTTACAGGAGGTCGCTGTGTCATGACCGACTATATTCTCACAAATTCTAGTGATGACATAGTGACCACCATGATTATGTAGAGATCTAGCATCATAAAACATTGCATGTTCTAACTAGTATCTCTTTACTGTGCCTGAAATTTCTGACATCCCATCCATGCCATCAAAAATCACAAATAGTAATAGAAATCTAGGTGCCTGCCTTTTGGAATTGGGTCTCACCATGTTTTTGTTTTGTGATGGTTATCATGTCATGAAGGGTAAAAACCTTACAATTTTTGGTGTTGACATAGCAACCACTATTGATCTAGGAAGATCCAACAATGTGGGCAAAACACATTAAATTTATGCTTACTTGACTAGATCCTAGTTGTAATATATGCTTGGTTGCTATGTCACATATAATAAAGTGAATGCAAGTTTCAATAGTGACAAGATGACCACTATAGATCATTGAAAGATCTAGCAATAAGAAACATTTCGGGAAATACAGAGCCAAAATGAAAAATCTTTACAAGGTTCCTGAAATATGTATTTTTTAAAAATGACTTTTCCCACTCATTTTTTAAAAGTGAAACATATGACCTAAAGGGCTCAGTTAGGGCATAAATATTATTTAATTAGGGTTTTTTTAGGGCTAATAATTTGAAAAGGAACCAAACCCTCATTTTCTCATAAGAACTAGGAAAAATCATAGAATGACAAATTCATAAAAACATGAGGCAAAAATATGACCAATAGTGGCTCTGTCTGGGGACAATGAATATGCAAAATTCATATGAGATCACAGAATCCCTAGGGAAAGAAAACTACATTCCTAACCTAAACTTCTTAACAACTTTAAGAGATTAACCACATAAGAAAAAAGATATACAAAAGACACAAAGGATTTACATAAAGTAAATAAAACCCTAGACTTGTCCATGGAAGAAAACAAGTATTTTAGCAAAAATACCTCTTCAAGAGCTATCCATGAACTAGTAGTTCAAGAATATTTCTTGATAGATCCTTCAAACTATAAGAGTCCTCCCCCCATGTGGCTTCAATTAGATAGTGACCTAACCATATAGGATCAAATTTACCATGTTTTCTGTTATCTTCAATCTTGGCATTCCACATTAGAATTAAATCTTCAATTTCAAACTTCTTATTTATTGTTCTTCTATCATAAAGTGTCTTGAACTGCAACTATAATTTTTGGTGTATGACAGATGCTTCTTTCCTAGTCTCAATTAGTCCTACTAACTCATCCAACCTCTCCTGCATATCATCAATAATATACTCATCATAAATTTGGATGTAATTATATGGACCCATTAAATTGTTCTAACGCATCCTTGCCTAGATTCCATACACAATGTCAAAAGGTGCTACACCTATGGCTTTCTTCATAGTCACCCTATCAATCCATATTGCTAATTTTAATTTGGAATCTCGAGCCTTTTTTAATCATCCAAACTCCTTTTAATAGCTTTTAGCAAGATTTCATTTGTGGATGCAGCTTGTCCATTCCCTTGTGGATGATATGGGGAAGCTATTGATCTTGTTATACCATACTTGTCACAAAACTTTATGAATTCCTCAAACCCAAAAAACATTGCATTATCTATCAAAATCTCCTAAGAGCATCCAAATCTTGAAATAATATTATTGAGAATAAAATTATTCACAACCTTGCTACTAGCATTCCTTGTAGGAATAGCCTCTACCCATTTTGTAAAATAGTCAGTAGCTACCAAAATCCATGAAAAACCAATGTTGGACTTAGGAGATATTTCACCTATAAAATCCATCCCCCATGACTAGTATGGTGCTTGGACCTCAATTGGTTTTAATGGTATATTCCCTGAGAATTTTAGTTTGCCTATAAATCTTTGGTAATCATCACACTTTCTAATAAGTATCTAAGAATCTTTGAATAGATAAGGCCACCAAAATCCAACTCTCATTACTTTATGGGTAGTAGTTTTGGCCATATAATGCCCTCCATAAGCTCCTGCATGCATTTTAGTCAATATCTGCTTTGATTTCTCTTGATCAATACATTTCAATAGCTCTCCCTCAAAGTTTCTCCACCATAAATTGTTCCTAACAATGATATATCTGATGGCTTGTAATTTTTTCTTCTCTTCTCATTTTCAGTCAAATGGGATGGGCCTCCATATGTCTCAGATAACATATAACATGAGTATACCACTCACAATGGTCCATATCACATAAATCTGATCTCAAGTCATCTACTACCAAATTTATCTAATTAGAATTTGAATTTGATTGGGCCATAAGCTTTGATAATCCTTGACCTCTTACTAATTTTGTGATTTGGATATCAAAGTTAAATTCTTGGATCATGTTGATCCATCTACATCTTCTACTTGATACCTCCTGCTGAGAGAATATATCTTTTATATATGCATTAGGTACAAATGCAATGACAATGGCACCTGCTAGATAACATCTAAATGATTTTACAACTTTCACCAAGGCATAAGCTTGCTTCCCATTTATTTCATACTTCAGTTCAGTAGGCTACAAGTATTTGCTAAAGAATGCAATTGGTTGTTCATATCCCTCCTCATTTTTCTATAATAAAAATGCTACTACAGTATGGAAGGATGCAAAAAAAAATATGTGCATGGGCTTTGTGTAATCTAGGTCCTAAGGTCTAGAGCATTCTGTATAGTACTTTTAATGTCTTTAAAATCTTGTGAAGGTTCCCCATCCCAATTAATAACAACTCCCTTCTTGAGCATTTTGGAAATAGGTCTGCTAATTTCAACAAAATTTGTAAGAAATCTTCTAAAAAAATTGACTTGCCCAAAGAATGATTGTATTCCCTTCACATTCTTTGGCTCAGGGGCATTGTTAATGGAAGTTACTCTTTTAGGATCTATTTTTACACCATCTTTTGATAGTATATGTCCCAACAACTTTCCTTTTGTCACCCCAAATGTACATTTTTTCAAATTCAAAGATACTCATATTCCAAGGCTTTGATGAAAATTTTCTCCAAATGTCTACAATGGTCCTCAACCTTCTTGGAGTATGCTATGAGTTCATCTTGATATACTACCATAAACGTGTTAATATAATCATGGAAGGCTACATCCATAGCCCTTTGGAAAGTTCCACCTGCATTAATCAACCCAAATGACATTCTCACATATACATAGGTACCCCATGGAGTTTTGAAACTTGTATTAAATTTGTCATTTTCCTTCACTAGAACTTGATTATACCCTAAAAAACCCATCCATCATGGACATCAATTTAGAGCCAGTTACCTCTTGCAACATAGCTTCCATGTTTGGCAACCCATAATTATCTTTCAAGGAAGTTATATTCAGGTTCCTAAAATCTACACACAGTCTTATGTCTCCATTATTTTTTCTAATACGCACGAAATTTGAAACTTGAGTAGAATGCCTAATTGGTTTGATTATCCCCCCATCCCTCAACTTCATTAACTCTTCTTGCATTTTGGGGGCTAAGGTAGGATTCACTAGTCTCTGCTTCTACCTAAAAGGTTTGACATTCTCTTTTAGTGGTATTACATGTTGGAATAAGTCTTCTCTATAGGCCTTAAGGTCATCATATGACCATGCAAAAACATGTTTTTACTTTCTCAACAAGACAACTAAAGGTTTTCTAATTTCAGCAAATAAATTCTAACCAATATAAACTTTCTTTGGAGCTTCTGAGGTGCCTAGCTTTATTTTTTCCAATTATTGAGGCTTATGATCTCTAATTCCATATTTCACCCTATCTTGGTTGTCAAACATATTCTCTAATACAACCAACCCTTTAGTTACTTTATTAGTTTTTAATTGTATGATCTCTTCACCAAAAATTATTTCCTTACCATCTGTGGTTTCAATTAAAACACTACAATCTAATTCTTGACCATGGTATTTATCTTCACTTAAAAATAAATTCATAATATCTTTATCATCCTCAAAAACTTACCAATTCTCTATATTTTCAGGTAAGGATGGTTGATTATGAACCTTAATCTATGAAATTCTTGCAAATGATACATCCTTGGGTTTGATAGCTACATTCATCAATAGATCAGCCATCTTATTTTGACTCCTATCCCTCGAGGAAATACCAAATGCATCAAACAATTCAATTTGATCCTACACAACATTTTTTGTTCTGGGAAGCACAAGTTTCCCTAACTTGAGAAACCACTAATTCAGAGTCATCTATGTTATGTAGCTTCTTGATTCCATGGTGGGTCACAATTCCCAATCCTAATAGGAGAGCCTCATAGTCTGCTATATCATTGGTACATGAAAAATTCAATGTGAATGAATATCTAAATGTGTTCTTCTCAGGGGAAACAAAAACAAATCCTACTCCTGAACCTTCTTTGGAGGTGGTCCCATCAAAGTACATGGTCCATAGAATTTGAAAATCCATGCACCATTCAACTTCATGTGCAATCATAACAAGAAGTTTCTCAACTTCTTGAATAATCATTTCTACCATGAATGCATTCACACCAATTTCTAAGAACCAAGTTGAATCCTTATCAATTCCTTCTTGTAGAATATGATTAACCAATGGCTCCCTATCTACTCTAACATCCTTATGACCTGTGTGAAAAGTTTCATAAGATAAGTCACATTGTAGGATACTTCCTATAGCAGCACTCTATTTTCTAGAGAGCAACATTCCATAGTGTGGAGGAATATCAACTACAAGAGCTGACATTGTCAATTCTACATTAGAGTATTTAGCCAGCTTGAATGGAAATGCATTAATAGTTCCTATGACTAGGACATCTCTAGCATCCATACCTCTACATCTACCTTATTTGGTGTCTATCTTTAGACCTAAAGCTTCCATAACTTTGAATGGCATGATGGTATTAGAGGCTCTTGAGTCTATCATGCAATTTTTTAGAGTCTATCCTTTAATAATCAGACTAAGAAAAAATGGGTCAATATCTTGTAAATAAGCCACAGATGAATCATCTAAGAACATTTGGGGAATTTGGGAGACAATTCCATTATCTTCAATGATCACTGGCATTTGTTGTGTGACATTTTGTTCAATACTATCTCTACTATTACCTATTCCACTTAACTATGACAAGGCTTTATTCTTATGCTCATCAATCTTAAATAATTCAAATAAAGGTACTTTGATAGTTATTTGTGACAACATAGATATCATATCAATAGGTTTAGATATAGTGGGCTTTACAAGCATATATGGAGTGGAAATCTTTTGAACAATAGGCACTATCATTTGTTTGGCCAAATCAAATCTAGACTTCTTCTCTTGCACTATTTCTTTGGGTGTATCACTTGTCTAAAATTGTACCTTTTTCTTTGGCTCCCATTTCTTGGCCTTATTTTCTTTAATATTTGTTGTATTCACACTAGTCTTCTTGTTGTCATCCTTCATCTTGTGGGTAATGTCTTTTATGAATATACAAGAAGGCTTACCAGATTCATTACCAACTATCCTATTTCTCAAATTATAATTACTATGGACTTGAGAATCATCTCTACACTAATTTTGTCAATCTTCTCTTTAGAAGGCATTCTCAAATTTATATGATCAACAGCTGAGGATGTAATACATATCTTGTCTTCATCATAATTTTCATCATCTGCAAATATTTACTAATGGTGTAGGTAGTAAGTCGCTCTCTAACTAGTAATGTCATTTTCATTTTCCTTTAAGTTAGAATTTACATAATCATCACACATGACAACCATATTAAAACTTACATCATCGTGGCTCTTTTCTTCTTATTCCTCCTCATTCTAGGCACTTTGGTCTATGGTAAATGATTGAGAAACTACATAGTAATCTGAGGAATGAGGTGATTGACATATGATGCACCATGGTACATCATCATTCATATTGACAAAATTTCTTTGTAAAGGATCAAGGGTACCCTTGTCTTTTAGAATTGGTTTTCCATCCTTCCATTAAGTGGTATAGGGGTAATTTTTCATTCTTGGCTATCTATTAAAATGGTTATTATTCACTAGGGCCTTCTCACCAACATTAGGTTTATGTGTGCTAAAAATCAGTGGGTTCATCTTCTTCAATAAGTCTAATACTTGACCTATTGTGGCTTCTTTAGGTTTCTTATTCAAAAGAGTTTTATCATTCTCCTTTTTGTTGTTCTTAGGATTGAACAACTTTTGATCATCTCTCTTATTTAGTTTGCTAGATGCTTTTCTATTGTTTTCAATATTTACTATTGGTCATGTTTTTGCCTCATGTTTTTATGAATTTGTCATTCTATGATTTTTCCTAGTTCTTATGAGAAAATTAGAGTTTGGTTCCTTTTCAAATGATTAGCCCTAACAAAAACCCTAATTAAATCATATTCATGCCCTAAGTAAGACCTTTAGGTCATATGTTTCACTTTTGAAAAATGAGCAAGAAAATTCATTTTTTTTAAATATACATTTTAAGAATATTTTAAAGATTTTTTATTTTGCCTCTGTATTTCACCGAAATGTTTCTTACCATCAAATCTTTCTATGATCTATGGTGGTTGTCTTGTTGCTATAGAAACTTGCATTCACTTTATCATATGTGACATAGCAACCAAGCATATATTACAACTGGGACCCATTCAAATTAATGTGTTTTGCCAGCATCATCAGATCTTCCCAGATCAATGGTGGCTGCTATTTTGCCACCAAAAATTATAAGGCATTTTACCCTTCATGACTTGGTGACCATCACAAAACAAAAATATCATGAGACCCAATTCCAAAATGTAGGTGCTGAGATTTTTATTACTATTTGTGATTTTTGGTGGCATGGATGGGATGTCAGAAATGTCAGGTGCAATAAAGAGATACTGGTTAGAATGTATCATGTTTTATCACACTAGATCTCTATAGAATCATGATGGTCACTATGTCACCACCCAAATTTGTGAGAATTTAGTTGGTCACCACATGGTGACCTCCTGCGAAAGGAAAACATGGTGGGGCCAACACTGAAGATGGGCACCATAAAGTTTCTTTGTCATTAATAAGTTGTGTCATCATTATAAAATGTTAGAGGTGCATTAAATGAAGTATCATAATTAGAATGTATTGATTTTATGGGGCCAAATTTCTTTGAAACCTATGGTGGTCGCTATGTCACCACTGGAAAATGCACTTGGATCTTTGCTAGTAGTGACATGGTGACTTCTCGTGAATTAAAAATATGGTGGGACCTAATTTCAAAAGGTAGCACCAAAAAGGTTGATAGTTATAAATGACTATTCTAGTGTGTCAAGGTGGTCTAATGTTGCATGTTGCATGGATCTATGCTCAGAAAAGGATACATGTTGATTGGAGCCATCAGATCAAAGATGCATCAACGGTGGGTACCATGTTGCTATGGAAACTTCCCTGACCTTTAGAGCATGTGACATGGAAACCAAAGGAAAAATAAGGACCCACCATAGTTGCATTGAAACTTATGTAAAATATGCATCGTCAGATTAAGATGAATCAACGATGGCTGGTTGGTTGGTTGTTCTTGTATAAATTCTTGCACTAGTACAAGATGGTTGTGTCTCATCCCCATTTTTGTGACACTAAAGGATTTTTTTTATATGTTCAGAAAAAGGGCTAAAGTTGGTGCAAAAGACCATCAATTTTATTTCCTTGAAGACATAATAAGGAATGAGTTCTCTCTACAAGAGCAGGGGATCAAAAAGGAAGAATGGAGGGTTTATTATAGAGTTTTAGAATTTATTCATTATTTTGATAATAATTATAAGCCTCTAAATGATGCCAAAACTAAGGCAGATAAATTGAATAAACTCATGACTACTTTTTCTGAAATCATGGAAGTCATCTTTATTAATTCTTTCCCTAAGAAGGACAAGGAGGTCATGAGGAGGTTATCTTTTACTCCTATAGTAGGGCCAGGGTAGTTATTTGTTCAAACAAGACTTGGCTACAATATAATTCAAAATAAAAGGGCCACTATAAATAAAGGAAAACAAATAATGGGATTAACAATTGTTGTTCTTGAGGAAAGACCTTATGAACCATTGCCCAAGAGGTAGAAAATAATAAAGGAACAAACACCTCAAATTGAGGAATATTCACCTACTCAGTCCCCATTACAAATAGGAGATGAATAACTCACTAGGGAGCAAGTGGAAAAATCAGGATCCCAAGTGGGAGTGTTCATTACTCAAGTAGAGTTAGAAGAGGGAAATCCTTAGGAACCTCCAATGCCAAGCCTTGAATTAATAGTTACAGACTATAGAGGAAGAGAGTTGGACCATGTAATAGAATAGGACAGCCACGACTTCATCTTTGATGATAATATTGTCAAATCTAGAGCCTTCTACCAATTTTCTTGGAGAACAAACATGGGAATGTTTGAAGAAAGATGCAATAAGATAAAAATAGAGGATCTAGAAATAAAGGAGCTAGATGTGAAAAATCAAATAAAGGAAGAAATTATGTAAGAATTCAAGAGCCTGACCCCTGAAGAAGGGAGACAAATGATAAGAGCATCCAATGTTTTGCTGCTACCCAATTGGGATATTGCAGATGCTTTGGTTTTTAATTCTGGTGTAGATAAAATGAGTATACAGGATCAAGGGAAGAAAGAAATACAAGGTTCCAAATTTAGTGAGGACCAGGTTGCATTGGTCATTTTGTTAGTGAGGAAAGGATCTAGGACTGGCTCTTCCCAGCTTGATGATACTAGGTTTATAAGCAACCTAATTGTGAAAAGAGTTGAAGAAACTACTAGTGTAGAAGTTGCACATCTAGGTGTTGGATCAGCCCACTTTACCTTAGCCACAACTCTCAGATATCAAAAGGAAGAAGAGGAAAAAGTTAAGCAACCAATTGCAGTTGCTAGCATAGAAATCCAAACTAATGACTTGGCAGAAGAGAAAATAGATATAACTATTGTCTTATTAGTCCATGATGATATAAATGGAGATCCTTGAGTTGAAGTGAGTTTGCAAGAATCAAAGCTAGAAATATCACTATCAATTCCATTTAGTACATCTTCTAAGGAGCCACAACAACAATAAAGCCAATCATCAGCTTTTTCATCAATAAGAAAATGCAACAAAAGGATGCAACAGAAAATGGTCCCACCAAAAGAATGTTTCTGATGTAATATTTTTCTGTTGCACAAATTTTTGTCTTTTATGACAATAAGTTTGTATATATTTTTCTATCTTAAGGACATGTATCAATTCTCTATGCCTAAATCTTGTTGCATCTCATACTATATAAATGAGACTCCAAGGCTAGAGAAGGGGTCTAAGTCATTTTACAATTCTAGTATTATTCAGTATTAGTATTGTTCATTCCAGTTTCTTGATGCAAATTTTATGATGCTTTCTATGCAAATATCTGAGAATACATTGATGTTATAGGATTTAATGTCTTATCTTGAGTCATTTTGAGTTCTATTACAATTTTTATACAATTTTCAAAGGAAGTTAATACAAAGATGAACTATCCCCATATCTTTTCTTCCTGAACCTTGTCTCCATTCTTATTATCTAGTTATTTTGAAATTGCATGAGTAAAGCTTGTCCAATTGAATGTAATTAAATCAAATTGTGTATCATTTCACTATTGCTTTTAATTCAATGAATTAATTAAATGCTTTAGTGAAATTGATTGGATCTCCATGGTAGTAGGAAGGATGTGTATAAGAATGATTTTTAGTGAGAATCGCTGATAATATTGATTGTAATATAGTTAATTAGGTCTAGAATTTGGATAGATTCTTAATCCCAATGGATAAAGCACTAATCTATTAGTTCAATCTATAGATGGAAAAATCATAATTATCAAGCTTAAAACCAAATTAAATCAATTTTATTTTAATGATTGAAGAGTGTCCAAGTTGGTCAACACATTTACATTTAACCTCTGAGTCTTAGTTAGTTGCTATTTCCCCGAAGTACTCATAAATCTAAGAAGAATTGTGACCAATCTACTATAAGGGATGTGTATTGTTATAGAATTTCATGGAATGAGTGAAATATGGGTGTAGTATTATGTTATAAATCTTTCATCCCTTAGGTGCACCCACCTTAGTTTTACAAAGCCTAAAGAGTAGAAATTCTTTCTGATTTTGTTGAAGTTGGGTCCAAATTTGAAGCACATATAATGATTTATGCGAATTAGCTAATCCTTAGGTTGTTGTGATCTTTTTATCTTGGTATTAAGTATTTTCTTTCTTAATAGTTTAAAAACACCAACAAAATGGTGACTCTACTGGGGAGTTGGTTAGCAACAACATATATTTTTGTGTAAAAGGTATTGTAGTTTCTTTGGTCTTATTGTATACGTGTTTTTCAAATCATCTCAACAATTACTTGTGGTTATAGTGGATCTATTTAGTGACAAACCTTGATAAGTTAAAAAAGAAAGAAGAAAAACTATAGTACCACAAGTGTACACTAATGTATATAGCCCTTATGAAGTGTCTTATATGTGAAGCAAGAGTTGTAGTCCTATGTTCCTTTTGATTGGTTCCTTTATGTGTCAATCTATTTTATCTTGTGCCTTTTCCTTGAAGTCAAAAGCTATTTTATTGTTATATTCTCCCTAAAATAGGATGGTGACTTAGTCAAGGTTTTGAAGCTTGATAAGTAATTCCCACAAATGGCTAACAAAAGGAAAGGTACATGAGCTTATGCTCAAGCCAATCCTGATATACTATTGTATATTGATTTAACCCAAGGTGGTAGGAAGAACCAAAACAAAAAGAAAGCAGAAGTAAATCCTACTAGGAAACCAAAGGGTAGTACATCAATAAATTCTCAATACCAACTGATAGTAGTTAGAGAATCCTTGTCATTAAGTTCAAAATCATAGACAACTAGGCTCTTAAGAGGAATGTTCAGTACTCCATTACAAGAAGATCAAGCTTACCATGACAAGAATTTTTCCTCAGTAGGAGAAGTATTAGATAGACTAGATGCAATAGATGAAATGAATTATAGGTTAGGATATGGGAATTTCATGAAAGACCCTTTCAATCCTATAATAGTTTTGTATGAGGAGAAAAACCTTATAGATCTTGATGACCCTACTAATTCAAAAGAAATTTTTGCAAACCTGAAGGAGGTATGCTCAGAAATAGAAATCTTGGAGAAATGGGTTGTAGAAGAGGAAGCCAAACATGCCCATTTGGAAAATGAGAGAGAACAAGCTACAATGAATGCTCTCATTGAGAGAGATAATTTTCTTAGAAGAATGGTTTCCCTAAAGGATCAAAATAAGAAATTGGAGGAAAGGACCTCAGTCCTTCATGCTAATGTTTTTGGGGATATTGATAGTCTGAGATCCAAAGTTCAAGAACAAGAAAATCTTGTAAGTCAAAGGCAAGAACATATCATTTATCAAATCCAACCCTACAAGTCTGTTCACACAAACCCTATAGAACTGATTGTGAAACTTATAGATAAAGGAAAGGGCAAGGTTGTAGTAATCCAAATAAATGAACCTTAAGTTATGCCAAGTAAACCTATAAAATCCCCATGTATAAATTAGATCTAGATCTAGAAAAGTCCAAAAAGGAAAAGGAGGATCTTGCTAAAGAACTTTAAAATGTTGAAAATGAAGCTTAGGTAGTATAAACTAGAAGAAAAATCCAATTTATCAGGTCCAATTCTACATTAGCCTCATGGCCTGATTTGTTCACCCAACCTACAACTTTTGTACCTACTTGTGGAACAGTAGTCTCTAACAAGACCATGTCACAATCTACCCCTATCTCATCATCTACTATTAATAAAAGATGATCTATCCCCATATCTTTTCTTCTTGAACCTTGTCTCCATTCTTATTATCTGGTTATTTTGAAATTGCATGAGAAAAGCTTGTCCAATTGAATGCAATTAAATCAAATTGTGTATCATTTCACTATTGCTTTTAATACAATAAATTAAGTAAATTCTTTAGTGAAATTGATAGGATCTCCATGGTAGTAGTAAGGATGTGTATAAGAATGAGTTTCGATGAGAATTGTTGATAATTTTAATTGTAATATAGTCAATTAGGTTTGGAAATTAGATAGGCTCTTAATCCCAATGGATAAGGCACTAATCTTTTAGTTTAGTCTATAGATGGAAAAATCATAAGTATCAAGCTTAAATCATTAAATCAATTTTATTCTAAAGCTTGAAGAGTGTCAAAGTTGGTCAGCACTTGTTTACATTTAACCTTTGAGTCCTAGTTAGCTGCTATTTTCTAGAATTAATTGTAAATCTAAGAAGAATTGTGACCAATCTACTATAAGTGATGTGTATTGTTATAGAATGTCATGGTTTGAGTGAAATATGGGTGTAGTATTATGTTATAAATCTTTCATCCCTCAGGTGCACCCACCTTTGTCTTACAAAGCCTAAAGAGTAGAAAATCTTTCTAATTTTGTTGAAGTTGGGTCTAGATTTGAAGCACATATAATTGTTTATGGGAATTAGCTAATCATTAGGTTGTTGTGATGTTTTTATCTTGGTATTGATTATTTTTTTTCTTAATAGTGTAAAAACACCAACAGCCTCCATACAGACTTTGGAGCTTAGACTAACTTTTAGCAAAGAACTCTGCTTCATTTTGCAAGAAATTGACAATCTGCACAACAAAGTCAAAAATTTGCAAATTTGTGCAATTATTAGGAATAGCATGCCTTACAAAAATTTTGATATGTTGCTCCTTTTCATCAAAAACTTTCTCTAGTATATCAAAAGAAGCACCAATATCTACAAGCCTATCAACATATTTATTTTCTCTCTTAGGGATACTCTGGATATTGACTACTTGGAAGTCCTCAAGAAAATCCCAAACTCTATGCTTTTATGATTTGAGAAAGTTCTTCTTGGTAACATTCTAGCTTCTTACTTGATTAACAACCAACTCACTATCCCAAAATACCTTCAAGGACTTGATTCCTCACCTTTGTGCAAGTTGGAGACCCTAGATCGGAGCTTCATACTCTTCTATTTTATTAGACTAGTTGAGTTGGAGCCTATAAGAGAAATAATATTTCTCCAATTTAAGGGAAATGAGCATGACACTAGCACCTGATCCATTTTTATTTCTTGAGCCATCAAAGAACATGCTCCACAATCTATCATTATCTTCTTTATTTTTTATGAGATTAAAAATAGGATCATCCTTTTCTGATATGCAATAGGTGTCAAGGCCTATCTCTAGAGCTTCTTGTACTGGGTCAAACTAATAAGCAGTGGCCCACTAATCCAAAAGAAATTCAAGCACCTCTACCAAAGAAGTGGTAGGCTCATGTGCTATGTCTCCATCCTCTCCTTCAAAGATAGTTTAATTCATGTTTATGGGACTAGGTGTGTAGACTTCTATATGATTGAGGGCTAGAGGTCTACTCTTATGGAAGCTTTTGTTCCATACCTTTTTTCTAAAAAACATGTAAGACCAATCAGATGAAATATAGTGACCTATTTGTATAGTAATGTCTCTAGAAAGACATATGGAAAAATGTGGTTTGACCTCAACTACTAATATGTCTTATGTTATAGTCCAATCAAGGCAAGCATGCAATGACATTTCTACATTTTTTAAGACTCCTACAATCTTGATAGAGCTTCAATCTAATTGAAGCACATCTCTAACCATTGGATTTATATTTGATACCCATGAGGTTAGCTACATGTTTAGGCATTATAGAGCTACTAGACCTTGAATCTATCATACAATTATGCACTATTTTTATCTCCTATGATTAAAGAGATAGAGAATGGAGGAGGCCTGATTTTCTTACTTATTTCTCCTTCTATCATTGGCTACATCAAGCTTGTTGCATTCTCCTCTCTTAGCAGTTGATCTTTCACTTCTATTCTCTCTAGCTCCAACTATAGTAGCTTCTTCTATGATGGTATAGTAGCAATAGCATCCCATATAGAGATATTGACATTAGTCTTTTTCATTTGATCTACCACATTGAAATGTGGAGCATCAACTACTTTGATTGAAGCTTTAGGAACTGTATGGATTGGTGGTTAAATTTGAGAAGTCTGAGATTCAGTAGACTTCTTGTTTCTCATATCTCATATCTATTGAGGGGTACCATTCAAATTTTGAATTCATCATTGGCACATGAGGAGTAGCATCTAAAGTTGAAGCTTGATTAGGTGAGGGAGATGTATCATCTTCAACATCTCTTCTCTTACTTTAGGTGTTGTAAGCTATGGCATCATGATTAGCATGGTAGTGTTCCTCTGAATGATAGTTCATGAAAGAATAATCTCTCTACTATTGTAGATGAGAAGCATCAATAGGATGATTAGCATTGTATTGTTGCTCTAATACTTGTCCTTGTGTAGTTAATGCCAAATAAGACTCTTCACTCTAACACATAGAATATCCATAGGAGTCATTACAAGAAGGACAAAAGTCTTGATCTTGAGGAAGATTATTTTGAGGGACTAAAACCCTATTTAGGTTGGTATCTATAGTATGACTGTTGTCGATAGGTCTATTCTAATTGTAGGGGACATGACTCTAGTTTGGAGATCTATTATATATAGGACCTTGATACTAAAGTTGGGGAGGCTTATTATTTTGAGCTTTTTTCCTCTTCATGGTCACCAACTCATTTCTCATTTTTCGCATCACTACATTGTTGTCCTCCATCTTCTTTTCTTGATCCTACAACTTCTTATCCATATTTTGCATCAACATTTGCATCATGGCCTCAATATTATCAACTCCATTGGAAGAGATAGAAGCTATTGGGACCACAACAAGGGATTGACTTGCAGAGGAAGTAGGAATAGGGGCTACAATAGGTTGATGATTGGGCATGTCAAGAAAGAAAGGCATTGGGAGCCTTGGGGCTAACTTCCCTCCTTGAATCAAAATATTTTCTACTCTTATAGAAATGTCATAAGCATTTGGTAAAGTGTCTCCTCCCATAGATTGCAGAGTAGTAGTAATATCACTATTAATGGCTCAAAGGTAATACAAGAATATAGTACCAGGAGAAGGCTTTATTGTAGTTGGTATTCTATCCCATGTCATATGAAATCTATAATTAAAATCTATCATATATTGATGGGGTGCTCTCTTGATGGTTGCTAACTACTCTAAAATTGATAGGTGATCACTTTTGTTCTCAAAATGTTTACAAATCCCTACTCCTAACCCATCCCAATCAGAAATATAGTTATGAGGAAAACCTCTATACCATTGCAATGCTTTTCCTTTTAAGGGTGAATCTAGAAGCCTAAAAACAACATCATCCTTTGTAATACCATGTATATTATAGAATTTGAAATCTCTTGAATATGTTCTATAGGAGAGATGGAAGTTTCACCAACAAAATTAGGTATACTTTTGAGAGCTAACACTAGAATATCATGTCTTTGAGCCAACAAGAGAGGACTCCCACCATTAAAGGTAGAAAATGCATGTGCTCTAGGTTGTGCCATATGGAATAATGACTTATTTATATGAAAATATGGCAACCCAGGAAGTGATCTATCAATAGAAGGAGTTGAAAGAGATCTTGTAGGTGTATGTGTTACTTCTACACTCCTAACTAGTGATAGAGATAATCTATTTCTCTTTTTTCTAGGGTTTGAAATGAAAGCTCAGTGTAATGAAAATTGCCTCTAGAAGATGCCCTTGTATGATCCTTGGGGACAAATCATAGTAACTTGGTCTAGAAACTAGATATATTGTAGGATAGAGTCACCAAGTACTTGAAAATGAACCTCTTGAAGGCCTAGACATAATGAGAGAAACACTATCTTCTCAACATGTATTGGAACTTTTCTTCTTTGACACAAGTGAACTTATAAAGCTTAAAGTTTTTTTCCATTGTGCATGCGGAAAACTATTGACACAAAATCTTTTACCCTTTCTTGAAGTCTTACATAAAGGCAGCCTTGAGTAACATGGAAACAATCTTAAAAGTGTGGGACTTTGTGACTTGAGATTGAATCTCTGGAGAAGGTTGGTTTCCTTACTATCAGGATGCACCTAACTATTTCTTGAGAGGAAAAGGGAGAAGGAATGCATGGAAGAAAACTACCTAATCTAATCTACGAAGAGGTGATACACAAAATTGTATGTTTAACCTTATCTCTACCCAAGAATGTATAGTTCACCAATACAACCTCAAAGTATACTAGTTCAATCCTTAATTAATCCAACACCCATATATAGATCAAAAAATAAGAGAATGCTATAGGGAAGAAACTTCACATTATATCATTCAAAAATCCAAGTAGATATGATCATACAATTAAGAAATGAAAATAATACATTAACACAAGGAAAGAAGGTATTGCATAGTATATTAATGGAAGAAAAGAGATACAATAGAGGAATATATTGACTCAAAGGAAAAAGGAAATTATAGTAGCAGAGCATAAACATGCAATACTATAGAGTCAAGGAAATTATCTGTTGGGACTCAAAATTGAAGCCCTGATTTTGAGTACCATTGAGAAATCAAGCCCTATAAATGCTTTTAAATGCATATGTACTCGACTATACTTGAGAATCTTATGAGATGTTTAATGTTTCTAACACCAAGAATTCAACATGCCTACTCATCCCATGAAGGTAAATTTCCATTCTGAGCCATTTCGTGAAGTCCCATTTTGAGCAATCTCCAATTCTACATTTTTGCCAAGTGTCAAACAATGACAGAAGGCTCTATTTGCAACTAAATATCTTGCACCTAGTAGTGTTTCATGACTCACCACTTTGGTAGTATTTATTTTCCATATTAGAGAGCCTATGTTTCATATTTTGAGTTGTTTTGAATCCATTTCACTAGGTTTTGAGTCCCTCAAAGTTGGTCATTTAATGTTGTCATACTGATGCAATTAGTTCTAAATTCTGGGAGGTCCTATTTGACTTGTTATAACTTTGATCAAGTTGACCAAAATACTAAAATTCCTTTTACATTACATTTTAGAGGTTAGAGACTTGCAATTTTTTGAGTTTGAGCTTATGATGAATCTGTTTGAACAGTTTTCAAACATGATTCCAAATGCAATTTATAACTTTTTACTAGTGTATAGAAATGCAGATTGGTCGGTACCCCTGTTTGGGATGTCATAACTTGAGATCCATGATAGATGAGATTGAATGGATTGTACCACTATGTTGCACTCTAAAAATTCTTCAAGTGTGCCAATTTTCAAATCATGACGAATCCATCTGCATACTTTCCCAAGTCAATTCTATTTGCAAAAAATGTTTTTCTGCCATTGTTTCAATCTACAAAATTCTAAGCCATTGTTTCAATTTGCAAAATTCTAAGAAGCTCACTTTAAATATTTTCCAAATGCATCCATTTATTCATCATGAGCCCAAATCACAAATTTATACCCTCCTCATGACAGTGAACCAATGCCCCAGTTTTTGTCTCCCCAGGTGTCAATTTGAATAGTTTACATAGCCAAATCCAAATGTGATTTGTAGTTTTCTAACATGTTTTCTTGCAGGAAATTTTAAAATGGTAACTTCGATAGTTAATATCTTTTGACTGAGAATTCATCATGAGACGAGATTTGACAGTACAAGAGTATGAAAAACAGAGATTCAGTATGTTTGATTCCAAAGCCTGGTCAGGTGTTTGTCTCAGTTTTTAAAGATAGTCAAAGGACCTTCCTGACACAAAGTTGACAATCTATAGATAGGTGTGAAATGAGTTTTAAATGATCAATCTGTGTATCAATTATCCAAAAAAAAAAATTTTAAAAAAATAGCCAGACCCACTTGGGGCCCAACTAATTTCATTAAGTTGTTATGGCATCTGACTTATTTCAAATATGAACCAATTTTAAATGGCATCTATGAAGCTATATGAAATTCTTGAGCTTTTCTTTGTAGAAATGTATAATAATGAAGCTATGCCTATATCCTCACCTGATAAAATTGGAGGATAATGGTCAAGGATGTTTTAAAATCAGCAAGATCTATGGTTTCCTAGGTTTTCGACCATGTAGCAAAGGCAATAGTATCATTAATATGATTAAGGGGTAGGGTTGTAAATTTTCCCAACCAAAAAAAATGTGGGTGGAGAGAGAAGTTGCAAAAGGAGCATATAAAAATATTTGGCATCTTGAAGGGTGTTGAGGACGATGTCTTAGAGATCTATGTCGATGAAATGATAAATGAAATTGGTCTACATGATAAAGCAAACATAGTTGTGAGAGCATTATTTGGAGGAATGAAGAGGAAGTTATCTCTGGCAATTGTTCTTATGGGAAATAGTAAAGTGGTGATTCTAGATGAACCAACTAGTAGAATGGATCCTTATTTAATGCATTCAAAATGGCAATTGATTAAATGGTTCAAGAAAGGGAGAGTGATTTTACTAGCTACTCATTCTATGGATGAGGCTGACATGTTAGGTGATCACATAGCTATAATGGAAAATGGTTCCTTGTGATGTTGTGGCAATTCTTTTCTGAAGCATTGCTATGGTGTGGGTTACACTTTAACACTAGTAAAGAAATCATAGTGTGCATCATCAACTACTGATATTGTTTTTCACCATGTACCTTAGGCAACACTTCTTACTGATGTTGGGTCAATGTTGTCATTCTGACTCCCACTTGCATCAGCTTCATCATGGAGGTGGTAGTATTAAAGATTGTAAAGATACAGGAGGATACTACCAAAATAACATCATAGCAGAGAGCAAGCCATGGACTAAGGAGGATTGTTTGACCAGTATGGGACCATGTACACAAAGAAGAATAAGCATTTTCATAAAGGGAGCCACATTTTAGAAGGCCACCCACATGTAAATGGAAGTAGCTCATATCAAAGGCAAAACATGTATATAGTAGTGATGGATTTCGAAGGGAGTCATCTTGTAAGAAGAGGGTAGTAGTCAAAGACAGAAGAGAAGTTGTACAAAGAGGCAAGCATTGTAGCCAAAAAAAATGAGCACCCACGCCATCAAAGCAGACATCCACTCCAAGAAGAGCTACCTTTGAAAGGAGCATCCATTCACTTGAAGGCCACAACATTAGGCAAGAAAGTCTACAAGCAATAGACATGTTTGGTATTTATATTTTGTGCCAATTTTTTCCCCAGTTAGCACTTGGCACAAAAGAAACACAGATCTTTTCTACCAATTTTAACTCAAGCAAAAAATGTTATGAGAAGGAGGCATTTGAAGAGGAGATACTCATGCAAACAATGAGTAGGTCACGGTAGAGGAAGCCACACACTAAAGAAGAACACAACAGTTCTATTGTCCCACATTTATTGGGAGAGAGTATTTTCACTTATTTAAATAACAAAGCACTCACATGTCATAGTGTCAACAAGACAAAATGCTTTTGCAAGCCATGGCCTATGTGGTGGGCCTAACCCAATCATTGATAGCTAAAGGTCATCAGAGATAAATTTTGAATGAGCATGCTGACATCATTGCCAAAAAAGTTGAAAAATCTGGCAAGGCACTATGTTGGCACTAAAAAAGGGTGAGGTTTTCTAGTAGCAACATAGCGACTTGCTAGAAAAGCATGGAGATCTGGTGAGAATGATGTAGCAGGTGATGTGGCAATCTAACCAATAAAGATGCAACATGTGGCATGCAGGAAGTTACATCCAAGTTAACAAGATCTTGAAACGTGGCACATCTGATGGCTATCGATATGTCACCAAGAGAAATTTTTAGGGAGGTTAACATAGTGACATGGCGACCCAATAAAAAGTTGACATGTGGCAGTGAGTTGGTAGTGAGGTGGATGAGTTACGAACTGACATGTGGCAGAGGTTTCTAAGGTGGCATGCTCCTCAAGGTGCCACATGGCATCCAAGTGGTAAGGGTCAAATGACAAAGTAGCAGTCAACCAATCACAAGTCAACATGTGGTGAGGGTTGGTCAACAAGTTTGACCCAGAAGAGAATAGTGGGAAATTTTGAAAAGTTTCAAATTTTAATATTTTATTAAAATTTCCTCAAAATTAAGTGTAGATCAAACTTTTAAATAAATTTTGAATTATCATATAGTTCTAAACAATTCAAAAGGTCATTTTTTTAAAAATAAGGTGCTATGAAAGTCATGAATAGGAGCTTGAACTTCAAAGGGGCATCACTGGGGCAATTTTTCTTCAAAATGTGTGCTTCAATATATCGTTGGAACCAAGAGGAAATGAACTTTTTGAATATGGAGTTAGTTTTTGTACAGGTATCCATCAATTTGTGGTATAAGTAGATTTGTGTTTTTTGGAGCATTCTCAATAGAACAGGAATAATTCATCATTGAGCATCAAAATCGGTTGGAGGGAAAATATTGAAGCTCGTTGAAGCTTAAATGAACTCTAAAAATGTTCTCTTACCTTTAAAAGATCATTTCAACTAATTTTTTCCTTCACTTTGAGTTTAGCTTTGGCATCAAAATCGGTTAATTTTTTCAATCAAAATATCTGAATCACTTTACACTTTTGGAGGCCAAAATGATTGAAGATTTTGATGTGCAATTATAGAGAGAGATTAGAGGGATTCTTTTCACAGTTAGGAGAGATTTTTCAAGTGGACACATGTCATCTTCACAAAAAATTTGAGAATTCACTCTCCTCCTATATCTTTCTTTCTTTCATCCATTGTAGATGTTCTAGTTTTTCACTGTAAGACCATAGGCTCTAGTTTTCGGGAGAAAAATCACTCACTACTAAGATACCATTTTTTATAAATTTCTCTTGTATTGAGCAACATTTTAGTTTTATGTAGATAGCTCTCATTTTTTAGGTGATTTGTGAAGCATTTATGTACATCTTTCATGTGTTCATTTTCAAGGAAAATGAATAAAAACATAGCAAGGGGTTTTAATTTCAGTTTGAATCATGTCTCTTGTCATGGATTTGTAATCTTTTCTAGTCTGTGAACAAAGAGCATAAACTAGGTTGCATTTTTTTAAAGATTGTATATGATTGAAGTATCTTGTTGATGGAACAAAGAGCCATGTAATCGCTTGATGTTTATTAGAGGGTTTGTAGATTTCGTGATGGGATAGTTTGAGTATGAGATTCATTTTGATACAGATTTCTATTCACAAAGTGAAAAATAGATCAAGCATCTTGATGTAGAAGTTATGTCAAATATTTTTAGGAGATGTATGGTTGAAATTCATTTAATTTCCCAATATATAAGTCACTAATTAGAGATAGGATCATTAGGTTTTTTTGCTCATACCTAGATCTTGTTGATATCAACATATTAAATCATCTTTCCCCTTTTATGTTGAAAGTTATTCAAAGTTTAACCCTCACTTAGCTTACTAGTTTCATGAGTCATGCTATTAGCTATTTCATGCTTATGATTTCTTGGTTAAGTATAGAATATTTAGGTGTTTCATATGTTATTCTAGATCTTGATTATGCTCATTGCACTAGTCACATAATCAGATCATAAGAGGTTCACCCACATAGGTTTTGTAGAGTGTGAAGTGAAAAAGTATTGTAGCCTTATAGTTGGCCCAGGTTCTTGGTGAATTGTGTCCATTATTGGAGATAGCTGCCCATATATGCATTCTTGCCTTGCATACTTGGTTGTTTCAAACTCTATTAAATTAGGAGCCAACAAAATGATGACTCTACTGGGGACAAAGGTTGTAAATGCCTTAATTATGGAGTTGGAAACCTCTGATGTATTTTGCATATTCAGTTTTGTACGCAAGCTTTATTCTCTTATAGTATTAGTTCTCAAATTGGATGCAAATTGTGTTGAGAAATGATTATGCCTTCAATCAGTTCAATTTGGTGTGAGTTGTTGTTGTAATTTTAGAGTTAAGAAAGTTTTATTTCATCTTTGTGTACAGGTTTCAAATTCAAGATAAATTTGAAGAGGTGTCTTCTATCTGTTGTTGTTTCAAATTAGTTTGTGGTATCTTCAAGACTAATGCAATTTATGTCTCACTTAGTATGAGTGGCAACTTCAAGTTAATCTCTATACCAATGCAGTTCTATACATGAATTGTAACTAGTTGTTGTAGGAGAAGAGAAAATTCAAAAAGGTTGAAACATTCAAAAGGTTGGTAAGATTTGTGATGTGATGGTTCAAAAATTTTAGTAAAGAATTGATGAGATTTTGAGTCTATTGTTGTAAATAGTGGATAGAGAGATTTCAGTCATCTAGATCTTGAGGTATTTTTTTTTCATTTATTTTCTTTTCATAAAAATTGATTTTTAAAAGGTAGTGTTATCCATCAAGTGAGTTTTAGCACTAAGAGGAGGAGAATAGTTTGACAAGTTTCATACACTCCATTGGATTGAGTTTTGGCTTGTTGTATAAAGTTTTTGAAGTGTATTTGAAGAGATTTATTTGGTAGAAGGTTGTATAGATCTACTACAAGTTGTGAATCTAAGATTTATTATTGGTGAATGAGTTTCAAATCTTTGAAAAATGTCAAGTTTCCTTTCATCTAGTATGCAGCTTGCCAGTGAAATTTCTAGATATATTTCTACCAAGCAGTATATGACATTATGTTTTGATGGTATTCATGGTTTCCTAAATTTCAGTCCTAATCATGTTAGAAATAAATTGCCTAAGTTTGGTAGAAACCATGAAAATCTAGCTAGTCATCATGTTGAGTTGTTTAGTGATTTGATGGGTGATTTTGAGATTGCTCATGAAGATGTGCATATGAAGTTGTTTGTTTAGAGTTTGGAAGGTGATGCTAGAGGCTGGTTTTCTTTTCTACCAGTAGGCTCTATTTCATCTTGGGGTGAGTTGCATTTCACCTTCATGGAGAAATTTGGAGAAAGAGTAAGCATATCTTATTCTTATGATGAGTTCTTGAAGATTCATGTTAACTATGATGAACTTGTGCCTCAATTCAATATTAGATTTGCAAAAGTTTTGAATGAGATCCCTGAGAGTTATAGACCCGATGATCAAATGTGTTTAGTTGTTTACTTTGATGCATTTGACAAGAAAATGAACTATCTACTAAGGGATAAAGAACCTAGGACATTATATCAAGCTTTTATGACTATTATAGAGATTGAAAACAATCTAAAATATGGATTGACTAGAAGTCATTTTACTAGAAATGTGTGCCGATATACTGTGTTTGAAAGAGAGGATGAATGTGTTTTGATGCTTCAATTTCAAATCAGCTTATAAATGCCCCTACTATAAGTTTTAATCAAGTGGAAAATTCAGATCAAAATGTGTGTATAAGGAAGGTTAGTTCCGTTACAAATGAAGACACATATGATCATGATGTTATAGTAGTAACATGTATTTCAGACTTTGATAGAAATGAGCAATGTGATGATATTATAGATCAGGGATTAGCTACACTGGCAAGTTCTTGTAATGTTGATTATGTATATGATGATGTTGATAATATTTCTAGACATGAAGTTGCTACACCTAGATCTTAGTCTTGTGCAAGTGATGAGGCTAAAAGTTATGTCTGTAGTCATGAATTTGATATTGTTGATCTGACATGCCATCGAGAGATAACACAAGATGAAGAGTGTGAATCAGATTTATCTCAATCATAGTAAAAAGAATAGAGCACACATGTTTGTAATGTTTTAGCAGTGGATGATAAGGTGGATTCACTTGATCATTCAGTTATGCAAGAAATGATTTCTCTTATTCATAGATTACACCATGTTGAGAATGTTATAAAATCTAAAGTTGAAAGATATTGATCTCAATATGAGTACAAAGAAGCTGAAATTCATTTTTCAAGTGATGAAGATAAATTTGTTGATCTAACATATTGTGAAGAAGCATCATGTGAAGATAATGGAAAGAGTTGTTACTCGAGTCAAGAAGAGGACAGTGCTAGTGCATGTGCATCTCCACATGAATATGATACAAATTGGGAAGAGGAAAGCAATGATAGAATTGAATACTCTTATGAAAGAAAAGGTATGAGTTCTTTATCTAAATTTGAAAGTGGTGAAGAAGAGTTGTCTACACAATATGAGGATAAAGAGATCATTTATAAAGATGAATTGATTGGTTTTGTAGATGAATGTTGTAAAGATGCAAGTAGTAGTAATCAGCACACAAATGATTCTGAGGTCAATGCATCAGCACCTAAAAATAATTGTTTTGCAAGACATTTGAATCACCTTCATGAAGACAATGCAAGTAATATTGACTCATATTCTATATGCTTTGTTGATGGAGTTAGTGGTGTGTCTTCAAGTGATGATTCTGAATTTTCTTCACAAGCTGAAAATCTCCATGAAGATGAAATGGGTAGTGAGTTTAAAGTATATACTAACACTTTATATGATGAAGATGTTTATGATAATCAGCCCATCTTTTGTCCAAATGTTCAAAAGGGATCATTACATGGAGTTATTGATCCTTTGTTTGAAGAGCACATGGAAGTTTCAAATTTAGTTGAGGATAATTTTAATAATGATACATTATCCTACTACTGTAAGAGGTTAGATTTCTTTTCTTCCAAATATGATAGTGAAAATGATAATGATGTTGCATCTCATGACATTGAGAATAAGGTATCTGATAAGGTTGTTATTAAAGATTAGCACGCACCTTGTACAAAGTTTTATGATGAACTTTCTAATATGATGGCTAATCTATTTGTTGATTTCAAAGGACCATTTCAAGATTTTAGATTAGTTTCAAATGCTGACATTGATGATATGTGTGAGTATAAATTTGATTGTTCATTTGAATACAATCCATCTATACATAAGGATGCATATTTTAAAGGTACGTGTGACCTTTTTCCCCATGTTGAATATGATGCCTTCATATTCGAGACTAATAGCATGCATGATTCCATTAATGAAGAGAATTTTGAGTTTGAGTCTGATATGTTTGAGCATGCTGATCAAAACATTCATAATGAGAAAATGGTTGAAAATGAATCTAGTTTTTGTATGCACTATGAAAATGGAGATGTAGATTTAGTTTTGCTAAGTGATGAGTTTTGAGATGCTGATCTAATTGGTGAAAATGATAGGAGAAGTCTTTCTAGTTTACCTCATGAAATTTTAGATGAGAATCAAATTTATGATAGAGGTAAAGGTTTTGTTGAAGTTTGGTGGCTCGAGGGCATTATTTGTACATAGTAGGAGTAGTTGTTTCCCTGCTTTCAATAAACTTGTTCAAGAGAGAAGTTTTTACTATTTTTGGAATGGCTTGCTTCTTCCAGAGATCTAAATCCTTACCATGCCCATAAGGGACATGCATCCCAAGATAGAGCCACTTTTGGCACTCAAAATTGAATCCCCAATTTTGAGTACCATTGAAAAATCAAGCCCTATAAATGCTTTTAAATACATATGTACTTGGTTGTACTTGAGAATATTATGAGGTGTTTAATGTTTCTAAAACCATACATTCAACATGCCTACTCATCCCATGAAGATAAATTATCATTCTGAGCCATTTTGTGAAGTCCCATTTTGAGCAATTTCCAATTCTGCATTTTTGTCATGTCAAATAGCGATAGGAGGTTCTATTTGCAACTAAATATCTTGCACCCAGTAATGTTTCATGACTCACAACTTTGGGAGTATTAAGTATCCATATCAGAGAGCTTATGTTTTAGATTTTTAGTTGTTTCAAATCTTTTTGACTAGGTTTTGAATCCCTCAAAGTTGGTCATTCAATGTTGTCATGCTGATGCAATTAGTTCTAAATTTTGGGAGGTCCTATTTGACTTGTTATAACTTTGACCCAGTTGACTGAAATGCTAAAATTCCTTTTGCATTGTATTTTAGAGGTCAGAGACTTGCAATCTCTCAAGTTTGAGCTTATGAAAAATCCATTTGGTCAGTTTTCAAATGCGATTCCAAATGAAATCTGTAACTTTTTACTGGTGTCTAGAAATGTAGATTGGTCGATACCCCTATTTGGGATGTCATAAATTGAGATTCATGATAGATGAGATTGAATGGATTGTACCACTATGTTTTAATCTAAAAATACTTCAAGTATGCTAATTTTCAAATCATGACGAATCCATCTGCACACTTTCCCAAGTCAATTCCATTTGCAAAAATTACTTTTCTACCATTGTTTCAGTCTACGAAATTATGAGTAGCTCACTTTGACCATTTTCCAAATGCGTTGAGTTATTCTTCATAAACCAAAATCACAAATTTATACTCTCCTTGTGATAGTGAACCAATGTCCTAGTTTTTGTCTCCCCAAGTGTCAGTTTTCCTAGTTTTCAAAGCCAAATCCGAACATGATTTATGGTTTTCTGACATGTTTTCTTGCAAGTAATTTTAAAAGGGTAACTTTGATAGTCAATATCTTTTGACTAGAATTCATCATGAGACAAGATTTGACAGGGTAGGAGTATACAAAATAGAGATTTAGTATGTTCAATTCCAAAGCCTGGTCAGGTGTTTGTGTCAGTTTTTAAAGATAGTCAAAGGACCTTCCTGACACAAAGTTGATAATTTGTAGATAGGTGTGAAATTAGTTTTAAATGATCAATTAGTGATCAAATTTGATTTTAATCAATTCAAGATTATTAATGGATCAATCTGTGTATTAGTTGTCTAAAAATGAAAAAAAATTAGCCGAACCCACTTGGGGCTTGACTAATTTCATTAAGTTGTTATGGCATCTCACTTATTTCAAATATGAACCAATTTTAAATGGGATATGTGAAGCTATATGAAATGCTTGAGTTTTTCTTTGTGGAAATGTATAATAATGAAGCTATGCCTACATCCTCACCTAATAAAATTAGAGGATAATGGTCCAGGATGTTCTAAAATCAGCAAGATCTGTGGTTTCTATAATGTCCCGTTTTATTGACTTTTCAAGTTGCTCTTAGTTTCCTAATTTGAGATCTTATAAATCTTTAAGTGTGTTTCTCCACTTCCAAATTAGTATTTATTCCCAAGATTTTCCAAATCTTTGATGACCAATACACATCTAGGAAAAGATAGCTTCATGTAATTAAGAAGATATTAGTTTGTATTATTCCTTATTATGGGTTTATGCCTTCCTTCCTTAATAATATCCACTTATAATAATATCCTTTAATATCCTTATTAATAATATCCACTTATTATTAATATCTTTTAATGATACCCTCTAGGATTCCCCTTATTTGTGAAAGTGATGTTTTATGCTAAACTTCATACTTCCTTTATCCCTTCAAAAGCATTGATATCTTTTATCAAAGTCGATGTGGAACTTATTCATATCCCCCTCGACCTGATTCAATGTATGTCCTGTGATCCACGTCCTTCAATGCTTCCTTAACACTTGCTCGTTTGGTATGATCTTTAAATTGTGTTTCCCATCATGATTCCAAAATGACCTCTATATTGACGTAGCTGGTCCAACACACAGATGTTTACCAATTGGTATTGCCTTATATTCCTTCCATTTGTTTGATTGTATCTTTCGTTAATCACGCCTCCCTCTCGTGGTTTGGCAAATGATTGTCAATTTGTCGTCATCCACATCCTTAATCAATGTGTGACGAGTTTAATGCAAATTCATGATTCTATTCTGTTCACCAGTAAGAGGACCGATGTTATATTGTATCTCCTTCGCATTTCTTACTGTCCATCCTTCCCAATTGTGGGGTGACATATATTCTTTCTCACTCGATGCCTCATTCCATCCTCTAAAAAATGGTGAGCTGCTCAATGAGATTTGGCGATGAGGTTCCCCATGCTATCTTTGTTCTACATTTTTACTTGCTAATGGAATATGTGGCACTGTTGTTCATACCTCCTTCTCTGATGTCTATTGTTCCTTGATATGTTGCGGTCAATCCTCAGTGTAAAGCCTACTGGAGATTGTGGAATTAATGCTTGATGTAGGACTCGATGAGATTGGGTGCAACCTCCCTTGGAAAATATCGTGATGATCTACTCTATTTACAATCTTACCCCAATTGTAATGTATTTTGTTGTCTTTGTATATACTGGTACTTCTTACTTCTTGTACTCAATGTCTTTTCTTAATCTATTTCCTCCTTTCTTACTATGTGGTTCGGTGAGATGTGATCTGCTCCTCCTCCACGTTGAGTGATAAATTCCCATAAATATGCTTTGATTCATTCACAAGCAGACTTGTTAGTTCACATGAACGGGATCAGTGTAAATTGTTTTATTGATCTATTTTTTCTTAACATAAATTGTCGCATTAGTTGGCTTAGGTTTAGTTTATTTGCTTTTCATATATTCATGTCTAAAGAAATTAATTAATAATGTTTATAATTAATATTTTTATCAATTTATGTTATTATTAAATAGTTGAGTAAAATAGGCTATAAATATTTATCCTTTCAAAGATAATATATATTTAAATATGTTATTTATATATTAATGTTTAAAATATGTTATATAATATAATATTATATGTTATTATAACATATTATGTTAAATGAATATAATGCCATATTGTATTATGGTTTTATATTAATTCTTAATCAATTTATTGTAATTTTCATTGGTTATTAATATCATATATATTAAAATGTGAATATATTATCCTCTTCTTTGGTTTCATAATGTAATTATAATATCTATTCATTATTATTCTTAATTATTATCATTATATACTATGTTATTCAAATATGCATATATCCTTAAATTTGGTGTCATGACAGTTTCCTGGGTTTTCAACCATGTAGCAAAGGAAATGGCATCATTAATATGATTAAGGGGTAGGGTTGTAAATTCATCCAACTGGAAAAAACATGGGTGGAGAAATTAGTTGCAAAAGGAGCATCTAAAAATCTTTTTCATCTTGAAGGGTGTTGAGGACAATGTATTAGAGATCCATGTCAATGAAATGATAAATGAAATTGGTCTACATGATAAAACAAACATAGTTGTGAGAGCATTTTTTGGAGGAATGAAGAGGAAGTTTTCTTGGGCAATTGCTATTATGGGAAATAGTAAGGTGGTGATTCTAGATGAACCAACTAGTGGAATGGATCCTTATTCAATGCATTCAAAATGGAAATTAATTAAATGGTTCAAGAAAGGGAGAGTAATTTTACTAACTACTCATTCTATGGATGAGGCTGACATATTAAGTGATCGCATAGCTATAATGGAAAATGGTTCCTTTTGATGTTGTGGTAGTTCTTCTTTTTTGAAGCATTGTTATGGTGTGGGTTACACTCTAACACTAGTAAAGAAATCACAGTGTGCATCATCAGCTGTTGATATTGTTTTTCACCATGTGCCTTTGGAAACATTCTTACTGATGTTGGGTCAAAGTTGTCATTCTAACTCCCACTTTCATTAGCTTCATCATGGAGGTGGTAGTATTGGAGATTGTAAAGATGTAGGGGGGGTACATGCCAAAATAATATCACAATAGATAGCAAGACACAAACTAAGGAGGAGTGTTTGACTATTATGGAACCATGCACACAAAGAAGAACAAGCATTTGTATAAAGGGAGCCATGTTTTAGAAGGCCGCCCATGTGTAAAGGGAAGTAGCTCATATCAAAGGTATAATACATGAGTAGCAGTGATTGATTTGGAAGGGAATCATCTTGCAAGAAGAGGGTAGTGATCAAATATAGAAGAGAAGCCATTCAAAGAGGCAAGCATCGTGACCATAAAAAAAGAGCACCCATGCCATCAAAGCAGATGTCCATGCCAAGAAGAGTCACCTTTGAAAGGAGCATCCATTAACTTGAAGGCCATGGCATTACGCAAGGAAACTTGCAAGCAGTAGACATGTTTGGTATTTATATTTTGTGCCAATTTGTTCCCCAATTAGTGCTTGGGACAAAAGAAACACATATCTTTTCTACCAATTTTAACTTAAGAAAAAATGTTATGAGAAGGAGACATTTGAAAAGGAGATACTCATGCAAACAAAGAGCAGGTCATGGGAGAGGAAGCCACACATTGAAGAAGAAAAAAATAGTTCTATTATCCCAGATTCACTGGGAGAGAGTATTTTCACTCATTTAAATACCAAAGCATTCACATGTCATAGTGTCAACAAGAAAAAAGGCTTTTGCAAGCCGTGGCCTATGTGGTGCGCTTGACCCAATCATTGATAGCTAGAGGTCATCAGAGATAACTTTTGAAAGAGCATGCTAACATCATTGCTGAAAAAGTTGAAAAATCTAGCAAGGTGCTATGTCACCATCAAAAAATAATGAGGTTTTTCGGTAGTGACATAGTGACCTACCAAAAAACCATGGAGATCCAGCAAGAACGATGTGGTGGGTGATGTGGCAATTTGGCCAATAAAGATGTGACATGTGGCATGTAAGAAGTTGTATCTGAGTTAACTAGATCTTGACACATGGCACATCTAAAGGCTATCGCTATGTCACCAAGAGAAATTTGCAGGGAGGTTAACATAGCGACATGGCGACCCAATAAAAAGTTTACACGTGGCAGTGATTTTTCAGTGTGGTGGATGAGTTAGGAACTGACACATAGTAGAGGTTTCTAAGGTGGCATGCTTCCCGAGGTGCCACATTGCATCCAAGTGGCAAGGGTCAGATGAGAAAGAAGCAGTCATCCAATCACAAGTTGACATGTGGCGAGGGTTGGTCAACAAGTTTGACCTAGAGAAGAATAGTGGGAAATTTTGAAAAGTTTCAAATTTTAATATTTTATTAAAATTTCCTCAAAATTATGTGCAGATTAAACTTTTAAATAAAGTTTAAATTATCATATAGTTCTAAACTACTGAAAAGGTTAATTTTTTAAAATAAGGTGTTATGAAAGTCATGAACAGGAGCTTGAACTTCAAAGGGGCATAACTAGGGCAATTTTGTCCAAAATAGGTGCTTCAATATACTATTGGAACTAAGAGGAAATGAACTTTCTAAATATGGAGTTAGTTTTTGCAAAAGTATCTAGCGGTTCATGTTATAAGCAGATTTTTTTTTTCCAAGGCATTCTCAGCAGAACAGGAAGAATTCATCATTGAGCATCAAAATCGGTTGGAGGGTAAATATTGAAGCTTGTTGAAGCTTAAATAAAATCTAAAAAAAAATTCTTACCTTTAAAAGATCATTTCAACTAATTTTTTCCTTGTCTTTGATTTTAGATTTGGCATCAAAATCGGTTATATTTTTCAGTCAAAATATCTGAATCACTTTATGCTTTTGGAGGCCAAAATGATTGAAGATTTTGATGTGCAGTTATAGAGAGAGATTAGAGAGATTATTTTCACTATTAGGAGAGGTTTTTCAAGTGGACACATGTCATCTTCACAAAAAATCTAAGAATTCACTCTCCTCCTATAAATTTCTTTCTTTCATCCATCGTAGAGGTTCCAATTTTTCACTGTGAGACCATAGGTTCCAATTTTGGGGAGAAAAATCACTCACTACGGAGATACCATTTTTTTAGCAATTTCTCTTGCATTGAGAAGCATTTAAGTTTTATGCATATAGTTCTCATTTGTTAGGTGATTTGTGAAGTATCTTACTGATGGAACAAAGAGCCATGTAATTGCTTGATGTTTGTCATAGGGTTTGCAAATTTCATGATGGGATAGTTTGAGTATGAGATTAATTTTGATGTAGATGTCTACTCACAAGGTGAAAGATAGATTAGGGATCTTGATGTAGGAGTTATTTCAAAGATTTCTAGGAGATGTATGGTTGAAATTCATGTCATTAGCCAATAGATAAGGCACTGATTAGAGATAGGATCATTAGGTTTTTTTGCTCATACCTAGATCTTGCTGATATCAACATATTAAATCGTATTTTCCTTTTATGTTGAAAGTTATTCAAATTTTAACCCTCACTTAGCTTACCAATTTTGATGACATGAAGAAATAGAAGTCTTATTGGCCCTTTTTGTGAACATTTTTCTATAACATACTAAACTTTATCATCATTAAGTATAAATTTTTTGAACTTTTGAGGTATAAAGTATAGACATAGGGCATAAAAATGATAATCAGAATTATATCTAAAAAGGGGTTCATTTTGTGGTAAAAATCTTTCTTCATGAATGTTTGATATGGGTAGATCTTCCTACAGCTGAAGAGATTGCAAAAACTGTTAGTTGAATAATTAATGCCTTTTCTTTATAAACTAATAAATGAAAATAAATGTTTGCGGGAAGTCTTGTGTGTATTAAATGTTGATTGCAGGAATACAAGCTGAGCGGGAGTTCATAAAAAACAAATTGTGAAGGAATAGCGCTAAGGCATTGATGGTATTAAAGAGAAGTGTTATGACACCGTTGCAGCTAGAAGACTTGGTGACAAAGTCAAAAGGGACCTGTTTTAATGAATAATAAAGCAGGACCTGATAAAGCAGCTGAGAAAGGAAGCAAGCATCAAAGAAATCAATTAAAAATGCAATGCACGATACCTAGATTCCTAGAAGCTATTTAAAGTCAGATAAAAGAGCAGATCTAGCATTTTCTATGATCTATATTTGTGGAGAATTTAAGGGATAATTAATGTCTTTACAATTGCATGCTTGTAGTCTTAAGTTGTAACTGACTTTCCTTCATGAGGAAGTCGTAGTTATAGGAGTTTGTTATTTTTCCTTCCTTTTAAATAAGACCTCATCTGTATCTATGAGGGGAAGTAGTGAGTAGACAAACAGAGTTGATAGACATCTTGTTGTTTTTCCCAAGTTATTGTAATACTACATATTTGAACGAATACATGACTTTACTGAGTTTCTACACTTTTATCTAAGCTTATATTTCCTTCATTCTTCCATGGGGGCCCACACAAAAGGTGGAGTTTACTTTAGTAAGTAGGAGTTAGACTCAATTTTCTAAGTTAAGATTAGAACTAATGTTCCTGCAGCCACTGGAAACAGAACTAGTCACTATTCCTGTAGTAGTAGGTGCATAGATATATAGTTAAATAATTAGAATTTCCTTCCAAGTATTTGATAGTTATCTTTCCTTTAGATAAACTAGATTTCCTTAATGATTATCGTATTCAAGGTAGTAGTGACTTTTAGCAAAAACTAGAGCATATACTTTGCAGACATCATCTCAAGTTCACGCCCCTGGATTGACATTTAATAAAAATTAGCATAGTACTTTGGTAGTAAGGGATGTCCAATCCTACAACTAAAAAGGTGTTACATTGATTAGACATATTTTTGGCACTGTGGCTGGGGATGGTTTCAGTCTAGTATTCACTATTGAGTCATTTAGTTTCATTTTTAGCATTCTTGCATGCATAGAAGAAGAGACCACCTTGGAAGATTTCTTCCCAACTTCAATCAAGAAGATCCTTTTTATCCTGACCCTAAAGAAAGAGAAGAGAGAGAAGAAATAGAAGAAGAACTATTTGAGAATGTATTTGCAGAAGTACCAGAACAAGTACAATCACTGACCACATCTGAAGAATCCTTCCATTTTAATAATCTTTTTGCTGAGCCAGAATATCAAGATAATCCATTAGCTCTAGTCATTGATCAGCCACCACTAGGACATCCACAAATGGTAGTAGCTCAGCCCACCTTTCCCTTTCCAATTCCTTTGCAATAGGGTAATCAAAATCTAAAAAATATACCTTCAACTGCCCTGCCAAAATTCTATGGCCTTATTATTGAAGATCCAAAAACTTTTTTCTTTGAATTCGACATCCTTTGTCAAAGTTATGACTACACAACTGATACCCATAAGCTAAAATTGTTTCCATCAACTCTCAAAGAAGCTGCTTTGAGATGGTTCATGAGTCTAGGTGCCAATGCTATGACAGATTGGCCAACTATGAGTAACTTTTTCCTTAATAAATATAAGGAATATTGCAGAGGCCATGATTTGAAAGGAGATGACTATGGAGGACTAGACTTTGGAGGACTATGTTGCCCAATTCATGTTTAACCTACAACGTAACACACAACATCAGTTGACCAAGAAGTCCCAAAAGCATCTCTTTTTGAAAGGAGTGCATGACAGGAGTATGGATGCTTTAGACTTAATGGATGGAGGTGACATTACACAGAAGACGTGGGCTGAAATATAGAATATTTGTTTGAACTATTCCAGAGAAACAAAAAAAAAAGGATGAGGTTTGAGAGACTTACTCCAAAAAACTCCTAGGGCGGGAGTATCTAAGATAGAACTGTCAAACCTCTTGACGGATTTCAAGCAAGACATCATTAATGATGTTACTACACAACTGGATACCAAGCAAGCATGAAGGAAGAAGGAGGATATTGATAGTATGTTGGTGGAATATTGCCCCCATTGCAGAGAGAAGAAATGCAATTGTCAATGTAAGCCTATTGCTACCTTGGAATCACAACATGTGCCTATTGAGTTCAAGGCAATCGATGAAGATGGGGAAGTCCTCTATGTTGCTCAATGAAGGTCATGGGCTCCTAGATGAGGTATTCCTCAAGACCCACTCCATAATTACAGTGCTAATAGTCAAAGGAAATAGCAGCATGGTAATTATAATAATTGGCAGCAACCTAACCAAGGTTGGTAGTAGCCTAACCAAGGGTGGCAGAAACCTAACTAAGGTTGGTAGTAGTCTAACCAAGGGTGGTAATAGCCTAACCAAGGATGGAAGAAGCCTAACCAAGGGTGGTAGTAGCCTAATCAAGGTTGCCACCAACCTCAGCAGGGTTGGCAACAACCTCAACAGGGTTGGCAGCAAACCCAGAATTGGCAGCAGCACCAGCA
Organism: Cupressus sempervirens; assembly: GCA_028749045.1. NCBI lineage: Eukaryota > Viridiplantae > Streptophyta > Pinopsida > Cupressales > Cupressaceae > Cupressus > Cupressus sempervirens. The sequence continues at coordinate 734,202,723 of CM053791.1, read as the reverse complement.
TCAACCAGCCTTGACTCAACCTCCTCAACAGAAAGCCTTAATGCCTCCTACAGCCAATACAGCCCCTCCAAAATAGCCATAGTTACCTGCACAACTTGCACCTAATCCTAATAGTGCAAAACCTTTAGCCCAGCAACGAAGTTATTCCATCACCCTTAATGATATCCATCTAAGATCTGGAACAACGCTTACCTCACCTCAGTAGCCCATTATAATAGAAATAGATGATACAAATGCTAAGTCAGTTCAAGAACCTACCACCACTATTTCTCCTGCAACCAAGACACCGCGATTTCCTAGTAGGTTAATAGAGCAAGTCCTACCAAGTGAAAATCAAGTTGCACTAGATTTTCTTGAGCAACTCAAGAAAATGACGGTAAAAATTCCCTTGCTTGATGTAATAAAGGAAGTACCTATATATTCAAAATCCATTAGAGAAGCCTATGTGAAAAAGCCAAGAAGGAAAAAGAAAGACCCAAAGACTATCCATGTCCTTGGGCAGCTTTCTAACCTTATGCTTGATAACTACAAAATTCCTAAGTATACAGACCCTAGAAGCCCAGTAGTGACCCCCACCATTCAAGGAGTGCAACTACAGAATGTCTTAATAGACCTAGGAGAATCCATTAATGTAATGACCAAGGAAGTAGTGTCCAAATTAAGCATCATTAGTCTCAGGAAAACACCAACAATCTTGCAACTAGCAAATAGTTCTACCATCATTCCTAATGGTATGCTAGAAGATGTCACTCTCACATTACATTCATGGGAGTATCTAGTTGATTTTGTTGTACTCTCTCCAAAAAAAAGTATTGGGGGATACCCTATCATTTTAGGATGACCATGTTTGGCAACAACAGATGCTTATATTACATGCCAATTAGGGAAAATGACTATTTTAGATGGAACGAACACTAAAAAAATTAACCTTGTATTCTCCTGCTCAGCCTTTGCTGTAGGATGATCAAGTTGTCTAGTCAAATATGGATGACTCTGATATGGATATAGATTCTATTCAATAATTGATTATGATCTCATAGGACTCATTTGTAAACATTAAAGAAGAAGATGATGCCATTTCTTCTATCATACTGAATGAGTATGGAACACAACTTGAGACATCTTGTAAGAAAAAGTGTGTTTTTGAAAGCATTCTGCCTTTATCTTCTGAACTTCATTATTCTAATTTTGCACAGCTTATGCATTCACTCCTACCACATGAGATAGATTCACAACCAATTGTGCAAATTTTAATGGCTGAAAAAGTAGTCAAAATAGAAATCATTCTAGGAAGAGAATTAAATATAAGCAAGTCTTTATATCAGGCACAATATCATAATACCCTGTAGCTATTACAAAAGCACTAGGATGCTTTTTCTTAGAAGTATACAAATATGAAAGGTTTGGATCCTACACTCTATACCCATAGGATTTATATTAGTTCAGATTGCAAACCTGTGAGACAACCTTAGCATAGGATAAACCCAACATTAAGGGATATTGTCAAAAATGAATTGCAAAAGCTACTCAATGCTAGCTTCATATATCCTATTTCAAATAGCCAATGGGTCTCACCATTGATTATTGTTCCCAAAAAGGGGGGGAAATGGCAAGTCTACATAGATTATAGAGAACTTAACTCTGCTACCAAGAAGGATCATTTTCCATTGCCTTTTGTAAATCAAATTCTTGACAATCTTGTAGGAAAAAAATACTTTTCATTCTTGGATGGGTTCAGTAGCTACAATCAAATCTAGATAGCACTAGAGGATCAAGACAAGACCACATATATGTGTCCATGGAGAACATTTTCTTATGCTGTCCTATCATTTGGTTTGTGCAATGCACCTGCAACTTTCCAAAGAGCTATTATTAGCATTTTTTTGACATATCTACAGATTGTTTGGAAGTGTATATGGATTATTTCACCACATACAAAAAAACATTTGAAGAAGCCAAGGAAAACTTGGACAAGGTTTTACAAAGATGCAAAAACTACAATTTATCTTTAAACAGTGAAAAGTGCTTTATGATGATGCAAGAAGGAGTAGTGTTGGGACACTTTATTTCCCCTAAAGGAATTGAAGTAGATCTAGATAAAATAGAAGTCATACACACATTGGTTGTACCAACTAAATTGAAAGAAGTTTGGAGTTTTCTAGGACATGCAAGATATTATTGGTGTTTTATCAAAGATTTCAGTCAAATTGCAACACCTTTATGTAAATTGCTTCGAAAAGATGCAAATTTTGTATGGGATTCAAAGTGTACAAAAGCTTTCCTATAGCTTACGGAAGTCCTCTCAACAACACCAGTGCTCTGAGGACCAAATTGGGAGTTACCTTTTCACATACACACAGATGCTTTAGATCATGCCATTAGAGTGGTACTTGGCTAAAAGATAGATTCAGTAGAACATGCAATTTACTATATCAGCAAAAATCTTCAAGGAGCTGAGTATAACTACACTGTGACAGAGAAAGAACTGCTTGCTGTAATTTATGCTCTAAATAAATTCAGATGTTACATTACAAGATACCAAATATTTGTACATATAGATCACTCTGCTATCAAATATCTAATGAACAAGCTAGCAATCTCTAGACGATTGGCTTGATAGTTGTTACTAATGCAAGAATTTGACATCATCATTATTGACAATCCAGGTAAAGAAAATGTTGTAGCTAATTTCTTGTCAGCACAAAACCCTTGGTATGCTGACATTGCCAACTATCTAACTACTGGCAAAACTCCTCCACATTTCTTTATAAAAGAAAAAAAATTGCTGGAAAAAAAGAGTTTTAATTTCTCATAGATCTCAAGATTCATGTTTTATACTGGACCAAACCAGGTAACATGAAGATGTCTCAGAGGGGATGAAACATATGATGTTCGTCATGCTTGTCATGACAAGCCCTGTGGTGGTCACTTTTCTAACAAACAGACTGCATTAAAGATTCTGAATACAGGTTATTATTGGCCTACACTTCACAAGGATGCAGCTTAGTATACAAAAAAAGTGATAAATGTCAAAGAATGGGTCGACCGACAAAAATGGGTGAAATGCCCTTGCAACCACAGATAGTAGTAGAACCATTTGATAAATGGGGAATTGATTTTTTTGGCCCTATTGAACCACCATAAGAAGGGAAAAGTTACATACTGGTTTGCACTGATTATGTTACTAAGTGGGTTGAAGCAAAACCCATGAAGCATCCTCGTGACAATAATGTTGCAAAGTTTCTGTATGAATGTATCTTTACCAGATTTGGTGTTCTAAGAGAATTACAATAAGATCAATCGCCTCAGTTCACATCTAATCTGATAGTAGCACTCATGGAGGAGTATAAAATTTGGCATGGCAAATCGTCTCTGTATCATCCACAGGCCAATGGATAGGTAGAAGTGAGAAATAGAGAGTTGGAACATATTCTCACTAAAACAGTGTCTTTGCATTAGAAAGATTGGGCAGCTAGACTTCCTAAAGCCTTATGGGTGTATAGAACAACTTTACGCCTTTTCAACTCCTATACAGGAAGACAGTTATTATGCCCATTGAATTTGAACATAAAACTCTATGGACAGCTTTGGAACTTGATATTACCCTTCCTGTAGCACAATAGGATCGCATTTTGCATCTCAATGAGTTGGATGAATGTAAAAAATAAGCTCTTCACAACACAGAATTAATTCAGAGTCAAAGAAAGCAATGGCATGACAAATTCATTAAAGATAGAGAATTATCTATTGGTGATTGGGCACTCCTGTATGATTCACAATATCAGCATCACCAAGGAAAATTTTAGACTCGATGGCCTGGTCCCTATGAAATCATTACAATTTTTAATAATAGAGTAGTTCAACTGTCAACAATTGATCCGTTCAAATTCAAAGTCCTAGTTAATGGGCATCACCTAAAGTTATATCATAAACCAACAACCTAGGAAGAATTTCTTCAACAGTTCAGCATAATAGAAACATCTCTTCTTGTAGCCACTTCATCTGAGTCTCCTACTCAGATGCCTACAACCCCTTGAATTTATTTTCAAGGCCTTCATAATAAAAATTTTGTAGTCATGCAAAAATTCATTCCTTTTCCACCCCATTCCATCCCACCTTCTTGTCTTTCCATCATCATGCCATCTCGCTTTCTTTCTCTCATACGACACTACTCGAACCATCCTTCCTATCGCACCTCAGGTTAGTCACACTCAACCCATTTGCATTTATTTAATTTATTATTTATTTAGAAAAGTATGTTATTTGGATTTTCAGAATTTGCAATCTTTACGGTCTGGTGGGACTTAATCTCTACTAGGTTGGGGGGTGGGAAAATCGAAATCATGAATGCAAATCAAGGAAATCTTAAGTTGGCATGTAGGATGTATGGGGAAGGGTCATTTCAGTAATGAGCTAGTGCTCCCTTGTACTTCTAAAATGTGTGAAATAATGTAAAGAAGACTAACCATTAAATCATAATTTCACATAACCCCTTATTAATGTGGCATATGTTTTTGAGCACGATCTTTATCCTCATTATGGTTTGGTGATTAAAATGCCATCATGAAGTACTAAAGGATGTGATGTTTGGAAAGTATTTAAGTATTTCAGTTTCCCTTTATTGAATCCATTATGGAAATGATGATGTAGAATATAGACAAGAAGTTGAAAGTTAAGGAAAACAAGATGGAGGACAACATCTTAGTGGTGCAAAAGATGAGCAATGAGTTGGTGGCCATTAAGAGACAAAAAGCTCAAAGTAATAGGCCTCCCCAACCTCATTATTAAGGCCCCAAATATAATAGGCCTCCAAATCAAAATCAAGGTTATGATCCATACAATCAAAATAGACCCATAGGTAATGCCCCTACAAACCCAAGAACAAATCCAAATAGCGCATTAGTTCCTTAAAATAACCTTTCTCAAGAGAAATATTTATGTCCCTGTTGCAACTATTCCTATGGGTATTATATGTGTCAAAGAGAAGAAACATCTCAAGCATTGGTCACATAGGATTGAGAAGTAGAACAGTAATGTAGTGCTCATCAATCTATTTATTCTTCTCACATACAACACCAAGGTGATTATTCTTTCATGAACCAGCAACTAGAGAAGCATTTTCATACCAACCATGATGTCATAGCTCATAGTACTAGAAGCAAAATATGAGTTGTTGAGGATGCCATGCCTCCTTCTCCAAATCAAGCTTCAACTTCAGGTACTGCTTCTCACATACCTATGATGAATGCACAACCAAATGTTGCTCCCCAATAGAGGCAAGATATGGGCAACAAGAAGTCTACTAAACCTCAAACTTCTCACTTTTAGTCATGTGTCCTTGTAGCTCCCAAGGCTCTAATCAAAATAGTAAGTACTCCTCTTAACATTATAGATCAAATGAAGAGGAATATTGTCAATATCTCCATATGGGATGTTGTTATCACTATACCACCACAGAAGAAACTACTACAACAAGAGTTAGAAGGCATAGGAGTGGAAGATCAGTCAACCAAAGAGAAAAATGCAACAAAGTGGTGCAACCAACAAAAGAAGGAGAAAAAAGTAAGAAAAATAGACCTCCTCCCTTTTATGTCTCTTTGGTCATAGGAGAAAAGCTAGTCCATAATTGCATGATTGATTCAGGGGCTAGTAGTTCAATAATGCCTACATGTATAATTGACCTCCTTGGCATAAAATATGAGCCAATTGTTAGGGATGTGCTCCAATTAGATGGTACCTCTATCAAAATAGTAGGAATCTTTAAAAATGTGGAAATGGAACTGCATGCATGCCCTAGTTGTATTGTCACACAAGACATATCAGTAGCTGAGTCCAAGCCACATTTTTCCATCTATCTTTCTAGGGATTTCGCTAACAAATAGGTGGCTATATTGCATCTGATTAGTCCTACATGTTTTTTAGGATAAGATATGGAACAAGATCTTCAATAAGGGCAAAGCCCCTAGCCCTCAGTCATATATAGACCTACATTCCTAGTACTATAAACATGAATTGTACAATTCATGAAGTAGATGATGAAGACATAGCACATGGGCCCACTACTTCTTTGAAAAAAGTGCCTAATTATCTTTTGGATGAGTGGGCCACTACTTATCAATTTGACCCAATACAAGAAGCTAGGGAGATAGGTCTTGGAACTTATTGCATATTTGACGAGAATGTCCCTATTCCCAATCTTATAAAAACAAAAAAAAATACAAGTGGATTGTGGAATATGTTATTTGATGGCTCAAGGAATAAAAATGGTCAAGGTGCTATTGTCATGCTCATTTCCCCTCAATTGTAGAAATTCTAATTTTCATATAGACTCCAATTCAACTGCACTAAGAATGTGGCAGAGTATGAAGCTTTGATCCAAGGTCTCCAACTTGCACAAAGAAGAGACATCAACCTCTTCAAAGTATTTATGGATAGTGAGGTTTTTGTTAATCAAATAAAAAATCAAAATGTCACAAAGAACAACCTTCTCAAATAATACAAGCATAGAGTGTGGGATTTATTGGAAAAATTTTAGGCTTTCAATATTTAGAGTGTCCCAAGAAATAAAAGTAAACATGTTAACATGCTTGCAACCATTGGTGCTCATTATGATATACCATAGCATGTTGCTAATGAAAATAAGCAATGAATCAGAATTTTTGTAAGGCCTATTGTCCTAAACAATTGAACAAATTGGAAAATGTTTGATTCTGATGTGCAAATTATCAATTTATTACAAAATGAAGCATAATTTTATGCTAGAAACTAGTCGAAGCTACAAAGCTAGTATGGGGACTAGATCATGAACCTTAGCTCCACCAAATTTCCTAAAGGTCTAATCACCTTGGAAGGAACTTTCAACTCTAATGATCAAGCCAGAGGCAAAGGTTCAAAACTGACAACAAGGAAGAATGACTATACACCTGCCATTTTTGCTCATGGAAGGACTCTCAACTTGGGAAAGGTATACATTAATATTGAACAAAAATTCTTCATTAAATTATGTCAAGAATTTAATAATTTTATTGCTTGGAAATATGAAGTCTTAAAGGGATTTGACCCAAGCTTATTTCAGCATACCATAGTTTTAAACCATGATGCTAAACCTATTAAGTAGAAACAAAGGCTAGTTAATCCCAATATTGAACCATTAATGAGAAAAGAAATATCAAAGCTCATAGAGGATAACATTATTTTCCCTATCAAGCACTCCTCATGGGTGGCTAAACTTGTTCGTGTTAGGAAAAAAAGTGGAGAAATTAGACTATGTGTAGATTTTAGGGACCTTAATAAGGCTTCTCTTAAATATCATCATCCCCTTCCTTCTATGGAACAAGTTTTATCCAAGGTTAGCGATTCAGAAAGATTTTCTTTCTTAGATAGCTTTTTGGGCTACAATCAAGTGTTAGTCCAGGAGTAAGATAGATATAAGACAAAATTCACTACCAAGTGGGGTACCTATGCTTATTGTAAAATGTCATTGGCACTAACCAATATAGGTGCCACATTTTAGATGGCAATGAAGATGGCCTTCAAAGCTATGCTTGAAAATTTTATGCCAGTCTATCTTAATGATATAACTATCTTCTCAAAATATGTAGCAAATCATTTTGATCATTTGAGATAGGTATTTGAAAGATGCAAAGAGTATGATGTGTCCTTGAATCCCAAGAAGTGTGTGTTTTCAACTAACTAAGGAAAGCTCCTAGGGAATATTGTGTTAAGAGATGGGCTAGTAATATATCTAGAGAGAGTAGAAGTAATTCTCTCTCCCACTTTCTAACCATAAGAAGGGATTATAGAGCTTTCTTGGTGAGATCAACTTTGTAAGAAGGTTCATCCTTGATCTTGCTTCTATCGTGAAGCTTGGCATAGCTATGTTGAAGAAGAATCTAATGTTCACTTGGACAAAAGAGAGGAAGGCTAATTTTGAAGAGATCAAGAAATCAATTGCATCATTCCCCATTCTTGTCAACCCAAATTTTGACAGAGATTTCATCCTCTACTCTCTTGGAGGAGAATCAAGCATTTTAGCTATCCTCACATAGTTGAATGATGAGAATTTGGAGCAACTCATTGCTTTCTTTAGTTAAGGGCTTAAATATTATGAGCATAGGCACAACTATGTAGAAAAGAAGGTCATATCTATTTTAAGGGCTCTAAAAAAGTTCAAACATCTCTTGTCTCATAACAAGATCCACCTTTTAATCTAGCATGTCAATGTGAAAGAGTTCTTTCTGAACAAGGATATCAATGAAAAGAGATTTGGATGGATTACCAAAGTCATGGAATATGGAATTGATGTCAAGATCACCAAGATTTTTAGAGGCAAGGGATTGTGTGCACAGATGGCTTCATCTTTTGAAACATGTGAAGAGGTTGCCCTCTTGATTCAAGGTGAGCAACCAATAGAGAATGAATATCAAAATGATTGGTTGCATAACATGACTACCTTCTTGATAGAAGGAAGATACCCCCAAGTCCTAGACAGAGCCAAGAGAAGAAAATTTAGATTAAAGGCTATTCTCTATTTCTTTGTGGATGGAATATTATTTAGGAAGCATTCTGATGGAGTCTTGTTAAGATGTATATAGATTGATCAGATCAATAGACTGTTAAAAGAGTTCCATGATGGCCCTATTGGTGGTCATTTCTCAACTAAAATTATTAAAATAAAGATAATGAGGGTTGACTATTATTGGCCAATAGTATTCAATGACTTTCATACATGGGTGAGGAAATGTGTGAAATGTGTTTTCTTCTCAGGAAAGCAAAGATGAGCTATCCTTCCTTTCCATCCCATCTAAGTTGCCCAATCCTTTTCTCAACGGGGTTTGGATTTTATTGGTCCAATTAACCCACCCTCCAATGCTAATGACAAATGGATTTTGGTAGCCATAGATTACTTTACAAGATGGGTAGAGGTAGTGGCTCTAAAAGATGCAACATAGGCTTCAATGGTTGAGTTTCTTGATGGAGTAGTGACCAAATTTGGTGTTCCATCAACTATCATATTTTATAATGCCAAATATTTTGTTGGAGCTCATATATTCTCTTGGGCTCTAAAACATGGGATATATTTGATCACTTCCTCAAAGAACTATCCCTAAGGGAATGGCTTGGTTGAATCCTCCAATATGTACCTCATGAGAATCATGAAGAGAACAATTGAGGATAACTAGAGGAGTTGGCTAGCCAAGTTAAGAATTTCCCTTTAGGCTAATAGAATTACACCTAAGAGAGAAATTTGGAACTCACTTTTCATGCTAGTATATGGAAAGGAAATTAGGCTTCCTATTTCACTAGTGTTCCACTCTCTTGAGCTAGTTCATCAATTTGAGCTAGAGGAGAATGATCCCATGGAAATCATATTGGAAAAACTAATTAGATTAGAAGAAAAGAGATACTAGGCTATGCATACACTTGAGGCTCGATAACAATAGGTCAAAAGAAGTTTTGATAAGAAGGTAACAACCAAAATTTTCAAAGAGGGAGACCTTGTTCTCAAGTAGGATGTAGATAGAGCTAAACCTACTAAGCACTCCAAGTTTAATGCTATGTGGAGTGGTCCTTATGTTATCACTAGTTGTAAACAGGCCAATGCTTTCCAGCTATCTAGGCCTAATGGTGATATTCTGCCAATTCCAGTCAATGGAAATCACCTTAAGCCTTGCTTCTAGAGAAGCTTAAGGTTTTCTATATATATATTGAATTAGTTTTTCTATTTTCAATAAGTGTGCATGCATGGGCTTCTCTATAGGAGATAGCAAAGTTTTGAAGTTTTCTAGTTGTAGAGAAGAAGCAGAGTTGTGGTTTTAGATAGCGTAAGGGTTTTATTTTTTATGACTCCATCCCAATGAATTTCTTAAGGCCCCTAGTCTATTTTTAGTAGGCAAGAATCCCCTCTAAGTCACCAAAAATGTTAACCATTTTCACCCCTTTCCTAAGATCCAAATTATTTATGGTGACAGCCATGCTCACATTTGTTGGACTTTTCACTTTAGCCTGTAGGCCAATAAGAATACAAGAAGAGGATTTGACTCTTCCCTCTATAGTCCTAATTATTTAAAGAGTTCATCGAATGAAGGTTCATCAAGATGTGATTATGTGACTCTCTTTTTGCTTGGTCGCAGGTAGTTAAGACTTAACAAGCATGAGGGTCACGAACACACAAAATGGTCAGATTCAATGCCATCATGATTTCACAAATCAAATGGTAGGCTTTTAGTTTTAAGTTGCAACGTTGTGACTAGATTTTAGTCACACCATCATAGGCATCTTCAAGCTCAACCAATTTTAGGTAGTGACCATATGAAGATTAACTCTAGCTGTCAGGTTTCTAGTGGTTTGCACAGTTGCAAGATTTTAATGTTAATCTAGGATTAGAATGGTGAAACTACGAAACCTATTGTTTGCTAAGTCATGATGTTAGTATTAGAGTTTAAGTTTTAATTTGTGACTGGGTGATTAGCAGTCAAAGGTTTTCATCGCATAATCATGATGTTAGCTAAGTAGTAAGAGTTTTAAGTTGCAACTCAATGATCATTTTTGTAAATTGTATAAGATGTAGGTTCACCTAGTCACACTATCAAAAGGGATGAGAGCTCTAAGGTCAGCAACCCGGTGAAATAGTTAGCATAAAGGAAGGATAGAATGATCACTTAGTCACAATGTTAAGTAGAAGAAACTCAAACCATGTTGTGACCTAGAGAGATTAATTAAAAGATACTTCATCATATAGTCACATGGTTAATGGTTATAAGATATAATTAGAATGTGACCATACAATGCAGTCAGAATGAAAATAATATTTGGTGATCACTTAGTCATGATTTTAAAGGAAATTTAGTAAGGTTAAGCCATGAACTAGTGACCAAGTTAAAAGAACATGAGGAACCCTTCACTCACATGGTCGCAAATAAAATTTTCTATTAGTTAAGAAAAATCATGACCTTGCAAAGTCTTGAATATATTATAAGTAAAGAAGTGGTTGCATGGTCACAAAAGCAAAGGCATAAAAGGCATAAAGGTGTACGAAGCCACGAAACAAGGTGATGAGAATGGCCCAACAAATAGTTGAATATCTAAACAAGGTGGAAAAATGATTTAGTATCATTGAACTACGTGGTAGGTTTGATGGTCGACATGATGACATATCTAATCTAGCACATCAAAAACAATCTCAAAGGAAGCTCTTTAATGGAAAATGAATTCCTTGATCATCTGCAACTACTTCTTGATAATCTTCATGCATGTTTGATACAAAGGAAACTCTATCACTAATCTAAGTTACCTTTCTAGCTAGCTATGCAATTATGACTACCATTTATGTCTCTTCAAGGTCAAAATTAGTATGAAATACATGATTTTTTGCATATGGGCATGCACTTGATCAAATTTTCTTTAGATCAACAATGATTTTCTCTAGGAATTTAATGATAGTAGTTTACCTTTGGCTTAAGGAAGAAGTCTCTTAGTTATGCTTGAACTATAAAAGCAAGTTCTGTAAATCCTCTAAAGGTTGGTCTTTTCTTTGATTCTATAGTAGTAGTATTCTATGCTTTGTTACTATAATTCCCCTTTTTTTCCTGTGACTAAACATAACTCTCATAGTATCTACTTCTTCCATTAATATATCATCCAACATCTTTTTCCTTGTGTTAATGTATTGCTTTCATTCTTTAGTTGTATGATGTGTCTATTGACTTTGAATAACATAGAGTGAATTCCCTTTATACCATTTCATTGATTTCTAATCTATGCATGATTGTTGAGTTAAAGCTAAGATAGAATCTATGTATCTAAGGATTATATTGATGAACTATGCTTCCTTTGGAAGGGATAAGATTGAACAATACTATTTGGTGTATCACCCCTCTTAGATTAGAATAGATAGTTTTCTTTCATGCATTCCTTCTCCCATTTCCTCTCAAAACATAGTTAGTTGCACCCTAATAGTAAGGAAGTCAGCATTCTCTAGAGACTTAATCTCTAATTGTAAAGTCCCACACTTTCAAGATCATTTACATGTTACACGAGGTTTCCTTTAGGTAAAAAGTTTAGGAAAGGGTGCAAACTTTCATGTCAATAATGTCCACCACAAGATCTAGCATGAGCTTCTTGTAAAGTGACTAGTATTTCAACATGTCATAGACATCTTACAAAATATTCATTATAAGATATTTTGTATAAGTATCAGCTAGGATAATATATCTAATGGAAAATTTCCTAATATGACCATGAGAATTTCAAGTAGCAGATTTTGGAAAAGTTCCATCCTTCAAATACTAGAAGATGTTACCAAACCATTCATTAGAACTCAAGATATAATAGTGATTTATTTGAGTCTCAAAACTAGAAATAGAAGGTTCCAAGAGAGTATGAATAGTGAAGTGAAAATATTTGTTATTATCAAGAAATGAGAGAGATGGCATGCTATCCATTGCATTCACATGTCTATTATCCTTGCAAGGGACTAACTAGATATCATAGGATGAGAATTTATTCAATAAATCTAAAGCTAGTTCCTAATATTTTGTCATGTTGTCATTCTTATCTGGATATAAGACTTTATTTGTTGCACAATCAATTGAGAATCACCAAAGATATTTAATTTCATAATTTGAAGGGATAAAGTCTCTCATAATCCAACAATAATGGCTTCATATTCTACAATATTATTTGTACATGAAAATGTAATCTTATATGAAAGAGGAATTGGCTTCTTAGAAGGAAGAACAAGTATCACACCTACCCTAGTGCCAGTTTTACATATAGAACCATGAAAATACATTTCCCAATAGTCATCCTTATCTATGCATAATATTTTTGCATCAAGAAACTTAATCAAAGTGATAACTATTTGTGAAGAAGGTGCTACAACTAAATGATCAGAAAAGGCCTGGCCTTTAATAGATTTGTGAGATATAAAATTCAACTAAAATTCTTTCAAAATTATAACCCATTTTGCTACTCTATCAAATAAATCTATCTTAGAAAATAGATTCTTTAAAAGATCAAATTTCACCATCAGATTGACTTTTGCATTAAGGAGATATTGTTGGAGAGTTTGACATGCAAAAACAAAAGCCAAACATTATTTCTCAATATTTTTATATCATGATTCATAATCAATCAAATTATAACTAATCTAATAGATTAGATGTTTTTTACCATTATCATAATGATGAATAGGAACCACACTTAACACATTCAAAAAATTTGATGTATACAAATTAAAAAAGGCTTATTGGGCTGTGCAAGCTTCAAAATAGGAAGATGAGTGAGATAATCCTTAAATCATTGAAATTATTGTTGACATTCATAATTCCAAGAGAAAATAAAATCTTTCTTAAGAAAGAACATGAATGAACTGGTTCTACCAGCCAGATGTGAAATAAATCTTTGAATAGCTTGTATCTTCCCTTGTAAACTATGAAGTTGTGATATATTTCTTGGTATAGGTATATTATTAACAATAGCCTCTATTTTTTCATTATCAACTTCAATAACGTGATTAGAAATTATAAATCCTCATTGTTTTTTGATGTCAACCTCAAATACTTACATGGATTCAATATCATGTTATAGCTTTGTATTCATTCAAAAGTCTTTTGTAAGATACATGTATGTCATGAATTATTGATTTAGGAAGAATATCATTAACACAGTCTTCAAGGATCTGATGTATGTAATCATTAAATATTAGAGTCATAGCACATTGAGAATTTACATCCACATTCTTTAATCCAAAAGGCATCATAACCCAAAAAATGGCTCCCTAAGGTATTATAGATGTGGTCTTATATTGATCTTCAAGAGGAATAAAAAATTGATTACAACCAGAGAATCCATCCATAAAACATAGCAAAGCATGTCTAGTAGTTGAATCCATTATCATGTTAATTTTTGGCAAGGGGAAATCATCTTTTAAAGAAGCTTTTATCAAATCCCAAAATTTAGTACACATGTGAATCTTATTTTCTCCCTTATAGATAGAAAAAATGTTGTATATCTAAAGAGAATAGTCAATACAATGAATGAAACCAATATCCATTAATTTCTCAATTTTAGCTTTAACTAGAAGATAAATACTTGGATTCATCTTTCAATTCTTTTTGTTTAATAGGTACATCAACATAAGAACATGCATAAATATCTTTACATTCTTCCAATGAGTCACACAATTCTTTTTGTTCATCAAAAGTCAAGAACTATCTAATTTTAATCACTTTTTCATAATCCACAGATCCATCTAAACATCAATAGTTTTTGTTATTAGTAGATTACTTTTCATAGGATCTTCAAGAGGAATGTTCTCATCATACATATTTTTGTAAATCGTACCTTCTCCTAATTAACCATCATTGTTTAAGAAATATAAACTTCACTTTTTCTAATGAAAAGAAGGAAAATTATCATAAAATCCTAGAAAATTCATTAGAGCTTCATTATCAAGAAAGAAGTCCAATTAATTCCTTTTCTTAAAATCTAATAAATCAAGGTTAATCAACTTAAGATATCCACTACAAATGTGATTAAAATGTAAATGAAATTATGAAGTTTGTTTATAAGGATTATATCCCAACCCATATGTGTGTTTAGGAAAGCCACTATCCATAGGGACTTGTATTCCTTGTTTAGACTTTTCATGATGATTTTCATTAAATCTAGATTTCCTCAAAAAAAAATCCAATACCATAACAATCAGCCATTTTTTTAAGGAGTTAACAGTGCTTCAAATATACATGCATAGAGATCTCTAAGATAGCATCACCAACCTTGATGGGTAGTGTTATAATTTCCAAAGTATACTTAGAAATGTTGTCAAATCCCTGAATAGGCGCATAGTCAAGTCAAATAGTATCATTTCAATGCTATAGACATTACATCCTAAATCATTATCTATTAAGGTATGGCATATGTTATTTTGATTAATAGACATAACAACCATAAGATCATCATATCTACTCTAAACCTCTATAGGAGGAAGATAATTTTGAGTGAAAATAATAGAAGGCATAGATGGCATAGTCTACATGAAATCTAGAAAGGAAGTGATACTATTTGAATTAGGTGATGCAACTAGAAAAATAGATAAAGCCATTTATAAAACCTCACGATAAGTAGGTGAAGTTTTTAATAATTCTAGAGAGAAATATTATTAGGAGTATCATACAATTTCTCCAATAGATCATATTCCTTAAAAGAAGTATACAGTAATTGAGGTGCTTGAGGAATCATAGGTTGAGAAGGTGGTAAAGAAGAAAGAAAAAAACATTTAGGATTCTTTCAAGTATGATAAACATGAACCACATAATCTTGATCAATGAAATAGTTCAAAGTATTCATAGGTTTTCCATTAACAATAAGTTTAGGACAACCCGTAATAGTCATCAAAGGCTATGTATAGTGTACAGGAGGTGCATAAATAGAATAAATAATATTAGAGAAAGTTAGCCATGCATGTAGCTTATCATAAAGAATAAGATTTAGAAGATTGAGAAGGTACATCATGTGATGCCACATCCAACATATCCTCCCTACAATCCAATTCATTTATAAAACCATCATCAAAGTACTCATGAAATAAATCATACATCTTGAATAAAAAATATATGTAATGCAAAGTTTCTTTTGTACTATTGAAATAAAATATGCAGAAGCACATGTAATATGAGATCTAACACCAATATTACAAGTGGAAATGCCTATTTTAGGCAAACCAATAATGTGTCAAGGAAAATATGAATCAAGGAGACTAACCCTAAGTTCATCACCTAACCACACACATCTAAAAAGGGATGGATCCCAATGAAATAGATTCTTTCAAGCTAGCCCCCAAAGGTGTTATATTTTAGTAGGTTAATTAAATCCAAGGGAGAAAGGAGCATCAATCAAAACTAGGATCCAATGATTATAAGGAAAGGGAAAGAATGTCACTTGAACTTGAGATCTAAGCTAAATACTTTTAGATCTAAGAAATGAAAGTGCAAGATAGATAAATACTTAAATGAAAATTTTGAAATGAAAAAGGAATGAAAAATGTACCTATCTTGAAACTTTGAACCTCAATTTTATTATAGTTAGATGATAGGGATAGTTTATCTTTACTTGGTCTAAAGTAGTTAATTAAGTTACTTTCTTTACCTATTGAAGTATAAATGGAAAGGAAAATGTTATTTATGCATAGGTAGTTATAATTGTCTTTCATGTTATATTGATAAGAAAAGTTAATTTTTAGATGTTTTGAATTCATTAAATTTAGTGTGAATATTTATCTTGTTATACTAATTATAGTGGTGATTACTCATAACCATTAATAACTCTATGTTTATCATTATTAATACTCCTTATATTGGTTTTGTGTACTATGTTTACTTATATTGATGTGTCCTTATTATCAAATTTGATTCAATATTCACTAAGCCAAGTCATTTCCCACATTTCTATCATAGAGGTCATGGTATGTTGGAAAGTCATATAATGAGTATTCAATAATTCATCACATATGATTGCAGATTTTATTTTTGTTAGATATAATTTGATGATTTTTCACAAAGAGCTAAATGTTAGTTATACATTTTACATAACAATAGTCAACCTAGACAAGGAAATGAAAAAGTTTGATTCTTCCAAATTTATTGGATGTAGTGATTTGATCAGGTTAGGCCTTGTGCTCCACAACATTCTCCACATAGGTGCACGAAATTCCAAGAACTAATAGATCTGCAAGATGATAGTTGTATGTCAATGGTCTGAGCTACAATCTTCTTCAAATATATGCATTAATTTATGAAATATGTGGCAATTTTCATATGCTCTAAGTTTAATATTTTATGTCTAACCTAAATGTTACATTCATTTTTTCTTTGTTACATTTGTAGTTGGATTTGATACCATATTGAGTTTTTCAAGATCACTACAAATGTAATGGCACTATATATGTTTTTTGTATTTTCCAAGTTAAGATATATGTTGGAGTAGAAGAGGCATGTCTCTATGTTAATCAATATTGGTTATTTTAAGTTAATTTCCATTATACATTATTAAAAATTATATATATATATATATATATATATATATATATATATATATATATATATATATATATATATATATATATATATATATATATATATATATATATATATATATATATATATAATTGATAATTAATTAAATACAATAATGTTTAATCAATAACCATAGGGATTAACACTAGAGCACAGTTTATTTTAATGGTAAATATTCACCAATTGATGAATTTCACACATTGACCTATGTCAATTATGTAAAAAATTTCCATATATGTGACTAGGTGCATTGCCCCAACTTTACCAAAAATGGGTCACACCCTCAGGTGCATCACCATAGAATTTATGCCATTGGCTCTCCTTTTCACATGATATAGCCAATCAAAATTATTATTTTCACATGGAAAATTAAACACATTGGCATATGATTTTTGAACGAAAAATTTTCAATAACCAAAAATCACCCATGGTTTTTTTTTAAAAAAATTGGAGACCAGACAGGGACAAAATTCACCTTACAAATATGAAAACATGTGTCCCACACTAACACAATTTTTCAAACTATATTATGCATGGCCATATATTTGATGGACTATAATCACCTTGGAAATTACATTAGATATATTTTTATTATACGAGCTTTGCCAAATATTTTGTATGCGCTATAATATTCCCATAGAATTTGCCAAAAAGGATTGATATAAATACATTCATATATCAATAGTTTCTCTCAATTTCAATCAATAGTGAATTCTTAATTTCTCAAACTTCTGAAAGCACTGGCAAGCAATGATTGTAATGGAGGAAAAGATGAGTAACTTAGACCCCTATCTATCTAGACTCTACAATTTTAGTTTTTCCTTATTTAGTAAGTACAAGCTAGACTATTAGTGGTCAGTTATCACCTAGGACTAGTTACCACTAAGTCACCCAGTAACTAGGGAGACCTAGAACATCTATATTTTATAGTTTTGGAACAACCAATGAATCATTTTTAGATAAATATATGCAATATTTGACTACCAGTTTGTCACTTCTTCAACAAGTTGATTTTTTTGAAAGCCTATATTTCTTTGGATATTTTGAACATTAACAAGGGTAAGAGTCCTACATGTGGTGGAAGCCATGAAAGGCCAAAAAAATGCACTTGCATAACCTTGTCGTCATATTTTAGTGGCCAAAATTAGGAAGCTACAACATCACAAATACATTCACAAGATTCCCAACCACTACCAGTGCCACTATCATATATTGAATAAGGTCATGAACTTGATATCTCTAATCAAAATGAGCTTTAATTTGAAGAATATCTTTGGGTAAATACCAAAACAAATAGAGGTCTTTAATTAAATACTCAGAGTAGTCAAAATGATATTCATGTAATCAACTTGGATGAGAATTCCAAATATGGTTATGGTGCACTAGAAGGAAATGGAAAAGGGATTTACAAAGCAAAAAATGATAAGAAAATTCAAAAAAGATCAAAATTAGGATCTATCAATCATGAATTTTCAAATAGAGTGAGACTCAAAGTATTCATTCATTGAACATGTGTGCAATCCATAAGAAGGTGGGCCTATGGTAGAATGAAGATGTATGATATCCATAAGGATTAAAGTTTATGAGAAGAAAATCATAGATCAAATGAAAAATTAAGTGACAAGATGGAAAATCAAGGAGGAATGTCAACATGTTTTAGATTACGATAAAAGAAGGTTTTGAAGGGACCCCGAAACCCTTTAACAACTAGAGAAAAAGATAAAGCAATAAAACCACCAGGAAAGAAGTCTTGAAACCAAAAACAAAATCAAGTTTTACAAGGACCTGAAACCACAAACATAGTCCAAAAAAAGAGAACCCAGGTTTTACAGGGACCTGGAACCACTAAAATAGTTTAGACCAAAAACTAGTAAATAGGAATGTCAACATGTTAAGAATGCATAAATATTTGAATTTTAGGAGAAAATATAGATAAAGCCTATTGAATTAAAAGGATCAATTTAATCTCTTCTTGGAAAAGAAATAGAAATTGAAAAAATTGGTGAAGCTCTGAAGTTAAGTTGAAGAAACTTCCCATCATTGAGTGCTTTATTACACTTTTTTTTTTTTTAAATGCATCTAAGGAGTCATCGGTCAATAAAGTGAGGATGGGAATGGACATGTTGTCTTGTTGAGGTGAAAAGGAAAATATAAAGTCAAAAATTAGAGAGTCAAATTTTATTGCATTATCTTTAGATGGAATGACAACAATAGACAATACTCCCTGGGTATGCATGCATGTCTATGTTATACACAATTTTGTTCACCAGTCCAATCTACTAACTATTGTTAAGATGGAGGATACTTCAATAGTAGAAAACATATTTGAGCTAGTAAAGAGATCTCTAACTGACTATGGAAGTATATATGAAATGACAATTGTCCAAAATGTGATGTATGTTGGAGCAGATGGAGCTTCAATAATGCAAGGCCACAAGTATGATCTTGTCACAAAGTTAAAATATGTTCTTGTACCTTACATTATTGGCATTCACTACATGGCCCATATAATCAATCTAGGTTTTGGAATTTAAGGGATTGAAGAGAACAAATCCACAAAGCTAGTTGGATGAAAGAACCTATCATAAAGAAGAAAAATATACGAAAAGGCAAGGCTTTGGCTCTAAAAATATGCAAGAATATATTATCAGACTGAAAGATGAATTGAAATTTTCAAGTGATCAATCCTTATAGAAGGAGATCATAAAACCTAAAAGGGAAATCCTAAGAGGTAAATGATATTTAATTATTAAACAAGAATGCATGTGCATAAAGGGAAATCTTAAGAAGGGAATAAAATTATATTAAATCAATCCTTTACTCTAACACCCTCCCTTAAGGTGAGCAACAATGTAGAAAAAGAAAAGAAACTACAATGTTGAAAGCATAAAATGGGTCCTAGCAACATGGCCTGATGAGGTATCCAACAAAACCAAATCTTTAAAAAATGGAGAAATGGGGAAACCCAGCAAGAAAAACCCTACTCCAAAAAAGAGATAGAAAGGAAAGTACAAATTATATATCTCAAGAGAATCTCTCAATACCATAAGTACAATGAAACCCCCATGATAGAGGCTTGAGACTCCATAGGCCCCACAAAATAGTGAAACTCTTGTGTTGATGATCATACCAATGTGGCTCCAATCTAGAAAAAGAAAAGGCAATGGACAAGGAAGATGAAACCCTTGAATGTAAATTGAAGTTGGAAGTCCTAACCAATGCACAAAAGAGAATACATGAGAATTGATGCAGGATCATCCTAGGTGTAAGAGCAATCTTGCATCACCCAAAAATATCTTCTTTTAGTTGTTTCAATAAGGGTTGTCTTAATGCAAAGTTGTTGTCTGTGGAGGCTTGATACTTAGTGAGTCAATCATACAAGCTTAGAATGTTCTAGTTTCAATGGTGAAGGTTCATTTTAGTTATATCAATTTTTTAGTGAAGTTTGATGGCATGATTATATGTATTTTTAAAAAAATTATATATTTTTGATGTGTAATTTTGGTATAAAAATTTTAGGCTCAGTTTTGAAGGCCTTAGAGGTCCCTAATAAAGATCAAAGACTTGATGCATGAGCACTTACACCAATTCCAAGCATGCATATCAGGAGTTGAGGTTTTCAAAAAGTAGTTATAATAGCCATTGGATAAATGGTTTGAGGGTTATGGTCTTCCAAAGTTGGGATACCCAAAACTTCTAAAATAAATGTCAAAAGTGTATTTGGCTGACTCTATATGTATTGTTAGGGTCTACTAGCCCTAGGTATTAAGTTTGAGTGTCTAGAACCTTCTTGAGCTGCATAAAACTGCCTATTTAAGAAAGACATAAACATTGTCTATGATGGTTTTGGGTGATAGTTCACAACTTTGTCTTACAGATCATTGTAATGAAGTCCCCCATGTTGGTTATCATATTGTAATTCCATATTTGGTAATTCTACATTTGCAGTGATAATAAGAAGTCCATATTTTTTCTCACAATAGTTGTTGTTTCTTTGTTTATTTTATGTGTGTATGGTATTAAGGGGAGCACCCTTCATCAAGTGGTATTAGAACTAGAGTTCCTAGGTGTGTAGACAGATCACCAATTGTAAGGTAGTCTACACCAGGACCATGGTTTGGGCTAAGCGTGTAGGTAGATTATTTATTGTGAGGCAATTTGCACCAAGGTTTTAGTGGAACCACAAAAATGCCTCCACAAAGAGAGCATGGTGGAAGAGTTGAAGGTGTTACACCTAAGTATTTTAGAACCCACTAGAGAAAAATGTAAGCACTGTAAGAATAGATGTGTAGAGGAATGAATATTTTTGTAGGAGATGATGAAAGTGAGGTTGAAAGAGAAGAAGGAAATGTGGACCAAGCCATAGTAGAGGAAGTTCTTAACCTAAAGGAGGCAAAGCTTTTTAAGGTCATTTCTAGTATTGAAAAAAGACCTAAGTTTGATGTTCCCACATTTTTGAGAAATTTCAACCTAGAGGAATTAATGGATTGGATTAACGAATTGGAAGAGTATTTTGAATATGAAGATATTGAAGATCTAGATAGGATCAATTTTGTGAAGGCCAAACTGAAGGATCATGCAAAGATCTAATGGCAGCAGATCCAGTTCGATCAAAATAAGTGAAGCAAGGGGAGAATCACTAGATTGAATTGGATGTAGCTATAATGAAGTGATAGTTCATTCCTAAAAATTATGAGCATGATCTATTAAAGAAGATGCAAGGGTTAAAGCAAGCAAGAAATTTTTTCTAAGACTATATCGACAAGTTCTACAAAGTTCTCATTAGAACTATCTACGTGTTAGAAGAAGTAACCTATTGGGAGCACGAATCAACAAACAAACATTAGTTAAAAACCCCAAATATGCATCAACAACTCATCAAAATGAAAGAACATTAACTAACTAATGCTTGCTTGAGTTTTGCAATTCTAAGCAGCCAACAAACCAAATCCTCTAGCCACCTCTATAGCTCAACAAAGGCACCCATGAGAGGCCTTGTTGGTGTGTTAGGATGTGAGGTATGTTTGGTGTGCTCTCTCAAACACAACAATATAGTGAATCTCTTGAATGTGGATGTGAAAATGTGAGTGATGATGAAATATGAACCTAAGCTACATGAGATGAAGAAAACTTCAAGAAATGGCTATGGTGAAAGCCATACTTGAAGACATTCAAGGATAAAAATGAAATGCAACCAAGAAAGCTAACTAAGTATGCAAGCTACACTAACATATTAATGCAAAGGAAATTTAAATGCATAAGTAAACTAGACTAATAATGCAAATGAAAAGCTAAATGAGCTACCAAATGGTTAGTATGCATCTAGAAATCACCATGAAAACTACCATGAAAGCTACTATGAAAGCTCAAACTAGCATGCAAGCTCAACTATAATGAAAGCTCAAATCTCAAACCAACATGATAACAATGCAATAATGAGAGATGCAAATGCTTGAGACAAGGCCCCTATTTACAGGCTTGAGGGAGGGCTTGGTAAGGTGGCATCCATTCAAGTGCCACATAAGGTAAAATACAAGCCATGAAAGTGGACAAATATTCAAAGTTTGCTCACACATGTGTGAGAAAACTTGAGAATAAGAGTGGGAGACAAGAGTGCAAAGGGGAGTGTGTAGGCATGCCATTTCACAAATGTGAGCACACACTTAGGCTAATGAGGGGAATTAGGAAAAAGATTAAGATGATTAAGTGGGATTAAAGAAGAAGTAGGCTTAAGAGAATGAAAATGATGGGTGTAGGCTAGGTTTTAGGCTAGGCTTAAGATTAAATTAAATAGAATTTAATTTAATCATAGGTTTAAAAGAATTAATGACATGTGAGAATTTAAATAATTAAAATTTATTTAAAAAGGAGAAACATGGACGATCATGTGTTAAATTAATTTCACACATTAGGATTAGGAGTATTTAAATTAAATTTAAATACTTAGGAGAATGAACTTATTTAATTAATTAATTTAATTAAATGAGTAGAATAATGTGACCAATATAATTGATAATTAATTACAATGTCATGAGCAATATTAAATAAATTAATATAGTCTTTACGGACAATTGTAAGCATCTACATTTTTCCCCTATTTGATGTGATGTTAGAATGACATCATATCAAATAAAAGAAAATATAGGTTGCCCCAGAAAAGGTAGGAATCCTATAGGCAACGATAGAGGAGGATGATGCCCCCTCGCAAAAATTATGCAAAAAATAAATTTTGGGCAATTTTTGTGAAAAGGTCTTAGGAAAAGAAGGAAAAGGAGAAAAAAGGGAATAAATGACAACATTTGCATGACTTGTGGGTAAACAAGAGATGGACACAACTTAGTGAAGACATGGGCTCAAATAGGGTTCACAGGGGGCCTATATAAGTCTCCAAGGGGCCCAAAGAGGGTCATTTTCACACCTCTAGAGTAGACCATCTAGAGCAAGCATGGACCCCATTGATCAATTGTAGCTTGGTGAGCACGTTTGGGAGTACTAGCAAGGAGATGAGATGGGCCCACCAGTAAGTCATTTGATCCTCTTCATATTTTTGGTAGACTAGGCTAGGTCAGGGTCATTTATTGCATAATAAATGAGGCAAAAATGTTATTGGGGTAGAGACAATAGTCTACACCCTGTCATCTACGTAGATGAAAATGCAGCTACCACAGTGCCTACAAAGATGACAAGATCAATCTTGTCATCTATGCAGATGCCAGAAAAGGGAAGGGACTCCACACAGATGATAGGTTTCATCCTATCATGTTTGTAAATGAAAAAGGAGGGATAGGGAAAGTGGAGATGATAGAGCACAGGTCATCATCTCTGCGAATGACAAAAGGTCTATCATCTACGCTGATTAGCTTATCAGTGTCTATGCCAATTAGCTGCTCTGTCAATTATGAAAAATTGATAGAAGACAAGGGAAGATACCCCATTCTGGGGATAGCATAGGCTAGAAAGATTGACTCTCTACATGTCTATGCTGCAAGAGGACACGGTGGTGTTCAGGTCAAGGGAGTACTATCCTCCGACCATGGTGATCAATGAGTGATTGATTGATGCAGATTGGGGACATGTATGACTATGCAGCTTGGAGCACATGCATGAGTGGCTAGACCTAAGGGCCCACATAGCATAGCTATGGACATTCATTGAGCAATGGAACATGCCCACGGGAAGCTTCTATCTACCAACAGAGGAGGCTATAGTCACACTACTAGACGTGTGGCAAATCCTATGAGTGCCCATCTGGGGGGCATACCCAGAGTATGTACTGGAGGGGTCATACCTATTTTTGTGAGAGTGCTTTGGTAGATGATGGTAGAGACTGTCGATCTAGTGATCGTGGCTATCATGGAGGGGAGCTCTATAGCAGAGATTACCAAGGCTGGTAGTATATCTAGCCTCCCTCATATGGAGGATGCTACTTGATCATGTAAGACATGGTTGGCCTATCGATTAGGCACAAGTGTTGAACACCCTTCTATTGGAGGATAGAGAGGTCTACTACTGGGGATAGACAATCCTAGCAGAGCTCTACCAAAACTTGCACATTTGTGCCTATCATACACTACAAACTATGGGACCAGGATTGGCACTGCTGATGGTCTAGTCATGGGAGCATAATGGACTCACATGGCCCATCACTTGGTAGGAGACCAGGTAGCTTGGTGAGCCATTTGCTTGTAGATATCGATCATTAATCTAGTATATAGCTACAGAGTTAGTGAAATTTTGGTGTTGTTGTATTGACAAGATCATTATGTTCGAGTGGACTCCATATGATGAGGTAGAGTAATGGAGGACAGTGCTAGCAATAGGCAGAGAGGATTGACATGGAGGATTAAATGTACCTCCCATACACACAAATTTATTGGTAGATCATTGGGCGGTCCATGCATGTGATCATGTGCTACATGCCTTTGAGGGCATGATGGCAGTTTGGGAGGACACAAGATGTGGTACCAAATAGATTCCTATACCCTATTGTCTCTCAGGAGTATAGTCAGCAATGGGGACATGGGACCAACTTTTGGCTGGCTCAAATATCATGGGTATCTATGCCAATAGTGTCATGGGTACACAGATAGGACTGGGGGGATGCAGGTGTGACACTGACATATGGACAATGGTGGGTAGCCCACTAGTGAATCAGACTCACAGTGCCTAGGGTGCCTCCACCAATAGAGAAACCACAAGGGGAGGGGGGTGGGGCAAGCAGCAATGATGCCACCACTAGCATAGGGGGCATAGGAGGGATCGTGAGGGTGTAGAGCTCGAGTGAGGAGAGGGCCAGTGCTAGTACCAGTGTAGATACTAGCACAAGCACTAGCACTAGCACTAGGAGAAGGGCTATAGGTATAGGTATAAGTGCTAGCAAGTGGATAGAGATAGGGGCTAGCAGAGGACTTAGATATAGTGAGGGCTAAGTGGGATAGCCTCTGTGTAGAGGTAGCCCAGTTATAGGGGGTAGCACAGGTGTAGCAAGCACAAGTAGATAGCATAAAGTAGGCCATGGCAGCCATACATGCAGAGCTATAGGTGCAGAGGGCCAGAGGAGATAGTGCACAAGAGGCCTTACTGGCCCTACAAGCATAGAGTTTGCAGGGATGGAGATCCATATAGAGGCAGAGGAGTAGGCAAAGCTGGAGAGACTCTGAGGGGAGGTAGCCATGTTATGGGTTGAGCAAGCTACACATCAGGCACAATTGGATGGATACTGTAGGTAGAGGGACATAGCAAGATAGATGTTATAGCCTAGGGTAGCTATCACAGTCATGCAAGAGGCCATCATAGCTAGCTGAGCAAAGGCATGAGCCATACAAGAGGTAGCCTATTATAGATCACTTTATATTGAGGTTGTGCCTACTGATCAATGACAGCCAAATTTTGAGAGGGGGGCCAGCTCATGGATCTCATGGGGTAGAGCTAGATTAGAGTAGTCCATAGGATAGCAAAGACCTCCTTGAGGGGGGATACTAGGGGGGCTAGGCCCTCATAGCCAGCGGCTTGATTTTGTATAGTGATCAATTTGTTGACAGATATGTGTAGATGCAACAAGTTTTTGATGATGTATTTGTACTATATGATTCTACATGATTTGTATATGGATTGTACAGACACTATTTTTTGATATATACATGACATGATTCGATGGCTCTATATGTGTATGGACTTTTTTGATGCATATGATATCTGTGATGTGGATACTAACATTTGTGATGCAGGATGTAATGCTATGTGATGTTTCTGTATGATATGCATATGTATATGATGCCTAACATGTGGACGATGTAGGTTTGCTAGCAATTATGAGATGTATGCATTGCTTTATTTTATATGTATGGATGCATTTATGAGATTTTGTTTCATGTATGTGACCCTAGCAAAATTTCTAACAAATGCAACCTAATGGAAATGAACTAATAGATGCCTAATGAACACTAAAGGAGCTGAATCAAATGAACACTAATGAATGTAATGTAATGGAAAATGAATGAATGAATGCAATGAATGCAACCTAAAATGAAAAAAACCTAAAAGTGAAAATGCACAAAAATATCTAATGAATATAACCTAATGAAAATGAATATCTATCAAAACTATCACTCATAGAAACCCAGTAGCCTAGCATAGGAGGGGAGAAATAAATAGGACCTTGTCTTGAGCATGACTCAAATGAAGACCCTAGCTACATGAAATCTAACTACATAATATGAAGAGATTCCATTGTTTTTATATGGAGAGGACACCTTAAGTTGATTTTGCAAATGAGTTTATGCATTATATGTTATAGAAGCATAAATGATGTGACTCTTTTGCATGGACTAGACACAAAAAATCATAGAGACTTTAGGATGATAGGTGTAGTTTGCATATTCATGATGGATCAAATGTCTTATATGCCATGGAGAGGTCTAAGCACACCCAAAGTCTTTTTAGGGATCTTTGGTGGAAAGTGTGCTAACTCATTGCCCCCATTACACAATGCATTAACATAACCTAAAACTAACACATATAAAATAAAGCCTCAAAAAATAGATCATACCACAAAAAACACTTGTAATCAATGAGAGCCCTTCAAGTATGACTAAAATATAGAAGATCAAGGTGCACCATAAAATGCTTTCACTAACACAAAAATAAAATCGACCAAAAAGAGACCTCATGACCAAGTAGTCATTTAGTCCACAATTCTTGCCAAGAACCTTAGTTCTAAAAGTGAATGTCACAATGTCACCTATATGAAGGATTCATCCTATAATAATGTGTCAAATTGAAATGTCAATGATCATAAAGTCATGCATTTTCGACAAGGGTTGTGAAGCGAACAAGTTTCTTGAATCATTAAGTCTCAAATGGTGATTTTGTGTAAGTCCAAGTGTTGTCACTGTTTGTGAAAAAGATCAACGTGATGGGATTGGATAATCACTTGATAAAAAATGCCTTGCAAACTAGAGGTCTTTCAAAAGATGGAGGTGAAGTGAAGCTACCTCGTAGACAAGAGGTCTTTTATTGGATGCATGAAAAGAAAAAAGCTAGATAAGACTTTGCACAAGGGAAATGTAATGGTGAGATGAGGTGAAGAAAAATGAGCCTTATAGATAATGGATCAACCATACTTTTTTCAGGAACATTTTTTGCTTTTTAGGCTTTTTTTAGGAACATTTTATGAATTTTTTTTGGAGTTTTTTTATTTTCTAATTTTTTTGGATTTTTTTGGGACTATAAACACAATACAAGAACTACAAGGCTCAAGAATAGAACCACTTGAGATGCTAAATATTTATAGGCTCAGGGAGCAGATCTCCCTCTGGAGTTGCAATATAATAAGCCCCAAAACCATATTTGGCTGTAATGATAAATAGACCTAGCCAGTTTGCCTCAAACTTTCCTTTCTTTTCACGGTTCTAGAGGTTCCTCATATTATGTTGCAAAACTAAGTCACCCACTTCAAACTCTTGTAGCTTAACTTTCTTATGATAATAAAGCTATAGGAAATTTTGATACATGTGGAGGTGGTTTAGGGCATTAAGGCATCTCTCATCAAGGAGTTGTAGCTCTTGCAAGAAAGCAACTCAATATTCTTTGTCAGACATTAGATTCTTGAGAGAGATTCTGAGGGAAGGGAGCTCAATTTCGATGGGTAAGACTACCTTAGAACCATAAAAAATGGAAAATGGGGTGGCTTCTATGGGGGTAGGAATGGAGGTGTGGTAGGCCCAAAGGGCAGGAGCAATTTGGAGGTGCCAATCACAGCCAGCTGCATCAACAGTTTTCTTTAGGATTTTCAAAATGGTTTTATTGGTAGCTTCAACTTGGCCATTTCCTTGGGGGTAGTATTTGGTGAAAAAATGTTGGGTAATTCTAAATTTCCTACATAATGTAGCAAATTCCTAATTTTTGAAAGGGGTTCCATTATCAGTCATAATATCTTGAGGTATACCAAAATGACAAATAATGTAGTTCAAAATGAACTTAAAAATTTTTTTTCCAATTATGTAGGTCAATGGAATGGCCTCAACCCACTTTGTGAAGCACTCAGTGGTGGAAATAATATACCTGTGGCCATTTGAGGAATTTGGGTATACTTGACCAACAAGATCGAATCCCCAATGGGAAAAGGGCCATGGAGTGATCGTGGGTTGAAGCTCTTGGGTGGGAGTTTGTATCAAATCACCATGTTGCTAACAAGGAACACATCTCTTCACAAAAATGATATGCATCTACTTCCATAGTGGGCCAATAGTAACCTATCCTAAGAAGCTTTTTTCCTAACGTAAGGCCACTAGAGTGGGCACCACAACTCGCTTGGTGAACCTCTTCTAATGTAGTTCTGGGTTCATCTAAATTGAGACATCAAAGAAGGGCTCCATCAAAATGTTTTTGAAAAATTGTGTCACCTAGGATGGTATATCAAGCTGTGCAATGGATGAAGGTTTTGCTTTGATTTGGAGTGAGGGTTATGGGAATAGTTTTGTGATATAGATAGGCAAAGATGTTAGCATACCATGGAGACTCAAGATAGACAATCTCACACACCAATTCTAAATCAATTTACTCATAAGTAGGAGTAAAAATATTCTCAACAAGAAACTCACATTTAGGACTATATTCTAGCATGGCAATCATGGAGGCAATAGTTGGCATGGCATCTGCTACTGTATTATTAGCCCTTGGTATCTGCTAAAAAATAATCTCTATAAAGTGTTGCTTAATATCCTCCACTATTTTGTGATAGGGCAACAATATCTCATCCTTGGTGTGGTATTCATCTGTGACTTGTTTAATAACTGATTGTGAGTCTCCAAAAACAAGAAGGTTTTTGATATTCCATTTGATAGCTTGACGTAGTCCTATGACTAAATCTTCATACTTAGTGATATTTTTTGTGCAAGGGAATGAGATTTTATAAGACTTAGGAATGAGATCCCCTTGTGGTGTCACAAACAAAATTCCTACCCCCGATCCCTTTTGTGTAAAGGATCCATCAAAAAATAGTTTCCATGGTGTACTAGGGGATATAGTCATAATTGTGTCATCTAGAAAATCTGCTACAATGGGATGGTCACCTTAAAGAGGAGCTTTGGCAAGCTGATCTGTAATTACTTGTCCTTTAATGGCCTTACGATCCTTATAAACAATGTCAAATTCACTTAAAATTAGGACCCATTTTTCTGCTTGACCAGTGAGGGCATCTTTTGATAGCAAATATTTGAGAGGATCTATCTTGGCAATGAGGTATGTAGTATGATTAACCATATAATGGCTTAACTTCTACGTGGAGAAGACTATAGCCAAACATGCTCGCTCAATAGTAGTGGAATTCAACTCATAGCCAACTAGTGTTTGACTGAGGTAATATATAGCTTGTTCATTCCCATTTTCATCTAATTGTGCCAAAAAAAAAGTGCTCCTAGGGAAACTGAAGTAGCTAAAATGTATAGAATCAATGGTCATCCTACAACTAGAGGGACTAGAACTAGAGGATTAGCCAAATATGTCTTAATTTGTTCAAATGCTTTTTCGCATCTAGACAATCCCATTGAAACTTGTTTCCCTTGTCAAGAAAATGCTGAAGTGGATGAACCTTATCTGCTAATTGTGACACAAATCTCCTAATGGATTGTAACTTTCCTTGAAAACTGTGAAGTAGTTTTAATCTTGTAGGTGGAGGCATATCCATGATGGCTTTCACTTTTGTTGGATCTACCTCAATACCTCTTCTTGACACAATGTAGCCTAAAAATTTTCTTGATTTGACCCCAAATACACATTTCTTTGGATTAAGGTGCACTTTATATTTATTAAACCTTTCAAAAATGGTGGTGAGAACATCAATGTGGGACTCATGTGTATTTGATTTTCCTAAGATGTCATCAACATAGTCCTCCATTATGACATGTAGAAGATCATGAAATATGGTGGTCATTGAACGTTGATAAGTGGCGCCAGCATTTTTCAAGCCATAAGGCATGACTTGATAACAAAAGGTTCCCCATGGGGTGGTAAATGTCATTTTATGTTGATCTTCTTCTGCAATTTTGATTTGATTATAACCAAAAAAACCATCAATCAAAGACAACATCTCATGTCTAGCAGTCAAATCCACTATGATGTCTATGTTAGGAAGTGGAAAATCATCCTTAGGACATGCAAGATTTAAATCTTGAAAATCTAAAAAAACATAGATGCCCCCAGATGCTTTCCCTACAAGAACAATGTTGGAGACCCACTCAGGATAATCAATAGGGCAAATGAACTTTCCCTCTAACATTTTTTGCAATTCTGCTTTGACTAAGAGTGCTATCTTAGGATACATCTTGTGTAATTTTTGCTTCACTAGTTTGATCTTGGGGTCTATTATCAAATGATGCACAACCAAATTTGTGTCTAAACCAAGCATGTCATTGTATGTCCATGCAAAATTGATTTTTCCCTTTTTCAATAATTTAGTCATGGCTTTTTGTTCTTCAAGACTTAAGGTAGCAGCAATGTAGGTGATTTGTGGATTATCCTCTATTCCCAAATCGACTAGAATCATGTCTTCATTCAAAATAGGTGACTTTTCTAGTGGTAAAGATCTAAATGGAAAGTCAATCTCTCCCTCTTATGGCACCTCTGAGAGGTTTTCACCAGAAGATGTGTCCTTTATTTTATCTTTTTCTTCATCCAAAAGTGCCCCAGAAGAGTTTTCACTAGAGGATGTTTCTTCAATTTTTCCTTTTTTTATTTTCTTTTTCACTTTTGTGACTAAGAGAGTTGACTTGGCTACCAAATTAGGCTTCCTCATTGTATTGGATATCATGTTCATAATCTTAGATATTCTTAAGGCCAAAGAGTGCCATCACTGCTTCATCAGACTTACAGATATCAAGAGCTAGTGGTGTATCTTGAAGGTCCCAGTCTATCATGTCGGGGTTGCTGAGAGGTAGGTTAGTGGATGAAAGGTCATCTATGGTAATAGTGTGGACATAGTTATCTAGGTCATCCTCAACGTATTGGAAACCCACTTCAAAGAATTTCTCCTTGTCGGTCTCAAATTCAAGTTCAACTGTACAATAGGTGTCAGCAAAGGATACCTTAGGTTTAATGGAGCCCAAACCACATCCTTTAGGATATCTATTAGCTTCTAAGGGTTGTTTCATTCCATATTCTTTAGGTCCAAGGATGGTACCATGATATCCCATGTTTTTGATAATGGGAGGGGCCTTGACATACCTATCTTTGGGGAACTCCACAGGTTCATCTTTTTCATCATAGTATAGCAAATCTAGAATATTAGATTCCATATGATCATCACTAAGTGAACCCCAATATTCAAATGTTGTCTTGTTAATATTCATAGTCTCTTTGTTGGTAGGAGGTGGCAATTGTGAAGGTTTTCCAAAGGAATAGGGGGAGAGTGGTAGTTGTCCAACACATAAGGCATTTTGAAACTTATACTTTCCCATCCCTAAATCAATAAAAGTAACCTTCTTCCCTGTAGTATTGACCTTAGTATCTCCCACCATCTCTTTTCATTTGCAGGAATTGGAATCATCATTGGCTAACTCTAGCACTGTCATGGAAGGTGATTCTATTATGGTGAGAGGTTTAAGTATAAATTTGGCAAACTCACTAATTAGACAAAAATTTGTTGGCGCACCTTCCAATCTTTTACAAAAGGCAAAAGGTGTGGGATCTCCTAGATTGTAACCTTTCTTCCTTGATGCAAGAATTTCAAGGATTGATGATAGGTAGATGGAATAGCCTTTAGTGTATGTATCCAAGGTTGACCAAGCAAAATGTTATATGGAAAATCCAAGTCTAGGACATGGCATTCGGTAGTTATGATGGTTGGTCCAACCTTTAGTGGTAATATGATAACTCCTTTTGATTCTCTTTCCATTTCATCATAGGCTTTGATTGGTATCCTTTTATTGACATCTAGAAGATCTTATAGAAGTCCCAAGAAATGAATCATCTTCAATGTACATAGATTCAAACTGGATCCATTATCTATAAGGACTTTTTTAATCTTATGTTGCTATATAAGGATTTCAATGTGGAGCGACAAATTATGGTGGGGATTTGGACCTTGGAAATCTTTATCCATGAAGACAAGGTGTTTTTGGGTGGCAAGGTTTCCAATCATGGTAGTGAATTGGGAAGCATTAATGTTTTCAGGAACATGAGACTCTAAAAGAGCCTTCTCCAAGATCTCTTTGTGGATGGGTGAGGTGGTAAGGAGCTCAAGAATGGATATTTCTATAGGGGTCTTACCTAACTGGGATAACACATCATAGCGAGAAGTGGGCTTTTTTGAAGTGGATGACATAGTAGGTGCATGTGGCACTGATGGATTAGTGTGATTAGGAGTGGCAGCTTGCAAAGTAAGTCTTCCTCGTTGAGTGGTGGTATCACAATCAACTACTTGTAAGACAAGGATATTCACATGAGTGTCTACCTCTTCAATGTGACCACACAAGGAGTCAAATCCACATATATCATTCGTTTCTATCTTACCACACAAGGAGTCAAATCCTAATATGTGGTTAGTAGAATAATCATAAGGTAATGCATTGGATGTGGAAGCTTGATTCGCATTATTGGTATTGTTGTTATCATTGTTGTGATTGGAAAATGGTTTTTGGAATATCTTCAATTTATCATTTTTAGAGGATGGTCCTCCTTCTACCTCAATTTCTCCATCATTGACAAGATTTTGGATGAAGACTTTGAGTTTTATACACTTGTTTGTGTCATGTCCTTTAATGCGATGGTATTTGCAATATTCATTTTCCCTATACCATTTTGATTTGGGTTCGTTCTCATCAAAGGGTCGTGTGTTAGGAAATACCATCAAATTGTGATCCACTAGTTTTTGAAATATGGCACCCAAAGGTTCATGAAAGTTAGTGAACTTTCTATTTCGATCATAGTCACGATTGTAACTATTGTTGTCACGGGGGGAAAATTGTGTTTGATTGTGAGATTGTTGATTGTCATTGTTCAAATTGTTGTTGTTTCAGTTACGATAGTTGTGTAAATGAGCAATGTTAGTATGCTAATAGAAACCAAATATAAATAAAGCTTCTACAAACTAAACAAAATTCATAAACTTCAAGATAGACTAAGATGAGCTCTCAATTGAGAATATGAGCCATTAATGGGCTCTCTCAATGAGAAGCTCTCTTAGTCTATCTTGAAGTTTATGAATTTTGTTTAGTTTGTAGAAGCTTTATTTAAAATTGGTTTCTATTAGCATACTAACATTGCTCATATACATTTTGGAACGCCCGGTGGGACCTCGCATGGGTCATCTTCATTAGCTTTTTTAGTCAAGTTTTGTATGTCATTTGCTAATTTTGGCTAATTTTGCTTGTTTTTGTGATTGGTAGGATTGTATAAATTGGTTTTGTAGGTCCACATGAGCATGAAGAAGACAAAGGAACTCATATTTTATCTCATAGTGTTTGCAGATTTTTCAAGCTTATAGGTGGACAAAGCACTTGGAATTCTTCTTCCTCTTCTTGTCTATATTCTTGTTATTCCATCTATTTCTTCTTCTTCTTCTTGTGGGAGATCTTGGCCATTTTTTTTTTAAGGAAGAAAAATCATACACACTTATTTTTAGTGCTTAAAATGAACCCCCAAATCATACTTAAATCCATTAAAAACTAAAAATTTGCAAAAAAAAAATAAAATCTTTTAACAAGTGAAACTAAACCAATCCAATCATTTTCATCCTTGCAACATAAAGGTTTTAGATGCATTCATGAAAAGTTAGGAACACTTCATTTTTGGGAATTTAAAAAGAACTTCAAGTTTCCATTTCAAAAGGTTCAAAATCAACACTAAGTGCACACTAAAATCTAAATCAAACTCAAAGAATCAATCAAGGATAAAATGAACCTCATTTGCAAATATTTTAAAGTTCTTTTAAAAATCTCATGAAAACTAAGAGTCCTAAATGGTTGTCAAAATTGTCCTAAAAGCTTTGTTATTTGTTCCAAACAAATGTCTTGTTGCAAAATCTTGAATGTTTCTTAGGTTTTTCGTGCATCAAAACAATTTGGGAATATCATTTTTGGGCTTAAAACATGCAAACTAGAACACAAAATATTGAATGAAAACCAAAGTCCAAAGAGTCATTTTCACTCTTGAGTCCAAAACAATCTTGAATGATCTAAGGTTAAAACAAAGCACTTCAAATTTCTTAAAACAACACACAAAATCTCAATTTTGAATGCTCAAAGGAAAAAACTTGAATGTTTAATCACTTGTCTTTGAATGCATGTTGCTAAAATCACTCTTGAGTGCCATGGATTAAAATCAAGTTTGTTTTTTTTATGAAAGCATGATTAAAATAACAAATCCAATCTTGAATGCAAAAGGTCAATTAATCATTACAATATCTCACACTTCATCTTTTGGGGCATAAAAAGAATCTACATTTTAAAAACTTTCTAAGTTATAAAAAAAAATAAAGACACTTTGGGTGAATTTGTTGTTGGACTCACACTCTTTAATCACCCATCATTCTAACCATTGATTTTAATATCAGCACCATATATGGGGATGGGTCTACCTAAGAAGGTGTTAAGTGCTCCACAAAAATCAAATTCCACTCACTTGATTTTTTATTGGTTTTTCTAAGATAGAAAATTTCTTGAATGCATATTAGTCTCGCTAACACTTCATTTGGGCATAAAAATTGAACAAATCTTGACGTGGAGGGCCTCTGGGTGTGCACTTGAAACCTAGTTCTAGACATCTTTATTTTGGGCTTAAAACAAACTCACACTCAATCTTGAATGCCTTAAAGAAAAATCAATCAATACTTGACGTGGAGGGCCTCCGGGTGCGTGAGTTTACTTTTTTTGACCCTAAATCATCTTGGTGTATTCATTCTTCAATTGATTTTACTTTTGTTAATGCTTCAAGTTGGAATTGAACATTTGCATCCTAAACATGTGTGTTTGCAAGGTCTAGATCTGAAAAACTTAAGCATCAGTTGGAAAAGAATTATGTCTTTTAGCCCAAGATCATCCAAGTCTTCTCTCCCCTTGTCATCTTTTGAGGCCATCTTGGGTGCATAAGATTATGATCCAAAATCTTGTTTAAATTTTTGGAGGCCTGCTTGGGGATTTCATCATCCCTTGGGATGACCTCAACTCCAGCATTCTGGCGGAGTATAAAGATCGGGAGGTGAATCCAAAGACACCTCTCTCGGGATCAAGATTTTGTCACTCGGCCTAAGCCTCAAGGAACTTTATACCCTTGAGAAGTGAAAGAGGAGAAGTGGATTACCGCTCCTCTCGGTTGTGTGACATCTTTTTGTTTTCATCTATGGATTTGGGACTCATGTACCTTGGATGTATCAAGGACTCCCTAGCTAAATCAACTGTCAGCCTTGCAAACAACCATCTAGGGTGTTAATGTGTTTGAAGTGATTGATCAAAACATTTGTAAAATATACACACTCCTTAGCACAAGTATCACATTCTGAGAATCAAAAACTTCTATCTGGTTGTTCCTATCTATTGCTTGATTTTTTACTTGTTGAATGAATGTTTGCCAAACTTGGTCAATCCTAGCTTAGGGCATACTTAGCATAGTCACTGCCTGTTCTAGAAGTTGAATGAGTTGAAGCAAAAAAACCTAAATCTCTCTAAGCCAAGCAGATTCAAGAATTTATGTCAGAAAAACCCAAATCCAAATAGAAGTTTCACAAAGCCAAACTCAAGCCATCTCAGGCATACCAAGAAATTGCAGCTAAGAAAAAGGAAGTAACACCAAGCCCTTGAATTGCCAAACTCCACAAAGCAAAAGAAAAAGCTATCGACGAAGCCCTTCAAGATGCCTAGTTAGATCGCACTATCAAATTTAGCAAGCATCCAAGAGTTAACCCTGCTTATGCCTTACCATCTAGACATGATTTCTATGATTAGGCCCCCTTGTTCCTCCACATCTTCTTGCATAAGCTCCACTTTAGAGTCATCCTTCTAGGTAAGCCAGCCACCCTTAGTCATCCCCTTAAGAATTTTAGCTCACCCATCTCATTTAGATCTTTGCCTTAGAACCAAACCAATCCCCTCAAACCTAGCTAGCATCCCAAAAGCCTAAACTTCACATCCAAGCCTTCAAAATTGTTGTCACCTTGCCAAAGTCTACCATTCCTACCATCTTGCAAATCCACCAATCTCACCAAGGTTATCCCTTTGACAGAGCTTTGTCTAGGGTAATCTAGCTTTGTCACTTGTTATCCCTCATCACCTTGAGCTAAAGGTTGGGATCCATAAGTGGTCAATCTTGTGTTTTTCCTAAAGGATCATCAGTCTATCCTTAAGTTGACACAATTACCACCAAGTTTGCACATAGGAAAGAAGACCTTTGATGATTTGGAAACATATATTTGAAGTTAGAATCCCCAATCCAATCCTCCTTAGGTTTGTCATATAGCTTTAACTCAACCCAGGAAATCATTTGCATAGAAAAGCATTCCCCCTTGGCATCCATCAAATTTGTTCCATCTCATCCCTAGGAACATTTTCATGCCACCCGTCACTCACTTAGCCAAGAAGAAGAAAGAAACAATGGAACCCTATCATTTTGATCAAATAGAATTGCTCCCCTTGAGCACTCAACCATCCTTCACCCCAAAGAAAACTATACCATCACCTACTAACATTGAAGCTTTCATGAACCAACCAGGAAATGCAATATTGGTGAGCACCATTATAGACAAGAACAAAGAAACAATCATGGCTAACTTTTGAAGGGACAACATAGGAGCCTTCAACTTTGGAAGACCTGCTCCCTTATCAGATCCATCTCACCCATTGTTTGGACAACTCCCACCACCCATAGGCTCTTATGATTCAAATTATCCTCAATATGTGCCAAAAGAAGAGCCTCAACCACCCCATATGATCCAACAGACCCAAACATACCATCCTCCACCCAAGTTGAAATCTCCATTCCACAAGCCAATCCAGCTACCACCACTCCACCATTTGTCCATACCACTCCATCCCAAACCCCCTTCACCCAAAACACCTCATCATTCACTCCCTTCACTATTGTTGTTGTTTCTCTCCAACCCAGCCTTCCAAATCCACCCATCTCCCAAATCAGTGCTAGCATCTTTGGCCAACCTTAGCAATATACAACCAGGATGCCACCCATGGGGCCAAGAAATCAACCTTTCATCACACCCAACTTGTTTACCTTAGCTCAGAGAACAATTCCATCATTTCCACTAGGTCCTTGGAGCTTAGTGCCATTAGCCACAAATCCACAAGCTACTACCCTCACTCTACAAAGCTATCAAACCCCACAAGCTACTAATAATGTTCTGCCAAGCTCTCAAGTGACCCAAGCTCCTGCCACCACCCTACCAAGCTTTCAAATCCAGCCACCAAGCTAACAAACCCCATCAGTTCCATTCCCAAGCTTTCAATTCCCACCACCTCCACCACCAACTAATCCATTGCCTCCTATTACTAACTATTTTCTATGCCACTTCTAGGATGAAATCCACTACCACCAACCACCAATTACTTGGCCTCCTTTGCCATGATACCCTCCCAAATGGGGGCACAACCCACACATATTGGTCAAACTCCTCAATTCCCAAGTCAAGTTCCACAAGGTCCCCGATCCTTTCTCCAAGCTTCACAACCATCTTATACCTTACCTCCACAAAGTAATCCATTTATCCCATAGCCAGCCTACGTCCCTCAATCCCTATCCCAAATCCCATATCAGTAGCAAGCCTCACAACACATGTAGCAATATGTGCCTCCTTCACCTCAGCAACCCATCATCCACCATTCAGTTGCCCAAGCCATGTACAATCCCTACCAACCCATACCTCAAAGCCATCCATGTTCCATTGCCCCATCTAGCACATACCTACCTCCAGGTACTCTTACATTGGGTGTACCGCAGCCATCACCGATTAATTTAGAATGGGAAGCCATGAAGATAGGTTTGAAGAACATCCAGGAAGGAAATGATCATAAAACCTTCAAGTTTGAAAATGTGTGTCCTTACCCATTTGACAGAGCCATTACCATGACATTATTTCCCAAACACTTTGAGATACCCAAGTTTGACAAATTCAGAGGAAAAGGAGACCCTGTCACACATATCAAAGAATTTTACATGCACTGCCAAGAAGTGGCATATGATGACATCTTCCTCTTGCATCTCTTTCCCAAAAGCTTGGCTAGACCAGCTCTTGAATGGTTTTATAGAATCCCATATGGCACAATTAAAAACTTTGTTGAATTGTCTGAGGCATTTGTTGCCCAATATGCCCATCTTGTTGAAATAGAGCCCTCAGTAGTTGATCTTGTCCACACTAAGTAAAAAGGTGGAGAAAGCCTTCTCAAATATCTGCAAGAATGCAAAACCCTTACCACCCGCATATCTTGCACCTTGCCAGCGTGCCATTTGGTGATAATTTTTATTGATAATGCCCATCCTAGCTTGGCTCACCACATGACCATGAACTGTTTCCAGACCTACAAAGATATCAAAGAGAAAGGAATGATCCTTGAGAAAGGACTCATTAAAGATGGTGTGGTCAAGATTTACAAGGAGGCCAACCAAAATCAATCACATTCCAATGGCAAGTCTAGGTATTGGAACAAAAAAAAGCACATTGCAACAAATGGGGTTACTGATACGAGACATGTGAATATTGTTGGTCCTTTCCAACATCAGTCCAACCCATCATATCAACCAAACAATCAACAAACTATCAACTACCAACACTAGAATCACCAAAGCTATCAAGGCCACAATCCAAGACCCAACTTTCAAGGGTCTAGCAATCAAGCTAATGCCATCAATGTAGTTGTAGGACCAAAGCCCAAGTTCCAACCTACACCTAGAAATTATACACCCCTTGGTGAGCCATCGGATGTCATTTTTGAGAAATTGACTAAGGAAAACCTCATCAAATTTCCTCCTACCCAGCAAATTGACCAAAGCCAATCCAAAGTTGCATGGTACAAAGACAATGAGTACTGCAAATTTCATAGGGTAAAAGGTCACACCACCCTTAGATGCATGAAACTGAAAGATTATGTGCAGGACCTCATTGATTAGAAAGAAATCACCATTGGTGCCCAAACCTCTCCCAATGTAGGCTTACAGATCTATCAAAAACCTCTCCCAATGTAGGCTTACAGATCTATCAAAATGCTTTTCCTCCTCACAACAACCAAAATCCTGGAAAAGCACCTATCCAAACCAACAAAAACAACACCAACAACTACCAACCAAACCAACAGCATGGGAAGAACAATGACCACACTTCATCCTATATAGATTATGGTAGCCTCATAGGTTGTATATCTGAGAAAGAGCCTTCTGTCAATGTTATCAATATCCAAGGACCAAACAATGAGTGTACAGTCACCACTCAAAGAGCACAATTTAACATCACAGGCCCACCAATTTCACTAGCACCATCAGCTCTATCAAAAAGCCAGTACAATATCTTGGAACACCTTGGGAACATGGCAGCCCAAATTTCCATTTTAGACCTTCTCCACACTAGTCCTGTGTACAAAAACATCCTTTACAATGCTCTCATAAAATCTCGTGTCCCTTCAAATATCAACGCTACTGATTTTTGTAATCTCATTGGACACCTATCCTCCTCACGTTCCCTATCATTCAAACCCATCGACATACCCATGGTTGAGCTAGATCACACCCTTCTGCTCTACATAGCCATTATGGTATCCAATTTTGCCATAAAAAGAGTAATTATAGATAATGGATCAGCCTTGAATATTTGCACCCTAAAATTCATAAAACAAGCTAGGTATACTGAGGCACATATCATCGATGAGGTTATCACCATCAAAGCTTACGACAACTTGGAAAGAACCACAGAATGAACTATTTTACTGCCAATCAAGGTTGGGCCAGTCATCCAAGAAACACTCTACCATGTTATTGATCTAAACCTACCATTTAACATCCTCCTCAGTCACCCATGGATTCATGCCATGAAAGTTGTTCCATCCACTTACCATCAGTGCATCAAATTTCTGCATCAAGGCACTGAGGTAATCATCCATGCCAATCCAGAACCCTTTGCTTACTGCAATGCGGTTGAAGCTTCATATACAAACCATTTCCCTAGAATTGATATCAGCACAGCCATCGCCAGCTCATCCCACACTTGTAATGACCCAGAAACCATCCTCGCCTCCACCCTATCTACCGTGAAGATCAATAACAAAGGTTGTGGAGAGTATAGTCTATTAGAAGCATTTGCTGTCAGGGCACTCTCACTTGATCCATATGCCCATGGATGACCAACATATCACAAAGCTAATGAGATTCCACCTCCTTGATACAAATAGTTTGGCCCAACAACCTTTGTATCCTTGAAAATCCCTCTTCATGAGGAGCTCACTCCAGATATCAACAATTGGTTACATAAGGATGCACCTCTAAGAAATCAAGCACACCTTGATCACTTCAACCAGAAGTATCCCCAAGAACATAAGCTCATCACTGACAAATGGAACTATCAAGGTGGTGGTCTAGGACCAAAATAAAGAGGCATGCAGTGCCCCATCAACGCACACAAGTGGGAAACGAAGTCAGGTCTTGGCTTTGGCATACCCACAACTGAAGGCACCAATATGGACAGTCACACTTTTTTGAACATTCACCGTGACCTTGTCGAAATCAAAGACATTCCCGAGCAAGTTGAAAAGAGAGCCTACAACAATATCCCAGACCAAATCTCCCTGGGAAACTTTGTTCTCCAAGAACTATCCATCCATTTCATTGACCTACCACTCGCCCATCCACAACTCATAGATTGGGACCAACCAAGCATCATACACATTGATGAATTCACATCAAAGGAAGCACTTCTGAGATTCATGGGAGCTGAAACTTCTCATAAGAAAACAAAGCTAGATTCTGCCTATATCTATAAGCTAGATCCCAAGGGGTATTTTGGAGAGAATCCCCAACCTAGTTCTGATACACCCAAAATTGGAACTAAGGTGAATCTGGGACTAGCTAAAGCAGTGAAGAGGGCCCCTTAATAAGAAAATCTAGAGTCACAAGCAGAACATGAGGATTTAGCATTACCTCCTCAAGATAATCAACCAGAGGTATCTTCTATTCTAATTGAGGCTACTAGAGAAGTCAACATCGGTTCTTTAGAGATCTCCAAACTTGTTCACATTGATGCATCCCTATCACAAGACCAAGCTAACCTCCTCTTTGAGGTCTTAAGAGAGAACATTGGCCAATTTGCATGGTCATATCAAGACATGCTAGAACTTGATCCAAAGATTTTAGTTCATCATATTGTAGTCAATCCAAATATCAAGCCGTCAGACAAAAGCTTAGAAAAATGCACCCCAAGGTGTCATTATTGGTCAAAGCTGAATTAGAAAGAATGTTAGTTGCTAAGGTTATCCGACCTGTCAACTACTCAGAGTGGATCTCCAACATGGTCCCCATCACTAAGCCTTCTGGTGACATTAGAATCTACACTGATTTCAGAGATCTTAACAAAGCTTGTTCAAAAGATGATTTTCCCTTACCCAACATAGATATGATTGTAGACCTTACAACTGGACATGAAATTCTATCCGTCATGGATGGATTTTTTGGGTATAATCAAATCAAGATTGCAGAAGAGGGTCAGCATAAGATAGCATTCACTACCCCTTGGGGAACCTTTTGCTACAACATGATGCCTTTTGGCCTAAAGAATGCTGGGGCTACCTATCAAAGAGCTATGACAACCATTTTCCATGATCTTATCCATAGCATTTTGGAGGATTATGTGGATGATATCTTGGTCAAATCTCATACCTTCATGGATCATCTTGCTAATCTAGAGAAAGTCTTTGACAGGTTAGCCAAATATCATCTCATGCTAAATCACAAGAAATGTGTCTTTGGGGTCACATCTAGCAAGCTTCTAGGCTTTATAGTTTCTAAACAAGGTATAGAGATCGATCCCAAGAAGGTCAAGGCTATCTGAGACATGCCTCCTCCCTAGACACTACAATAGCTTCACACTCTTCAAGAAAAGATTCAATCTATTCAACGCTTCATCTCCCAACTTGCAAATAAGTGTACGCCATTTTCACACTTACTGAGGAAGGATGAAAACTTTAAGTGGGATCCTTTATGTCAACGCAGCTTTTATCATCTCAAATAGTATCTCATTAATCCCCCTATCTTGGTTCCACCAGTTCCTAGTCGTCCCTTCATCTTGTACATATCAGCAACACCTACTACTCTAGGGGCACTTCTAGCATAGCTTGATGACTATGGCAGAGAAAGAGCCATCTACTACATCAGTAGAACCCTAGTTGGTTATGAAATTAATTATAATCCTATGGAAAAAGCTTGTTTAGCAGTTGTTTTCTCAACTCAAAAGCTTCGCCACTACATGCTAATTCATACCATCCAACTAGTCTCCAAGATCAACCCTCTCAAGTATATGCTCTCCAAAATAGCACTTACAGGCCGTTTGGCCAAATGGGTCATGCTCCTTAGCGAATTTGACATCCAATATGTGGATAGAAAGGCAATCAAAGGGAAACCTATAGCAGATCACCTAGTTGATGCACCTTTAATATATGCATATCCTTTGATCACAAAATTTCTAGATGAGCATATCTGTCTAATTGAAGAATAGCTCCCATGGAAACTTTATTTTGATGGCTCATATACATCTCATGGATCAAGGGCAAGAATATTGTTGGTCACACCTCAAGGAGATTACATTCCAAAAGCCTTCAAGCTACAATTCCCTAGCACCAATAATATAGCTGAATATGAGGCTCTCATAGCAGGATAAAAGATAGCTACAGAATGGAACATCACTGAGTTACAAATCTTTGGCAATTCTCAGCTCATCATCAAGAAAGCCCTAAATGAATATCAAACCAAAGATGAAAAGCTATTACCCTACAAAGAGCTAGTTGATTAGCTAACCTGTCATTTTACAAAGCTTCAATTTACAAAAGTGCCTTGAATGCAGAACAAAACAGCAGATGCTATGGCTACTATTGGCTCGCTCTTAGAAATTCCCCAAGTGATTACATAGTATGAGTTTTTAGTCAAGCAGCTCCTCACACCTACCTATGTGAATGATGAATCAAACTGTGTTTGTATCTTGGTTGGTCCCCAATCCCCTTGGTACCATGAGATTCAC
Organism: Cupressus sempervirens; assembly: GCA_028749045.1. Taxonomy (NCBI): domain Eukaryota; kingdom Viridiplantae; phylum Streptophyta; class Pinopsida; order Cupressales; family Cupressaceae; genus Cupressus; species Cupressus sempervirens. The sequence goes on along the minus strand of CM053791.1, from coordinate 734,158,938 downwards.
ACTTACCTTAAATATGGTATCATCTCCCCTCACCTCACACGTACCCAATGCCAAAACCTCATCCAAAAATCATCTCGCTATGTTATCATAGCCAATACCCTATATCATCGAGGTTATCATGATACTCTCTCTCAATGTTTAGATGAAAATGAGGCCGCGATGGCATTAAAAGAAGTACACTCTAGACTTTGCGGTGCCCACACGAGTGGTATTGTCCTTGCGTGAAAAATCCTTAGAGCAGGCTACTAGTGGCCTACCATTGAAGAAGACTCCTATGACTTTTTTAGAAAGTGTCTCCCATGTTAGCAGCGTGTAAATCTTGTGCACACTCTAGCACAAGATCTACGGCCTATTGCACCACCTTGGTCTTTCGCTTGTTGGGGCCTTGATCTAGTTGGAACTATCACACCTCTCTCATCTAATGGACATAAATGGACAATAATAGCCATAGACTATTTCACTAAATGGGTGGAAGTAGTCCCCCTAGTCTCAACTACAGGAGTTCAGGTCTCCAAGTTCATCTTGTACCACATTGTTTGCCGCTTCGACATCCCATCCACCATCTTCACCAACCACGGAGGTAACTTTGAAAATCTTAACATGGAAGAATTATGCACTTCCCTCTACATCCATCACTTCTTTTCTAGCCCATATTTCCCACAAGGTAACGGCCAGGCAAAGGAAACTAACAAAACCCTCCTCAAAATTCTAAAGAAAGTTGTCAATAATTTTGATCACAATTCGCACCTACAAATAAATCCAGCCCTATGAGCCTATCGAACTTCCTTTCATACATCTATAGGCACAACTCGATACTCCTTAGTCTATGGTACTGAAGTAGTACTACCCATAGAGGTTGAACTTCCCTCCTTGCACATATCTTTGCAAGGGCAAATATCAGATGAAGAATACAGAGTAGCTCGGCTCACCCAGCTAGATCTCTTAGACAAGAAGTGACAACATTCCTATGATCATCTCACAATCCATCAAACTCATCTCAAAAGGAATTTCAACAAGAAGGTGCTTCCATGACACTTTCAGTCGGGCGACATGGTCCTCAAAGAAAATATGAAAATCCGAGCTAATCGAGAAAAGAAAGGCAAGTTTGAACCTACCTGCCTTGTTCCTTATGTTGTCACTACCTCCTTTGGCTCTGGAGCCTATCAACTATCTACACTGGAAGGAGAACTCTTGAATGATCCTACTAACATCATTCATCTCAAGAAGGTCTATGCTCGAAGATCCTTGGTATATCTACTTGTTGAAAAATTTAAAAAAATAGTAAAGAGAAATAAGTGTCCAATGGTGAAAACTTGGCAATTCAAGCACCTTGGATAGGTACCTTGGTGAAAACCTAGTAATTCAGGCACCTTGTGCACTAAAACTAATCCATTATCTATCACTATCCTATCCCTCATCCATTCACCCACCATCCCATAAAACACCTGCTCGTTCCCTTGGTGTTCCAACCAAATATCCAAAATCTAATGAAGCTTGTAAATACCTCCTATACAGCTTGTAAATCTTGTACCTCAGCTTGTAAATCTTGTACCCTAGCTTGTAAATCTTGTATCATGCCTTTTATCATAGCTTGTATATCCAAATCTTGTCCAAAGCTTGTACCATATTCTGGCTTGTATTATATGCCAAATCTTGTATCCTAGCTTGTATCCTATCACATGCACACAAAGAATCTCATTTTCCTTAAGCTTTTCTCAAACCATCTACCTATCCACCTATCAACTATTGCAGACATCCCACCCTTCATGAACATTTCCATCTCAAAAAAACAAAAACATGAACAACCTTGTACATTTGTAACATATCTTGGTTTGTCAGCTTGTACATCCTCTTTAGCTTAGTACCATTGTATCTATACAACTTTCAAGTCAGTTCCTCCTTGATCAACATCTTACACACATCGCACAACCCTTGGTTAGCTATTCTAATGCATCCTTTAGCTAGATCTCCTGTCACCAAAGTGTTATCCTTCTTAGTTCAGCTTGCCAAATGCATCACTCATTTAGATCCATCAGCTTAGGTTCTCTTCGATAGATCCTTGTAGGACATAGCTTTCCTCATGTCTGATCTTGGTCTATTAGTACCTCGTCCCACCCATCTCATTGGCAAACGGTCCTCTTTTGGCTTTTCTCTTTCTTTTGATTTGGAATCTTCCCTTTTGGGTCTTGAAGTATATTTTCCAAGAAATATCCTTATTCCCTCCTCAAGGTTGCCACGATCTTGCATATCATGGTATAATGTGAATGGGGCAATCTGAGTGTAAGGTCTTGATCAGGTCTTTTGTTTGTTTTTTTTTTTTGCTTATGGGTTACCTAGTGTCAGTTTCTTGCTGCTTCCTCTGGGATTCATGTGTGATGCTGGGGCAATCCTTGCATATTTTTTTTGAGTTAGTCTGTCAATCCTATGGACAGTTGGTAAAAAGGCCTTGATGTTCTTGGTAACCTTGGCAATTAACCAACAGTCCTATAGAAAATCTAGTGCTCAAGTACATGGTGGTACTTCTCTTTGAAGTATCCCCCTACTCAAAAAAGCTTCAATGGTTTCCCTTCATCTCCATTATCCCCCATCCATATCCAGCATCTATCTCTCCTACCCCAGCTTATGCATCAGTATCTCTTTGAATCAATCTACACGTTTAGCTTTAGGGATCCACAATCCTAGTCTTAGGGATCCACCAATCCAATCAATCCACCAAGCCTCATCTTTTGAGCTCCACAATCCTAGTCCTAGGGATCTCCAAAATCCATCTTCTGCCAATCTCACTCTTTGAAATCTTGTTGCATCAGCTTTATCATCCCATCATCCCTCTCCCTATCTTAGATTCCTTTTTATAGCACTCCGCTCCTTCATCCTCTACAATCCCTGAGATCTTAAGCTTGCTTCCTCTTGTGCCTCTGATTCTCCCTTTATCATTCTCCCATAGTGAGAGTTTGAGCTAACTAAAACTCTTCTCTTAATCCAATCTGAGTCTCCTTGCTCATCTTGGATTCTTGTACTTTTTAAGAAATCATCGAGCCTCGCTTTCTCTCCCCGCCACCTTCTTGAGGGGGCATCTCGCAGTCCATTCTCTCCTCTTATGCTCTAGCCTTGGGCATCTTATTTTCTTATCTTTGATGCCATGCCACTTGCAGCATCACATCAAAGAGGGGCAAAATGTAGACACCTAAATCCTTTAAAAAATAAAGTATTTTTATTTTCTGAAAAAATTCCTAATGACATCATCATTTATTTATTATTTATTTATTTAATTTATTTATTTATTTTTATGCCATTAAATCCCTTTATCTTAATTTAAAATATTTAATTAAGGAATCCCTCCCAAAAATGTTTAAATCTTATTTAAACATTATTTGTTTATTTATTAATTATTTAATTAATAAATTGACCAAAAAACCCAAAATGTATATGAGCAATGTTAGTATGCTAATAGAAACCAAATTTAAATAAAGATTCTACAAACTAAACAAAATTCATAAACTTCAAGATAGACTAAGATGAGCTCTCAATTGAGAATATGATTCATTAATGGGCTCTCTCAATGAGAAGCTCTCTTGTTGAGTGGCTTTGTCTAAATAGATAGGATGTATGCTCAAGCTTATGCTTCAAAAAGGGCTTCAAATGGAGTTAGAATTTGGGTGTGAGTGTATGGTTTTGATGTAAAATGGCTTCTTAAAATAGCATTATCACTTTACTTCATAGATTGTGTTTTTTTGCAAAGGGGAAGGATCCAATTTATAGGCAAGAGGCTTGACGGATTGAGGGCTAAGATGCAAGGATGGGGAATAGCTCATGGAGGGCTCAAATTGCATGAGAGGAGAGCACATGGATTGTGCTTCCTTATAGCCAATCAAGGAGTGACACATGTCACAAGGTGAGAGGATGGAGGAAAGGGGAAGGATGAGTCAACACTCAAGGGATAAAATCTTCATAAAGACCCTCATAATGGCTTGTAAGAGCAATAAAAGAGCTTGGAAGAGTCATTTATGGCCTAGTGGGCTTCATAAAGTTTTATGGTTGGGATATTTTTAAGGAGATGAGAGGAATTTTGACTTGGGCTTGATTAGGAAGGTTTTAAGCTTGCTTAGGATTGTGCAAATGATTAGAGGATGGATTAGGATGGTTTAGGATTAGCTTAGAGATAGGCAAGTGGATGAGATTTAATGAGGGTGGGTGAAGGAGGAGATATTTGTTAACTTTGGCTTGGGTTAGTAAGTCTTAACCCATGTTTAGGGAATGTGACAAGTTTAGGAGGGGATTAGGATTAGGTTTAAAGACATCTTCTAGAAGAGTCTAGACTTTGGATGAGGATAAAGACTTTCTAGAATAGTCTAGAACTTCTTAGGATGAGGATGAAGACTTTCTAGAAGAGTCTAGAACTTCTTAGGATGAGGATAAATTAGATTTTTAGGAAATAAATAAAGTTTTATTTATTTCAAGGGTTTGGGTTGAGGAGATATTTATTAAAACTTTTATAATAAACATGAAGATTAATATTTCATCTTAATTAAATATTTTGAGTTGGGATTAGGGGTAGGAAATGATGGGATTAGCCTTTAATCAAAATTAAAGAAGGATTAGAAGATTTTGGAAGAGGTTAGTGGTCTTAAGGAAATTGGCCAAATTTTAGCCAAAAAATAATTTTTTTATTTATTTTGGGCTTTTTGCTCAATTTATTAATTAAATAATTAATAAATAAGGAAATAATGTTTAAATAAGATTTAAACATTTTTGGGAGGGATTCCTTAATTAAATATTTTTAATTAAGATAAAGGGATTTAATGGCATGAAAATTAATTAATTAATTAATTAATTGATTAATTATTAAATGATGATGTCATCAGAAATTTTTTCAAAAAATAAAAATACTTTATTTTCTAAAGGATTTAGGTGTCTACAAGTTTTTGTTGTTCCCTCCTTGAAGGTTTTTGACACCAATGACACCATCATGCATGACACCTTTGTTGCTGGACCAAAATTTGGGTTTGCTATTGTTGTTTGCCTCATTGTGTGAGGATGATGAATTATAATGTTTAATGGTACCTTTTTCCAAAAGTCCATTTTCAATGTTCTTGCCCTTCTTGACTAAGGTGGTAGAGTCTTCGGGGCTAGCCATCTTCATGTCGAAAGACATTTCAAGTATCAAGTTCTTGATAAATATATCCACAAGGTGTGAATCCTCAATTTTGTAGGGCATATGGTTAGCAAGATGCCTCCACCATTGTAGAAATTTGGAAAATATTTCACCATTTTGTTACTTTGTGTTGCAAAAATCACTTAATGAGGCATGATGTTCAATGTTGTAAGAGTATTGTGCTATAAATTTTCTTGTTAAATCATTAAAGGAAGTAAAGGAGCCCTTAGGTAGATTCATTAATCATTATAGTGCGAGTCCTCCAAGACTTTGTGCAAAGAGTCTCTTAAGATAATCATTACTGTAGACTACTTCTTGGCACAAAATGGAAAATTCCTTGAGATGGCTGATGGGGCATGTCTCTCCCGTATAGGTGTCAAATTTAGGAATTTTGAAACTGGGTGGAAATGGTACCATATTGATGGATTTATCAAATGGAAAAAGGAAAAATTTCCTCAAAAGAGACATCCTTCACCCCTTTATTGTTCATGTTAAGGACCAAATTTTGTAATTCTTGAAATTGTTGAGCCAAATCTTCATTGGGTTGCACTTGTGATAATTGGGAGTTCATAAATCCACCTCCTAAATGGTAGGGAGTCCAAAATGTAGTGTGAGGTGCTGGAAGTACTCCACTTTGGCCAATGTATTGGTATGCAGTTGTTGGAATTGGCACGGATGTCTTTACCATACTTGTTGGCACTTGTAAATAAGAGGAGTGCATTGGTTGTGTCAGAATTGCCATTGGTTGAGTAGGCACTTGCCCAATGTCTAAGCACCCCACAGTTGAAGTTGTCAAGCTAGATTGTGGAATACTAGCATGTGTGGTAACATTGGGCATGGCAGTAATGATTTTTTGAATATGTTTTGCACTCAATTGAAATTTCAATTGTGTGGAAGTGCTAGATGTAGGCATAGCACTAGTTTTCACCATGGTTTCTTTCCCTTTGCTAGATGTTGGAGTTGTGTTTGAAGTGGGCAATACGAGAGCACCACCTTTTGTAATTTTCTAAACAAAGTGCTCTCATAAAAGAAAAGGGAACATTAACGCCATCCTTGACCAAATTTAGGAATATCTCAGTCTTGTTTGCCCTAATGGATTTCTCCATCATTTCCAAATTGTAGGGATTTGCAAGGAATTTCCTAACATAACTAGGTACATCATTTGGGTTAATAGGATCTTCATCTTGGTATACTTCTTCGTCATTAACCCCCAAAGTTGTGTTATGAAAGGGATTTTCTAGTTCTTGTGTGGATGTTGAGTTAGGCATACCAAGGTTCGAACTAGAGGGAATTGTGCTCCCTAAGGAAGTTGTGTGTGGAGGAAATGGATTCTCGATCTCTGATTGCCTCAATGATTCCCACAAATGTGACATGGGATTAAATGTGAACCTTCCTAATCATGTGTGTACCTTGCAAGAGTGACCAACTAGTGGGTGGAAGATTATGGAAGAAAAAGAAAATGAGGATGAGAGCTATTAACCTTATGTGATTAAAGGGTCAACTACCCAAGTGTGGACAAAAGACCTTGGTTTAGCAAACAAGGTTTGATTAGAGGATAATAGTATCTTTCTCCTACCCGAGATAGTCAAGTGATCTTTAGGCAAAATAGGACACCAAATTGATTACTCACTATTTGGAGATGGACTTGTGATCCCAAATCAGTAAGTGTAATTAGGATAAATGTTTTCTGATGGATAAAATGTCTAGCATCACAATTTCAAATGATGTTTTAAGGTTCAAGCTCTCTAGAAGAAAATTTAAAAATGGAAGACTAGGAGTTTGGAAAATAGAGGTAACTATAGAAAATGGGAGATATTATGGTCACTTATGCAGTTAACTCAATCCTCATTCACTGGAAATAAAAACCGTGGGTTCACTCTTGGGAAGGCAGACCAATTTCAAAGTTTTCCATTGTATTCAATTATATCATAACGATCTTGTCCAGCTTCTTCTTTTTGGATGTTTTTGATAGCATATCAGAATTTTTTGTCACTGTGTGCTAGGTTCTTCCTTTCCTTGTAGATGGGTGGTTTAGACAATTTCACTTTTTTATGCTTGACTTGGTTGACTTTATCAGTCATGGCAGGAATAAAACAAGACCCAAATTTTAAGCACCCAAAAACTTTGCAACAAGATGTAACTAGACTCAACCAATTTTAATGTAAGACTGCTGAAAATAACCATGAGTCAAGAAGACCTCACTTACCACTATTTCACTCAATGAAAGGTTACCTGACAATTTCACTCATTTTCGAACTTGTTTGATATTTGGCGTAGGTTTTGAATGTTTGAACAAGCACGCTGAATAGGCCAACAATCCTAATAAGGCTACCACTAGGATGAACAAGGCTTATCTAAGGGGTGTCCTTCATATATTTAAGGTACATGAGGCCCAAATCTATAGATGAAAGAAAATACTGCCACATTGTTGAGGAGAGACGGTAACCCAAATCTTCTCTTTCACTTTTTAAAGGTATAAAGTTCTTTGGGGCTTAGCCAAGAGTAACAATATTTTGCTTCCAAGAGAGGTGTCTTTCAATTCACCTCCCACTATTTATACTCCTTCAGAACACTAGAGTTTGTTATTGTAGTTTTTTATTTTTCCTATATTGCTAGGTTTTTCCTACACTTTTAATAATCTCGCTTAGGTTAATAAAGCATGTCTTATTAGGTGAATGGTTGTGAGGTGTCACCTTCCTACATGTGAGCATCTATAGCTATCTTGGGAAGATACTTTGCTATCTTTAGTCTGATAGATGGTTGCTCCTCATTGGTTGGTGTTGCCACCTCCTCCCTCTTCCTAGCCTATATAAGCATGCTACCTGGCTTGTATTTGCATCTCTTATTTTTGCATCCTCTTAATGTTATTTTGCTTCCAGCATTTGCATTACTCTCTTGGAGACTAACTCTATGATGCTATTTTGATTTTGTATCATTTGCATTCATAGTTTAGATATTTATTCTTTGCACTAGTTTTCTGGGTTATTAATCTTATCAGATTCTAACATGGTATCAGAGCTTTTCTATGTGCAAGAGTAGATTTTAGTTTCCTTATTTGAGAGATTCGGGGGGGGCCAATAAACTTTATTGTAGTTTTTTGAAAAATGAAGTATGCTCTTCTCTTGCATCTTTGGATGATCCTGAGAATCAAAAAAGTTTTGACAAAAACAATTTTTCTCTGGGGTTTCAATCTCAAATTTGATAACCAACTTGCATATTTGGAGTTTTCAATCAGTATTGTAGGTTCCAGCATGACATTGATGGACTTAAGAAGCTGATCCAGAATTTGCATGTCATATTTTGGTTGCTGGGGTCATTTTTTGATTTTTAGAGCCATTTTTTATTGTTAAAGGCGTCTGATTTACACTACAGCAACATCTTCTGTACATTAGCAAGAAAAACACTTTCAAGGTTTTGTTTGCAGCCCCGAAAAACTATCTAGGTATCTTTTAAATTTTGTATGCAAGTTGTATATTTTGTAGAATTGAGCATGAAAAGCTACAACCATACCCCTCTCCTTTGGATATCGTAGATTTGAACGCAGTTTTCAAATGTCTCGTTCTTGCTCATACGGACTCCGATTTTGATGATTCTTGTTATGGAGTTGGCTATTTTTTTGTGCTCTATCCACTAGTGGAGTTGTTTTTTAATTTTCATGCATGAATTCTACAGAAATTGCAGATTCTCAGCCGTGACTGTGCACAGTACTCGTTTTGGAAACTTTGGAGGATCATAACTTTCTCATACGACCTTGTATCAAGGCGATTCTTTTTTTGAAAGTGCATGATTTTTTGAGTAGATCACAGTGGTGCTATTTGTCTCCTTGATTATTGTGCCTAAGTTACACTTTCAACATATGCTCTTCATGAGGGTTTGTAATGCATTGAAATCAAGACCACTAAGTATTTCTTTCTAGTGGTAGTTGTAAACACGCTAAAATAAAGTGTCATATCATATTTCTTTGGGGGGGGGGGGGGTGTTCTTTGATTGAGTAAAAAGAGGGGGGCATTGTCGTGGCTAGGTTCTCTTTCTTTTAGCATTTCTTTGCATTTCTTCATCATGGATCAAACAAATATGCCCATCCTAACTCCATACAATTAATTTGAGTGGAAATCACGCATGATAATTCACTTAAGAAAAGCTAGATTAAATAAGATAACTATGGGACTTGAAACTAAACCTGCTAAAGATGAAGACAAGCCTAAGTGGTTTAACAAATGTGATGAGGCATATGGAACATTGTGTTTGTCTATTTCTCCTAACTTGCTATTTCACATTGAGTCTTTGGATACACCAAATGAAGTATGGACAAAGCTAGAAATATTATTTGGCACACAAGATTCAATGAGGGGTCATATGTTAGAAAATGAATTAATTAGTTTGAGTCCAAGCAATTTCAACACAATCCAAGATTTCTTCACCAAATTGAAATCACTAAGGCTGCAGTTAAAAAAATGTGGAATTGAAAAGAAAGATGAACAACTGATTCTTAGTATTCTCTCTAAGCTAAGTTCAGAATATTATGCGTTTGTCTCTACCTTCTATGCTATTAAGGGTGCACTTGGTACTCAATTCACCATGCCATCTTTAGATGAATTTGTTGTCAATCTCACTCGAGAACAGGACAAGCTAATCCAGAAGGGCACTCTTAAGTCCTCTAAGTCACATGCCTTGGCTGCCAACCAAGGCACAAAAGAACAACAAGGAAAAAGTAGTAACAACAATAGTAAGGATAAGAAACAAAAGAATAGTGAGGAGAAGAAGGATCAGATATCGATTTCTTCAAAAGAAACTATCGATACACCATCTTCCAAGGGCAATAAGCCTAAGAAAGAAAAGGTCAAATGTGCCTATTGTGAAAGACCTAGTCATGATGAACATAAATGTTTGCAGAAACAACTTGATCACTTGACATAAATTCTTGAGAAGAATAATATCAGTGTTCCTGAGTCTATCAAACAATGTTCTAATGAAGGGTCTAACAAGGAAAAAGAAAACAACAAGGGGAAAGGAAAGGGCAAGGCCCTTTTTGCAGTTGCTTCTTCACCATCCACTTGGGTTCTTGATTCAGGTGCTTCACACCACATGGCTTCATCTAAGGAAGAACTTACATGCTTGGAGTCATGTACTATGCCTTCTATTTTGATGGGTGATAACACTCTTGTTGAGGTGTGTGGGAGAGGGTCTGTTGATGTGGGGGATGGCACATTCCATGATGTTCCTTGTGTACCCTCATTGTCAACTAATCTCCTATCGGTATATCAGATCACTCACACAAGTTTAGGCAAGCAGGTTGAGTTCACTCCTAGTTCAGTGGAGATATGTGAGTTGCACAATGATTCTATAGTTGCAGTTGGGAGAGTAGATCATCAGTCACGACTCTATATGTTTTCTCACTTTGTTCTTGATCCTCCTTTAACTATTTCACTCACTCACTCTAATGATGTGAGCAAATTATGGCATGAGTGGTTTGGCCATCTTAACTTCCACTACTTGCATTAGCTTAACCAGCAGAGCATGGTCACAGGGTTGCCTTCTACTTTGACATTGGAGTCACTTGGAATACATGATAGATCTTCTAATGGGTCAGATTCACTTGAGAAATCTTCTACCTCCACTTTTGATGTAGAGATTGATTCAGAGGACTCACCTCCTTCCTCTCCTAGTCATCATTTACAGGTTGATGATTCTCCATCTTCTGGTCCACTTTGGGCTAGACAGACCTTGCAGTTTGCAGGTGATTGGGTTGGGGATCCATCAGACACCAAGCAGACTTGTTCACAATTCCAGGATGCTCTACATATCTTCATTGCTACTATCTCAAATCCACAGTCCTTTCATGAGGCTTCTGGAATTTCTAAGTGGGATACAGCTATGCAGAAAGAGTATAGTTCCTTGATGAGGAACCACACTTGGGATCTTGTCCCTTTTTCTAAGAGAAGAAAAATTGTCTGATGTAAGTGGATCTACCGGACAAAATTTGCAAGCTTTGCTGGGGGTATGGGATGCTTCATCTTTTGGGGGGGCTTCTTCCTCTCACTTGGAGTCTTAATTTTCTTTGGGGAGTCTCTTTTCTCTCTCTTTTGGGGGAATTTTATGTACATGGGTACCTCATCAGGCTTGACATGCCAGGACCCATTTCTACATCCACCTAAGCTTCGCTTATGGGGGGGTGTTAGTGTAGTTTTTTATTTTTTCTATTTTGCTAAGTTTTTCCTACACTTTTAATAATCTCACTTAGGTTAATAAAGCATGTCTTATTAGGTGAATGGTTGTGAGGTGTCACCTTCCTACATGTGAGCATCCATAGCTATCTTGGGAAGATACTTTGCTATCTTTAGTCCAATAGATGGTTGCTCCTCATTGGTTGGTGTTGCCACCTTCTCCCTCTTCCTAGCCTATATAAGCATGCTACCTAGCTTGTATTTGCATCTCTTATTTTTGCATCCTCTTAATGCTATTTTTCTTCTAGCATTTGCATTACTCTCTTGGAGACTAACTCTATGATGCTATTTTGATTTTGTATCATTTGCATTCATAGTTTAGATATTTATACTTTGCACTAGTTTTCTGGCTTATTAATCTTATCAGATTCTAACAGAGTTGATGTCATCCCAAGGGGTGATGAAATCCCCAAGAAGGCCTCCTCAAAAAGAAAAATAAGACCACTTATTTCTTGTGCACCCAAGGTCACCCGAAGGCACGAGGGGAGAGAATACGTGAGTGGCATTAAGGTTTAGAAGACACTTGTTCTTTTCCAATGAAGCTTTAAATTTTCTATCTACTTGAAGATACACGTGATTAAAACATGCAAGGTTCTTTCCAACTTGAAATTCCACCTATGTAAATGAAAAATGTGGATTCATCCACAAGAAAGTAAAGTAAGCGTGTGTAAATGAAATGCTGAAAATGAAAGATGTTAAAAATAAAGTCAATTTACTTTAGGGCATTCAAGAGTGTGTAACTTCATTTTAAGAGCCAAATCCAAATGTGTTCTAGCCTAGGCATACATGCCAATTTCAAATACCAATTCCAAATGTTCTCTACCTTAGGCATGCATGTCCATTGTCCCTTAAGGCATTCAAGATAGTGTGAGTTTATTTTATGCACCAAATCTAAATATTGTTTCTACCCTAAGCATTCATGTCAATTTCAAGCACCAAGTCCAAATGTTAGCTACCCTAACATTCATGTCAATTTTAAGTACCAAGTTCAAATGTTTTTTATGCTAACATTCATCCATTCAAATGAAAGTGATTAAGCCATACAAGTTCATTAAATTTTGAGTCTAAGTTATAAAAATCACTTCAAATTCCCTTAGTGATGAAAATACCTATTGGTGTTATTTTTTAAGTTTTCAAGGTTAACTCTCTACATGAAAAACCGTTAGTAAAAACCTACAAGTAACCAGTTGGCAAAAATAATTTAAAAACTTGGGCAACTCTATCTATAAGCGCAGACAAAAAACTACAGGCGAAGATGCTGAAACTCGCAGATGAAAAAATATGGAGACATTGGAATTCGTAAATGACGGACAAAAATTTAGTATGTTTTGTGCTGACATGGCACTATGTCAAATGTAGACAACAATGTAAAATGCAAAGATTCCAACATTCGCAAATGACAAACTAGGACCCATATAATACGAAGACAACAAACTAGTATTCGCAGACAACAAAGAAAACTTTACAAATGACAATGTGTGAAGCCTAGATGATAGAATGTTTTCCTATGCATATGCTAAAGTAGGGTTTCTTGTGGGAAAGATGTGTGGTTTAAGAAGTGTTGGAGATGCTAGAAAGTGAAAATGATAGTCTAAAGAGATGTTGATCTGCGCAAATGACTATTGCAGAAGACGTTGCAGCTCACGAAGATAATAGAGCAAGGATTCCTATGGCTAAACAAGATTTGTTTGCAAATTTTTGAGATGAAATCAGGGACATGGGTCCCACTGAGTGTGCCAAAATGTGTGCTAGAAGAAGTGACCTATTGGGAGCACAAATCAATAAATAAACATTAGTTTAAAATCTTAAATATGCATCAAAGACTCATATGAAATAAAATTAACTAACTAATGCTTGCTTGAGTTTTGCAACTCTAAGCAGCCAACAAACCAAATCCTCCAGCCACCTCTACAGCTCAACAAAGGCACCCATGAGAGGCCTTGTTGGTGTGTTAGGATGTGAGGTATGTTTGGTGTGCTCTCTCAAAAAAACCAATGTAGTGAATCTCTTGAATGTGGATGTGCAAATGTGAGTGATGATGAAATATGAACCTAAAGTACATGAGATGAAGAACACCTCAAGAAATGGCTATGGTGAAAGCCATACTCTAAGGCATTCAATGATGAAAATGAAATGCAACCAAGAAAGCTAACTAAGTATGTAAGCTACACTAACATGTAAATGCATAAGTAAATTAGACTAATAATGCAAATGAAAAGTTAAATTAGCTACCAAATGGTTAGTATGTATCTAGAAATCACCATGAAAACTACCATCAAAGCTACTATGAAAGCTCAAACTAGCATGCAAGCTCAATTATAATGAAAGCTCAAATCTCAAACCAACATGATAACAATGCAATAATGAGAGATGCAAATGCTTGAGACAAGGCCTCTATTTATAGGCTTAAGGGAGGGCTTAGTGAGGTGGCATCCATGTAGGTGCCACATAAGGTGACATCCAAGCCATGCAAGTGGTCAAATATTCAAAGTTTTCTCACACATGTGTGAGCAAACTTGAGAAGAAGAGTGGGAGACAAGAGTACAAAAGGGAGTGTGTAGGCATGCCTTCTCACACATGTGTGAGCACACACTTAGGCTAATGAGGGGGATTAGAAAAGAGATTAAGATGATTAAGTGGGATTAGAGAAAAAGTAGGCTTAATAGGATGAAAATGATGGGTGTAGGCTAGGTTTTAGGCTAGGTTTAAGATTAAATTAAATAGGATTTAATTTAATCATAGGTTTAGAAGAATTAATGAGATGTGATGATTTAAATAAATAAAATTTATTTAAAAAGGGGAAACATGGATGATCATGTGTTAAATTAATTTAACACATTAGGAATAGGAGAATTTAAATTAAATTTAAATACTTAGGAGAATGAATTTATTTAATTAAATAAGTAAGAGAATGTGACCAATATAATTAATTAATTAATAATTAATTACAATGTTATGAGCAATATTAACTAAATTAATATAGTCTTTATAGAAAATTTTAAGTGTCTACACCCTCCATGCAAAAGATGATAAGGAGAAAGTGACCCATTATCTTAATGGGTTAAGGTAAAGCATTCAAGAAGAGATCAATGTTGTTCAAGTGACCAGTTTTGAGGAGGCACAGTAGTTTGCCATAAAAGTTGAGGAGAAGCTAAGAAAAAATTTTGATAACAAGAGTAGTGATAGAGGTCACAATGGAAGATCTAGTAGATAGTCTTATGGAGGCTGAAATAATGATCAAAAGAACAAGGATCTAGCTAGAAGTAATAGTCAAAACTAGAGGGGAAATAATTCCACTCATTTCCATGGTCAAAATAATAGATATGAGAGAGGAAGAAGAAAAGGACAAGGATCTAGATGAGGAGGCTTCTATGGGAAATTTTTTCACAACAAAGAAGAGCATAGAGCATTTGAATGTTCTCAGTACCAAGGAAGGAAAAATCAAAGAGTAGAAGGCTAGGCTAGAGTTACACATATTTATGAAGATGCCAAATCATTACATTTTGAATATGTTGAAAGAGAAAAAGTCCTTGTTAACAGAAGAGTCCTACTAACTAGTGAGAATGAACCTAATCAAAGAAGGAGCTTGTTTCACACAAGGTGAAAATGTGAAGGTAAGTGTTGTAAAGTGACCATTGATGGTGGAAGTACTAACAATTTGGTGTCAGAAATGATGATCACAAAATTGAAGCTAAAGAGGTAGAAACACCCATACCCATATCATATTTCTTGGGTGCAAGATGACCACAAGGTCATGTTCAATAAGCAATGCTTAGTGAAGTTCAAGATAGGAAGCTACTAGGATGAGGTGCTTTGCAATATCATACCAATGGATATATGTCATATGTTGCTAGGTAGGCCATGGCAGTTTGACAAGCATGTTGTTCATGATGGACAAGAAAATACCTACACTCTAACAAAGGATTAAGTGAAACATAAGTTGAATTCATTTAAGGAGAAAGAAGAAAAGGTATGTAGTGCTTCCAGAATATGTTTCATTGATGAAAATGAGTTTCTCCAAGTTATGAAGTGTGAGCATATTTATTTTTCTATAATTCCAAAAGATGGTAAAGAAGAAGCAAAGGAGGTACCTACAAAAGCTTTAGATATGTTGGGAGAGTTTTTTGATATTGTGTTAGATAATGTACCTAATGGATTACCCCTAATGAGGAAGCTCAGTCACCAAATGGATTTTGTTCCAAGAGCCAGTCCACCAAACAATGTAATGCATAGAATGACACTAGTAGAAAGTGAAGAGTTGAACAGACAAGTTTATGAGTTATTGCAGAAGGGATTGATTGAAGAGATTCTAAATCCATGTGTTGTACCAAAAGTATTAGCACCAAAGAAGAATGGAGAATGGAGGATGTGCATAGATTATTGCTCTATTAACAAGATTGTAGTCAAGAATAGATTTTCTTTGCCAAGGAGGGATGATATTATGGACTATTTGAGTGGAGCTAAGTATTTCACAAAGATAGATCTTAAGAGTGGATACTATCATATTCACATTAGGGAAGGTCATGAGTAGAAGACTTCCTTCAAGACAAAGAAAGGATTGTACAAGTGGTTAGTCATGCCCTTTGGGATAACCAATGCACCAAGCACTTTCATGTGGCTCATGAATGAAGTACTGTAGGAGTTTCTGGGTAAGTTTTTTATCGTTTATCTATATTATATTTTTATCTTTAGTAACACATTGGAGGATTACTTTATGCATATTTGAAAGGTGTTTGATAAGTTGAGGCAAGAGAAGTTGCTGATAAACTTGAAGAAGTGCAATTTGTGAAGAAGGAGTTGGTGTACCTAGTATTTTTAGTCTCAGCAGAAGGTCTAAAAATGGATCCAGACAAAGTGAAGGCTATCCTTGAATTTCCTACTCCAAAGAGTGCTACAGAGGTAAGATCTTTTTTTTGGAGTGGCTAGTTTTTACAAATAGTTCATAAGAGGTTTTAGCAGTATTTTTGGACCCTTGACTAAAACAATGAGAGGAGATAGGAAATAATTTAAGTTCACTGTAGGATTAGATAAGTGTTTTAATTTGTTGAAACATCAATTTATAGAGAAGCCTATTTTAATACTTCCAATTTTTGACAAGGTATTTCAAGTAGACTGTGATGCTAGTGGTACTGCAATAAGAGTTATTTTGAGCCAAGAAGGTAGACCTATTTCTTATTTAGTGAGAAGTTGAATGATGCCAAAAGAAAATATTATATTTATGATCAGGAATTTTATACTATAGTTTCATTAAAGAAGTGGAGACATTAAATTCTTCCTAAGGATTTTTTTTTTTATACTGATCATCAAGCTTTGCAATATTTGAATAGTCAAGAAAAATTAAACCAAAGGCATTTGAAGTGGGATGAGTTTTTGCAAAGTTATAAAAAAAATTGACACATACAATTGAGAAGTCTAATGGAGTTGCAGATGCTCTTAGTAGAAGACAAGTTTTTCTAATAGAGATGTAGATTGAGGTGGTTGGGTTCAAGGAATTTAGAAATTTGTATCCAGATGATCCTAATTTTGGTTAAGCTTGGAAGGCTTGTAGAGAATCTATTACACTTGATAGGATGAAGTGGTTGAACTTTATAATTGAAGATGGTATATTATTTAAGTGAAGCTAGTTGTGCATTCCTATAATCTCATCAAGAAGAAGCATAGTGGAGGATTGGTTGGACACTTTGGGAGAGATAAGACCATTTCTTTGGTTGTTGAGAACTATTATTGGGCACAACTACAGCAAAATGTGAAGAAGTTTGTACAGAGTTGTAGAGTATGTCAGATAGCAAAAGGAGTGAAGTAGAATTTAGGGTTGTATCATCCATTACCAATACCAAAGAAGTCATGGGAGGATAGTAGCATGGATTTTGTTCTTGGTTTACCAAGGACTCTGCAAGGGCATGATTCTATTTTTGTTGTCATTCATAGGTTTTTTAAGATGACACATTTTATTCCTTGCAAAAAGACTAGTGATGGTGTTCATGTGGCAAAGTTGTTTTTTAGAGAAGTGATGAGATTACATTTTGTTCCAAACAATAAAATTTTAGATCGAGATACCAATTTTGTTGGGTATTTTTGGCATATATTATGGAAGAAATTGAAGCCAAATTTGCAGTTTAGTTCATCACATCATCCATAGATTGATGGGCAAATAGAATTCATGAATCACAATTTGGGAAATTTTTTGAGATGTTTGGTTGGAGACAAGCCAAAAGGTTGGGATTCAATTTTACCACAAGCAGATGTTGCATATAATAATTTTGTCAATAGGAGTACTCATAAATCACCATTTTAGATTGTATATGGGAGTAGTCCCATAAATGCTTCTGAGTTGAGATAGTTAATTAAAGGAGAGATAAGTAGTGTTAAAGTACAAGAATTTGCTGAACATTTGAAGAATATCCATGAGGAGGTGAGGAAACAAAATACATAATATAAGGATAAGATAGACATGAAAAGGAGGTATAAGGAATTTCATATTGGAGATGATGTCATGGTTCATTTTATGAAAGGAGCATTTTACAATGGGTACATATAATAATCTAAAAATGAAGTTTGGACCATGCAAGATGGTGAAAAGGAATGATTCTGGAAATGCCTATGAAGTGGAGTTGCCTACTAAATTGAATATTTCACCAATATTTAATATTTTAGTTTGATAGAGTACCATGAAGGAGGTGGTGGGGATGAAGTTGCAAAAGTGCAGTAGAGTATTCTGGTAGCTAGTTTAGCTACAAAAGAGATTGAGGAGATATTGAACAGTCATGTTGGAAAAAGTACAAGGAATAGAGCTTATGAAGAATACTTGGTCAAATGGAAAGGAAGGCCAGTAGAAGATTCATCATGGCTAGAAAAGGAGGAGGTTAACCACCTTAGTTTTCCTCCCAATACATGAGATGTGAAGGGGTCACTTCTCAAACTACCCTGGGTGTCTTATACAAGAGCATCCTAGGTGTAAGAACAATCTTGCATCACCCAAAAATATTTCCTTTTAGTCATTTCAATAAAGGTTGTATTAATGAAGAGTTATTTTCTATGGAGGCTTGCTACTTAGTAAGTCAGTCATACAAGCTTAGAATGTTCTAATTTCAATGGTGAAGGTTTATTTTAGTTATATCAATTTTTTGGTGGAGTTTCATGGCCAGAATATACGTATTTGTAAAGTTATTATAGATTTTTAGTGTGTAATTTTGGTATAAAATCTTCAAGCTCAATTTTGAAGACCTTAGAGGCCCCATATGAGGCCTAAAAAATTGATAGATGGGTGCTTGCACCATTTTGAGCCTATAGTTCAAGAGCTAAGGTTTCTAAAAAGTGGTTATAATAGCCAATTGGAGCAATTATTCAAGAGTTATGGTCTTGCAAAGTTGGGCTACCTAAAACTTCTAAAATAAATGTCAAAAGTGTATTTGGTCAACTCTGTATGTATGGTTAGGGCCTATTGGCCCTACGTATTAATTTTGAGTGTCTAGAACCTTCCCGGGTGGCATAAAATTGCCCATTTAAGAAAGACCTAAATATTGTAGAGGTTGGCTCAAGGCGATAGTTTGCAACTTTTTCTTGTAGATTATTGTAACGAAGGCACCCATGTGGGTTAGCATATTGTAATTCTAAATTCTATAATTTTTCATTTGCAGCAATAATAAGAAGCTCAAATTTTGTTTTCACAATAGTTGTTGTTTCTTTATTTATGTTATGTGTTTATGGTATTAGGGGAACATCCTTTATCAAGAATCTTGTAATGGAATCTCCAATGGAGTTGGGATAACTGGTGTGTTGAATCTATCATCTAAGAGGAGATAAATTTCCTCTAATATATCCTCAACAACTTCTCTAAGCGGCTTGATAAATGGACCTAAAATGTCAAGCAATTTTGAAGAGGAAGCATGTGCAACAAATGGAATGTGAACAAGAGATGGAGGTGTAGAAGTCACAACACTAGTCTTTGGAATAACAAATAAGTTCAAATAACCTAACTTCACCTCAGAAATCTTTCATGGAGAGGAAGATTGATTCTCCGTTGGTGGAGATGGTGGACTGAAATGAGAGAAAGAGTATAGGTGGGAATAATGATCAACAATCCCTATAGTAGCAATATTGCATGTCTCGTTATTTCTTGTGTGCATTGAATCATGTATAAACTCAACTGTCTTCCTTTTCACATTGTGAGTAACCTGATAGATAGAGAGAAGGTTAGAGGACAAAGATGGAACACATAGTACATCATGGAATGTACCATCATCAATTCCCATAGAACCAATCCCACATATAACATAATAGTTTTATTCCCCATCAAAATGTATGGACTAGAAAAATCCTCAAAAGAAGAGAAAAAATATTGAGAAGAGGCCATATGGTGTGAAGCACCTAAATCTAGTAACCATCTAGAAGAATTTGGTGTAGTGGTTTCACATAATGCATGACCCTTGTTGAAATATATTTTCATTCATGTTTACACAAATGTTAGTATTAATCGAGCAATATAGAGTTTTCAATATTAACCTTGTATATCCTAGTACTGACCAAGTAGTCAGGTAATGAATACTTTCTAGTATTAACCAAGTACTTGGTTAATGAAATGATTCCTACTTTTAGTATTGACCGAGTAGTTGGGAAATGAAGAATTCATAGTGTTAATTGAGTGTTTAGTTCTAATATTGACCAAGTGACATCATACTAAAATTACAAAATGTTTTATTAATTAAGGCTAACTATTTGGATGTTTATTGATGTTTTTCAAGGTTTTTCAAGCTAAATTTTCCTAGCATATGATATATAAGAAAGGTCAAGTTGTGAGGAAAAAAATGTGTATCAAGATGAATATGAAATAGATGGATATGTGAGCGAAGGAAAGGTAGATCAAAAAAGTGTGAAAGTGAAGCTACAGAGAAACATCTGATCAAGAAGGATCTAGAGATCAAGCTAGAATAGAGATTTAAATTAGTAAACAAAGTTTCTTCTTAAATCAAGTCAAATTATTGTTTCTTTCTAACCAATATAGTAGTAAATAAATCTCTTAATAGAGTTGACTTAATGGTCACAAGGTGACATTTCTAGATTAAAGTGCTTAAAGACCTCTAAACTAGGACACTCCTAAAAGGGTGATCTAATCCTCTAACAAGGTCATACTTGATAGTATTTTTTTTTAATCTTTAACATGGTTGGCTCCTAATAGGGCTCACTTCATAAGAGTGAAAACTATTGTGACTATATTGCCTCCTCAAAGAAAGACTCTCTTCAGGACCGACTGCAAAAGCCATGGAAAGGTATGCAAGGTAGTTATTGATTCTAGTTCTACTAAAAATATTGTATCTAAAGAAATGGTAGATAAACTAAATCTAGAGAAAATACCCCACCCAAATCCCTCCCATGTATCTTGGATGAAAAAAGGACAAAAAACTTTATAAATGGACAAGCTTGAGTAGATTTTTCAATAAAAGACTACAATGATAAAGTCCTTTGTGACATTGTAGATATGGATATTTTTCACCTTTTGCTAGGACATCCATGGTGATATGACCTCAAGGCCAAACATGATGGTGTCAAGATTAGTACTAAATAATTAAAGAATGTCATAAGTAGAACCTTCTCCCTAACCCTAATCCTCACCAAGAGAAACCTAATAAGTAGTTATTCATTATGGTAAGAGAACATGAAATGACGAATACCATACAAGACCTCAAATAGTGTATGCCCTAATTCTCAAACCTAATATGAAAGAAGTCAATAAAGAAATTCCTATGGAAGTAGATGGTCTACTAAAAAATTACAAAGGAATACTTGCACAAGACACACCAGATGAACTCCCACCATTGATTAGAGACATCTCACATCAGATAGACTTCATACCAGGTGCTTCTCTCCCCAAAAAGGCTACATACAAACTCACCCTTAATCAAAATTTAGAGGTGTCTAGATAGAACAATGATTTGTTGGAAAAAGGACTCCTACAAATATTCTTAGCCCTTATGCAGTCCCTAGTGTATTGGCCCCTAAAAAAGATGAAAGATAGAGACTTTGCATTGACTCTAGGGCAATTAACAAGATAACTATAAGGTATAGGTTCCCTATACCTAGGATTGAAGATCTACTAGACCAACTTGGAGGAGCATGCTACTTTTCTAAAATAGACTTTGAATTAGGCTAATATCAAATAAGGATTAGGTATGGAGATGAGTGTAAACCAACATTTAAAACTGTTAGAATCTACCTTAGGGCAGAATTCACCCAAGACCAAGGAACTCAAAACATAAGCATAAATTAGACCAAAGTATGATCAAAATAACTCTATAGTATTCAATACATTTGCAAGTACACTAGGAGTGCCTATATATAAATGCCTCTGAGATGCATCTAGAATGTCTCAGAATCAACATCATGATAAGTCCTACAACTAGGCAAATGTCCACCATATATGGGTTACCCTCCATTAAGCATGGAAGTAAGTGTGATGATGAGAGGATAAGCCTACAATGGTGTGACATGTTAATTAGTGTTGTAGACAACATGTGCTAAATTAGGAGTGCAAATAATTGTGTTGTCTACATGACAACTCAGTGAATGATGCAACCTCCTATGTTGTAGACACCATTTGCATAATTAGAGTTGCATACTTTTGTGTTGTCAACATGACAACCCAAAAAGGTGTGCAAACTCCCAAGTGTCTCATAAAAATAAATAATAAAATAATACACTAACCTAAGTACACTTGAGTAAAGTGTAAATAGTAAATACCTATTTACACCAACACCCCTCCTTAACTGCAACTTAGGGGAATACACTTAAGCTCACTAATGCATGATGAGTCCCGGCTATGAGGCCATGTTAAGTACCCATGGAAAAAAGCAAAACTATAATGACGCAATGCAATCTCTCATAAAGTGGAGAAAGAGGAAAAACCTCATGGGAAAAACCCTCCTCCCAAAAGAGAGATAAGTACAATAAAGAAAATGAGATAGAAGACCTCAGAAGAGGAAAAAATTCCTCCCAGAAGAAGAAGAAGAGAGAAATCAAGGGACTCCCCTATCTACAACATCTTGCACCCCCAAGAGATCTGGAAAATGAGTATACTTGACCTCAGTGAAGGGTTTGGTGAAGTTATTAGTGACCTACTCTACTATAGGATAGTACTGTAGGACAATGATCTACTGATGTATAAGCTCTCTGATATAGTGCATGTGAACCTCAATGTGCTTAGTCTACTAATACTAAACTGGATGCTTAGAGATTTCATTGGCACTTTGATTGTCACAATGAATAACTATAGGCTTAGGTAGATCAAATCCAAACTCCTCCAAGATGTGTTGTAACCAAAGAGCC
Source organism: Cupressus sempervirens (assembly GCA_028749045.1). Lineage (NCBI taxonomy): Eukaryota > Viridiplantae > Streptophyta > Pinopsida > Cupressales > Cupressaceae > Cupressus > Cupressus sempervirens. Next base: position 734,136,243 of record CM053791.1, on the reverse strand, counting down.
TCTATAGCTACATTGACAGCTCCTCGATACTCATCCTTTATGGAAGAAAGAGCAACATTGTTTTGCTTCTTACTTTGCCAAAAACTAGGGCCAAAATCAAGGTGAAATATGTACCCTAAAGTAGACTTGAGAGAATCTAAGTCTCCTGCATAGTCTTAGTTTATATATCCAATCAACTGAAGCCATGTACCTATTGCATAATGTATCCCACATGTATGTGTACCCTTGATGCAGTGCAAAATGTGTTTGGCAGCCTTCCAATGAAGCTCATGTGGTTCTTGCATAAAGCATGAAACCATACCAATTGCAAAACTTATATCAGGGCATGTATGAACCAAGTAGATAAGGCTCCCAACTAACTATCTGTATAATGTCACATCAACAAGTGGAGTGGTACACTTAGCCTCTAGCTTGACACCTAATAGGAAGGGAGTAGGAGTAGGCTTGTAGTCACTCATGTGAAACCAAGAGAGCATACTTGGGTTGTGAAAGTGATATCCCTACTAAAGACTGTGTGATCTCAATGCCAAGGAAGTAATGTAGCAAACCGAAGTATATCATGGGAAATCTATCCTGTAGAGAGGTCTTTCCATCCTTGATGGGTTCACAACAATCCTTTAGTTTTTCCCTATACATTTCTACTTGGGTAATATAGTCCTTGATGGTGTCAAAATTTCTAGGATCCAACTTGAGAAGTTTATCCTCTATAGTGTAAGCCATGTCTTCATCTACTCTCCCATACAAAGCCTCAAATTTAGCCCAAACCTCTATTGGATCTATAAGCTTCCTAATGTGAAATTTGATAGGATCAAAGATATTTTTCAACAAGGTTCCTAAGGCCATCTCTTTTTTGAATTCCTAGTCTTCTTTCTGAGCTTCATCAACATCAGTAGGAGGTTTCTTTGCTACACCAATGACATAACACAATAAACCTTTTTCTACCAATGGCTATTTAATGTTTTCTTTCCAAGTAGCATAATTATGTGGATTTAACTTTGAAAAAGAACCCATAATGCAAGAACACAAGATTACGGAGACACAATACACAGTACACACCCCCCCTTTTTACTCAATCAAAAAATCCCCCTCCCCCAAAAGAATGATTTTGGCACTTTATGTATAGTGTATTTCCAATGGGCCACTTACCAAAATGGACAAAGTGGGCTTTCTAATTTTGCTGATTACAACCTTTGTAGAGAGTACAAATCTAGACTATTATAATGTAGCTCAAAAATACAACAATTGTCAAGCAATATAATGCAAAATAGGACCTATCTCTGAAAGTGGTATTTTTGTCCAAATAAGACTATGTCAATCTGACTGTAAATCTAAAAACTAGATGAAAAAATATACACTTTCAAAAAAATAGAACATAAAAAGGAGTCCAGATGAGCTCATATGATGCGTTTGAAGTTGCAAAAAGTAGGATTAGATAGGTATAATCACCAAAAAATTCTTATACTGACAAATCCATGCACCAAAACTAGAATCTAGCTGCACCATAGCAAATTCAAGAAATTTTACCCAAAATTTTAAAAAAAAGAACCTAATTTGGAGTCAAGATGATCGAGTTATGGTCATTTGAAGTCAGGCTAACAAATCAAAACTACATCTAAATAGGGGTCTAGAGAGGAAAACACGAGCTTAAATTTGACAATCAAATAGTCATTGAAGCAGTTCAAAAATGCCTTGGGTGTAATGGTCAAATGGCCATCAATTTTAACAAAGTAAATTTCTAACATCAGTGTCTTTGCAAGCTTGTGATGATGTCACCCTATATGGATGCTAACATGGCATGTACAGATTCGTACAAAATTTTACAAAAAAGGTATAGACGGGTCTGGCATGTGCAGTCTATTGGGCATACGATAGGTGACATGGACTACCTCACTAGGTGTATGGCAGATGATGTGGACTACCTCACTAGCATACGGCAGATGTTGACATGTGCACGATTGGCTAATGTGGCTTCGGCCACGTGGAGGTAGGCTGGACACTAACGAGGATCTACAGCTAGCGTTGATGTGTCACATGTGGCTGGGTGGCTACCATGTGTCTATTGGGAGGGACTATCTGCATGGCTCATGTCTTTGGCAGCAGCGAACAAGAAATTTTGGTGTGTAGAAGGGTCAGCTTGTTGAGTTTTAAATTGCAGGTGCCATTTTTTTAAAATTTTCAACGTCAAATTTTTTATCGCAGTGGCCACCAGAGTTATTTCTCAAACCGTCGGACTATTAAAATGGGTGCCAATTTATTTATTTGGCCAATGGGATAATGAAATATCTCACATGCACAATAAAATAGCTTGTGGGCTTTTTAAAAGGTAAAGCCTACAACGATTAATGCAAAGAAGCCCACGGGGCTTGTGGTATCGCCGGTGAGTAAGGAATATATGCCAAAAGTTAATTTCATGGATGTCGATCTTAGCAAAATATTCGCCAGACTTTGTCGGCCAAAAATAATAGATGCCTACCTAAAGATAAATAAATAATAAACCTACAAAATAAACTCCACTGCACAAGACCAAGATGTGACTGCCCGGTGCTTGGGAAAAAAAATTCTTTGCCTGGGTGCCTAAAATCGAAAAAAAAATTCTAAAAAAGAAAAAAAATGCAGAAGTAATGGATCTGAAAATCAATTAATCAGATCAAAAAAGCCCATACCCAGATTTGCAAATCAGGCCTTCAGGTTTTGATTTGCAGAAAAAAATTGCCTCCCATGACTATGGCCTAAAATAGGCAAATTTATAGTCAATCTTCACTGAATCATTGCTTTGGATGCAATGGCAAGGTCTGCTTTGACTCTAGACACTCTGAATTACTATTGATGCTCTAGATTTGAATCGGGTCTCTTAGAGAGATGAAGCAACAAGGTCTCCAATGGCTATGTGACGAGTATATCCCTCAGCTTTGATACCATGTAAGAATTTTCCTTAGGGAAGAATTCACCCAAGACCAAGGAACTCAAAACACAAGAACAAATTAAACCAGAGTATGATTAGAATAACTCTATAGTATTCAATACATTTGCAAGTACACTAGGAGTGCCTATATATAAAGGCCTCTGAGATGCATCTAGAATGCCTTAGAATCAGCATCATGATAAGTCCTACAACTAGGCACATGTCCACTAGATATGGGTTATCCTCCATTAAGCATGGAAGTAAATGTGATTATGAGAGGATAAGCCTACAATGGTGTGACACACTAATCAATGTTGTAGACAACATGTGCTAAATTAGGGATGTGAATAATTGTGTTGTTTACATGACAACTCAGTGAATGATGCAACCTCATGTGTTGTAGACACCATGTGCATAATTAGAGTTGCATACTTCTGTGTCAACATGATAACCAAAAAAAGTGTGCAAACTCTTAAGTGTCTTATAAAAATAAATAATGAAATAATGCAAAATAATAAAATAATGCACTAACCTAAGTAAACTTAAGTAAAGTGTAAATAGTAAATACCTATTCAAACCAAAACACTAAAGGATTATATGAATGGCTTGTCATTCCATTTGGTCTAAGCAATGCCCCTAGCACCTTCATGAGGCTGATGAATGAAGTGCTTCATGACTTCATAGGTAAGTTTTAGTGGTCTATCTAGATGACATACTAATCTTTAGTAGAACAAAGGAAGAACATATGAATCATTTGGAACAAGTCCTTCAAAGGCTACATGAAAAGAAGTTAGCAATCAACCTTAAAAAATGTGCATTTATGTAGATAGAATTGACATTCTTGGGCTTTTTCATCTCAAAAGGCATTTTGAAAATGGATCCTAAAAAGGTAGAGGCTATCATTAATTGGCCAACACTTAAGATAGTAGGGGAAGTTAGGAGATTCCATGGATTAGCAATATTTTATAGAAACTTTGTCAAGAACTTTAGTCATATATGTGCACCTTTATTGGATACTATCAAATGAGGTAAGAAGACAAAGTTTCAATGGAAAACACAAGTAGATAAAGAATTTGAGTATTTGAAGGGTAGAGTAGCACAATATCCTATCTTGGTACTACCTACCTTGAACAAATTTTTCATAGTTGAGACTGATGCTATCAACCTTTCTATAGGCAAAGTTCCTAGTCAAGAGGGAAGACCAGTGGCCTTCTTCTCTAAAAAACTCAATGATTCCAAGAAGAAATACAATACACATGACCTAGAACTATATGCTAACAACCAAGACAAGTTGTAGCCACGTGAAATGGATTGAGAAACTCCAATCCTGCACATTCTCTATTAAGCACAAGAAAGGAACTATAAATAAGGTAACAGATCCTCTCATTGGAAGAGTTAGTTTCGTGGAAGATGTACAGGTGCAAAGCATGGGGATTGATGCCCTTAAACACCTATACAAAGATGATCTAGATTTTGGTGACATTCATATGGTTTTCTTTACCTTATCTGATGCCCATAACACTACATATTCTAAATATCTATTACAGAATAGTCTCTTGTTTAAAGGATGAAAACTTTGCATTCCAAGATGCTCCATGAAGGAAATCTTATCAAAGAGAAGAATTTTGACACATTAGGAGAACACTTTGGGATTGACAAGACTCTAGAACTCCTAAGGAGAAACTATTTTTGGCCAAAACTACATATTGATGTCAAAAAGCTTGTGGAAACTTGTACAATTTTCCAAAGAGCCAAGGGAGTTAGAACAAACCAAGATCTTTATCAACCCTTACCAATTCCAAAAAAGCCATGGGATAGTGTGAGTATGGATTTTGTCTTGGGTCACCCAAGGATAGACAAGGTTTTGATAGCATTTTTCTTATTGTGGATAGATTTAGTAAAATTGCTCATTTTTTCCTTACAAAATCTCTAATGATGCTTCACATATTACTAACCTATTTTTCAAGGAAGTGGTCAAGATTCATGAATTTCCAACATTCATTATCTTAGATAGAGATGTGAAATTCCAAGGTCATTTTTGGAGGACCTTGTCTAAAAAGTTGGGCACAAATCTATCCTTTAGTTATACCTACCATCTGCAAACAGATGGGTAGACTAAAGTAGTGAATAGATCTTTAGGTGACCTTCTAATGTGTCTAAGCAAACAACATTGTAAGACATGGGATGCTATCCTCTCTCAATTGGAAGTTTCCTTCAATGAATTAGTAAATAGGTCAATAGGAAAGACACCATTCCAAGTAAACTATGGACTTTATCCTAGAGGAGTCATGGAACTAAGAGATTTACCAAATAAATTCAAAGTTAGTGCACAAGGTGAAGAATTATCGGCATGGATCAAGAAGATTCATGATCAAGTTAAAGACACTTTGCATCAAAATACTACAAGGTACAAATAATAAGAAGACAGGAGGAAAATACATGTTTCTTTCAAAGAAGGAGATCAAGTGTGGGCATATCTAAACAAAGCAAGGCTACCAAGGGGACACACCCAGTTGTAGATGAGAAAGATTGGACCCTGATAGATATTGCAAAAATTTGGGGAAAATGCATTTGAAATTTCATTCGCCCCAACCATCTCTATTTCTCCTATCTTTAATTTTTATGATCTCGCCCTTTTCAAAGGTGATGCAGGAACTAATAATATGATGTTAGATACTGATGATGTAATACAGGTAGAATGGATCAAATAATTGCCACCTTTCTAACCACTATAGTTGGAGAATATTTTGGATTTCAAGGTGGTCAAGAAGACAAGAAAAAAGACCTACATAAACTACTTGGTCAAATGGAAGGGTCTTCCAGATATAGATGCTACATGGATGAGTGAAGAATACATTACCAAGCATGGCACTTCTATTCAGCAACTATCCGTGTAACACCCCGCCAAGGGATCTAAAGAATTAACCTAAAAATTTCACTAAGTTTGGTAACATTTTTTTTTTTTTTAAACATGAAAGTAAAACCATTCATAACATACTAGCGAAAGAAATAGCAACATTCCACTAAAAGTAAACATAAACATACATAATTGGTTTCATTCTTAAGGATCCCTTAACATTGAATCACATTTATATTAACTATTAAGTAATCCATCTAATACTACATCCACATGAAATAATAATGAAAAGTCCAATGTTCATACATTACATTTCTGAATGCTCAATCATCTGTTGTACATCCCACAGGGTATGAAAGGCTTAAAAGAATATACATATGTGAAATAAAGTATATCATCATTCTAAATCTAATTCATGATGCAACAAAGTAAAGGTAAATAACTGTCATACATGATACATCATCATAGAAGATATAAACATCCATCATAAAAGATACCATCAAACATAATTATCTAAGTGCACGGTTCCTCCCAACCATTAATAGCATCATTAGACCATCGTGGGCCCTAGCCATCCCTCTGTGCATAACATCCCAAATCACCAAGGAGATCATCAGTATTAACATAGTAGGAATGTCACTCCTAAAACATACTACAAGATAAAGCATAAGATAACATCATCTAACATATGCAAATCATCAATGTAAGGATACGTGTCCACCATCATAAAGAATGCATCAGCCATAGTGTCTCATACGGATCTCAAATGATAAGAGTGATAAAGCTCTACCACCCGATCGCGTGGAACCTAAATGGTCCACTCCCACTGCACTGAGGAGATAATCTCAAGTCCCAAATAGGTTTCAAAATCACATAGCACAAATACTCTCTAAGTCCAAGAATCCTAAAAGTATACTAACTCAAAGGTTCCAATTACAAAACCGACATCTAATCCCAAAGGCACAACAAAGACATGTAGGTAACCTACTATGCAAGCAAGAAAGTTTCATCGCATGGATCATGCTAGAGTTACCTTGGTAGTCTCCCAATAGACCCCAGCCCCCTAGTGATCCCTGTGCGGCCACTAGTATCCTCTCATACAGACGAGGCATACTACAGAATGCAAGGTCGCAACCAAGTGTTCTCTCTACTCCCATCCTAGTCTGTACTAGCACTCGAGGCATGAGCAAGAACAAAAAAATATCTTTTTAGGTTCATTTAAGTCATTATTAGGTGTGAATGTTCTCACTTATTAAGACAACTTACAAAGAGTTACCCTGGCAGCCTCTTAGGGCCCCGACCCCCATTGCAAGCCATCGCTCGACACTACAAGTAGATAACCTACCCTAAGCTCATGGAATCATAAATCATAAAATCACCACAGTCCTATACAAGCGACTGGAAAAGTACCAAAGAATAATCCATAATAAGAGCATCAAAACCTCCATGAGCAACTGAAAAGCATCCATAAATAATCATGACCACAATAGTTCTCTATTGGCAATTGAAGGCATCAATGATAATCACAATATCCATTGGTTCTCAACAAGCAACCAAAAAGTATCTCAAATTAATATTAATCGAAGACTCCAAAATGGTTGAGTCAAAGCATGTCACAACATGACATCATCAAGAAATAAATCAATATTTCAGTCTCATCATGGCGACTGGAAAGTAATCCAAAGATAACTAATCAATGACTCAAAAATGGTTAAGTCAAGTGTCTCATATACATATAACTCAGCTTCACACATGAAGACTGAAAAGCAATAACAATCAATAAATACAATCATCTCATAGAGCATACCATCACATTACCATGGTTGGGTTTATAAAGAATCAAGATCAAAAGACATCATCACGACATCATAATCATGACCCCTGAGCCTCTGGTAACAACCTAAGACTGGTCAACATTCCAGTCAACCCAAACCCAAAACAAGAAGCATAGAGAAAACACAATGCAAGCACATGTTTTGGTTTGCTAAAACTACAAAGTTGAATTAAGTGTGAAGGATTCAGTTTCTATTTGCAAGTATACTTCAAGTGTATAAAATTCTTCGTTTAATCTCCAAGTCAACCCTTTATCTCTATAAACAAAACTTATCAAATCTCATTACAATAATTTACAATTTCATTTACATTGGTATCATCAATGATCATATTGGTTATACTCCTTGGCGTAACTCGAATATCAATTAATTTACAATTAATTAGACTACATAACTCTATGAATATCAGATTCACTAAGGCTCTCATTTTAAGGGTTTATTCTCAAGTGGAAGACTCTCTTCTACCCTATAATTATTTCATATATATACAGTTGGATCGATTAAGGTTTAACCTTGTGTTAACTTGAAATCAACCCTTTCCAATGCCAATTCAATTAAATTTAATCGAATCAATAAACACTTATTTCCAAAAGATGTCTCTCATTATTCAAAATAAGACTTATCAACATTCAAGTAGATAGTTCATAATTTCTCTAAAACTCATGTTACCAATATTCATATCATTTTTAACTCCATTGTATAACTTAATTATCAATTAAATTTAATTAATTCTATAATTAATTTAATTAATTAATAATCACATAACTTTATTAATAACATAATGATTCTTATCAAGCAAGGAGTCTCTCTTTATGATTATGATATAGAACAATTCCCTAGATAATTATCAATGTTATTAATGATTAGATAAAACTTCCTTATCTCTAAGAAGTGTTCCCCTCATTCAGATTATTAGGATAAGGCTTATCAACTTTCAATTAAATCAAATCAATAAAACTTTGTTGTATAACCTAATTATCAATTAAATTTAATTAATTCTAGCATTAATTAAATTAATTAATAATTACATAACTAGGTCAATAAGTCAATGGATAATAGTCGATTAATAATTTAGCAATAATTTCTTAAATTAAAAATCAACTACTTTCTAATCCATTAATATTCAAATTAATAATCTAATAATAACTTGTTAATAAATACTAACAAGTTATTTTTAATGAATTTAATATCTCTTTTCATTCTAACAATAATTAGCAAATTATTATTAAATCGATAATTCTTATTTAACAATTATCAACATTTAACATTTATCAGTAACAAGGTTGAAGTCAAACACTAGATATATATATATATATAATTAAATCACATATTTAATATATTTAATATATATATATATATATATATATATATATATATATACACACACATACACACACACACACACACACACACACACACACACACACACACACACACACACACACACATATATATATATATATGTATGTATATGTATATGTATATATATGTATTAAATATATTAAATATGTGATTTAATTTTATATATATATATATATATATATATATATATATATATATAATAATAAAACTCACAATATAAAAGCTTTATAATACAATATTTATTACAAATTTGAAATACCATTGAAAGCCGAATTGCATATAAATCATATTGTAAAATAGTATATATTAATAAAACAATTTATGCAATTTGAAGTATGGCACAAGATTAAAGTCGTTGCCACAAACCTATGGCAGTGTCGTGCGGTCCTACCTCTATCGCAGGGCCTGCAACGGTAGGCACAGACTGTCGGCAATCAAAAAGGGGAATGGGGTGGGTAAAAAAACCCCTCCTTCCCATCCAAATTTTATATTATTTTTTTAAAAAAATATTTTTCAAAACGTATTTCGCATGTGCGATCCAGATTTTCAATAATGTATTTCCTCTACGATTTTAAAATATGCAGCGTTTATATATATATATATATATATATACACACTCGCAGATGGATAAACAGAACTGCAACATTTTAAATATATATATGGATGCAGATTTAAAAACTTATATGTATTTTTTTTTTTTTAGAAGAAAACATATAATAATTTTCTTAAACAAGAAGGGCTTCCCAAATCTATAAGTTATGAATTTCTCATTTAAAATAATTGTTCTCTAAATTTACCTGTTAATCCATCTAATAGGTTTGTTCGTTCGCATCTAAAAACCCTAGCCCTATAGATTCTTCAGATCTACGCATATGAAGTTTTCTCATAAAGATTATAACTACCCATGCCAAAATGCATACAACCAAGATATGAAAATCCTCAGAAAGTATTCAGAAGACACGAAGAAGATAGGAAGTGCAAGAAGTGAAATATCATAAGCCAAAATCACAAGTGTCTACCTAATCACTGATGCTAAATCACTTCTCCTCAGAATCTACAGAGCAAACTCCTTCCTTCTCCAACGTTCTCAGGTCCTCCAAACGCTCTCCCTAAGCTTCTAGGAGTGCCTGAATATAAAGAACTCTCAGGAAGCACCTAGAATGTCTCTAGAAACAACCAAAAGGTGTTGACAACTAAGCATGAGTCTTTTCCAACCTTCTAGATGAGTCACAAGGTTGTAGAAACCATGTGCTTAATTTGTGCGCTAACTCCTGTGTTGTTGACATATGTGAAATCAAGAGGTGCGTTTACTCCTAGGTAGACTTATAACTTTTATTACTTTTATTATTATTAATTATTTATTACTTTATTATTATTTTTATATTATTATTAATTTTAATTTCTTTTATTTAATTCTTTTTTTCAATTAATTCTCATTTAATTAATTATAATCAAAATATCAAATGATATTATATTAATTTTCCCAAATAATTAATTTATTAATTAAATCTATTTATTTAAGACTTAATTAATAGAAAATTCACCATAGACCTCCAAGATAAAATATGAAAACCCATCATAGAACAATCCATACAAAATTAGTCTAAAGGGTTAAAAATCATGAATTATGTCATCTGACACATTCAGAAGGTAGAATATCTCAGATACTTGTCCTACCTCTCTAGGACAAAAGGTTTAAGGGCTTAGGATTTGGACTTGAGAATTTATCTCCCCTTTCTTACCATTGAGATAGTGCGATAGGGTACGCTCATCCTGGCAATTCAGGGAAGTTGATACTCAGTACTTGCAACCTGCATAAAAACCATGCATGTATATATAATATATATAATGCTCAGCTAAACAGGTAATGGCAGGAAGTGGTGCATTGTGTAGATCCCAACTAGTAGGTGACTATGACTCCCTTTCTTAACCACATTAGAAACACCATACAATAAGAACAAACACACACACCATACACATGCAAGTATGGGGTAAGTATCCATAATAAAACACATGTGATAATAAACCATCTAACTAATCATCATCAATAACTGTAAATAACGTAATAATCATCATGCATACATGAAATGTAGAGTCTAAGTAATCTCATCATACATCAACTGAATACATAGCACAATATCTGATAGTCTCGAAACAATGCTACTAATCCATCAACATAAAACTATTCTAACATAGTTCATTCATGATAGAAAAAATGTGAACTAGGGGCAGGCACTACAATCCAGGAACTTGAGGACCTATTCCTCCACTCTCTGAAGCATCCACTACAACAATCTCTTCATGAGTTTCACTTAATGGAATTCATACTTAAGAGTTTTTGATAACTTTTAGAAGTAGTTTTTCATTACAAATAAGCATACTTGTAAGGCCTAGTCACCATCAAAATTTTATAAACCATGGGTTTTTTACTATGGTCCTTAGGCACATCATAGTCCTAGGATGGGGTAGGTGTTTTATTGGGATTCTAAACATGTGTAGTTGGTTAACACAGGAGATCCCTTTGTTAACTGACCCAACTCTATTAGTACAAATTTTATGTTAGCATTCCTTTGTTAACTAACCCTACTTGGTCAACACTATCTCTTAACTCAATTAACACTAAATGCTTGGCACATACGGGGAACTATCTTCAATGCCCAAGTGAGCTTGATTACCACTGACTACTTGGTAAAGGCTTGATAGTTTCTCATTACATTTAACAACTTTCACTTAATATTCCCAATGGTCACAACCTTTGAAAATTAGTTGGATTAGTTGGGAAAGGTCTCCAAATAGCCCTTTCAAGCAACTGGAAGACAAAGAAGATGTACTCTTGCAATTTGAAATCAATAAAAGCTTCCATTTTTTCATATAACTTCATGTAACATGTGAGTGTATGCACTGGTCAAAATTGGAAAAAGAAAATAATTGTTGAATTTTAATCTCAAATGTCTTAAGAGAAGAATGCAAGTGGTTTGAAGGATTAAAGTGATAAGCATCTAAAGATACTTAACATTCTTCCTCAGGTGCACCTAAACCCTCATTTCATTGATAAGTTTTTGCAAGAATTCCCTAACTTGCATTTCCAACATGGAAATCTCATGCCACTTAGGAAATGCAAGTTAGGAGAGTGTACTATAAGACCCTACAAGCTTGGGAGATGGAGAGAAAACTATCTAGTTTTGTAGCTAAGCCCTAGACCAAACATCTCTATGTGTTTGGTTCAAGATAACATGTATTAAAGTGATAGAAGTACTTACAGGATGGATAAAAACTTTTTAATGGTGGAATGTGATCTCTGATAGATCCCTTTAGTTTCTCATTTGGTTGTTAAGTCTAATCATTAGCCCAATTTATACTTCCTTCACAAACCCAATGGTTAATTGGGACTCCTAGGCCTAAAAGCCAATTTTTCTATGTGAGAATGTTGGCATAAGTTAGGCTATCCTAACCCATCAAGTTGAGTTTTTTGAATGTTTAGGAACCTTTGCATTCCCCTTTGAACACATAGGTTCCAATTTCAAGCACATCCCTAGTATTTAGTGGTTTTTGCTGAGTGATCTAGTTGTGCTTTTTTTATTACCTAGTTCATGTTCATGAGTAAGGTTTATACAAAGGTGTAGAGCCCTCTCTTGACTCCATTTTGGGGTATTTGAAGTAATCTAAGACCAAACCACAAGAGAGTTGCCTATATAAGGGAGAGCACTGCATCAAGCATACCTTATCTAAAGAAACTTGAGGTGGGAATGTGCAAACAATATAAAACTGGTAAAATAAGTAAAATAAGTTATAAAAGTAAATCCTATAACTTTGAAGAAGTTTTGAAAATAGTTCAGAGAGATCTTTATGGGCCAATTGGTGTAGAAAGCTACTGTGGAGATATTACTATATTCTATTTATTGATGATTATTCTAGAATGATGAATATAATGTTTTTAAAAGATAAGTATGATGCTTTTCAAAAGTTTAAATGATATTTGGCTAAAGTTGAGAAATAAATAGGGAAAAATTGAAATTCCTAAGATCAATTAGAGGAGAATTCATCTCAAATTAATTTAATGAGTTTTCCAATGAAAGAGGAATTAAAAGAAAGGTATCGACACTAGCACTCCATAACATAATAGAATAGCAAAGAGAAGGAACAGATCCATCATGGAATGTACAAGAAAATTATTATCAAAGAAGAATGTTTCACCAAAGACTTTAGTGGTCTTGTACTTCTTTCCACTCATAAATAGGGGATTTCCCTCCATTCTGGCTAGATCATTCAGTCTCTCACTAGCGATGAGGCTTGGAAAATCTTGTTGTGACACTACATTTCTTCAGACTTTCCAGTTAACTAGTCTTCTTGGAAGTAGATTAGCTTTCAAACACTGCTTGTGACCATTGAACTAATGTTGATTTAGTGAACCTTTATTGCTAAAAGTATTTGGAAATCTTGGGAAGCCATCAAATTGTGGCTTTGATGGGCAAGCAATGGGTTCAGAGGTGGGCTCTCTATGAATCAGCAAAATTTGTGGTGGTCTCCTATATTTATTATTCAAGGTGTTCCACTAGCTAAAATTCAAGGTGATAGAGCATTGTACTTAATTTGAATGAGAATAAAGACACCCAAAGATTTATTCTCTAGGGTTACTATGATACTTTTCTCATGGAAGGACCTATAGGTGTAGTTCAAGCTTATACATCTGGATTGATAGACAGTTGATCTTCTAGTTTCTACAGTGCCTCCCCATCTATTGCACAAGCTTGGTATTCATTCCTCTTGCCCATGGTGGAAAGATTGGAAGTGATATCCTGCCACTCCTATGATCAGTTACAAAAACAAGTTGGGCTATTAGTGACTAGTTTCCCACCTTTTGATGGTTGATACTATCAACCAGCGTTGGTATATGCAATCCTCTCACAAGACTTGGAGTCTTAGATTTTCCATAGTTTGGAAAACCATCCCAGAGCTAAAAATAGCTCACTTTTCCTAGTGTCTCCTTTTCTATGGGTTGTCATTGGGCCCTCATCTCTGACATCAAGGAGTACTAGACACTAGATGTCCTTTTTGTGGCCAGCTAGGAAGTTTCCTACATATTTTTTGGTTGTGTGGGTGAGCCTAGAATTACTAGTTCTAGATCCATGATTTTTTTAAACCTTTCTGCCTAAAGGTCTTTACTTGTCATATGGTTGTGTTGGGAGATTTTCCCAAACCTACTTTTAAGTACTCCTAGATATGGAATGCTTTCAAAATGAAGATTTTATTTACTATATGGAAAGATTGCAATGTTGTTTTATTCTCTCACAACTGTCTTGATATACATGTTGCTATGTACTCTAAAGCATGTATTTGTAATAATCTCATGATGTAGATTCAATTATAGATAGATAAGGTTGCATTAGAGGTTTCTCACCTATGGGATCTCTTAGCTCATTGGGAAAATGCCCCTTGTATGGTTGCCTAGGTGCCACCAGATACTTTATTTGATGATCATACTCCTCCTTGTGGTCACTAGAGAGGTCAAAGTAGTTTTGTGCACTGCTCACATACTCCCAAGTTGTAGCCTACTTGTCACTCTTTTAATGATAGTTTCAATGGTCTCTGTCACTAGGCCTTGACTCTATGGAGGTTGGGTTTGGGTTGGTCCCTAGTGGCTCCTCATGTTGCCCCTTATGTGGGTTGGCCTTCTACACATAGAGACCCCAAATGGGCTTTCCCTTAGCTATATTTAGCTATTTATCTCCCAAGTCTGAGAGAGAAAAAGAACCTGATGATGGTGTTTCCACCCCTACTGATAGTTGGGCTCCCCCTGAGTAAACTACTAACCCAAAGGAATTGTGGGGTTCTGATGATAGAGACCCTCTCTTGGCTAGCACTTGTCTTGTAGCATGAGGGATTTATTTATTGTGTTAATTATTTTTTAATGAGTAGTTCTATTATCTAGCTGTGTGCTGAATAAAATTGTGGCATGATCTTGTTTCCCCCAACCCTTTTTTTGTGGATATGTATCTTTAATATTTAATTAATAGGAAAGTTCTATTCATTAAAAAAATGTACTGGAGAGAAGTAATCAGCATAGTAGTTCACACATTGAACTGAGTTTAATTCAAGAAAGGTACAAAAAAACACCTTATGAATTATGGTATGAATATAAGCCTAATGTTTTCTATCTTAGAGTGTTTGGAACAAAATTTTATATCTTAATAGATGTAAGAAAAGGAAAGCTTGATGAAAAAAATGATGAAGGAATACTTCCAAGGTACTCAAATAAAAGAAAGACATAAAAATGTCTAAATCTTTCTATTGATAAAGTCATAGAAAGTGCACATGCAAAAATTGATGAGTTTGCACAAAGAAGTGAAGAACGGACCAGTAAAGGGCCTGAAGATTATAGAAGGTTTGTATATTGTGAAGAACCTAAAACCTTACCTTAGAAGGTTGAAGCCAATCAATAACTAAGTGCACCTAGTAATTCACTAGTAGTTTAGCTTGAGTCATAGACAAAGGCACCTAACTCACAATTAGCTCAACCCAAGTCATAGCCCTAGGCATTGTAACCTAAGTCATAGGAAGTACTACCCAAGTTACATTAAGTTCAACTAGAGGAACCCAAGCATCAAGATGAATATCTTGAAGAACCCAATGAACCAAGTTCTACGCAAAGAAAGAAAGATCCAAGTCTTTCCAAATATTTCAAAAGGCATCATGCACCTGATCAAATAATCAGAGGAGAGACAAAAGGCATATTGAAAAGGAACAAACTAAAAGGTACATGCTTACTTAGTGAAGTTGAACCTAGATTTGTAAAAGATGTATTAGAAGATGAAAGTTGGATAGAAGCAATGAATGAAGATATTGAGAAAACAAAAAAGAATAAAACTCAGTCTCTCGTTCCTAGATCCAAGGATAAAAATGTGATTGGTACAAAATGGATATTCATAGATTAAATGAATGAGAAAGGTGAAGTAACAAGGAACAAGGCAAGACTTTTCTACAAAGGTTATGCTCAAGAAGAAGGTATTTATTATGGGGAACATTTTCCCATGTTGTGAGACTTGAAGGAGTGAGAACACTTCTAGCATATGTAGCACAAAAAATGATTCAAAAGATATCATATGAATGTCAAACCAGCTTTCTTGAATGGAGTCTTAGAGGAAGAAGTCTACATTGATTGGCCTGAAGGTTTCATATATCCAAGCCAAAGAGACATGGTATGTAAACTTCATAAAGCCCTATATGAATTAAAGAAAGCTACAAGAGCATGGTATAAAAGACTTCATGGATATCTAGTACAAATTGGTTTTGAGAATAGAAATGATAGTAGCAATTTGTATATCAAGGAAGGACCTCAAGACAAGATATTTCTTACAAAAATATTTTTAGATGATATCTTATTTATAGGACATGATAACTTATGTAATTCATTCTCTAAAGAAATGAGGAAAGAATTTGAAATTTCTATGATTGGAAAAATCAATTTTTTTGTGGGTCTACAAGTTAATTAGATGAAGGATGGGATTTTTATCACTCAATTAAAATACATTAGGGAAACATTGAAAGTATTTGGAATGGAAGCTTCCAAACCAGTTGGAACACCTCTGTCTACTAGACATAATCTCTCCAAGAATGATGATTCAAAGGAGGTAAACCAAACTACTTATAGATAAATGATTGGGAAACTTTAGTACTTGGTTCACACAAGACTTGATATTGCATTGGCAGTTGCCATACTTGCAAGATTTTTTGTGAATCCTAAAGAAAATCACATGATGGTAATCAAAATAATCTTTAGATATCTAAAAGGAATTGAAGACTATGGTTTATGGTACAAGAAAGGAGGAAATCTTGAATTAAGAGCCCTCTCTAGTGCAGATTGGGTGAGAAGCATTCATGACAAAAAAGTACTAGTGGAGGAGTACTTTTTCTTAGAAAGAGGCTAGTGTCTTATACAAGTAAGAATAAAAAGTGTATTTCTCTATCCATAGCTGAAGAAAAATATGTTGTTGCAATAGTAAATTATTCTAACATAATGTGGATCAAGCAATTGATGTTAGGAATGAAGAAATCAAAGAACCAATGGTTATCTATTGTGATAACACAAGTGTAGTCAATATATCAAAAAATATAGTGATGTACTCAAAGAAAAAACATATTACAATAAAATATCATTTCCTAAGGGAATTGGTTCAAGAAAAAGAGGTAAGATTGGAATATGTGAACACCAAGGAACAGATAGTAGATATATTCACCAAAACTTTACCAAAGGATGCATTCATGTATCTAGGAGGTAAACTAGGGGTTATTCCCCGCTCACTAAAGTAAAAGATAGTGAGGCATCAACCAAGCTCTATTGAATATTAATCAAGTTGATGCAGTGAGATATAGAGAATATTTCATATGAATTAATACATAAGGTACATTGTAATTTTAGATGTTTGTATCCTTTCGCAATTGATGTCAAAGAGGGATATTTTAATCAACTTGGTAGAGCGACATAGAAATTTGTGAAAAGATCAATATTAATGAGATTGAGAGAAAGTCCTGATGATGGATCCTATAGCTAAAAGGGAGAAAATGTTTGAAGAGATGTGACAAAAAAGTAGCAGAGAAAAATCCAAGATGAATCTTAAAGGGAGCTATTATGAATGATAATCTTAATGAAGCTAAGGATCTTATATAATTTCTCATACTTTTATTAGTTTATGTTGACATGTTGTGTTTCCATCAATGCTAAAGAGGTAGTTTGCTGGAATGAATTATTCAATTGTATATTGTCATTGATATTTACACAAATGTTAGTGTTAACTAAGCAATATAGAGTTTTTAGTATTAACCTTTTATATCTTAGTATTGATCGAGTAGTCAAGTAATGAAGACATTCTCATATTAGACAAGAATTTGGTTAATGAAAAGATTCCTTCTTGTAGTATTGATCAAGTGGTTAGGCATTAAAAGAGTTAAGTATTGATTGAGTGGTTAGGCAATGATGAAGTCATAGTTTCAACCAAGTGTTTAGTTATAGTATTGATTAAGTGACAACATATTGAAATTACAAAATGTTTTATTAATTGAGGCTAACTATTTGGATGTTTATTGATGTTTTGTAAGGGTTTTCAAGCTGAATTTTCCTAGCTTATGATATATAAGAAAGGTCAATTTTTGAGGACAAGATGTATATCAAGATGAATATAAAATAGATGGATATGTGAGTGAAGGAAAGGCACAGAAGGAAAGTGTGAAAGCTAAGTTGCAAAGAAATATCTAATCAGAAAGGATCTAGAGTTCAAGCCAAATTAGAGATCTAAATCATCAAAGAATGTTGCTTCTTAAATCAGGTAAAATTTTTATTTCTTTCTAACCATTGTAGCAGTAAATAAATATCTTAATAAAGTTGACTTAACAGTCATTTTGTAAATGCTCTAACGAGGTGACATTTCTAGATTGAAGTGTTTGAAGACCTCTAACTAGGCCACTCCTAACAGGGTGATCTAAATCCTCTAACAAGGTCATACTTAACAATATGCTTTGTAACCTTTAACAAGGTTGGCTCCTAATAGGGCTCACTTCATAAGAGTAAAAATTATTGTGACTACTTGCCAGGTGGTTTTTCCCAAATTGGGTTTCCACGTTAAATCTTGGTGTTATTTGTTTTCATGTTATTTACTTATGCTTTATATTTTTACAACTAAGTCACTAAAGGATAAAATAGATTAATATATTATAAAATTTCTTTGTTAACAAAGCATTAGTTACATTCTAGTGTTAACTAAGCTATTCAGTATTGTATGATAAGTGGAAGATTGCATTGACATCTAAGGAAAAAGGATTTGTTTTTGTGGTAATTGATTCACCCCTCCCCTTTCATTTATTCTTCTTATATTTCTAATATACCCTTTCATATGTATTTACCATCTAACTAAAATGATGAAGAAGAAGAATATTTGTGAGAAGTAGAAGTAATATCAATGTTACTATTCTAAAGGAGAGTTGTCAAATCTAAAACCTGTCTGGCATGGCCATCTAAATTCTTCTCATAGAAATGTGACTCGTCACGACTGGGCTTATTGCAATAAGAACACTTCAATATATCTAGCTTTTAGAATCAATTTGAGACTCTATAAGATGTGAAAGTAGTTTCTTCTCCTTCTAATACCTGAGTATGTGAATATGTAAGAGAATCCAACTTAGAGAACTTATCTTTCTCTTGAGTCAAATGATCATCAAAAACCTCAAAGGATGGCATGGCAAGTCTAGTACCCAAAGCATCCCTGGTGGAATGGAAGGTAGAAGAAAAAATCTTTAAGTTTCCACAACGCTTAGAAAGAATCAAGTAAACACACTCAGTGTTAGTGTTGATCTTCCCACAACCTTGCAATAAAGATCTTTGTCATTTAAAATTCATCAAGAAGTCCTCAATAGAAGAAAAAAAAATTGGTACAAGAGAGGTATGCTTTGCCTTAATTTGAAATTCCTTGAACTAATTCACTATACCAAACAGGTCATTAAGCTTGGTCCACATAGCTAGAGGGTTATTGTACCCATCAAGATGGAACTGTAGACTATCTGATACCTATAAATAAATCAACCCCATTGCCTCATCCATCTTGTTCATATGTTTCATGACCTTGAAAGGCTTCTATAAATGATTTTCATTGCCTCTAAATAAGACCACAAACCTTTTGATAGGAGAAGCCCTATCATTAGGAATTTCTATGTGTGATAGTTATGAGGGGTTAGTAGTTCTAGAAAAGAAGAGGTCTCAACCATATTTTTTAGAAAGGGTTGTGTTTTGATATAAATTCAAGTTTACTTAAGTAAATTATAGAAAACAAGAAAGAAAACACCCCCCATAACTCAATAAATAAAACCCCAGAAGCTAGAAAAGATTACTCATAATAAGAGAGAAAAAAAGTTTAAATTGAAGATCAAATGTGTCTTTGAAAAAATAGAAATGAAACTAGAAAGATCTCAAAGAGAAATTTCTATTGCTTCTTTTGGACCAAAAAATAGAGAAAAAATAAGCAAGTTATGCCCCCCAAAATGAAAAAAGAATCATCTAACTTTGACTAAAAAAATAGGTATAATACAAGAAAAATTCACTAGTAAAACCATCACCAATGTGTCTATCTCAAAAACATCTTTTTTATGGTATCTTGTTCTCCAAAAAATGATACAGTATGCTCTTGATAGAGCCAAAAAATTGATAGGTACCTTGTTATGCCAAGGAGAAAAAAGTCCCCCTTAAATCTCCTAGGACTTTCCTATGACCAACTACTTGCAAAAAAGGGCTTGATGGCTTAGTGGTGGTGCAGTAGTGGTGGCCACTAGTGGCGGTGGTGTTTGGATGGTGTAGGGGCTAGGAGGAGGTTGTGGTGGCAACAAAGTTGAGGAAGAAAATGAGGTTGTGCAAGGTGGTGTGCAGCAATGGCTAGTGGTCATAGAGCATAGGAAAGTGGTGGTGCAGCAGTTGCTAGATAAATAACACTGCACACATTTTTTAAAATGTGTTGTTATATATTTTTATTTATTAATTAATAAAAAAATACATCAATTTGTGTGCCAAGGGTCGTATGACCCTAGTAGGCAAAAAGAATTTGCCTCAGAATTGCCCATACTCCAAAAATGAAGTGTTTTATATGGAAATAGGGGTTTTGATGTCCTCTAAATCCAACCATGAGGTTTTTTTGGACTCAAATTGCCCCCAAAATTTAAAGAATGCATGCATGCAAGAAACCGCTCATAAAGAAGAAAAAGGCAAGAGAAGGAAAGGGTTTGGCTCTAAAAATATGCAAGAATATATTATCAGACTGAAAGAATGAATTGAAATTTACAATTGATCAATCCTTGTAGAAGGATACCATAAAACCTAAAAGGAAAACCCTATGAGGTAAATGACAATTAATATTTAATATTCAATTATTAAATGGGAATGCATGTGCATACAAGGAAGTATTAAGAAGGGAGTAAACGTAATTTAATAAAATTAATCATTTGCTCTAATAGGAATTATTAGTAACTATTCACAAATATGAAATTTTGAATTTTTAATCAAAGATATCTGTAGACTCTTTTATTGAATTCCTAAGCGATTAAGGGAATTTGAATTGTTTTTTGAGGGACTAACTAATAGGAACAAGCTTCTTGAGGATAATGATACTAGATGGATCTCTTTGGATAGACCAGCTCATCTAGTTTTTTTCATATTCATCATTTCTTGGTACAATTGAGCCAACCATAAAGAGGGTGGCCAACAAAAATATGTTGAGGTACTTGAAAGGTTAATTAATGTAGAGAAATGTTAACATTCATTGTCCACATGATAAAAGAAATGAGAAATATAATAAAGAAGATCTAGAAAAGATATATGTGTATTGTTGAATATAATACATTATGTAAAATGACATGTGCGACCCTCAATACTCACTATAGAAATCCAAATTTATTTTATGTAGATGAAAAACTTTTAGGTTGGATTACAATCATAGATTTGGGTGATTATGATAACCTTTTAAGGATTGATGCAAATGGGGATTTATGTGCCAATATATGGGGTGTTGAGATACCAATCCACTAATATAGAAGGCTTACCCACACAACCAAAATTAATTGTTACAAAGGAAGTCTTTGACAAGATTGTTTAGTCTACAATTGATTATATGAAGTAAATTGCTTAAAATATTTCCTCATAAATTAGAGAAAGATTGCCTCAACATGAATTACTTGAAGCAATGTGTATTTTGTTTCCCAATTATTGGAGTTTTAGAAGTTTGAAATATTTTAGAGATAATACTTTTGATAGATAAATTTTGCAAAACCAAAGAAATAAATGGGGTAACTATAAATGAAATTTTAAATGAATCTCTTTTGAGAGAGAAATTAATATCATTTTTTAGAGACAATGAACGAACAATATGATCGTATGCAGAACCCCAAAAGGATCAGTAACCAAACTTTGGAGAAATTTGGCTCAAAGTGAAGTGTTGACAATTCAATACTAGAATATTTCAAACTTGTTGAACTATTTTTTACCATGATATTGGGGTCTATGGAGGATGAGAGATTTTTCAGTGCTTTGGAGTTCCTATAGTCAACAATAAGACCTAGACTAGACAAGATTTTGAAAAATTGTCTGAGGTTGTAGACATCTAGATATAAATTCAATAAGTTTCCTTACGAAAGGGTACTAAAATCATGGAGGAAGAAATGTCAAAGAAGAGGGTTGAGCAACATTCCAAACACTGAGATTAGTAACTCAAGTAATGGCACTGGTAGCGTTGATGTGGAAAGTGAGGATTAGGCAAGTGGAAGTATGTAGATTGGAGAAATATGGAGCATATTTAAGGATTGTTTGAACTTGATGGCCAGGAATTTGAAGATAAAGATGATGAGATGAAATGGAAACTCTAAGACTTATGGTATGATGTGGCAACACTATATCTATTATTTATTGGTAATTAATACAATCTACTTTCTAGATTCTTGACTCTATTCTTTGTATCTAATCATCTATCATGCATAGTAAGTTATATCATTTTCTTAATGTCTAATGTCAAACAAGCATGTACATTGTATGTTAGATGATGTCACTAATCATTCAAATTTTACCATTACTATTTATTTTTATTTGCATTATTATGCTCATATAATATATTGTTATTAAAATTCTTGATGATTTCCATTACTTGTCAAATACTTATCAATATTTGTAATGATTATGTTTATAATCTTTCTTGTATTCTTCTCGAGCCAAAAAAGTCTTTGTTCTTCTCAACCTACTCTTTTATACTCCCATAAATAGTTCAAAAATTTTGATGCAACTCAAACCAACCACTCAACATAGAAACATTTACCATAATTTCCCCCACATTTTATCTTTAATGTTATTGACTAAACTTTTAATCTTTTCATTTGACTCTTTCAAGCTACTATATTCATTTCTACCTCCATATTTTCTAGCTATGTATTTTCTTCTTGAGAGGATGCAATTCTTATTCTTTTCTTTATTTTTTGCACATGTTATATATTTCTTTCTTCTTTATCTTTGTATATTCCAGGACTTCTTGTAACTTTCCAACTATCCTCTCCAGCCCTTTTTCCTCTCTCTCCATCTTGAACAGTGAACTATAGGCCAAAGAGTTGATCTTTTTTTTAGAGAGTAAAGTTCACCAATATAAATGAGAGGTGGGCGGAGGGCATTGAATCAGTTATCCAACTATTAAAACACTTATCAACCTTATCAACCTTTAAGCATGTGAACAATATAATTAGCAGCCATAAAAAGATACGCATACATAATAACATGAGATATGTTAACTAGGGAAACCCTTGATCAAAGTGAAAACACTAGAGGGGATGGCACCCACAAAATTATGTACTAATATAAATGTTTCTTGTTTAAGGATGGACTGTATTTGGAGCCAATGAAATACATTTAGTACATATTAGTCTCTATTAGGATATTTTGAATCCATGTTAGGAGATTCCAACACTGTTAGGAGTAGTGTCAACCTTGTTAGGAGTTGTAGAAGGTAGATGGACCCACTATCCAAATAGCTTCATGGGTAAGATCATTGAACTCATTATCTAAGTAATCTATGTATTATTCCTTGCAAAATAATAGAAATGTATAGCTCATTCTTCATCCTCTAACAAAAAATATCCTCTACTGATCTTGATACTAGATCACCAACTTCAGATCCAATAATCTCTTGGATTGCTTACTCAATTTTGCCAAATACACTTCACAAATCATCCATACTCCATCAAAAGGAAAATAACCTTCCTTTATATCATATCCCCAAAATAATTCTTTGAGTTAGCCTTGAGGATTTCCCAATTAATTATAATAGGACCTCATAAAGATATTACAAAACTTTACATTTATTCATCATTATAAATCATTGTCAGCTCACAGTCTTTAAAAAATCTCACACTTGTGACCTCAAACCTTGTGCACTTGTTGACATCATCATCAAACTGTCTAATGTTACTCTCTAACTATACATAGTATGATTCTATCTCTCTTAGGAGATATAATCCTATTAGTACCCATATGGACCCAGTATTAAAACTTTTAGTCATAGTCTTGAACTACTTTGAACTAAGTTTCAAAGTGGTTCAAAGTGGTTTGATTTGATTGAAATAGGTTCAGTGTTTCTTTTGGCTTGATATAGAAGCTCGATGGTTTGAAGTTTAAAGATGAAAATGCATAAGCAAGGTTTAGATTTCAAATTTTTTTTGTAGATTCTAAATGTTAAGTGTCATATTAAGATTAAAATCCCTAACATGCAAATTTGAGTGCCATTATTAGATCCATAAGCATGAGGTTTGAGGTTTAAGGTTTGACACTATGTTGTTGATTCAATGAATTCGTAGCTAGTTTAGAAATTTAGTTTATGAGTTCACAAATCTAAAGGATCAAATGTTTCAAATGTATAAGTAATGGCCCAAGCCCATTTTAGAAGAACTGTTTGGGTTTTTAGATATGGGCCCATGGATCCCAGTTTAGTAGTTTAAGGTTCAAAGATGAAAGTGTAGAAGTACAGACCAAGATTGTAAAGATCTTTTCCAATGGTTTTAATTTCAAGACATACGTTCAAATTTTGAGATATAATTTGATCATTTAAATTATAAGCCCTCATGCTCCCAAGATTCTATTTGTTACATGATGAACCAGTTCAAGAGTTCCTGACACATTATGTGAAAATTCAAAGCAAGACAAGTATATCAAAATAATAAATCCTCAAAAAATTTGAAAAGCCTCTATAGGTATGAGGAATCCATTGTTTTAAACACTTGAAATCTATGTGAGCTATGGGCAATGGGATTTGAGAAAACATAATGGTTGGATTTGGATCTAAAGGATCAAATCAAAGCTCAAAATTTTGTGACATCTATATGATCTATCATTCATCTAAAGATCAAGAATGCTAAAGTTGTTAGGTCAATGTCTATAATGTAGCTAATGATATTGTGGGGTCCTCTATGATGGTATGAAGTCTAAAGAATATATATATGAAGTCGGGTTCTTGATAGTAAAGACATGAGCATCCAACCAATCACATAGGTCTATGAGTTATTTCACAAAGTAGCCAAAGAGTTTAAACCCATAGGCAAGGGACACACATAAAGTGTTTGAAAATATGCTTGAGAACTTTATAATGTTCACAAGCTCCATCAACTTTGGAAAAGAGAGTAGAAAGAGTCAGCACAAGCATGGGTTGAGACAAGTGATATGAAAAGGATTGCAGACCTCTAGTTTTTATACATTGGAAACCCAATTTGACGAAAGATGTATAATAGAACATATACTCGAATAGGGGATTGTGATGAAGACTTCCTCAAGAGGGTATATTCACATACTCCCTTCTAAATGACACTTATCTGATGTGCTCATGACATGTCAAAGGATTGAGAAGAGCTGAGGCATATGTTTCCAACATGTGATACACATTAAGGAATGCGAAGCTATTCATGTCTAAAGTAGAGTGGGATGCCGAACAAGTTGAGGTTCAAAATTGGATGTGCTCCTTGTGAAAATATAAAGGGATGTTTCATAAGAGCTCCACAGACCCTAATGAAATAGCTTGAGTTATAGTGGAAAAATAAAGAGACCCAAGCCATGGATCATAAAGTATTAAATATAAACATGATGATAGAGGAAAGCAGATATGTTGATGCCCAATAATTCAAATTTTACCTATGAAATACTATTGATATAAATAAAATGTGTCAAAAAATTTCAAAGCTTAAGTCTATGAAAAAGGATAGAATCAATGATGTTAGAAAGGCCCAATTCTTTATAAGATATCTAGTATTATAACAAGTATTATATGAAGACACTTGTCAGACAATTCAAAGAATCTTTAAGGGGATTAGTTTAGTGATTTCCTCCATAAGATGGAATATTAAAGATGAAATTTAGTTATCCTCAAGATTTGGTTATGAAACTAAATCTTGGGCTTGTTAAGTAATTTATTTTTAAAAACTTTTGGGAAGGGGGATTCGGAGTTGTTCTAGTTTCATTTCTTTCAATTTTTGCCAAGGGAGGAGAGATGGCCCTTTTTTTAGACTTTGGGCTTCTAAGAGAGTGTTTTTCTATTCTTTTCTATTCTATTGTAATGTAGGGGAAGGGAATTTTTTATTTCTAGATGGTGATTATTGCATAGAAACAATAAAATCTTTGTCATTTTGTTGTGTTCAAAGAAAGGATAATAGCAATATTTTAAATTTTTGAATTTAAATGTATTTTTTCTTATCATTATTCGACTTGGAGTGGTATTGATTTTCTCTAAAGATGTATCTACTGCATTTAATCATGATCATGGTTAGCCTTTGAACTTGGTGCCATGGTTTTTGTGTATTTGGGACAAATAGTGTGTCTTTTCTTTACATTATTTCTATTATGTAAAATTTGAATAAATGGACTTTGTGTCATTTATTTTCTTTTAGCTGCTTAGTTCTTCTACATCTATTTCATGTTTATGAATAGATGTTTGTAAACCTTTTGCACTTTTTGGTTAAAAGCATCCATATTTGTATTGTTGTGGATTCATTGTAAATCATACATGGGGATTTGTACCCAAATAAATTTAGAGGGAGCTTACGCTTTTCAATAGCAAAGTGACCCAACTATTACTACATATTTAGTCTTCCTATTTAGGATTTCAGGGTTAATTTGTATTTATTTCTTTGGAGGACAATCTGTTCACTAAAAAATCCAAACATCAAAAATTGATTCTTAGGTACTCTATTTGTAAACTATTCTCTATAAATCAAACATATCTTATTCAAGTCTTTGACTCTTTTTATAGACACTTAACCACTTCATCAAGACATAGTGTTGAACACATCCTTAACTGTATTTCACCTTATCATCAATACTTCATTTGTACAAACTCATTTTCTATCTTTGACTCTGCCAATCTTCACATAAACAATACTATTTTGATATCAATGACAAACATGGTCATGAATGCAACATTTCAATCATAAACAATCTCTCCAATGCTCAGGATACTCCCCCAAGGAATACCATCATCATTTATTCTAACAATCTCTCCCTGTGGCATTGATGGAAACATAGATGAAAAATATCTAAGTTTCAAGAATACCAATTCAAAACTTTGTTGTTGTTGTTTTTGTTTTCTTCTTTTCAAATCCTCTTCATCAATCAATTTTGAAACTCACTGGAACACTATTTTTTATGCATCTCTTTCTTAGAATCAACATAATTTCTTCACATTATAATTCTCAAGAACAACTCTTAGTCTTCTATGTAATCTCTCCCCCATAACATTGGTAATGTCTTTTGTGTATACTTCTCCCCATTGTACTTAGAGGATCTTCTCCTCTATTTATTGAAGATTGTTTTCATGTATAATTCTCCCCCATTGACATGAATGACAAAGGCTTCATTATGTCAATCATCTTTTCCAATTCTTCCATCAACTTGAGTATCTAAAGACATTGTTATGTACCAATTATTCAAGAATCCTTGATAACTCTGCTCATCTCATATACTGGCCCATACAAGAAGCATCAACATTCAGTCCAAATAAACAATAGTGCTATGTACCATTGGACTAATGCAATCTTTGCATCATCTACTTCAAAGTAGGCAAGGGAATAACCCCAAGCATAGCTCACAAGTACTCAAATGTGTATTTAGGAAGATGCTTTGTAAAGATGTCTACAATCTTCTCTTTGGTACTTACATACTACAATATAATTTATTTCTCTTCAACTTTCTCTCTTAAAACATGATACTTAATAGATATATGCTTACTCTTAGAATACAATACAAGATTCTTGCACATACTCATTTTACTTTTGTTATCACAATGTATGATAATAGGTTCTGAAAACTCTATCCCAATATCCTTTAGCATCTTCTTCATCCACATGATCTAATTACAATTATTTGTTGCGACTACATACTCTACTTCAGTTGTGCTTTGTGAAATATAATCTTATTTCTTTCTTAGCTCAAGAAACCAATCTTCCTTTAAGACAAAATGATCCATCACTAGTGCTTTATTTTTCATCCATATTGTCTAGAAAATTTGCATCAGTATAAGCACATAAAGTGAAATCATTTGATCTATCATACCATAATCCAAAATCAAGTGTACCCTTCAAATATATTAATATCCTCTTTACTAATACATAATGAGATTCCTTAGGACTAGCTTGAAATATTTCTACTATCCCAACTACATTTTTATATCTAGTCTAGTGTGAGTCGGATATTTCAAACCTCTAATCATAGATATGTACTTCTTCTACACAATTGTAGGTGTCTCATCTTTGCTAGAATATAACTTGTAACTAGTTATCATAGGTATACCAACACGCTCACAATTAACAAGTCTTTCAAGTACTTAGCTTGTCATTATGAAAATACCATCTCTATTTTGTATAATTTGTAAACCCAAGAAAAACTTCATCTCACCAATCATACTCACCTCAAATTTATTCTTAATTTCATCAACAAACTTATCGCTTGCTTCATCATTACCTCCAAATATTATGTCATCAAAAAATATCACAATGATCAATAATCCATTATCAATTTCTTTCAAATATAGATTACTATCTACCATACCTTTAACAAATCCAAATTTTTCTAAATATTTATCCAACCTTGCATACTAGGTTCTAGGAGCTTTCTTTAGATCATATAATACTTTCTTCAATATGCATACCATATTATTTTCATCTATCAAAGGAAATCCTTTAGGATGCATAATGTATACTTCTTCAATTTCTTCATTCATAAATTTTGACTTTACATCCATCTAATACACTTTAAACTTTTTTCTTACTGCATAAGCAAAGAACATTCTTACTGCTTCCATTTTGGCAATATGAAAAAATGTCTCTTTGTAGTCCATACCTTCTTGCTATGAATATCCTCTACATACAAGTCTAGATTTATTCCTCACAACTTCACCTTTTTCATTCATCTTGTCTCTAAATACTCATTTAGTTCCTATAGCATTCTTATCTTTGGATCTAGGAACCAATTCCAATGTCTCATTCTTCACAATCTGATCTAGTTCCTCCTTCATTGCTTGAATCAAATGGTCATCCTTGCATGCCTCATCTGTACTCTTAGGTTCAACTTGAGAAATTAAGCATAATTCCTCATGTATTTTGTTTCTTTTCATTACTCCTTCATATTTACTTCCAAAAATTTGTTCAGCAGGATGATTCTTTACCAAATTCCTATTTGGTGCAGGAGTTGCTACCTCAACTATTATCTCTTCTCTTGGTTATGATCTTTGTTCTCCTCTCTATTCAACACTTTATACATCATTCTACAACTCATTGTTTGTCTCAAAGAAAAAATCAATATTTTCTCTAATAGGCTTAGTTTTATCTTCTTCTTCATAAGAAATATAATCCAACATTCTTTCTTTAACTCCAAAATTTTTATCCACTTTCACATTTTCACACTCAAAAATTGTCTTAGTTCCCTAATTAAAACATCTATAAGGTTTTATTTTCAATGAATAACCAAGGACTATACCTTCATTGCCTCTTGGATCAAACCTACCAATATCATCATCTCTCTTTATGTAACACTCACTTCCAAATATTCTAAAATGCTTTACTAAAGGTGTATGTCCAAACCATAATTCATAGGGAGTCTTGTTTGTACCTTTTTCTGATTTGCACTCTATTCATGGTGTATACTATTATATTGATTGCTTCTCTCCAAAATGTCTTAGATACATCATGCTCAAACATCATAACTCTTATTGCCTTTGATACAAATCTATTCCTTTTTTCTACAATTTTATTTTTCTTAGGAGTCTTGGGTGCTAATATTTGTCTCTTAATACCATTTTCTACACAAAAGACATTAAAATATCTAGAAGTAAACTCTCCACCTCTATCTAATCTCAAACATTTAATCTTTACACCAGATTCATTCTCAACTCTATTCTTAAATACCTTAAAACTTTTCAGACTTTTCTTTAAGAAATGCTACCCATATCATTCTATTGAAATCATCAACAAAAATCATAAAGTACCTTTCAACATAGAATCCTCTTGTTCTAGTAGGTCCACTCAAATTTATATGAACAATCTCCAATTTCTCTATGGTAGTGAACTTCTTCCTAGTAAATGAAACCTTCTTTTGCTTAGACATAATACATTATTTGCAAACAAAAATAGTAGGCTTCATGATTCTAGGTAAATTTTTGATTGCAAATCCACTTCTATCCTTAACAATATTATCAAATTTTATGTGATAAAACCTTCTATGTCATAGCCAATTGTTATCTATGTTTGCAACCAAATAAGTAATCTCAATAGGGTTCAACTAAAACACATTACCTATGGATCTTGTACCTATTCCAATCAACTTACCATCCTTATCTTTGATTATGCAAGTCTTCTTTGTGAACTACAATTGATAACCTTTATCAACCAATTGTCCATTACTTAACAAGTTATGCTTTAACCCATCAATAAAATAAACATCATCAGTGTTATTCTTTCCATCAAGAGTAATAGATCTTATTCTTGTGATGTGGTGAGCTTCATCATTACCAACTCTAACAACTCCTCCATCATGATTTTTAAACTTGACAAACTTATTCATATCTCTAGTAATATGATGTAGACATCCACTGTCTATAATCTAGTCAGATTTATTTTCAACTTGTGAAACTAAGTTCTTCTCTTCTCTAATTTTTTTTTTAGGATTTTCTTCTTTTATAGCCAAAAATCCTAATTCATCATCACTTTCACTCTGAACTATTCCCTCATACTCATCATCTTCATTTGTATACAAACTGTTTGAAATAATCAAGACTAGCTTGGTTACTGAGAGGAGTGCTAACTAAATCCAAAATTGTTGTGCTATCCAAAATTGGAGTGATAATAGACGGAACACTGACTAGAGGAAAAAAAATAGGAGCACTAGTAGAAATATTTACAAATGATTTACTTACAGGAGCATGCAAAATTGCAGTAGACAAAATTGTAGAACTGGATGCAGTACACATTGTTAATGTTGACTTGGGAGCTGATGAAGAGGAGGGTTGTAGCTTGATAGATGAAGTGGTAAACACTTCCATTAGTGATGCCTGGAGCTGAGAGAGAGAGAGAAAATAGTTATTGAACTGATGATGTGTTTGTTATAGTTGCGGTCACAGTTGTTGAAGTTATCTCCAACCCAGATGATGTAGCATTCTTTGGTGGAGAGTGAGGAAGAGAAGCTATAACCTATGCAGCTATCATTACTGGATCATCCTCTTCCTTATCTTCCTCATCAGCTTCTTCCTCTTTCTCATCTTCATCATCCTTCAGTGTCTAATAGTCTTCAACATCAAAAGTGACACAAGGTGTGCTATCTTCTTCATCATTGTCACTGTCATCATCATCATCTTTTATTTCCACTGGATCTTCACTAGGTTTATGCAAATGATAAACATTTTTCCACATAGATGTAGCATCCTTGACTACATGCTCAATTTCCTTGACCAAAATCAGACAAATATGAAATCTCATCATCATTTTCTCTTTATTCTTCTTCATTGCTTCCTTGACTTTTGCATTAGTAAGATTAGGTAGCAACTTTCTCAAAGATTGCTCAAATATGTCTTTGGCTATCTGCCTAGTTGCTTCCCATCTAACTTTGACTTTGTTTAATAGAACTGTAGTGATTTGTGAAGCAAACTGATTAGGACAGAATTTCCATCTTCCTAACTTGTCCATGATTAGATCTTCAATCTCCTTTTATTCAACTAGAGTCTTGGTTTCATACTTAAGTGCTTTGAAGTTGTTGATCCCAGCATGTACTCTTAATTGGTTAAATCTTTCCTAAAAGGTGGGAGGAGGCTTAACAAGCACAACTTCACTATCTCCTTTCTTCTTAGACCTTCTTGTAAACACAATTGTGGAGGTTTTGGCTGGCTTGGTGATAATCATCTTGCCCTTCTTTCTTACATGCTCTTCCTCCTTCTCTAATTCCTACTCTTCTTCTTCATCCTCTCCTTTTCCCTCAGTAAGCATAAGAGGTGCACTAGTAGTTTTCAATTTTGCTATCTTCCTCTTTCTCTTGTTTACCACCTAAGGTAGCTTGATTTTAAGCTCTATTCTAGTTTTAGCTTCTTCATCAGTTCCAAAGACAGGTAGCTTTGGATCTACTAGCTCATTAACTAGGGCCTCAATAATATCCTTTGTCTCATCAATGTTTACCTCGTATGAAAGAGGTTTCACCCATGCAATTCTAGGTTTACTGCCTAAATATAAACTTTATCACAATCAAACATGAAGCATACATCATTTTTTTAATCTTCAACTTATTTGGGAGGAATCCAAAACCTATTCTTCATATTCTCCTTGAAAACTTCAAAATAATTGTCCATAATGCTTTCAAAATTTTCACCTATTTTTGCAATGAATTCATTGATCTGATACAAAATTGGAGTATCTTTCTTCCACACAACTAAACCTTTTGATGGAAAAAACTTTTGAACATAAAAGAAAAGACAAGTTATCAAAGAACAAAATTTATAGGGGTTGTTCTTTGATGTCCTTATGTTGTCCATGTTCTTGTTTAGTTGTTTCAACAATAAATTTGACAGATCAAATTCTAAGTTCTTCTTCACAACTTTGTATGACAAATCCATGGCCTCACACGGCACACTATTCAAACAACTAGAGCTTTATATCTTATGTGTTATGATGTGAATTCCAAAACTAAGCTCCATGTTAGATACATTGCTAATCTTTCAACCTATGTCATCCCATTCAACTAGGGTTTTGTTTTGAAGTTCTTCCTGACCTAGGGTTTTGGTTGTTTTGGCCTTTTTTAGCATAGGGAGACTTGTAAACTTATGAATCATTTTCTTTGTGATCAACACAAGCTGCTCTAACCATAACTAACCATTATGAACATGGCTTAGAATATACCTAATCCACTTCATTTGTAAATTCCTTGGCATATGCAGGATATGGGTTAATCCTTTGACCTCTAAATGCTTATGCTCAAGTTTCAAAGATCCATCAACACACATTTCTCCTAGGGCACTATCCATCTCTAGGGTTCCAATTTCTTGAATAGGACACTTAAAATGAGTGAGAATATCATTAATAAGAAGTACCTTTGGAGGAATTCACGATTGAGCTCCATTTGGATCGAGTGTCTCCGTAATTGTTGGAACTAACTTAAAATTTGGTGCTTTCCATTCCATGCCTTTTACCAACATTTTAGAACCTATTCTTATCTTCCTGCTACTACTTCTAGATGCCATGGTTGCTTAGTAAATGAGAAAAATCTTCTTCAAAAAATCCTGGTGCAAATTCGCTCGAGATTACTTGGATGCATTGTAAATTGCTCTGCTCTAGGTATACTAAATTTGTAGTGAAAAATGAAGTAGAATTCCACCCTTTTTGATGAAAATTTTTCATTAATGCTTGGTGCCATAATGACATGGTGTGTGATAGACTATCATCCACTAACTATGCTTAGTAAAAGTTTGTAACTCGACAATTGAACAAAACTTTATTACTCCTGACCTAGCTCGGTAGAGTCTATAACCAACCTTGCTCGGTGTATATTGATTCCTTGTGATCCTTCTATATCTGAAATGTCAATTTGGATCTTTTCTTCCTTTCATTGGAACTACTTAAGATATGGCTTGAAGATACAGTTTCAATTCTTCCTTAATAACTTAATTGGAAATGGTGGAGTCACCCACTTCTTGAGTGACATGACCATCATTTGAATTAGCTTGCTTGGCAAATTTGGGAATCCACTATTGTCTTATCTACTTCCTAATGCTATCAGCTTTAGCTTTCTTTTCATCTTCAACCTTTCCTATATTCATGCAATTCTTAGCTATATGACCAAGTTCAATGCATGTGTAACATCTTATGGTGGTATCCTTCTTCCTCAAGTGATGCTTTGCACAGTTTATGCCAGTGTGTCCATATTCTCCACAATAATGACATCTACACCAAGTATTGTAGTACCAACCAAATATTGCCTCACAAATTGTTTAGCTGGATTGAATGGTTTAGATCTGCATTTTTCTTTGTGACCTTGTTTCTTGCATTTGTGACATTTACCTTCAAATTTTGGTTTCTCCTTACATTCATTAGCTTTATGACCATGTTGACTATAATTATAGCATTTTCTATTGAATTTTGTCTTTCCATTGCTCCAACATTTGTTTGATGTATGACCTAACTTACCACAGTGATTTTAAGTAGGTCTTTGATTCCTTTAAGCACCTTGTTTGGAGGATTCACCTTCTTCTTTGTATCCAAGTTCTACTTTTCATTTTTACCTATACAAATTTTTCTCACTTTGTTGATTCAATTGATCCATGTCTGCTTGAGATTTCATTATTCTTTCATTGATTTGCTTTTCAAAATTTAGATTAGCTTTGAATCTTTCATTGATTTGTCTTTCAGTGCTTAAATCATTTCTTAGCCTTTCATTTTTAGATCTCAGATTCATGATTTCCTTATTTGCATTGGAGAGTTGATTGATAAGACTGTATCGCTAAAGGGATTGATTTTGAGTTGCATTGTTCCTTGCCTTCAAGTCTTCACTAACATTATTCCTTTGTTCCAAGATTTCACACATTCTTATTGACTAAATTTATTATTCTCTTTTTAATTTTCTTACCTCTTCTTGCAGAGAGCCATTCTTTTCTAGGAGTTCTTTGATTGCTTCATTAGCTCCATCTGAACTGCTTGAGGGGAAAAATCTTCAATCTTTTCTTCAACATATTGGTGGTCATTCATTTGTTTTTCAAGTTCCTTACTTCTTTTCAAGTATTGGGAAAGATTTTCTTTTGCTTGTTTGAGTTGAGCTATGGCCATCTCTAGATCTAGCTTCCCATTGTCAATAGCTTTGTCAAGTCTAAATATCTCCATTGTCCTTGATCTTTGCTTAAGCTGTCAAGCTTTATCTTGAGAACCAAAAAGCTCTAATACTAATTGTTGGAAATAATCAAGACTAGCTAGGTTATTGAGAGGGGAGGGGTGAATTAGTAACCTCAAAACTTTCATAAATTCAGCCCTTAACAATATAAATCATTCACCATTAATTGATCTAATTTATTGCATGCATAGGAAATGAAAGCTAAACATCCATGACACATGAACATAGAATTTGGTGACCCAGAAACCTTCCAAATAGAAAGTAAAACTAGGGTGGAAATGATATCCACAAAACTTCACTATTGTAGTATAAAGTTGGCCTGTTAAGGCTTACATTGATCACTTCTAATGATTTTCCTTTTAAAGAGCAATTTGGACTACTAGATCCACCTTGTTAGAGGTTTTACAAACATCCAATGAAGTATGCACGCTATTAAGATATTTAAAGAAAGACTGTTAAGTCTACCCTATTAAAAGATTTAGAAACTAATTCACCTGTTATGATGAAATAGTAGATCTGACTTACAACTTGATTGCTGATTAGATCCTTGAAGTAAAGATCACCTCTTGTGATTGATATAACTTTACTATTCCTTAATTGACATTGCTAAATTCCTTACTCTTCTATGTTGTTGATTCACATTCACTCTTCTCAAAACATTACTTCATACGTCTTCTCATGATGATACATTGGTGTGATACAATACATCACATATATATACCATTCCAATATTTACAATTACAAGGTCGGCTAAAACACAAGTAAATAAAATATTACTGAGTCAGCCAAATAGTAGAAACTTGGGTTCTGAATAGCTAACTTGCTAACCTTATGATACTCGGTGTCTGCTGCATTAATCAACATCATCATGCACCCAGTAGGAGTAGAAGAATGATCCATACTAATCACACAATTTAGCTTCAAACTTAGTGACCATTGGAGACTTGATAGATATAGTGTAACTCATTAGACACTAAACATTGTGTTTACCTTGCTGAACTTGATAAACACTGCACATCCATCAATCAATAGACATTGGCTTCACATCATAGCAATTTATGACTTGGTAGACATTGTGAAGCTCGATGACCATTATATGCTCGATGATAATTGTTGGACTACGCATTGTCTACTTTCACTCGATAGCTTCTGGAATGCTCAATATGAATTGTTTAACTACTGAACTTACTTAGCAACCATTGAATTCTTGGTATAATTTGTGAACTAAGTGATGAACTTGATAACCATATAGAACTGAATAAGTGTTGTCACTAATGAGAAATATAACTTAATTCCAACACAAACAATCTTTAGATCTTCTAGGATTGAAATTTCTCTTATAGTTTTTCTCTCTTTTAGGACACTTCAAAGAAAAATGACCAAATTCATTACAAGTCCAACATTTAAAAAATTCTTAACATCTGGTTCTCTTCTTAGAAGTAGGGCTATTCCTTCTTCATTTTTCCTATCTTCTTCAGATTTGGATCTACTACTGCTAGCATAGTCTCCATTAGTATGTACACTTCTTGTAAAATAAGGAGGAACACTCAATGCACTAAACATTGTTTCCACTCTGGTCAATTCTCCAGATTGCCTCAAACTTAATTCTACTACTTCCAATCTTCCAAGAAAAGTTTCCCTAGTGAACTTCTTAGTGCAAGATATAAGAAGTTCAATCATTTGTGTTACTTTTTTGAATGGTGGTGTTAAGGTTTTAAGATTAATCTTCCATACAATCTCATATTCCTCTTTTGATCCTTCATAATACTTAATTCATGAAACAATCTTAGATATTCTACCAACATAGTTTCTTGCAGTTTCATGATCCAACATTTTAGCATCTTGAAACAAACATATCCAATTCCATAGTCTTACTCTTTTAGCATGCTTATCTCCTTCAAAATTAGTTTCCAAAGCCTTCCAAATTTTATGAGATGTTTCTAAGTATCTTACCTAATTGTATTCATTTTTAGGGAGAGCTGACAACAATGCTTCTCTAACATAGTACACATAAACAGGTCTCTTTCAACTTCACTACATTCCTCAAGCTTGTTTTCTTCCACAACTTCTTTTTCATTCTTTGTCAAAAACCAATATCTTGTACCCATACATGGAAAATGAGTCTTCATCTTTTCCTTCTAGTTGTTATAGTTAACTCCATTAAATTAGGACTTTCTTTTTTGAAGTGACCCGCCATTGATCTCCCAAAGTTGTTAAGCTTTCTCTTTAAGGACCTGAGGCTCTGATACTAATTGTTAGAAAGTAAAGTACACCAATATAAATGAGAGGTGGGTGTAGGGGGGAATCTTTTATCCAATAATTAAAACACTTATTAACCTTATTAACCTTTAAGCATGTGAACAATATAATCATCAACCATAACAAGATACTCATACATGATAATACTAGATATGTTAACTAGGGAAACCCTTGATTAGAGGGAATACCCCTATCGGGATGGTACCCACAAAATGATGTACTAATATAAATGTTCTTTATTAAAGGATGGACTCTATTAGTATCCAATAAAATACATTTAGTACATATCAGTCTCTGCTAGGAGACTTTGAATCCCTATTAGGATATTCCAACCCTATTAGGAGTTTTGCCAACCCTATTAGGAGTTGTAGAAGGTAGATGGACCCACTATCCAAAAAAATTTAGGGGTAAGATCACTGAACTCATCATCCAACTAATCTCCACATTATTCCTTGCAAAATAATAAAAATGCATAACTCCTTCTTTGTCTTTAGACTAGACTTATCCTCTACTATTCTACATACTAAATCACCAACTTCACATCCAATAATCCCTTGGATCACTTACTCTCATTTACCAAATATGCTTCTCTTATTCGCACACTTCACACATCATCCATACACCATCAAAAGGAAAATAACCTTCCTTTATACCATATCCCCAAAATAACTCCTTCAGTTAGCCTTGAGGCTTTCCTAATTAATTATAATAGACCTCATTAAGATATTACAAAATATTACATTTATTCATAATTACAAATCATTGTCAACACATAGTCTTTACAACTTCTCACACATGCAACCTCAAACCTTGCGCGCTCACTAACTTCATGATCAGGATGTCTATTGCTACTATATAACTATGTGTACTATGATTCAAGTTTATTAGGAGATACAATCCAGACACCAAAAACTATTTCTCAAGTACTCTTTCTATAAACTATTCTTCATAAATTAAACATACATTCTACATGTCTTCAACTCTTTGTGTGCACTTTTAACCACTTCATTAGGACATAATGTGGAACACATTCTTAATTTTTCTTTACCTGATCATCAATATTTCATTTGTACAACCGTGTTCTTTGTCTACTACTCTGCCAGTCTTTATAGAAACAATACTATGTTGACATCAATGATAAACACATTCGCAAATACAACATGTCAATCATAAACAATCTCTGTAATGCTTAGAATACTCCCCCAAAGGAATAGCACTAGCATTCATTCAAACACTTTTTTTCCACATTGACTTTGTCCATATTTTTAACTTTAGAGAAATCCATTGATAGGGTTCTAACATGAAAATCTAGTAAATTTCTCTCGCTGGTGGATTATTATCTAGCTATGGGGGTGAAACAATCATAAACTCCATCATTTATTTATTTGGGTTATATGTTGGAAATATCCAACTCTATGTAGGTTCTTGAAAATAAGACTCATCAAGTACATCCTTTTATCAATGCCTTATTAATTTTTATGTTCATGTTGAATTTGATGAAAGCTCAACCCCAAAGCTCCCAAGAACCACTGCATGCAAACATCTATCACAAAAATAGAGAAGCAAAAGCTATGGAGATTGGAATTCCCATATCCACGGATGAGACATTCTTGATGAAAAAAAAAAGAAATTTCTATTATCAAAAGTGAATGAATCAATAAATTACAATGAGGGGTCAATCCGTATAAAAAGAGATCCAAAACCCTAAAAGGTAAAACCTAGATTGCATGATAATAATTAATAAAAGAAATAATTATTATATGCCCAAATTTTAGCTTAAGTAAACTAGAAATAATTTATCTAACTTAATAATTAAATCAATATGATTTAATTAATAAGAGAGAACTTTATTACTCTAACAATTCATTTGTTGGGTTTTTTCAAAATTTGTAACAAAATTATTGAATTCAAAATCTGTAACAAAATTATTGAATTCAAAATCTAGGTCTATTGACACAATACGATGCTGCAAAGAAGAAAGAGAACTTGCAAAATTGTATGTCTCTATAGGAACCAATGCCTAAGGTTATAAAAATTGCATTATGAGGATTAGCAATGACCTCATCCCTTCCTAATCTTGCCCCACTACCACTAACAAGTGGATTTTTTGGACTGTCCTTAGGGTTTTTTCCTAAGGGAATTGTTACTAGCATTCTATCAATATGAGTACTATAACCTTTTTCTTCTTTGCAATCTGTAGTCAATAAAGCTCAATTGTAGTATTTGCATCAAAGAGTAGTCATAATGTCATTTTTTGACCACTAGAACTACCCATGCCATCCCCACCAGTGGTAGTCTTAGTGGTAGTTTGAATTGAAAATGGGATGAATAATGTTGGAATGGATTCACCTTTTTTTTATGAACCTGATGGGTCATCTCCAATGACTAGTTTATGACCAGGCTTTGGTGGCTCTGGTATGGGATGTGGGTACCAAGCTCTTTGACCAGTTGGTCCTAGCCCACCATCACTTTAATAACCCATTTTTTCTCTCATAATTGTCCCTCTACCATAAGTTTCCCTTGTCTTCTGATTGAGTACAACGTATGGCTCAAGTGAAGGAAACATAATAGTAGTATTTTGGGGAGTGGATTTAGTGGAAATGGTACCAATAGCATTGGATGTAGGATCCCTAGAAACCTCATACTAATTGTCTTCATCCTCAGCATCATATTGTAAATTTTTTTCATTTGGATGCTCGTTATCCCATAATTCACCAATGTTTTATCCTCATCTAAGTCCTTAAAATTTGTAAACATCTTAGGCTCACTAAGATTCTTCCTGATTTCCCAAAAAGCAGTAATTTTTCCTTGAAGGAAATTTTCAGCTCCATAGTCTTTATTTATGGCATCTAGAATAGATTTTTTACTTGGATAACCCACTTTCTAGTATAAATTGTAGGATATCACAAGTTGCCCTTTTTATTTTTGGTTATCCAATTGTTTAATTTGTATTGACAATTCCTCTATTAAAATATTGTTTTCATTGGTACATTTCTCCATCTCTTTTTTGACTGCTTCCCAAAAGTCTATATTGCTTCCCAAGAGTCTACATTTTTTAAATTTTCAATCAATGTCATACTCTTGTGTTGACATTTACTTATGGAGTTCACATTCTATATAATATTTGTCCAAATTACATTTAGTGAATCATATTTCCAATGTTTGGTAACATCAAATCTAAAACTATAAAAAACTCTTGTGTCACTTTGAATGTTTTTCTCTTAAACGTGAACCCTCTACATGAGGAAGGCAAGGAAGGAAATATACTTTTCTTTTGTTGACCCTGAAAAATTACATCTATGCTTTCCATCTATCATACATATACCAATGCAAAAAACCTTTCTTTCACATGTATTGGAAGTTTTGAGGGTTCTATTGCTGAACTATAAAACCTTAATACATTGTACTCTTCCATAAAGTGTCAATCAGCTAATTGAATATCATTACCCAGTTAAATGCAATCTTTACAAGGCATAGGCAATCCAGGCATTGAAGTGTCTATAATTTTATGATATATGGGTAGAAAAAATAAGTCTATAAAGTGGTTTAAATCCATTTGGTTATCACACATCCTTATCATAGGTGTTTGTTCATTTATTATTTTCTTAAAATTGAGTTGGAGCTTGTTTGTTTCAAATATTTGTTGATGCGCTGATAATAGAAGATAGCACAAGTAAGTCATGTATCTATAAAAAAAAAAAAATGGGCAAAGGTGGACAAAGGTGGACAAGCCACCAAATATATTATTAATAAACTGATACAAAGGGCTCCCACATGGAAGAACCAAAAAGAAACCCCGAGATCGTAGCCCCATATAAAAGAATACATATCTAAAATTTATTATGCAAACCTTTTTTAATCATCAACAATTGTTCTTACATGCGATGAATAGGGTACTGAATAAAATTATATCTTACCGATTGTTTTAGACAATGAATTTTGAAAATCATTTCTAGAATGTTGGCACCCACATTCTCATTACTTTCCAAACCCAAACACATTGATAGAAGGGATATACTATCCTCAACCCATTGCAAAAAAAATTGAATTCATAAGATGGTTTATGGACATGAGCCAAATTGAATCCATTTGTTAAGCCTCTGATATCCAAATCTTTTCTATCTAGTTGTAAGTTCTCATATGTTTCTGCCAGTTTCTCTAGGTCAATGTGAGTTTAATTTTTCGCTTCATACCCTAGGGCCAATAAACTAGAAAATATGTTATGGAATAATTACCTCCAGTTTATTTTTATTGACAATTACCTTTCTATTTTCATCATTTTTTTTGGCACCAGACATTACAAAACTAGAAAAGGCAATACTAGAAGTAACCCCATGCAAATTTTTCCCACAATCTATATTGAAAATTTGTTTACAAAGGACCCTATCATGCTATTCATTTTAACATATTTTGACTACTTTTGTGGATCATTCAACTTATTTTCAATTTCATATATAATTTCCTTCATACTCCTTCAATAGATAATAGGATCACAAATATCATGGAATTCATCAATGAACCTTGGCATTTTAACTAGTTTGTGCAAGTCTAATATCACTTCTTGGTCCCCTATATTTTAATTTGGGATGCACTACCACTAGCAGTGTCATTAATTGTTTATAAGTGTCACTACCACAATTTAGGCTTACAATGCATGATTGATACAAAATTAAACCCTGAATTCTACAATCAGTACTACACTTATAGTAAAAAAATGTGGTGAGAAAAATGTGTTCAGAATTTTACTTAAAAATTTGAAACTCAAATTGATAACTATAGTCTGTGAGTTGTCTTAGAAGACTGAGACTATCTTGCAACTTAAAAATTGTAACCCCTTTCTGATCAATGATGTTCCAATGCTTTTGCTGAATCTTGGTAGTTTGTGTAGAGATCCAATTAGATTAAACAATGAAAAAAAACCTTACAATTTACAAATAAGAAAATTTAATAAATTGTAGAATTGGGAGAGTCAAGACTGGGTTTGATATTTTTTTGTTTCTTAAATTATACATTGTACAACTAGTATTATAATTTATTATGAAATTTGTGATGTTATACGTATAATTTGGGATTAACTTTAATAATTATCACTACTTTCTAAAGAGTTGAAGACTTCTTTTTGAAGACCTCTTTTCAAGGAAGTTTTGGAAAAAAGATGAGTGTTACAAAGATCCAAAATACATCTCAAGTCATTCATATTTGATTAGCCAACAATGGTTGGCACATCAATTGTTACCTCTATATTATAGACAAAAAATGATGTAGATGTCACATCAGTGCACCACATCATAATGAAATTATGAATAGTGTTTAGTCACACTTGATATGTGTATGTACATGTCATCTTTCTAGGGGCATTCAGGAAAAAAAGTTG
Source organism: Cupressus sempervirens (assembly GCA_028749045.1). Classification (NCBI taxonomy): domain Eukaryota; kingdom Viridiplantae; phylum Streptophyta; class Pinopsida; order Cupressales; family Cupressaceae; genus Cupressus; species Cupressus sempervirens. Next base: position 734,093,757 of record CM053791.1, on the reverse strand, counting down.
AGTTTTGTCAAAATCAGCTCTAAATACATATGGAGTTGTTGATCTTTAATGATCAAACAATGGTTAGCATGTCCCATTTTTGGTACAATGTAAATGTGTTAGAAAGTAATGTCTACCAAGATAAATGACGAGGGGTGAATCAGTTATGTAATTAAAAAAACTCCCAATATCCTTATTAATTCTAAAACATGTAAATAGTAGATGCAACAACCACATAAAGATAACCATATATAATAAAACCAGATTTTTTAACTAGGGAAACCCTTGATCAGAGGGAAAAGCCCCATGGGGATGGTACCCACAAGATGATGTACTAATATAAAAGTTCCTTCTGAAAGGATGGACCCTATTAGGAGTCAATAAAATATAATTAGTACATATTAGTTTGTGTTAGAAGACTTTGAATCCATGTTAGAAGATTCCAACCTTTTTAGGAGTTTTGCTAACCCTATTAGGAGGAAAGAAAGATAGATGGACCCATTATCAAAATAGCTTTAGTACTATCCTCACTAAATAATACAAGTGTACAATAACCACTATCCAATAGTAAATTCTTTTCCATATATAGTTCCTTGTAAGCTCATTATTCCATAACTACACTTATCACTTCTCTGATTCAAAATATGTTCGGATGTAAGTTCATACAATGCATCAAATAGATATGATCACATATCATTGAGTCACACAAATATCTACATTAGATGATTACAACCAAAGAAATCATCTTTCCTTTATACCAATTCTTAGAATAAGTTATTGAGTCAACCTTGAGGCTTTCCCAATTTACAATTTAATAATATAGGACCAACTTAAGATAATACATTGCAAGTTCCATTATAATATTACATCATTTCATAATTACACACAAATTGTTGGTTGACACTCTTCACTCATTGATCTATGGATGTGCATGTTTAACCACATCATCTTCATCATGTCTTCTACGTCTTTATAGTTCCTCTTAGACAAATTATGTCTTTGTTAGGAGATACAATCAAACAATAGTAATCTCTTCCCAGAAATTTTGTCTGAACATTGTCTTTGCAAATACCATCATAACTATGTCTTCTCTTCATATTTCCGTATGTGCTCTTAATTTTAACATCAAAAAATTTTGTAGAACATTATCCCAAGACTACATAATCTCATCTATGCTCCTCAAACCTCATAAAGCCAAACTCTCTCTATTGTTCTGTTAGTCTTTATAGAATAACCAGTATTTTGACATCAATGACAAACTCTGCCATGAATGCAAAGCACAACTTTTGATTCAAATCTCCATCACTACTAGGATACTCCCCCCTAGGAATACCATTAGCAATCATGCTTAACAATCTCCCCCTTTAGCATTGATAGGAACATAGATGAAAAACATCTAAGTTGCATGAATACCAAATGTCTCTACTAAAACTACTTCCCTGTTCATGTTTTAGATTAAGGTAAAAATAGGTTTTGAAGGGACATAAAACCCTTAACAAAAAAGAAAAAGATATTCAAGTAAGCACAACCAAGTTTTACAAGGACCTGAAACCTGTAGTGTAATAGATACAAAATTAGGTTTTACAAGGACCTAAAACCACAAAATAAGACCAAATAATGAAACCAAGTTTTACAAGGACCTGGAACCTAGTGCTTAAACAAAAGGATCAAAAACCAATTTAAAAACCTAGACCAAAGACTAGTTACTAGAACCACAACCAAAATAGAGACTAGTTACCAAAATCGCCACTAGCAACTATTGTAGCTCCTTGATCATTTTCACCACCTCCTTGCCTACCTTTGTAGTATTTTGGATGGTGTCAGCAGCAAATCCCCCAATTACCTCAATTGCCTTCTTTCTTGAGCTATATCTTATTTTTTTGCCTGGTCCACTAGGAGACATGATTTCCTCATTATTTCTCTTCCCTAAGCTAGCATCAACCACACAAATTCTTAAAGTGACCTGCTCCATCTTGTTTCCATTCTCTTTAATCAAAAGATAGAGTTTATGTTCATATTCCTTTAGCTTCTCCATCATATTACTAACCATATTACTAACCTAAACATCTATTTCAATGATCTTAGCTTGGTCAACTTCCTAGTCCTGCTACATCTTTCCAATTCTTCTTTTCAAATTCATTGACTCATTGTACATCTAGGAGTCACCTTGGAGAGAAGACTCAACCTTGAGCTTGGTAGTGTGAAGGAAAGAAAGCATTATTTCCTTACCAGTAGATTCATCCTTCTCCTTCCCCATTTCTTCCTCTACATTCATAGCACCTTTACTAGTGAGGTCCTCCTTCTCCTTCTCCATTTCTTCCTCCAAATTTTCCTCCCTCACTTTTTGGGTTTTCTCACTCTCATTATTGTCCTCTTCTCCAACATTTTTTGACCCTATATTTTTATCATTACTTTCCTTAGTCTCATCCTTACCAGTCTCACCTTTGCTGCCAGTATAGTCTTCCAGATTTGAACTAAAGTCTCCCACATATGTATTCTCCTCATTCTCCATATTCTTATCATCATTATTATTTGAATTCTCAGACTCAGTAATTTTTTCTGCATTTTTTTGAGGCATTTCTTGCTTTAGACTCCTCTTTCTCACACTAACTCCTTCCTCTTCCTTACTCTTCCTAGAGTAGGTTTCACTGGAAAAGCCCTTCTTTTTCTTAGAGGGAGGGGAAGATACAATAGCCTTATTCTTATAGTAATTATCAATTAATAGTATTAGCCCTTCATGTAAAATTGGACAAGAATCTTTTTCCTATGGGCTTGAAGACTGTGAAGCAAAGAGAATCTCAAATAAAAAGGAAATGAGATCCTATCCTTATACCAAAAATGATTCAGGAACACAAAATGAAATTTATGAACATGCTTTGCCCTACCATCTAAAATGAAGTACTCACGAATGTAAGAGAGAACATCCTGCCAAATAACTTTTATTTGATCCAGCTCGTAAAAGTTTCCATTCTTCTCCAAATTCTTTTCCTCCTCTTCGGTCTTCAAAAATTTCTTAAATGCAACATTGGAGATATTGGTTTCCTTACTAAATCTTATTCCCTCCTTAGGTAGCCCCATAACCTCGGTAATGAAATCTTCAGACAAATGAACCATTACCCCATGCATGGAAACCCTATCCTCGATCCAATTTTTGAAGATTGCTTTCATAAAATGTGATTTGTAGCCATGAAGGCACTCTAGGTAAGTAGTGACATTACCCTTCTCCAGAATCCGCCAAATAGAGGCTTTGACCTTCCATGGTTTACAGTTCTTTGGTTCCTATTTTCTCGGTTCCCCACCATTTTTGAAAACTCCATTTCTCTATAAAAGGCCAAAGTTGAGTAGACAAGTAGACATAAAGAATTAAGAAAAGCCAACATTTTCATTAAAACAACCAAGGCATTTATTAAAACACTTACATGCCAAGCCAGGATAATAATCACATTTATGTACTTTCTCAAGAAAATAACACTAGCCTCTATAACCCCACTTCCATTTATCATTAAATTGCTAATCTTAGAAAATATTTCCCTCTGTCATGTGAGCTTTTTCATAATTAATTAGAGCTTTCAAATCCATGCTCCTGCTTAGGTCATCATGGTCATCTTACATTATCATTGGATAGCCTAGTTAGCAATCCAATCAACCACAACATTTCCTTCACAGAATGAATGAGATATAAAGACTTTATCAAATTTATCCATTCAGGATTTAATTTCCATTACACTAGCTTCAACAAACCATGTGATCAAACTTTTTCCATTAAGCATATTTACAATGTTCAAGGAATCTCCTTCCATCTAGAGGTACCAAAAACCAGTCTCCACTGCTATCCTCATCATATACAAAGTTGCAGTAGCCCAAGCTTTATCACCATTAGAAATACCAATTGGCATAGCAATAGCATCTATAATATTACCTGTGTGATCCCTCAAAACCCCTCCACATCCTGCTTTGCTAGGGTTTCCTTTAGCAGGACCATTGAAATTCCCTTTAATCCATTCCATAGGGGAGCCTTCCACTTAGGATTCAATCTTTGATCTTCTTTATTTATATTAGAACCTTTAGAATTCATTAGATTGTCAATTTGGAAATCTTCATTACACTTTCTCTGGGAATTGAAGTTTTCCTTTATTGCTCTGCCACTCTGGCATTTCTTCATTTCTAAAGATTTTATTATTTCTTTCTTTCTAGATACCCCACCAGAGATGGGGAAGAGTAATTTAACACAAGAAACCAACATCATTATCCTTAGATGGGCAAGTCAACTCTTAAAACAATGTTCTATATTATTTTGGTGGACCCAAGTGATATTCCAGAAGTTGAGAATAGAACTCCATACTTTTTTATTATAAGTACAATTTAAGAACAAGCGATCTCTATCTTCGTAACCTTCTTTACATAGACTACACCTATTAACCACATTAATGCCTCTCTTTTTCAAATTGTCCTAAGTAAGAATTATATTTTGAAGCAAGATCCAATTAAAAATATTTATTGTTGGAGTAAGACCTTTTATCCAAGCTCTAGTCCATAAAGGGCAATTGTCTTTCTCCTAAGATTTGAATACAGAGGAAACTTTGAAATGGCCACTTACATCAGCACTCAATATCATCTTATTTTCTTTAAGGGGATACAAAGAAAAAGCATTCAACATAATCTAGATATTATGAAATCTTGATTAACATCAACAAGGCTAACTCACTTGTTATTATGCCAATAATGTCCTACAAAAGTCCCATACAATTGCTTATATTTATCAATTTGGGTCCTATCCTCAAATTCCTCAATCAGAGAATGATTGAGGATCCAAACATCTTCCCAAAATCTAACCTTCTACTCATTTCCAACTTTCCATGAACATCCTTTACTTAAGATGTTCCTAGTTCCCTGCATAGCCACCCAAATAGCAGAAGGAAAAAGAACATCAGGAAATGATAGAAAATCAAATAAAGAAGGAGAATTAAAAAGATACTTATGTTTCCATATAGTGCTCCATTCCTTATCATCATGATATAGTGTCCATCCCTATTTGGCTAGAAGAGTTCTATTCATACTTTGCATTGACTTGATTCTCAAACCACCTTCCCTAATATGTTTACAAATTTGATCCAAAGTTATCAAATCCATTCTCTTCCTTTCCTTAGTGCCAAACTAGAGAAAATTCCTTTGGATTTTATCAATAGTATCTATAGATTTTGTTGGAATTATAAAGAGACTCAAAGCATAACTAGGGATATTTTGGAGACAAGCTTTAATGAGGGTGATTTTGCTAGCTTGACTCAAAAGGTTACCCTTCCATCCAACAAGCTTCTTATTAAACTTCTTAATGAGATCTTCCAAAAATGAATCTAGAGCTTTAGGTCCCAAAGGGAGACCCAAGTAAATACAAGGAAAATATCCTATTGAGCACCCTAGAATTTTAGCAATTTTGTTTTGTCTTAAATCTAGGGTATTGATAAATAAATAAAAACAAAAAAAGAGCTCTTATTCTAGTTAATCAACTGACTTGAAGCAAAAGAGTACAAGCTGAGGGTTGTTTTAAGATTTTTGGCTTCCCTAACTTTAGCTTTCCCCATGAAAATGGTATCATCAACAAAGTGACCATGAGAACAAGTAAGAGGTTGAGAAGAAGGTTCTAGACCTTTAATATCCCCTTGCAAAACTAGTTTTCCAATATACCTCCCCAATAATCAGGCATAATAGTGAATAGAATAGGGGATAAAGGGTCTCCTTGTCTCAATCCCCTAGAAGGGCTAAAGAATTCAGAGGAGCACCCATTCACCAAAATAGCAATTGAAGTAGTAGAAATCAACTAAAAAATTGCCCTCACTATCCTATGACTAAAGCCAAAGGCCAATAAAATCTTTACAAGAAAAGCCCATTCCACTCTGTCATAGGCTTTTGTAATATCAATTTTAATGATATAACCCTAATTATTCAAACAAGATAAAGAATGAATATTCTCATGAGCAGCAATAATAGAGTTAAGAATTTGCCTACCTAGGACAAAACCATTTTTTTGAATACCAATAAGAGATGGAAGCACCAAAAGTAGCCTAGAAGTGAGGACTTTTGAGATAATATTATAGAAAGAATTACACAAACTAATAGGCCTGAATTGGTCTAGATAATTAGCACCAATCTTTTTTGGAATAAGGCAGAGGAAAGTGGAATTGATCTCCTTCAGCATTATTTTAACCCCAAAGAACTCTTTAGCAGCATCACATACATCTTTTCCAACCAATTTCCATGCCTTCTAGAAAAAAAAAATAGGAAAACCATCTGGTCCTAGAGACTTATCCCCTCCTAAGGAACAGACTACCTTTAAAATTTCCTCTTCCTTGGGGATAGCACCTAATAATTTATTTTGCTCCTCAGTAATTAGAGATGGAATTACCTTTAAAATTTATGCTTGATGATTAGAATCAATATTACAGTGAGATGTCATTAGAGTAGGAAAAAAGGAGACCATCTCTTATGAGATGTCCTTTTCCTCTATAATCTTCAAATTACCCTTCTTTAGATATGAGATACAAGTTTTAGCTCTATGCTTCAAACTAGAAAGATGAAAAATCTTGGTATTTTTATCTCCTTCATTCAACCAAAACGATCTAGATCTTTGCCTCCAATAAATTTACTCTTTAGTAACAATGTCATGATACTCCACCAATTTTTCATTTTCTTCTCTAAAAAGGTCAAGAGTGTATCCCTCCTTATGTATCTTTCCCTAGATATTTTGCAAATCTTCCTTAATACTTGATTTACGCTCAAAAATATTATCAAAACATCTTTTATTCTAGATTAACCTCCTTTTTGACATTTCTTAATTTTGAAGCCACTCTAAAAAGAGCAGTTCCATCAACCTATATATTCCACAATTCAGCCAATTTATGCTCAAACTATGGGTGCTACATCCACATTTTTTCAAATCTAAAAGGAAAAAAAATTCATATTAACCTTTTCAATAGTAAAAATCAAAGGGAAATGATCTAACCCAATTTTTTGTAAAGCCTCTAACTTTTATACAAAATCTTTAGTCCAATATGGAGAAATAAGAGCTCTATCCAATCGAGCCTGAATACAATCATCACCTAGCCTCTTATTACTCCAAGTAAACTCTATACCATGAAGATCCAGATCCATTAAACCCTTTTTATTAATGAAATTCATAAGATCTAGTCTCCCATCCAGCTAGCTCACATTACCCCCCTTTTTTTCATGGTCATAAAAAGGAACATTAAAATACCCCATGAAGATCCATCTGCCAAAGTAGTCTTTACTCTTTATATTAGAATGGGTTTCCCAAACCTTTTTTCTAGTGTTCTTAATATTAGGTGCATACATATTGACAATATACCATTCATTATTCTGGTCAATGCTAGTAATTTTAACCACCATGAAATGTTTACTAGCATGAATTTCATGTTGTCCATGAATGTCATTTGTATTGTAACTATCATGCACAAGAAAGGTGTTAATCTCCCTTGTACATTGTCATATTTTCAAATCCTCTTCATCAATCAAATTTTTATATCCTCTTCATTAATCTTTTCAAATCCTCTCCATCAATCAAATTTCTTCTTTAGGAACATCTCTCCCTTATCAACATCAATCAACATATAATCATGTACTACTCTTTCCAAACATACATATCAAAGTATTTTCATGTGTTACTCTCCTCCATTGATGTTAATCAATACACAAGGATGTTTTTCATGTATTACTCTCCCCCATTAACATCAATGAAAAAGGTATCATAATATCATTATTTCAATAAGCTCAAGTGTCCAAAGACACTACTAAATATTAGTACCAAGAGTCCTTCATCACTTAGTTAAAACATAGATACTCCCCCATAGAGGAAGAATTAAGAATCTAGTATAAAATTTAAAAATTAGTGTTTTGTTACCACTAGATTGATATATTCTCTACATCAACTACTCAAAAGTAGGTTGGGGCATTGCCTCAAGCATAACTCTCAAGTACTCAAATATTTCTTTCGACAAAGGTTTTGTTAATATGCATGTTAACTGCTCCTTTGTGTTAACATACTCTAGTCTAATCTCTTTCTCTACAAATTTCTCTCTCAAAAAGTGGAAATAGATATATGCTTTGTCTTTGAATGTAATACCAAATTCTTTAACATACTCACTATACTTTTGTAATTGCAATGAATGATAATAGGCTCTATAGACTCAATCTCAATTTCTTTCAGTATTTTCTTTATCCATATAATCTAATTACAATTATTTTTAATTGTTACATATTCTTCTTTTGTCGTACTATGTAAAATACAGTCATGTTTCTTTCTTAGGCAAGAAAATAATCTTCCTCCCAAGAAGAATGCTCTACCACTAGTGCTCTTTCTATCATCTACACTTCTTGCCCAATTCACATGAGTGTATGTACCTAAAGTAAAATCATTTGATATGTCATACCACAATCCATAATTAGGTTTACCCTTCAAATATCTAAAAATTCTCTTTACTAATGATTAATGTGACTCTTTAGGATCTGCCTAAAATCTTGTTACAATTCCAACTACATTAGCTATATTAGGTCTACTGTGTTTCAATTATTACAATACACTAATCATAGATTTTCACTTTCTCTACTCAAAAGTAGAGATTTCATCTTTGCTAGACAATTTATGACCAATTACCATAGGTTTTCCAATAGGATTACAATGTTCCAAACCAAATATTTTCAACAAGTCTTCAAGATACTTAGCTTGTGATATGAAGATACCATCTTTGTTCTAGATCATTTACAATCCTACGAGATAATTTATCTCACGAATCATACTCATCTCAAATGTTTTCTTCATCTCTTCAACAAATGCTTCATCATCTCCTCCAAAGATTATATCATCTACAAATACTCCAACAATTAGTAAGTCACTATCAATTTTTTTAAATACAAATTGCTATTAACGTTACCTTTTGCAAATCCCAAAATTTTTAGATACAAGTATCCAATCTCACATACCAAACTCTAGGTGCTTATTTCAATCCATCCAATGCTTTCTTAAATTTGTAAACTATGTCCTCTTTATAAGTCTTTTGTTTGATTTGTACTATGTTCATAGAATACACTGTTGTATTCACTGCTTCTCTCCAAAATACATTAGATATATTGTTCTCAAACATCATTTCTCTTGTTTCCTTTATCACTAATTTGTTTCTCCTTTCTATTAACTCATTATGTTCAAGTGTCTTAGGGGTTGAAAGATGTCTTTTTATTCCATTTTCTTCATAAACATTGTTAAACTCATTTGAATTAAAAACTCCACCTTTATCAAATCTCAAACATTTAATCTTCAAACCATATTCATTTTCAAATCTACTCTTAAATATCTTGAATTCCTCAAAAGCTTCATATTTCTCTCTAAGAAATGTTACCCACATAATTCTAGTGAAATCATCAACAAGAATCATAAAATAGCTTTCACCATATAATGCTTTTGTCTTAATAAGACCACTCAAATCTATGTGCACAATCTCCAACTTCACAAATGTAGTCAATTTCTTGCTTGGAAATGAACTTTTGTTTTGTTTTGTCATCACATATTTCTTACATACCATGTTATCAAGTTTCACAATTTTAGGAAAATTTCTAACTATAAATGTTGTACTAACCTTCACATTGTTATCAAAGTTGATATGATAAAATCTTATGCCACAACCAACTATCATCCACCTTAATAACTAAAAATGTTATCTCTATAGGATTCAACTGAAATACTTTACCTTTTGTCCTTGTACTAGTACTAATCAATGTGTCATCATTATCTTTGATAATGCAAGTCTTCTCTATAAACTAAAATTGATATCCCTTGTCCACTAGTTGTCCAACACTCAAAAGATTATGTTTCAAAGCATCACCAAAGTAAACATCATCAGTAGTAGTCTTTCTAGCTAGTGCAATAGATCCTTTTCCTTTTATATGATAGGTAGCATTATTTCCAATTCTAACAATTCCTCCATCATAGGTATTGAACTCAACAAACTAATTCACATCTCTAGTCATGTGATGGGAACAACCACTATCAATAATCCAATCATATTTCTCCTTTTCAACTTGTGATACTAATGCTTTAGCTTCTCTAACTTATTTTTTGGGGCTTTCTTCCTTTATAGAAACAAATCCTATCTTGTCATCACTTTTTCTCAAGATTTCTTCCACTTTAGCATTTAATTCATCTTCATCAACAAATAGATATTCCTTAGGCTTTCTTGATTTGTAAACATTTCTAATCTTTCTTACTCTCCTAGGATATTTAGAAGAGCAATGACCATATTCATTACAAGTCCAACATTTAAAGATTTTTTTACCTTTAGGTTCTCTCTTCATAAGTAAGGAAAGTCCTTCCTCAATCTTCTTTTCTTCTTCAACTCTTATGCAAGTTCTACTAGCATAATCTCCACTTGTACTTGCACTTCTTGTCAATATAGGTTGAACACTCAATGCACTGAAAGAAGTTTCAAAATTAGGCAATTGCCCACTCCATCTCATCTACATTTTTGTTGACTGTAAATCTCCCAAGAAGAGTCTCTCTTGTAGATTTTGTTGATAGGGGAATTACTTGTTCAATAATTTGTGTTTTTTATCATTATACAGGTTTCAAAGTCTTTAATATCTTCCATATCACCCCATCTTCAGATGTTTCTCCTCCACGAGTCTTAATTCCTTCAACAATTTTTGTATTCTACAAAAATAAATTCTTACAAATTCATCTTCCATCATCTTAGCATCTTGATATAGGCATATCCAATCTTGTAATCTAACCTTCTGAGCATGATTATCACCTTCAAATGTAACTTGTAAAGTGTTCCAAATTTCATGAGAAAGTCTTAAAGATTTTACTTATGTGAATTCAGTTTTAAGAAGAGCTAAGAATAATGCTTCTCTTGCAAGCATGTTGAACATTAATACATCTTTTAGATTTTCATCACAACCTTTAGCTTGTCTCTTCAATCACATCCTTTTTAATCTTAGTAATCAACTAATAACCCGTACCCATGCATATAAAATTTATCTTCATCTTTTCTTTCCAACTGTCATAATAAACTCTATCAAACTTTGGACTTTGTTCATTGAATTACACCATATCTCTCCTTAATTTGTTAATATTTTCCTTAAAATGACTTGATGTTCTGATACCAATTGTTAGAAAGTAATGTCCAATAAGATAATTGAGATGGGGGATGAATCAGTTATGCAATTAAAACAACTCTCAATATCCTTATTAATTCTTTAAAATGTAAAAAATAGATGCAAAAACCATAGAAAAATAACCATCCATAATAAAACCATATCTATTAATTAGGGAATCCTTTGATTAGAGGTAAAACCTCAATGTGGATGGTACCCACAAGATGATTTACTACTATTAAATTTCCTTATGAAAGGATGGACCCTATTACAAGTCAATGAAATACAATGAGTACATATGAGTCCTTGTTAGGAGACTTTGAGTCCTTATTAGGAGATTCCAACCCTGTTAGGAATTGTGCTAACCCTATGAGGAGTTGAAAGGAAGACAGATTGACCCATTGTCCAAACAACTTCATTACTATCCTCACTGAATAATACAGGTATACAATAACCACTATCCAACAAAAAATTCTTTGTTAGATACAATTCCTTGTAATCTCACCATGCCTCAACTACACCAATCACTTCTCTAATCCAAAATATGTTCGCATGTAAGTTCACACAATGCAACTAATATATATAACCACATATCAGTGAGTTACACAAATATCTACATTGGATTATTACAACCAAATAAATCACCCTTCCTTTATACCAAGTCCTAGAATAAGTTATTAAATCATCCTTGAGGCTTTTCCAATTTAAAATAATAATATAGAACTAGCTTAAGATATTACATTACAATATTGCATCATTTCATAACTACACATAAATTGTCGGCGCACAATCTTCATAACTCTTCACCCATTGCTCATCTTAATGTGCTTGCTTAACCATATCATCTTCCTCATGTATTCTACCTCTATCTAATTCTTCTTAACAAAATTATATCTATGTTAGGAGATACAATCAAAAAATTGTAATTGCTTCCTAGAAACTTTGTATGAACATTGTCATCACCAAATCCATAATAACTTTGTTGTCAAGTCTTCATATTTCTACATGTGGTCATAATAGTAACATCAAAACACTCTATAGAATATTATCCAAAGTCCACATAAGCCCATCTACATTTTTTTAACCTCACAAAGCCAAACTCTCTATGTTTCTATGTTAGTTGCTTTGTGAGTCTTTATAGAATAACTAGTTTGTTGACATAAATGAAAACCTTTTCCATGAGTGCAACACACAACCTTTGAATCATGTCTCTAACACTACTAGGATACTCCCCCAAAGGAATACCATCATTATTCATGTTTAAAAAAATAATTTTGATGTCATCTTACCGTGTGTCATTATGACATTTACCATGTCTAAATAAATAGTGATTAGTCACACTTGATACATGTATGCCACATGTCTTCTCTCTAGGGTCATCTGGGGAAAAAAATTCAAGTGCTTCCAAGATTGATCCAAAATACATCTTGATCTATTGATCATTTTTCATCCAACACTGGTCAGGCATCCCCTTATTGGTAGACTATCAGTGATGTAGATTTTGCATCATATTTAGATGCACACTAGTCACTAAACATGTGTAACATTTTTGGGAAGTTTTGCAAAATTTGGATTTATTTTCCCAAGCCTCTTAGAATACATTTTATGTCGTTGAGTAATTGTGATCTAATGGTTGTCATATTTTAAATTTAATATAATAATGACTTATGAATAAGTATAAAATTTTAAAAATCATTCATAAGATGAATCAAATTTATTTTTAATATTTTTATTAAAAAATTATTATTATTATTATTATAAAAAATAACAAAATTGTATGTACACTACATAGAACTATAATTAATTGAAATTTAACTAGATTGATTGTTTGATTAAGTCTTAGGAGTTGGATACTAAGTTGATAATAATTAGATATATAAACAAGCATTAATTGTTGTAGTTAGTAAGTTACAAGTAAAACCATAAATAGTATTATTCACAAGATAAATAATATTATATATATATATATATATATATATATATATATATATATATATATATATATATATATATATATATATGAAAAATTTAAGATATTTAATTATCATATTCTAAGTTAAATTAACTAAAACAAAAAATAACCCTTATAAATGTAAGCATTTAATTTTTTTAAATTAAATGGCAACAACATCTTCTTAGTTCTATGTCATATATATATATATATATATATATATTATATTATATTTATATAGTAAAATAATAGAATAGCTCTTAAATATATTAGAACATTTCTGATTTTTATAATAAAATAGTTATTCAATGATACTTTCAATGCGAAAAATAATTTATAGAACTTTAATAAGCATTTCAATTTTAAATGATTCATTTTAAACCCATCTAGTGGAGAAATAAATTTGGTTGTCCAATGTAATTCACATTTCCACACTTGAATTGATTGCACTAAAAGAATTCTAGTTTTTACAAATATAATTTACATTGAGATTTGAATACAACTATTTATAATTATTAATACACATAATAAGAGAGGTAACATAAGCAAAAATCATGAATTCATACTTGATACTTGTATGGTAGTAATTATATATTTTCATTCACTAATCCTTTTGATGAATAGAGATTTTCCATTGATTAAAATTTAAAGATAAATATTCACAAATAAAGGGTCGGGGGATACAAGATCACCCCACAAGTTCAAACTACCCAAGGTCGGAGATCAACTATTCATCAAAAAACATATAAAAGTAAAAACATAAAACTTCATGTTGCAAGAGTAGTGCTAGCTAAAGGAGTATCTTTATCATCATAACCCCAAAAATATTTGGGGTTATTGGTTGGCTCAAGAGGAGCCCAACCGCTAGTAGTACCAGCATCTTTATCAGCATCCTTGTCTTTATCTTCCTCGGCCCTAGGAGGAGAAATGGCTAAATCTAGCTAGGAGAAAGCCCACTTAGGGTCATGGCGAGAAAATGGCCACCCACATCAGTAGCAACAAGGGGAGCCACTGAGGACCAACCCTAGCCCAACCTCCAAGGAGGTGAGGCCAAGTGGCAACAACCATAAAAGCCACCACTGGGAGAGCAATGATGAGGCTATGACCTGGGAGTCTATGAGCAATGAGCAAAAGTACTCTGGCCTCACCAGCAACTACAAGGAGAATTATGGTCATTAGATAAAGCATCCAGAGGTACTCGAGCAACTATACAGGGGGCATTTCCCCAGTGAGCAAGTAGCTCCTGCAGGTGAGCCACTTCTAGCATGACTTCATCAATTTGTACTTGAATTTGCATCATGAAATTATTACATATATGTTCTTTAAAGTAAATTGCAACATGAATATCAAAAAAGTTGTAAGAGAATAAAACAACATTGTGATCTTTCTAGATTGTAAATAATATCTCCATTGTAAAAGCATGCCAAATCTGGGCATAGCTAAAAGGGAGTCTGGGAGCATCACCCAAAACCACCATATGCCAAGTGAAGGCCTCTAGATGAAAAGGCCTTAAAAAATCATAAATCCAGAGCCAATAATTTTGAGCTCTTCTAAAAAACCAAAAAATATGCAGAAAGCTTTTAGTCTGACCACAAAAAGGACATCTAGTATCTAGAACTCCCAGATGTCAGAGCCAAGGACCCAAAGGAAAGCCCTAGAAAAGGGGACACCGGGCAAACTGAGAAATATTTGGCTCTATGATGGTATGCCAAATAGTGGCAAATCTAAGACTCCAAGGCTTATGTGAAGAATGTAAATGCCAATGTTGGTTGAGTATCAACCATCAGAAGATTGGGCACTAGCCACTGATACCCCAACCTAGGCTTGTAATTGGGCATCAGAGTGGAAGGGTACCACTTCCAATCTTTCCACCAAGGGCAAGATGAGTGAATTCCAAGCTTGTGTAACAAAGTGGGAGGAACCACAAAAACTAGAAGATCAATTGTTTATTGATCTGGATGAATAAGCCTATACTGCACATATAGATCCTCCCATGAGAAAAGGCTCATAGTAATCCTAGAGAATAAATCTTTGGGTGTTTTAATACCCCTAAAAAATAAACACAAAGCACTAGCTTCTTGAATCTTGGCTAAAGGCACACCTTCAGTGGCAAACAAGGCCAACACCAAAGATTTTGTTGGTTCATTGAGAGCCCATCTTTGTATCCATTACCAGCCTAGCAATGCCATGGCTTGATGGCTTCCTAGGATTTCCAAATTCTCTTAGCAACAAAAGTGCCTTGAATCTAAATAGATGCAGAAGTCACAAGAAGGTTTTGAAAGCAAATCCCCTTCTAGGTCGGCCAATTAACTAGAAAGCCTAAAGAAATGCAGTGTCATAACAAAATTTTCTAGGTCTCATCACTAGTGAGAGCCCGTATGACTCACTTGGCATAGAGAGCTATCCCCTACTTGTGGGTGGAAAGCAATCCAAGACCACTATAATGTTTGGGTAAACAATAAAGTCTTAGGAAACTCTGTGAAAGACATGAGTCATAGCATCAGAGGCCCAGAGAAAGTCCCTAAGAAGATGTTCAAGCTTAAGGTACAAGGCTTTAGAGGGAGCCCAAGAAGAAGAATAGTACACATGCATAGTAGCAAGCACTTTGGAGCATATTTGAAACTTTCTCGCAAGTGAAAAGGGCTTAGTGATCCAATATTTTAGCTTCTTCTCAATTTAAGCAAGCACAACATTCAATAACTCCATAGGAGATGCTTGAAAATAAAAAGAAATGCCCAAAAATTTAAAATTTTCACCATGTTGGACCCATTTCCACCCATATTGCTACAACCAATGAGGGCCTGGAAAAAATGATTACCAGTAGAAAAGGGTTTTGTGCCATTCGATAGTAGATCCAAAAGCAAGGCAAAAAGCATCCAAACACTGCAAAGCATTGGGAATGTTCTCCTCATCCTCAATTAAAGTAAGGAAAGAATCATCTACAAAATGGCCATTAACCAGCTGAGTGGTTGACTCAGGTAAAGAAATACCATGCACCAGACCTTTTGAAATGGCATTGACCAGCAGATAACCAAAGCACTCGGTTGCCGAAACATAGAGAGAAGGTCTAAGAGCACAACCTTCACAGATAGATTTGAAGACCCCAAAAGCTTCAGACTAATGACCATTAATGGTGATGCAAACAAAGGCATTCCCAAAAATCATATGCAACAACTAACAAAATATAGGGCTGAAACCCAAAGCTTGAAGCATAGCTAAAATAAAGGGCCATTCAATTTGGTCATATGCTTTGGTAGAATCAATCTTCAGGAATAAGACCTACTGTTTGGATTGCCTAGCCCATTCCATACCTTCCCAGAAAAAAAATGATGTTGTCCAAGATATAACAGGACTTGATAAAACTAGTTTATTCAGGTTGGACAATCTAAGGGAGAAAATGCCAAATTTTAAGAGAGATGGCTTTGTCAATGAACTTGTAGGAGACATTCAACAAAGTGATGGGCCTCTAGTTGAAAATTTCTTTAGGATCGCTAGCTTTAGGTATGAATTTAATATATCCTTTGCTAATGATGTTTCCCAATGAATTAGAGTTGTATGCTTCATGATAAACATGAAGCAAATTAGGGCCAATGTCATCCCAAATAACCTTGTAGAACTCACAAGGGAAGCCATCACATGTAGGGGCCTTGTCATTAGCCATGGAAAGGATAGCTTCCTTTAAGTCTATAAGTGTTATCTTTTTCTCACAAAAGGAATACTATTTAGGAGCAAGCCTACTAGGAGTAACATCAAGGCAAGCTTGTAACACTTGATCATTTGCAATAGAGGGCCTTTGAGCTGTAAAAACATGTTCACAATGATGCATAAAAGCATGCATAATTTTTGGTAGGTTGGTGGAAACTTGTTGATCTTCTCAGATGCATTTAATACCCATCATAGAGTGATGAACCCTCAAAGCACTAAAAAATTCCTTGGAAGAAAAATCACAACCTCTAACCAATGGAGATGGGCCTTGATCTAAGCTCCTCGAGTAGCATAGCTATCTACAACCTATTTTTTGTGTTGAAGGTTGGTAAGCTGAACCTGGAGATCTACATCAAATAGACTCATGGCAAGAGCCTCAAAATCCATATGCAAACTGAGTAGTGGCTTCATAAAATCTCTCGTGGTACATAGCAAGTTCTCTACTATAAATGCAAAGAAATCTTGCAGTATGGAGGATAGTGTCATTCCACCATTGGATCCATCCAAAATGAGTGTACGGCCAAGGCTTAAGATTCCAAACATGTAGGATGTGAGCAATAGTTGACAGATGGGACAGCAAGGAAGTGTTGAGGTAAAATTGGGTTTTACTCTATCAAGGTTAAGTTGTCTGCCAAGTGATAAAAAAAGAATGGGGTAGTGGTCTAACAATGTCACATCAGGAAAGGGAGTGATAGGTAGGGCATACTTTTGAGAAAAAGAAAAAAATGACTGCATAGAAATCATAGCCCTATCAAGTCTGTTGAAAACTCTATCAAACCTAGCACAAAAATTTGACCAAGTGTGCCAAATCCCATCTGGGTGATGGCGAATAGCATTAGGATCAAAAAGGCCTAATTTGTTATGCATGTAAAACTAGGCCTCCCATTCACCAACTACACATCTAAATGGAAAAAGGCCTTCCTTGTCAAAGGCTAGATCAACCATGTTGAAGTCCCCACAAAAAACCCATGTCACAGGTAGCAAATGATCTGCCAACCAACATCACATATGTGAATGCTCAACAACATCATTGGGAGCATAAATGTTAACAATGCCAAAATAATGGTTTTGAAAAAAAGGAAAAATCCAAACCACCCTATGCAAAGGGTCAAAACCATGTAAAACAATAGAGGAAATTAAACAAGGGGAGAGAAGAGTAACAACACCACCTCGACCAGCTTCATGTTGAGAAGAAAAAATAGAACTATCAGACCAAATATCACAATAAGCTAAGGTAAGAAGAAACCCAACAACTTTAACTTCCTGGAGACAAAGCACATCAAGATCAAATCAATGCTTGGTATCACTAACAGAATATTTTCTAGAGAGGTCTATCAACCCCCTCACATTTCATGAAAGGCAATTCATGGTAACCCAGCTTGCATGTCATCCTTATCCCCTAGAGAGGAGAAGTTGTAGTGCAAAAAAGAGGGAGGTTCAAAAGAGGGGTCATCAAAAGCAATGACCCTCCAAAGCTTCTCCCCCTTGTCAAGAAACTCATCATGGCCATCTAGGCTATGAGACCAACATATCTTTTGTTGAGCAATTGTCAATGCCTCTTGTGGTGCTCAAGTCCAAAGAGGATGTGGATCAAGGGTAGAAATACCCATTATCCCCTAGCCTCCAGGGTTTGAAATAGGAGCCAAAGGCCATAATGGAACTAAGGGGTCTATGGGTATCTGGCTTGGGCTAGATTTACCATGATCCATAAGAAAAGAGCTCACCTTAGCCATATCCAAACCCTTCCCTTTTTTCACCACCATAGTATCCTTCTTGGTGATCGTAGTAGGATTGGTTTCCAAAGTAGAGGGGTTGTTGCAATCTAACAAGGGATAATCCCTAGTCTTATAGTCAATTGACTAGGTATTTGAAAGGTTAAGGTAAAGCACCTTCTAAGTAAAGGTGGTACCACCTATTTGGACTTTCACTTTAACCTTGAGGTCCCTAGATAGGTCAACCTCAACACAAACCCTACATTGGGGACAAGTGTTGAAAAACTTGTCCAGTTCAAGGCACACAACCTTGCTAATAGTTTGTGCAATAGTGGGTAAAAAAGACTAGCAAGGAATGGGAAGCCCAAGGAACTCCACCCAAATAGGTACCTTAAGCTTTTGATCATTGGAAATAGCAAAATATCATGACCAATGTTGAAAAACCAAGAGATAGGATCTGACAGCCCAGGGACCTTGAACAAAAAAATGTTCAGCTTGGCCTACATTACCAAAGTGAAAAAGAAAAAAATCCTTTGGTAAGGCTTTGAACACCTTCAAGACAAACCTCCTGAGGTGTCCAAACCTGGGAAACCCATTCCTACAGTGTGCTTTCAGAAGGAGTATGACCCACAAAATAACTAATAAGGGTTTGTTGCTCTAACCATGTGCATGCACTATCAAACTCCTTGCCATTCAAAATAATATCAGGAGAAGAATTACCTTGTGAAACACCTTGGGAACAAACTTGCACAGGCATTTGGTCAGCAAAGCCATTATCTTCATTAGCAATAGAAACTATAGCACAAGCATCCACTATTGAGTCAAAGAAGGCTGAACTCATTATAAATGAAATCTTATTCCCACAGTAAATGTAGTATGACAGACAATGGAAATCAGTAATGGTTTAGATGGAGGCTGTACAAACCCTAGCAAAGCTCATTTCCTTCCCTCTTATTGAATTTATTCACTAACCTTATACTTAATAGTTCCCAAGACAAAAATATCAAATTTAAATTAATTAAAAATTTAACATATTAATAGATTATAAAAGTAAATACTATTTCTACTAAACATATCCTCTCTTTTAGATTATTACAATACGAAACATCAATTTTAACTCTCAATTCTTGAACTGTACTAGTATATTCTCATTTTATGGATTATATTGTTCTCTTACATTCTTAATAAATAGTTCATACATATATTTTGCATAATTTTTTAGAGGTATACTTTTATACTATTGAGTCGATTGTAATATTGGTTATTAGAGTTGACACATGCCTTCTTTCAAGGTGACATTACAAAAAAATAGTTGTGTTCCCCAAATTTCCCTAAAAGTTATCTAAGATCATTGATCTAAGTTGATCTAATGGTGATAAAATTAGCATAAACTTAATTACAATATAAATTAAATAATTTATTACTTGAATTAAATTTTAATTACATGTTAATTATTAAATCTCAATCTATTAATTTCAATTAAATTTTGCATGTTATAATTTGTTTCTTAAAAATTTACAAGAAATTTTTAAAATACCAAAATATTGAAGAAGTCAGCACAACAATAAAACACAACTTAATATGAAACTACAAAATTGATATTGATATTTTTTTTTAATTACAATCTATAGGCATACGCATGTACAATAATTGTACACTAGTACATTTGTAGGCAATTTGCAATAGCTATGCATCATAATTTTAACTGCCATGTGTGGCAAGTGCAATGGTTGAATGTGTCACAATAAATCTATCAGACATTGTTATGCTCTCTGGTTAGAATCACAGTTGTAATAAGAAAATGCCATTAGAAATTGCATCCCTTACCGCTTGAGCATGTCATCTTGTTATTTGGATTTTTGTAATATTTGTCTTAATATCACAATAGGCATCACATGTATAGCCCAGACATCACAAATGGTGTTGCAATAGACATCACATGTATAGCATAGACATCACAACTAGAGTTACAATAGGTTTCACATGTATAGCATAGACATTGCAAATGGCATCGCAATAGGCGTCACATGTATAGCATTGACAATGTAAATGACATCACAATAGGTATCACCTAAATACCATAAATTTCACAAATGGTGTTACAAGTATAACATGTATTTTTTAATATGCATCACAATTATGATAATCACTTGTCCACCATTCCCATGACACCATCATCGCATGTATAGTACAGACATTACAAATGACATCACAAAATTGAGAATTTTATCACAATTGTGATTGCATTTACATCGTTTTTGATAGGGTCATTGCCTTCTACAAGATTGCCTTCAAGATGTCAAGCTTGAATTGCGATATAGATACCTCTCTGGTGTCATTCTTTGTTACCCCAACAATTGACAAAATTTGATAGTCACAAGATTCATCCACTCTCTTTTGTAAGTTAAAAATTGCAGCAACAAATATGAACATGTGTTCATACTTGTTGTTGCAATTTTTACCTTAGGAAAGAGAGAGAATGAGTCATGACTATCAAATTTTTTCCATTGCAGGAGGATTAAAGACTAACAACATAGACCTATATATATTTCATTTAAGCCAAGTGTTTTGAATGTGATCTTCAAGCAGATGACAACCCTATCAAAGATCATAATGCATGGCCAAAATTATGTATGTTTCTACAAACACCACAACCAAATTCAAATTAGTTAAGGTTTATTTATTAAAAGAAGGATTAAACAAGGATTAAATCCTTATAATTATTTAGATTTCGTGGTTTTACTAATTTTCCATGTCCTTTATGAGATTTTGTTGAGTTTGGGCATTGAGTTAAAGTAAAAAATCATCTTGTTGAGTATGGGCCAAGTTTAAATCTCGTAACAAAAAAGGTAGTACATCAACCCCATATTTTTGTTTTATGATACTTCTATAAATCCTAATTGTTAAGTTATGGAGGCCCTATCAACACACATTTATAGGAAAACACACAAGGTTGAGTTAAGGGACATCATTATTTCAAAGGTGTAAAATTACAAATTATTTAGAGGAAAGCTTTCTTCTTTTGCACTAACTATTCGAGGGATAACTAGGCACCGAGTAATGGAAAGTGGAGCTTTATATCTTACAAATTATGGATATTAACATTGATTTCTTACAAATGTTTAAATATTGTATGTGCAAGTTTATGGTAGTAAGATTAAACTAGAAGTGCTCAAATACTATTCAAAATAATATGCATGACAATACTATTCAATGATAATGGTAATGATAGATGTCACCAAGTGACCAAGAAAAATGGTATTATATAGGCATGTGGACACATAGAAAAGATTCATGTGAATGATATCACTCCCACACCATATCC
Source organism: Cupressus sempervirens (assembly GCA_028749045.1). Lineage (NCBI taxonomy): Eukaryota > Viridiplantae > Streptophyta > Pinopsida > Cupressales > Cupressaceae > Cupressus > Cupressus sempervirens. The sequence continues at coordinate 734,071,928 of CM053791.1, read as the reverse complement.
TATGGATAATCTACCTACATACAACAATGCAAAATCCTACATACAAGATGTCTACTACTATTGGTACCTATGTAGAGAAGTAAGATCTGGGCTTTATTGAGAGACTCTACTTTACATATAAAATTACTTGAAGAATTATCAAGTTTTGGTCAATAATGTATCACACAATATAAATTTATATCATGACTAATAGGACATAGGATGTAAGAAAAACTCACCAGACCCTTTCCATTCAATAAAATCAGCAACATGCCTACTTAACATGTTTGCTCCAATCCTTACACCAATATTGGATAAAGAGTCAAATAAAGAGTACTATAGTCAAGTATGGGAACAAGATATATATACACATAAGTTAATATTCATCAACATGATACCCTATACCAAATAGAGAAAACAATTAATAGTACACTAGAAATCAAAATCAAGATACCAAACCTGAGAAAATATGAGGCTAAGATCACTCAATATTTCATCTTGAGCAAGAGTTGAGTATCCATTTTAAACCAAGGTAACATTCATTAGTATCTAAAAAAGATAATACTGAATAAAAATAAACCTGAAAACTGCATGCATACCTACAAGAATGACAATTGGCACATTGAAATTTTTTTAATATAATAAAGATAATGCAAGAAAATAAAGGCATGAGAACTAGAGATACACAGACACACATGTATTTATCCATGTTTATATAAATTCTTGAAGAAAAACCCATTAGTACTAGAAGTATGTCAAAATAGTGATAATGGTCAAAAACATAGGAAGGATGCATGGAAACAACACAGTTCTCATTTTTTCATGAAGTTTTTTTTCAATAAGTAATTCTAATAATGAAAATGATAGTGTTATGAAATAATGATAAGAGGTAGAGAATGGAATGAAACCATATCACAAGTTTTATATATATATATATATATATATATATATATATATATATATATATATATATATATAAACAATGATGTAGTTGTCCTCAAGATTGTGGAAAGACAATGCTTTGTCTTCAAAGAGAACTAACTATAATTTCAAGTACTATATACATCATTTAGAGTATATAAAACATAACCTTTATGCCCAAACATAACCCCCCATTCATTGTTCCCAAAATTATGCCATTTGTTCCTCCATAAGAATGCAACTGCATAGAGATTGGTTGTATTGGAATCTGGATCTTATATGGGACCTTTTTATCTTTGAATAGAGTATGAATACCATTTTTTTAACTATATCCATATGGAAACATAAAGTAATACCCTGTTATAGAGACAATGACTTGGTTGATTGGAAATAGAAGCTTAATGTGTGAAGAAGTTGTTTATTAATCAAGACTAATGTATAGGTCTCGGAGGGACTAATGGTATAAATATTTGAATGGGGGTGATCACACAATAATGGGTTCCACTTTTTGACCAATTTTGACACTGAAATCAATATTTTTGCAACAAACATCACGTTCAAGTGACTATATCTCCAAAACTATAAATAATTTCAAGATGACATAATGTAGTGATTTTGAGTACTTTGTTCTCACTTTGTAACCATATTTTTTAATCTAAAAAAAAAAATTATTTATGTCAATTTTTTTTATCTCCTCCAAAAAGTGGTACATAATAAAATTTAATATTTTAAAAAGTGACAGTCTATTTGACACACATAACTTTTTCTCTAGAAATGATAATGAAGTAATTCTTTTGGCATTGGATTTGTAACATCAATATCTAGTGTCTGCATTTGGTTTGATTTATTTTTGTTGAATATTATATAGTTTATGAAGTTTTGAAGTGACATGAACCGTAATTCAAACACACGTTCCATTTGACACAGATAATTTGAAGTCAATTTATCATAAACCATTTCTTTTCTTTTTTTGAATAGAAAGGTATCTCAATAAGCTAGTGCCTCCATATTTTTCAAAAAAAATTGACCTAATTTACTAATTTTCCCGAGGTGTCAAAGTCGGTTGATGTTTAATCAATAATGAACCTATAATGAGTTAAACTCATATTTGAAAGTCTTAATGATTAAATTATGTAATAAAATTATAGTCATTGGAAAGCTTCCTCCGAGCAGCACATTTTGACATTTTTTATTTTATAGTAGGAGATCATTCTCCTGCAATTATGGCAGTCAAAAGAGAAAAAAAAAAGAAAAAAAGGTTAAAATTTTTGTAATTTTGCATGTTCGTGCGAACATGGCATTCGCGCGAACACGTTTTCAAATCATGTTTGCGCGAACATATATATCACATATGTTTGCGCGAACATACGAAATATGTTTGCATATGGTAAACTCAATTTCTCATTTTGCAATTTTTTTCATTTTTGTTCATCCCACTAAAGTGGAACCCATTATTGTGGGTTCACCCATGGGTGGTATACTATTTCATGGTCATAATATCTTATCTTTTTAATTTTGTTCGATCACGCTTATGATGGTGATCAAGAAAAGAAGGGTCTCTAAATAGTGAACTATGGTAAAGGTATGTTGAAATCTTGGATGGACAAGTTTGATGAACTATGGTGAAGAGTCTCTTAATAAATCCTTTTTAACTTTCTTTCATTTGAAGAATTATTTGATTTAAATATTTGAGTGTTCTTTGGAAGCATTGTATTGGAGTGATATATGGTACTCTTGTAAAGCCTTGATAGGGTGATTGCTTAAGTGATAATTCTAGTATGGAAGAATGACCTATAAAGTTATTATTGGGATACTTTGAATGAATACTTTTGTTATGCAATGTTGAAATGATAGGATTGAAGAACATATCTTGCATGTTGTATGTTTAATGATGTCATTTTTCCTTTGATAAGTTGTTCTATGTTGGAAATCTAATAGGGAAAGTAAGATACTGAGAGGAAGGGTGAATCAAGATCTATAAAATTTTAACACTTCAAAGATGAACCATATTTGATAAATTCACCATTAACCCTTATCTCAAATTAACTTTATACCAAATCGAACATTTAATGTAATATTATATTAGATCTAATGTCTAGTTGCATGAACAAAACTCATGAGCACATAAGCCACTTCACACAAATATTTAGTAACGTAGTTCAACCCTCCAAGGTGAAGGTAAAACTGTAGTGGGGATGACACCCACAAAGTCTTCACTACTACAGCAATAAAGTGTGTCTATTAAGGCTACAATATTTGATCACTTCTAATGATCTACCCTGTAAGGGGTATTCCTTATTAAGATCTTATAATATTGTTAGCTCTACCTCAATTAAAGGATTTTAACTAAATAATTAAGTGAGCACTTTGATAGGAGATTTACATAGGTCTATTAGAACCACTTTTTAAAGAAATTTACCTTGAAACACCTATTAAAATGTATTAGTACCTTGATATTTTAGTATACACTTTGAATGTTAATAAAATATCTTCTCTTTGCAAATGGATATCACCTCTTTGTGATGGATATACTTTTTCTCCTCTTTGTATTGCTTGGTCACCTTACAACTACTCAACACTTCACTGTAGTGAATTCACCTTCATCTTTGCATCCAAACTTCTAATTCACAACCTCTAGAGAAAAAGTCTAAAACCCTCCTTAAATAGTTTTTTGATGAATCTTATAGATCATAATCAATGATCTAAATTCATCCCTTTTTTTGCTTAGTCCTTCAAATTTCTGATTGGTTAATCATCTTTCAAAGGGATTGATGATCCTCTATTAGACACATGATTGACTCCTTTATTAGCTCCTTAAATTATTAAAAACACTTCCAAATTGATAAAAATGGTTTATGTCAATGTTTGTGCTACTTCAAATATTTATACAAACTATGTTACTCAGCACATATACCTTACTAGCACTCAGTACAAACTGGTTCTTCATGTTGTCCCTCAACCTTAACTATACTCAGTTTCAACTATTTTTCTTGGCCTTTATATCACTTGGCAACCATTGGAGTACTCAACAGCACTTGGATTACTCAAAAATAACTACTACTTGACAAAAATTGAGTATTTATACTTCATTTTTGCATATCATTAATCAACATTAATAGAATCACTCGGTCATAGTGTTGACCAAATAACTCTATCTATAAAATGACTAAGTGTTTGGCACTAATTAACAATACTATATTGTCTTTAGGGTCAACAATATCCCCCTTTGGCATTAGTATAAAAATGACTTTATCATGATCAAAACTTGACATTTCAAAACTTTAAATAAGTACTTCCCCTAAGAATATAATCCATAACTGTAACTTGGTCTACATATAAACTTCTATACTTGATATTTTCAAAATATTTTTCAAAACTATTTATTTCCACATTCTAAGCATCAATCAAATGGATTCCTTATTATTCCAAAAATATATAACAAAATGTTATATACACATATATCTGCATAATTATTCCATCATTGATCATGCATGATCATGCATCACATTTCCCCCTTGTTTTGTCACAATTGTTGTGGGGTACTAGAAAGTATTAAACCATACTTGTCCAAAAATGGTTTATGAATCTACAAAATCATTTCTAATGTCCTATCCCATGAAGTTCTTATAGACTCTAATGCTCATAGTTCAATCTCTAATTTTTTTGCTAGATCAACCATATTATTTCCTATAGAAAGATTAGGAACCATCTTTACTATCTCTCTAGTACTCTACAAATTTCTTTGTATTACCTCTAGGTGAAGTGTCATTATATCTTTAATTGATATGAGCCTTTCTCTTATTCTATTATCTTTTTTCTATAACTCAGTTTGTCTTCCTTGCAAAAATATCAATTTATGAATGTGAACTGAACTAGAACTTGCATCCATGTTCAATGTGTTTTCACTATACTACAAATCAGCTTCATTTTTACCAATCTGTGCAATGGGGAAACATCACATAAATTTATAAATAATATATGTAAATTTTGTACTACCTTCTCGAAATTATCTACAAGTTAAGATATTTATACCTATCTTATAGCTATTTCAACTACAATATTCTCTATAACCTTTTCTCAAACTTTCTCTTAGATCATTGCATAAGTCTTTCATTCTTTTCAATGTCTGGATCATTTAATTTCTCCACTATTTGAACCAATTATTTAATGATTGGATATTTCTCATTTAGGTTATCAAAAATTATTGTGTCAAGGAATATGGCCTCGATATCATATAGTACCTCTTTAAGTTGTTCTTCTCTTTTCATTTCTTCTTGCTTTGTCTTTCTGGCTAATAGCTCCTAAAGTGTCTTCATCTAATCATAGGTTAAGTTTTTGTGTCCCAATTAGGAATCACAATCACTTCATCAAGTGTAATAGGTTTGTATTTTTTTCTTGAAGTGAGTGTTTCACCTTCTTCTTCAATCTCTTTCCCTTGGAATCTGGTGTGTTAGAGCTTAGCACAGTTAGTGGTAAACTTTGTGTTGTGACCTCCGAACTTAGCTTGTGTGACTTTTTTGTCATCCCAATTTTCCTTGTCAAAACTAATATTTTTTTCTCTTCTTAAATTATAATTATACTTATATTCTATATAGATTCATCTTCTTTTTTTCTTGATATCAACTATTTGGAGTTCACTGGATGAACTTGGTTGGCATGTCTCCTTACTTCCCTCAATCTAAGGTCCTAAGGCTGGTCTTCTTTGACCTACAATAGATTCATCTACTTTAACATTTTGGCTCTCATCTTTCTTCTCATGATTTCCTTATTTTCCCTTATTGGTTTAATTTATCTGTATAGGCACTTGTGTGGCCTATTCTATATTGGTTGGCATACTTTGTTTCTTGGTAACACCAACATGTACATTACCTTGGTTGTCAACTAGACTTGATATAGCAATAGGAGTAGATTAAAGTTTAACCAATTGAGTTTCCACCTATCTTTCAATATTTGGATAATCCTTAATTTGTATTAATATAAGGTTAGGGTCCATCAACTTTTCATGTGCTAGAAATTGCATAGACTCAATTTGAACTTGGCTTACACTCTATTGTACTACATCTATCATGACTTCCTTAACAATATTGGTTTTTGGTTCATCAACAATAGTCACATTCTTTCTCTTCCCCTCATCAAAATCTCCAGTTTTATCTAGCTTAACATTTTCTTGGTCATCCTTTTCTTCCACATCCTTTTGGTCATCATCAGCAAGCATCATACTATAAATATTCTTCCATACAATTTTACCCTCTTCAAAAACATTCTCTATCTTATTTTTTAGTATTGAAAATGCTCTCCTCTTTGGTACAAAATTATTAGTGTATTCTCTCAAAACTAAAAAAATATGTCTTTTATTTAATCTGGACGTAATCTAAGTCAATGTGGCTTCCCTTATTTGTCTTTTAGTGGTTAGTACAAACTTCCATTTTCCATCAATCTTGTTATACAATTCTTCAGGAATCAATTTCCTTAGATATATAGGTGTATACTTGAAATTTACTATCATATCTATTACAGCTTCTTCTACTTTGGTATTTTCTTCTTTTCTCAATTTTCATATTTTAATATGTAATGAAAACTAGGTAATCTTGCAGTATTCCTAAGGTTTTTATATAACTCATCAATGTTTTGAGGCTTCTTTTATATTGCCACCTTGAATTGAATAAAGTCATCAAAATTTGTCCTTTCTATTTCCTTGTCATCGTCATCTTTTTTCACAATGATCTTTCTTCTTGATATTTTTCTTGTTTACTCAACTCAACTTCCACAATAGTGGACTTCCTCTTTGTTGATCTTTTGATTGGTGTAGACTTGATGATCTTCAAAACTACTTTCTTTTGGGGCTTGGCAACTACAATAATTACCCTTGTTCTCTACCTTTTAACCCTTGGTGGTGTAGGTGTGGCCTTTGTTAACAATTCTTAAGAGTCATATTTACATTAGGTTCAGCAATAACAATTCGTAAATCATGATGACTTATGTAAATCATTCTCTAAAGAAATGAGGAAAGAATTGAAATGTCAATGTTTAAAGAGATAAAATTCTTTGTTGGTTTACAAGTTCATCAAATGAAGGATGGAATTTACCTTAACCAATCAAAATATATCAAGGAGATATTGAGGACCTTTGGAATGGATGATTACAAACCAGTTGGAACACCTATGTCTACTGGACACAAACTATCCAAGAATGGTGATTCAAAAGAGGTAGATCAAACTACCTACAGATCTATGATTGGGAAACTTTAGTATGTTGTTCACACAAGACCTGATATTGCATTAGTAGTTGGTATAGTTACAAGGTTCTCTAAAAATCCCAAAGAAAATCATATGATGGCAGTAAAAAGAATTATGAGATATCTAAAAGATACTCAGGACAATGTTCTATGGTACAAGAAAGGAGGAAACCTGAAGTTGAAAGTCTTTACTAATGTAGATTGGGATGGAAGCATTGATGACAGAAAAAGCACCAGTGGAGAAGTATTATTTCTTGGAAAGAGACTAGTGGCATGGACCAGTTAGAAATATAATTACATCTCTTAGTCTACAATAGAGGTAGAATATTTTGTTGTAGAAGTTAATTATTCCAACACTTTCTAGATCAAGAACTTGTTGTCAAGAATAAAGGAAGAAATCAAGGACCCAGTGGTTATCTATTGTGATAACAAAAGTGCAATAAACATATCCAAAAATCTAGTGGTGTACTCTAAGAAAAATCACATTGTAATCAAGTATCATTTTCTGAGAGAATTAGTTCAAGATAAAGAGATTAGATTGGAGTATGTGAACATAAAGGATTAAGTTGGTGACATATTTACCAAACCATTACCTAAGGATGCATTTTTACATCTTATGGGAAAGCTAGGGTTCATTCCCCTATATTATGCTCACTAGAGTATATATTAGCAATGCACCAACCAAACTGCATTGAAGATCTATCAAGTTGATGCAAAGAAGTTAGAGTGTTGTGCATATGAATTAGTACATAAGGTACATTATAAACTCATTATGTCAACTCATTAGCATTTGATGTCAAAGAGGGAGAGATTGAATATTTCAAGTTCATATCAAAAGAAAAGAGGGAGAACTTGATTAGATGGAGTCTGAAGTTAAGATGTCAAAGGGAGAGTCTTAGAGGCAGTTCTCATGGATGAAGAATCAAAATGAAGCTAAAGATATTATAAAATCTTATAAATTATTTTGATTTCTCTAAGTTTCATTTTCTTATGACATGTTGTGTTGCCATCAATGCCAAAGAGGGAGATTTTTGAAAAAAATTATTCAATTGTATATTGGCGTTGATGTTACACAAATTTTACACTCTAATCAAGCACGAATAGTAGTAATTGAGCTCAAAAGACTCCAGTATCAGCCGAGAATAAGTTTAGAAGAATCCAAGTCCAATGATCAAGTGAAAACTAAGCTAGGTTTTTCATTGAAGAATTTAAGTGTTAAACAACTTAGGTTAGTTACCAAAGGGGCTCAGTGTAAGCCAAGTCAGGTTAGTTACCAAGGAACTCAATGATAATAGAGTGACCCAATTTTAGTATCAGCCAACTTACAGCAGAATTGTTTTGTTTTGTTTTTTTATGTAAGGTGACTTAGTGGATTTTAATTGTTTATTTGTAAAATTATTCAAGTTGACTTGACATTGGGTTTCATATATATGAAAAGTCAAGTTGGGGATTGACATATGGAAGTTGTGGAAGAAGATAAGATGAGAATAAAGAAGAATATCTTATTAAGAGAAGAACATCAAAAGAGCTACAAAGATTATTTTGATCAAGGAGGATCTAGAGGATAAGCCAAAAGAGTGATCTAAATCTAAAAATTAGTTTCTTAATTAATCAAGTCAATCATTGTTACTCTCTAACAACTATAGCAATGAGCAGTGAAGAAACCTCTTAACAGAGTTGACTTAACAATCATTTTGTAAATCCTCTAACAAGGTGGAATTTCTAGATTTAAGTGTCTTAAGACCTCTAACAAGGCCACTCCTAATAGGGTGATTCAAATCCTTTAATAGGGTCACACCTAACAGTGTGTTTTGTAACATTTAACAGGGTTGGCTCCTACCAGGGCTCACTTCAAAAGCGTGAAAAGTTGTAACTAGTTACATTAGTTATTCCCCAAATCAGGTTTTTAAGTTAAATCTTGGTGTCTCATGTATTCATGTTTTTTTTATTGCTTTATCTTTTTATGACTAAGTTATCAAAGGTCAATACACATTAGTATCTTAAGATTTCTTTGTTAACTATGTTATAGTGAATATCTAGTTCTAACCAAGTTGTGCAAGGATTTGAGTTAATAAGAAGTTTGTATTGACATCTAAGGGATTTGGAATTGTTTTCGTGGTAACTAATTCACTTTTCCCCTCTTAGTTACTCTTCTTATATTTCCAACATTTGGTATCAAATTTTTTGGTGCTTGTAAAAAAAGTTTCAAGGACCTCAGCTAAAGATCAACATCTCTTACAGGAAGAGAGATTCCTAAGTTCAACAGAGACAATTTCAAAGCATGGAAGAAACTCATGAAGCTCCATTTGGGAACCATTGGAGATTCAGACCTAAGATTATTGGAGAACCAATATGGATTACCTCCTAATCTTTTGACTATGGATCAAATAGTAGATAAAAATAATCATGACAAAATGATGATTAACATTTCTTCTGCTCTCAATAATTTTGAGTTTGATGAAGTCCAAGATTGTCCTACTGGTGCAGGAGCACATTAAATACAAGAATATGGGAAATTTAAGATTCATTATTTGTGATATTAAATACATTTGAGTCATTAATATTGTATTTGGGTCAAGTTGTAAAGGCTATGAAGTCATTTTTGTCAAAAATGTAAAAGTTGCGTAAAAAGTTGTAAAATGCAACTTTGAGAAAGTTGTTAATAATAGAAAAATGATGTAAAAGGGTATATGGTTGGTCTTGGGGGTAGTTAGGAAGGTTTATAACTGTCAAATGGATATAAAAATCATTTTATGGTCGAACCAAATCAATTTGGAGAAGAGGAAATATTTTGATACATTTTTGGTGCATTTTATTGTTGTGGTTTTGATTGGTTTTCAGTTTTAGAGTAGTTTCCAGGCCTTGTACGACCATGTACAACCTAGAAACCATGTAATATAGTATTGGATATATAGTATGATGAATCTTTCTTCTCATGCTTTTGTTTTGGTTCAATTTTATGAAGAAATGAATAAGTTATGGGTATTTTGGTGAAAGTGGATGTTTGCAGATTTGAGATTCGCTGAATACAGTCATGTTGCAGCGTGTGATGCGGACATATTTTGGAGACTCAAGATCTCTAATGATATTCATTGGAAATATATGTGAACTACCTTTCATTTTCAACTGGTTTGAATCATTTTTATATATATTTGTGAAAGTTATGGGCATTTGAGTGAAAATTGGTTTTTAAATGCCTTCAATGGTGTTGCAGGCTAAGATGTGTGCTTATACATTGATTTATGTATTGGATAAATTAATGGCTTACAGATTTGGAAACTAGACTCACAAACGGATGATGTGGAATTGGTTTGGGTTTATTTGAATTTTTTTTTTGAACGTTATGTGATGCCCTAGGCAGGGTTACCAGTTTTGTTTCTGGTTTATGACAGAGAAAATGGGTCTTGGCTCAGAATACATAATTCATAATCCACTTATTTTATTGGTCTCAGATTTGGATATGTTTTAGAATTAATCATTTCAAACAATTACTCCAAAAGGTTTTTCAAGAAGATGTTTAGAACAGAAGTTATGAACAATGGAATCAGACATAGCAATCTGATTGTGTGAGTGAAGATTTTGTCTTTATTGGTGTATAATGCCAGGGTTCTTTGTTGTAATCTTTGAGATGTTCTTGGTTCCTTGAGGGTGTACCAGCCTATTGTGAATCCCTTGAGTTGAACTAAGATTCCTTGAAGATAAATACAGAGGGCTCTGCATCACCTACTACTCATGAAATGTGGAACAAGCTATAAAAGATCTATTGAGGAGATGAAAATGTGAGGAGATCCAAAGAAGAAATTCTAAGAGGCCAATTTGATCATATGATAATGAAAGAAGATGAAAACATTGCCAAATACAACATGAAAGAATCAAAGCAAATGTGAGTGCAAGTAGAGCTATAGGAGGAAAAATTAACGATGTGACAATAGTTAGCAAGATATTAAGAACTCTTCTTCCTATTTATGTAATTATATTTTTAGCTATTCAAGAGATGACATGTGATACCAAAAATGATATAACTTTGGATGCACTAGTGAGAAGGTTAATAGATTTTGAGTTGGATAACTTTGATAACTATATTCCTAGATCTTGGAACATAGAATCAATATTCAAAGCTAAATTAACCATTGGTAGAAAGGTAGGAAACTCAAAAGGTAAATAGTCTAACAATTTAAGTGTTGGAAATGTAAGGTAGGCTAGGTTATTGAGAGGGGAGTGGTGAATCAGGAACCAATAAAACTTTAACTTACTTTTCCAATTAATCATTCATATATTATTTTGATCTAATTGTATGCATGAAAGAATGAAATCAATAAAAAAGTCATAACACTTTGACACAAGATATGGTGACCCAAAAACCTTCCAATTAGAAAGTAAAACTAGGGTGGGGATGATACCCACAAGCTTTATTATTATAGTATAAATTTAACCTGTTAAGTCTTACAATTGACCACTTTTGGTGATCTACCCTATTAGGAGAAATAAGGACTATAAGGTCCACCTTGTTAAACATTTTACAAACATACAATGAAGTATGCACTCGGATAGGAGATTTAGCAAAAGACTATTAAGTCCACCTAGTTAAAGGATTTGACTAGTACACCTATTAGAATGAATCAGTGGCTAATCTCTAATTTGTAACTTTGATTTGTTGAATAAGATTCCTTAAATTGAAATGATCATCAGGTTGTGATAGATAAATCTATGTTGTCCCTTATACTACTTGTAGCCCTCTTCAATTCACACTCATATACTTCATATCACTTCTTAATTACACTCTTGGATATGATACAATGAGTTACATATATATCAATCAAAATAATTACTAACTTGAGTTGGCTACAATACCAATTTTATCATAATTCACAAAGTTAGACCAACTACTGTAACTCAAGTTCAAAAGATAAACTTGATGAAGTTTTGATACTTGACGAAAATAATTAATGCTCAAAAAACTCTGGCACTTAGTTGAAGTTGAAGCTCGGTCCATACTGATCACTTTCAAGTAGCTTGAACTCAATTAGCATTGTGTGACTCGATGAACACTAAGAAACTTGGTAGCTGTTGAATCACTCAGCTGACATTGCATGACTCGGTCAACACTATATTCACTTTTTTAACACTATGAGCTCAGTAGACACTGTATAAGTATTTTGTTTTGTTTTTAGATGATTATTCTAGGATGATGATAGTAATTTACTTGAAGGATAAATCTGAAGCTTTCAAAATTTCAAGTGGTATCTGGCTAGAGTTGAAAAAGAAACAAAGAATAATTTAAAAATTTTGAGGTAAGATAGAGGAGGAGAATTCATCTCTAATGAATTCAATGAATTATGCAATGAAAGAGGAATCAAAAGATAGGTATCTATACCTAGTACACCTCATCAAAATGGCATAGAAGAAAAAAGGAATAGATAAATCATGGATTTTGAAAGAACACTAATGATAGGGAAAAATGTTGCATCCAAATACTAGAAAGAAGAAATCAGCCCATCAATTCATACCTTGAACTGAGTTCAACTGAAGAAAGGTATAGATCATACACCATATGAACTATGGTATAGCTATAAACCTAATATATGTTATTTCAAAGTATTTGGAACCAAGTTTTATATCTTGAAAGAAACAAGGAAAGGAAAATTTGATGCAAAAAGTGATGAAAGCATATTTCTAGGCTATTCCAACAAGAAAAAAGCATATAAATGTTTGAATCTTACTACTCACAAAGTTGTAGAAAGTGTACATGTAAAAGTTGATGAGTTTGTAGAAAAGAGTGAAGAATAAAGAAGCAAGGAACCTAAAGACCACAAAAAAAAATTACTTTGGGCCTGATACTTTACCAAAGGTACAAAAAAATGTGATTGAGAAATAATAGATAGCATCACTCTAGCATTCAACACCACCCAAGTCACCTAATTTTGCAGTTCAAGCTTAGTTGCAGCTAGTGCAACCTGAGTTGCAACTGTATATGAGCAATGTTAGTATGCTAATAGAAACCAAATTTAAATAAAGCTTCTACAAACTAAAAAAAATTCATAAACTTCAAGATAGACTAAGATGAGCTCTCAATTAAGAATATGAGCCATTAATGGGCTCTCTCAATAAGAAGCTCTCTTGTTGAGTGGCTTTGTCTAAATAGATAGGATGTATGCTCAAGCTTATGCTTCAAAAAGGGCTTCAAATGGAGTTGGAATTTGGGTGTGAGTGTATGGTTTTGATGTAAAATAGCTTCTTAAAATGGCATTACGGCTTTACTTCATGGATTGTGTTGTTTTGCAAAGGGGAAGGATCCAATTTATAGGCAAGAGGCTTGAGGGTTTGAGGGCTAAGATGCAAGGATGGGGAAAAGCTCATGGAGGGCTCAGATTGCATGAGAGGAGAGCACATGGATTGTGCTTCCTTATAGCCAATCAGGGAGTGACACATGTCACAGGGTAAGAGGATGGAGGAAAGGGGAAGGATGAGTCAACAAAGGAGGCTCAAGGGATAAAATCTTCATAAAGACCCTCATAATGGCTTGTAAGAGCAATAAAAGGGCTTTGGAAGAGTCATTTATGACCTAGTGGGCTTCATAAAGTTTTATGGTTGAGATATTTTGAGGGAGATGAGAGCAATTTTGACTTGGGCTTGATTAGGAGGGTTTTAAGCTTGCTTAGGATTGTGCAAATGATTAGAGGATGGATTAGGATGGTTTAGGATTAGCTTAGGGATAGGCAAGTGGATGGCATTTAATGAGGGTGGGTGAAGGAGGAGATATTTGTTAACTTTGGCTTGGGTTAGTAAGTCTTAACCCATGTTTAGAGAATGTGACAAGGTTAGGAGGGGATTAAGATTAGGTTTAAAGACATCTTCTAGAAGAGTCTAGACTTTGGATGAGGATAAAGACTTTCTAGAATAGTCTAGAATTTCCTAGGATGAGGATGAAGACTTTCTAGAAGAGTCTAGAACTTCTTAGGATGAGGATAAATTAGATTTTAGGAAATAAATAAAGTTTTATTTATTTCAAGGGTTTGGGTTGAGGAGATATTTATTAAAACTTTTTTAATAAACATGAGGATTAATAGTTAATCTTAATTAAATATTTTGAGTTGGGATTAGGGGTAGGAAATGATGGGATTAGCCTTTAATCAAAATTAAAGAAGGATTAGAAGATTTTGGAAGAGGTTAGTGGTCTTAAGGAAATTGGCCAAGTTTTGGGAAAAAAATATATATTTATTTATTTTGGGTTTTTTGGTCAATTTAATAATTAAATAATTAATAAATAAAGAAATAATGTTTAAATAAGATTTAAACATTTTTGGGAGGGATTCCTTAATTAAATATTTTTAATTAAGATAAAGGGATTCAATGGCATAATAATTAATTAATTAATTAATTAATTAATTAATTAATAAATGACGATGTCATCAGGAATTTTTCAGAAAATAAAAATACTTTATTTTCTAAAGGTTTTTGGGTGTCTACATTTTGCCCCTCTTTGATGTGATGCCGCAAGTGGCATGGCATCAAAGATAAGAAAATAAGATGCCCAAGGCTATAGTAGAAGAGGAGAGAATGGACTGCAAGATGCCCCCTCAAGAAGGTGGCGGGGAGAGAAAGCGAGGCGCGACGACTTCTTGAAAAGTACAAGAATCCGATATGAGCAAGAAGACTTAGATTGGCTTAAGAGAAGAGGTTTAGTTAGCTCAAACTCTCACTATGGGAGAATGATAAAGGGAGAATCAGAGGCACAAGAGGAAGCAAGCTTAAGATCTCAAGGATTGTAGAGGATGAAGGAGTGGAGCGCTATAAAAGGAATCCAGGATGGGGAGATGGATGAGGGGATTATAAAGCTGATGCAACAAGATTTCAAAGAGTCAGATTGGCGGAAGATAAGTTTTGGAGATCCCTAGGACTAGGATTGTGGATCTCGAAAGATGAGGCTTGGTGGATTGATTTGGATTGGTGGATCCCTAAGACTAGTATTGTGGATCCCTAAAGCTAAAGGTGAGGAGTGATTCAAAGAGATACTGATGCATAAGCTAGGGTAGGAGAGATGGATGTTGGATATGGATGGGGGATAATGGAGATTAAGGAAAACCATTGAAGCTTTTTGAGCTGGGGGATACTTCAAAGAGAAGTACCACCATGCAGTTGAGCATTAGATTTGCTATAGGACTATTGGTTAATTGCCAAGGTTACCAAGAACATCAAGGCCTTTTCACCAATTGTCTAGAGGACTGACGGACTGACTCAAAATAAACACGCAAGGATTGCCCCAGCATCACACATGAATCTCGAAAGAATCAGAGTGGAACCGACACTGGGTAACCCACAAGCAGAAAAGAAAAACAAACAAAAGACTTGATCAAGACCTTACCCCCATATTGCCCCATTCACAGTATACCAGGATATGGAAGATCGTGGCAACTTTGAGGAGGGAACAAAAAGATTGTTTGGAAAAGATACTTCAAGACCCAAAAGGGAAGATTCCAAATCAAAAGAAAGTGAAAATCCAAAAGAGAACCATTTGCCAACGAGATGGGTAGGACGAGGTACTAACAGACCAAGATCAGACCTGAGGAAAGCTATATCCTACAAGGATCTATCGGAGAGAACCTAAGCTAATGGATCTGGGTGAGTGATGCGTTTGGCAAGCTAAACTAAGAAGGATAACACTTTGGTGATAGGAGATCTAGCTAAAAGATGAATTGGAATAGCTAACCAAGATGTGTGATGTGTGCAAGATACGAAAGCTAAGGGTGGGGTGATAGCGAAAGATATGGATTTGGCAGGATGCATCCAATGATGATGAGAGATTTTGTGACCAAGGATAGCTAGAGGAGCAGGATGAGATGGTTGGATAGGATGGTAGATAGCTAGGATTATGATGGATATAAAGAGATGACATTGGGTTTGCATGAGGATAGCCTAGAGCTAGATACCAATGACAAGGGAGGATGGACAAGACAAGATCTCCAAGGAATATAGTGCCCCCAATCAGAAGTTAAGATGCGGAAGGAGGTCTTATGATGGATGTGATAGGATTGAAGCTAGGATGGAAAAAGCTAAAGGGGCTAGGGAGATGGATGATAGCTGGGATGGTTGGCTAAAGCTGCAGGAGATAAGTGGATGGTGTGAGATGGAACATGGAGGGTGGAAGATAGGTGGATAGATTGGAAGATGGAGTTGTATGTCAAGAGATGACCAAAAGCATGAGGGTGATAGGCTAAGCTGGGGATGGCGAGATTACGCATGATGCTTGTTTGCCAAGTTTTCATCATGGTACTTGTCCAAGGCGCTTGAATTGCCAAGTTTTCACCAGTGGATGCTTTATTTTTCTTTATTATTATTTTTTGACTTTTTGAATTTGGACTTAACTAGAATGATTTTGGCTTTCTTTAGCTATTTTGGCTTTTTTGGAATTTTTCACTGGCTGTTGGAATGTTCAATTTTGTTGCTAGCTATTGGTACACCGGATGTGTGATTTATGCAATAGATTGGATTAGATGGGATTGATGGTAGGATATGGAGGGATGAAAAGGTTGGAAAGGAGCATGAGATGGGGATGCTTGCAAGAGAAATATTCTCACATGTTGGGATGGGTGTGAAAAGAGCATATGGGGGATAGATGGTAGATGCGGGTGTGATGGAGGATTTGTGGAAGCGTGCTTGGGGATATAGGCACCCAAGATGGAGTTAGGAGATGGGGGACATGAGTCACTGGATGGAGGATTAGCAATGGTGGATGCCATTATGCATTGGGTTTCAACTTTTTTCTTTGGGATCCACATGGTTTTGAATTTTCTTTTCATAGGCTTTTGCATTATTTTGCATTCTTTGATTGGATTTTTTCTTTTTGGAGTATGTATATTAGAATAGACATATGATTGCCTAGGATGTGCATTTTTAGCTTTATGCATTTTGAAGTTGGCATTTACATTGTTGTGGTAAGCTTTGGGAAGATGGTTAGGAGAAGCTTTGTGAGATGGAGAGGATATGGGAGAGCGTGTAGGGGGATGACGATGGATGATGTGCCTCAATATGTGCCTTTGCTTATCTTGCATAGAAATGGAGGGAATAGGATTTGAATGATGGCTGATAGGAGGATGGAGGATGGTAGATTTTGGGACATAGGGACCCAAAATGGATTTAGCGGATGAAGGGGGGATATGGTAGGTTATTTTAGGTTACAAAGATGGTGGAGTGGGGATGACATAAGATTTCTTGAAGGAGTGATGGGAGGCTGGCATGGGGGGTTTGGAGATAGGCTTGGTTTGGGGGTATGGTGTACCAACACCTTTATATGGTGAGCCTTTGGATACATATTCAAGACCATGAAATCCTAGATTTTTTTGTGCAATAATAGGCTTTCTGATTCCTTGCTCTTGTGGTCCTAAACCTTGACCTTGATAATGCCATTGATTGAGCATTTGAACTAGCTGAGGATACTTTTTGCTTGCAGAAAATGGTAGAAGTGCTTTATCAGATATACTGCAATAGGGAGATACTATTCTTAATTCTTCTGCTGAGAGGAGGCAACTATGGATGAATGTAAGTGAACCAAGAGGGTATATTATAGATGGTGAAAAATCTTGGATAGGTGGTAAGATGGAAGCATGGAGTGGAGGAGATGGTAGGATAGGATCTTGATTTAGCTGATGGGATGAAAAGATATACTGCAATAGAGGAGGTATGGCTTGAGGTTTTGGAGATGGAGGAGATGGTGACTGCACTATGGACGGAAGACATGATATGATGATATCTTCATTTATGCTTTGGGGGATGTCAACATGCTTTTGGGCAAGATATTGATAGGATTGGTTTGGAGTGGATGGTGCGATAGGAGGTGAAGGGATAGACTCTTCAAAAGCAGCAGATGGATAGATGGGAGATTCAGTAGTGGAGATGGGTGAGTAGAAGATGGATGCATAAGGGTCATTATGGGAGATTTGGAAAATGCTTGGAGGTGATATGGATAGGATTTGGAGGGTTTTGACAGATGGTGGGATTTTGATGCTTGCGGGAAGTGGAAGGATTTTAAGAAATTTGATGGATGGTATGGGGATGATAGCTATGGGAGATGGAGGTGATATTATAGATGGGGAAGCTTCATTACTGGCTACTTCACATGGTTGGATTAGATGATATGGCTTATCGACTGTTGGACGCGACTTTTCTCATATTTCCTCTAGGAGATTCCTTGGAGACTCATGTGTCGGAGGTGGAGGTGGATTGACAAGAATAGCTAGTGTGATGGGGGTGGAAGATTGCAAGCTTGGTTGATTGGGTGATGGAGGAGAAGCTGGGATATCAGTTGGCATGACTAGATAGTTTGGAAGAATGCATGGATTTTGTGGGATGCTTAGGGGAATGTTTCTAAGGCTTTCAATATACCCGTCGTAGTCAACAAGATTTTCATCATCATTGGAAAAGGAGGTGGCGGGAGCAAGGACAATACGATCGAACACATCATGATAGGTTTGGGATTTCATGTTTTAATGATGAGTCGGATGGGGATGGGGTCTTGCATATGGATGAACATGGAAGCTCATGGTTGGATTTGGATTAAGCGCAGATTTTGGATTGGCTGATGAAAGATTTCCTAGGGAGAGTCAAAGTTGTATGATAGACCTAAGGAGGATTGGCTGGAGATTTTTGGCTTTCCTTTGGATGAAAGACTTCAAGGGCATGCTATCAAAAAGTGATATTTTTGCTTTCCTATGCACTGGATTGGTGGAGATTGTGTCAACTTAAGGATAGAGTAATGATCCTATGGGCATGACATGAGATTGACCACTTGTGGATCTCAACCTTTAGCTCAAGGTGATGAGGGATAACAAGTGACAAAGCTAGATTACCCTATACAAAGCTCTGTCAAAGGGATAACCGTGGTGAGGCTAGTGGATTGGTCAGATTGATTAGATAAAAAATTCTAGTAGAATGACAACAACTCTCTAAAAGCTTGGGTGTGATTTTGGATTGGGTTGCTAGCTAGCTAGGGGGGATGATTTGGAGAGACTTTGGATTCAAGATTGTTCTAAAGCAAGGAACTAGATAGATTCGGTTGCAGTAGGGGAGCTTGGATGATTTTCTAATGAGGCAGTGACTATGCTAAGTATGCCTTGAGTTGGGAGAATTTTTCTTTTTTGGGATTTTTACCAAAGTTGGCAAACATTCATTCAAAAGCTATGAACAAACAAGCAAACAAAATTTTGGAGCAAGCACGTCAAACACACCAACATCCTAGGAAGCTTTCTACAAGGATGAAATTTGTTATAGCTAGGTAGTCCTCGATATACACAAGGTACATGAGGCCCAAATCCATAGATGAAACCAAAAAGATGTCACACAGCCGAGAGGAGCGGTAACCCACTTCTCCTCTTTCACTTCTCAAGGGTATAAAGTTCCTTGAGGCTTAGCCCGAGTGACAAAATCTTGATTTCAAGAAAGGTGTCTTTGGATTCACCTCCCGATTTTTATACTCTGTCGGAACGCTGGAGTTGAGGTCATCCCAAGGGGTGATGAAATCCCAAACCAGGCCTCCTAAAAAGTGTAAAACAAGACCACATACATGATCTTGGGCTTTAAAATACACGCATTTATTCCAATTGATGATTTAGATTTTGTAAGCTATGATTGAAGACACTTGTGATTATGGCATACAATGTTCATTCCAATTTGACAGCATCGTCAGCATAATGAAAGTCGAGAGATCGTCAACATAAGAAATGCGAGCGTCATTGAAAATGCATCCAAACCATGCAATGTTCATTGATTGTTAGGCATTCAAGATTGAGTGTGAGTTTTTTTTAAGCCCAAAACAAAGATGTGTGAAACTCGATTGCCAAGCGCGTGCCCGGAGGCCCTCCATGTCAAGATTTGTCCAATTTTTATGCCCAAATGAAGTGTGAGCGAGATTAATGCGCATTCAAGGAATTTTCTAACTTAGAAAAACCACTAAAGACCCCAAGTGAGTGGATTTTGATCTTTGTGGAGCACTTAACACCCTCTTAGGTAGACCCATCCCCATAGATGGTGTTGAGATTGCAACCAATGGTTAAATTGATGGGTGATTAAAGAGGGTGAGTCCAACTACAAACTTACTCAAAGCGTCTTTATTAGTTTTTATAACTCAGAAGATTTCAAAAATGTGGATTCTTTTTATGCCCCAAAAGATGACTATTTGATCTATGGCATTCAAGATTGGATTTTTTGTTTTAATCATGCATTCATTAAAAAAACAAACTTGATTTTAATCCATGGCAGTCAAGAGTGATTTTAGCAACATGCATTCAAAGACAAGTGATTAAACATTCAAGTTTTTTCCTTTGAGCATTCAAGATTGAGATTTTGTGTGTTGTTTTAAGAACTTTGAAGTGCTTTGTTTTAACCTTAGATCATTCAAGATTGTTTTGGACTCAAAAGTGAAAATGACTCTTTGGACTTTGGTCTTCATTCAAGATTTTGTGTTCTAGTTTGCATATTTTAAGCTCAAAAATGATATTCCTAGATTGTTTTGATGCATGAAAAACCTAAGAAACATTCAAGATTTTGCAACAAGACATTTGTTTGGAACAAATAACAAAGCTTTTAGGACAATTTTTGGCAACCATTTAGGACTTAGTTTTCATGAGATTTTTAAAAGAACTTTAAAATATTTGCAAATGAGGTTCATTTTATCCTTGATTGATGCTTTGAGTTTGATTTAGATTTTAGTGTGCACTTAATGTTGATTTTGAACCTTTTGAAATGGAAACTTGAAGTTCTTTTTAAATTTCCAAAAATTAAGTGTTCCTAACTTTGCATGAATGCATCTAAAACCTTGATGTTGCAAGGATGCAAATGATTGGATTGGTTTAGTTTCACTTGGTAAAAGTTTTTTTTTTTTTGCAAATTTTTAATTTTTTAATGGATTTAAGTATGATTTGGGGGTTCATTTTAAGCACTAAAAAGAAGTGTGTATGATTTTGCTTCCTTAAAAAAAAAATGGCCAAGATCTCCCACAAGAAGAAGAAGAAGAAGAAGATGGAATAAGAAGAATATAGACAAGAAGAGGAAGAAGAATTCTAAGTTCTTTGTCCACCTATAAGCTTGAAAAATCTGCAAACACTATGAGATAGATTATGAGTTCCTTTGTCTTTTTCATGCTCATGTGGACCTACAAAACCAATTTATACAATCCTACCAATCACAAAAACAAGCAAAATTAGCCAAAATTAGCAAATGACATACAAATTTTGACTAAAAAAGCTAATGAAGATGACCCATGTGGGGTCCCACCGGGCGTGCCAAAATGTATATGAGCAATGTTAGTATGCTAATAGAAACCAAATTTAAATAAAACTTCTACAAACTAAACAAAATTCATAAACTTCAAGATAGACTAAAATGAGCTCTCAATTAAGAATATGAGCCATTAATGGGCTCTCTCAATAAGAAGCTCTCTTGTTGAGTGGCTTTGTCTAAATAGATAGGATGTATGCTCAAGCTTATGCTTCAAAAAGGGATTCAAATGGAGTTGGAATTTGGGTGTGAGTGTATGGTTTTGATGTAAAATAGCTTCTTAAAATGGCATTATGACTTTACTTCATGGATTGTGTTGTTTTGCAAAGGGGAAGGATCCAATTTATAGGCAAGAGGCTTGAGGGTTTGAGGGCTAAGATGCAAGGATGGAGAAAAGCTCATGGAGGGCTCAAATTGCATTAGAGGAGAGCACATGGATTGTGCTTCCTTACAGCCAATCAGGGAGTGACACATGTCACAAGGTGAGAGGATGGAGGAAAGGGGAAGGATGAGTCAACAAAGGAGGTTCAAGGGATAAAATCTTCATAAAGACCCTCATAATGGCTTGTAAGAGCAATAAAAGGGCTTTGGAAGAGTCATTTATGGTCTAGTGGGCTTCATAAAGTTTTATGGTTGAGATATTTTGAGGGAGATGAGAGCAATTTTGACTTGGGCTTGATTAGGAGGGTTTTAAGCTTGCTTAGGATTGTGCAAATGATTAGAGGATGGATTAGGATGGTTTAGGATTAGCTTAGGGATAGGCAAGTGGATGTCATTTAATGAGGGTGGGTGAAGGAGGAGATATTTGTTAACTTTGGCTTGGATTAGTAAGTCTTAACCCATGTTTAGAGAATGTGACAAGGTTAAGAGGGGATTAGGATTAGGTTTAAAGACATCTTCTAGAAGAGTCTAGACTTTGGATGAGGATAAAGACTTTCTAGAATAGTCTAGAATTTCCTAGGATGAGGATGAAGACTTTCTAGAAGAGTCTAGAACTTCTTAGGATGAGGATAAATTAGATTTTAGGAAATAAATAAAGTTTTATTTATTTCAAGGGTTTGGGTTGAGGAGATATTTATTAAAACTTTTTTAATAAACATGAGGATTAATATTTAATCTTAATTAAATATTTTGAGTTGGGATTAGGGGTAGGAAATGATGGGATTAGCCTTTAATCAAAATTAAAGAAGGATTAGAAGATTTTGGAAGAGGTTAGTGGTCTTAAGGAAATTGGCCAAGTTTTGGGCAAAAAAAAAAAAATTATTTATTTTGGGTTTTTTGGTCAATTTATTAATTAAATAATTAATAAATAAGGAAATAATGTTTAAATAATATTTAAACATTTTTGGGAGGGATTCCTTAATTAAATATTTTTAATTAAGATAAAGGGATTTAATGGCATAAAAATAAATTAATTAATTAATTAATTAATGATGATGTCATAAGAAATTTTTTAGAAAATAAAAATACTTTATTTTCTAAAGGTTTTTAGGTGTCTACAGCAGCTAGAGCAACCCGAGTTGGAGATAGTTCAAATCAAATCCTAGAAAGAGGAACCAGAGTCATAGATTGTAGGAACCAATTCTTAGACAAGGGAAGTAGAGTAGAGTTTAGAGTTTCACAGAACATTTGAGCATGGTGAACCGAGTGAAACAATTCTAGAATCTAGAAGAAATGAACCTTTACTTGCTAGATATGTTAGATGGCATCATGCACCTAAAATAATAATTGGAGATCAAATAGAAGGCATAATGACAAGGAAGAAATTAAAAGGTACATGTCTACTTACTAAATTTGAACCTAGAACTGTTAAAGATGCATTGAATATTGAAAGTTGGATAGAGGCAATGAATGAAGAGATTGAGAAAATTGAAAAGAAAAATAGCTTGATTCTTATTCCTAGACCAAAGGACAAAAATTTAATTAGAACAAAGTGGATATTTAGAAACAAATTGAATGAAAATGGAAAAGTATCAAGGAATAAGGTAAGGTTGGTGTACAAAGGTTATGGTCAAGAAGAAGATATAGACTATGGAAAAATATTTTCTCTTGTGGCAAGACTTGAAGGGGTCAGAACACAACTTGCCGCATCAAAGGATTCAAAGTGTATCAAATGGATGTAGAATCATCTTTTTTGAATGGAATTATAGAGGATGAAGTTTACATTGATCAGTCTGAAGGTTTAATTGATCCAAATAAAAGAGACATGGTATGTAAGTTACACAAAGCTTTGTATGGTCTAAAACAAGTTCCTAGAGCATGGTATGAGAGGCTACATGGATATCTAGTAAAGACTGGTTTTCAGAGAACCAATGCTAACAATAGTCTATATATTAAAGGACCAAAAAATAAGATATTGTTAGCAAAAATATTTGTGGATGATATATTATTCACAAATCATGATGACTTATGTAAACCATTTTTTGAAGAAATGAGGGAAGAATTTAATGTCAATGTTTAGAGAGATAAAATTCTTGGTTGCTTTACAAGTTCATCAAATGAAGGATGGAATTTACATTACTCAGTCAAAATATATTGAGGAGATATTGAAGATGTTTGGAATGGAAGATTCCAAACTAGTTGGAACACTTATTTCTACTAGACACAAACTATCCAAGAATGATGATTCAGAATAGGTAAATTAGACTACCTACAGATCTATGATTGGGAAACTTCAGTATGTTTTTCAAATAAGACCTTATATTGCATTAGTAGGTTGTATAGTTTCAAGTTTCTCTACAAGTCCCAAAGAAAATTATATGATGGTAGTCAAGAGAATTATGAGATATCTAAAAGATACTCAAGACTATGGTCTCTGTTACAAGAAAGAAGAAAACCTTGAGTTGAAAGTCTTTACTGATGTAGATTGGGCTGGAAGCATTGATGACGGAAAAAGAACTAGTGGAAGAGAATTCTTTCTTGGAAAGAGGCTAGTTTCATGGACTAGTAAGAAGTAGAATTGTGTCTCTCAGTCTATAGCAAAGCTAGAATATGTTGTTATAGTTGTTAATTGTTCCAACACATTTTGGATCAAGCAACTGTTGTCAGGAATAAAGGAAGAAATCAAGGACCCAATGGTTATCTACTATGATAACACAAGTGTAATCAACATATCCAAAAATCTAGTGATGTACTCTAAGACAAACATATTGCAATCAAGTATCATTTTCTGAGAGAATTAGTTCAAGATAAAGAGCTTAGATTTGAATATGTAAACATAAAGGAGTAGGTTCATGACATATTTACCAAGCCATTACCTAAGGATGCATTTTTGTATCTCAGAGGAAAGCTAGGGGTCATTCCCCTATCTGATGCTCACTAGAGTACAAATTAGTGATGCATCAACTAAACTGCATTGATGATCTATCAAGTTGATGCAAAGAAGTTAGAGCTCATTGCATATGAATTGATACATAAGGTACATTATAAACTCATTATGTCAAGTCTTTGGTATTTGATGTTAAAGAGGGAGAGATTGAATATGTCATGTTCATATCAAAAGAAAAGAGATATTTCATGTTCGTATCAAAAGAAAAGAGGTATTACTTGATCAGGTGAAGTATGAAGTTAAGATGCCAAAGGGAGGATCTAATGCAGTGCAAGGTAGGAGAAACCCCAAAGGAGATGTCCTAGCCCCCAGCAAATAACCACATAGGGGAAGATAAACTATAACATAGATATTTAGATCCAAAGTAATGCCAACTCTAATAATATAATCATAATATTTACATCCAACATGCCTAGTTGTGAGGCCTTCTAGGGTATGAACAAATACATAAGAAATTACAATAGTAAGTTTACAAGATCCCTCAAGATCTAATCCCAACTATAGTTAGTCCAAATCTACACTCTGGTAAAAACCTCTAAGGAAGATCTAAACTTGTGCTCTTAAGTCCACCAAGCAATCTGCTTGTTACCCAAACCTCAACTACTTGCCCTTCTCAAAATTTACCCAAGATCCAAGTGTAAACTACCTCACATTCAATGCTTTGTCCACACTCTTGAGAAAACTTTGTTCACTCATCTATTCCATCTTCTCCATGTTGTATCCCACACTAAATAATGAGTAAAGACTCCACAAGATACCCCTACTTGTGCCCAACTAAGCCACTAGTCGGCCTAGTCCATTACAAATTAAAATAAACCATTACATTAAATGTTTCCATAAGCCATAAGTTGGCTGCAACACTCATTAACTACCTACAACCCAAATTAAATGCCTTTTTCCCTCTTTTCTCCATTTTTATTAATTTATTTATTATTTTTCTTCGAATTTTTGTCACTTTCTCTCTCCTCCAAAAAAAATTAATTTTTCTTTCTCTTTTTTAAAAGAAAAAAAAAACAAAATTATTTCCCACTTTATTTTCTGATGCAAGATGCTTCTACATCATAATCTTAGAGGGAGTTCTCATGGATGAAGAATCAAAATGAAACAAATCATATTATAAATTATTCTGATTTCTCTAAGTTTCATTTTCTTATGACATGTTGTGTTGCCATCATGCCAGAGGGAGATTTTTTGAAAACAATTATTCAATTGTATATTGTCATTGATGTTACACAAATGTTACACTCTAACTGAGCACTGTGAGTAGTAACTAAGCTTAGAAGACTCTAGTATCAACTGAGCAGAAGTTAAAAAGAAGCCAAGTTCAATGATCAAGTGCAAATTGAGATAGGTCAGTCATTGAAGAATTTAAGTGTTAACTAACTCAAGTTGGTTACCAAAGGGGTTCAGTGTAAGCCAAGTCAGGTTAGTTACTAAGGAACTCAGTTGTAACCAAGTGACCCAATTTTAGTATCAGCCAACTTATAGCATAATAGTTTTGTTTATTATTTTTTTATGTAAGCTGACTTAGTGGATGTTAATTATTTATTTGTAAAAGTATTCAAGCCAACTTGACATTGGGTTTCATATATATGAAAGGTCAAGTTGTTGATTGAAATATGGAAGTTGTGGAAGAAGATAAGATGTGAATAAAGAAGGATATTTGATTAAGAAAAGAACATCCAAAGAGTTATAAAGTTTATTTTAATTAGGGAGGATCCAAAGGATAAGCCAAAAGGACAATATTAATATGCAAACTAGTTGCTTCATTAATCAAGTCAATCATTGTTACACTCTAACAATTGTAGTAGTGAAGAAATTCCTTAATAGATTTGACTTAATAGTCATTTTGTAAATCCTCTAACAAGGTGAGATTTCTAGATTGAAATTTCTTAAGACCTCTAACAAGGCCACTCGTAATAAGGCAATTTAAATTCTTTAATAGGGTCAAACCTAATAGTGTTTTCTATAACATTTATATCTTTATGTCTCATGTGTTTATGTTATTTTCTCACTACTTTATCTTTTTGCAACTAAGTTACTAAAGGTTAATACACATTAATAGTTTAAGAGATCTTTGTTAACCGAGTTATAGTGAATATCTAATTCTAACTGAAATGTGGAAGGATTTGAGTTAATAAGAATTTTGTATTAACATCAAGGGATTTGGAAATATTTTAGTGGCAACTGAGTCACCCCTCCCCTCTCAATTACTCCTCTTATATTTCCAATAGTTCAATTTTCGTAACCAAATGAAAAATGGAATATTTTAAGGGTCATAAAAGTCAATAGGAGGTTCTAGAAGTGTTGAAAAGGTTCCCAACCCATACCCCTACCACTTGAGTGCTTGGTTTTAATTAAAATTGGATTCTAGGACCCCTTTTTGGCATCTACAAGTGACTAGAAAAATTTGAACTCAAATAACCTAATTGGTGGGACCTTACAAGTATCTCCCAATCAAAGGGGGTTTAATTATGTTCCTAATAGGTCAGTTAGCTTTAGGGTTACATTGCCAACCTTAGCAGATATATTGTTATATATACATAAGACAAGTGTCAAGTGATACTATAAAAATAATATTGGCATGTCACTAATTAATGGTGAAATCAACTAATACGTACATACAATTTATGATTATGAAATAAATCACTTAACAACGAGGTTTGAATCTCTTCATTAGATTCAACCTTGGCTTTTAGAGTTTGCACATATGGTTGATTATTGATTCTCCAAAAAATTTCATTGTAATTTCTTGCACACTCAATTTGAACATCAATAGCTCTATAAAATCATGTGTGTTTATATATAAAAATTAAATTGCATAATCAATTGACTAGACATTCTATATTATTATCTTTATAACTTTTCCATTTCTGCACCTGATAAACATTATTGATTGCATAATTGAAATAACATAACATATTAATCAATTTGAATTAAAATACTAAAATAATCAACATATTGCATGCATATACCTATAACATTATAAACATCATAATCACAACCTACTAAAGTAGCCATCACATGGCATAATAATATTGATAAGGGTCTAATCCATCGAATATAATGTCTCAAAGTATCTAATAATAATGCATCAAAAATAAGTGTATCAGCTCAGCTATGATGGGTCAGGGTGAGCCCTCATATCCTCTCCCTATAGGCATTAAATTCCTCTTAGATTTCACCAAAAATATATGGGTACTAAGATCGTATCTATGTTGTGTCCTCTCATGAAGTTGTGACCTCATCATAATAATCTCACTAGACCCTAACTTGGTCCATCCCTCTGCCTCGTAGTGCAAGGGTCTATCAAGCTATAATACAAATGAGTTCCAGTGCTAGTTGCCCATCTGACTCCTACAAAGCATCCCCATCTATTATGTGAGAATTGTCATAAATATCCTCTACGTACATAAACATTGAACACATCGTGGATGCATGACAAGCTAGGTGGAAAAGCTAGATGACATGCGACTAGTCCTATCCTCTCTAAGATCTCAAATGGTCCAACAAACTGAGATGCCAACTTAGAGCCCTTTCTAAATCAAATCAAACTCTTGTGTTATTGTACTCTCAAGAAGACTTTGTCTCTGACTCTATACTCTTGATCAATCCTCTTTATATCCACATACTTCTTATGCCTATCATGCACCTCTCTAAGGCATTATCAGATAAAAACCACCTATTGTTACATCTCTCTGACTAACTAAGGACCAATAGATATTATATCCTCAATCCTGTCCCAACTCAAGGATGTCCTGCAAGGTCTACCATATAGGGCCTAATAATGTGGAATATTTATAAGGGAATGGTGCCTATTATTATAAGAAAACATGACAAGATGAAGGTACTCCTCCCACTAGACCTTATGGTTCATCACATATATGTACAACATATCCTCTAATACCTTCAATCTAACCATATACCTGAGGATGATATGTCATATTAAAATTTAGCCTAATGCCCAATGTTTCATATAACTCTCTCCTAAAGGATGATGTGAATGATGAGTCTCTATCAAAGATGATTTTATAGGGAACACCATGAATTCTAACAATATCCCACAAAAATACCTAAGCTATGTCTTGAGCTATGAGTGTAGTATGCATGGGTGAGAAGTGGGAAACCTTGGTCAATGTGTCAATCATCACCAAAATGGAATCATGGTGGTGAGAAGACATGGGAAGACCAACAATAAAGTCCATAGAAATAGTATCCCACTTCCATTCTAGAATCTCATGTGGGTGAAGAAGCCCACCAGGATGACAGTGTTTTGCCTTCACCCTCTAGCACTTGAGGCATCTTGTAACAATAATAGAAATATGCACTCTCATTCCTAGCTAATGATATATCTATATGAAATCAGCATGTATATTCTTAACACTAGGGTGTGATGCATAAGGTGTTATGTGAGCCTCAATTATAATAAACTCACATAAGCTCCCAATGGAAGGTACATATATACATCCTCTATAATGTATTAGTCCATCAAACTCCAAGGAATACTCTAAATACATCCCCTCTAAGGGTCTCTAAGATCACACCCACTGAAAAACCTGTATATAAAAAGGATCCTCTAAGAGTCTATAAGATTACACTAACTAGAAAACCTCTATATAAAAAGGATCCTCTAGAAAATGATGTAGGATATGCTCCCTCAAATTGGTACAAGTAGTCATGGACAAAAGCTCATTGTGCCTTTTGCTTAAGGAATCTACAACTACATTCTCCTTCCCCTTGATGTAATGAACATCAAAATCATATTCACAAAGGAACTCCACTCACCTTCTCTTCCTAGTATTAAGGTCTAGTTGTGTGAATATGTATTGCAATCTCTAATGGTCAGAATGAAGCTTGAATCTATGACCTAGAAGGAAGTGTCGCCATCTCACTATAGCATGTACCACTAATGCAAACTCTAGGTCATGATTAGGGTAATTAATCTCATGATTCTTCAACTTCCTAGACTTGTAGGGAACAATTCATCCATCTTGCATAAGGACTGCCCCTATACCATCCAATGATGCATCTGTGCACACCACAAAATTCATACAAGGATCTAGCACTACAAAGATCAGTTCACTTGTGAGGGCTCTCTTAAGCTCTTATAAATCTCTCTCACACTTCTATCTACACTCATACTTCTTCCCCTTTCTTTGAAGAGATGTGATCAGTATGCCAATATAAAGAATCCTACAATAAAGCGTCGGTAATATCCTACTAGTCGCATAAAACTCCTCACCTTAGTGACATTAGTGGGTGCTAGCCAATCCATGATGATCAATCTTTGATGGATCTACTAAGACTCCATCAACTAATACAACATGGCCTAAATAATATATCAAAGGTCTAAAGAATGCACACTTCAAAAAGTTGTCATACAACTGGTTTTCTCTCAACTTCTACAACACTTGTCTCATGTGCTCTTAATGCTCCTTCTCATCATGAGAATATATCAAAATATCATCCAAGAATACGACTACAAACTTATCCAAAAAGGTATGGAATACTCCATTCATGAGGCTCATGAATGCAATTGAAGTATTTGTGAGGCCAAATAGTACCACAATGAACTCATAGTGACCATACCTCATATGAAATGCAATCTTGTGTATATCACTCTCTATAATCCTCAACTAATGATAACCCAACTTCATATCTATCTTTAAGAGTACTTGGACACCCTATAACTAATCAAAGAGATCATCAATCCTAGTAAGTGGGTATCACTTCTTAATGGTTACTTTGGTCAACTGGTGATAGTCAATGCACAACCTAAGTGATCCATCCTTCTTCAAGAAGATCATTGGTGCACCCCAAGGTGACTCACTAGGTTGCATATGCCCTTGCTTTAAGATTTCCTCCAACTGGGTCTTGTGCTCACTAATCTCATGGGTAGTCATCCTATATGGTGCTTTCAATATTAGCTCCACTCCTAGCATAAGGTCTATATGAAAATCTACTGCTCTAGGTGGAGCCATACCAAGGATCTTCGAAGGAAAATACATCTGTAAACTCCTGTTAGATAGGAAAATCATTGAGGGATGGCTCCCTCTCTAAATCCTCCTCTTTATCACTAATGGTGATATAAAATAACATATATCCCTTTTTCATGCACCACCTAAGCTACATAGTGGAAATCATAAGAAGAGATATGGGTCTCTGCACTCTAGAGATCACCCTAAGAATAGCATGCTCATCCACACACTCTACCCTCTTCTATTGATAATCCATCTTGGAACTATGGGCATAAATCCAATCCATGCCAAGGGTAAAATCAAATGAACCTAGAGGAGTAATGCTTATATCAGACATTATGGACATGTCCCAAATCTGAATCTAGAAATTCTAGATTATGGAATTAATTGATACCCTGGCTCCTGAGGTTAACTCTACCTCCCAACTAATATCTCATCTAACTACCACTAGCCTAAAATTCTCCACTACAAATGGAGATACAAAGGAGTCAACAGCTCTGGAATCAAATAAAATAGTAACCATGCTACCTCATATCATACTTGTGACCTCGATAGCTATGGCCTGATGCTCAATTTGATGGTTATCAACCACTACAAAAACTCTATGGGATCTATCCATATCACCAACTATATGCTCTAAGGTAGCCCCTCTCTAACTATCGAATAACTATCCCTATGGAAACTCTCTATCTATATGACCTAAGCCACTACAAGTGTAGCATGGTCCATGGGTATAAACCTTTACATCCTATGATCTAAACTACTATGGACCTCTAACCCTACTAGATCCTTAGAGGACTATTGATTCCTTATTGTTTGTGTCTATGGGGCCTATGTTGTCTGATCTTGTTTAGGGCCCTATGACTTCCACTGCTTAGGCTTAGAGCCCTAATATCCTGGTGATGGTTTTTGTCGAGAATCTTATTGTTGCCTCTATTTTTGAGACTGTTGGTCCTTAGAGGACCCTACCAAGTGGCTCTAATTCCCCTTCCAAGGGGGGCTCTATTGTCCTAACTGGTAGGTAAATTTTTGGTTCTGAGACCAATCTTGAGACTCCTGTCTACTATGAGTATTCTCAGCAACTAGTGTTATCTCAACTACCTATTTGAAAGTAGTAGGGAACACCAAGAAGACTCTTCCCTAAAGAGAGAAATCAAGATCCATAATGAAATGTTGGATCTATAGTTTCTCATCCTTCATGTAGTCAACATAAGGAAGGAGCTTGAGAAACTAGCTCTCATACTAGGCCACTGTGGGGCCACTATGTTGTAGAGAATTAAACTTCTCTATCTGTCTCTGTCTAAAGTGCTCAAAAAGATACCTATCATAGAATCTGATCAAAAATGTCTCCCATGTGATGGTTTCAATCCTCACTCCTCCTATAGACTCCTCCTACTACCACCATACCAAGGCATTCTCCTATAAAGGTGAATTGAAATTTGTACCTTTAGATTACTCCCATGAGGACATAATCCAAAGTATAGCTATAGATTCTATAGCCAAGCCTCTACTACTGCACCAACTATAGAATCCCAAAATAATGGTGGTTGGATTCATAGTAACTCTCTAATCTTTTTGTTGATATCTCTATGAGGTCTATCGGGTGGTGGTTCTATCTGATGGACCATGTCACCCTCATGATCACCTTGTACCTCAACCTACCTCAGTGGAGGACTCCTACTCCTCTCTCTAACATATATCTTGCCTCCTCTTGGTACATATACTTCCCCTTCAAGAATCTTATTCTCAGGTTGTACTATGGGTGGCAAAATCTATTGGACTACCTCAATCAAGTTCTAGAGGGCATCCAAAATATCCTAGTTAGGGTTCCATGGTGGTGGTGGAGGTGGTATATCCTCCTATTCTTCCCCAACATGAGCAACTCTATTACCTCTGCCTCAACGGCCAGCTCATGTGACATCGCATCCTACATAATAGTTTGAGTTTAAATGAGTTGAAATGTAATGAATTGAAGTTCCTAGTGTTTATAATATAGCTCTAATACCAAAATGTTATGCCAAAAACCACGACAAAAACACAATAACAATTTATTTTTATTTTTTTTAAAGGTAAATTCAACAAGGTTAACACATGAAAATGTAAACCATCATTGAGTACATTGTAGAAGGGCAATAACATGGTACAATAAGTTTTTGAGTTATAAGGTCTATGTACATAGCTTAGTTTATCTTTATAACACATGAGGATGTAGAGTTGATATTCTATCCTTCTGCATGGGTTCAAAACCCTAGGTTGTAGTGCTATAGGAACACCTAGGTTAGGTTGAATTAGTCAGTTGATTAAAGTATAGTTTCATGTTTAAATGTAACATAATGGTCTAAGATCTTCTATTATGAACATATGTTAGGTTAGGTTGATTTAATACCTTTGTACTCAATTCATTTTGCAAGCTAAATCCATAGGTGTACTAATTTGCATTTATAAGTAATACTAGCAATGCTTTAATCACTTTATCCTTGTCTTCTCTCTCAGGACACCTTTCAACTATATGACCAACCTTGTTTCATGAAAAACAAATAATGGGTAATCTGCCTTTGTATTTATCTTTGCCTCTTCCAAATCTTTTTTCAATAAGTGCTTCAACTTCATCAAGTTCATCATCAAAAGTGTCACTATCACTCTTCACATGTTTTCTTTTTCTTTTTCTAAGAACCAATTGTGACTTGAAAGAAAATTCAATAGTAGCCGGTGTGTAGTTATCAAAATTAGACATTTTAAAAGTAGTAAGTCTACCAATTACATCTTCCAAAGTCAAAGTGTTACATGGAGTACATATCAACTCTTGTATTATAGAAACCCTAGTGGCATATATAAGAAGTATATTTCTTAATACCTTTCTTATCAGTGTTTCATCTTTAATTGTTCCACTTGCACCTCAAATAGCATTGACAACTTCCTTGATTCTTGTACAATATTATACTATGTTCTCACCTTCCATCATTCTCATTTCATCAAATTTTTCTCTTAGGCTCTCTAATAAGGCATTTCCATCTCCTCCATATATGGTCTTCAGTTTGTCCCATATATATTTTGCACTATCACATTCTTTCATATCATCAAAATCAATGTATCTTATAAGGGCTGAAGCAATCTCCAACATTGCTTGATTGTGTTCTTTCTTTACTTTTGGTTGTTGAGTAGTCAAAGGAATAGTTGTTATCTTCACATATTCATTGTCCACAAAGTTTATTATTGCATCACTAATATTGGCTATATGTAGACTCATCATTTTTTTCCATGTAGGAAATTTCTCCTTTTCAAATTTGGTACCTCACTTTTGTGAGTAGTGGTCTTAAGCTTTGAGTACCTTCAAACTTCTCTTAATAAGCACCAATGCTTTGATACCAATTGTTAAAATGTTTAGAATAACTAAGAGGGGGGGCAGATTAATTACTCAAGCTCCATAAGTACCATTTGAACAATCAAATAACTAAACAATATATGTTCTTCTTATCATGTTGTAACTCTATCATTGTTGTAAATTTAGTAATAAAATTAACTAGTACTTCATTGTCCTAAGATAACTAGTAGTTCAAGTGTTGCATTTTATACTACATCAATGAACCCATTATCAAATGTCTCCAAGAAAGAAAAGTTCAAGGACTATAAATTGGTGTAGATCACTAGCCATAGCACAAAGATAATCATGGGATGTATATCATTAACACATAACACTTAAACACATAACAAAAGAAAGAGAAAAGGAGGGATGTGCATACCATTAGTTGGTGTAATAGCTGATATCTACATGTTTTGTGGTGTTGACATTGCAGTCAATAATATATTTTTGATTGTCCTCATTGAATTTGGTGTTGTCATAGGATCTTGAATAGGAGCTAAATAATAAGATTGTTAGGGCATAAAGAAAGCATGGAAAGATTTTATAGTATTGAAAAAAAAGATTACCCAACCATGTATTATCAATGATTATCATCATTCCTATTATATTTAGTAGAAAACACAAGATGGGGATAGAACATGTGATCTACATGAACCACCTACAGTACCCTCATCATTGCAAGGGTGATCATAATTACACAAATAACATTCTAAAAACAAAACATCCATATTTTAGTTAATGACAAAAATGAGAAAAACATATAAACTATTATTGCACTTTTCTATAGTTAAAATTTTCATTAATACTTACTTTAAAGTTTTCATATCGACACAACAATTCCTCCACCCTCACTATTATCTCTGGAGTTTGAGGTTGTATGTTTGAAAAATGTAAAACTTTTGGTCCAATTTTCTTGATTAACTTTATAAGTCTCTACTAATCACCAAATAATTGGTCCTGAGCATGGGGGGTCCTTAGTAGGTTTCGTTCCCACTCTCTGAGCATGCATCTATAACAATAATATTATTAGTATTATCAAAATTACTCTGAAACAGTGAATAATAGAACAACAATTACATCTTTCTTTTGTCAAGTTTTTACAATTACAATGTGGTTGACCTCCTTATGGGTAGAAGAGATATCAATATCATCATCTTCACTCCTATTTGATTCATCCATGTAGCCTTATAAAAAAGATCAAATACAAAAATATTAGTTAAAAAATTAATAACTAAATGGTGTGTTTGAGTCATTAAGTGGAGTTTTCTTTAAATGGTGCATAGTACGTACCTCACTCCCATTATAGTAGTGTTGTTTGTATCTAAGTGATTCAAATTATAATCAATAAGAAACTCTTCCCCTACATGAATGGATTTTATCACACATGTGAATACTCAATTTCCCTCATGTACTTAAAATGTCCAATTGGGTTTCTTAATAGTTGACCAAGTTCATGTACTATTATAAATTCTACAATATAAATTGTTGTTTTTGACCTCCCATCAATGTATATAGTAATACTTTTACATTGATAGCTGCCATTCTGTTGTATATAATTTTCCAAGAGTGTATACCTACGCATACTTTTCTATATCTAATAATATGTATCTAACTTTGGTAATCGTAACAAGTTTCAACATACTCCATCAATTCACAAACTTTATTGTAAGAAACCTTTATGTCATCCATGGAAAATTGGCCCAAACCATGCAATGACTATGATGCACCTCCTTGGTGTCTTTCCTCTCACCATCATAAGAACATGACCCCCCTTTAGCAAGGAAAAATTTCACGTGTTAATTAAATTTCTTTCTGGTATTTTGACCTCTAGTTGATCTCCCTATTTTAGATGCACTACATGTTTCACTTTCCTCTTCATTTCTTATATTTCCCTCACTTGAGGGAGATGCATCTAAAAAATATCTATTTGCTAGTACCTGCACGCCATGAAATAATAGAGATAGATGGTAATGAGAGATGTATTTTGCAATCAAGAGAGATTGTATTAAATAGATAAGTGTATTAAAATATCTATTTACTATTGATAAGTGTATTAAATAGACTAACTATATGGGGTGTATTGACTTATACCTATTGATCCATGAGATTGTATGGACTACTCCTAAAAGGGTTCACCTCTTGCATATGTAATTTGGTTATCTTATGCTAGCTAAAAAATTATGATACTTATACTCAAATTGACATAGTGGACAACATAAAAATATATATACAATCATCATAAGCATCACATATGAATTAAAAAAATTAAAAGGTACATTACAAATTATTTATGAAATGGCATTAGAATTCTATACATAATGAATAAACTTTAATGAAACCATATAAGACAAATATATTTTTATCAAGAAATGAATATAAAATAGATTAAGGATTGATTTCATACCTCTAAATTTGATCATCATCCTTATCATTATTTTCATTATCATCATCATCAATAGAAGTAGCATCATCATCACCATTGTCATGCCCAAAGTAACAGGGCAAAAACACATGATTTTTTTTTTAAAGGTATGACTATGTTGTACACACACAAATCTTTAATGAAGTATGATCATGTTAACGATCAAATGATGTTTACAAGTTTTGAGGTTGCCTAACTAGGTTACAATGTGTTTAGATTTAAGGTCTCCAATTAACTCATTTCAATCCAAGTGATAGTTTGATGATGAGGCTAATTCCATACTAGGGTGGGTTTCACTTCCAAGATCTAGGTTTAAACATTTCATCAAATTCAATTTAACATTTCACTATAATAATTCACATGTAATTCATGAAGACATTCTTTAGTAAGTTTGATAAGCCATAATGTATTGAGTTAAAGATGATTCATTGTTTAAAGTTTTAACTAATCTAGATAGTAAGATTTTGATAAGATACATACATAATGAATTCACTATGTTCTTGCATAACTATAATAAGTTAGAAAAAATAAAATGATATATTGTATGTAGTTCAATTTATCTATAAAATACTATATATTAAAGAACATAAAGCATCAATAAATCATAGAATATTTTATATTATTCAACATCCTCTTTAATTAATAAATATAAAGTAATATATATACTACTTTGTATATTAATGATGGAAGCAACAATAAAATTAAACTAAAACAATCTTAATAAATTACTAAATCTATTTATTCAAATATTAAAGTTATCCTAACTATCTAACTCCATTAATTCCTTTCCTTACCATCTCAGTAATTAAATAATACTAGCTAACCAAAAAAACATACTAAATACATAACTATACTAACCCTAACTAACTATTTCCTAATTAACATTACCTAACCAATCACCCACTTAACATCCCACTAAGAAAATATCCCAACTTTAGCATTTAACATATCCTAACACCTAACCCCAACCCCTTAGCCTTACCCTAAACCAACTTCTACTAACCTTATCCTAACCCTTACTAACTCTAAAAACTAATCCAATTAACCCACACCACTTGGCCACTTGCCAAGGTCCCTCTCATCCCCTATGGTTTCCTCCAAGCTTCGGTGCACTTCCCCAAGAAATCAATGCACTTTCCAATCTACACATGCTCCCTCAAGTGGATCTAGGAAGGTACGAATGGAAAGGGCAGGTGCAGGTTTGACCAAAGCCAAACAAGGCTCTCCTCCAATCACGTTTAAGTGGGGAAACTTCCATGTTAGACTCCTCTAAATGCTTTTAACTGACACAAAATATCATCCTTATGCACTTAAATGCAATGTGCCCACTTCTGGGGAGAGGAGATAGTGGGGTGACATCATCACCCATGTGGTGGATATTTTGAAGTAGTTATGCAACAAAGTTAATTTGGTGAGAATCGGATAAGGTAAGACAATTAGTTTTAGTTTATTAATTTATTTTTAATTCACTTTTAAATTACAAGATTTTCTTTTTAAATGGTATCCAGAGATACTAAATGGAATCAAAATGGAATGTTCTCTATCCAAAGGAGAATTTACAATTTCCACATACAAAAGGCAAAGAGCAATTATTCTCTAGGGTGATAAATTTTCATTCAAGTACTTTTTTTTCTAAGTGTTAGATTTTTAAATACAATTATGTTTATAGACAAGGGGATTTTTTTAAAATTTCTAGGATAAATAATAGCATAATGTTTGATGTTATATTGATGCACTCAAAAAGGATTATTTCTCTTCTCAATAATTACTATAATGCAAATGAAATACTAACTAAATAAATCGAACTTCCTTAACACAATTTGAAATCAAACCTCATAACTTTTGTATAATCATCATTTCATCTAATCATCGTTAATCATATGCATATAATTTGAATTAAAAAGAGTATCATATGAAAGAAAATTGCTCTTTTTTTTTGCAACATACGTGGTCTAGCCACTTTTTATTCATTTTTTTCAATCACATGATTTAAGACTCCATCGGGAAAGAACCAAGGAAGAAAGCCCAATATAATATTCATTTCAAAAACAAGTTTCACAATAAGTTTACAATAGGATCACTATCTTGAGGAGAAGTCTCCAAGAAATTTGAATCAAAATACCAAAATCCTAAATTCTATATTGGCTTCATATCAAGGTAGCCACTAAGAAATTTGCAAATTATATCAAGAAAACTATGGAGAACCAAAAATTGATCGAGAGACAAACAAATTCAACACAAAGATACACACAACCAAATACTCCAATCCTAGGTTTGTACAAAAATTTCATTATCAAACCAGACTAGGGAGAAGGTGGATTTTTCCAAGGTAGAAGAAGTCAATCACAACACCAAAATAGATGCCCCTTCTAAGGTTATAATCATAATAACTTCCATTCTTTCAATCCTTAATTCCCAAGTCACAAACTAGTTTGTACTTGATGAGTAGGGGGTCATATCACCTTATTCTCTCCCTCTCCTCATCATGAAAAGAGACTTTTCAATGCCCAAAGTCCAACTGAAGCCCTCCTCCCATACATGAGCACTTCTTCCCTATCTGATGGTGAGTAATGCCAACACGACCCTTACAGTTTCCCTCATAAAACAAAATGTAAAAACATGAAAAGAAAATAATTAAGAAACCCATCACAATCTCATCCCTTACATGTTTCATCATACATACGAATACACACACATGCAAAAAGCCTACTTAAGCAATGGAAACACAGCATGAAGACACAAACTTGAAGGATTTATAACTTTACAAATGGTTATGGAAATTGAAATTTTGAGAAGTTTTATCCCTTCTTCAATCCTATCTTTACTCTCTCTAAAAATAGAGATTGGGTGAACACTCTTCAACCCTCAAATTTGCAAATAAATAGGCTCCTAACTCAACCACCTAAAAATTACAATAACTCCAGACTTGACTAAGGGCTTCTAGGTTCTTCTAACTTAATCCTATCATTAAGGAAAACTTTATGGTGGAGTATAAACTTGTCAAACTCATGGTGAAGTTCCAATTTTCGTACTAAAGTAAAAATGGGATATTTGGGTGGTCAAAAAAGTCAACAAAAGGGTCTAGGGTGGTGGAAAATGCCCCCAACCCATACATCTACCCCCTAGGCACTTAGTTTTCTTAAATTTTGGTCTCTAGGACTATTTAAGGACTTATTAATTTGCTTGAAATATTTGGACTTTCTAAAAATCCTAGAAATGCAAACTTACCACTAAACCATAATTAGGGTAATTAACCGAGGTTACCACTAATTAGTCTTAGGTTACTAACTTAATCCATCTCAGATTAACATGTTCCTCAGCTAACCCAATTATCATGCTAATATATATATACAAATCACAAGTGTCAAGTGACACTATAAGATCACTATTACAAAATATTATACAATTTATAATTACAAAATGATACACATGTTAAGATTATGATGCAAATAAAATACAAAACAATGGGGTCTGCATCTTTCATTAGACTCAATGCTAGTTTTCACAAAATGTACATAGGTTTGATTTCCAATTCTTTATTAGACTTCTTGGCTAATATCTTGCACATTGAATTCACACATCAGTAGCTTGAGAAAAATCACATGTATATAGTTAAAACTCACTTGGATAATCACATAAATCAAAACACAATCTTTCATATAAATAACTACTATCTAATTTCTACTCGTAGATTTAACCATTAAACATTTGCATAATTAAGTTATTAATCATATTCCTAATCCTAAATTCATTTACTGTACTACATCATCACTATGCATGTTCGTAAAATATTAAATAACATGATTAAGCATCTTAAAGTAAAGAATTACATGACATAAAATAATATACTAATGTCCAATCCATCTGAAAATGTCTCAACATATCGAGTCATAATGTATCAAAATAATAATATATCAATTGTAATATGATGGGTTGGGACAAGGCCTCACAGTTATCATCATTATAATCTTCACCGTCGTCATCGTCATTGTCATCTTCTTCGTTGTCGTCACCATCTACATCATCTTCTACTTCTTCAATATCTTCTTCTTCTATTGCATTATACTTTATGGGCCTTCCTCTTAGATCATGTCTAATAACAAATTGTTAGAATAATTAGAATAACTAAAGGGGGGGTGAATTAGTTACTGAAGTTCCATAAGTATTATCCAAACAATCAAACAATTAAGTAATATTTGTTTTGCTTATCTTACTGCAACTCAGTCTCTATTGTAAACTTCAAAAACAAAATTACTAGTAGTTCATTTTCCTAACATAACAAACTTTTCTAAATATAAATATGCAAGTGTAAAATACTATAAAACATTTAACACAATTTTGACACTACGATTTAACGTGGAAATCCAATTTGAAAAAAACCACCAACCTTTTTCCACTTTTTCACTCTTTTGAAGTGAGCTTTGTTAGTAGCCAACCATGTTCAAGGTTACAATACACACTATCAAAGGTGACCTAATTTAATCACCCTATTAGGAGTAACCTTGTCAAAGGACTTTGATTATTCCATTAGAATGTCACCTTGCTAAATGACTTATATAGACTATTAAGTCCTTCAATGATTGATAGGTCAACCTTTGATTAAAAGGATTTCAACACAAACTAATTACAATGATTAGAAAGAAAAAAATCAGATTTTATATGTATGATTATAACTCACTTTGTAGTTTTAGATCTCTATTCAGTTCATGTGTTGATTCCTTGATAAGCCTTTCTCGTCATCTATGTCCTTGATTTACTTGGAAACCCTTCAATCATTCACCCTTCTCTTCACAAAAAACTTAAGCCTTCGGCTTAGAATCTCTTATCAACCTCAACAAATTTTTTCCCTCTTACTAGAAACACACACAGATTCTCTACTCTTTTCTCTTCTTCACATATCTCATTCACACTCATTCTACCCCATTCCTGTGCATATTTATAAATTTTGGCCCTACACCTCCTTAAATAGGTAATTATTGTCCTTTGTTATTTTCACAATCATCGTAGATCTTAGGTTCGCATTTTGATTCATTAGGTTCATTGTATATGTTCATCTTCCTTCTTTTGTAGAAACTTCTCATAAAATTCATTCATTATGTATCTTACCTAATCCTCTCCTTGAATTAAATGATCCACCTCATCAATCTTATCTTCAACATATTTTCCATATCCCAAGAGATCAACTAAGTCAGCTAGAAATCACGATTTCTCATACACATTCAAAATATTATCACTCAGCCATCACTAAGTTCTGGCACTCGGTCATCACTAAATTTCTCAGTCAGTACAGAACTTTAAACTCAACATTAATTTATTTTCTTGATCAATACTAATGTTTGGTCAATACTTAATTTTCTTAGCACTTATTGTGGCTCAGTTGACACTAGTGTCACACAGCATGAACTCAAAAGTTCCTTAACCTTTTACTTTCTTTCTTGGTCAAGCTTAATATAAGTGCTCTATATTTACTTGTACTATCAAAACTTGAACATGAACATGATTTAAAGAATCACTATATTTTTTCAAAGTCTAACTAATCAAATGTCCATTGTAGCTTCCTTTTCATAACTCAACCTTTCCTCTAGGTGCTTTTGTTATAAGAAACTTCTCAAATCCTCTTCATCAATCAAATAGATATGACATTTAAATTAGATAACATGTCTCATGAATAGATTTTACATAAATGATAATACAAAAATTATTCCAATTTTAGTTTACAACACAAATGACCAACCCATTTTATGTGGAATCTCTAAGTAAAAAAAAATACTCACATTGGCTTGGAATAATGTAGGGCTCATCCCCAACTGGCTCAAATGACCTTGTATTAATCATTGAAAATCCATTGTCATCTTCAATAATAGTTCTATCAAGACCATTTTGTTAAATTGTAGCTAGCACCATTTGATGATGAAGATAACTATCTTGAAGGAATTGAACTCAAACTCAAGTATATCATCCAAAATGTCATAGTATCAATTTTGAGAATCTCAAGGATGTAAGTCATTTATAGATGAAATATTGGTCACCTAAAAGATTCCACTTATCCCATAATCAAAAATTTTACTCTTTTTATCTAAATTTTTGATATAAACTTTATGACCATTGCACAACATACCCTTGTGGTGTTTGATCTACAGTAATATGTCAAACTGTTAGAATTCTTTAGAATAACTAAGAGGGGGGGGGGGGGGGGGGGGGGGGGGGGGGGGGGGCGGTGGGGGGGTGTGAATCAGTTATTCAAGGTCCAAATGCCCTAATAATACTTTTTCACAAATTATAGTGAATCCACAAAATTTTCATCCATCCAAGCTTAAATTAATCATCCTTAGTAAATTACAGTAAATCAACATGCAGAGATAAAACATACAAGATCAACACATGACACAATGATTTACATAAAAACCTAATTTGGGAAAAACCACCAGTAACATGATACTTGATTTTTACTCTTCTAAAGTGATGCCCTGTTAAAAGCTTGCCTTGTTAAAGGCTTACAACACACTGTTAAATGTGACCTTGTTAGAGGATTTCACCATACTATTAGGAATGGGCCTAGTCAAAGGACTTTAGAACATTCGCTTGGAATGTCACCCTGTTAAAGGATTTACAACATGGCTATTAAACCAACCTAAGTCCATAGGATTTAAACTAACTGTTACAATTGCTAGAAAGTAACAATAATGGCTTTTCAATCTGATACAACTTACAACATATCTTACAGATTTCAAATCACACTTTAGCTTAATCCTTTGCTTGGCATTAATCACTTCAGCTCTGATAGCTTGTCATCTCAAGCTTCATCTCCTTGAGTCTTCTTACTCATCATACCAATGCAATCATATTTGTGGTCATCTGTTGAAGTAGAGTAATTGTGCTTTCTTACTCCTTAGCACCTCCTTCAGCACTTTATGCTTTCATGCTTGACCTCTCCTCTCTCTTAGCTTCGTGACCTTGTTATTCCTTAAATAGAAATTTGGATTGTCTTTGTCGTTTGATTCTCCCTCTCCAACTTTAGGGTTTCAAATGGATTAGGTAAGATACAATGTATCTACCCCATATCTTGCTCTTTTCTAGAAACTTCATCTAGAGTCCAGTTGTATTCTTCAAAAATATTCTACATGGTGTTCTGTGCCACCAGCTCATCACTCTTATTTTCTATTTAATTCACAGAATTCAAGATAACAACCTTGTTAGCTTGAATCTTTGATCTTTGAAATAATGCAACAACTCAGCACTATTGGTTTACTGATGCTCGGCATCTCTATGTTACTTGGCACTTGTATTTGCTCGACACCTAATCTTCACTCGGCATCTGATCTTTACTCGACATCTAATCTTTACTCAGCATCTGATCTTTACTCAGCATCTGATCTTTACTTAGCATCTAAAGATCACTCGGCATCTGATATTTACTCAGCATCTGACATTCACTCAGCACTTGTTGTCTTGACTCGGCACTTGAAGATCACTCGACATCTAAAGTTGAACTTGCTCGGCTTCAACTAGGAATCTGTTTGGCACTAACTTGCTTGTTCGGCTCTCTCTCTCTAATGAACTTAGTTAGGCTTTACAAATGACTTAGCTAAAACCTTACATCTTTGATATGTTTC
Source organism: Cupressus sempervirens (assembly GCA_028749045.1). Classification (NCBI taxonomy): domain Eukaryota; kingdom Viridiplantae; phylum Streptophyta; class Pinopsida; order Cupressales; family Cupressaceae; genus Cupressus; species Cupressus sempervirens. The sequence goes on along the minus strand of CM053791.1, from coordinate 734,027,823 downwards.
AGTATGCCCATTCTCTGTGTCTTAGAGTATGTCATCAATACACTTTTTCATCAATGGCTTAGTTGATCCTTGTACTTCATTAAAACATCATAACTTCAACCTTTCTCTAGGTGTTCTAGTTACATCTTATTGATTGCCTCCTCCTTGTCAATCAACCAATTGATAGTATTTGGATCACTAAAACAATTTTCATTCCTGCAAGTAGCAAGTTTGACATCAATGACAAAACAATGATTGAGAACATTATTTACCAGTTCCATTACTTTTTATGTATGATCTCTTCAGTAATTTTCAACAATCTCCCTCATGATCTTTTTCAATCATTTCCAAAAATGTAAAAAAAATTGCATCATGCATTGATAAACATACGTGTGATTAACAAATATATACGTACATGGAGATCTCTTAAAGCATATGTTAAATCTATTTTCCTTTATTTAACATTGGAATCTCCATTACAATGATCTTATTTAACTAATAAAGACATGCCTTCCCATTTTAATGTGAGATAAGAATTTTGACATCATTCAATCCATACCATCATCCAATCTTGATTGATTGCAATATACAAATATAGTGCATCCCACTCTCGACCAACTATACAAAAAAATAGATGGCTTATAAGCCATCTATTTTGAAAATTTAGAATTAATTTACTACAATAACATCATAAAATTTATGATCTCTCACTTTTCTCAATTTACCTTTCCCCATCAAGTACTCCCCTTCAATTTGTTCAATGGGGTTAGGATCCCAAATGCAATCTATATATATCTTTTCTACAAGCTTAGGAAGATATTTAGTGACATACACCATAGTCTGGTATACCATATATCTCTCTAACATAGAACCCTCAGGATATGTTCTTTTTCTAACCAATGCCTTCAAATATTTCAAGTGCCTCTCAACCATCCACATTGATCTGGTGTGTACAAGTCCACATAATTCAATCTCCTCAACTTGGTGTATAAGGTAGTGTTCTTATGCATTTAAAAAAGATGAAGGTGAACACATTTTTATTTCACACATTAGATGAGGAATTATTATCTTTCAATCTTCATATCTCCTTTATATATTTATGTAGAAAATGGACACCTACAAGACATTCAAGACACAAAAAACATATAAATCTGAGACTTCAAAAAATAATATACAATAGATTACAAAAAATAAAATCAAGAATATAATAAATATATAGAAAAAAGTGAATAGATATCATTGCTTACCTCATGTATTTTCAAATATCATATATCAATTGTTTGATGTTATTGTTGAAGTTATGTGGGAGAGATAGAGGTAGCACATACTAAAACAATTGTAAGGTGATTATCTCATTCTATTCAAAAATAATACAATGAAAGTACATGCAGTTTACAATATATTTTAAATACAGATGAACATGACTTACCTTGATGGAGGTATGCCAATCATGTATTTTTAACCCTGGCCTAAATTAACTTTTTTTTGTTATGAGATTGCTTATGCTCGTAGCGAATCTTGTAGAAATTTGAATTTTCTGAATGACTTCCTTTATGTCATCCCTTTATTTCTCTGTTAATAATAAAGGAAGGACACTTACATTAATCTAGTCTCCATCATTATTCCAGTGAGTGAAATTATTTAGTGCATTTTTGGATTCATGAATTTTGCTACAAATTTTGACAACTTTTTCTTTGTCATGCCTTCCATCCAATATTTTCCAAAATGCCTCTATTATATTCTTTCCTATATGCATTGTATCACACAAATGCACAATTTGTAGCTTTTTGTAGTAGGGAAACCTACTGAATTATCTAGGATAGTTTTTTAGTCCCTTTTTAAGGTGATCAGTAATGGCTTGATGACCTTTATGATCATCAATTACATAATAATTAAACAAAACACAATAGAAATATATAAATTACAAATATAAAGCATTTGGTGGAATGAAAATACCTCCAACTTCCATAGGTGAGGTGTCATTCTTCATGTCTTTGATGTAGTCTCTTCTTTCTCATACTTCAATACTTATGATCCCTATGAAGGAAGTGCCTATACTCATCAAACACTTTCTTTAATAAACTTTTTGAATGAAGAGATTCCATGTTTAGACCACAAACTAGAGATGAAAATTTCCCCTTTGTTTGAAGACTTACAAGATAATAATATAGTTGGATTATTAATGTTAATTTTAATAATTATAATTATCATGTGCAAGTTGAATTTGCTATAACACACTGTTGTCACTTAGGTTTGCACCCTTGTCCAAAGCCTATGCATGAGGACAACCTAGTGGAACATGAAAACAACCTCCAAGCTATGGGACTTGAACTATGAGTTTGAGTCTCCAGAGAAGGGTGGCTTCCTCTTACTATCAAGGTGCACCTGACTACTCTTGGAGGGGAAAAGGGAGAAGGAGAGCATGAAGCAAATCTACCTAATCTAATCTAAAGAGGTGATGCACCAAAATAGAGTGTTCAAACCAATCTCTGCCCATACATGCACTATCGAACCAGAATGAAACCAAGGATATACACATTCAGACTTGGTTTAATCTAATAACCACATACAGATTAGAGAACCAGAGTGAATGATACAAGGAAAGAGAAGATTCACTTATACATCATTCACAAGCCAAAAGAGATACAGTCATGTAGGTTACAGATATCCACAAAACACTAGTGGAGGCAAATAGTTTTTTTCACTTTCACGCCAATGGCTTAAGGAGATAAGGCAATATGTCATACAATTCAGAGGCATAGGTGAATTTACACTGGAATTACAGAGCAATGGCAGAGAACAATAGAGAATGATCTGACCTTAACAAAATCTACAAAAGTTTCCTTTATAGTTCAGGCATAACTGAGATCTCTTCCAGCTAAAGTGACTTCACAGCTACCTGCCATTAAGTTCTGCAGAGAACAATCAAGGGGAAATCTAATCTAAATGTGGATCCAGACACAATGATTTGGAATAGGGCCCTGAGAAGATAGAAATGGTGCCATTAATTGTCCTGGTCAGGTAGATGGGTCAAAATATGGGTGATGGAGTGTTCCTCTTGTTCTACATTCATTTCATGGTAGTTAGGATCGATCATGAAGATCAGATTGCGCAACAAACCTGATTCCTTATCATTTTTGGTGCATGAATAAGCAAGGTCAGCTAGTCAACCTATTTCTATAAGGAGGATAGACCACATGGACCAACAACTTCTTTCTATTTTTCCACCTCATGAAAGTCCTACATAGTTGACCATCTCTTTCATCACTAACCACGCCAACTCCTCAAACTCCAGCTATGATGATTTCACTAACTGTCAGTCGTTAACTGTCAACCTTGGCCAGGCTTGCAAGACACATCTCACCAAGGCACTATATCGCTATGGTTAACATTCTTACAATTCTCAATAGCGAGATAGCACCCATTGTTGATCTTTCTTAATCTGACAATCATGGAGACTCATCATATTCCATGCTTTTCTTTTCAACTTTTGGGCCCACAAAATGCTATCAACACACCTGGTATCTACCTGGCATAACCTGGCATCATCCTTGAGGTTCACGAGATAACACAGGCCCACCTTGCATGTGTCACTAAGGCACTATGTCGCTATGATATATAGTGTGCAACTTTTAATAGCACGATAACGCCAACCATCAATCTTCCTAAAATTTAACGATCGTGAAGACTCATCGTAATCCTATGCTTGTTCTTACCCAGGCCCATCACACCTGGTGCCATCTCGGCAACTGCACCACACTCAAATGACACTTGGAAATCCTTGGCACACATACCTTGGCAAGACCTGGCCCCCTGATCCACATGGTGAAAGGGCACTATGTCATTATGGTTAAAATTCTCACAGTTCTCCATAGCAAGATAGCGCCTGCCGTAGATCTGCCTTAGATCTACAGTGGTCCACAAGACTGTACAACTGCATCTCGAGCTGGCTGAATGGACTAATGAAAAAATGCCATTGTATTCTGACCCATCTAACAACTGCCACTAAGGACGAGATGTACTATCACTTTGAAGAAGGTTGGGCCCATTACATCATCTATGCCACATGTTGTCGAGGCATTATGTCACTATGGGTATCTATCATGCAACTCTCAATAGCGACATGATGCCAATCGTGGATCAAATTCACATCTACGGCACTCAAACTCTTTGCAAGACTGCATACGTAGTTAATTGGATGGGCCAATAAGATCTGCCTGCGTACTCTAACCTATCTGATAGCTACCATGAAAGACAAGCCACCTATTCATCCTGCAGCCCACAAGACAAAAATGGACCCACATGCCACGCGATAGAAGGGCACTATCTCGCCAACATATCCATCGTGCAACTTCCCATGGCAAGATAGTGCCGACCGTAGATATTCTTTAGATCTGACGATGGAAGAATTGCAGGTCATAGAACATATTATAAGGTTTGATCAGGTATTTAAAATAATATTAACTCTGCACACTAGCCGTTGGCAAGTAAAACATTTGAAATTTGAATCTTGGCGGGGCATAAAAAATGATAACATTTATGGCGACTCACAAGGGATTTTAGCCTACTATGCATAAGACCAGTGGCCTAAAGCATCCATTGGGCTACAGAGTCAAAAAGATGCAGATCCTATGCATTGTGAAACTCTAACCCTACTTCTGAGAGAAAAACCCAGAAATCTTTGTCTCTACAACTGGAACCAGAGACCAAAACTCCCTGCAATCTTCAAAATTTTGAAAACCTACTATCTCACAGAGAGACAACTCTATGCTCGTGCACTTCTTGGAAAATAGGGAACCAAAAAGAACAAAACTAAACCAACTATATACATGGAACCCCAAACCCTATCAGAAACATGGCTTAAGGTAAATCCCATTGACTGGGATGGGCAAAATCTCACCATTAGGCCTGCTTAACTGGAAAGCATTAGCCTACTTGCAACTAATAATTAGATAGGGACCACTCCACAATGCATCAAACTTTGAGTGTCTTCTTGGTTTTGCCCTATCTGCATCCCACTTCAGAACCAAATCTCCCTCCCTTAAGATCTTGACCCTAGCCTTCTTGTCAAAACTCTTCTTCACCTGCTACTGGTGTGCCTCTAGGGTCTACATGGCCTAATTTCTCTTTTCTTCTAGCTCCAATAGTTCTGCCATTCTCACTATCATGGCATCATCCTCAATCAACTCCAGCTGATGAGCTAGTTCTAGGGCTGGGAACTCCAATGAAATTGGAAGCTTTGCTTCTCTACCATATACCAACACAAATGGTGAATTCCCTATTGATCTTTTAGGTGTTATCATGTCAGCCCACAGTGCAGTCTTCAACTTCTTATGCCAATACCTATGATTATCCTCTATTGTCCTTTTCATGATCTTGATTAGGTTCTTGTTGGATGACTCGGCCAAACCATTACCCTGAGGATAGTAATTTGAGGATGTGCTCATATAGATATTATGATCCACTGCCCATGCACAAATCTGAGCTCCAACAAAAGACTTGGCATTATTTGAAATAATGGTTGAAGGGGCACCAAACCTGGTCACAATTCCATCAAGGAACTCAACAACTAAAGATTCGGTGGCATCCTTCAATGCCACTACCTCTGTCCACCTAGTAAAGTAATCTGTAGTAGCTAAAATCCATTTGTGACTAGAACTGGAAGGAGGATTGATAGGGCCTATGAAATCCAACCCCCACTGAGCAAAAGGTTGATCCACCTGGATAGGATGGAGGGGAAGAGCTACAAGTCTTTGTTTGCCAGAGAAGAAGGCACATTTTTCACACTTCCTTACATACTTATGACAATCATGGAACAGAGATGGCCAGTAATAACCAGCCCTCATGATCTTCATTATAGTTGTTCTAGCCGAGAAGTGGCCACCATCAGGGCCATCATGAAGTTCCTTGATCATTCCTTTAGCCTAGTTTATATCAAGGCACCTTAATAGGGCTCCATTAAAATCCCTTCTAAAAAGGATATCATCAACTATGACATAAGGAATTGACTATAGCCTATACTGTCTCTTTTTAGCTTTGTCTAATCCTTGAGGGTATCCATTCCCTAATAAGAAATTCTTCATGTCATCCATCCAATTCCTTGCACCATCATTTCTTACTTCTTGTTCTTCTGTTAATACCATGACAACTTCTTCATCAGGCTCTTGAGATGATAACATTTGCTTACACAATCCCTTACCTCTTACCAGCTTAGTGACCTAGATATCGACATCATACTCCATAACTCTTGTAATCCAACCAGCTCTTTTATCACTAATATCTTTTCTCAAAAGGAAATCCTTCACACTGGCATGGGGTACTAACAAATGAATCTTGTTATGGGATAGGAGGTGTCTAAATTTCCTTAAAGCTTTGATGACTGCAAGGGCTTGCTTCTCTACATAACTGTACCTATCTTCATACTCCTTAAGCCCTTCACTAAAGAAAGCTATGGGCTATTCTTCGTTCTTGTCATTTTTTTGGGTCAAGATAGCATAAATGCTTGACTCACCACCTAAGGTATAAAGAAGGAAATCCTTCTCAAATTTTTGGTTCATGAGAGTAGGGGTTGAGACTATGGCTGTCTTGATCTCTTCAAAACTTTCCTTCCCTTCCTTGGTCCATGCAAAGACCATACCTTTCCTAAGCATAGATGTAAGAGGTTTCACCATGGTAGCAAAATTTGGGATAAATCTTCTCACAAAATTTATCCTTACTAGGAAACTTTGTAGCCCTTTCTTGTGTTTAGGAAGAGGGAGAGAAAGTATTGCTTTTGTTCTCTGTGGATCAATGCTTAAGCCATCCTTAGATACAATATGCCCTAATAATTTTCCTTGGTTAGTAGCAAAGACACACTTGCTTGGGTTAATGGAAACCCCAAACTCTCTACATCTTAAGAATACCTGTTTGAGATGATGAAAATGATCATCTACATCCTTTGAATACACAGTGATATCATCAAGGTAGACTAAGACAAACTTATCAATCAATCTTTTGAAGGCCATCTCCATTGCCTTCTAAAACATAGCACCTACATTGGTTAGCCCAAATGGCATCTTACAATAAGCATAGGTACCCCATTTAGTGGTAAATGCAGTCTTGTACCTATCAGACTCTTTAACAAGCACTTGATTGTAACCAGAGAATCCATCAAGAAATGAGAATCTCTTTGAACCACTGACCTTGGACAAAATTTTCTCCATAGAAGGAAGGGGATGGTGATCTTTAAGGGAAGCTTGGTTAAGGTCCCTAAAGTCCACACACAATATAATTTCCCCATTCTTCTTCCTAACAGGGACAAGGTTCGCTACCCATGATGCGTGTTTGATAGGAAAAATTATGTGGGCCTCAATCAATTTGGATAGCTCCTTTCTCATTAAGGGTTCAATTTTAGGATTCACTGGTCTCTGTTTTTGTCTTACTGGCTTTACATCATCAATTAAATCTATGGTATGCTAAAATAACCTTGGGTCGAAACCATTTAAGTCATCATATGTCCAAGCAAATACATCATTAAATTCTTGACATAGATGAATAAAATTTTCTTGTTCAATTTCAGAACATACCTTCCCCATGTTCAAGGATTTTCCATTGGCAACCATGACTGGAGTATGATCACCCTCATCAGCAGCTAGGTTCATGGCCCTGCCCTTGCTTGATCATCAAGATTAAAAACACTCTCTAAAGTAATGAGACCTTTAGGTAGCTTGTTAAACTAAGATGAATGATCTAATCACCATACTGATCTTGCAGTCTTGACTAATTTCTTTCTAAAAATTCTGCCTCATTCTACAAGAAGCTGACAATTTTCTCATCAAACTCAAACACCTGCCAGTGGGTGTTATTGTCAGGGATGGCAGGCCTTACCACCACTCTGATTTGTTGTGTCTTCTCCTCCTCAAGATTCCTTGGCACATCATAAGATGCACCTATTGTTGCAACTTTATCAGCATGTCTATTTTCTTTTCTAGTGATGCTTTGGATGTTAAATGCATTGAAAACCTCAAGCAAATCCCAAACTCTATGTTTATAAGACTTAAGCAAGACATTTTTAGTGATATTCTGATTTCTCACTTGATTAACCACCAACTCACTATCTCCATAGACCCTTAAGGCTTGAATTCCTCTTTTTTGAGCAAGTAAGAGACCTTAGATCAAGGATTCATACTTGGCCACATTATTGGTGCAACTGAATTGGAGCTTAAAGGAGAAGTAATACCTTATTTGTGCAGGGGAAATTAACATTACACTAGCTCCTGATCCATTTTTATTCCTTGATCCATAAAAGTACATACTCCATATCCCACTTTCATCTTCTTTAGCATCCACAAGATTGGGAACTAGGGCATCCTTTTCCAATATACAATATGTACTGAGACCTGTCTCGAGGATCTCTGACATAGGGTCAAATTGATATGTGTCAGCCCACTCATCCAAGAAGAAATTAGGTATCTCTGCCAGGGGAGTGGTGGGATCCTTCACTATGTCATTCTCATCCATCTCTAGAATAGGGCAATTCATGTTGATGGGGTTGGGGGTGTAAGATTCAATATGATGGAGGGCTTGAGGCTCTGCTCTAATTGAATCATTGGCTCCATATCTAGTTTTAAAAGACATATATGACCAATCAGAAGATATGAAACCACCTATTTGGGCAGTAAAGTCTCTTGATAGACAGATGGAAAAATATGGCTTGACTTCAGCAATAGAGATATCTTTGGTTACAGTACAACTAGGGCATGCATGTAGGGCCATCTCCACATTCCTAAGGATCCCTACAGTCTTGACAGTACTACCATCCAAGTGTAATACATCCCTAACAATGGGCTCATATTTCATTCCCAAAGCATTAGCAACACACCTAGGCATCACTGAACCACTGGCCCCTAAATCAATCATGCAATTATGGACTAGTTTGCCTCCTATAATTAGGGAAATATAGAATGGAGGAGGTCTAACCCTTTTACTTGTTTCTTCCTCCCTTGATGGTTGTACTAGGCTTGTGGCACTTTCCATGCTAGATGTCTAATCCTTTGGTTTAATTCTTTCTAACTCTTCCTATAGCAATCTCCTTTGCATTGGTATAGTAGCAACAGCATCCCACATGGAGATATTCACATTTGTCTTCTTCATTTTCTCTACCACACTAAATGGCATAGCAGGTGTTTTGGTAGAAACCTTGGGGGCTGCAACTATATGAGGTTGTGATGGGATGGCCTAAGGATCACTTGTATCATTTCTGCCATGGTTTTTCCTTTACTGTTGAAATGCACTTGATTGATTATTTGCTACTTGCTCATGAGGTACTGTATTCGAAGTTGAGGCCTGATTGGGAGGAGGAGGGACAACATCTTCCATAGCTCTTCTTTTGCTTCTAGTATTATGAGCAATGGAATCCTGATTTACATTACAATGTTCCTCCATCTGATGATTCATAAAAGAGTAATCACCCTGTCTTTGCATATCTGAGGCATCCTTAAATTGGTCCTCCTTGTATGCTTGTTTTGCTGCAGGTTCTTGGACTGTCAAGGCCAAATAAGATTCAGCCTTCTGACACATACAATAGGCATAGAAGTAGTTATAGGAGGGACAAAAATCTTGATCTTGAGCCATATTTTTTTTATGGACTATGGCCCTACTTTGGTTTACATTTGAGGTTGAAGCCTGGCCACCCTGCCTACTCTGATCAAAAGAATGGTTCCAATGATTAGGATTTGGAGGCCTACCACTATTTGGAGTTTGATATTGCAATTGATGAGGCTTACTACCTTGAGCTTGTTGTCTTTCTAAAGTCACCACTTTGTTGCTCACTTTCTGCATCATAGAGAAATTATCCTCCAGCCTCCTTCCTTGGTCTTCTAACTTCCTCCCTTGATCTTGCAATCTTTTATCAAGGTTCTTGTCTCTTTTGTCCATGTTCTGCATCATATATTGCATCATCTCCTTGATTTCATCTATCCCATGTGAGGATGTGGAAGCTTGAGGGACTGGAGTAAAAGATTGTGATATAGAAGTTGTGGGAAGGGGAGCCATTGCTGGTTGATGATTTGGAACATCAGGGAAGAAAGGCATAGGAGGCCTTGGAGCTAACTTACCTCCTTGTATCAAGATGTTTTCTACCCTTATTGCTATGTCATAAGCGTTAGACAAGGTATCTCCTCCCATAGTTTGGATTGTAGTCGCAATGTCACTGTTAAAAGCTCTAAGGTAATGCAAGAAGGCATTACCAAGGGTAGGCTTCACTGAAGTAGGTATTCTATCCCTTGTCTTTTGGAATCTATAGTTAAAATCAGTCATACATTCATGGGGGGCTCTTTTTATAGTAGTCAATTGCTCTAAAAGTGACAAATAGTCACTCTTATCCTCAAAATGTTTGCACAATCCTGCTCCTAATCCATCCTAATCTATTATAGAACCATTAGCTAAACCTCTATACCATTGTAGTGCTTTTCCATTAAAGGATGAGGCTAGGAGCCTAACTGCAACATCATCCTCTGTAATGCCATGGATATTGCAGACATTTGCAACCTCTTGAATGTGTTCTGAGGGGTAGATAGAAGTTTCATCAATAAATTTTGGTATACTTTTGAGTGCAGCTACTGGTATGTCATGTCTTTTGGCTAACAAGAGAGGGCTCCCACCATTAAAGGTGGCAAAAGTATGAGCTCTAGGCAATGCCATATAGACAAGTGATCTATTGATGCATGCTGATGGCAGTCTAGGCTGAGATCTAATAGCAAGAGGAGTAGAGATAGATCTTGTAGGTGTATTTGTTACTACTGCGCTCCTAACTGGTGATAAGGATATTCTAGTCTTCCTTCTTCTAGGGTTTGAAAGTGAAAGCTCTTGGTATTGAAAATTACCTCTAGAAGATGTCCTTGTCTCAGCTCTGGGCATGAATCACTGCAACTTTGGTCTGGAACTAGATATGTGTTTGAAGCTCAGAGTCACCAAGTACTTTGAAGAATGAGCCTCTTGAAGGCTTAAACACCAAAGTCAATACTATCTCTTTAGTATTAATCTTGAAATCTTCCCTTTTGACACTAGTAGACTTGAAAATTTCTGAATGAGTCCCACCGAGCATACCAAAAACTATTGTCACTTAGGTTTGCACCCTTGTCCAAAGCCTATGCATGAGGACAACCTAGTGGAACATGGAAACAACCTCCAAGCTATGGGACTTGAACTATGAGGTTGAGTCTCCGGAGAAGGGTGGCTTCCTCTTACTATCAAGGTGCACCTAACTACTCTTGGAGGGGAAAAGGAAGAAGGAGAGCATGAAGCAAATCTACCTAATCTAATCTAAAGAGGTGATGCACCAAAATAGAGTGTTCAGACCAATCTCTGCCCATACATGCACTATCGAACCAAAATGAAACCAAGGATATACACATTCAGACTTGCTTTAATCTAATAACCACATATAGATCAAAGAACCAGAGTGAATGACACAAGGAAAGAGAAGATTCACTTATACATCATTCACAAGCCAAAAGAGATACAGTCATGCAGGTTACAGATATCCACAAAACACTAGTGGAGGCAAATAGTTTTTTTTACTTTCACACCAATGGCTGAAGGAGATAAGGTAGTATGTCATACAGTTCAGAGGCATAGGGGAATTTACACTGGAATTGTAGAGCAATAGCAAAGAACAATAGAGAATGATCTGACGTCAACAAAATCTACAAAAGTTGCCTTTATAGTTTAGGCATAACCAAGATCTCTTCCAGCTGAAGTGACTTCGCAGCTACCTGCCATTAAGTTCTGCAAAGAACAATCAAGGGGAAATCCAATTCGGATGCGGATCCAAACACAATGATTTGGAACAGGGCCCTGAGAAGACAGAAATAGCACCATTAATTGTTCTAGTCAGGTAGATGGGTCAAAATATGGGTGACAGAGTGTTCCTCTTGTTCTACATTCATTTCATGGTAGTTAGGATCGATCATGAAGATTAGATTGTGCAAAAAACTTGATTCCTTATCATTTTTGGTGCATGAATAAGCAGGGTCAGCCAGTCAACCTATTTCTATAAGTAGGATGGACCACGTGCACCAACAACCTCTTTTTATTTTTCCACCTCACAGAAGTCCTACATAGTTGACCATCTCTTTCATCACTAACCATGCCAACTCCTCAAACTCCAGCTGCGACAATTTCACTAACTGCCAACCGTTAGCTGTCAACCTTGGCCAAGCCTGCAAGACACGTGTCACCAAGGCACTATGTTGCTATGGTTAAAATTCTCGTAGTTCTCCATAGCGAGATAGCTCCCATCGTTGATCTTTCTTAATCTGACGATCATGGAGACTCATCATATTTCATGCTTTGCTTTTCAACTTTTGGGCTTGTGTAACACTGTCAACACGCCTAGTATCTACCTGGCATAACCTGGCATCATCCTTGAGGTTCACGAGATAACACAGGCCCACCTTACATGTGCCACTAAGGCACTATGTCGCTATGGTATATAGTGTGCAACTTTCAATAGCGCGATAACGCCAACCATCGATCTTCTTGAAATTTGACGATCGTGAAGACTCATCGTAATACTATGCTTGTTCTTACCCGAGCCCATCATACTTGGCACCATCTCGACAACTGCACCACACTTGAATGACACCTGGCAATCCTTGGCAAGACCTGGCCCCCTAATCCATGTGGCGAAAGGGCGCTATGTCGCTATGGTTAAAATTCTCGTAGTTCTCCATAGCGAGATAGCGCCTGTCGTAGATCTACCTTAGATATACGGTGGTCCACAAAACTATACAACTGCGTCTCGAGCTGGCTGAATGGACCAATGAAAAAATGCCACTATATTCTAACCCATCTGACAACTGCCATTGAGGATGAGATGTACTATCACTTTGAAGAAGGGAAGGCCCATTACATCATCTATGCCATGCATCGTCAAGGTGTTATGTCACTATGGGTATCTATCTTGCAACTCTCAATAGCAACATGATGCCAACCATGGATCAAATTCACATCTATGATGCTCAAACTCTTTGCAGGACTACATACTTGGTTAATTAGATGGGCAATAAGATCTGCCTACGTACTCTGACCTGTCTGATAGCTGCCACGAAAGACAAGCCACCTGTTCATCTTGCAACCCACAAGACAAAAATGGACCCACATGCCACATGACAGAAGGGCGCTATGTCACTAACGTATCCACCGTGCAACTTCCCATGGTGAGATAGCACCAATCATAGATATTCATTAGATCTGACGATGGAAGACTTGCGGGCCGCAGAACATATTATAAGGTTTGATCAGGTATTTAAAATAATATTAACTCTACACACTAGCCATTGGTGGGTAAAACATTTGAAATTTGAATCTTGGCGGGGCGTAAAAAATGATAACACACACCAAAAAAATTTGTTAGCTCTTGGGCATAATGTATTGTTTATACAAGCATTGCATGAAATTGAAATTGTCTTTGTCTTATTGATCTAGAGATTTTATACAAAGTGACTCCATTCTATAACTCCAAAAAATCATCGAGAAGTAGCTCAATATGTACATTCATATCTTTAACTTTGTAATTACATAGTTGAATAAACAACAACATTAAATAACTTTATTATTGTGACCATTCTACAACAAGATTTATAAGTACATGTAGATAACTTTAAATGATAAAATACATGGAACAATCATTGTCAACATAATATTTTCCCTCTTTATTGACATCCATGGAGGAATGTTATTTTTGATAATAAAAATGGGCAACACCAAGTAAACAAATCTGATTTTTATGAATGGATTAACATCATTTGCTTCTAATGAAATCTTGAGATTACAAGGTTGCTACTTTTCTTCTATGTGCATAAATTTTTATCCATACACAAGCATTTGAATGATGTCATATTTTTAATGTTCCTATTATAAAATAAATCATTAATTAAACTTTTATTAATGGGCTAATTGATTTAATATATCTTGGATCCATTTTTTTATTTCTATAGTTTGTGTTGTCATTGGCTATCTTTGTACACCCTCAAAAAGTTTTTGCCAATAGGTATTTAAGCATGGCTTGTAGGTAGTCTTTATGTATGAATTTGTATTACTTCTTTTACTATGAATTCCTATTGGATTTATGGATTTCTTCATCATTTTGGAAGTGAAAGATCTTCCCTATTTGGGCCATGTGCTTTTAGTGGGATTCAACCCTCACCCTATTTTATGGTTGCATGTAATACTTCACTCAGATTTGTCAAATCAAAGCACCATATTTTAGTAATTATTAATTTAAAGGATTATTTGTATACACTCTTTGTTTGGTTTTATTTCATGATCTATAAGTTGTTGGCTTTCCATTTGTACTCCATTAGCTATTCACAACACCTAGTACACATTATGTGCCCTTGCATAGACCATTTGTACAACCTATTTTTCCCCATTCACCATACGGTCTACACTTTCCTATATACTACGGCCAAAATAGTCCACCATATGGCATATTTTTCCCCCACTTTACCATACAACCTATATCGTACGGCCTTTGTCTTCTCCCCAACAACATCTATATGGCCATCCCTTGCATATTGTATGACCATTCATAGCTACCATATGACCAACATTGTTGTATACAATCCACCCTATGTACAAACATCTTTGCCCCTTGCCACACTATACAGCATAGAATCACACGACCTCCATTCTATTTCCACGTAGCAAAAGAAAACCATTTTCAAAGGAGATGTTAGTAAGGGATCTTTATAGTGGTATCAGAGCCTCGATCCTACCAACATGTGGATAGTGAATGAGATTTTATAGCTAAAAGAGAAGAAGAACCCATTCTATTGATAGAATGGCTATCAAAATAGAACTCACACTTACTGAACTTGTGGCACTACTAAGAGAACTTGCAAGGAATTAGGCATAGATCAATGATACCCAGCAACTCATGGAAGAGATTCTTAAGAAGTTGGTAGACAATAAAATATCTAGTGAAAAAAATGGTCACAACACAAACTTGGTGTCGGGTAAAGAAAATCATCATCCAGCACAATCTTGACCTTCTATACCATCTTTTTCTCCATAGATAAAGGCACCACCTAGAGGGAAGTAGCTAACCTTTGAAGAAATGCAAGAACAATTGAAAGAAGATTGGGAGAATGCAAATTTGGAGGAAGATATATCCTACAAAGATTATGCAGATCTGAGAATGAGGTATTCGGGAGGCAAAAATAGAGGATATTTTACTGATGATCTTAGGAAGAAGTTGAGTAAAGTAAATATGTCACCATTTGACAAATCTAGATCCATATCTACACAAGCATAGGTAATGAAGGCAGATACTTACTTCTAGCTTAATCCCATGCTAGAAGAAAAAGCAATAAATTTGTGGCCTTATACTTGAAGGTAGTTGTACATGAATGGTGGCATCATGGCACCATCACACTAAGGCGTAATCAAATAAATACCTATGCAGAATTCATTGAGAAATTGATAGATTGATTTTATGGTAAAGATCTGGAACTCAATTTCAAAGATTTGGTACAGCTAAGGCAAATTGGATCGGTTGACCAATACATTGTGAAATTTTAGAAACTCTCTGTTTTGGTCATAGACATTTATGAAAGAAGACAGATAGTTCTCTTCATGGATGGACTAATAGAACCATTGAAAGGTTAAGTAAAAGGGTTCAATCTGGCCACACTTTTGGATGCCATTGAGAAGGCAAGAAGTATGGCATCATCATTACCATCATCTTCATGAATTTACTCACATTCTAAATAGCTGGTGTTTCCAAGGAACAAAGATAACAATCCTCCACCAAGATTTTTGTCATTGGATGAAGCTACTAGACAGGAGCTCCAAAGGAAGAAACTATGTTTCAACTGTAAAGGACCATGAGAACCTGGGCACATATGCCTCAAAAAAGGAAAAATATACTACATTGAGGTTGTGTCCAATGATGAGGATGAACAAGAAGATATACCCTTCAAAGACAACTAACCCCACAAGGACACCAAAATGGTTAGTTTGAACTGTATGGAAAGAATTGTAGCATTGGTACATCATAGAGGAACTATTGCCCTTACTGGTAACTTGAAGTCCATGGTGTTTCATGTATGGGGAATCCTTCAAGGACAAAGGGTTATGGTGATGCTCGATAGTGGGGCCACTCTAAACTTTGTAAACTCATCTCTAGTGAAGTGAAGAGGTCTACCTATGGAGATGCACACAAGATTCTAAGTCAAGGTTTATGGAGGGACTCTTCTGCCTTATACACACCTTTTTCCTTAGCTAGGTATCACAATGGAAAATCACACGGTTACCAAGGATTTCTTCGTAGTGGATCTTGATGACATGGAGGTTAGTTTGGGCATATAGTGGATAGAGACACTTGATGAATACACTTAGAACTTCAAATAGATGGACTTCACTTTTTTTGTCAATTGAAAGAATGTTTTTCTTTGTAGAATGGTAAATGAGGGTCTGAAGGAAGTTTTTACACATTGGATGGAGGCAACAGATACCTCCTAGGATAATGATCTCCAAAATATCTTGAGTGATCATGATAAAGTTTTTATAGACATTCTTCCTAGCATACTGCCTCATCGAGGGTTTGAACTTACTATTGAGTTGGAAGTAGGAGCCAATCCGATCATAACCACACCCTATTGCCATCCCAAGAAATTCAAAGATGAGATTGAAAAAATGATTCAGGAATTTCTAGAGAAGGTGGGATCCATCCCACCTCTAGCTCTTTTTCATCATCAGTGGTATTGGTTAAAAAGAAGGATAGGACAATGCACATGTGTGTGGACTATTGTGCATTGAACAAAACAAAAAACAGATATCCCATTCCAAGGATAGGTGAGTTTTTGGATGAATTACATGGCACAGTCTATTTTTCAAAAATAGATCTTCATTCCAGATACCACCAAATCTGCACGAGGGAAGAAGACATGGAAAATATGGCCTTTTATTATCACTACAAGCATTATGAGTTCCTGGTCATGTTGTTTGGATTAACGAATGCACCTGCTACATTCCAATCATGCATGAATCACATCTTTAACAAATGATTTATAAGTACTTACTGGTATTTTTTGATGATATTCTTATTTATAGTAGGACATGGGAAGAGCACCTGAAGCATCTGGATGAAGTCCTAAGGATCATGAAGGATTGGTCCTTGTTCACCAAGTGATCCAAGTGTGAATTTGGTATGATAGAAATATTGTACCTAGGGCATGTTGCTAGCAAATATGGAGTTCAAGTTCATTAGAAGAAGATTCAAGCTATCCGTGATTAGCCTCCCCCAAAATCACTCACGAAATTGTGAGGATTTTTCAGACTATGTAGTTATTATTAGAGGTTCATTATAGGATTATCTCATCTCGGTGCACCCTTAATGGATCTGACAAGGAAGGGTTCTTTCCAATGGAATGAAAAGGCACAACTCACTTTTGATAAGTTGAAAGAGGCAATGAGCACTTGTCCCATACTTGCATTATGTAATTTCATTCAACTATTCATTCTACAATATGACACATCCGAAGAATGCATTGGCTCGATATTAATGCAAGATAGACACCAAATATCCTATGAAACTAGGAAACTTAAGCAAATAGAACACTTATATTCCATTTATGACAAAGAGATGATGGCCATTGTACATGCACTAACCAAGTTCTGGTAGTATCTTGTGGGTGCTAAGTTTATCATTCGTATGGATCACAATAGTTTGAGATATTTTTTGGAGCAACAAGACTTGAATGAGAGGCAACAAAAATGGGTAAGAAAGGTTTCAACTTTTGTTTTTGACATTGAATATGTGAAAGGAAAGAATAATGTGGTTATAGATGCTTTGTCCAAGAAACTCGCCATCTGCTTATTGACCTGGATTTCAACTGACTAGAAAGCACATTTGTTGGTATAATATTCCAAAAACACATTTTCCTATGAGCTAATGGATGGTAGCACCCAGGATAATTGATACAAAGTGGTGGATGACATCATTTACTATAATAATTAGATATTTTTAGTGTTGGAATCCAAATTAAAGCAAAAAATCTTGAAGGAGGTACACGACTCACCCTTGGTAGGACACCCAAGCTTCCTCAAAACTCATAGACATCTTAGGGAGAGATTTTCATGGAAGGATCTTAAAAGAGACATATTTCAATATGTAAGAGAGTGTGCGGTTTGACAGCAAAACAAAT
This sequence comes from Cupressus sempervirens, assembly GCA_028749045.1. Lineage (NCBI taxonomy): Eukaryota > Viridiplantae > Streptophyta > Pinopsida > Cupressales > Cupressaceae > Cupressus > Cupressus sempervirens. Next base: position 734,009,653 of record CM053791.1, on the reverse strand, counting down.
CTGAACATACTCTACCTATTGGGTTATTACAACCTCTACCAATTCAAGAACAAAATTGGGAAAGTATCTCAATGGATTTCCTTATTGTACTTTCCAAGGTGAATGGAAAGGATTGTATTTTTGTTGTGGTTGATAGATTGAAAAATTACACACATTTCTTCACCATCCCCTTAGGATTTCAGGCCACACAGGTAGCTGATCTATTTTTTAGAGAAGTTTTTTGTTTACACGGGTTACCCCAAAACATTGTCAGTGATCAAGATAGAAAATTTATCAATATCTTCTAGATAGAAATGTTTCAACTAGCCAGGATAGAATTATCACCAAGTACTAGTTATCACCCTTAGATAGATGGACAAATGGAGATTGTGAATAAGTGGCTCAAAGGTTACCTTCAAAACTATGTTTCAGCAAAACAATAGGTGTGGGTCAAATAGATATATTTATGAGAATATTGTTACAAGACTACGTACCACATGTCCATCGAGATGGCACCATTCAAAGCTCTATACAAGTACGAACCCCTTTCCTTCATCAACATAGTTTTGGGTGGCAATCATGTAGCGAGGACAAGGAACTAGCTTTAGGAGGGATAGTACATCCTAAGATGCCTAAAGGAAAACTTACAATGAGCATAGAATCAAGAGAAGATGTACACCGACAGACAATAAATAGAGAGTAGTTTCAAAGTAGAAGACTTGGTCTATCTCAGACTCCAGCCATACTGGCAATCCTCATTGAAGGAAATGGGAAAAGAAAAATTGAAGCCATAATTTTATGGCACCATTCAAAGCTCTATATGGGTATGAACCCTTTTCCTTCATTGATACAATTCTGGGTGATAGTAGCACACTGAGGGTGAGAAACTAGCTTTAGAAGGGATAGTACATCCTAAGATGCCTGAAGGAAAACTTACAACGGGCATAGAATCAATAGAAGATTTACATCGATAGAAACTAAATAGAGAAGAGTTTAGAAGTAGGAGACTTGGTCTATCTCAGGCTCCAACCATACTGACAATCCTCATTGAAGGAAAAGGGAAAAGAAAAATTGAAGCCACAATTTTATGGGCCTATGATGTAGTTTGTCTCATTGGTGAAGTCTCCTATGAGATGGAACTTTTGGAGGGGAGTTGTATTCATAACATTTTTCATGTTTCATGCCTAAAGAAAGCCATGGGATAAAACATCACGATAGCCACAGAGCTTTCATCACTCAATGAAGGAGGAAAACTCATATTGGAACCAACCAAAACCATAAAAGTATGTGAGAAGACTTTGCAGAATCACATGGTGAAGGAATATTTGGTATGTTGGAAACACTTGCTATTTGATGATGTGACATAGGAGGGTGAGCACATTCTATAGCATCCAACATTGCATTTTCTTGAGGACAAGAAAAATTTATGATGGGAGGACTGAAATATTCCCATTATAAAATAAATCATTAATCAAACTATTGTTAATGGGTTGATTGATTTAAGATATCTCAAACCCATTTTTTTTTGTTTCCATAGTTTATGTTGCCATCAGCTATCTTTGTACACCCTCAAAAAGTTTTTTTCCGATGGGTATTTAAGCATGGCTTGTGGGTAGTCTTTATGTATGCTTTTGGATTATTTCTTTTCCTACAAATTCATATTAGAATTCTGGATTTCTTTGTCATTTTGGAAGTGAAATATCTTCCCTATTTGTCTCATGTGGTTTCAATAGGATTCAACCCTCACCCTATTTCATGGTTGCATGTAATATTTCACTTAGATCTAGCAAATCAAAGCACCATCTTTTGGAAATTATTAAATTGAAGGATTATTTGTGTTCAATCTATGTTTAGTATTATTTCATGATCTATAAGTTGTTGGCTTTTTGTCTATACTCCATTAGCTATTTGCAACACCCAAAACACCTTTTGTGCCCCTACATAATCTAGTCATATGGCCTTCTTTTTCCCATTCACCATATGGTTTGCACTTTCCCATATAGTATAGTTAGAATAGTCCATTGTATAGCCTTTGTCTTCTCCCTGACACCACCTCCCTACACCATTTGTATGGTCATCCCTTACATACCATACAACCATTCATAGCTATAGTACAAAAACCTTCATAGTAACATATGGCTAGCATTGCAATGTATGGCCCACCCTATATACGGATATATTTTCCCCTTGCCACATTGTACACCATGGAACCATACAACCTCCATTCTCTTTGCACATAGCAAAAGAAAATCATTTTCAAAGGAAACATCGACAAGGGATCTTTACAACCTCAACTTCTATTGTGTACATGGTAATCCATAAATTGCACCAAGATGTTGCACCTGAATAATCATTGTATACGTGGAATAATGGGCATGTAATAAAGAACCTTGCAAGGCACCTTTTTTGTTATTCAATCTATTTTAAATCTACTCATATGACATACAGGGCATTCTATTGAGAATTCATGTTCTTTATAATATATAATATGGTCATTGGGACAAGAATCTATTACATGGTACTCCATTCCAATAACTTTCATAGTGGAAAATGATTATTGATATAAGCAAGGTAGAATATTTGATGGTGGTAACAGAAACTCACCTATCAATCTACACCAAAAGCATAAGTTATTAATAATAACAATATTAATGGTACATGATTCATACTTGTTTAACTATAATCACATATAATGAGACATACCTTAACATGCATGACATTATTATGTTGGATAAACTATTCATCACTTTCAAGTTCACCATCAACAAAATAGAAAAGAGAAGAGTTGTTTGGGAGCCTTCCTAAAGAGGCTTGTATGCCTTCTCAAGTAGAGGTACATTATGAACAACATTGAGGTCATCATCATCAATATGATTAGTTGCACTTGGACTAAATGTGGCACGGATCAATGTATTTGTACCATCATCTTCAATTGTGTTTTCTAGCATATGATTGTCATCTTCCTTGGGATTATTATCTTTACCTTGGATATTAGCACCTCTATGTTCCTCCACTTCAAGAACCATATTCTCCTAATTTTGGTGGGCCATTTCATGTACTTCCTATGGAGATCAACCTATATAAAATTGATGAACATCAATAAACTATGATCATGATCTCATAATTTGGGGATTACATATGTATATAAATTTTTAAAATAATATAATGAACAACATACTAGTAGATGATAGTCATGCTCCCCTTCAATGTGACCATTCTTCCAACAATGGCTCTTAGTTGTTTTGGTTAGTAGTTTTCTATAGTTTAAGCCCTTACAACGTTTTTAGGGACAATAACATTAACCATCACCTTTTATTTTCAAGTTAGACCACAATCTAGTAAATGTCTCCCTATTTTCTTGTTCACTTATATTATATGATTTTATCCTAGACCTAGTTATCTATAGATATTGAAAAGTTAGTTACAAAGGAAAAAGTAGATTTTTGCATACAATGTTTGAACTACTTAGAGATATTATTTACAAAAACACACACATCAAAATTTACATGAAGGATAAGATTTTTTGAAATAAAAAAATTGAGAGGGAATACTACTATTTGTACAATACACATACACATATAACAATATATAAAGATATTGTTACAACTATGAAGTCTACAAAATGCTTCCTATTTGCTTGAAAAATAAATATAGAGGAAATTAAAAGATCTAGATTCAATTAAATTCCATATGAAACAATGAGTCTAGATTCACAATTAAAGTCCTTATACAGGAAAACACATCAACATGTACATGAAGGTTTGTATGTTTTGAAATAAAAAAAACTTGAGAGGGAATACTACTATTTGTATAGTACAGATATACATACACATATAACAATATATAAAAATATTGTTAAAACTATGAAGTCTAAAAATGCTTCCTATTTTCTTGAAAAAGAAATATAGATTCAATTAAAGTCCATCTAAAATAATGTGTGTCTAGATTAACAATTAACGTTCATCATCATCAATTATTTTCCTTGCATAATATTCATCAAAGTCTTCAACAAATATAGAACCATTAGTGAGATTCACATTCATGATCATATTCTTCTTCCTCTATATCAGATGAATTCTCTCATTCTTGAATATAAAATTCATGCAATATATCATCAAGTGACAATTTAATTGTGTCTTCAAGTGTGTCTTCTTTCCAATAGATAGCTTTTCAAACATGTAGCATTGATCAAGGATGTGAGTTGGGTGAAAGTTATCCTTGAAAAGCTTGAAACCTTTAAAATATCCATACCATATTGGTGTTTCCTTGTCCAAGCATGCAACCATTCAAATTGAGATAAGTATGGGCTATATAGATTGAAATATCTCACAAATCATCGATTTATTAGATTAGTTTGACTGGACAAAATCCTAACTTTAACCAAACATGAAGAAAAGGTGAAATCATTTGGGAATTCATAATGATCAATTGGAAATGATCTTACAAAGAAATAATGAATCTTTGATGCATGATTATTCAACCATTCATCTTGATCTTGGATAGCAGGGATTTCCTATATAGCTACACTAACTTCATGTAAGAGAGCAGTGTCAAGTAGAGGTGATCAATTTATTTTGTTCATGTTAACCAGATAAGTTTTGATTTTTTCACTAGTTGCCCATGGAGAGTGATTATATAACATGAAATATTCCTCAGCAAGTTTTGTACTTGCATCTCCAAATTGTATGCAGTGTTGATCATATTTAACAACTAATGATAATGTAACCTGTGGTTATAACTTCCATATTGAAATAGGTATCCATCATAAAGCACATTTTCCCTAATGATGTCGTATCATCCCCTATTTGTTAGGTTAACATAAAGACATAAATTGTGGGGGATATAAATTGTAGGAAAAAATAACTTATTTAGTATTATTTTACTCTTGTTCATATACACATCAAAAATCTTCTCACTACTACATACTCCCCAACTAAAAATGATATAGGGACTTGAAGAAGGCAAGTGAAATAGGGGGAAGTTGAATTCTAGAAAATTTTGCTCTATCTTAAACTTATAAGGCATCATTTTTTATGTTTAGCAGTAAGGGGTGTCAAACTAATGCACAATTGAGGAGCATTTTCTCTATAATATGTCTATATCATACAAAGTAGACTTCACACATTGACACCAACTTCTTAAGGAATCTATATAGTTCCTTATTTCTTACACTTTCAATGTAGGCAAAGAAAAATCATACAATAAAAGTAAAAAATTCCATATCGCCACAAGTACTTTTCAATGACGAAAAGTAAATAAAATAAAATAAACTTTTCATTTTCAGAGTGAAGAAAATAGTTGAGAACCTGGAATAAATTGACTACCAAGTGATGAAGAAGTGATTAACAAAGTCCTAGTACATGCACACCCTGCCTAGCTTCCTCTAAACTTTCTACAAACAATGGAAATCCATACCTACAAGAAGCAAGATCGTCTATTGAATACTCATGGTACTATTTAGAATAGATATAAAAAGAAAACTAAGCATATCATTAAGGAAATTAAAATAATTATGAAATGAACATTCTTGGTAAGTTGGAAAAAATAACTGATGGTATAATAATTTTCATGTGTATTCCATTATGTCTGACATAGGAAAATATTTTTTAAAAATGTTAATTATAATCTCAAAGACAATCTTTGATTACTACAAATGAATATCTATAAAGTTGATTTTGGCTAAATGCATTCATATATGTACTTTTAAGTTTGCAATGAAACAAAGTAGAAGGGAAGATGAAAAATGCATAATAATATAGCGAAACAAGAACCATATACAAAAGAAAACTATAGTGGACTCATAATTATCATAACCAAGATTCGTTAGGCATTTAAGTAAGAAAAATAACTTAGGTTTTCTCTCTTCTAATTCATTAATGAAAATAGATTCATAACTTACACAACACCATGAGAATCTATAGCCATGACTAACTTATCTATATCCATCAATAGCTCAATTTTCATTATGTAAATCCTAAACATGCATTTGGTCACCAATCCTCTTGCTATTGACATGGTATCTAAGAGTCACACAGAGAAAAGAGGATTTAATATTACTACTATGATATATCTAAACCGAATACTCATATCATTAAAGATAACTTTAACAAAATCAAGGAGAAAAAGAAAACAACAATAATTTCATCTTGATTTTGAAGGACATGTGAATTGCATTTTTTGATTTTGCTTCCATTAAAGCATCCTTAGGGAAGAATGTTTAAGAAGATCATAATAGAAAATGGTTAGAAGTTATTCATTGTTAATAAATTGAGATAATATGTGAAGTGGAATACCTATGATACAATAAATATCTCTTTGACAATGAAATACCTCTTCTACAGGCAACAAGCTACTCCTTTACAATCAATAAGCTCACCTCTAAAAGCGGTGAACTCTTCTTTCAAGGGCAATAGTTGATCTAATTGGAAATATGATAGGAAAATTACAATAGTATACTAAAGCTACAAAATAAAAATTACATATCATATTCAAAATGTACTTTAATATAAAATTAATTGTCTAATAGAATCAACTAGTACATTATTATGCATTCAATAACCAAACATACCCTCTTTCCATTTTAAATAGTGCCAAAATATGGTTTTCTTTGTTGGAAGAGTATGTTTATATATCATTATCATTAAAAGCATCACCATAGAACAAGCCTGGTGTGTGCATGTGTAAGAAAAATATCACCATAGAAAAGTTTTTTTGTGTCAGAAGTGGGTGCATATGTATATATTATTATCATTAAAGGAGGAGGAGGAGAGATTTTGGTTATGTTGGGGGCTATTGAAATATTCTCTTATGATGTATCTCAAAATCCTAAGAGAGATAATCTGTGTTTATGTGAATACGTGTGTTTTAAGTAATGGTAGAAAGCAAGTAAATGCAAAATTAGGTCATATTGGAACATAAAGGAGTTTGTGGGGGCTGTAGCTAAATTTGATAAAGGATTATTTGGATTGTCAATTGCATGATCATATAATGGGAATGAACAAGCCTAGTCCTAGTTATTACTTATGATTATACTATAGTCTACCTCTGCATAGTATAGTGTGGCATAGGAAATTGTGACAAATTGATCATATAATGGGCATGAACATGTAAGGCCCCTTCCCCCAGTACCATATTATAACCCCTAAATAACACAAGTATGGTCAGAACTAGGAAGCATAAGGAGGTGAGATGTCATGACTTTATCTCTCATGCATAGTATGTGAATTATAGACTATTACCATACACCTCATGATAGAATGATGATTAGCAGGTTCCAAGACTTAGGTATTTCATGATTGGCATCCTTCTTATTGATATTGGACCTAAGATCTTATTAATACTAATATTCATTGTAGTCATTATTGTCATAAGTATCGTATTCAAAATTTTATCAAGTTGGTAAGCTAAGACCCTATGGCATAAAGACTCGAGATGTTATAACTTAGAAAACTATGTCGATGGATTCATAATATGTTATGATCTATTAGGATAGTTTCTTTAGGAGGCCATTGTGAAAAGATGAATTAATACCCAACCTTGTGAGTACTAATTATAATTATAAATAGAAATTATTATCAATTTAGAAAAAGGCCTACTTAGTAGAGCTCGACATGTTGTCAAAAGAATAAGGCAATTGTTGTACAAGTAGTATTATGTGGACAGGCTATAGTGAATGACGATTAAGATGAAGATATAATATATTGACTAATAGATATAATGAGTATACCTAATGGCTGATCTTGAACCTATATAGACATGATTTTGAAAACATCTTGATTTCCTGACATTAGTGATTTTAGAGACATATGCCTTATCATGTAATATCTCATAATGACAATGAGATAGTGTTAGTAATCAAACTATAGTTAATTGGATCAAGTTTAATAGTTGAGATGATCACATTTTGGTGGTTTTGACCTAAGGTATGTAATTAGAAACAATTTCCATGTTGGCTGGTTTAGAAATATAGATCCAACATTTCATCCTTTTGATAAGAAATGGATTAGGATGTGGTTCAGAATGTTAGTTGGATCATTTGATTAGAAAATTAATGTTCATATGCAGATTCTGACATTTTAAAGTTTCAAAAAAAAACTTTATATGAAAATGATTGAGAAATAAAATTTGATTATGACAATAAAGTATGTTAAAATTGATTATGATGATGTGTAGATTTTGATATTTTAACATTTTGAACGTCTTATTTGAAATGATTAAGTAAAGGAATTCCATTGAATTATGTTAATATGGATTACGTAACATTTAAATTTATATGCATTTATGGTATATATTTTATGACCTCATTCGACTACTAATGCTCATGTTGAATGTGCAGAAAGTGGAACCATGGAAATATTTGAGGAGAAACAAGTTTCAAACCTATGTGAACACAGTTTGACCCAGGCAAACCTTTGGAAGATTCAAAAGCCTCATTGTGATGTAGTTTATTTCGTAAATGTAAGTTGTCTTGTGTTTGAAATTTTTAATCTCAAAGATGCATTAGGGACATGTCATGATGATGTAGAATGTGCTTTTATGTGTCACTTGACACCTGTGGACTTTGTGTGTTAATGACATGTCATCTAGGGTTTTTGTCATGGTGGCATTTTACCCTTAAAACTAATTACCTTGTTAATAAGTAAGTAAACCCACTTGAGAAGGGGTAGGATGGCTCACAATCAAAGGAAATTCGAAATTGGACTTGGCTAGGGTTTTGAGGGGGCATTACATGGTCCCAAGGTGTCTTTTATGTAAAAATGAGCTACCCATATGATAGTATAACATGTTAGGGACCTAATTTTGACCATGATAATGCCTAGATAGCCTAGGGGGGACCTTTACCAATGCCTTCTTCCATCAATTCGAAAATGGAGTTGTCAAATGTGTTCTCTTCCATGTTTTCACTAAGTCAAATATAGAAAACTTAGGGGGAGACAAGCTTGCAAGAGGAAGTGGCTTAGTGTTTTTGCTAAAATAGTTAGTGGGAAAGCCTTATTAGAGAGTCTTGGACAAACTAGTCGGTTGTTCACCCACTCTCTAAGTTTAGAGATAGTTAGGGTTTTGGGGGGAGGCTTGTAATGCCTCGCCTGGAGATCCTTAAAACAAGGATTCAATATAAGCCAAGATTTTTTTTTTTTTTAACAAGTATGAATACGTATGAAAACATCATACAAGGATCACAAAGATCACAATGGAAGACTTCACCAACAATCTGAGCAACCAATGAATCTCCAAACAACACTACCAAACAAACGATTGACAATGAGAGACACAGAATTGAATTCGAATAGAAACATTCCAAATCCAAAATGTGACACCAAAGGATTGAAGAACACCTAAGAGGGTACCCAAAACACTTTCCAAAAAGTTTGAATCTTACTGAAAAATGCCTGTTGTTTGCATGGACAGGATTTCACAAATGTCAGGCGATACTTTCAATCAACATTGGGTGATACTTTCTAGTATCGTGCAATATTTCCAAAGAAGCAAGGTGACACTTTCAAGGATTGGGTGACACACATATCAAGGGCATGCGATACTTCTCAAGTATCATACAACAATTCTTCAATGAGGGTGCAATACTTGCCAGTATCACACAAGATTTCTTCCCAAGGGGTGTGATACTTTCCAGTGTCGCACGACAGAACTTTAATGGATGTGCAACACATCATTGTATCACCCCATGCTAACACATGGTCATCCAAGAAAATAAGGAAAACTCTCAAAGGACAAACACAAGAGGCAAACTGAGGTCAGAACCTCCACATCAGAGAGTATCGGATCCATGTAGATCAAGGAATGAACACTCGAGTGCATAAACAACAAGATACCACAAACAAGAACGAGAAACATCTATCCATCTAAAACCACAGTAGTAAAAGAACGTATTGGAAGTAACATCACAGTGAATAGAAGTAACATCACAATGTACAAAACAACTAACTAAGTATGTGGTTCCTCCCAACAATCAATAGCATCATAAGACCATCATGGATCCTAGCCATCCCCCGTGCATACCATCCCAAGCCATCGATCAAATCGTTGATACTATTGTAATAGGGATGTCACTAATAAAGCATGCTACAATATAAGCATAAGAAAATCTAACATGCTATTAATAAAGCATAAGATAATCCTTCAAGTAAATAACATCACCTATCACATGTTGATTATCATAATAAGGAAATATAACATGCTAAACCAATAAGCAATAGATAATCCAATACAGTAATTCACATCATCTAGTCATATGCTAAACATCATAATATGGGAATGCATCAAATAAACTAACATAATCTAAACATGGTATACAAGCATTCCAATGAAAGCATAAATCACAATAAAGCATACTCTAGAACCTGAAGCATCAAGTGAAAACATCCAACAAAGGTTGCACTAGGACAAAAGACCATCTTTGTACACCGGTCCCTAGCAGTGGTGAAGGTAGCTATGCCTCCCAACCACATGGAACCCATAGGTCCACACCTACCATGCTAATGGAGATAATGATCCAACCACAATTACACACAAAGAAAACATCCATGGCTAACACTCATGCCAGGTAATATGATGGCTATAACCAAGAACCTAAGATAATGCAAGAAGTACAGGTCATGGTTAGACACTCAATAGGCTACTAAGTAGGGGCTGACATCATGGAGAGTTGCTTGGCATCAACAGGCCCAAGCTAGTATTGGCAGCTACTCTTCTCAATAGAAGGTGCACAACCTAGGCAACAACTCTTCTCAATGGAAGGTGCACAACTCAAACATTTTATTATCTTAAGTTTTATTAACATTCACACATTTTATTTAGTTATCACTTATATAAAACTTCCTCTACCAACTGGGAAATGGACACTAGGCTATGAGATAGAAGCCCCTCCATATGCTACCCTACCCTACCCATGCTCATCTTATGACAAGTGCCTGTGGGCATGCATATTCACAACCCAACCCCAATGATCATAACTTTCAAAAGTACCACAAAAGATTGAGACCTGCAAGTCCTCTGAAAAATGTACGTGCATGTACTTATGTGTGGTGCACCACCATCACAAAGATCATAACAAAAAGACTGGATAAGAACACAATGCAAAATAAAGCACCCAACTGAAAGCAACTCGAGAGGATGGATTCTACATGAATCCCAACAACCAATAAAACCATACATCATGAAATCACTCTACCAACCTCAATCTAGGAGTATGGATTCTACACAAATCCCAATGATGCAACAAGACCAAACATCATGAACTTACTCAACCAGCCTCAATCTGGGAGTATGGATCCTACACAAGTCCTAGTGTCCATGAAATAAAAGCAAAGGTCCAAAATAAACCATAACATCAGGTATACAATCACTCAATCAAACACAAAGTAAGGAGTATAGATGTGACATGCATCCCAATGTAAATACAAAAGTACAACAAAGGTCTGACTAATATCCAAATAGATAATCTAGGTCCACAACCTAACTCATGCCAGAAAAATCTAAGAAAATAGGGTGGCATGCAAAATGAGGTAAAAACCCCCAAATTTTGGAAAATTTCAAAATTAAAACACATTTGGCCTTTGGGTACAAAAACCCCAAAAATCCAAAAATAATTAAGTTCAAACACTGTATGCAAAAATGGCCAGCATAACGGCACAAAACCGCAAACCCTCATCTTGAAAAATAGGAAAATGCTCATACCCGACCAACTAGGTAGAACCAGCAAAAAAAAATGGAGAGGAACACTAGTTCTCAACCTCCAGCCAAATGGCTACCAAAAAAAAAAGTAGAAATAGAGCAGAAATAATAAAACAGGAGAGCCCTACCTCACAACCAAAAGGGAAAAATGGAAATCTGAGCAATAAAATAAAAAGCCGGCAAAATTGGCTGAAAATATCGGCAATTCAAGGTCTCCCCGAGTTGGATCCAATGAGCTCAACCTCACAACGATCCCATACCCGTAGCTCCCACCACTAACAAAATAGTAAATCCTCATGAAGAGGATTTTGGATTTGACTCTCAAACTTTCTAATTCAAAAGTGACAAGTGAAGAATTAAATTCCTTTTTGGATACTTATTCACTTTTTGAGTGAATAATCGATTAGGGAAAATAACCAGCCATCCTAGTTAAACCTCGAATCATCCCAAAAAAAATTAGCCCATTCCTGTAAATAGAAATTCATCTATGGAAAAGCTACCAAAAATTAAAATAAATCAATTAAAAAGCCTAAAAACCCAAAAACACATAAATCTCCTTAACTTTTGCAACAATGTGAACCTCCAAATGCACAGACATGCCCACTAATCTAATCACATAATAAAAATGAGTTTAGCTTTAATAATCACTAAATGGATTAATTTATCAATTAAAATAAGGATATGTTGACCATATAGGGATGACATTGATAAAATATGAATAGTTGAATCACTAACTCCATGTGCCACTACCAGGGATATAAATCTTGCACACTAAACAACATGATCAAGTGTAATTGTGTATACTAACATAGCCAAAGCAATAAATGCATTAAATCACCTAATTTAACCATTTATTTAATTATATCAAAATAATCTATTTACATCACTCACATTCGCATAAAGCATAACAATGTAGGAATGAAGTAAATAATCATAGCATTAAATCCATCACATAACACAATTAGTGATATGTCCAAATACTGGATAACCAGATATCATCATAAAACACACTGTCATCTCAAAATGGCTTTATCATGCAATATAATCAACTAAACAACATAGTAGTCTAACATCTATGATACTAAAATCAAGGTATAACATCTGACCCTCAGGTCATCTCACATGTAAAACATAAGTAGATATCTGCTGCACATAAACAATGAATCCAACATGGACAATCCATTTCTAACTATTTAAGCATTTAATAATGGTTGTTTAAACAACATAAAAAAGCACTTAAAACACATAAGTGAACACGGTCATAAAAATGACTAACCACTGCTACAAGAACCTAGTCTCGTGTAGCATGGTAATAGTACACAGTGCAATCTATGCACACATCTCAGGGTAATCTCAGAAAAACCTCATGATACCACATCGATCCTGGTAACCACTAGCACAAACCTTAGTGAACCATAAATCATATCATAATCTAAAAAATCAGTCATAAGTATAATCAAAACAACTGATACAGAAACATAAATCCAATCATCTCAATGGTATAGACCACTCATGGTCACAATCATGATCCATCACAACAAAAGATCAACAAGGTTGCATCCATTAGGATGACTTACATAAGTCAAATGGGAGAGGCACTACATCATCCTCCCCAAAGACTAGGCTTACTCCTAGAAGCCTACAATCCAAGAATAGAAACCAAAATACATCAAGAACAAATCAAAACTGAGCAAAAGGAATGACTCAATAAACTCTCCACAAGTCAAACCCAAATCACTCAAACATTCTAAAACCATCATGTCAACCCTTAATAGGTCAACCACAATAGAATAGGTGTAAGGTCCTCCAAAAAGGAACCTTCTATGTGCTAGGAAAAACCCATCTAGCCATAAAGTAAACAATACAAGATAAGGAAAAAACCCAATGTACCTCATTCACAGGTGCCCCAAATAAACATGCACCTACCACATGACGCTCTTCCAACAAGAGTTGGAATCATGGGGAATAACCATCCCAAAATTCCCAATAACACTATCATGTCACACATGAGCATCTTTGAATCCACGTAAACTCACCCTTTGAACAAAGAGGATGACGATTTACTAACAAAATTACACACTCTAAAAGACTACTCACCACCAAGTGTAGGAGCACAACACCTCTCCAAGGTACAAAAGCTCAACTACCACTAGGAACTAGGGTTACACAACCCAACTAGACAAGATATCATCTTTCCATAAGGCGACAAGGAATTCCACTAATGGACAAAATCATGTAAAACTTCATACCAACTCTCAAGATCATAACATGTGTCCAACAATACCATGTCCCTCCAACACCATGCTAGGAATACCACACCCAACATACTGCTAAACTCAATCTCCAACCTCAAGTCAATGGTCAATGAGAAAACTTGACTGAGATAATTCTCTTGAAGAAACAAGCTTAGGGAGAAAGAAACTATAGAGTATTAGAATTGAGAGGGAGTCTCTCACTCAATCCCTGCACTAAATCAACCCAAGACGCGTTAGGGAACTCGCAATTCCACCAACCATCAACATACTCCTCTAAAAACACTAACATAACCACGCTAGTCTACTCTCTCAAGAGAGAAAAGGATACAAAGATGTGCCAGAGTCAACACTAAAAAAGGAGAATCTAGACTCATCAAAGAACTGAGTCACTCCTAAACGACAAGGCAACAGCAACCTTGAGCAAGGTACACTAACAGGCTACACTTCACCTCAAGAAGGTGGATCAATGCAATAGGAAACACACAAACCCAAGCATGAATCCCAAAAACTACCTAGAAGATTATGAAGACTAGATAACTCTTCCATTAAGCATAACATGAAGAGTTAAACTTCTCCAATGGCCATAAATATGATATGTCATGATTGAATTCACCTCTACTCGATAAAAGGTACTCAGAACATCGATCAGCAACTCTAGACATGCAAATGAGATGCTTGTTGTTCCCTAGAAAAAAATTTGCATTTGCACAATCTTGTGCGAAGCCTCTCAGCAAACCAAGTGAGAAAATGCAATGAACCAGTTTCTCGCACGAAATTTCAAATCAACACAAAAATTGCCTTCACTCTAAAGGCCATAACTTTCACATTCAAACTCAGATTGACTTCATTCGAAAAGCTTCAAAAAGATATCAACAAGGACTAAAATAAGATAGAGTTTAGAGAGTCCTAAGATCTAAGAGTTTGAGTCACCACTCAAGACAAAACCACATATGCAAAAACAACAATCTTGGTTACCAAGACAAGCAACAGATGAAACATCCAAAACCACTCAAGAACACACATGCCTAAAACAACATAAGACATAGAATGAAAGGTATTTCACACACTAAAAACCATCATTACTTATCTTTCATAATTTCATTAGTTAAACATAACATGAGCACTAATGCACAATGAAATTGAAAGGTTTTCAAAGTAAGGGTTCAAGAATCACCATAAAATAAGTACATATCTTTCAATTTCTTTCAAGAATAACATTTCCTTTACTCATATTTTAAACCATCCAATTAGATTAACAACTTAAAAACTATTAAAGACACACTAGCATGTTCTCCATGATATTATCCCTTATACGTACTACCAAAGGTTTGAGATGAACATGATAGAGTCACAACACACAACAGGGCAACAATTAAAACATATTCAGAATAGTCATCATGAACCAAAAAAAAAAGTCAAAATGGGGAATTGTCAATTCCAATAGTAAATATCAAAAGTGCACATTTCAACAATAAGTCAAATGTGACAACTGTCACAAAGAGAGTGATAGAGAAATTGATGACTAGTCCAAGAAGGAAAATACTGAAAACCAATGCTAGCCCAACAACATGAGGAAAGTACCTCCATCCAAATAAGATAAGGCATTAATCAAATCACATTACATGTGATGACTGAGGACAGTCACACAAGAGGGATAAATCACCACACAATGCCAAGGAATACATCATCCTAGCAATGTTAGAGAACACACTCACACACATCAAGTAGTATACCATCAGTAATCTCATGCAAATGCAAACAACAATAATTTCCATCCAATGCAATATTTAAATATTCATCAATTCAATGCAAATTTCCATAAGCTTAAGAAGTAATTAGATTGGGGACTTAAGTCATTAACCCAAAAGATATAACGCAAGACCTACTCCTTGGTAATGATTCACAATAAACACTCATTTCTCAATGAAAGGAATCATTTCATTACTATAATGATATAACATAGAATCACAAATAAGATTCATTTATTTATTTACAATTAGGAGAAAACAGGGAAATAATGCACCTTACTCCACAAGGAGAACAAAAGAGGCACTCAAAGCCAACACATGGACACCAATCGGTGGTTCCATCCAAAAGGGTCACACAAGAAACCAACCAAACAAGGCACATCAATACCATGTACAAAATGAGGGAAGACTCACTTCCTTCTCCTCACACTAATCTAATTGCATATATTGGCTAAGCAAGTCCATCCCAAGTAGACACTAAAGCAACACAAGATCACGAGCTCTTCTCCAAGACACTCGAACTCAACCAACGCAATAACAACAATATGGGCAACATAAAAACAAATATCCCAATGTTTGAACATGGGCTCTGATACTAGATGTAATGCCCCACCTAGAGATCCTTGGAACAAGGATTCAATACAAACTTAGAGATACTCGTGTGTGGAACACCACCATCAAGAAGATGAAAACACAAGGACTAGATGAGAACACAATGCAAAATAAAGCACCCAACCGAAAGCAACTCGGGAGGATGGATTCTACACAAATCCCAACAACCAATAAAACCATACATCATGAAATAACTCTACTGGCCTCAATCTAGGAGTATGGATTCTACACGAATCCCAATGATGCAACAAGACCAAACATCATGACCTTATGCAACCGGCCTCAATCCGGGAGTATGGATCCTACACAAATCCTAGTGTCCACAAAACAAAAGCAAAGGTCCAAAAGAAATCATAACATTAGGTATACAATCACTCAACCGAACACAAAATTAGGAGTACAGATGTGACACACATCCCAATGCAAACACAAAAGTGCAACAAAGGTCTAACTGATATCCAAATAGATAATCTAGGTCCACAACCCAACTCATGCCAAGAAAATCCAAGAAAATAGGGTGGCACATAAAACGAGGTAAAAACCCCCAAGTTTTAGAAAACTTTAAAATTAAAACCCATTTGGCCTTTGGGTACAAAAACCCCAAAAATCCAAAAATAATTAAGTTTGCACACCATATACAAAAATAGCTGGCATAAAAGCACAAAGCCCCAAACCCTCATCCCAAAAAATAGGGAAATGCTCATACCCGACCAACTGTGCAAAACCAGCAAACAAAAATGGAGGGGAACACTAGTTCGCAACCTCCAGCCAAACGACTACCAAAAATAGAAGTAGAAACAAAGTAGAAATAATAAAATGGGAGAGCCCTACCTTACAACCAAAAGGGAAAAATAGAAATCTAAGCCATAAAATAAAAAGCTTGTAGAAGTGGTCAAAAATCACGGCAATCCAAGGTCTCCTCGAGTTGGATCCAATGAGCTCAACCTCGCGATGATCCCACACCCGTAGCTCCCACAATGAACAAAACAGTAAATCCTCATGAAGAGGATTTTGGGTTTTACTCTCAAACTTTCTAATTCAAAAGTGAGAAGTGAAGAATTAAATTCCTTTTTGGATATTTATTCACTTTTTGAGTGAATAATCAATTAGGGCAAATAACCAGCCAACCTAGTTAAACCCTGAATTGTCCCAAATGAGAACAAGCTATTCCTATAAATAGGAATTCATCTATGGCAAAGCTACTAGAAATTAAAATAAATCAATTAAAAAGCTCAAAAACCCAAAAACACATAAATTTTCTTAACAACTTTCACGACAATGTGAACCTCTAAATGCACAGACACGTTCACTAGTCTAATCACATAATGCAAATGAGTTCAACTTTAATAATCACCAAAAGGATTAATTTATCAATTAAAATAAGGATACATCGACCATACATGGACGACATTGGTAAAATATGAATAACTAAATCACTAACTCCATGTGCCATTGCCAGGGATATAAATCCTACACACTAAACAACATGATCAAGTGCAATTGCATATAATAACATAGCCGAAGAAATAAATGCATTAAATCACCTAATTTAACCATTTATTTAATTATATCAAAATAATCTATTTTGTAATGGGCACCCTGGAATCCCCAAAAACTGAACCAATTGTCGAAATAGATTTTTTAATGCAAATTGAAGATGGAACTAATGCTAAAATTATAGTAATTCTCCAAATGATGAAACCAAGTACAAGCAATGTATTCCAAAGGAAAAACCCCAAGGGAATGACATCTAGAATGTTACAAGAGAGGATGAATATCCCCTATTGCCAAGAAAGATATGTGATTCACACATCCAAGCTCTTATCAAATGTCATTCACAAAAATCCGATCTCAACAATGAGACTATCACCCCTATTTATCATTTTCCTTCACCCTTCTAGAAGGAACTAAAACATTAATTAATTGCAAGTGCTAGAAGCTTCCCCCTTCCAATAATTAATGCACTCTCTAGAAACTCCTCCCTTGCAATACAAAAATTAATTGTGCTTCTAGAAAATTAAATTACTAGATGCTTCCACCTTTCCAATAATTAATACACACTCTAGAAGCTTCTCCCTTGTAATACAATAATTAATTAAATTAATTAAATATAGAGTCACCTTTTAATTTTTAATTTTAATTTATTTAATGACGTTATAAGAAATTAATTTAATTTCCTCTTATGCTCCATTTAGACTTTGGAGAACATGAAGGCTAAAAGTTTGGGTCATTACAGTCCGCCCTCCTTGAAATTGCTTGTCCTCAAGCAATCTCAATCCTATTTGCTATAGCACCTACTCACTCTCCCAAATAGCATCTTCCTCTAGCAGATATCTCCATTT
Source organism: Cupressus sempervirens (assembly GCA_028749045.1). Lineage (NCBI taxonomy): Eukaryota > Viridiplantae > Streptophyta > Pinopsida > Cupressales > Cupressaceae > Cupressus > Cupressus sempervirens. Next base: position 733,991,026 of record CM053791.1, on the reverse strand, counting down.
CACTAAATATTCTTTAATCAACCTAATTCGCAGAGTCCTTTCCCTAGTATCCAGAATAGCCTCAGGAATTAATACGAGCTTTCCATCCTCATCTAATGGTGGTAACTCTGTTGAAGGCACAACTCTCTGACCAATGGCTTTCTTAAGCTTTGATACATGAAACACATTTACCTAACTACCCTCTGGAAGCTCAATCTCATAGGCAACCTCGCCCACCTTGCGAATCACTCTATAGAGACCATAAAACCTAGGCTTCAACTTCTTTGCTCCACTTTTCTTGAGTGATGATTGTCTATATGGTTGTAGCCACAAGTAAACCATATCCCCAACCTCAAAATTGCGCTCTATCTGGTGCTGGTCCATATACAATTATTGCTAATTTTGGGCTTGTTGTATATTCTCCTTGAGAACCCTAAAAATATCCTGACTATCCTACAAGAACTGTTTTACTCTGGGCACTCTACTATCCCCCAAAACCAAATCCATGAAACTAGGTGCTTCATAACTGTATAGTTCCATGAATGGAGTCATCTTGATGGTCATATGATAAGTGGTGTTATAATAGTACTCTCCCATATGTAGCCATTTGACCCAAGCCCTCTGTTGTGCAGTCACATAATTCCTCAGATATTCTTCCACCCATTTATTCACAATTTCTGTTTGCCCGTATGTTTGTGTATGATAACTAGTGCTAGGTGTAATATTTGTACCACACAACCTAAATAGTTCCTACCATAAAGTACTCATGAATTTATTGTGCCGATCACTAACAATGAAACTAGGTAGCCCATGTAACCTGAATATCTCTCTAAAGAAAAGATCGGTCACCTGTGCTACTGTGTAAGTGGATGGAATAGCAAAGAAGTGAGCAAACTTCATCAGTCAGTCAACTATCACATAGATGCAATCTTTCCCTTGTACTTGTGGTAACTTAGTGATGAAGTCCATAGAAATACTTTTCCATTTCCTATCCAAAATGGGCAAAGGCTATAACAACCCTGCAAGATATGTGTGCTCTCCCTTATTCTGCTGGCAAATTGCACACTCCCTGACATGCTTTTGAACATCATCCTTGAGCCCTTTCCATGTAAACCACTCACAGATCTACCTGTAGGTATTAAAAACCCCTATATGTCCAATTGTAGGTGCATCATGGAATGCCTTTAGTATTACCTCCCTAAACTGTGATGAAGGAATCAAATATATCCTACCCTGAAACTTTATCAATCTATCCATCACCATGTAACGATCATCATGTATGGTGCCTGCAATTACTCCAAAAGCCCAAGTGTCCCTCGCATACTCTTCTATGATCTTATTTCTCCAATCTCCTATAATCTCAGTTAGAGCATAAATATGAGGTCTCCAGGATAAAGCATAGGCCTGTAACTTCGTAATCCAATTATATTGTCTATCATTCAAATCACGTTGACTCATGAAATATTTGATGTTGTTGTGATTGATTTTGATAACAAACTTTCCCCCAACTAGGTAGGACTAAAACTTAGCCAATGCATGCATTATAGCCAACATCTCCCGATCATAGATGGAATAGCTCCTCTCCACTCCATGGAGCTTCTTTCTCTTAAAAACAATGGGATGCTTCTCTTGCATCAAGACCACCCCAATCCCATCTCCTGATGCATCATAATGAAGCTCAAATGGCTTTTTGAAATTTGGTAGAGCTAGTACTGGACATGATGACATCACCTTCTTGAAATGATTGAAGCTTCTCTGAGCTGCCTTTGTCCATGTGAAGGCCCCTTTTCTAGTAAGGTATGTCAAGGGTGCAACAATCTATGAAAATATTTTAACAAATCTCCTATAAAATCTATAGAGACCGAGGAATCCCTTAAGCTGTGTAAGATTTATAGGAGTAGGCCAATCAACAATAGCCCTAATCTTTTCAGGATCTACACAAACTCCATCTGCGCTAATGATATGCCCAAGGTATAGTAGCTTAGTTATCCCAAACTCACACTTAGATTCCTTGGCATATAGTGACTCTTTCTCCAAAGTGGATAACCCCATCTCAAGATGTTGTAAATGCTCCTCCCAAGTCTTACTAAAGACTAAAATGTCATCAAAGAAAATCAAGACAAATCTCCTAAGTTGCTCCCTGAATACTTGATTCATGCAACTCTGGAATGTAGCAGGGGCATTGGTTAGCCCAAATGGCGTAACCAAAAACTTGAAGTGACCATAGTGACACCAACAAGCTGTCTTCTCAATATCCTCCTCCCTCATCCTGATCTAATGATACCTTGACCATAGATCAATCTTTGTAAAAAAGAATGCACCATGTAACTCATCAATCAGCTCATCTATTCATGGGATGGGATATCTATTCTTAATGGTCTTCTTGTTTAATGCCCTATAATTGATGCACATGCACATCGTCCCATCTTTCTTCTTTACCAACACTACTACTGAAGTAAAGGGGATCTTACTAGGCCTAATATGCCCTATTTCCAACAACTCCTTAATTGCCTTATCTATCTCATCCTTATGTTTATTAGGATGATGATAGGGAGTAATCATGACTAGTTTGGCTCCCTCCTCAAGCTCATTAACAGGCTCTATCCCCCTGTCAAGAGGAACCCCATGTGGAATCTCGCCAAATACCTTAGTGTTCCTTTCAAGTATCTCTTGGATATAATGGCTCTTGTGAAGTTGGCATAGTCAAAAAATTTGTTGCCCACTCTATGTTATTATGCCAAAAAAGTCTTTGCATTCTCCTCAGGGAAACTACTCTGCAACTCCCATCTGAAAGTCCTCTAAGTACAATAGTTCTTCCCTCATGCTGAAACTTCATTTCCAATTTTACTAAGCTAAGTGCGAACTCTACTAGTGAAGCCATCCATACTATGTTGAGGATGACATCATAGTCTCCCATGTCTACCACATAGAACTCATCTTCCAACTCATAGCCATCTCCAAATCTAATGTGGAGATTAGATATCTTTCGAGTGCATAATAGTTTGTCACCATTAGCTACCATAACTCTAAATTTGGCATGCTCCTTAGTCGGTAGACCTCTCTTGGCTACCAATTGTGCATCTATAAAATTATGTGTAGCCCTAGTGTCAATGAGTGAGATCACTTTCTGCCCTTGAATAGTACCTCTAACCTTGAATGTGATTTCCTTCCAAGCCCCCGTTAATCATGTTGATGAATTCTCATCCTCAAGAATGCTACTCTCCTCTATAGTGCTATCCTCATCTGAATTAGAGTGTTGATCCTCCCTCTCTGACTATGACTCTTTTGCTGAGAAATAATCCATTTGATTTGCCTTAGCCTTGAGAGGACACTTATGAGATAAATCCCAAGGTTCTCTATAATGAAAACATAACTTCTTCTTTCTTAAATCATTCAAGGTGTCATTATCCAACTTATCTCTTTTGGGCTAAGCATCCTTGTGAAAAGGTTTTTTTTCCTTCTCCTTGCCCTTTTTCATATAAGAATCCTTGTGCTAAAATCTGCTCCTAAATGAAGAAGGTGTTAAGTCACGAGCCTTTTTAGTGGCCTCCTGCAACATAGTTGGGTCATGCCTCTTGACCCATCCTTGCAAGGGTTCTGAGAGTCCATACATAAACAACACTACTAACCTCCTCTTTGAAATATCTATGACTAAGATAGCTAATCTCTAAAACTCACTGATATACGTCTCAACTAATCCCCACTGCTTGAGTTGTTCCAACTCCTTAAACTGTAATTTGAGATCCTTGGTATCAAATCTCTCTATGAGCTTCTTAGTGAACTCCTCATAAGATGTGATCTAATTATGTCCCAAGGTTACCATGCCATAGTGCCACCACTCATGTGCCGATCCATCCAAGTGAATAGCCACATACTTTATAGCCTCCTCTTCAGGCATACAATTCAACTGCAAGTATGTATCCATCTTCTACACCCAGGCTCGTGTAGTCATCTTCCCTAAAGCATCATAATAAGGTAAATAAATTTTCCCAACTTTCTTTCTTAGCTCAAGGTTTTGACTTCTTCCTCCTAATCTGGGCATGTGTCTCATCCTCAATCCAAGTAATCTCTGAGAGAAATGTCTACTTGAAACTCCAGTCCACTAGCCTCCCAATCCCTCCTGAACTAATCCTGTAACTCTACAATCTACAATTCATTAATTAGCTAAACTGGATATTTGGATGGGAAGGTGGGTAGAAGAGGTCTCGAGCTGGTTGTTCGAGCTGGGCGTGCAACATGTCTAAAATTATTAACCTCATTTCCATTGTTGTCATGTCCATTGTTACCATTAATGTTGTCTCGGCCTCCATTATCATTGCCCCTATTATTTTTGTTTCCATTGTTGGCATCACCCGGATTAATATTGATGCCCGTCTGTCTAGCCATTAGCTACAACATCATATCCATTTGCCTATTTTGCTCTTGTTGCATCATATCCATATGCCTGTTATACTCTTGTTGCATCATATCCATTCGCCTATTCTACTCTTGTTGCATCTGCTACCCCTCCTCTAATGTACCCAATAACCTAAACATTACATTTTCTTGATATGGATTGGTATTCCTATCATCTTGGTCACCCATACTGCTATCTTGTTCAAAGAATGTCTCCTCCATGTCTATATGACTAGATTGTATGTCCCTCTACACAAATGAACTACCCTGTTCGTTCTGCAAGTCTGAACTCCTAGTTTGCTTTGCTTTGGTATTGCAAAAATTATAAAGCCCTTGTCGCATGCTCAAACATAGATGCTAAAGATCTCCATAGGATGGCAGGACTTATAGCTTTGATACCACTATAATGGACACCCTGGAATGCCCAAAAATTGAACCAACTGCCGAAATAGATTTTTTAATGCAAACTGAAGATAGAACCGATGTTGAAATTATATTAATTCTCAAAATGATGAAATCAAGTACAAGCAATGTATTCCAAAGGCCAAACCCCAAGTGAATGACATCTAGAATGTTACAAGAGAGGATGAGTGTCCCCTATTGCCAAGAAAGATATGTGATTCACACATCCAAGCTCTTATCAAATGTCATTCACAAAAATCCAATGCTCAAAAATGAGACTCTCACCCCTATTTATCCTTTTCCTTCACCCTTCTAGAAGGAACTAAAACATTAATTAATTGCAAGTGCTAGAAGCTTCCCCCTTCCAATAATTAATGTACTCTCTAGAAACTCCTCCCTTGCAATATAAAAATTAATTGTGCTTCTAGAAAATTAAATTTCTAGACACTTCCACCTTTCCAATAATTAATACACACTCTAGAAGCTCCTCCCTTGTAATACAATAATTAATTAAATTAATTAAATATAAAGTCACCTTTGAATTCTTAATTTTAATTTATTTAATGACTTTATAAGAAATTAATTTAATTTTGTCTTATGCTTCACTTAGACTTTGGAGAATGTGAAGGCTAAAAGATGGGGTCATTACATATTTACATCACTCACGTTCACATAAAGCACAACAACGTAGGAATGGAGTAAATAACCATAGCATTAAATCCATCACATAACACAACCAGTGATATGTTCAAATACTAGATAATTAGATATCATCATAAAATACACTGTCATCTCAAAATGGCATCATCATGCAATATGATCAACTAAACAACATAGTAGTCTAACATCTATGATATTGAAATCAAGGTATAACATCTAACCCTCAGGTCATCTCACATGTAAAACATAAGTAGATATTTGCAGCACATAACCAATGAATCCAACATGGACAATTCATTTCTAACTATTTAAGCATTTAATAATGGTTGTTAAAACAACATAAAAAGAAGAACTTAGAACACATAAGTGAACACAGTCATAAACATGACTAACCACTACTATAGGAACCTAGTCCCCTATAGCATGGTAATAGTACACAGTGCAATCTTTGCACACATCTTAGAGTAATCATGAAACAACCTCATGATACCACATCAATCCTAGTAACCACTAGCACAAACCTTAGTGAACCATATATTGCATCATAATCTCCAAAATTAGTAATAAGCATAATCAAAGAAACTGATATAAAAACATAAATCCAATCACCTCAATGATGTAGACCACTGATGGTCAGAATCATGATCCATCACAACAAAAGATCAACAAGGTTGCATCTATCAGGATGACTTATAGAAGTCAAATGGGAGAGACACTACAAGGCTAAGGGAGCTCTTCATCAACTATCATTACCTTTAGCTTGGACCAAGGTTGGTTCTCAAACAATGACCATTTTGTTTTAGCATTGTATAATGAATTTGCAAGTATGGATTGTTGTTGGGGTATCATGTTTTGTTATTGTAATATTGTGTTGTGTTGGATTTGTGCATTGTGTTTCATGCATATTCTTGGTTTTTTCTTCCTTGATCTCCTTGTTTGGTTTGGATGTTGAATTTGTTTATGGGTGTGAAGGCTTCACTCACCCTTTGGAGGGAAGAGAAGCCTTGGGTGAAGGGGTTAGTTGAGCTCAACATTGTAGTTGAGAAAATTTACCCTCATGATGAGGAGTTTTTCTTCTTTCATGGAGTATGGGCTCCATTGAAGCCATATGCCTTTTTTTTTTTTGGAGGTATAAGTGCATGTGTAAGAAGGAGGAGAACTTATGATAGCCTTGAGAGGCAAAAGTGCAATTGCAATTTGATTTTTGTGTTATAAATATGGCATTCTCCTCTTTGAAGAGCCTACCTTCACCCAATGTATTCATGATTCCAATAGTGAATCATTGTGTAAGCCATGGAAGGGATTGTTTAGTGTTTTATGTTGTGTGGATGCATGCATTTGTAAATGTCTTGTGTATATCCCTGTTTGGGCCTTGTTTCCCCTGCTTTTACAAAAGCCTAGGATGGGAGGTGAGCCTCCATAGTTCTTAGTTTTTGTGTTGTTTTGCAGGTTTTGTGAATATGGGCCCTTGAAGAGATTAGGGTATCACCCTTGGCATTGTTGAAAAAGCAAGAAATGTGTTATTGTGTGATTTTATTGACAAAATTATTCCCTTCCATGTCATTTTTTAATGTGGTGTGATGGCAAATCTCCATCTTAATTATATTTTTGTATTGTTATGTCATACTTGCAATCTAGGGATTGTGAAGATGTAAATTGGATCATAAATAGAGATGGGAATTCATAAGTATTGATAGGATGAGATGGATGTTTTCAATGATAAAGTTGGTTTATGAGATAACCCATTTCAAATTGATAATTTTAGCATTCTTATCCCTCATAGGAATTTGTTAAACATTTTTTGAGTCATGTTCATTCTTAAGGCATAGAAGGGAAAAGGATTTAATTATGATTGTTCATGTAAAGGCACTCCATTATGTACTTAGTTTGATAAGTAAATCCATTTAAAGTTTCATTATAAGGATTGTGCTAGAAGTTGTGTTTAAATGGATCTTGGACAAGTGTAACAGATGAAAATGATGTAGCCAAGCAAGTAACTTGTTTCAACAAACTTTAGGGTGTAAGCATATGTTCCAATTTTTCAAGCAAGTTTAACAGCATTGTCAACTTCATATACTCATTTGAATGGTAGATAATGATATCAAAACTAGACATCAAATTTAGGAATTGATAGAGAAAATAAATCTAATATACCTTATGTTAGGAACTCACCATTAAAACTCTAAGCATGAATGTGCACCAATACCTCTTTGGATTTTGTATGGGGTTGGAGAAAATAGTCCTAGGTCTATTACAGACCAATAAAATATTCAAAGAGCATATACCTAGAATCTTTTTGTAAAAATACAATTAAATAACCACTTTAGAGCAAGAGAAAATAAGATAATAATATATTAACCCAAGGACCTATCTAGGTACCTAACACGTGTCTACTCACCTCGGGATGCTATTTAAGACTACACCTTGAAGTGCAATCACGTGAGTGAAAGTGTTTCTCACATATAAAATGGAACCAAATAAAAGAAAATATAAAATCAAAACACTTGAACTAAACCACGAAATATATATATAATAAAATTTACACATTGATAGCTTATATAACCTAGGTGTTATCTTTTAAAGTGAAAAGAGACCATATTCAAACATAAAAAAAAAGTGGGCAATGGTCCCCACTAAGCGACCTTGTCTTTGTCACACTTTGAGCTCATGTGAAAGGGCAATGATGGTGACCCTTTTGATCTGACATAAGACATAACCTTTTTCCTAGGCGCCTAGCAATTAGAAATGTGAAAAGAATTAAACTTTGACTTCCATCCAACCATATCAGACCTAGGGAGGAGGATTTAGGCACATGGGAAGTGGGAGGGGTAGTTAGGTGTTGGGAAAGTGATCCATGTCAAGTCTATGGTGTTTACCTTGGGATCAATGTTGTCTAAACCTTGCAATTAGGTGCATTAGGGGCAGGTAATGAAATCAATGTCTAATCCTTTTGGAGGGATGAAAAAGGGGGCATGTGAACCTTAGAGTTGGAAAATTTTCTTGGGGGAATGCAGATGCTCTAAATGATAGTTAAGGTTGGTGGTGGTTATATGTGGTTATATGTTAAAGTAAAGTGCTAGGAAATGGGGATAGTTAAATAGGAACTTAAGCAAATAAATATAGGGTTATAGATACTAAATAAATTAATAATGTTGGGATTAAGTGTAAGATTGTAGGTTAGCATAAATGTATAGGTGACTAGTAAGATTGTGAACTAAATCATTATAAAATCATGTGTTAAGTACGAAATGTTAGTTATTAAATGGGTTATTTACTTACATTTTGTGTTATAGTACAAGGGTAGTGTTAGTAATTAGGAGGTATGCATTTAAATAAAGAATGGATTAAAATAATCGATAGCACTAAGTGATCATGTTGCATTAGATAGAGTTATCTTGAAAACACATTAGGTTGAATTAATAATGAGATCATGGAAATATTAATAGTAGGAGTATAATTAAATTTTGGGTTTAAGGAATATGTTGCACAATACCCTTATTTTATAATCATTTTTAATTATTCATTGTCTTTTATATAAATAATATACTTAATCTGAAGAGGCAATGAGAATTTCTTTTTATATACCTACATATTAAATAATGCATTGTCCTTGATCATTCCCATGAACTACAACCAATGAACGCAGCATAAGATGAGAAATGTATACCTATGATCTATTTGTGAAAGTAAAATATAACATAGAGAAATGATATGTTATTCTAGGACATGCAAAAATAAGTATACACACACACACACACACACACACACACACACACACAGAGCGAGAGAAAGAGAGAGAGAGAGATTTAAAATATGTAATTGTGATCCCTCTATTTAGTATAAAGTATCTTTCAATTTAGTAGTAAGAAATTGACTAATCAAGAGATTGTATGTTGACTAACATAGAAGAGGCCAGTGGAGATTCTCAATTAGTAAGCAACAACTATTAGAAGCATGTAAGCTTAGTGTTAGAAAAAAAATTAAAATTTAAAGCATAAATTTTTGATAATGGATAAAATGTAAGAAACTCATTAAATGGTTATAGCTATATAATAATGAACTAGGGTTGGCTTTTTTCAAAACTTATCCTAAATTGTCATTATTCCACTTAGGTATCTTAAACATGTCTGAAACATCCCTCAATGGTGTTAAGTAATACTCCTAACTCAACGATCAAATAAGAAACATCTTAGTGTTCTTGAGGAGGTAGGAGTTTTTATATTTTACACATTCCATAGTTCGATGGTGCATCCATAACTAGTATAGGCCTTTTATGTATTATTCATTATTTTAAAAAAATAAAAAAATATATTGGTTGTGTTTTTCCTAGTTAAATTTAGGACATGAAATTCTGGTATCAAAGCCAAGTTTTGTAACACTGGGCATTAATGGGTCCATGAGTCCATAGACGTATGTACAGTTTGAATGTTACCTTAAGAAAAAATAGAACTTCTATGAAATTGTCTTTCAAGCTAGTGACCTAATTGAGTAAGTCGAGTGGAAAACCTAATGCCTTAGGTAAGAAACTTAGGGCTAAGTGATCTTAAATGAATAATGATAGAAAGTGATCTTTCAATAATTACACAATAGTACAGTAAAGAAAAATAATCTCTTTTTGTAAAGGAGAGTATGCTCTCCTAAGAGAGTTGCACCTTAACAGGCATTATCTTCTTGAAAAGAGAAGTGAGTTGTATGCCCTAAATGAGTAATAATATTCAGCCATAGTACTTATATTTCAAAACTTTAGAGCATTAAAATACATTAGTAGTGGAGTGAGAAAAGTATTAATGTGGAGTGTGTAAAACTTCAATCTTTAAATAACATGAGAATAAGAAATCTATGAAACACCCCTTTGATAGCTATGAGATTGATCATGTCACACATAAAGGAAGTTTTTGGACATACCTATGTTTGAAAACAACTAGCGGATTTATGACTTATAAAGATGGATTATCCTTAAGTAAAATTGAGGAATCTTCATGGAACTAGTTTTGGACCTTTGATGGACACAATGCTCTTAAATTAAAGTTGATAAAAATGACAATTAGAAGAGTATCATAAGGTTGTGAATAGCTACCCTATCACGCAGTTCTAGTGGAACAATGATTGAATATTATACATTAATGGAATGTTGTATGTTCCAACTATCATGTCAGTAAATTTGCTATAATGAAAGCCATACATGAAGAAGGGGAGTAGGAGATTTCCTTTACAATGTGAAATTTTAAAGATGATAGCCCTATAAGTACCCTTATATATAATACCTTTTTAGGTTGACAGATCCAGAGAAAATTACAATTAAATAGTTAAATGCAGAAACAAAAGAAGAAAACCATAAGGACATAGATAACACCTAAATTTAATGTGGTTCACCCAGAACCTAGGCTCCATCCACCTACACAGTCATCCAACCTTTCTTATCATCCAATGATTATAGTACAAACCCTTACGCCTCTAAGTCATTGCAAAAACAACCTATCTCATTATACATCACATTTTCACACCATTTTTAACCCTGAGCTATCTTATACACATATTTCCTCTTTAGGGTTACAGTATACCTATCTAAATAAGGCACAATAAAATAGGAGTAGAATTATTTTTTCCCGGGGCGATGCCCAAACCCCAAAGAATTATGAAGTATGTATAATACTTCTCTAATCAATCACCACAAACTAACATACCACGAATACTTAGTGAAGACCTATTCCACAAAGAATTCATCATTACACCTCGAATGGTGCTTATTAGGAAAATGTGCTAGATTAGTATAGAGGTATCTCACTGGTCCTCCTAGTCTTGACCTTGCCAGTATCAAATTTCAAGGTGAGTGACACTAAAATTTATCCCTTTTGTATTGCCAAAGGGCCATTTGTATAAGTGGTGTAGAATTTCTGCCTCCATACAATCTTAAGTAGTTCTTGACAATAGTAGGTAGGAAGGTAAGCAACCATTGTCAATTGAAGAATGAGCTCCTAGACTCAAGGACCCCATCAACAATAAGAGTTGGATCACACTCTTGCCTATTGCAGAAAAATGACTAAAAAATACAAGAGTTTGGATACCATTGATTTCTAATGTAGCTAAAAGACAACCTTTCTCTTCTTCCCATCAGGAAACCTTAGTGTGACCACACGAATCTTAAAATTTTGCATTTTTGTTGCTCTCAATTTATTTTTTCAGCTATGTGGAGTATCTATTTCGTTGATTTCTTGTTATGATCCCACTACCTCAAGGACATCCCTTGTTTTTAATTGAAAATTTATCATTGTGGCCTTTTTAAATTGGATTATTTTTGTATCTTGGATTTAAGTTATATACGAGGCATTTTCTTGTGGATAAGTGTGTTGTACTATGATTTGTGAAACAACCATACCAAGAGGTACTCCTGATAATCTGTGCATAAAATTGGGACACCATAAGTTCATCTTGTTATAAGATACAAACCTTTAGATAGGGTTCATGAGAGACCACCCTTTCTTATATCATAAATATGGACTCATTCAAACCACAGATAGCATAGAAATAGGTTGTCCTTTGACTCGTTAGGGTGTGAATTGACACGGTAGTAAGGACCTTTGGTAAGGATGTTAAAACAAAAAACATTTATCAAGCACTAGAATAGTTAGATCTAGGTGAGGTTGTGTGAATATTTCAATAATAGAGAAGAAAAAATGATCAAAATAAGACTAAGGAACTTGGAGTAGAATCTACGTGATATCAATATTGACCAAGCATAAGTAAAACACATGTTAATTAATTATTCTTGAAGTAACATAAGAAAGTACATTCCAAGTATGATTGTTCATACTAGGGGATTCCAATATGTGTCAGAATCAATAGGAAGATTCATCTAGAAGATTCATTCTACCTAAAAAGGATCGATATAATTGTTTCATAGTTGATCCTATACAAAGGTAATGCAAAAACTCCAATTGTTGTCTTGCAAAAGGTAATAGATTTGATTCCTCAAGTTTTAAGTCCCAAATGGATTCAGATAGTTTCAATAGCATATTCAATTGGGTTCATTAATCAAAATATTGATATTAACACTAATACTCAACACTATAATCAATTCCCATGTCACAAAACCTTCAGTGAGAAAAAAAAAAAGAAAAAATCCAAACAAGTGTTTGCATTTGATAGGTCATAAGGAAATATTGATATCAAGATAATAAAATTGAATTCTTATACTTCTGATGGAAGATAAACAATCTCATCAAGGAAAGATATCCATTATCGATAATTTAAATATTGGACTACAATCATAAAATTTAGTCAATGCCAAGTAGAATAAATAACTTAGACTGGTAAAGAATAAAGTTAGTCTATGAGAACCAATAGAGAATATAATAACTTTGGAAATGAATAATTATCAAACATAGGGCAGGGCATGTAGGAATTAGAATTACCTAGAAAATAAACTATAAACATAGTATAACTGAGAAAGCAGAAGGGTTTTGAGTAAATGATATCACACATGAAATAAGAAGGTTGCCAATATTACCCATTGGTAAATGGAAATGATCTCAATTAAACAAGAATGAGGAAGCTAGTAATAAGAATTCACAAACATGAATAACCTAACCTAACAATATGGGACTACAATTATGTTAGATTGAACTTTAAACACATTTCTAGCATTGTTGTATTCCTGAACCCTAAGGGATTGGTAGATATTAGGGAACCTTAAAAAATAAAATAAAATAACTTTAAGAAATTCTTCTTCCAAGTAAAGAGTTATGTACAAGATACTTATTTTAGCCAATGGAGGATTATGCTAAATACAGTAATATCGAGTGAAACCTAATCAACAAAATTGTGTAGTAATCAATCATAGGAAAATTATGCCATGAACCTTGTATCATAATCTCTTAAAATAAGTTAGGTATACACTTAAAGTTGTTATGAAAGTTGTGCAAATAGCTCTAAGATTGGATAATTTATGCTATGGCTAAGAAAGCCCTCTTAATGAAGGAGATGTCTAATTTTGGATGACTTCTAGAAGGAAGTCAAAAGAAAGGAGGAGATGTAAGGCCCCTTTCCCCAGTACCATATTATAAACCCTAATTAACATGAATATGGTCAGAACTAAGAAGGTTAAGGAGGTGAGATGTCATGACTTTGTCTCTCATGCATGGTATGTGAATTATAGAGTATTACCATACACCTTATGATAGAATGATGATAAGAAAGTTCTAGGATTTAGGTTGTTGGAAATATTATGACAAGCTAAGTTACTGAGAGGGGAGGGGTGAATCAGTAACTTCTAATACTTTTATCCCAATCAGCAATTAATTCTTTATATGAATTTTGATTTAATTGTATGCATGAGTAACTAAAAAACATGAAAGCATACACAACACTTTAACACAAGATTTGGTGACCTAGAAACCTTCCAAATAGAAAGTAAAATTAGGGTGGGGATGATACCCACAAGCTTTAGTACTACAATATAAAGTTGGCCTGTTAAGGCTTACAATGATCACTTCTGATGATCTACCCTATTAGGAGCAATAAGGATTGCTAGGTCCACCTTGCAAAAGGATTTACAAACATACAATGAAGTATGTTCTCAGTAAAGAGATTTACACAAGATTGTTAGGTCTACCCTGTTAAAATATTTGATTGACTCACCTATTAGGATGAAACAGTAGCTAATCTCTTATATGTAACTTGGTTTACTAAATGAGATTCCTTCGAGAGTACAAATCACCTCGCTATGATAGATGAATCTTTATTACTCTTATACTTTTTTAGCCTTTGTAATTCACTCTTCTACTCTTTTATGATGATTACATTGCTTTTCTTCTATTCCTTACATAATTTGGTTGTGATACAATACATTACATATATCAATCTAATTACATAATTACAAAGTTGGCCACAATATAAGTTTACACAAAATATTACAAAGTCGACCAAAGTGTAGAAACTTAGGCTATAAAGATTGACTCAGTGAGGACCTGATACTCGACATTCGCTATCAATGCTCAACATCATCATGCACTCGGTAGACGTAGAAGCTTAGTTCATACTAATCACTTCCAAGTAGTCTTGAACTCGATCTACACTAGTGACTCGATGAATACTGTGAAACTCAACATATAAACTGAATCACTTGATTTACACTACATAGCTCAATAAACACTATCACCTCAAGCTCGATATAAATTGAGTCTCTTGGTTAACAATAAGTAGCTCGGTCAACACTAGACTAACATCACATCAACTGCGAACTCAGTAAACACTGCACAACTCAGTTTACACTGGTAAGCTTGGCATACACTAAAATGATCAATTTACACTACTGATCCTCAATTATGTAGTAACTACTCAGTTCAAACTGAAATCTGTCCATAGGACTCAGTAGCAATGATAGGACTCAGAAGCAACTAAAATGCTTGGTTAACACTGTTAACTATATAACATGCTCGATATAAATTCACAATATGAATAAGTGTATGTCACTAATAACAAATATGATTGGAATGTCAACAATCTCCCCCTTTGGCATTAGTGACAAAAAAACTTATCAGTCAAAACTGAATTATTCATCACCATATATCTCCAACTTGGTAGAGTATGCTATTTTTGAGATTTTTCAAAATTTGTTTTGTTTGGTTTGTAAAGGATACATTTTTGTACATGGTAATGCTTCCTCCATAGTATAATATACTGTATAATATACATCAATATACAGTTTCTCCCCCTATCTTTTTACATCTTTTTCCTTATGATTTTTATAGTTTCTCCTCTTTATATCATCTTATAACTTCTCCCCCTTTTTTTGACATTAATGCCAAAGATTTATACTATATGTATTTACATAGTAATGCCAAAATGAGTCAAGAAGTTTGAATTTACCTTCAGTATGAGTGCTAAGGTCTTGTCCCAATTCTCTTGCAAGACCCTGCTTGTGTGTAATGCCACCTACACTTATGTTGATAGTTCAATCATATGGTCTCCAATAGAGAAATTATTATCATGGATGAGGTTTTTGAATATGCAATATGCTTTTGCAGTGCATCCATGTTAGGGAGAATCATATTTTGAATGTCTACCAATGTAGATATAATTTTGGCCTCTTCTTTGAGTAATTCTACCTATATATCTGTCAAAAATTTGATCATGTTAAAATGGGCAAAGCTTGAACTTGGGTCAAGTTGCAATTGTTAAGCACTCACCTTAAATTCTTCATCAATCTTAGACAATTTTTCCTTTATTTCATTTGTAACACTTGAAATATCACATAATTTACCAAAAAGTAAAGTTACATTAGTACAAGAAGTTTCTAGAGAACTCAAAATAGTAGATAACTCTACTTGGTAAATGGAAATCTTTTGAGAAATAAGTTTTAAGACCTTATTCTCAAACTTTTTCTTTGCTTTCTGTAATAATTTGTCTTGTCCATCTAGATCTTCATTATACTTTCGAACTACTTCTGCTAACTGATACAAAACTAGCTGAGAAGAATCAACCTCTATACCTATAGCCTCAACCAAAATATTCTTGGCATCCTCAATGATTATTAATTCTTTATCTCTTTCCTCTCTTAGTCTCTACTGCTTGGCTTTCCTTTTCAGTGATTCTCCAGAGGTCTACATTTGATCAAGATTGAGTTTTGAAATATCCCAATTAGGAATCACAATTTCCTCATCAAGATCTACATCCTCCTCCTTTTCTTTTCCTTTACCCAAAAAATTTGTGCTCGGTTGAGGCTGGTCTCAACTTTCCTTGCACTTATTGCTTGTGAACTTAGAATGGAAACAATAGTTGATATAGTAGGGCTTGCTACAAAAAGTAATACTACACTTATTGTAGAAATACTAGTAGAAGTACTTGTTAAAGCCAAAATTTATGTATCCAAAACTGATGTATTCAAAACTGTTGAAGAGGGAAGAGTCTATAACTCAATAGATGAAGTACTCTGGTTCTTTAGTCAATGATGTGCTGAGCTAAACTAGTGCAAAGATTGATTGAATGTTTGTGCTTATAGTGCTAGACACAATCAATCTCGTTGAGGTTGTCTTCATGCTTGATGTTGTCACTATTTTTCTTGGAGAGTGAAGAAGTGAGGCAATAACTATTGCAACAATTTTGAATTGGTCAGTTTCCTCAACATTTTGAGTTCCTTCCTCCACAGCCTCTTGCTCTTGTTCCTCTTCATCATCCTCATCATCAAAATGTGTTACTTCTTCATCATTTATCTCTTCATTCTTTTCTTGATCATCATCATCATCTTTAACACTCATACTAACCAAAAAATCACTTGGTTTGTGAAGAAGATAGATATTTTTCCATGTATTTGTTGCATTCTTCACAACATGCTCTATTTCTTTTAACAAAATAAGACATGTGTTGAATCTTAAAGTCATTTTTCTTCATTTTTCTTTAAAGATTCCTTCACTTCCTTATTAGTCAGATTTGGCATAAGTTGCCTTAGGGTCTGCTCATGAATGTCCTTTTTAGTTTGCATTGCATGTTCCCATCTTGGCTTGATTTTGTTCATTAGTGCATCTAGAATTTGTTGAGTGAGCTAGTCAGAAGATTATTTCCATTTGCCCATTTTAGATATCAAAATATCTTCAATCTACTTTTGCTCATTAGCTCTGGTCTCATATTTTAATGCTTTGAAATTTGTTATCCTAGAACCTGATTCCAATTCCTTCATTCTTTCTTCAAATGTGGGTGGAGACCTCTTGAAAATTATGTCTCCCCCTTCTTTGTTTGCTTTCTTTCTGGAGGATCTCCTAGTGAATAATATAGTGGATGTTTTGGTAGGCTTAGTAATGATTACCTTGCCCTTTTTCTTCAATGGTTCCTCTTCCTTTGGTTCTTCATCATTTGCTTCTTCATCTTCACCTTTTCCCTTGGTTAATAGGAGAGTGGAACTTGTTTTCAACTTGGGAATCCTTTTCTTGCCTTTGCTAACTACTTGAGGGAGCTTGATCTCCAATTCTATTCAGGCCTTAGCCTCATCACATGTGCCAAAATATGTAGCCTTAGGGTCAACTAGTTCATTTATCAGTCCCTCAATAATATCTTTTGTTTCATTAATGTTTACCTCATATCCTAGAGGTTTCACCCATGCAATTCCAGACCTAACTACCTAAATGTATACCTTATCACTATCCACCATAAAACATACATCATCCTTATAAGCTTCAACTAGTTTCTTGGGGATTCAATATATATTATTCATTTTCTCTTTGAGTGCACCAAAATAGTTATCCATAATACTAGTGTAATTTTCTCCCAACTCAGCAATGTATTCATTAATCTAATAGAGTATTGGTACATCTTTCCTCCAAACAATAGTGTCTTTTGATGGAAAGAATTACTAAACATAAAAGAATAAACATTTCAAAAGTGACCCAAACTTACATGGATTGTTCTTTGATGTTCTGGTGCTCTCCATGTTCTTATTGAATTGATTCAATAGTAGCTCTACAAGGTCAAGAGAAAGGTTATTCTTGACTACTTTGTATGCCAGGTCAACTGCTTCACACAACACACTATTGAAACCAGCTTGAACTATAGATCTTGTGTGCAATGACATGAATACTGAACTTCAATTCCATGTCAGTGACAATGCTAATTTTCATTCCCCTACCATCCCACTCAGCTAGGGTTTTCCTCTCTAGTTCAACCTGACCGAGGGTTTTTGTCATTTTAGCTTTAGCCAACATTGGCAGACCAGTGATCCTATGTATCATCTTCTTTGTTATCAAAATTGGTTGTTCTATCTACAACTATCCATTGTGCACACAAATGAGGATATACCTAATCCACTTTACTTGGAAATCACGGGGCATGTGAGGAATATGGGTTAATCCTTTGGCTTTGAGATGTTGGTGCTCAGGTTTCAAAATGTCATTAACACATAACTCCTTTAAACATTCATCCATTTCAAGTGTACCGATATCTTGAATTGCACATTTAAAATAAGAACAAATATTGTTGATCAACAGTACCTTGGGAGGATTTGTGACTGTGCTCCACTCAGATCTAGGGTTTCTATGACTGCAAGAGTGAGCTTAAAATCTAGTGCCTTCCATTCTACACGATGAACTAACATGTCTGACCCTCACTTTTCCTTACTGCTATTTGTTGCCATCTTCACTCGATAGGGTTTGAGAGAATTCAAAAACTTTTGGTAACAATTCACTCAAATCACTTGAATGCTCTTGAAGATTGTTCTACACAATTTACTCTAGAAAATTTATGGTAAAAATGACTTTGATTTCATTCTTTTTATCAAAATTTTCAATAAATGCTTGGTACAAATGTTAGATGAATTTGACAGATTGTCATCCA
The DNA here is from genome assembly GCA_028749045.1 of Cupressus sempervirens. NCBI lineage: Eukaryota > Viridiplantae > Streptophyta > Pinopsida > Cupressales > Cupressaceae > Cupressus > Cupressus sempervirens. The sequence goes on along the minus strand of CM053791.1, from coordinate 733,972,270 downwards.
CTTTGCTTGCATTGATTACTCAATGGAGTCTTCCATCGTTTAGTAGTCATATAAAATTTAGTTACTCCTGACCTTGCTAGGTAGAGTCTGTGACTCGACCTCACTCAGTAAGGAAGGTAACACAATAGTAACTAGTGCCTTTTACTCGATGATCCCTTTCACATCTTGAATGTTGATATGGACCTTTGTCCTAACAACTAGAACTTATTTAGATGTCTTCCTTGGTAGCCTAGTTCCAATTTTCCTCTAAGAAATCAAGTGGAAATAGTGGAGACACCCAATTCTTGAGTGACTTGATCATTATTGCTTGGACTTGTATTCTCAGTAGACTTTAGAACCCATTGTCGTTTCATTTGTTTTCTGATGTTATTAGCTTTTGCCTTCTTTTCATCTTCTATTCTTTCAGTATTCATAGGTGACCAAGTTCTGTACAGATAAAACATTTGTTGGTAGTATCTCTTTTCCTCATATGATGTTTTACACAATTAATTCCAATGTGTCCAAATTTTCCACAGTAATGACATCTACACTAGGTGTTATAGTCCCAACCAAATATGGCTTTCACAATTTGTTCTATTGGATTCAATATCTTGGTTTTACATTCTGATGACTTGTGCCCATGCTTCTTACATTTGTGACATTTGCCTTCAAATTTTGTTTTTTCTTTACATTTATTTGCTCTATGACCATGTTGATTACAATTGTAGCTTTTTCCATTGATTTTTTCTTTCCCATTGCTCCAACATTTGTTTGAAGTATGATCTATCTTACCACAATGATTGCTAGTAGGTTTTTGGTTCCTTTGAGCTCCTTGCTTGGATGATTCTCCTTCTTTTGTATATCCAATTCCTACTTTTCCCTTTTATCTGAAATGACTCTGCTTATTCAACTAATTCATGTATGCTTTGGATTTCAACATTCTTTCATTGGTTTGCCTTTCAATGTTTAGATCATTCTGCAATCTTTAATTTTCTGATCTTAGGTTCATGATTTTTTCATTTGCATTAGTGAGCTGATTAATAAATTTTTCTTGTTGAAGGGATAGGTGTTGAATTTCATTGTTCTTTCCTTCTATCTATTCTCTTATCTTGTTTTTCTCTTCCATGACTTCACACAATCTCATTGACTGAATTTCTTGCTCCCTTCTTAACTTTCTTACTTCTTCTTGATGAGTATTATTCTTTTCCAATAGTTCTTTAATTACTTCATCAGCTTCATCTGAATTGCTTGGATAGATGTCTTCAATTTAGAGTGAATCATTCATCTAGATTGCAAGATCTTTTCTTCTTTTCAAGGATTGAGAGAGTTGCTCTTTTGATTTCTTGAGTTGTCCAATGGCCAATTCCAAATCTAGCTTCTCATTGTCAATAGCCTTGTTAAGTCTAAATACCTCCATTGCCTTTGATATTTGCTCAAGTTGTTAAAACTTTTCACTAAGAACCATAATGCTCTGATACCAATTGTTGAAAATATTATGACATGCTAAGTTAATGAGAGGGAAGGGGTGAATTAGTAACTTGCAAAACTTTTATCCCAATTAGCAATTAATCCTTTACATGAATTTTGATCTAATTGTATGCATGAGTAACTAAAAAGCATGAAAGCATACACAACACTCTAACACAAGATTTGGTAACCCATAAACCTTCCAAATAGAAAGTAAAACTGAGGTGGGGATGATACCCACAAGCTTTAGTACTACAGTATAAAGTTGGCCTGTTAAGGCTTACAATGATCACTTCTGATGATTTGCCCTATTAGGAGCAATAAGGACTACTAAGTCCACCTTGCAAAGGGATTTACAAACATATAATGAAGTATGCACTCGGTAAAGAGATTTACACAAGACTGTTAGGTCTACTCTATTAAAGGATTTGACAAATTCACCTGTTAGGATGAAACAGTAGCTGGTCTCTGATCTACAACTTGGTTTGCTGAATGAGATTCCTTTGAGAGTACAAATCACCTTGCTGTGATAGATGAATCTTTGCTACTCCTTATACTTTTGTAACATTTTTAATTCACTCTTCTACTCTTTTATGATGATTACATTGTTTTTCTTCGATTCCATACATACTTTGGATGTGATATAATACATTACATATATATCGATCCAATTACACAATTACAAAGTTGGCCACAATACAAGTTTACACAAAATATTACAAAGTTGGCCAAAGTGTAGAAACTCAGGCTTTGAAGACAGACTCAGTGAGGTTTTGATACTTAACATCCACTATCAATGCTCAACGGTGTCATGTACTTGGTATATGTAGAAGCTCGGTTCATACTAATCACTTTCAAGTAGTCTTAAACTTAGTTTGCACTGGTGACTTGGCAAATACTGTGAAACTTGTCATATAAACTAAATTACTTGATTCACATTGCATAGCTCGGTAAACACTATCACCTCAAGCTCAGTATAAACTAAGTCTCTTGGTTAACACTAAGTAGTTCGACCAACACTAGACTCACATCACATCAACTGCGAACTTGTTAAACATTGCACAACTCAGTTTACACTGGTAAACTCAACATACACTGAAATGCTTAGTTTACACTACTAATCCTCGATTCTATAGTAACTGTTTGGTTCAAACTGAAATCTATCCATAAGACTCGGTAGCAACAATAGGACTCAGTAGCAACTGAAATGCTTGGTTAACACTATTAACTATACAATATGCTCGATATGAATTCACAATCTGAATAAGTATATGTCACTAATAACAAACATGATTGGAATGTCAACATTAGGTATGTCATGATTGACATCCTTCTTATTAATATTGGACCTGAGATCTTATTAATACTGATATGCATTGTAGTCATTATTGTCATAAGTATCGTATTTGAAATTTTATTAGGTTGGTAAGCTAAGACCCTATGGCATAAAGACTCAAGATGTTATAACTTAGAAAACTATGTCAATGGATTCATAGTATGTTATGATCTATTAGGATAGTTGCTTTAGGAGGCTATTATGAAAAGATGAATTAACACCCACCCTTGTGAGTACTAATTATAATTATAGATAGAAATTGTTATCAATTTAGAAAAAGGCCCACTTGGCAAAGCTCGGCATGTTGTAAAAAGAATAAGGCAATTGTTGTACAAGTAGTATTAGGTGGATAAGCTATAGTGAATGACAATTAGGATGAAGATATAATATATTGACTAACAGATATAATGAGTATACCTAATGACTGATCTTGAACCTATGCAGACATGATTTTGAAAACATCTTGATTTCCTGACATTAGTGATTTTAGAGATATATGCCTTATCATGTAATATCTCATAATGACAATGATATAGTGTTAGTAATCAAACTATAGCTAATTGGATCAAGTATAAGTCAAGATGATCACATCTTGGTGGTTTTGACCTAAGGTATGTAATTAGAAATAATTTTCATGTTGGCTGGTTTAGCATTATAGATCCAACATTTCATCATATTGATAGGAAATGGATTAGGATGTGGTTCAGAATGTTAGTTGAATCGTTTGATTAGAAAATTAAAGTTGATATGCAAATTCTGATATTTTAACATTTCAAACAAAACTTTATATGAAAATGATTGAGAAATAAATGTTGATTATGACAATAGAGTATGTTAAAATTGATTATGATGATGTGCAATTTTTGATATTTTAATGTTTTGAATTTCTTATTTGAAATGATTAAGTAAACGAATTCCATTGAATTATGTTAATATGGATTACGTAACATTTAAATTTATAAGCATCTATGGTATATATTTTATGACCTCCTTAGACTACTGATGCTCAAGTTGAAAGTGTAGGAAGTGGAACCATGGAAATTTTTTGGGGGGAAACAAGTTCCAAACCTATGTGAATATGGTTTAACCAAGGAAAATCTTTGGAAGATTCAAAAGCCTCATTGTGATGTATTTTATTTTGTAAATGTAAAATTTCTTGTGTGCCAAATTGTTACTTTCAAAGATGCATTAGGGACATGTCATGATGACATGGAATGTGCTTTTATGTGTCACTTGACACTTGTGGACTTTGTGTGTTAATGACATGTCATCTAGGGTTTTGGTCATGGTGGCATTTTATCCTAAAACTAATTAATGTTTCAAGTTCTTATTTTCTTTTATGAGATTTCCTACTTCATCATTGTCACTAGTCTGCTCAATTGATTCCTTGCTAGATTTCAAATCATCAATCTTGTCCTTCAATATGCCAATGTATAATTTTGCATCTTCATACCTATCTTTTAGGTTATCTCTTTGTTCTATAAGAAGGTCAATCTGTTCAAGAGCTTCAAGATTTTTCTTTAACTGTTCCATATTCATAGGGATCTTACTCAAGATATTAAACTTCTTTAGACTAACATGTCTTTGATACCAATTGTTAGAAATAGATAATATTGAGAGGGGGGGTGAATCAGTATTCTACAAACTTTTGGCCACAACTGAATATTGTTAATTACTTTATAACTTGCATATGAAAGTAAACCAACAATGTTGAATAGGTAAATATAACCATGCACATAGAAAACTCATAACACCATTATTTTTGAACTAGGGAAACACTGACCAAGGGAAAACCCCTGTGGGGATGATACACACTAGATGATCCACTAAACAAAAGAATCGTGTTACAGATATTGACCCTGTTAGGAGCTTGTGAAATGCATATAGTGTCTTGAGTCCTTGTTAGAGGACTAGGCTTTGTTAGAATCCTTAACCCTATTAGGAGTTCCTTCAACCCTGTTAGGAGTTGGTAAATCAAATAACATAACATGCATTTACACAATAAATTTCTTTATAAGAATAGATATACATAAGATACTTTATGATTGTTGTAATTCACACTTGCTCTAATCATACATCAGATATAGTTCACATATCATCTCATCGATTCACATCAATCACAAATATTGTATTGATCACACACTTATCTGTGTAAGATAAGATCTTTACTTATACTTCACAAATTAGTAAATATCTGCTCAGTTGGCTTTCATGTATTCACACTCTTGACATAATATAAAATAACTTATGGATTAACATCCACAAAGTTAGCTCATCATGACTTAGTAATTATTTTGTTACCAAAATAATTCCTTGTTGCCCTAACATGCATTTACACAATAAATTTCTTTATAAGAATAGATATACATAAGATACTTTATGATTGTTGTAATTCACACTTGCTCTAATCATACATCAGATATAGTTCACATATCATCTCATCGATTCACATCAATCACAAATATTGTATTGATCACACACTTATCTGTGTAAGATAAGATCTTTACTTATACTTCACAAATTAGTAAATATCTGCTCAGTTGGCTTTCATGTATTCACACTCTTGACATAATATAAAATAACTTATGGATTAACATCCACAAAGTTAGCTCATCATGACTTAGTAATTATTTTGTTACCAAAATAATTCCTTAAGTCATATAACTTAATTCTCTGTTATGCTTTATTCTACTTTGTCAAATACATGTACTGGTATTTCAATCATAACTTGCATCATACAATCCATACACATCTGTGAACAGACACACATCATCATGAAAATATCATAGAGATTTCCTCAACTACGCATAAGCTAACTCTAAATGAGTCGTCTGTATACATCTCATCTATCTTTGTGCTGTTGCAAATTGTCTAACACTTAGACAATTTTCTAAACCTAAATGCATAAATGAAATGTCAAATACATGTTTCCATAAATGAAAACTATCAAAACATCTATCTAACCATATTGCCAACAATATTAGTATATCATAAAAATTCTAAACACTTTCTTAAAGCAATGGCCGAGACCTTTTCTTCTCTAGTACTTCTAAACCCACATAACTATCACACATGGGAATCTTCTATGCAAAAACTTCTTTGTTCAAAAATTGTGTGGTCTTGTTTAGATATAGTGCATCCATTATTTTAGATTCAATATTAGACTTTGTTGCATAGGAATAAGATGGATGAAGTCATGGGTCTGATTTCTTTAAGTGTTTCAGATAGCTTACAGTTTCATCTTGATGAGTGTTCCACTCCTTAAGAAATGTGGGACAAGTTCAAGGACTCTTTTGGTACCATCAATGAGTTTAGAGCACTTCCAATTGAGGTAGGGCTTACTTCTCTTATACTAGATATGTTTCCCTCTATAGAGGACTTTCTCATGAGGTTCAAACAATAGAGAACTTATAGGGATGTGGGAAAGAGAAGATAGATAAGGAGTGCATCAATCTAATTCTATCAAAGCTTAATTTCAAACTTTCTCTTCTACCTTCCATTCCATTATGGATGCTTCGTGTTATATCCCAATTATAGACCCAACTTAAAATGTTCATATAGTCATTGAGGTTCATGTGAAGTCAATTGATAGTTAAAATTTGTTATAATAATGTGAAATGTTAAGATGGTTAGTTGTTATAATTTTGTATGAAGATAGCATGCTAGTTAACCATTATGATGATATTTTAAAGCTATTTCAGATAGTTGGTTATTTATCATGAATTCATGGGAATTGAAAAGGTGGTTAGCCATTATGATCATTTATGATTAATAACTTTTTATGGTAATATGATTTAATTATGGAGAATTTCCTTGTAGGGAGCACACCAAAGGGGTGGGAGCATTGTCAGAAAAGAATGGGGCATAGAGGCACCACCATCACTGGGCAAATAGGTATGAAATCTTGAAGCACCATGGCTAAGGGTATACGACTAGACAAGCAAGAGTATATGTTGGACCATACCATGAGCTATCAGGACAATCAATAAAACATTAAATATTTTCAAACTTTGTACCTTTAAATGGTTTATGTTGGCATTCTCATCATTTTCTTATATAAATATAAATGCACATAAGTATAAAAGTATGGTGTCAAAATAGTATTAAATTATTCAAGTTCATCTCTATTAACATATGTATATAAAAAGATGCATATAAATTGAGAGGATATGAAGATAAAATAATCTCCCAAGTATACAAGTATTTAGACATGCATATCCTAATAGATATAACCTTAGACAAAATAATAATATGATGTCACCATTCAAAATTTTATGTGTGTGTAAATATACATATACATACATATATATGTATGTATGTATGTATGTATGTATAATATTGTAAATTATTCTTAATTAGGAGACCTTCAAATCTTTCCTCATAATTATAAGTCTATAAAAGAGATGAGGAGTACACTTGACATCTCTTTTTATTGATGAACCAAGAAGCCAACTTTCTTTTTATATTTGCTACAAGAGTTGCGACTTCTTCCAAGCCTTTATATTTTTTTGTATGTATTCTTGTGGGATATAAGTCTAAGAACCAACCCTAAGTTTGGAGCTCTACCTTTGTTCCCTCATTTTTCTTCTCTTCCTTATTTCTACGATTGGATTGAAGACAAATCTGAGTAATTGATTTTCATTGAAAGATCTTCAATTTTTGAGCTCTGCATTTTGAAACAAAAACTTTAAGAGCCAATTGTATAGAGTCAAGCACAAAAGCTCCATATCTTTCTTGATTAGGTTCTGTGATCAACTTTCCCAAATCATATTTGGTATATGTTATGCATTTGATAGAATAGATACAAGGATAGTATCAATGATTTTTAAATATCGATGCTTGACTATGATATCAAATACCACATTCGATGAAGCTATCTTACTATGTTAAGTTTGAACCAAATACACATGTCATGCTAATACTACCTCTTTGTTTTAGTTAGCTTTCCATATTCAAGTTTTAATTCTATGAAGTTTCATAAGTGAAGTTCTCGAGTCTTAAAAAATATATTGTGATAGTATTGATTTTAGATTTTTTTTCCCATCAGTCGAGTTTTAGAAAATGAGTTAGTATACTCTAAGATTAGACACCTAGGACTCACCTGGTTGGTTAGCCAAGAAAGAGGGTGAAGAGGTGGAAAGAAAGTTCCGCAAGAACAAGAAAATGAAATCAGATTTGATATGATAATTTTATTACTTTTAAAGAAACTATTCAATAACTCATGTTGTCCAATTAATATACTTTGTTGTAAAGTTGAGAGGTGGAATTAAGTACCAGGATGCTCAGTGGTTGGACAAGGTGTTCCAAGACTATTCCAGGTAGGGAGGACCTTTCTAGTTAGAGAAAGTGTGGGGATAAGTTTAAAGTCTGTGATTAGGAGGTTAAGCCCCTAATAATGTTTCCCCTCTCCACAAGATGTTAGGACATGCATCAAACAAAGATAAGTTAAGTATTCAAACATTTATTGGTAACAAGTAATTTACTTTTATGATGTTTATTCTAGTAGAAGTTAAGATGGATTGATTTATATCATTGTTCAGTTATTTCCTTAAATAAAAGCAACTCTTATCGTCAATGTAATTAGCAACTAGTTAGATCAATTGATCTTCCAACTTGACATGGAATATATCTATTCCTAACTGAATATTATTGCCATAGTTAGCAATGGAAGGAGAAGAGATGATACAATGGCGATTGATGCTCTAATTGATATAGTGGTATGTGATGCCCTAAATGATACAATGGTAATTGATGCCCTAATTGATGTACAGTAGTATGTGATGCCCTAATGATATAATGGTAATTGATGTCCTAATTGATACAATGGTATTTGATGCCCTAAATGATACAATGGTAATTGATGTTCTAATTGATAGAATGGTATGTAGATTTTAAATTATGTGTTAAATTCATTAATGATATCTTTAATTGTTAGTTATGAAATTTTTTGTTTAATTGATTGTAACCATTAATCTCATTCACATGAATATAACTGATATAATTGTCTTCCTATGTATATGTAGTAATAATTGTATTTCTTTGATATGCTAGTTAGTTAAGACCTAGGAAAAGTGGATGTTACACTTTGGGTCCTAGATTTACCATGCCTAATTTTGAGGTTTTTTGTGATTGATTGACTAGAGAGCAGTCCAAGCTTACACAATTGGATACTATCACAAATTCAAATACATAGGCATTGGATTCTTAGACATCTACAGGGAAACCAAAGCCCAAGATAGACTCAACAAGTGACGAGAGTTCCTCCAAGCCTACTCCTAAATCAGATGCTCAGAAACTCACTCTAAAGGGTAAATCTTCTAAGTCTAGTGAGTCTTCCTCCAACACTAAGAAGTATATTGGTGATCCTTGTAGTTTTTGTGGCAAGGAAGGACATCCAGGTTCCAGGTGTTGGAAACATCTTTAGGCTTTAGAGGAGGCCATGCTGCAACATAGTATTGCTTCTCTAAAGCCAGCACCTCCTCCTTCAGGGAAATGACATGCTCTTTCTACACGAGCATTGTCTTCTATAGCTACTTGGATTCTGGATTTAGTACTTCCCACCACATGATACACTCACCTGATTTGGTTACCTCACTTTCTTAGAGTGTTACTACGCAAATTGTAGTTGGTGATTCTACACAATTTTCAGTTTCAAGTTTACGAACTATCTGTTTAGAGGGTGGTTCACTATATGATGTTCTCTTAGTTCTAGCCATTTCTATGAACCTCCTATATATCTTTAAATTTTATCATTCTAGCTCTAGTAATAAAGTTGAGTTCACCACATGATGTGGTTATTTGAGACCTCCATGATCTTGACTTGATTGTTGCTACTTGGAGTGTTGATCTTTAGTCTCATTTATATCAGTTTGATGGATTTGAGAGCCCCGATTCTATAGGTGTTTCTATTATTGCTCATGAAAACATAGTGAGAAAGCTTTGACATGAGTTTTTTGTCCATGTCAACTATAGATATCTACAGCAAATGAGTACACAAGAGCTAGTGATTGGGCTATCTCACATCTCTTGTACTAATAGTGTTTGTCAAGGTTGTGCACTTGAAAAACATCACAGAGATCCATTCCCATTAGGTAGATCCATATGTGTTAAGGCACCTTTGGAGTTGACACATAGTGATCTTATATCATTCCCTACTCCATCCTTTTCAAGTGCTCAACATGTGCTTAACTTCATAGATGACTTCTCTAGATGCACATGGGTGTACTTTTTGAAGTACAAGTCTGATGTCTTTGATTTATTTTGAATCTTTAAGTCATCTATAGAGAAGCAGTCTCATCTTTTTGTTAGGCATATTTGCACTGATAATGGTGAAGAATATGTGAATCAATATTTTAGAGATTTTTGCATTGAGCATGGTTTACAACATTAGTTCATAGTTCCCCATACCCCTCAACAGAATGGGGTTGTAGAGAGCAAGAATAGGACATTACAGGAGATGGCCAATTGTATGATACAATCTCAAGCTATGAGCTCTTCATTTTGGGTTGAGGCTATAAATTGTGCCAACTATATTCAAAATTAGATGCCTCACAAGGCATTGCGATATTTGACTCCTAAGGAGGCTTGGACTCTTGTCAAGCCCGATGTTTCTACATTCTACATTTTTGGTAGTGAGACTTGGACATTTATTCAAGATGCTCAATGGAAAACCATGTAGAGGAAGATTTGACCACTCATATTTATTGACTACTATGAGGATGTGAAGGCATACAAGTTTTTTTATCCTGATTCTAGAGATGTCTTGTTTCAACAAGATGTTCAGTTTGATGAGTATTATCCTCAGATAAAGCCTCCATCACCAACTTCTCCCTCACTACCCAGTACTTCCTCTACTCCTCCTGAAGATTATGCATCCTCTAAGGAAGATCTTGATATTGATCCACCTTCACCACCTCTACTAGTTGTTTAGTAAGTTCCCAAGTGGACTCATGCTACTGTTGATGCAATAGAATATATGGCAGGTGATCCTTTAGATTCTTGTTGCACTCATGCTCAAAATTTTGGTATTGGACTATTGATTCATGCCATTTGAGATGATCCAAATATTTTTTCACAAGTGATGAGACACTTAGAGTGGAATAGGGATATGGATGAGGAGTACTCTTCTTTGATGAAGAACCAGACATGGGATCTTTATCCTCTTCCAAATGGAAGAAAGTTGGTTCGGTGTGTGGGTATATCATACCACGTGTATTGCAAATGGTTCTATTCATAGGTACAAGGCACATCTTGTTGCAAAGGGATTTTCATAGGTTGAGGGGATTGATTACTCTAAGATCTTTGCTTTTATTGCCAAGATAAACTCTATTCGCCTTTTACTCTCTCTTGTAGTTTCATAGGGATGGACAATTTATCAAATGGACATGAAGAGTTCTTCTTTGCATGGAGACCTACATTAGTAGATCTATATAGAGCAACCTCATGGTTTTGTGTAGGAGTCTTCTTCGGTATGCAGGCTTTAGAAGTCTTTATATGGTCTCAAATAAGCCCCTTGGGCTTGGTATGAGAAGATGGATTCCTTCTTGCTTGCTTCATAGTTCACTCGGTGTAATTCTAATCCTACAATTTACATTCAGCATCATGGGGTTCACTTATTGATACTTTTGACTTATGTAGATGATCTCATCATTACATGTAGCTCATACTCCATGATACATAGTGTTCAACGAGCCTTGAGAGAGTAGCTTGAGATGACAAACCTTGGACTTCTGCACTATTTTTGGGGCCTATAGGTTGTTTAGTCTTCAAATAGGATAACCATACTCCAATAGAAGTATTTTCTTGATATTCTTTAGAGATTCAACATGCTTGATTGCAAGCTTACTCCCACACCTTTTTAGTTGAGTGTAGTTTTATCTACCACTCACACTACTCCTACAGTGGATTCCACTTTATACATACAACTTGTGGGTAGTTTTTTGTACCTGACACATGCACGTCTTGATATTTCCTTTGCGGTTGGACTTGTCTCCAGATTCTCACATGATCCATATAAGAGTCACTATTAAGCTTCCAAACATATCTTGAGGTACATTCAGGGTACTACATGTTATGGCATGCACTGCACATTAGGGGATCCTCACATTGTTGGTTACATAGACTTAGATTGGGTTGATCGCAAGTCTACTTCTGGATTTATTTTATGTCTTGGTTCTAGTCCTATCACATGGTCTTGCAAGAAGTAGCATGCTCATGCATTATCATCTATAGAGGCAGAGTGCAGGGTGGTTGTGCTAGCTAGTAAGGAGGTTTTGTGGCTTCGACATTTGATGACAGAGTGTGGATTTACTCTTAATAGTCCCTCATTTCTTTAGTGTGACAATCAGAGTGCTATACACATTTCTTTGGCGAGCATTAATGAACCAAGAACATTCCTTTAGTGAGCATCAGCGAACCCTTGGCCAAAGAAAGGAATCAAAATCCTACAACAATGGGTTGCTTAACCCAAGATTGCACATCTCAAGTGGTTCTTATCCAACTCATTTGGACTCATTTAATTTATCAACCAGGGGGGTAAACTTGAAATGATGTTTGCAAAATATATGCTTCAAACTTATCTCAACTTAAGAACTACTCTATGGAAATTCAAGTGCTTAGACTACAAGAAATTTATGCTAAAGTTGAGAACCAAATCTATTTTAATAAAGCATGAAATATAGCTGAGAATTACTTCAACTACATATGCTATAGGAACAGTCCACCAATTATGTTATTAGTGGCTACGGGAACAACAAAGTCTACTTTGGTGCTACGAACTGAATATAAATCCTATGCTAACTAATTAGTTCACTAACTGTATGGGCCCCCATAGAGAAGTGAAGTAAAATAACTTAGAGATGAAAACTTGAAATGATCTTTTTATTCATAACAATAAAATGTACATACTGATGAATAGCAAGATTATATTCAATACTTAAAAACTTAGCAACTTCTTCTTTCTATTGAAAAATGACTGACTAAAACCTAAACCTAGCACCTCTAGAACACAAACTTCTAGTTATTTAAAACACAAGCTAGGAATAGAATTTCTAGATTCAATACTCATCAACTACTGAAACAAATGATGACATTGATTATTATAACAGGTGCATTAATTCTAGCGCCAAATAGAACAATAATTTAGGAGCTCACGACCCCTGAATTTCCTCCACTCAAGGCTGGTCTATTAACGCGAGCAATCGCTTTGAATCCCGCTTAGTTGAGTTGAATTTACTTTTATATCTGCAAAATATTAGCACCTCCAGAATAATAACATACATCAAGACTTATTCAAAACATGTTATCTAAACTAGTTTACCCTATGTCACATTGCTACAGGAAAACTACTTAACCTAGCTAAGGGGGAAAAAAAAACATCATTCTCACTATTTTGTAATCAAATGACATATCTTTTCATAGCATATTCATTTTGATCTTGAAAAGTAATTATGCACACATTTTTTTGAAATCATCATAAACATCATGTTCTTGAACATCAAAGTCTTTAGAAAGTTTGCAAATTAAAAATGAAATGACAAAATAGACCATATTCTGGTCTCATCATTCCCCCCAACTAAAACTTTGACTTGTCCTCAAGAAAACATGAAATCTTTCACCCTCGTAACAATCCTAAAATTTGAGGCAACACTTTGTCCTTTACCCCTTGTAGCAATGTTCCAATAAAAACCTTTACTCTCCCTATACCTTTCCCATCTGCAAAGCTCTTTTAACATATCAAAATTCTCTAAATCTTGTTGATTAGCAAGCAATGGGGACAACAATAGTGGAGGCTAAAAAGTTAAAGGAATCCAATCATTTTTTCTTTCTTCCCCAAGCTTGATATACCAGGGTGCTCGCCGAGTGGCCATGATAAAATTTAGCGAAGAATGAGGTTCCCTCTTCTGCAGGTCTTCACTCAATCCTAGCCAATGCCATTGATTTGCCTGCTTTGCTGCAGGAAGATCTATTTCTACCATAGCTTTATATTCCTGATAGATTGTTTCCCTTAAAGGAGGAATAATCTAAATTTTGGGTTTTGAGTAAGCAATTTTCAAACATTCATAGTACAGAGTGTTGGCATCCTTGGCCTTAGGCCTAAGAAAAAGTGGCATCTCATACTCTAATTCCCTGTATTGATGGGCTTGGTTTTTCCTGCTAATTTTATTTTGGATCCAAGACATCAATGCCATGAGTTGAATATCAACCACATAAGGCAAAGGGTTCTAGTCTCTGTTATCAATGACTACTAAATTATGTAAAAAGAGTTCACAAAGAAAATTTTTGATGGCTATAGGGACAATATGAAAAGCTTGGAAGAATTCATGAGGATTATTCAATGTTAAACTTTTACCCTGCATGACATAGGTCATTTGGTAATTGACAAATTGTTCTTTCCAAAAGATAGCACAAACAAGAGAAGGAGAGTGACAAGACATTAATTCAGGAATCATGGCAGTGACTTTTGTAAGTTTACCACTTAATTGCTCAATCTCCTCATCCTTCTCAGTCAAATCTTGAGTTTGATTGAAGATGATTTTTTCTTCTCTCTCTCTCTCTCTCTCTCTCTCTCTCTCTCTCTCTCTCTCTCTCTCTCTCAGCCATTCTTCCCTCTCCTAAATTAACTAGTTGGATAATTGTGAAATAATGCTTAACAATGAAATAGTGGAACTAGGATGGAAAGTAACATGTTTCTTAGGTGAAGGATCAATAGGGTCAATTTGTTGGGCTGGGGATGCTAAAGCATCAAGTCCTTGAGAAAGAATCTGTTTAGCAACAATATTAACTACATCAAAATTTACTCCAACATCTTCTTCATGAAATTTTTCTCTTTGAGGTGGAGGAGAATATGAAACTCCAATAGATACATTATCGTCATTGTCTGAATCTATGGAAATGATGGGTGGCTGGACAAAGGATGTTCCTACTGCTGCAAGTACACGTAATAGCTACATTTTTGGACATAGGGGATTGAAAAGACACACCCTCATTAGGTTTTACAAATGATTGGCTCCTTTGAGTTCTATGCCTAAAGGGTACTTCTACTACCTTTGAAGCTGCAAGAGGTTCTGGAGATGTTTCCTGTACATTCCCCCTTTTCTTCTTATAAACCCTAGGAACTATAGGAGAGCCAGTATTTGGGGAAATTTTAACTTTCCTTTTACCCTTATTAGATGTTGGTCTCAACCCAAAGGTAGAAGCTATGAGAGTGGAAATTGAGGTTCTCTATGACCTCCTAGGTTTGGTTGAGGAAGAGCCTAGTGTTGGGTTTATAGGATTTTCCTGAGGTTGTCTTTCCTCTTCAACTTGCTCTGCAAGTTGCCTAACATGGTTTTGCACTTTGTTTTCAGCAAAATCATCCCAAGTTGTTCCCTAAGGGCTTTTTCTATGATGAGCTTGATAAAAAAGTGGTGTGAGACATCCTTCGGGGTTCCTTTTTGTACTGCAGTGACTCTTTTTAACAAAATATGATACATAAAATGAGGAACATTCAAAGGGCAGTCATCATGTCTTAGGCAGCTCAAAATTTTGAAATGTGTGGTATGCAAATATGAATGTATCCCCTCACAAGTAAAATATCTCCCAATATAAGTAGCACATTTGTTAAATGGTTCTAGTAAAGATGTGCAGATTGTACATTGTTTCTAGTCTATTTGAAGCCGTGGGTCTATATACACTGTAAATTGGGCTCTAGCCAAAACTAGGTCTAATGCGTCTAAAAACTGCTCTCTTGCAAGCAACAATTCCATAATATCTACTGCAATTTTGGATGAAAATGGAATCCTTACTCCTCTGACTATAGCAAAACCATCCCTCAAAAGTTCGCAAGAATTCTAAGGCAAGCTCCTCATTCCATGCAGACAGTTTGAACATGTAATTCATCCACCCCCTAGCTTGAAATAAAGGTAGGCAAACTAGGTCTCCCAACAATGTTGTATGGTCAATTGGTTCTCTTCTTAACAAACCAACCCCCATTGTTCCTCCGGAGTGATTATAGGAGTAATTTCAAAAATGGAAAAACTTGCAACAAATGAGAAGACAAGTGATAGTACTTTTTTTAAGCAACTGACATTTTTTAGCATTTAAGATCACTTAAGATCACTTAATTCTACATTAAGTACCTTAGCTAGAACTCGTACTTACCAACTTGTGAAAATGTGCAACATAAAGGTGACTATCACATCACATTATTATCTTACCATGATTTATGGAAAGGACACAATATGTGGTGGCACATAAAGAATAACATAGACATTTAATTATAACAATGAAATATAATACCCCTCCCCCCAACTAAGTTAGATAATAGCTCCTGCAATTGCTAGTGACAAAGGTAACTAAAAATAGAACAACACATTAAGAAAAAGTTTAAACTTGAGTATGTGTACGGACTTGTTAAGTCATGTTGTCATTTGATACTATCATGCAAGTCGATGAAGGATGAGGTGAGGTGGAAAACGAGAAAAAGTAGAGTGAGGTGAAATTATTATGGAAAAAATACTTTCACAAAGAAAGTAGTTTATTATGATGAGTGAAATGCTTTTAGGGAGAGGATGGAAAATGAGCGAGAAACTCATCTGTAGTTGCTAAAAGAATTGTAGGATTAGTAGATGACTGGAATTTCTATAGGAACTCTTCATGACTAGATGGCTTATGGTAGAGTTTTAAGCGGTGTCCATTAACAAGGAGTTTGAAGTGAACATGATCAATGGTAGAGAGCTGCATTGCACCATTCTCAAACAAAGAAATGATTTCGTACAATCCAAGCCAATGGGTTTAGAATTTTTCCAAATTTTGCTAATAACAGGAATAATACAGGAGGGCCCAGTCTCCAACAAAAAACTTCTTGTTACAGATGAACTTATCATGCCATTTCTTTCATTGTTATTGGATTATCTCTGTATTATGCAGGGTAGATTTATAGTATTCATCAAGGACATTCAACTATAGTAACCTATTTTCTTGAGCCTTTGAAAGATCAACATCTAGCTTTAAAGCAATTTTTAGAGTCTTATGTTCAAATTCTATAGGCATGGAAGCATATTTACCATAAAGTAATTCAAATGGGGTAAATCTAGTGGTGCTCTACCATGTAGTCCTGTAAGCCCAAATTGCTTTAGGAAGCCTAGTAACCCAGTCTCATTTGTGAATAGCAATTATTTTAGTGAGGATTGCTTCTATCTCTTTGTTTTTGATTTTTGCCTAACCATTAGCTTGAGGATGGTATGGGGAAAATGTACCATGATGGATCATGTACTTCTTCATGAGTTATGCAATCAGGTTTGATGTGAATTAAGCTCCTTGATCTGTGACAATTTCCCTAGGTACTCCAAATCTGGTGAATATGCATTCATATAGAAAATTAGATACTTTTTGATCTCACACATGTGTCATAGCTTGTACTTCAACCCACTTAGTTGCATAATTAGTACATACTAAGATGTATGATTTTCCATGAGAAGAGGACTCTATTGGACTGACAAAATTGATACCTCATTTGTCAAAAGGTGTGACTACCACCTGTGGCTATGGGGGCATTTCATCAATTTTAGTGGGCCTTCCCATGCATTGGAATTGATCACATCGCCTTGTATACTTTGCTGCATCTTTGTGGAGAGTAGGTCAGTAGTATTTGGTTGTTAAAATCTTGTAGGTTGCTCTTTTTGTTGCAAATTGACCCCCACATGAGTTCATCATGGCATGCTCATAGGATGTCATAAGTTTCATCTTCCCTTACACATCAACAAGTTACTTGATCTACTCTAGTGTAGAACATCAATCTAGCTATCCATGAGAAATTGAAACTCTTTTCCACCAAAAGACGGTGCTACTTGGGTGAAAAGTGTGGTGGTGTTCTTCCTGTAGCAAGGTAATCTGCTATATCTGTGAACCATGGGTTATAAATTTCTGTTGAAAATAGATGCTCATTAGGAAAGATGTCATCTATGGCTATAGGATCATCAAGTACTTGATGTCATGACAGAAAATCTACTACTACATTGGCTCGACCTAGTTTATCTATTATCTTTACATTAAACTCTTGCATGATGAGTAGCCAATGTGCTAATCTACCAAAGATAGCAGGTTTATTCATCAAGTATTTTATAGCAGAGTGGTCAGTGTAGACAAAAACCTCATAGCTTGTGATATAATGCCACAATTTATTAAGTGCATATACAAAAAAAAGAAATTCTTTTTCAGTGACAATATAATTCATCTTAGCACCCTGAAAATTCTTACTAATATAATAAATAGCATGCTCAACAGTACCTTCTTTTTGTTTGAGAACTGCCCCTAAAGCAGTGTCAGATGCATCGGTATGAATGTGGAAGGGTAGCTTCCAATTAGGCCCTCTAAGAATAGTTGTTGTTGTCAAAACATCCTTCAATTGTTGGAATGCTACTTCACAGTCTTTTATCCACTCAAATTCAGCTTGCTTCTTAAGTAGGTTATGCAAAGGAGTAGCAAGCTTACTAAAATCTTTGATGAATCTCTTGTAGGATCCAGCATATCCAAGAAAGCTTCTAACATATGTTTGCTTGCTTAGCATTGGTAAATTAGTAATGACAACAATCTTTGCAGGATCCACTTGAATTCCAAAAGAGGAAAGGTAGTGCCCAAGAACAACTCCTTCTTCCATCATGAAATAACACTTCTCACTATTAAGAGAAAGGTTGTATTCTTGACACCTTTTTAACACCTTCTACAAGTTGGCATGAGCTTGTTCAAATATGTCACCATAAGTGGTGAAATCATCCATATAGATCTCAACACAATCAGCAGCTATGTTAGAAATATGCCAAATACCACTTGTTGAAAAATTGTAGGTGCATTACATAATCCAAATGGTAAGATAGAGTAAGAAAATGTTCCCCATGGACAGGTGAATATTGTCTTATCCAAATCTTCTAGAGAGATATGGATTTGATTATAGCCACTAAAACCATCTAGAAATGAGAAATATATTTTTCCCACTAAGTTATCTAGTACTTGATCAATGAATGACAGAGGGAAGTGATCCTTTTTAGTGGCTTTATTAAGCTCCATGTAGTCTACCCATACTCTTCATTTCCCCCCCTTTTTTGGAACAATAATTGAAGGTGACACCCACTGGCTATCAGAAATAGGATAAATAAATCCAGCATTAAGAAGTTTGTGTAAGTCTACTTTGACTGTATCTTTTAATGTTAGGTTTACCCTCCTATGGGGTTGTCTCACTAGCTTACATTTCGAGTTGATAAATATCTTATGTGTACAAAGACTAGGATCTAAACCCTTCATGTCAATATAGTCCCATGCAAAGGCTTGTTGACTATCTTGCAATAGTTTAATGATACGTGTCATCTGAGATGCAGTAAATTCATTATTGATACTCAGCTCTTTTCCTGCAACAATCTCTGCTTTCTTTACCTTGTCCATCATTAAAATCTCTACTATTGATGGAGATTTAATTTCATGGGGTAATAATATATGAAGGTAATCAGTTGCTATAGGAGATTGAGGTGCATCACATTTAAGCAATACAGTTTGCAAGGAGCCATCAAGATTTTTAGAATTAGACTCCTCATAATCATACTAATTAGTAAGGATTGCTGCAAGTATGTCATCTTCTTCCTAGGATACAAAAAATGGGTTTCTTCTTAGCATCATGACCTATTGAACATAATTAACTTCTAGAGGATCATCACCAAGGTCTGCCCAAGAAACTTGGTCAAGATCTAGTCGAGGTTGTGCAAGAGAGTACAAAGTTAACTTTTTAGTGTTGGTACCATCTGATATTGTCATTTTTCTTGATCGACATGTAATGCATGCATCCACAGTGACCAACCATGGTCTTCCTAAGATTAATGGATATCCTCCAATGGTGCCTCTTGGTGACAACACAACAAATTCTAAAGGAAAATCTAAGGAATCCAAGGTTACAATGATATCTTCGATCATACCATCAGGTTTGACAGTTGAATTGTCTGCTAACTGAAGTATTGTAGGAGTATCCCTTAATCCAATAATGCTAAGTCTTAACAAGACTTCTCTAGTCATGACATTAATTGATGCTCCTAAATCAATCAAAATATTTTGAATTTGGATGCCATTTATATGTATGGTAACAACAAGACTTCCTAGATCAAAATATTTAGGCGTCAGGGTTTTTCTTAACATTAAATTAGAAAGTTGTCCCAACACATGGACAGTAGGAGGATCCTTTTTCTTTCTAGTAGACTACTTGACACACGCTTCCTTTAAAGTTTTATTTTAAAGGGGAATCTCCTTAAGCTCATTTAATAAGGGAATTTGTATAGTCATTTGCTTAAGTTGGTCGAGGAGATCAGTTGCTATAGGATTTGGTTTAGATGGAGCTACAAGAACTAACCTTTGTAGAAATGAAGGAGTAGGTGCTTGCACAGATGAGGTAATTGGAACATCAACTAGTTGACTTGCTGGAACATTTTTAGTATCAACAACCTTAGTTATTATAGGTCCTTTAGGTGTAGGCAACTTGGTTCTGGATCTAAGATGAATATCATTGATCTGTAAAGAATAAGTTTGCTGCTTATTGTTAGGATTTGGTGCTGGCTGAGTAGGCTGTTGTGGTTGCTTCTATGGGCTAGCATTGGCTATAGGAGGTAGAGGCATCAGGGATTGTTGTTGAGATGGAGGCATCAAGGTTTGTTACTGAGGTGATTGGCTAGGCCCCCACTGAGGTGGTTGCTACCAATTCCCTTGATACAAAGGTTGTTGATTAAGGCCCCACTAAGGATACTAGTTATTTTGTTGAGGCCATTGAGTATTATTCTAGGGATACTGAGGTGGTTTATGGTAGGCTTGATTATACTAAGGTTGCTATTTGGGCCAATTATTGTTCCAATTATCCTTGAGGGACAAAATTTGGGGGAATATTGCCTTGCAACTGATTACTATCATAACGAAAATTATCCAGAGGGTCTTTAGGCATACCTTGTCTCTGAGCCCATGGTTATCTTTGAGCAACATAAATCACTTCTCTTGTATCCTCATCAATTTCTTTGAATTTAGTGGGCATTGGTTGTGCATTCATTGTTGCAATGGTCTTGCATGTGCAATTCTTCTTCCTTTCTCTGTAATGAGAGCAAAATCTAGTCAGCATACTATTAGCTTCATCCTTTTTCCTTCGGGCTTGCATGGTATCCAATTGAGTAGCAACATCATTAATGATATATTTCTTGAAGTCATATAGTAGATTAGATAACTCCATCTTTGATACTCCTGACCCACCATCGGTCTTATGTGGTAGGCTCCTTAGTCCTCTACTTTTATTCACAGTAGCCCTTGAATAGTTCTGACATGTCTCCTTGATGTCATTCCAAGTTTTTTGTGTAACATCTCCTCTAGCCATTAGGTCTAGGGCTTCCATGCTTTCTTCTTGCACACCTCTCAGAAAAAGATGCTTTTTAGATTATTCATTTAGGTTATGTTGTGTATTTCGCTACACATTAAACAATAATCTAGAAACATAGTCTTCCAAGGTTTCACCCTCCTTCTGTGACATTTTAAAAATGTCATCCCCCTTCATATTTTGACCTCTGCAATATTCTTTATATTTTTGAAGAAACAAATTACTCATTTTAGTCCAATTTGCTACAACATTTGCACCTAATCCCATGAACCATCGAAGAGCATCCTCCTTCAGAGTAGAGGGAGACAATTTCAACTTATGGGCATCAGTTGTGTAGTCATAGCTTCTATAAAGAATGTCAAATTCAAAGAGAAAGGTTTCAGTGTCTTCTATAATAAGGCCATAGAATTTTGGAAGTGCAACAGCAGTTATGTTCTTCAAATTTTGGTTCCCTTATTGAGGTGGAATAGGAAAAGGAAAGGTAGGCACAACCATTCTTGGAGGAAGAGGTGGTGCTTGATAGATAACAATGGCTAGTGGATTATCTTGATATGCAGGCTCATCAAAAAGTTCATTCAAAGGGAGTGATTCTTCTGATTTAGCGTCAATGTCAGCAAATGGATTTTCAAAGGGTTTTTCTTCATCGTTCTCTCCTTGGAGTTCATCTAGTTTAGGTTGAAAATCATTGAATGGTTCTTCTTGATTATCATGAGGAAGGAATCTCCCTAAGTGGTCTCTTCTTCTATGCATAGCATGCTTCTTTACTACTAAACTCTATTCTACAAGGAATAGAAATACAACTAGAAAGACTAGTCTAAATTAACACCATCCCCAAAAATGGCACCAAAAATGCTTGGCCAAAGAAAGGGATCAAAATCCTACAGTAATGGGTTGCTTAACCCAAGATTGAACATCTCAAGTGGTTCTTACCCAACTCATTTGGACTCGTTTAATTTATCAACCAAGGATGTAAACTTGAAATGGTGTTTGCAAAATATATGCTTCAGACTTATCTCAACTTAAGAACCACTCTACAGAAATTCAAGTGCTTAAAATATAGGAAATTTATGCTAAAGCTAAGAACCAAACCTATTTTAATAAAGCATGAAAATATAGCTGAGAAATGCTTCAACTACCTATGCTACAGGAATAGTCCACTAATTCTGGTATTAGTGGCTGCAAGAACAACAGAGTCTACTTTGGTCCTACGAACTGAATATAAATCCTATGCTAACTAATTAGTTCACTCCCTATGTGGGCCCCCATAGAGAAGTGAAGTAAAATATCTCAGAGATGAAAACCTGAATGATCTTTTTATTCATAACAATAAAACGTACATACTAATGAACAACAAGATTATATTTAGCACTTAAAAATTGAACAACTTCTTCTTTCTATTGAAAAATGACTGACCAAAACCTAGCACCTCTAGAACACGAACTTCTAGTTATTTAAAACACAAACTAGGAACACAATTCCTAGATTCAAGACTCATCAACTACTGAAACAAATGATGACATTGATTATTACAACAAGTGCATTCATTTTGGCACCAAATAGAATAGTAATTTAGGAGCTCACGACCCCTAAATTTCCTCTGCTCAAGGTTGGTCTATTAACGCGAGCAACCGCTTTGACTCCCGCTTGGTTGAGTTGACTTTGCTTTTATATCTACAAATATTAGCATCTCCAAAACAATAATGTACATCAAGACTTATGCAAAATATGTTATCTAAATTAGTTTACCCTATGTCACATTGCTACAGGTAAACTACCCAACCTAGCCAAGGAAGAAAAAACATCATTCTCACTATTTTTTAATTAAATGACATATCTTTTCACAACATATTCATTTTGATCCTAAAAAGTAGTTATGCACACATTTGTTTGAAATCATCATAAACATCATGTTCTTGAACATCAAAGTCTTTAGAAAGTTTGCAAATTAAACTGAAAATGAAATGACAAAATAGACCATATTCTGGTCTCATCACCAAGCACATTGAGCTTCACATGTACTTCATTAGGCATCTGATTCAGGATGGCTCTCTAAGCTTAGAGTACATTCCCACTGTTGAGTAAGTTGCAAACATCTTCACTAAACCTTTTGCATCCCCACAATATCTTTAGCTGCGTTCTATGCTTGGGGTGAAGGAAATTGTCCTTGGGGGTCTCAGTGATGAGTCCTTCCTTCCTTCTTTTCTTGCTATCACTTTTTTGAGTAGGGTTTTTCCCACGTAGTTTTACCTATTTCTCCATTTCATAGATATTTGGTTTTGATTGGGTATCCCATCAGGCCTTGTTTCTAAGACCCAAGTTTGCTTTCAGCATTGTAGTTTCCTTGCTTTTGCATGCATTATTTTGTAGCTGCATTGTTGCTCATCTTAAGGGGCGTGTTAAAGTAAAGCATTAATTTAATTTAATTTAATTTATTAAATTACCTTTACTCCCTTCTTAAGATTTCCCTTTATGCACTTGCACTACCATTTAATAATTAAATAGTAATTATTAAATATCATTTACCTCTTAGGGTTTCCCTTTTAGGTTTTACAATCTCCTTCTATAAGGATTAATCAATTGTAAATTTCTCTCATTTTTTTAGTTTGATAATATAATTTGCATATTCTCATAGCCAAACCCTTGCCTCTTCTTTGTCTTTTCTTCTCTATGACAGTTTCTTGCATTAGGTGTTCTTTGGGTTTTGTGGATTTGTATTGCTCAAATCCTTCAACCACTGGATCAAATCTCAGTGAAACCATCAAATACATCATAATCCCATAAACTAGGCATAAGCATAATTAATATTGTTGATAAAATAACATAATCAAACCACCCCAAGGGTGCAGACCTATTATGGATCCTAACAAGATCACTCACGAAGAAAGAGCATCAAAGTTGCATCTGACTGGATGACTTAAAGAAATCAAATGGAAGAGTCTCTACATACTAGCTATTAACTACTAATAGTCATGTGACTAAGTTTAGTCATTTGTATATTAAAAATTATTATTTTTAAGTCACATATTACAATTTTTATACTAGTGTAAGAAAAATGATGTAAACCCGTACAATAACCCTAATCCTATTCATAACTCTAAATCTCAAATGCTAAACCATAATCCCAGATATAAAAACCAAATCTCAAACTTAATCTTAAATGTTGAACTTTATTCTAATATGTTAAAACCAAAATTTTAAATCCTAAACCAAATAATAATCCTAAATATTTAACCCCAACTATAAATCCTAACCCCTAATTTTAAATGTTAAGTCCTAATTATAAATACTTAACCCTAATCCTAAATGCTAAGACTTAATCTTAAATGTTAAACCAACCTAATCTTAACACTAATCCTAAATCCCAACCCTAATACAAATATTAATCCTTATAACACTACTAATCATGATGTAAAACCATATCCTAACCATAACCCTTAGAAATACTAAACAGTAAGCCCTAATACTAACCCTAATCATTAAACCCTAATCTTAATCCTAAATGTTAAGTAACCCTAAATCCTAAGAAAAATGAAAATAATAAATGGTAAGCCTAATTGTAAATGCTAAACCTTATGATAAAATGCTAATTCCTAATTATAAATGTTAACCCTAATCTTAAATGCTAAGCCCTATTCCTAACACTAATTTCAAAAACCCAATCTTAAATGTTACACCCTAACCCTAAATCCCAACTCTAATACAAACCCTAATCCTAAACATAATACTTACAATGATGTGATCCCATATCCTAATCCTAATTCTAACTCTAACCCTATATTCTAAACATTATATTTTAATTTGACCATAATTTTCAAACCCTAATGCTAAACACTAACCTTGAATCCTAAGATAAACTATAATCTTGTTAATTCAAGATTTTTTAGAGTCACCATTTCTTTTGATATATTTTTCTGATTCACTCCTGCTTGAATTATTTATTTTTTAACCATCGGTTCTGCCTTTCGTCAATCTCTTAAATTGAGATGCAATAAACAATTTATAGTAGCTCATTTTTGGATCTTTTCCTAATGGAATCCTTCTCTCTTTCTTTGCCTATTGTTGACCAAGTTTGACCCATAAAGCCTCATGCCAAGTGTGTTGTTTTTATCGAGTTAAAAAGTTCAAAGTTTCTTTAAGTGATCTTGAACTATTTTGTACCACTCCCAGATGGTACAAAGGAGTCATGAACCTGTTTCTACCCCTTGTATCCAGTTCAACAGTTCAATGGTTCCTTGGGTTTAACTTATTTTTTATTCTCATATGAAACTTTATGGTGGGCCCTAGCTTGATGTGTTGTGAAGTTCAAGGAGAGATTGCACTACAGCTGGATGCCATTCTAGAACTGACACACTCATGTGCAATTTGATCATTTATGGAAAGGTGATAGATGGTTAATACTTTGAGATAGGATCATCATTAATAATCACACAAAGATATTGATTTATGGATTATAAGTAAAGATTTGGCAAGTGCGAAGGCAAAATATCACTTGAACTCCTTGCTTGGTAATTAATGCTAGGCATCGTAGTAGTCCCATCTCCCCTTTTTTACAACATGTAAAGATTCATTATGCTTGTTTCATAATTAATGACTTGTCCTTGTCTCAAAGTTCATATGAGGTAAATCATTCTTTGTAAAAACAAGCATAAGTTTCCTCAAGTAATTTAAATGCTAGCTGCAAAAGTTTGGAGAAAGAATCAACTTTCATAGTTGCCATAGTTGTTGTTCATCAGGTAACTTTCATATTTTATATTCTTACATTTCATCTTTTGATAAACAATGTAGTGACTGCTTCTATTATTTCCAAAAAGTGAGGTTCTGAGTCATGAGGTCTACTTTGCATATGTTTGGAAATACTCGTACTCTATATAGAAAGTCACTTGTCATATAGATACAAACCTCTTAGGGGTTAATTTAGAGGGAATAACATAGAGGCTATGCGAAAAAACTTTTAGAACCCTTTTCCACTAAAGTCTTGGATTGTAATTTCCTTATGGCTTCTACTTTCCCACTTGCATTTCCCTGTCCAGGATTGATCCAAGAATGTGTCCAAATGTATGATGTACCCAACAATAATATTTTGAAAAAGGATGGGAGTGTGTTTCTAAGAATCGCTAGAGAGTCTGTGTCTAAATTGTTCCACCTTGAAGAACAAGAGTTTTTCGACATGACTCCTACATCATCTTTTGTGAAGTTTTCAGCAACTCTAGATGTCTATAGGAATGTCATCACAAGGAGCTAGATTGTGTCGTTTTACAAAGGTGGTTCTAGGTTGCAAAAAACCCTTGAGAAGGATCATATGTCCCCATGATTTCATGATATAACAATGTTGCCACACAAAACATGTGGTTCTCTAAATGTGAGTCTATTTTAAGATTGGATGTAATTTAACATCTAGATTGTGTTGGAAGGGTCACAATTTTTGGATTGGGCTAAGTTAATTGCTAGCTCTTTGAGGAACCAACTCGAGTGGGATTTGAACCTAAAGAAAGATTTTTATATGTCCTCATATTTGATGTATATGTTAGCCAACACCCAAGATTTGCAATAGTTACCTCATGAACCCTAGATTGAAGGCATCACTGTGTATAATTATTGTCTTGTGTAGTGTAAAGACAAAGTCCATGGTATATTCTTTACGAAGCTATGTTTTGAAACGAAGGGCTCTCCTCATCATAGATTCTCTCACAAGTTTCTCTCATGAGTCTCATAAACTTTTTCAATCCTATGGGAGCATATACATTCAGTATCCTAAATTCACTTGTTTAAGGATAGGAGGCTTTGATGACAAACCCGCGCGACTTCCTAAATATGCTCTTGATTGTTTTATCCTAACATAGGTGTCTTGGCAACTAGTTGCTGTCATAAACAAGTTTTTTGTTGAAGAAGCATCATATATTATCTTCTCACTTAAATTAGGCAAATTAACCTATAGAAGTATGGATGATTCCATATGTATAAGTTTGTACTTAGTCAATTTTTGTTTTGGTTTCTATCATGCTAGGCATGACTTTGATAGTAAGGGGATATTTCATAGCTTGTTCGAAACCAATGCCAAGTTTTTTCCTGTTCATAATGTTGAAGACTTTTGCGAGGATTGTGTAGATGAGCTGGAAGTATGGGAAAGAGAATCCTCTAGGTTTACCATTTCTCATAGTAAGTTACATCAGCTGAGTATGGATGTAGACATCATAGGTGTCAAATACAATAAATCAAATCTTATTAACACTCAAGCAACCGAGTCCTTGGTTTCCAAACAAGCTATCATAAACTTGGATTATGAAGAGGAAGATAATATTCTTGAAAGGAAAAAAGACATCTTTAAAAGAATAAATTATTGGGTAAAGATGAAAAAGAGAAAACATGTTTAAAAATCAACTAATCCCAAATGTTCTAATGCTACCCTTAAACTTGCAAGTAATAGGAGATCTTCAAGAACTAGTACTGTGAAGGGTACTAATACTTCCTCGGTGTAGAAAACTCATTCCAAGAGCAAAGCCAAGATGTCAACACCATTGGGACCTAATGAAGCTATTTAGGTCAATATTGAATTTGACAAAGAATAGGTTGGTGAGCTTATTAATAACCGTTAATGAGTCCAAATGATAGTGGGCACATCTCCTCAAAGAATAGACGTTATGAATACTCCAGCCAAGAGTATGAACCTCAAAAAGCTACTGCTTCCACTCCAAATTGATTAGTTTCTTCAGTAAATAAGAAATGAAGCTTGGTACCTATTTGCTTTTTGGTGGATGATATAGCAAGTACACTACTAGGACTCCAAAATCTAAGAGAACTAAGAGCACAACCAAGATAGTGTTTGACAATGCGACAAGTAAGAGAATTGTTGAAGTAGCTACATATAATTACAAGGAAGGTACAAATGAGCTTAATCTGAGTAACTTTGAACTTACTCGTATGGGCCTTGGAGTAATCAACTGTGAAACAAAAGAGCATTGGGTGGAAGCATCAACCAAGCAAATTGTTCTGCAATCTCAAAAAGATGGAATCAAGAAGAAAAAGTTGAAGGCATAAGTAAATGCAATGGTTGAGTATATAAGTTTACTGAAAGCATAGAGTTTGACATCAATCATGACTCACATTTGATCTGAGTGCACTTGAGAATCAACAATTATGGAGAATTTGAAAAGGGGAAAAGCTATGATCACCATTGTCTACAATTGGATTGCTCAAGTGGTAAACCCGATCGCTAAGCTCATACATGATTTGTACAAAATCTTCACTCTTGCAGAAGTCGTACTCAATGAATCTCGCCTTCAAGTGATAATTTGAAAAGTAGAAGTTGAAAGGTTGTCAACCATGGTCACTCAATTGGTAGAGGTAGAAGAATATGGTTCAAAAAAATTCTTGGAGGAGAATCCATTGCAACATGTTGATGCAGGGTTGATTCATGTTTTGTAGAGAAAACATAGCTTGGAGGGTGTCTAATTATGGTTCAGCCATCTCCCATATGCAATCTTTTGAGAAAAAGTCCAAAACTATACTAGAGAGTGTGGGCAAGGAGTTTCAGATAATCAATTCAATCCATTCTACATCATTCAAAGAAGGAGGTTTTGATGTTGAGACACTAGTCAAATAGTATGGAGAATACCTGAACATGATTAAAAACAAAGATTATCTTACCACATCTGATCTTACCAAGGTAACCAAAGTTGAGACAATGATAGACATGTGCAATCGACAACTTCCTGAGTACCTAACATTATGACTAAGATGAATCAAGATAAAGACACATGGAAGAACCAACTTCAGAGTATAAATAGTCCAAATATAACTATGATGTCCAAGTTCATGAGCATGTTTAGGGGATGAAAATTGGCATGAGGACCAATCAGTGCAGAAGATGATGAGGATGAAGAGGAGTTACTTATGCATCAAGAAGATAATTAGCTTTAGAAAGTTTATTGCTTTATGTTTTTGAGATAAACTTTTAATAATTAGTTTTTTGGGTTTTCATACCTATGGATTGGGTATTTCAACTACTTTCTTAAACTGTTAGAGAATTGAGTTTTAATGAAGATTCTTAGACATAGCTCTATATATGCATGAAACTCAGCAGTAGTAGGGGTTGGCAGTTTTTGATTAAGATCATAACTGAAGACTTTAGTTTAGTATTTAATTTTGAATTCTCTACAAGTATTTTGAATCTTCAGTAGCATACAAAAATGGAATGATTTTTGAATGAATGAAAGGTCCATAAACTATTCAAAGACTTTGTGCTTTTAGTTATTCATTGATGGTTTATTTTTGAATCAATTTTGAATTGTGGAGCTATTTTTTGTTACTGGATACATATATAATGTAGATTCTAAATATTTAGTTGATCCATTATTGTCCTTCTTGAATGCATGTGCTAATGGAAAACTGTGTATTTCCATTATGATATGTGTGGTTCGTATTATTTCATTTATATTTATCTGATTTCTCCCTCTATCCAAGAATAGATGGGATACTTTATTGCTTTTTGGTTAAAATTAATTCACATTTAAAAATGATTCTACCGAACATTTGATAAGGGAGTTGAACCTTAGTAAAATTTAGAGAAGAATTAAAGAATAACAATTCTTCAATTGTTGGAAAATTGTGTCTGTCTTGAGAAATTGGGCATAAAGAGTTTTGATTGTTTATTTTATTGAAAAGACACATCCGTTTACCAACAAATCCTAAATGATAAACCATAATTTTATGCCAAACTCTAATCTTAACCCTAACACAAATCCTAACCTTGATGATAATATTAACTCTGGTGTAAACCCATATCCTAAGCTTAATTCTAACTATAACCCTGTTGTAAACCCATATCCTAAGCTTAATTCTAACTATAACCCTGTTCCTAAATATGAAACCCTAAATCCTAAATATGAAACCCTAAACACTAACAACAATTCTAACCATAAACATAACATATACCCTAACTTCAACACTAAGACTAACCCTAACCCTAATTATTTCTCTAACCAAAGAATAATGCTAGACCTCGCTATATCACTAACCCAAATACTAATGCAAACCATGAGTGTGACGTAAACTATATCCTCTACCCTAAACTATAACCTTCATTTGTGGGTATATTCTATGAAATTATATATTAATTTATTCAATGTCTTACTACATTGTGATTGTACTACTAGCAATTATATACTGTAGGAGTTGATGAAATCCAACTCCACAACTCACCAAGATCACCTGCATGCAAATAACCTGTCGAAGGGAAACCAAGAAGGAAGAGGTGGAGCTTGGAAAAACCCTAAATGAACACGAGAGAGAACATATTGCAAAAATATGAGAATGTATTTGCAATGAAAATGGGATGTGAGATACAATGAGAGAGCCCAAATATAAAGGCTTCATGGAAGCTTGTAGAACAAGCTGGAAAGTGGTAAAAGATAAGGTTGACAACCAAGCATCCACAAAAAGGTGGAACATGCTAGAAGGGAACAAACTCCCGTATTGTCAACAACTAACCACTACAACTATTAAATGAATGCATTAACCTAAGTAAGCTTAAGTAATAGAATAAATAAATTAAAAAAAAATTATTATTTACTCTAATACCCCCCCTTAAGTGCAACTTAGGGGAATGCTTTAAGCTCACAAAACTAAGATGAAAATGCAGAATGGGTCTCGGAAATGAGGCCATGTTAGGTACCCATGTACAATGCAAAGAGATGCAACCTCTGAAAATGGGGAAAGAGAGAAAACCACGTGGGAAAAACCCTCTCCCAATAAGAGGTAAGAACCTAGTGAAGGACTGAAGAGGCCTTCCAACTAGAGAAATGTCCTATAAAATAGGAACAAAAAGTGATCATGAAGAGCATCGCCAAAGCATGAAGAAGCCACAAAATCTGCCATCAGAAAGAAATTGTTGATTTGAAGAACCTCTGAGGAAGAAGAAGGCACAAACTGAGCGTGTCTATATGGTAGATGATCCATCTCACCAGAATGCATAGGTAGCTAGCCACTATAATCGCCTTGTATATAGGATCAACCATTGAATGCATAGCTCACACTATCAAACCATCAAACCAAGGATGCATTAGAACAACAACATAACCCCCCCTTAATGCAGATGGGGTGAGATGACAGGCAACTGAGAAGGTGGGCCAAAATCCTCTGCTGACAAAATCAAGAACGACGAGAGAGGAAGAGGTATAAACACCTATAAAGACACGGTCACACTGATGTTGCATGGGAAAACAAAAGGAAGAAGGCCTAAAATAGCAAACAACTACCCCCCCATGGTACTTTATAAAAAAAGTGCAAGTACAACCATCTCAAAATAATGTTCATGAACCCGAAATGCAAAAGTGGCACTTTATCTCCGTGTGTATACAAAAAAGTGCTTACAAATGATGTCTACAATGATAAAAAAAGGAAAAAAGTCATTAAAAAAGATAGTACAACCTAAAACAAAAGAAACCATGCCAGAAAAATGATCCTCGGACCTGAAACACCCAAGATATCCACCATAGAGCAAAAATGCCACAAACATGATAGAAAGAGCATGGGCCAAAATTTGAAGGAAATGACAACATTTCTGAAAAGGTGACAAAACCAACTTTCCAAAAATATAATGTTTTCAAAAAACTGACATGGGACGCAAAATATATGCATGCTGGAGTTAAAAATAGAACTTTGGACTTCAACTGAAAAAGTAGGCAACAAAATTGCATCAAAACCTAAAAATACCTAAACCAATGTCTCCATCTCAGAACTAGCTTTCTGGTGCTTCTTTCAGATCGGAAAAATACCTTCGTATGCTCAAGTTATGGCCAAAAATCACAAGTAGGTCAAAAAGGACCTTAGAGAGGTGCAATAGGTATGTTGCTCAGTGATGTCATGCTGACATCAACAAATCACATGATTAAATTTGATGGCCTGGGGGCCATCGCAACAAAAAAAGGTGCCACATGGCAAGCCACGTGGCAACTATGTGGCACATGCTGATGTGGCAGGGTCCACGTGGCAAAGTGCCATGTGGCACCTATGCCATGTGTCACCTATGCCACGTGTCACCTCCGCATTGGTTGACACTGCACTTGACTGTACCAAATGTCCATGCAAGCTGCTAACTGTGCATTGGTTGCAAAAGGGTAGCAACGAAGCAGAAGAACCGACTGAGGTGAGGCGGAGGCGTCATAGAAAGGAGGCACCGCGGCGAAACAACCTAGGGGCGCCGCTGGAGAAGTTGCGGTGGAGGCTGAGCGGCTCTGCTGGCGACGGAGGGGCGTAGGCTGAGCGTGGGCGGCCCCGTGATGGCCGCTGGGCGGTGCCACGGTGGTGCGCCCATATAATATATATATATATTTTAAATTTTTTAAATGCCAAATCGTTCGTATGACTGTATGGAAAGCTTTGTAAGCAAATTTTTTTTGCCTCCCGAAGCCCTGTCTCCAAAATTGACAAATTTTATATGAATCCTAACTGTAAACAGCCTTCCGGATCCAATGGCAGTGCCCATTTGGGCCCAAAATGCTCTGAAAAATACTCTTCCCTCGGATTGAAGAAAAATGCACAAACAAACTAGGGTTTGTGTCTTTGAATCGCAGCTTCAAAAAACCTTCAACCAAGAAGTAGTAGGGAGGCTCTGATACCATGTAGAAGTTGATGAAATCTAACTCCACAGCTCACCAAGATCACCTGCATGCAAATAACCTGTCGAAGGGAAACTAAGAAGGAAGAGGTGGAGCTTGGAAAAACCCTAAACAAACATGAGAGATAACATATTGCAAAACAATGAGAATGTATTTACAATGAAAATGAGATGTGAAATACAATGAGATAGTCCGAATATAAAGGTCTCATGGAAGCTTGTAGAACAATCTGGAAAGTGGTAGAAGATAAGGTTGACAACTAAGCATCCACAAAAAGGTGGAACATGCTAGAAGGGAACAAACTCCCATGTTGTCAACAACTAACCACTACAACTATTAAATGAATGCATTAACCTAAATAAGCTTAAGTAATAGAATAAATAATAAATAAATAAATAATTATTTACTCTAACATATACTCTATATAAAATATGTCAAGATGTATTGAGGCGTTTAATTTTTTGTCATTCACCTTTAATAAAATTAAAGTAAAAAAATAATAATGTTTGTATACATCTCAACATATTTTATATAGAGTATATAATTGTTAGTTATATGATAAATAAAAGATGGTGACATAATATAAAATTTTCCATTAATTTACAAATTAGAAAAATAACTAATAATACATACTTTATGCACTTCTCAATCATGAAGATAAGAGAGTAGTAAGTATTATACTATTTAAATAATGATGTGACCTTTCATGATTCTTCTTGTCATGACATTGATTATAAATGTTTCATATATTCAAACACTTATTATTCTTGTATTATTTTTAATAATCTCATCTTTTTGATATAATATTCTATGGGATAAATGATATATTAGTCATATGTAAAGATCATGAATCACTATAATCATCATCTTAAGGGATGACAAATAATAAGACAACTTTTGTAAACAAATATGTATGTATATTTTAAAACCAATATCATATAACACTACCATCATTAGGTTTTGAAGTGGTCTATCATCTTGAAGGTAGAATATGCAATGTGTTTATCTATCTTAATGATATATCCATATGATCACATTATATGATAAACCATTTGATGACTTCATTTAGATGGTAGAACTTAGAGGCTATTCATCCTCCCTCTAAAGAACATCAAGGTGGAGCTGAGAGTATGCAATTTAGGTTCAAACCTAAAGGAGTTCACAATTCAATTAAAGTGGTAGTTATGGATTCTTTCAACATATACACATGCTCACACATAGACACACAACATGATCATATGATGTAGTAAACCATTTGATGATAGAGACAATCTATCTTCCTAAATTGGAACATAAAGGCGGGGCTAAGGGTATCAACGAGTAATTCTAATAAACTATATCAATTAGTTGGTGTCAAGCTTTGGTCAACATAAAATTTAGATTCAACTCTAAAGACTCTTATAGTTTTATAATAGACACAAATTCTTTAAACATCAAACTTTGATTATTACATACTAATTAATAAAAAAACTATAGATTTACACAATAATCTACCATAATCATTATATATTTCGTCCCCATGATGTATACATGTGAGGTGATGTGACAATAATTTCAAAAATCTCACACAATTATATCTAAAATTACTATTCTTGCACAACTATTGACATCATGAGTGACGAAATTCATGGCTTCAACTTAGAGTTAGATGGTGGATCGAGAGCCTTCTACTTGAATTTTGATGGATGAATCAATTTTATAAATGTATTAATTTCTTAGAATTTGAGTTTGAAGATTAGACCTACCTACATTTCGCCATCACAAGCTTTGCATGTTCAAAGGAGTGATATTTGTTTTGGTTTTACCAAGAAATTTGTGTAAAATTGAAGAATTGTGTAGATGATTGCAGTCCCCACACTCCCCCCAAAAAAAAAAAAGTCTAGTCAAAGCATGTCAGAATGACGCCGAGTCTTTGCCACGTCGGACAGCATGGCTCACAATCCCCAATTATAGCCATCATAATTTCGATGTACAAGAGACCCATGTTTGCACCGTTGTCACTGCCACGTCAGCCTCTATTGTAAATTACTGCAGGTTGGGAGTTAGGTCAAGTGGAGCACCTCCTGTGTGTACTAAAACGGAATAAAAAGGCGAAAGTTTTATAAAAAACTGGAAAAACGTGAAAACAAGGGAACAAACATTCAAAATCCGGAAAAAATAAGGCGTACGCAAATTCCAAGCAGTTTATGTTCTCTCAGCGAAACGGTCGGGAATTCGGTGCAATTTTCACGCCATATTTAGTTTGAGATTAGTTTGTTTCAGTTTGACGCATGGCTTGATCATTGATGGCTTCATAAATCAGCAGAAGCAGCGGCGTTCTTGGATACACATCGCTGGCCGTGGCCTTTGCATTTAGTCCATCCGTTTCGACTAGGGTTTCGGATCCGGTCGGGCCTGCTTTCTATTATTGTTGTTGCTGTTATCTCAGGTAGGTTTGTAAATTGCATCGCATTCCAAAATCTGATTTCAGTTATCTGATGCTTCATGTTCTTTCTGGTGTGTATCCTTCTTTGCAATCTCTACTGTTTATCCCAGTGCTGATTTATATACCATTTTGATCGCATTGTTGTTTTGGTTCCTAAATGAGTTTTTGCAATTCGCAACGCTGTAAAATTGGTGTTTATTTCATTTTAGGTTCGGATATTTATTTCATCAGTGTTAACGTTTGGAGTTTCATGTTTCTCTCTGCTTTATTTCATTTAACAGTGCTCAAATGGATTAGCTTTTTGTGGTCTATCATCTTCAGTAATTTTTTTTTTCCTAAAGGTTTGCTAATTTTCACCACTTTAGGCCTTTTTATATTCACAATCTTGTCTTTGATAAATTGCCATTGTGGTGTAACCCTGGCATAGATGCCATCAGAATGGATATCAAGAATTACCTGAAATTTGCACCTGATAGGGTCAGTTGTGAACGATGCCACAGAATTTAATGTGGTCTTTTACTCAATTCAACTTTTAACATTTAATGGCCTGGTAAGTTGTAATGGCGACTTGCACCTGGCAGAATCAGTTGTGGATGCCACCGAGTTGGATTTGGGTTCTTACTCGATTTAGTTTCAAACATTTTATGTTCTGGCGAGTTTTGGCAAAAATCAGAAGTTATCGCAGACCTTCATCTGGACTGTTCAGTTGTGGACACCAGATGGTTGAATATGATTGTTTTCCTAATCTATTAATACATGTAATGGCCTGGCGAGATGTTAATGACACGGTGTTGGATATGGTATTTTGCTATGGTATTTTTTTATTTTCAACATTTTACCAGTCCAGTACTTATACGTCTTGATGTTAAATTTTTCTTGGATTGGCTAGAAATTGAACATAGAATCTCCCAGGGTGGTGTGATCACTGAGCTACTAGCTCCTATATGATTTACAAACATTGATTCCTCGTATCTCTCATCTAATGACCTTTCACTAGATTCTCCATCATTCCCTCCTTTTATCCCACAATATGGTCTTTGTCCAAACTGGAAGTCTGCAGAAACGGTATTTCCAGAAATTTTAAATGGGTAAGGAAAGATAGTTTTATTAAAATTGCACAAAGGTTAAATTTCCCCTGAGTCAGTTGAGAAAACTTGTCTTACATTATATGAAGATGCACAAAATGCAACCTATGAGGTATAGCCTCAGACACCCCAAAGTTTTGTTCTACCTCCTACTAGAAGAAATCTCTGGTTTGAAGCTTTTTTTAAACTTCTTTCAGATTTTCATATTAATCAAAGCATTTTCCTTTAAGATCTCTAATTTCTGATCTCCATTGTCCAAGTATCTTTGCTTGTGGGGTCTAAAGGAGTTTTTTGTGTATTTAAATTTCTAACGTGATCTATTATTGTGTATCATTAAATTGATTTGAGATTTTCTCCCCCTAGCCTCAAAAATAGTATGTTGCATCCTGTTCCAAAATGCTGATTCCTAAAATCTTCTAGAGAGGTGCTGGAATATAAGCTTGGATTCATAAAAGCCAATATAAGCTTGGATTCATATCTGTGCCTGAATCATCTTTAGGTGGAGGTCAATGCTTATTGAACTTTATCCATCATGCTGATACACCTTTTATCAAAATAAATTTTAATTTGTTGAATGCAATACATGATGCTTTAAATTCTAATTAATATTCATTTTGGTAAAAAGTGCATCCAGCATGCTGGATAGGTCCCTGGTCTCTGAATATTCACGTGGGAATTTTGCAAATGTTTATAGGAATATTCAGGAACTTGTCAGGAGTTTAGTAAGTTTTCCTTACTGTTGCTAAATGTTTCCAAAACTCTTTAATACTGTATCGTAGAGTCTCAAGAAGTCTACTGTAAAGACTTCATTTTCTTATGTCATTATCAATTTTTTAAAGTCTTCTCAACTATTGCTGCAACTTATCATTTGATTGCTGGGCATCTATATGCTTTTGTTATTCAATTTCCTTTTTAATAATGCTTATTTTTAACTATATTTTTTCTGTGGACAGACTATTTTTGGAGGATCTGAATTGAATTCCGGGTTGATTATCTCGTAATGTTGTGGCAGGCTTTAAAGCTGTCGTCTGGATTTGGATCAACATTAATCCAGAGTTTATCACAGAGAATATTGTTTATTTTAAAATTAGCACAGCATTCCAAATTCATAACAAAAGGGATGGTAGCAATAAGAATTTTAAAGGCTGAACCTATCCAGTCTCAATGTAAGGCTGTTCATTGTGATCGCACTAATCATGAAGATGAAGTCAGCGATGGAAGAGTAGAGAAAACTGCGAAGAGGGCCTTTGTAGGTGCAGGAGCTCGAGTACTGTTCTACCCAACACTTTTATATAATGTTGTCCGTAATAAGCTTCAACCAGAGTTTCGATGGTGGGATCAGATTGATCAGGTATAAAAAAAATTATCCTTGTTTTTCTATAGTATGATAATCTAAATCAGAAGAATTATGACGAAACAATATAAAGATGGCCAAGCATCCGTCTATCCTTTTACACAGCCAAATCATAATTGTACACTTTCAAATCTCTACTTCATTTCAGTATATGTATTAACATGCTCTTTCCATCAGTAACACTGTTAGACATTGCACCTTATTTATATCTTGAAGGCTTCACATTAGTACTCATCAGCAACGGATTCACTCAGCTGCAGGATGCATTGAAGGGCAGTGAGGAGTGCTGGGAGCCTACCTTTACAAATTATTCTGCTTGCCAGAGATATGAATTCAATGGGAGATTGTTTGGAGCCCTCTGGCCATACAGTTGGTAGTTATATGAGTAAGAGTGTATGGGAAATTATTAAATGACAGCTTGGCAGTGAAAGGTGTGGGAGCTGGAGATTGAACTATAGCAGTCAATTTCCCCTTTTAATTGATCACAATAATGTGCACATTTATTAATCCCAAGTTTGTAAGGAGGACTGCCTGTGGAATAACTGCATCCTCTTTTGAATTTTCTCAACAGCAGAACCGGATATTGTAGAGAGCTCATGTTAATGAGTAACCCCTCTTAAAGTACTAGATGGAATTGATATGATTTCTATCCTTTTATCCATTCCCATCCTTTCATCCATCTGAACAAATCCCATCGTCTTTTGTAAGCTTGAATTAATTTAATATAATATCTTAAATCCTCCAAGGGCACCTGACCTAATACAGAAATAGGTCAACTTTGCCTTGCACACAGCTATTCCTTCTGCATTTCATAAGTTTGTAATATTCAAGGATTTGTTTCAGCAGATGTTAGAATTGTTGAATATCATGACATACTTCGTTGTATTTGTTATTTAGATAATTCTGTAGGCATTGAGCCATACATGATGATACTATCAATCAGCTTTTTAACTATTTGTCCATTTGACCATAGTTACTGTAACTCAACATGGTGAACTAACTTTTTTATTCCTTATCAGCGATGTGCCCAAATTTTTTGTTTTACAATTTAAATTTGTGATTTGATATCTGCTTTCCTACGCTTATATGTTTGTGTTGTTTAACCTTGTGTATTTTTCAGTGTCTCATTTTAGGTGCTGTTCCATTTCGTAAAGATGTGCATCGCCTTAAAGACCTGGGTGTAGAAGCTGTTGTTACTCTGAATGAGCCATATGAAACTTTGGTGCCATCCTCTATGTACCAGGTGAAGTTTCTTCTTTATTAGGAAATTACGAATCATTTTATGTCATGCAAATGATGTTTTACACACACATTACATTTTTTACTACAATTTGTCTGTTCCTTTTTTCTGTCATTTGATTATAAAAATCATACAAGACACAAAAAGACATCTGTGAGACTTTTTTATGTGGTTGTACAACTCTGTAAATGTAAGTTCCTTTTCTTTTTATTTTCTTGTGTATTAGTGTTTTATATCTTATTTTATCATAATATGGAACATAGGTTATGATTTCTTGATGTCAAATCTTCTTCAAATATGACCTTTCAATGTCTTAAGTACACTTTTGTGCCACTGATATTTTTCTGGACGAATTAAATAAGTATTTCTTGATAAAATGAAGGAGTTCATTTCTTCCTTGTAACATAGTAAATGAAATGAAAATTACTCGTAATTTAATCTGAGATAAACATCTTGGATTTTGTTGATATTTTCTCAGAATGCTGTAGCCCAATGAGTCAGTCAGGAAAGGATATATGGGCATAATAGCAGAAATTGTTTCTGGATCATGATTAGTTGTTGCTTGATGAGCTGTTTTTTTTGATCAAATCAGTCAAACAGATTTATTGACTGCATTCTGACAATTATTTGGCCAATTGTTTTTAGGGTTTCTGGGGATTATTTCTGGTTTATAAAACTCTATCTTCTAGTTTGTAATTTATTCCCTCTAGAGATTATAGGTTTCATTTGGTTTTATTAATCTTTAGTCTTGACTTTACTTTGATATTTAATTTCTCCCATATTCACCAGGAAGAAATTTGCGTTCAGGCCCCATTCTTTATTCATAACTGCATCTTTTGGTGATATATGCAATTGTAAATAGGTACACATTTTCTTATACCTCTGTACCTTGTTTTAAGAAAACCTGCCTTCTTTCCACCCAAGTCCCCAGTGGTTGTGATTATGTACCACATCTCAGTTATTCTTATACCTCTCTACCTTGACTTAAAATGACCTGCCTTCCTTTCATCCAAGCCTCTGTGATTGTGATCATACACCACATCTCATAGTAACTATGTACTGATTTTTTGGAGTACAATATATACTCTACCAAAGGAAAATACATCTATAATCTAATCCAAAAGAGCAATATTGTTAGCAGTACCAGAATTTTGAATCTATTAATTTTTCATGTCAAGCATGTGCAACTTTGATGAAAATTGAAGTGTCAAAAGTGCACGAGAAAGGTTTTTATCCATATAATTAACTTTTAAGTATAAGCTGCTGAGAAAAGTGCAGGTATGATATGTATTTTTCAGCACTACTAAGTTTCAATGTTTACTCTTATCAAATCCAACATGTTAATTCTTTTGCACTGCAAGCACTTGTACTCGAGTTTTCTATATTTTTTTGTGTGAGCCTTCTCTTCCAGCCCTTCCTTGATCTTCTTCACTGTATAGATCAAGTTAAAGGTACCCTGCTTGGTAGGAGCTTACTGTAATGTTCTTGTTGGGTTTCTTGCCTTACCTGCTATGAGTTAATTTTTGATTTGATGGTCAGACTTCTAATGTATTTTAATTTTTTAATTGATGGGCAGACTTCTAATGTATTTTCCGTGGTTGAGAAAATTGTTCAGAATCAATTGAATTTTTTAATAATAACTCATCTATATTGTTCTCCAACTTGCTAACTGCTTCCTTATTAATTGATGATGTGCCTGCATATCTTGCACCTTGCCACCAAGTGCCTTTTTTGTCATTTTTCTCACAGTTTTGTCTTCCTTTTCATGCCACTAAGCTATTGATGGATTCATTACTGCATCTGCTATCCCAATAGAGTAAATTGGTTTGGAGCCAATTGAGTGGAAGGAACTTCCATTTTGAAAAAGTCTAAATTTTTAAATTTATATTCTATTTCACAATTGTCTTTAATGTTTTTTTATGTTGTGTAGGAATCAAATAAGTTCAAGTTATTTGTCTTAAAATTATCAACTGCCTAAGACAGGTAAAAGACATCCTTTGATCTTGGCTTTGTCAAAGGAATCTACATGGTCTATCTGTTGGTCTGTTTTTCCCTACACAAATTATTTTGTTTGCTCTTGAGAATATACATTGTTAATTTTGTAATTTCTGCTGAAATTTGATCATGTAATGTCATTGT
Source organism: Cupressus sempervirens (assembly GCA_028749045.1). Classification (NCBI taxonomy): domain Eukaryota; kingdom Viridiplantae; phylum Streptophyta; class Pinopsida; order Cupressales; family Cupressaceae; genus Cupressus; species Cupressus sempervirens. Next base: position 733,931,260 of record CM053791.1, on the reverse strand, counting down.
TTCATTTTTAGCCTTGTATTGCCACTACATTTTCTGTGTAGGAGGTCTTGCTTCTTCCCAGCTGGGGACATGGCAGATGGTTCTGCTCCAGAGATGTGATTCATCTTGTCTCCATAGATTTTATAAGATAGTAATTTTAGGCCATTTTCTATTTACTTTTTACTTTCCACAAAGAATGTATAATCCTCTATTTCAAGTTCTTTTGCTCTAGGGACTGTAATTTTTATTGTTAAAGAGATCTTGATGGTACATGTTTTATTTTAAAACCAGCATGCTATTTCCATTGGGCAAATAAAGAGATAAATTCAGCTATTGGAAACCTACCTAATTATTTTTAACATATGCTACTTCTAAGTTGACTAATTTATCAAAGTTTCGAATAAAAATACAAAGAATTTCACATTTCTCTGCTTTGCATTTATGCAATGATTGTTGGTACAATTCTTATTTTTGTTTTGTTTCTATTTCTTCAGGATGAAGGTATCAAGCACCTGAAAATTCCCACTAGAGATTATCTTTTTGCTCCATCATTTGAAGATATTTGTCAAGCTGTAGAATTTATTCATGGTTAGTAATATCTCTATTGGAGTTAGTATTTAATTTGATTATGGGAAAATGGTATTCATTTTTTTATTCAATTGTGCCTGACAATTATTATGTGAGTCTTTGTCCATAAAGTTTGAAAGAATCTTTGTAAATTCACAAATGTAGTGATTGTAGAAGCTAACTTCATTGGGAGCTTCTATTATGGCTATTTGAAACCCCATAGCTGAGATACAAGTGTGCCTTTGAAATGATTCAATAAATGACTTGAAGGCTGTTCTGTGTTTTTCCCTCTCTTGCTTTCTAGAGATGGCAGGATCCAGGTGGGTCCGTTATAGGTGGCACAGGGGTTTAACCAACGTAAAAGAATCATAAAGGGGAAATGTTTTTTTTGTTCTTGTGTCTCGTGAATTTTTGTTTACACCAATTACATAGCAGGCTCTGTTTTACTGTGAATTGTTATGGCTTCCTTGCACCCACATAATCCATTCTCTAATTTTTACTGCTTCTTCTGCTTTTCTGTCAGCCAATTCTAGGTAGAAATGGGTGTTTGCCTTTTACTAAATCAAACAGTACATACAAATCTTAAATAATGTCAGCAACTGGTATTCCTTACCTAGCTCTCTGAGATCTCTGAGGCTGATGTTACAACTGATCAAAGAATTGGTATATATTATTTTCATTAGTTTGTCCCCAGAATTTTGGAAGGTTTCACAATTTTCATGCAGGGTAACTAGCTTCCTAAACCGCACATTATTTTCAGTTGTTTCCTGGATTCAAGTAACTCATGCAATTTTGATATATAGGCCGATAATATTTGAGATGACAAATTCTATTTAACAGATGTGATTTATAAGTATTCTGTTTCAAGTGTTAGTGCAATCCTGTACTTTAGGCCCTAAAATGGGATGGGTAACTGTTTGACTTGAAACTATGTTTTTAATTATTGTGAACTGAAACCTAATTTGATGATTATTGTTTCTAAAGAAAAGATATGGTAAGTTTCTTATTGATAGTTATATCTTCACTACACATGAATATGTGGGTCTATTCCAGATTCAGTGTATGGCCGGTTAAGTCAATTTCAAGGATCCTATGCTGAATACTGTGGTCTATGCATGGATCATTTACCATATGTGTTTATGGTTGATATTTGTTGCAGGCCATTGCTTAATGATTTATGCCACATAATGTTACAACTGGCACTTGTAAACATTGGATTTTTTTATTTCTTTTTTGCATTTTGATTCATTGAAGTTTCAACAAAACTTGGATTATGACATTTCTATCATGCACATTTTCTCTCTGTATATCATCTTGTAAGTATTGTCTGTCTGATGATCATGTTGTACCTTGTTGGTCTTAGTGCTGTTATGATTTACTTTTACATTAGAAACTGTCATTTATTGCAAGTTTAGAGCCTGTCTTGTCCTTTTTTTCCAGAGCACACGATAATGGGAAAAACAACCTATGTCCATTGTAAAGCTGGCCGAGGTCGCAGTACAACTATTGTTCTATGTTATCTGGTATGTTTATTTTGTTTGTTTTCATTTTATGATTTCCAAAGTTCATTTTCTCAATATAAAATGAAATGGGTTTCTCAACCAAGTACACAGCAAGAATGAGGAGTAGATTAATAACTCAATATGCAAGGTTTCTGGTGTAGTTCAGTCTAGGCATAATTCAATTGGAGCTATTTGTTTTCTTTTTTTGATAGGTAACAAGTTTTTAGTATTGATTATAAGAAGATAATGCTTACATAAGTATGCCATAGTGTAAAGTGGCCACACCTCTCAAAAGTCCTCCTAAATACCCTCGCCCATTGACATTAAAGTCAAAACATACATACTAAGGGCATTAACAACCACAAACACAGCCCATCCATACAAAAAAGTATTCGCATGCATCCTCCTTTGTAAAATTTGGGATGGAAGGGTCGTCCTCCACTGATTGCCTCTTCCTGCCAGTTTCACTCATGCCCGCCTCCCCTGCCAGAGACACATCAATCCAAACTCCTGCCCTCGTGTACTCCCCTGCATCACCAAGTCCTTCCCTTAGCAGCTGGCGTCTCAGCGGTTCTCTAGGTGGTCGCACACTTTTCCTTGGTGTCGTCTTGATAAAACCCCTCCTCATCGTCCATCACCCAGTCTTGCAAGGATTTAACCACCTTCCTCCATCCTTCCATAGCTTTTGGTAGGTTCACCCTTGAGGAGCTGCAGAAGACCAGACGACCAAAGGTTGTAGCGAGGAGTCATGGCCCCCAATCAGTCTCCACAGTTCCTGCCCAATTTCCAGTCCAACACCCAGCACGGCTTTGTTGATAACATCGTCTATCCCCAGCAACCATTGCGGGTCCAGATATGCAGCAATGACCCTGCGGACTTCCTTTTTTGTCTCTCCAACTAACAGAGCCAGAGCCACAAAGAGGGACACTACATACAGGTTGGACCTTCTCCTCCAGTAGGTGTCCAAGTATTCTGGGCTGAACCTCTCCATGATACCACTCATGAATCTCTGGTCATCAAAAAGAACGATGTTCTTCAAACGCCTTGCTCTGATCCTCCTTTCATACTCTAGAGTTTGATTATCTGATTCCAAAGCAAAGTTGGCCTCCATCTCTGGTTACCCTACAACTTCCCCGCTGAAAAAGGACCCCGCCCTTCTTTTAGTCATGCCTTCGAAAGATCTGGAAGCCCACACTTGAAGAATAGTTTAATTATTGCAGATCCTCTATCCCACGTGGGGGATAGCTTCCTCATGAGTGTCCTTCAAACTGGGGGTTAAAATTCATTATTGAGATGTACTCCTTTAAAAGGGAGGCATTCACTCATGAAGCCACTTCAATACACTACATCCTTATTCCAGATTGAGAAACCTGAAGTCTTCAAAAATTTCATGCTGGTTCCCAAAAGAGACATTCGCTCCCAAGTTGGCCAACTTATTTGCCACCTTGTTTGCCTCTCTTTAAACATGGGATATCCTGAAGTCATCAAACTCTGTCAGCAGGCACTTTACCTAGCTAATGTGCTTGTCAAAATGCCAAGACTCATCTTTCCTTTAATGATTCCATTTATAATAATCTCTGAATCTCCTTCCAGATGCACTCGTGACTTGATGGATACCCTGTTTAACTCCTACTACTAGAGCCTCCTTGGCTGCTTCACATTCTGCCACATTGCTTACGGAGTTACCTTCGTGGTCTTGTGCTATGCATCCACAACCTGATATACCCGGGTTTCCTCAAGCAGCCCCATTAAAATCTATTTTTATCCGTCCTTCCTCTGGTGGTTGCCAACAGCATTTTTCCTTTCTTTGTTGAGGATCAACCCTCAAAGGTCCATCAACCCTCAAAGGTCCATTAACAAGCTGGAGTTATTTGTTTTTACTCTACTGATTTCAATTTTATTATTTCAAGGTATCTGGTACTCAATTAATCTGATTTCTAGTTTATTTTAGTCTATTCCCAAACTCTTCTGCTTGACAACTCTGCACATTTTGTCAGCAACTGATTCCTGTTCATATTTTGAATTTATGATAATTACTAATTTTTTGTTGATTCTCAGCAGATTGTAATACACACCATAGTGACAAGTATTACCTTTTTGTAGTGTTTACAAAAATTGTTGAATCCTCAAGTTTTGTAAAAATTACTCTATTCTTTAATCTACTTCGTGTTTTTGGACAATCCCACATGGCTTTTTCTTCTGTGATGAAGTTACATATGGACAGGTTGAGATTATTTGGAGTTAGTTTCCTAAACTTTGTCTTGAGCACTTCTATTATCCGTCTTCATTTATATGTCATAAATTCCCTTGTGAGTAACCTCCAATCTGCCTCATTAGTTTATATTACAGCTGAAGGCGTTTTATGTTGTAGTGGGATATTAGTTTTTACTATTCACATTCTTATATCTGACACAGTACACTGGTCATGTTTGTTAGCTTTTTCATTATGATTTTGTTCTTTTCTATGCTATGCTATACCATCCCTATAATATTATTTAAATACCAAAAACACGTTCTTAAGTTTGAATCAATTGTAAATTCTATATAACTAGGTGTTCAAAAAAAGGTTTTTAGACAACTAGACCTTTGGCTTTGACCTCATTGGGAGAAGGCCTTAATATTCAAATATTTAATTTTAAATAACAGGACTCCAAGCCAAGATCCACACTGAGTACATATGCTACTGAAGAAAAATATTCTTATTTCTGACCATGTTTTGATAGAATAATCACAATATTTTTTGTTCCAATAGTGTAATGTCCAAATTTGGTGTTATAGGTAGCACACAAAGGAATGGATCCAGTTGATGCATATGCGTATGTGAGGTCAAAAAGACCGAGGGTTTTGTTAGCGCATTCTCAGTGGCAGGTATGCTGATATCTATGAATGGCTGTCTTGAATGATTTGAAATTAAGTGATTGACCCGAGCATATGGTATCTGTATCTGCAGGCAGTTCAGGAGTATTACCAAAAGATACATGGCAATAGTTCAAAGAACTTCCAATTTCCTATGCCGTTAGATGATAATTATGAAGATTCAGCTGTGTTTGTTACTAATTCTGATTTAGATGGATACAAAAGTAGCGAGGAAATTTCTATTGTGGAAAAAGAGTTTATAAAAATTACAAAAGCTTAAGATATAATGGCTTGCATAGATTGCGAAAAGTTTTTGTGCAATGGCAGGTGCTTACAGTACCTTCAATGCATTCTGGTTTATAAAAGAGTTTTAGGCAAAGAAGGGTAACACAAATATGATAATATGTAGTTCGCAGGGTACTTTCAAAATTGCTGCAGTCTGTTTTTTTCTAATAGCAGAGCAAGTAATAGTGTGCATGTAGATGAACCTACATGCAACAGTTGAGTAGTCAACATTGTAAGGTATTACATGTAATCAGAGGCAGGTAATGTGTTTTTTTCATATCTGCCTTTATTCAAATCAAGTGTTTAAATTTGCTGTACATTTTTTCTAACACAGTACAAGTTGGATATTGGAATATTTTATGTTCTTGTATGGTAACGTGGATGCACATATTAAGGCCTGTGCCAAAGTTGGGTGTGTTGGTAAAGAAAAATCTAGATCTTCTATTTGCGGGGCACCCTGATGTATCTTTGTATAGTCCTTACAAGAAAATCTTGGAGCCTTTTGAGGAAAATGGTCATATAAATGTTCTAGCTTTTCTGTGGTCAGTGCTAGTACAGAAAATCTAATAACCTCTTGCAGGGAATAATAATGAATTTGTTTTGAATGAAACAATTAAAATCATTGACTCTGTAAACAATGCCACCTCTCAAAGAAGAAATTGACACGGTAAACCCTTGTTTCCCTGCAGCTGCTTAAATCATCTTTCTTAGAGGCCACTTATAATCCCCATTTTTTTCTGTTTCATAGCTTTAAGAAGGTATCACCGTTTCATTGCAGCATTTAATATGGGATAATACTTCCCTCCCATAACACGTTTTGAACTTAACTAATTCCATTATAAATAATTGCACCACTGTTTTTAAAATTATAAATTGTTTTATATTAGAGGTTGAATTTAATTGGTTAAACTTAAAGCATTGAGTGACCTAAATTCAGATTCGTGTGGGGACTTTGAATAACGATGTGTGCTGACTCTGTTTTTTGTTAAGGAATGGAGGTGGTTTCTTAAATAAGGACTATCTTATTTGTGGGAAGTTACATAATGCTTGAGTTAAATAAAAGAATGTCAACATGAGGAAGAACATTTTCACTATTGCAGTTGATATGCAATTGTCGCTGAAGGACTTCGTAAAGTTTTCATTGGCCGAGAAAAAGCAAAGGTCTTGTATCAGTGATCTTGGATATAATTTATACCATAAGATGCTTCTAACATAATATACTTTGAACTAACTTTGTCATATATGCTGAGAGGCTGCTGTCAGCAGTGACAATAGCTTTTATAGAGCATGGTAAAAATGCCATTAATGGAGGATTTGCTTACCCTTAAGGTGATGAAGATTTATTATATTATCTTTATCCTATTCTTTTTGTGTATATGGTATCAAAGTCACAAGTCTTCTTCTTTTCTGGGTTGTGCTATGACAGTGATTTTTAGATTGGGAACTTCTATATAAACAGATTGTCCTTGTGTATAGTGTGATTCTATATTCTCTGATTGGAACACACCCTTCAACATTTTTCATATAGTATTATTTCAAATTTTATTAACATTATAACCAATGGTCTCTTTAATTTCCAAATACAAGACTCTTCATATTTCCAAATCATTTTTCATATGACATGTCTTTTCATATAATACTGATATTATCATAAACATCTTCTCCACCTGTTGACACAATACAGAGGTAATATTTCTATCTCAATATATAGCAAAATCAGAGATAAATATCTCTATTGCAGTTACAATCTTCAACAGTATTTACAATATTATGCTCTAGGTAATATTTCTCTCTCAATATATAGCAAAATCAGAGATAAATATCTCTATTGCAGTTACAATCTTCAACAGTATTTACATTATCATGCTCTATAAAGTTAGTGCAAAATATTGTACTACTAGTGTTTAATTTGTGCCTACATCATTGAGCCTACCTTATCAAATATAATTTCTAAAATTGGATCGTCATTTTGAGCATAAATTTGAATTTGAAGGCCACTATTTTGAGTCTACCTTATCAAATGTAAGAACCATCATCGTTTTTCCTAAATAGGTGAAGGATTTGAGCATAAATTTGATTTTGAAGGCCAGTATTTTGAGATTTCACCTTTTCATATTTATTAAGAAGGAGAAACATTTGTTCCAAATTGATATCATGCAACGAATTATAAGATGACCTATCCCGTGATATTATATTTGTACCAATATTTATATTCACGATCTACTCTATGATAGTTTGTTTTAGGAAAATGTACTGTTTAAACCATTGCCGAGTAATTGTTGGGAAGCAAAAATAGATTGTCTTTCGTATTGTTATGACTTTAATTAATTGCAATTCACCTGTGGCGCAAGTGTCACCCTTCATCTACATTAAACCTGCCTCTAAAATGTACTGTTTAAACCATTGCCGAGTAATTGTTGGGAAGCAAAAATAGATTGTCTTTCGTATTGTTATGACTTTAATTAATTGCAATTCACCTGTGGCGCAAGTGTCACCCTTCATCTACATTAAACCTGCCTCTCCATGGTTAACTGGTAAATACTCTGATCAATTACATCTGTCACTACTAGATATCGGATTTTTAAAAAAAAAATTTATTTGACTAATTACAATTCTGCTGACTCCTTTCACTAGAATTATTTAATATATATCTATTGTTAGGTGGAGCATTCAAGCCTAGTTAATTGGTCTGTGTGATCTACTTCAAATTTTATAAAAGATTGGAGTATTTTAAAATGTAGATCATAGCAATAATAAATTATAGAGAGCTGGGTATGCATAAAATGTTGTTTTTAAATATTTCAAGTGAGATGAGAGATTTTCTGGTGAAAATGAAGGAAATTGTGATCGTACGTAGAAGTTTTAATGTGGTAGCATGTATTTTGGTATTTGCAGTAAAAGTATATTTATTCTTATTTAATCAACACTTTGTCCAGAAAGCATTATCTGTATTTTTGTATGTGTTTTTTGAAGTTTCAATATAGTTATATTATTGTTATTTTAAGCTCTGATTTTGTGATTTCAAAATTTAATTGATAAAAGATTGTTGAAAATGAGTTATTTTTATAGTAAGATTCTTCAGTTTGTAATTTAAAAATTTTGCTGATAATGTTTTTATAAAAAAATAATAATTATTCATGATGTGCTGTTATCTTACCTCTCACTAAATTTGAGCGGTGAAAAGTGAGTAAATAATAATAGTTACCATATAATAGCCTCTCACGTTCATAAGATTTTGATGATTAAAAAACATAAATGATTTATGTAAATAATTTATACACTCTTTATTGTGATAAAAAACAATGGCATTTTCTACAAATTTACATTGAAAGATTGCCCAAGAAATCAGCCAGGCACTGGTTAAAAAAAACGTAAGTCTTTTCTTGAGTTCAATATAATTGTACTTAAAGTAAACCGATAAAGATTACAATATTATCTAAATTCCAAAAAGATAACTTTAGTTACCAAATAAATTGAAAATATGCACAGCGACTGTGGAACCACTTTATAGCTTGTCTTCATGTCCGAGGCTTCTCCGAGCTTCCAATAAGATCTAAACCTATGAAGCTCTGTAGTTTTTGCCTATGGGCTAATACAAATCATAAGCGGTGACTGCGTACTTCAAATTGAAGAATGTGCCACCATATAAAGATTCCATCAGTCATTATGTAAAGGGCGAGGCAATAACTCCCTCCATAAACAAATCAGAAGCATAATTCTTCTTCTTCGAATGTGTGATACAGAAATGCATCTTCTCAAATGGACAGACATCGGTAAAAGCAGACATGGCAATGGTTGATTGTTGATAAGAATGTAGCACGAGCAACGAAAGAAAAAAAACCAAACACCCCACGTAAACGTTGAGCACGTAACCAAGCATCTTGATGCTCCTTTGTCTTTTTTGCCGACTAGACATTTTCATGAACTATCGGGCCCCCCTTTCAATTCTATCAGATGGAATAGCAGTAGTGTCTAAAAGTAAAATATTTTGCTTAATACCGTATAAACGGGCATGCATATGGCAAACTAGGGCTAGAGTTAGGAGGTAATCTAATGGGAGGATTTTGAGCTCTTCAACTTGAGGAGAAGCAGATACCGTGGCATTCCTAGAGAATATTTCAAGATCGTTGGAAGAAAATTAATTTCTCCCACTATCCTCAGGTATTTGTAATCAATTGCAACTGAACTGCTCTTCTGTTCTATACTGCATTAAGTTAGCTTATCGCATTTCCTAAATATCAGATAACAGTTATTTTGCCCACTTTTCCTAATTAATAAGTCTCTGGACTCTATCCACACATCTGCTCATCTATTGTTGATGTACAAGACGGTTCTTAAGTTGTGTAATTCTCTTAGTTTTATAACTCTGTGTTAATGTTACTCAGTCCTCTATAAATGAGAGGCTTTGTGAAGCCAATGTAATTGTGTTGTATGAATCAATAAAATCAGTTTATCTGCTGTAGCAGCTGCGGTATCGTCTGCAGTAGTAACTGTATTATTCTTGTGCTTTGTCTATCAGAGCTGGTCTGGGCCCAGCTCCTTTACGAGAGGGCCCAGGATCCAGGCTATGAAAGTGGAAAAGTGCTTAATTTGCTAACTGCTGTAGCAGTCGGAGCCCACCTCACCATCTGGAAGTTTTCTTAAATTTGGAGAAGTAATCAACCATTTGAAAATGGCGAGAAATAATTTTGGGTGATGGAACTGTTGCAGCAGTGAGAGAGATCATGAGTGTGCATGGAAAAGATAGTCTTAAGTTCAGCCAGGGTTGTTGGAAGATCAGATACAACAGTGTCAAAGGTCATTGAATTGTTGGGGCACAAGAAGTTGCCTATAAAGGAGTTGCTACTCAGAATCGTCACGCATTGTTAGTAGTAGAAACTGCTATCGGCAAAGCTCATTGTTTGAAATGGTAAGTTGACGAGTTAGTTAATATCAAGGAAAGGTAAATTGTTGAAGCAAAAGCACAATCAAGTGCACAAAAAGATAAGGAAGTTGCAGGAAGTTCCTAATTGAAGTTATGAAGAATTGCCATAGCAGTTGCAGCAATTCTGGAGAAATACATCATTGTTGAATAAACGATCTCTACATCTTAGAGAATGCTTGAAGTCACTATGAATATGCAAGTACAAATTTGAGTAAATTTAAAGACTTGACATGATCACATAGCATTTGTGGTCAAGATTAAAGGGTAGTGTTGGAAGAAAATTAATTTCTCCCACTGTCCATGTCTACATTTGTAGTCAGTTGTAACCAAACTATTGTTTGGTTCTATTTTGCATTCACATTTCTTGCAACAAGGGTTGTAAAGAAGGTGCTTATGCTCTATATTTGGCAGAGGAGGTCCCATGAGATTTTTTGTTTCTGGCTAAAGGGTAAATTAGAATCTTTCTTTGGAAAAAAAGAGCCTCTATTTTTTAAGTTCCAAAAATTGAGTGGACTAGAAATTGCCCCACTAGCTTAGGTAATTTTTTTTGCCACATGTCAATCTTCTTGTAGTTTGATTTCCCACCAAAAATAAATTGATTTTGCCAAAAATAAAGTTGAAAGAGAATGAAATATTAAATTTTTTAAATACAGGTTTGTATATATACATGCTATTTTTAAAAATTTACTTTGTGTAGTAGAGTATATGTTACAAAATCATTTGCAATAACTATTGATGGTGCAAATATTCCAAAAAAGTGCCAGCAACCACAACTCTATTTTTAAGCAAACCCTCTTCATGGGATCTTGGTGAGTCCACTTGGCATGCAAACTTGCGAATGGTGATGAGTAATATGTAGCATCACACGACTTTGAGTATTGTCATTGATTGATAATCAGTTGGAGAAGTTGAAAAGGTTGCAAGTTAATGCAACCACCGGTAGAAGGGTGTACCGGTTAAGATGTGTATGATGACTTAGTTGAAGTCACAACAGTTGAACAAACAAAGTGAATAGTGAATAGTGAATAGAGGAACAATCATGAATTGTAACACCTTGCCAGGGAACTCAACCTAAAGTTTCACTAAGTTTGTCAAACTTTTTTTTTTTTGGAAAGATAATAACATCAAATAGATAATATAGCAGAAGCAATAACATACACATAAACACATACCATAAAACATATTACAATTCTTAAGGGTCCCATGATGTTGACTCACATTTAAGTTTAATTAATATTAAAACCAATATATAACACATTCACATTAAAGAATAACTATAAGTATGAATCCATTTAAATAATATACAATTATCTCGAAAGCCACTTGGCAATAAACAAAATGCACAATCATCCATTGTACAAGTCACGGGGTATGAGAGGCTGGAAGAATATACATCATAACATAGATTGCATCATCTCTTAAGATCTATGAAATCAAATACAATACACTTAAGAGTATAACCATCCATCATAGAAATACAAAATCAGATAAAAAGAAACATATGCACAAACACATCCAATGGCGGTATCCAACAGTCATATCTCAATGGTATAAGAAAATGCACTACCGCTTGACCTCATGAAATTCAAAAAGGTCCACTCCTAGCTCGTTGAAGAGATAATCTCTAGAGTCAAACAAGATAACAAACTCAAAAGTCAAAACCAACATCTAGGTTGAAGGAATCACTTGAAAGAAAACTATCTCAAAGGGTAACAAGACACAAGTATCTACTAAACCTAGAGGCAACACAAACACGTAGGAAACCTACTATGCAAGTCGGCAAGTGTCATCGCATGAGCTAACTCTAAGGTTGCCACGGTAGCCTTTTAATATTCTAGACCCTCTAGTGACTTTTTGTGGTACTAATATCTTATTAATTTATTTTAAACCCATTTAATGAAATGTTATCACTTATTAAAATAACCTACAATGGGTTACCCGTCAACCTCTTTAGGGCCTCGACTTCCATTGCAATCCACTTTCCAACATGTCATACAAATGACCTACCTTAAGCTTAGCAAAATCAAAAGATCATAAATGACCATAAACCACACATCAGTTCTTAAATAAGCAATTGGAAAGTACTGAAATATTATTGATCATAATCATAGATTCCACCAATACAATCATCTTAACAAAATTGATCCAAAATCAAATACACATAAACCAAATCCACGTCATAACATGACATCACCAAGAACAAATCACATAACCACCTCAGTCCTATACAAGCAATTGGGAAGCAATCCAAAGATAACCGATTGAAGACTCGGGTTTTATTAGGAAAGTCACACAATTCACCTCAATCTCACATAAGAAAATTGGAAAGCACATCAAAACATCTGAACAAAGTCATCATAGCACACACATTACACATTGCTATGGTTGGGTATCAAAGATCGTATACAAAGCATCATCAAGACATTACAAACAAAACTCCCAGGCCTCTGGTAAACATCTTGATCGGCCAAAGCTAAGTCAAACCTGAAAACTCCAACACTGAAAAATCACACGTCACATTAAGTACATACAAAAGTGAATTTCATATCTCATTAGGTTTTCAAGAACCAACAAGTTTAATTTTCACTTATAGATTTTCAAGTTTTCAGTTTTGTTTTCAAAAACACAAAGATTAAATAACAACCAGGGTTTCAATTTTCTTTTCCAAGTATAATTGTTTATAGAGTTTTCAATTCCAATCCAGGTTCACATTTTTTTTTCTTCATCAAAGTATGTTAGTTACTAAGTTCTCCAAATCATAAAATTCCCCTATTGTTGATTTGCTAATATTTCTGAGTCCACACAAGTCTCAACACTCAGCAAATTATAAAAAGTTGTTTAAGCATAGTTTTCATAATTCTATTTGTTTTTAATAGAAAACACAAGATTCGATTTACAATTAGGTTTCTAATTTTCGTTTCCAAGTATTACAATTGATAATGTTTTTTTATTTCAAACAGAGTTTCTGTTTCCATTTCTCTAGATGTCAGATTCATTAAGGTTTCTGAGTTCGTAAGATGAATAAGAATCCCCCTAGAATTAAAATCATTTTCTTTTAAAATTAACTCGTCTAGTAAAAGCCCAAGTTTACCAAAACAATCATTTTCCATATCATCTCCTTTAACTTTATTTTTCCAAAAAAAAAAATCTAACAATTAAAACTTAAAAAATTAATTAGAAACAATAATAATAATTAAATTACTAAAGATAATAATCATTTATTTATTACTAAAATAATTTATAATAAATCATTAATAAAACAATTATTAATCTCTTAATAAAATAATTATTGTTAAAATATAAAATACAAAATATTCATAACATTTAATATTAATAAATTATTAACATTTAATATATTTTAATTAACATATATTAAAATTAATATAAACAAAAAATATAATTAAATTAAAACTAAAAAAAAATGCTGCCTTACCTTTCATGCAGACTTCTTTAAGTAGCTGCAAGTTGCCTTTGGCAGTTGTGGACTACTTAGGTAGTCGTAGAACAATGCCTTCACAATAAACTTGCAAGTTCTATTATAATATATATGTTTTTGATAATTTACTTAATGGATCTGATATGAGAATAGATAGAACTTATCAAATCTATTGATTTATCTTTTGGTAACCCTTTTTTCTTTCTTCGAACCCTCGTTCGATTTTAACAATTCCAAATACAAATCTTCAAATTAACAATCAAGGGTTTCTAATTTCAATTTATTTACAGAGGCTTTCAAAAAAAATGAACAATCAAATTCATACAGAAGGGTTTCAACCCAATTGAATTCTTAAAACAGATTCGCAAACACGGAGAAGACAAAGAAACCAAAGAACGAGCATTTACTGCACAAACCCACAAGATCCTACTTGGATTTGATGCTAAACAATCGACTGCACAAAACTCGCAAGCAATTTCCTTCCTTCCGAAAACTCATTTTTTTGGAAGTTGGCTCCTCCAAGACTCCTTGGGTATTGCAAAATGAGCTCTAGATCTCTGATAAAGAGTTCTCCCCTAATTTGTTGGGGCTTTGATTGTGTAAACACGTGAGGGAACTCGTCGATCAATTTTTGTTATTATATTTTAATATCTTTTAATTTCATGCACACTTTTTGGCAATTTAAAATATATTTATTAAATTAATTTTCTTTCTCTCTTTAATTAATTTATTACATTTTAATTTCATGCATAAACTTTATGCAATTTAATTAAAATAAACTTTATTAAATAATTGCTTACTCTCTCTTATTAATTTGCGAGACGTTTTTAATATAATATTTATTAATTTAACTAATAATGTTATTTAGAGTTTATTATTAAAATAAAACTCCTATATAAATTATTATTAAATTAAATAAACATAAAATGCCAAAATTAGAACTTTAATAAAATCTTTGAATTTAACTCCTTTATTTAATTAAATTCTCAATTAATTAAATATCAAATTTCTTTATAAATTTTTTATTATATTATCTTTTAATTTGATTTAATTATAATAGAGAATCATCGCATACCCACAAGTCGAAATACGAAAATATATCATATAGAACAAAATCAAATTCTAAGGTCAAAGTCATGAATTCATGTCACTTGATGAATTTAGACGAGTGAAACTAACTCAGATACTTGTCCTATTTTCTAAGACAATTGGTTTAGGTTAGGATTTGGGCTCAAGAGTTATCTCCCCACTTATACCATTGAGATACTGTGATAGGGTACGCTCATCCTAGCAATTTAGGGAAGTTGATACTCGATACCTACAATCTGCATAAAATTCACACATGTACAAACATATATATTCTAAACTAAATAGACAATGACAGGGAGTGGTACATCATGTAGATCCTGACTAGTAGGTGACTACGACTCTCTCCCTTAACCACATCAAGAATGTCAATCATAAAGGAAAACATACACGTACACCATATACATGCAAGTATGGGGTAAGTAACCATAGAAACTGCATATAAATCATTCCTCTAACTAACATCATGAAATAATTGAAAGTGATTTTGTGGAAATATATATCATCATCGAAATAATCTTGAAATAACTCAGTAACTCATCACATATATAAACTGAGTATGAAATACACTTAATCTAATCTGGTAACTAAGTATTGATAATCATAAAACATAATAAGAAAGCTGGCCTAAAAGAATCCGAGAATACTATAGAAAAGTCAACTAGGGGTAAGCATTACATGAATGGTCACCAAGGATGTGGTAGTCAGAGAAAGTGATGTGATAGACATCTAGGTCGAAGCAACTAATGGACGTAAGGATAGAAGCTACTTATAGGCTCACATGGAAACTGATAGGCCTACCAGTCTAGACCCCTACTAGTAGGTGTCATGGGTATTATGTGATTAGCTCTAGTATGCAATTCAAAATTTGAATGCATTGACTTTGAGCAGAATTTCTTATTGGGTTATGGTGTTTGGATGTTGCGTAGTGTTTAAAGACACTTTAACTTCATTTTTTATGTTGTTGTTCATATTGAGAGTGCAAGCTAGTGAAGGAGATCACATTTGCAAAGAAAAGAGTCAAACAACAAATTGGTTATTGAGGACAACTAGGAAGAAGTGAACCAATGTAGTTTACAGGCAAGACATAGAAAGGAAGAAGAACAAAGAATCTTCAAGGAGTTATTACAAAGATCTAGAAGATAAGATAGATCATTCATTTAGATTTTTTTTTACCATTGCATCTATTTGTATGATCTTAACCATGCAAGCTTCAGTAGTAAGCTTTATAAATCCTCTTACAAGGTACCTCCTAGAAGGAATGTTTATAAATCCTCTAACCAGGTAGCCTTGACAAGATTTTGTAATCCTCATAAGTTATGAACTTTACAAATAGAATGTTTTCTCAGAAAGAACAATTGTAGCCTTTAACAAGAGAACCTTTAACATGCATCTAAAGGCTAGCAGGTATATTACTCCCATTGTAGTTTTCATCCTCTCAGTAAGGGTTTTCATGTACAAAACCTTGTGTCATTAATGTATGTGTTTTTGTAAGTTGACTTGGTTTTATAGTGTTGTATTTATTGTTTTTCTATTGTTTCATATGTTGGTATCAATGGTTATATAGTTTAGATCTTACATAACTAGTCTAAAAGTTTGTACTGATTCACCCCCCTCTCAATATTAGTTTAGGACAACAATTGGTATCAAAGGAAGATGAAGAAAGATCAATAGAATCCTTTGGACCACAAAAACAACTTGACAAAGCTTTTTACACTATTGATAATTTGTAGGATAAGCTAAGAGAGGCTAACAATGAGAAGTTGAAGAAAGAAAAGGAAGAGTTAGCAACAAGAACAATAAAACAACAAAAGGAATGAGGTAGTGTTGTTCTGGTTAAAGATGAAGTTGATGAAGCATTGAAATTAACTCTAGAGGGTAAGAGAACAACAAAGGAAGCAAGAAGAAAAGATGCATAGATAATGCAGATGGGAGAGGAGCACAATCATCCTCACAAGGAACAATTCACACAGCTAATAGAACAAGTGCTCAAACTACTTGAGGAGCTGAAAAAAACATGAAGATAAATGAAAAATTAAGGAATTTTAATGAGAGCTCATAGAAGATTGACGCACATCTCTAAGCTTAGTTGAGAAACAAAAGCACCACTGGTCTCACATACAAAGGTGACAACAAGATTGAAGTAGGTAAGACTTCTGGAGGAGTAGACCTGAACTTCAAGAAGAAACCTAGAAAACCCACTTGTTATTGTTGTGGTACGGGAGGTCATACCTCAAATACACATTGGTTCAAATAGAGATCACCTGACATTTAATGTATTGTTGATGGGTATTGTCACAATTGTCGCCGGTGTGGTCATGCAACATAAGAGTGCATATCTCATTTTAATGTGAAAAGAAATAGATGGATACTGTAAGAATTTGCCTAAGGGAAAAATTCACCCAAGAACTAAGAACTCAAACACAAGCACAACTGTAGACCAAAAATGGAGAGAGTATGATCAGAATAACAATATATTCAATAATTGTCCCATTAAGAGTACACTGGGAGTGCCTAAATATAAAGGCCTCAAGAGAGCTTCTAGAATGCATAGAAGTTAGCATCATGATGTTTCATACAACCAAGCACATGTCCACCAGATATGGGTTATCCTCCATTAAGCACAGAAGTAAGTGCGGTGATGAGAGGATAAGCCTACAAGGGTGGGACATGCAAAACAATGTTGTAGACACCATGTGCTCAAATAGAGTTGCATACTCCTGTGTTGTCAACATGACAATTCACAAGGTGTGCAAACTCCCAAGTGTCTCACAAATAAAAATAATAAAATAATGCAAAATAATTAAATAATGCATTAACCTAAGTAAACTTAAGTAAGTGTAAATAGTAAAGTACGGATTTACACCAACACCCCCCCTTAAGTGCAACTTAGGGGAATGCCCTTAAGCTTACAAAACTAGGATGAAGATGCATAATGGGTCCCGGCTACTAGGTCATATTAGGTACCCAAGTACATAATGAAAATGCAATCTCCCATAAAGCGGGGAAAGAGGGAAAACGTCATGGGAAAAACCCTCTCCCAAAAAGAGAGATAGAGAAGGATGCATCGATGGATGGAGTAATCAAGACCCCCCCATTACGATATACATCCAGTATATACAAAAGAGAATGAAAGAAGGAAGAGAGACAGAATAGGCTCCCCCCCCCAAAAGAAGAATGCCAACAAGTGAAAGCTGCTCTGATGAAGAAGCTGGTCCAAGAATGCAGAATAATGTTCCTCCCCTTAGGAAGAAACAATGCCCAAGGTACACTCTTGAAGATGTATGGTGGCCCTGAAACCTGCTCAAGTATCCCTGTATTGATGCTAAAGTTCACCCTGTCCAACTGTGTTGAAAAGAATGAATGCAGATCTAGCAAGGATGTCTATTGAACCTGTTCCACTGAACCATCTTTCTCCTCTATTGACAAAGAGGCATCCACTAATTGTTGTTCATAAGGATCCACAATCACGCCAACCTCGAAAGATTGATCATGTAGAGAATGGACTTGAGGATCAGAGTGAGCCCTCGCAACAACTGTAGAAGTATCATCATCAATGAGAAGATGTAAGTTCTCAAGTTTGTCTCCCAAGTCAAATGAAGCTGGAGCTGGAAGACAAGATGTACCATGCGGTGATCGACCTTTCACTGTGGCAATGTAAGCACGTGGACTGGACTGATGTGACCTCTCATTGCAACTGTCGATAGAACCCCACGTGTCTGAACCTATTGAAGCACTATCATTGGTGTCACTATCAGTTTCCACTATGTATGATGTGCAGAGAGGAGTAGAGGACAAGCTCAGTGAACTTTCCTCAAAATGAACATCCTTCTCCACAAAAATCTCATGCATCTTGAGATCCATAAGTCTGTAAGCCTTCAATTGTCTTCATAACCAATAAAGGTACAAGGCCTAGGTGTCGGTGCCTTGCAACTCCTGGAAGAAAGGTTTGCCCATGCTGGACAACCGAAGACTCTAAGGTGACTCACAATTGGTTTTCTGCCGCACCATGCCTCAAAAGGAGTCTTGCCATCTAAGGCAGGATGAGGAGACCTGTTAAGTATGTGAGTAGCACTGCTAATGGCTTCAACTTCAAGTGTAGGATCAAGAGACTTGGCCGTTATCATGCAACTTGCCATGGTCTTGAGAGTTCTAATCCTCATAGCTGCAACATCTGTCTTGTGTGGACTGAATGCTGATGAATTTTGAAGATCAATCCCCTCAATTCTGCAAAAGTTCTTAAGTCTTCTGTCAACATATATGTTCTCATTGTCCACCCTTAATACTTTGATGGCTTTCCTTGACTTGTGTTCAACATGAGTCTTGAAGTCTTGAAGCTTATGAACTACTTCATTCTTGTGATGAAGGAAAAAGACCCAAGTGAATATGGAAAAGTCATCAACAATTGCGAGTATGTAGCGGCCTTGGCTGACTGAAGTCACTGCAAAGGGTCCTACTAATACCATGTGAACTAGCTGAAGAACAACTGGAGCTCGAGAAGACTTCCCTTTATCATACTTCTCCTTGAGATTCATATCCACTGAACAAGATGAACATTCTTCCTTAGAAAAGTTGATATTAGGTAGACCTTTCACCATGTGTTTTGAGCAAAGTTGCTGAAGAGAGCAGAAGTCAAGGTGACCAAACCGCTCATGCCATAAGTTGATGTTTGAAGTAGAGTGAGTTAACAAGGCTTGAGAAGAACTCTTAGGCACAAAGTGGGAGAAGGAATAAAGCCTCTTGTCATCATTGACTTTCCCAACTGCTACCAATGAATCATCTTTGAGATTGTGCACCATCACTGAATCGAGAAGGAACTCAACCTTATGACCATCTCCAAGGTGAGTGATTTGGTAAACTGATAGGAGATTAGAGCTTAGATTTGGAACATAGAGAACATCTTTGAATTCCCCATCTTCCATTTCTACATGTCCTTTCCCTTCAAATTCCATTTTAGCATCATCTCCCACGAAGATGTGTGGTATACCTTTGACTGCTTCAATGAAGAAAAATCTTTATTTGAAGAACCCATATGGTAAGAGGCACCTGAGTCAAGTATCCATTTCGAAGAAGAACTTGTGTTGGCCATAAGTGCTTGACCTTTACCCTTCGAAGAGGTAGGAGTAGAATCCTTGGAAGTACCTGGCACTAGAATCCTGTTCTTCTTGAGTAGATTTTCTAACTCATCGATTCTTTTTGTTTTGGAATGATGCTCGTCATGATTTGGCTTTTTGCAATATGCATAGAAGAGTTTGTCCTTCTTTTCATTACTTCCCTTCTTGTTTGAAGAAGAACCGTCTTGTTGAGAGGAGTCATGTTGTGTCTCAGATTGTGTTTTCTACTTCCACTGCTTTTTCTTGTTGTTTCTTTTTCCCCCTTGAGTAAATGTGTGATTATCACTAGCCACTAAGGCTTTGGTCTTAGATGACTTGAGAAGGCCAAAATCCACCAAGTGAGATTGTTCAACAATCAACATGTCTACAAATCCATCAAAGGAAGGTTTCTGGTAAGCAGATCCCATGGTCAACTTGTGAGTATTAAAACTCGAAACAAAGTTAGCATACTTAGTAGGTAGCTTCTTCAGGATGTGATGTATCAACCTATCATCCTTAATGGGATTGCCACAATCTTTAAGAAGTGCCCTATACTCATTGACTTTGATGATATAATCCTGAATTGTGTCATAATTTTTAGGATCTAAGAGAAGTAGATCATCTTCAATATGAAATCCCTTTTCTTCATCCACTTTACCATACAACTGTTCAAGTTTGTCCCAAGCTTCCTTAGAGTTTGAACAATTTTTAATGTGAAAGAGAAGATCCCCATGTACACAACTCCTGATAACACCTAAAGCGTGTTAGTCTAGATTTGTCCAATTAATGACTTCTTAAGCATCAATTGGTTTGGTAATTGTACCATCAACATAAAGACTATATCCTTTTTCCATTAATCTACTCCATGCAATATCTTTCCATGTAGAATAGTTGCGTGAAGTTAGAGGAGGACATTTAAAACCCATGATGCAGAAATGAAAGAGCACAAAAGAGAGACACAAGAAACACAATACACACCCCCCCTTTTCACTCAATCAAAAGACCCCCCCAAAAGAGATGCTTTGGCACTTTATAAGTAGTGCGTTTACAATGAGCCACTTGTCAAAATGAACAAAGTGGACTTGCTGATTTGGCTTTTACAACTGTCTTATGAGGCTAAAATTTGTCACTTAAGCACTGTAGCTTACTTTTTACAACAATCCTGAAAAAGAATGAAAGCTATACAATGCCAAAGAAGGCCTAATTTTGAAAGTGAGAAATTTGTCCACACAACCCTAGAATCTAACTTCAGATCTAGAAAGTAGACAAAAAAAATGCACTTAAAAAAAAAATAGAACTTGAAAAGGTGACCAGATATGCCCATACGGAGCTTCTGAAGTTGCAAAACGCAAGATTATGCAAGTACAGTCGCCAAAAAATGCAAATTCTACAAAATCTGTGGACCAAAACTAGAAAACAACACTACCATTGGAAAATTCAAGAAATTCTACCTGATTTCAAAAAAATTGCACCTGAATCGGAGTCCGGATATCGAAGTTATGAACTCACAAAGTCAGGCTGCCAAACTGAAAAGCAATCTAGAGAGGGGTCTGGAGGAGAAACTGTGAGGTTAAATTTGACGGTCAACCAGCCATCAAAGCAGTTCTACAACACTTGGAGGAGACGTTCAGACGAGCATCAAATTTAGGCTCATGAAATTGATGACGTCAGCAAAAAATTCTGCCACTTGACGTGGCAGCTGACTATGCGTCCGTACTGTACGGATCCGTAAAATCGTACGAAAAATGGCAAGGCAGTACAGAGGCTGATGTGGCACTGCGTTGGCTGATGTCCACGTGCCGCTAGAAGATTGGGTCCTGTGGACTGGGACGGATGAGTCACTGCTGACGTGTGCAGGCTAATGTGTTTGCCTGCATGGTGGAGGCCTGTCTTGCTGACTAGGTTGCTATTGGAATGCTGTGCGATGCTGAAGTGGCATTCAAATTTTTTTCGCGTGGCGGATAGGAGCGGACGCTTGACTGTGGACGCAGTGGGCGCCGAAAAAAATGCCGATACCGGGTTCGTTTTGCGAGTTGCCGGAATGTTGGGAATATTAATCCCACATCGGCAGTGTTGTGGAACTCTTCGCCCTTTATAATGGGTATTCCGCAGAGGGTAGTTTGAAGGAATTGCACCGAAGTTGAGGGCCGATGCGGGTGTCCAGCTCGTAATATGTGGAATTTGTGGGTTGGCTGCTGGAAATGATCACCAAATTTCACCAGAAACGGGGTCGCTAGTGGATGCGGGCTTGCCTGATTTATTAGCCCGCAAAGTAATAAAATAACTTGGGAAATAATAAAATACTTCCACCCAAATAATGTACCGAGCCGGGGTGTCACTGCCCGGTATGGGGAAAAATTTTCTCTACCTAGTTTAAATCCGAAAACTAATAGTTTCGAAAATAACCAGAAATAATTTCGAAAATGCTAGAAATTGCAGAGAAGAGATAATGCTCAGATTTGAAAAATAAATGCAATAGATCCGAAAATAATCATACCCAAATTTGCAAATCGGTGCCTTCGGGTGCCGGTTTGCAAAATTTTTTTGCCTCACAATCAACTTTCACCAAAGATAGGTGAATTTATAGTCAATCTTCATCGGTTCAGCATTCCAGACGCAATGGAGAGGTCAGATTTGGTGCTAGACGCTCCCAATTTCTGCAGCACTCCGAATTCAGGTTGAGGTGATGAAGCAACAAGAGGTCTCGAACGGCTTGTGAAGAGAAAGTCTCCAAGCTCTGATACCATGTAAGAATTTTTCTAAGGGCAAAATTCACCCAAGAACTAAGAATTCAAACACAAGCACAACTGTAGACCAAAAATGGAGAGAGTATGATCAGAATAACAATGTATTCAATAATTGTCCCATTAAGAGTACACTGGGAGTGCCTGAATATAAAGGCCTCAGGAGAGCTTCTAGAATGCATAGAAGTTAGCATCATGATGTGTCATACAACCAAGCATATGTCCACCAGATATGGGTTATCCTCCATTAAGCATAGAAGTAAGTGCGGCGATGAGAGGATAAGCCTACAAGGGTGGGACATGCAAAACAGTGTTGTAGACACCATGTGCTCAAATAGAGTTGCATAATCCTGTGTTGTCAACATGACAATTCACAAGGTGTGCAAACTCCCAAGTGTTTCATAAATAAAAATAATAAAATAATGCAAAATAATAAAATAATGTTTTAACCTAAGTAAACTTAAGTAAGTGTAAATAGTAAAGTACGTATTTACACCAACAGATACTATTACTACTGTAACAAATATGAGCATAAGGATGCAAGTTGTAGATCGAGTTATAGACTTCTTGAACTTCTTTCACGAGGAGTGGGTGAGATTTGTGTTGAGCAGAGTTCACGATCAATAAATGTGGCTATACAAACCATATAAAATCACGAAGGAAGTGATACAAAGAGTAACTACATTCAAGTCTACTAGAAGAGAGTTAACATAAAGTTGGTCCTGAAAAGTTGGTTGCATACCTCCCATAACCTAAAAAGCTATTTGCATACCTCACATGAGGAGGTCATGATGGAAGGGAATGCACACTAAATTACAATCCCTAATCCTCAACTAAGATTCATGGCTATGGTGATAGGATACAAATTTTACCATTTAAGAAGGGAAAAAAAATCCCTAGTGGTGCATCATACAAAAACCATTAGATCATATACACAAACAAGCTATCCTTGACCTAAGTGGCTGGCTTCACGGGAAAATCATGGAGAATGTAGGGAAGATCAAGGAAGACTACAATAATCAAATTCTTAATTTTGGTTCAATATTCGTGTGCATATTTATCTACTTCAGAAGAGAATTCCTGGGGTTCCTTCCCTCCAAGGGGTAAGAGGAGTGACCAATAGCAACACAAATCAACAAGATGTGCATTAAACTCTAGGGCAAGGGCACCACTATCCTGTGCGAATATTTCAAAAGATTTCAACAAGAAATGCACAAGTGGGCATGGATTCATGTCAGTCTAGTGGAGAAATACAAGAGTGATATATGCTTCATAGCAAGCACAAACAAGTGCATCATGCACGCCGTGCAACCAAGAACTCATCGGTTGACATCGTTTCAATATGAAGGAAGTGAAGAAATGGCTAGACCACACATTGAGTGGTTATTGGCTATGCCAGAGAACCCAATTCTATCGAGGTTTGGGACCTGCACAGAGATGCAAGACAAACTTCTCAATTAGAAGGAGGTAGAGGAATGTACGCCAAAGAAGGTGACACAAATTCAAGTAATGAGGTCATCCAAAGTCATAGAAGTTAAAGAGATGGAGGATAAATAAATAGAAGTTGAACTCACAAGAGGATCCCCTCAAAGGACACAATCGTAGATGGATGAAAATGAAAAGAAAGAGCCATATAAAACAAAGGAAGTTGAGAAGGAATCATCACTAGCACCACATGAGAAAGGATCTTTTGAGATATAGACTAACATTGTGATAATGAAGATAGCAAAGAAAGGTAAGAGGAAAAAACCCTCACTCTCATTAGATGACATGCTAGATTGAAAAATAGATTCTCTAAGTTCAATAATGAAAACAAGAACAAATTTGTAAAAGTGATACTTGCAAACATAAAAATCATTTGCACAAGGCCATCATAAATAAGAAGCAAACTGTCTAAGGAATTAGGAGACATAATATTTGAGAAACGAAGAATAGGTGTGCAAAGTTTTGTAAAGATACTCTACGATTATCTATCTCAAATGAGACCCGCGCTAGACAAAATGAGTAAAAGAACATTGATAGAGATATACAAGAAAATGTTTAGTATGAAAAAGAACATATCAAGGATATTAAGTCAACTGAAAGAAGCTCATGAGAGTGTAGTCAAGCATTGGAAGGGCCTAGTCAAGGAGATATATGAGTTCATTATAAAGAACAAGCAAAGAGTCAACAAGACTAAAAAGGAAAAAAAGTACAACTAAAGAGGCCAAGAAAAATGAAAGAAGGATGGACAAGGCAAAAGGGCAAATAAATAGGTGAAGTAGGGGACTTTGAAACCTTAACAATTCTTATAGGAGGACATGCATCCCAGGAGATGGACACCACTAAGAAGCCCAAATCACCAATAAAATCTAATTAGGACAAACAAGCCAAAATCACTAAGGAAAAGTCCCTCGAGCCACTAGAGCAACAAAGTGCACAAGAGATTCAAACTCAACACTCTAAACAAGAAAGAAATGCTTTATTGATTGCACTGGACACATACCCAGTAGACTCCCTAAAAGGGCCAGTAAGTGAAGAAAGAGTTGACTCACCTATCATCATTGACTCAACCCAAGATAAAGGTGTTAGAGTAAATAATTAATTATTATTACACTTTACTTAAGTTTACTTATGATAATGCATTTTTATATTAGTTGTCATATAGACACTTAGGAATATGCATAGACATATGAGTTGTCTTGTTGACAACATAGGAGTTAGCAACTTATTAGAGCACATGGTGTCTACACCATCTCTTTATGAGATACACCTATGTAAACTTATCCTCTCATCGTTGCACAAACTCCTGTGCTCAATGGAGGATAATCCACTCTTGGTGGACATGTGCTTAGTTGTGAGGCTTATCACTTTGCTAACTCCTAGTCATTCTAGATGCCTTTATCTACAGGCACTTCTAGTTTGTATTGTACATATGATATTCTCATTATTTTTATTCTGATCATCCATTATTGGTCCATATTGTACGAGTGTTTGAGCTTCTTGATCTTGTTGTTATTTTTCCCTAAGGAAAATTCTTACATGGGATCAGAGCCACAAGAGCTTCATTGCATAGCCATTGGAGAGATTTTTTTTGCAGGTCAAGATTAGAGCTTGCTGGTGCAAATCAGATATTGGCATCATATTCAAAATGTCAATAAACCCCCAATTCGACTTTTGTTTCATCAAAATCGAACATCTGAGGTGAAATCTAGAGTCATTTGATTTTTTGAGGTGCGACAATGACGATTCAGAAAAAATAATTACAGAGGTGATTTTCAAACAACAATATCTCCTTCATACAGACTCCTTTTTTCGAGCATTTTTTTTTTGTTTTGGGGTAGAATTTTTTGATCTACACATTGGTGCAGGATGTTTGAGATCTCTGTTTCTGAATTTTCCTAAAAATTGCAAATCCCAATTTTTACAACTTCAAAGGCTTCGTTCGGGCTCATATGGACACATATTCATGTGCTATTTTTTTGAGAGTGCATGATTTTTTGTCTACTTTCCAGATCTGGTATTAGTTTGGAGTAATTTTGAGTAGACATAGTACTTTCAAATTTTGGTCTCATTTTGGCCTATTGACACTTGTAATTAATTAGATCCTTAAGAGGTCTTATGTATTATCTTGTTGAGTTCAATATAGCTTCATATTTTTTTATTGTGACCATCAAAATCAGAAGTCCACTTATGCCCTAAATTGGCAAGTGGCCATTGTTATCACACTAACTTCTGTGCTCAATGGAGGATACTCCACTCTTAGTGGACATGTGCTTAATTGTGAGGCTTATCACTTTGCTAACTCCTAGTCATTCTAGATGCCTTTATATACAGGCACTTCTAGTGTGTATTATACATATGATATTCTCATTATTGTTATTCTGATAATCCATTATTGGTCCATATTGTGCTAGTGTTTGAGTTTCTTGATCTTGGTGTTATTTTTCCCTAAGGCAAATTTTTACAAGAGGAAACCATCAGAATGGATACTCAAGTAGTTGACTCATGTCCAAATATAGAACAAGAATCAGACAAGGAGAAGCCACCCACACCAACATAGGTCTCGACCATGCAAGATACACCACCAAAGGAGAACACTTTTGACCAAGAGCAAACACACGAGTTGAAGGAGTCACTACCAAAAGAAAAGTTTGACACAATGTTGGGTGATGCGACGCGCTCCCCTGCCCACAGGTGGTTAATTATGTGGTGTTCCATGTTCACTAACAGTCATGGCTTTTGGTGCAACGGCAAATGGCCCCAACAATTGGTATCAGAGCCTGGTTTTGGCCTGGTCATGGGTTCAAATCTCTCCGATGCCTTCCCGACCCGCGTAAGCACCTGGTATGCGCGTCGAGGGGGAGATTGTTGGGTGATGCGACGCGCTCCCTTGCCCACAGGTTTTTGGCCTGGTCATGGGTTCAAATCTCTCCGGTGCCTTCCCGACCCGCGTAAGCACCTGGTATGCGCGTCGAGGGGGAGATTGTTGGGTGATGCGACGCGCTTCCCTGCCCATAGGTGGTTAATTATGTGGTGTTCCATGTTCACTAACAGTCATGGCTTTTGGTGCAACGGAAAATGGGCCCAACACACAATAGTCAAGGAAGTACAACATGGAGAGGTAGAGTCACATATGAGAGAAGTGACACCATCAAGATCCAAGGTGTTTGAAAACAAAAAACATAGACAAATAAGTGTAAGAACCTAGTCCCCAAAGTAAGTTGAGGATAGAAGGAAGTGAACCTGAAAAGAAAAGAAAAAGGAAGGGTTGACATATGTTACCCTGATCATCCTAATTATCTAGTTTAGAGGATGGAGAACTTTTGATCGTGATGCAAAAATTGAAGTGGAAAAGAATTCACTTGATGGAATTATTGCAGAAATGAAGACACGAGTAAAGAAAATGAACCTTCCAGAACATAATGAATACTCAAGGCTAATTGAAAAGTGTGAAAAGCTTAAGGTACTGAGTAAGAGACAACAAAGGGCTAGAACACTAGTCAAGACCAGAGACATAATTACAAAGATAGCTTTAGAAGCCACCTATGGTCCTAACACTAATCTAATCAGTCAACTTACTCATGATTCAAGTTCATTTACAAATGATTCAGAGCATACAATACATAGAGTTCAACATGAGCTTTAACAGATGCAAAGTTCAATCAATGTAGTTAAAATTCAACAACAACATATACAATTAAGACTTGGGGAATCCTTCACCTAATTCAAAGAGTAAAGGTTGAACAAGAAAAGTGGAGTCTAAAGCTCTTTGAACTTCAAAGTATCATGTCATCCCTAACAGGTATCATCCAAGGGCATATTAAAGATGTAGAGGCACTCATTGCCAAGCCACCAATTAGTACATTGGATAAGATCAAAGAACACTTTGTGAATATCCAAAGTGAGACAATTGGTCTCACCAATCTAGAGGCATCATGGATCAAAGAATTCTTGATCAATATCCAAAGCGAGATAATTTCTCTCACCAATCTAAAGGTATCATGGACCACACACCTTGCAAGTGCACAGAGTTAATACAAAGATATATTTGGCATAGTGTAACCCTTTGTCATTGATGACAAAAATGGGGAGAATGAACAAAAGAGACAAGAGGGGGAGGAAAAATGAGATGAGACAAGAGAATGAATAAACAAATGAAAGAACCCAAAGGAAGAGCAGAAGGATAAGTATAAACATAGGGGGAGAATGAGATAAAAGAAAGGCACATAGAGGGAGCACGCATAAAAGATGAAAGCTAGCAGAAGATATAAGGGAGAATGAATAAAGGAAGAATCCAATTTACAAGGGAGAAGCAAATAAGATAAGATAAGATAATGATATTAATGTTTGACAAAAGACCAACAGGGGCCCAAGGGACTGGAAGATACAACATGGTAGAAAAGGAAACCAACAGGAGCACTAAGCGATGTCTGAAAAGGAACGAACAACAAAACACAACTAAACAAAGAGAGGAAACAAGAATAAATAGACGAGAGAATGACTAGATATCCTTTCTTAGTACAAAAAGAAAAGAGATAAGGAAGAAGAGATTGCATCGAGAGGGAGTTCTAATGGTTTTCGACTAAGTCCACACCGGTGTAAGAGTCTTCTACCGGTATAGTCAAACAAATAAAGGAGAAATGGATTGAAGCCAAAGGTTTCGAAGAAACAATCCAAGGATGAGTAAAGGTTTTGCCCTCAATGCCAAAGAGGGAGATTGTTAGACATAGTGAGTCCACTTAGCATGTATACCGACGAATGGTGATGACTAACATGTAGCATCGCAAGTCTTCAAGTGTTGTCATTGATTGAAAACAGGTTGAAGATGTGGTGCAAGAGCACCTAGGGGTTAAGGCTTCTAGCCCTCAATTTTTGGTGTGCAATATCCTATAAGGATCATGGTGAGAATAAGGACTATCTAGGAGTTCACTAGGTGAGTTTGTGAAGGTTTATAAGTGTTTTTGTGTCATTGCCAAGTTGGGAAAAATTTGTCAATGTATTGGCCAAAAGTTGCCATGTAGGCCAAATTTGGCATAGCATGGGAAACAACTCCAAATTTGGATAGGTCATATTTTGCATATATACATGTTTCATGGGTGTTGGGACACCATTCTGCATCCTTAGAATGCCAAGATGTGGGAATAAATCAAAATTTGCATTGTGTGCAAAAAGTTGTCATTGACAACTTTGCAACTTGTTAATGTTGCATGACAAAATTTTGGGCATAGTTGTGCAAATCACCCAAAATTAGTTATAGGTCAAAACCAATTGGTGAGTCATGATGGGACATATTTAAGGCCTTCCTTGGCACTGTAAAGAGGTTGGTGAACATTTGGCACAAATTTCAATTAAAAAGAGTGACAATTTTCTGGCAAACCTACAGTAAACTGATTGCAACTAGAACAACTCGTGCTTAATAGATTGAATCTGTAAATTTTCCATTGTAGATAGCTAGAGTAGATTATTTCCTTGCTTTGTGTGCTTTGGCATTGAAACTTGTTAATTTTTGCTTGTGAAAATAAAATTCCAACCTCTAGTTTTTGTTCACAGGACTGGACAGAGTTTGTCCGAATAAAATGACTCTACACTGAATCTCCACCATGGGAATTTCATGGCCCTTGGAGGTTAGGAAGTAGAGTCTATGGGCTTTCTCCTCCCTTGCTGAAAGCCTCTTTTTCTATTTTTAGCCTCTTTCCCTAGGTGACCTCTACCATAGCCCAACTAGGAGCAAAGAGGGAACAACTTAAACATCACACACTGAGCTTAATTTCTAAACCGAAAGTGTTAAATAGTCAAAGTTGACTTCTTTTTCCCAAGCTTAATTCTTCCTTTAGTGTGTGATGTTTAAGGATGGCCAACAAAGAGTAATAATGGGCAATTACTTGCAAGAGCATATTGGTTTGACCAAACTAAGGACTTGGAGACGTGTAAGGGGTGCATACAGAGCCTTGGTGCATCTAGTGAAGGAGATAACAATTGCAGAGAAAAGGGCTGAACAACAGACTAACTATTGAGGACAACTAGGAGGAAGTGGATTGGCGGAGTGCACAGGGAAAGATAAGAAAGGAAGAAGATAGTATTTTTTAGATCATTCATTTAGATTGCTTTCTTACCATTGCATCTATTTGTAAGCTCTCAACCCAATACGCTTCAGTAGTAAGTTTCATAAATCCTCTCACAAGGTACCTCATAAAGGGAATGTTTGTAAATCCTCTAACCAGGTAGACTTACCAAGCTTTTGTAATCCTCACAGATTATGAACATTCCTAATAGAATGTGTTCTAAAAAAGAACAACTATAGCATTTAATAGGGCAACCATTTACATGCATTAAAAGGCTAATGGGTATATTACTCCCATCGTGGTTTTCATCCTCTCACCTAGGGTTTCCATGTACAAAATCCATGTGTCGTTGATGTATGTGTTTATGTGTGAGTTTGCATGGTTTTATAGTGTTGCATTTATTGTTTGTTGTTGTTTAAGACATTGGTCTCAAATGTTATAAACTTTGAGGCTCATATAACCGGTCTAAAAGTTTGTATTGATTCACCCCGCTCTTAGTATCGGTTTGGGACAACATACCCAAGCCAAAATATCAGATAAAAATTATTTTGTGCACATTTGCTAATTAAGCGTATGGACTCTTTCCACACATCTTCTCATCTAGTGTCCACATAGAAGACAATTGTTAGGTTGTAGAATTTTCTTAGGTTTATAACTCTGTGTCCATATTACTCCTAGTCCTCCATAAATGTGAGCCTTTGTGAAGCCAATGTAATTGTCTTGTATGAATCAATAAAATTAGTTTTTATCTATTTAATTATTTATCTATCTGATTCCCACTATTTACAAGCTGTTTGTTATAGTAACAGGTCCATATAGAATTTAATTTAGCTGTATCACTCTTCTCTTGCTTCTATTGCTCAACCAAACTATTGAGTTTGCACCTCTCACAACTAGATTTAAATCTTTAGATGAGATGTTTTTGATTAGGCAAGCTGTTACATCCCAAATTTTGATCTAAATTGAAATATAGCCGTTGAGGTTCACATGAAGTCAGTTGGCAGTTTAATTTGTTATAATTTGGCGAAATGCTAAGATAGTTAGTCGTTATGATTCAAGTTAAGATAACATGCTCGTTGATCGTTAATCACAAATTCATGGAATTGAGATGAAGGTTAATTGTTATGATTATTTATGATTAAATAATTTATAATTTAATCACTGAGAATTTCCTTGCAGGAAACACGTTGAAGGGTTGGAAGCATTGTCATAAAAGAATTAGGTAGGAGCATCACCATCACTGAGCAAATGGGTTGAGGACCTAGCGACTTGAAACATGATACATTTGTGGATCGGTATGAGCTATTTAAATAAATAAATTGAGAAAATAATTGGGTTAAAATATAAAACGTATCTTAAAGGATTTTAATTTATCTTTCATCATATTATTTTAGTAAATATTTAAATATGTGCATTTAAATATAAAAATGATTTGACATCATTATAATTTAATAACTTAATAAAGTGATGTTTACATGTATGCATAAATATAAGATTATAATAATGTTCAGAACATAATAACATTTGAATTATTATAATTTTCGAATTATAATCTTCCAACTCTCTTTCCATGCTTTTTATTTTAATATTCTTACTTTTTAACTTTTGGCTTGTTAAATCAAAATTAATGATTGGAATTCGAATTTATGAAGGAATCAAAAAGCTTTCTTGATAATTGAAGGTAGCCAAAGAGCCCAGCAAACCATTTAATAGAGTCTCTTTGATCGTATTTGTAATAACTCTTTCCTCTATGCATTTCTGTGACCCATTCTATTTATCTGCTATTGTGTTTAAGCAAAGTCAGGAATTTCTGAGATTAATAACGACCTCATAAGCTTACCCTCCCGTTTCTCCTCACCTTCACGTCATTGTCCATCCAACAAGAAGTACCGAGCAAAGGAAATGAAGAAGATCATCATATCCGACCACGGGAGGAAAAAAGATCTTGATTTGAGTCACGTGAGTTATGCTAAGTCCATAACATAGACTGTCTACTCTGTCTTCCTTTCTATCCACATTGTTCCATCAAGTTTGTGATAAGTTTTTGTGCCTCTTCTGTATTGATGATGTTATTGTAGTTGGAATTGAATAGGGGTCTGAATATAATATGTTAAAGATAGTTTCTTTAGACAAAACCATCATAAGGAACTGATATCACGTCTCCTGATTTATTACCAAATAACCATGAGATTGTCTCAGATATGGATATGTAAGTTGGAAAAACAATAATGAAATCCATGAGTCTATAACCTTGTCTGTATTATCACTGTTTCTTTTACACAATTTGCAGAGATGCAAACAATGTCATGTTGCTCAAACACTGAGGAATTCACCGGCAAAGAAGCCTTGAAAGGTGAAGAGGTGCAAAATAAGTAGAATGATCGAAATCTTTATGGCCACAGTTGTGATAAGCATCCCAATCAATGAACTCTATGCATAGAGTAGTTTGCAACAAGTTTAGCATTTAACATGATGATATATAAGTTGGTATCTTGTTGAATTTACAAATTAAATTTCTTTAATTCAACCCTGTGCATGGCAAGAGAAGCCAAGAACATAGTAGGGATTCATAATCATTATGCCAAAGAATATTAGAATTAAACAATCAATTTTGGAATCTTTAAAGAACATAATCATGTAATCACAGATTGTGAAATGTTGGATGCATGTAATGCTCTTGTATAATTAACAGAATCAGTTGTTCTGAGGATTCCAAACACCTAGGACTCACTTAGTTGTGTAACCAAGGAAAAGGGTGATGAAGTGAGAGAGATGAATCTACAATAACATGAAGCAATAGTCAGTTGTGCCATATCAATGTTTATCATTTTAATATGAATTATTTAATAGCTCATGCGTGATTTTGTTCAAAGTAATCTCCTGCTACCAAGTCGTATGGTGTGTTACACGCTAGGATGCTTGATGGATGGCAAGATGATCCTGCTAATTCCGAGTAGGGAGGGCCTTTGTCATTAGAGATCATGTGGGGATAAAGTTGTGGTCCGAGGTTGGGTGGTTAAGCCCTTGACATTGTTTCACCTCTCCATAAGTTGTCGGACGTGTGTTGAACAAAGATAAGCTATGCATCCAATTGTTTATATCAGAACAAGTAACTTTACTTATATGATTAATATGCAAGAAGGTAAGAATAATTGAGTTATTTCATCATTACAACTAGATGCAAGAGATAGATTTATGGATTGTTTTTCATTTATATGAATATCGAATATAAGTATATTTTCTAATCTTGAGTTACTGTCACAGTTAAGTAATTGGAAGGAAAAGAATCTGAAGCCCTAATTGAATCCATGGTATCAGGAGCCCTAATTAAATTTGTGGTATCGGAAGCCCTATTTGAATTAGTGGTATCATAATCCCTAAAAGATTTCAATGGTAATTGATGCCCTAATGATTATAGTGGTAAGTGATGCCCTAATTTTATACAGTGGTATTTAATGATAATCGTCATTTGATTTTGATTAAACAATATTGGATAGAAGTCGTTTCA
Source organism: Cupressus sempervirens (assembly GCA_028749045.1). Taxonomy (NCBI): domain Eukaryota; kingdom Viridiplantae; phylum Streptophyta; class Pinopsida; order Cupressales; family Cupressaceae; genus Cupressus; species Cupressus sempervirens. The sequence goes on along the minus strand of CM053791.1, from coordinate 733,897,736 downwards.
TGATATTGTTATAGAGGTATTTGTGGACTAACTCAGGTGGTTGCAGAAGCATCCCTAGTTTTGATTTCGACCTCAATTTCCATGGAATGTGGATTTCAATTTTTGTAGTAATTTTATTTGATGGTGTTTCAAGTTTTTAGTTAAGAAATTTTGTTTAACTGATTTTAATCGTCAATCCCTTTCATATGAAAGAAACTCATTTAACTGTTTCCCATGAAAATGAAGAGATAACTGCATTCTTTGAGTATGATAGTTGTTAATTAAGACCCGAGAAAACGGGATGTTGCACAAGCAAGATTTCTTTTAGCATAAGTCCATCAGAACACCTAAAAGACAGCGAAAATTCAACAACAAAACATCAAAATACACAACACTAGAACAAACAAAACCAGCTCAAAAGTAGGGTGGCTTAAAAAATGATTCAAAGCTCTTTAATTGATCGCTATAGAGGATCCATTTCCCCAAATCTTAGCTTTTAAAGATAACAGACTAGACTCACTCACTGGCACATCCTTCTATTGTCCCCAAAGTATCCTCTATCCTTGAACAATTCAAAGAGGAGCTTCCTTAATTAAATACAGTTTTTTGAACCTCCTTATAGATCGGCATTTGATCCTTCTATCTCCAATTGAAGTGTTGTTTCTTATTTTTAAAGCAACAACTATGGGCATGACCTACTATACTCTATGCATGACAAATAGCCGAAGAGTCATCATACTCGATTTGCTGCAACCAATCTTCAAATTTAGGGATAGGGTAATTTGGACAGGGAGAACCTGGTTTACCCCCACAAGCACACAAAATCTATCAAGTGACAAGTGCCTCTGAATCTTCTGATCTTATTGGCAGCGCAAAATACTGCTCAAAAGAAATGACAATAATCATGAGAAGATTTCATTCTAGAACTCCAAGGGCAATCTAGGCAAACAAACCCAAACAAGACACAAGAATATTTTCTTCCACCAGTTGAAACTAGGAGACCAATTTTGAAGATTAAGACCATTCAATCCTATAAATCAGGGCCATCAAAAAGGTTCTTAGAACAATCCTCCTCGAAAAAGAAGGCAAAAAGGAAAAATCCATTTCTAACATACCAAAGACTTGAACCTTGCCTCCATGTTTCCAAGTCCAAAGGATCCCATTTTCTACCAACAACTATTTTGGGATGATTGCCACAAAATCTCCCAATAAGTGAGCACCTCAACCAAGCACTTGACTCGTACAGAAGAGAATCAAGAACATCTATTTGGATCTGCATTTCCTTGAAAGTCCTCTACCCGTGCTATAACTCTCAGCAACATTAGGAAAGGAAGAAACAGAAAAAGGCATAACAAAACTTCCATCCTTCACAGCATTGTCCAGAGAAGAAATTGTATCCATACCACAGTCCACCAACTTGCAGATAACCTTCGAATACCTAAGGGCAACATCAGGGGCAGATATAAAACATGATCCTCTTGAAGCACCCACACAATGTCTAGAGAGGCACCATCCTCCTTAGAAACCAGCATAATCTTCAGAGAAGAATCAACATCCATCTCTGAAACATTATGGCCTGCACCAAAAGAAGATAAAACATCATCTTTAATAGTGTTAACCTACAACCCTGGCTCTGGTAGAGCAGGAGGAGGAGGATTCCCAAAATTCCATCCCAATTTGGAAGGCAAAAACTCTTTCTTAGACCAAAAAATAAACATCAGCATTAGCCACAGTTGCATTGGCTGCAGCAAACTCTTCTGCCTCAGCCTCTCTATCAATTTTGTCCTCCTCAACCGTTAAGCAAACATTTTATGTTTTGAACATGCTTCCAAAAGGATATCCAGGGGTCAGCATCACCTAGATAATCATTTGGATCCACAACTAAATCTCCATCGACGATTCAATAGTGATGTTTAAAACAAGACTGAGAAATTTACCTGTAACTTTGTTCACAGCTTGCATGAAGAACATTGAACTGCAAAGTCCATCCCATCTCCATTTGACTATGGTTGGTAGCTGAGATTGGGCATGCCATACAGACATTACTACTAGGTGGAGAAGCTGATAACTAGGCAGGCCAATTGACAACTGTTAAGATGACTAAAGTAGTAGATGAACCAGGAGCAGTGCGCAAGGTGGCATCAAAACAAAAAGAAATATCAGGTTATAATGCATAAAATAAAGCAAATGCCGAAAATTTATCTTTCTACAACGAAGTTAATATCCTGGTTTTAAGACACAAAATCAGGAATATATTTTGTGCTACAAGTTTCGAGAAAAAAAATGTTTTGAGGCATCTAACCTGTGCAAGACATATAGTGATCTTGGCCACAGTTCAGAAAATTGAAATCCTGAAGCATTCAAGCTTATCGATCATGATAAGTTTCTTCTTCAAAAAGTTAGAAGTTACTATCTGAGCTATGACCTTGGTTCCACATTCTTGTCCTTGGCCAGCAAGATTCAAAGTATAGGTGAACATGACACTTCTGGTATCTATTGAGAACTCAAATAACCAGGGTACCCAGAGACTATGACCAAAACAACTGGATGTATTCATGGAACATGTTAATGTTGCTCTTTGAACAGGGAACCTCCAGGGGAAGGAGGTCCTACTCTTGGAAGAATAACATGAATAACAAGCTCAGAACCAAAATATACAACTCACCAGATGCATGAATAACAAGCTTGGAGCAATACAAACATTTCTTTCTTTACGATAATATACAAGTATATACTTGAAATAAACTTTACATATAAAATTGGAAAGAAGTATAAAATCATCTCAAAAGCATCACATATATTGTAAGAATCCAATTCGAATCCTAAATCGTTGGGGTATGCTAAACAAATTAGTTCGTTGATCCCAACAACTAAGAGATTCATTCATGTAAAATGGCTTAACATGGATAGATATTATTCATAATTGCAACTGCAACACATAAAGACTTCATCATAAATCATTTTCTAATTTATAAAGGTCATTAACATAAGATCCAGTTAATTTGTTTCATTCCAAGCTGTTAACACTTACTGGTTCAGCCACTGCAAATGTAATTATTGTTCAATTTTGGATGGAAACAAGATTTGTAATTTGAATAGATTTGACTAAAAGATATCCTTGGAAATAGAATGACAAAAACGGTGTCCCAAATTGGTTTACAACTTTATCTTGAATTCAGTCAAGGCGTATACTGAAGAAGGAAAGGAAGCTTCATTATCTGAAAGGACAACAAACTTGTCCTTTTTTCACTCTTTCTGGGTGTTAAAAAAAAAGTAGAAAACTATGATCACGACAATCCATTAAAAATAACTGGAATAATGACAACACGGGATAAACTTGTCAAGAACAAAAAAGGTTTGGAATTATATGGGTCTTGGGGGCTTTTCCAGTAATGCAGAGAAGTATACCTCTTTGTTATTCTTGGGAGTGACTACCCATTTGTGTTTCTTGTATCTCAACTGGAGAAACATGTAGAGATAGTCATCCAAATCCACTCTTGTGCAGAAAAACTTGTCCACCCAAAGAAATCCGCCTGGTCTCAGCACTCTGTCCCAGTCAAATATAATGAAATCCAAAAGCTGCAAATCAATCCAGGCATCAAGAAGTCCGCCCGTATGTATGAGATCCAATGTGTTGTCAAAGAAGGGCAGCCTCTGATTCATAGTTATATACAAGGGGACAAGTCCTCTTAGAGCAATCATCTCATTGAATGGTGCTCCTAAGTTGATAGCGGCAGAAACTATTGTCACATTATGTTCTCTCATCCTGGCAGCAAAAGTTCCCGTACCAACACTAAAATCCAATCCTATTCTAACCTCCCCAGGCTTGATTTTCAGCACTTCAGCTATAAGGAAATCTGCATTGATTGAACTATTCTTTACCCATCTGTTTGCCTCATTTTTGGCTAGGTTAAAACACCCAGAGCATTTGGAAAAGCCCTTGTTAGGCCTGTTACTTGTCAAACATTCGAAGTTCTTGCATTGGTAGTTGTTCCATCTTACATTTCTATCATCAGGAATCTTCCAAAGGGATTCACTGATAGGCAAAGGCCTCTGAAACTGTTTAGGAGCTCTGACCAAGCATCTCCTCCTAGGCAGAGGATCACATCCCTGTAACAGTAGCTTCTGTGCCAAATTCCAGTCATCCTTGCAGTAACCTCCAATGTCGTAGCTCATGTACTGTTCGACTTCTTTCTTCATCGCAACACAAGCATGGCCAATACTCGTATACGTCCCATTGGTCCCCAAAGGGTTTATTTTTCCAAGCCTATTTTCTTTCTTCCTGATATACATTTTTAGTTCATCTGAAAGGAAAATCCCCTCCAATGGATCTGCCTGTTGCCGTTCTTTTGGTTGTTCCAATTCTTCTTCCATAGAGATTCTAATTTCTTCGAGATGTCCCATGACATCCACTTCAAGAAAACTTTTCTGCCTAATATATTCAGCTTTTAGGGCATTTGGGTCCTTTAACTTAGCCTTACCCTCCATGTCCTTAATTGCTTGCTCTATTTGGCTATGCAACCCTCGAACTTTGTGGTGGATGTGCCGGAGCTTTGAAGAAACCCCCTCTGAGAAGACTTCGTTGGGTCTATGGAAGTGCCTGCAGAGGTCCTCATCACTAAACAGGATCCCTACTGTGTAGAATCTCACCAGGCTCGCAGAGCTTACTATTACAACCAGAAGCCCTAATACAAATTGCACACACAAGAAAATCCTTGAACACTTACATCTGGGAAGACAATTTATCTTCATCTTTGTCTTTTTTACGTTGAAAGCAAATCAGATGATAAGTAACACAGAACTTCAGCCCTCCTCGGAGTATGCAGATGGAGACAGAGCAGGCACAGTTTACAGAGGTAGCCCACAGGCATACTTGGTTATATAATATTGCCATTGATAAAAGGAAAGGTGCCTTTCACATGCTAAAAGGTTGCAGCACTCACAAAGGTCAAAATCACGAGAGACAATCTCATCTGAATTTAAATATAAATAAGTAGAAACCCTTTTGCACGAAGTTATACCTGAAGTAGCAGGCATTCCAGCTTTATTTTAATAGAGGGCACAGAAATATATATGGACCATTCTTTCGGATTTGGACGACTTTTGCAAAAAGTTTCTCGTCTTACTCACTTTTGAATACATTCCTGATCCGATCATATAGAACTTTTTGTGGGAGGAACCTGCCCATACTTTTTTTGGTTGTTTCCCAACTTTAAGGCAGGCAAATGGGTACGTAGTCTCAAGTTTTTTAGGAGATTTTTACAAAGTACTTAATTCTAATGAGCCGCCGTCCCCGCGTTAATTCTAATAGGCAGACTATTATGTTCATCCTCACCCGACGTTAATTCTAATAGGCAGACCATTATGTTCATCCTCACCCGGCTCTTCTCTCTTCACCTCTTCATTAATTTCGATGGTCGTATGGCCTAAAAGATTTCACTAGTCATCAAATTTATAATGAGAATGTAATTTTTATATATAACCTTTGTATCATTTTTTTAATTACATTCAATAATCTATCACTAAAATGAGAAATGAGTAGTCTAAAGGATTACATTTGTGTATGTATGTTTTGCATTTCTAATTCATAGATATTATAATATACCATTCATTAAAAGTTAAAAAATTAATGTATTTTTTTTCATTTCTTTTATTATAGAAAACTAAAAAATTAAAATAAATTGATGATAGTTTCAAAGACACATTTCAAAAAACACTACTTGCATACATATGTAACTCTTTTCATAACATTTAATGTATATTAATAATATATTACTATACGTATGATTTTCTTCTTCATTACATTAGAACAATAATGCAATAGCAATACAAAAATGAATCAAAACATAAATTTTTAAAACAAGATGAATGTCTTACAATGTCTTTGTCCACAACATGCATTCCTATATTTACACAACACCATACCATGCTAATCTTGCAAAATCATCTGAAGTGTTAATTAGAGTAGCAAAATTTAGTTAATTAATCAATTTTATTATTTTTCTCTTTAATTAAATGTGTTCCAACTATTTTATTACCAATTTTATCTACTTCCAATGCTAGTTAGATATGTTCCATTTATTTAGTTAAACAACTTAATCGTTCTTTAAATTTTAGTTAAATATGTTCAACTATTTAACTAATCAATTAAATTATTCTTCTCATATTAATTGAATAAATCATGGCTATATACTAAATTTATCAATCATTTAATACATTTCCCTAAGTTTCCTGCTACCTTTAGTCAAATAGTTCTCCCTAAATTCTCTCATTAAATACCATAATTTAATCCCTCTAAAAAATCCTCATCATTAGTTATATAATAAATCAAGTTTCTCTTATTGATTAATCATTCACATATTCCTTCTAGCTTCAATTTTGACACGTGGCTCCATATCTACAAAATGGCTCCAAAAATAATCTTTTAAATGTCTACTCTTTATCTGGATTTGGTTAAATCTTCAACCTCGACCTTTTCTCTAATCATGCCCACAGATCATATGTTTTTGCTTAACACTTGTTCATTCTCTCTTACATGAGAATACAAATTTCAGCCTATTTTCTATGATCTAATCTTAATAATCCATCCAACCTAGCCAAGATTTGTAAATCTAGTATCTCTCAGGCCATGTTCAAAACAAAAGAATATGAAATGTCAAGGTTATGTTGTAGGTTTGAGCATTCAAATTCTACCATAACTATCAACTGTCAACTTTTGGGCTATCACCATAGTTCAACAAGGGTTTGTAAGGGACAAGGACGCATTTTTAGTCTTTTACTTACATTCCATTAGCTCTAATATGATGTATACGCTAGTGTAGGATTGGGATCATTATTTATGTTTCATATTCTTTTAGGCTCATAGTTTAGTGTTTATATTTTGGCACACTTAGTGGGACATTATTTTTAATGTTGTATCAAGCATATTTCATAAATTTCATTGAAATATTCACATCAATTATAGTTTAATGTACTTGGATTGTTAACAACACATTAGAATTATTAAATAATGCACTTACACCTTTGAAGTCTAAAACCTAGAAAACATAGAGGTTTAAGAAAGTGGACCACAAAAGTGCCATCACATTGATTATGGTGTATGCACACCTTGAAATTGTACATGCACATTCAAATGCTCAAAAATAAGTGTGCATGCTCTTCCTTTGCAATAAAAGGTGATATGGGAACACAAACTCATTTGTAGTCATTCACCCCCATGCTTCAAACATTGTTTCTTAAGGTTAAATGAGCCTATTCACTCCCTCTGTGTTGGTCTAATTAACTAATTTTAATTATACTTATGTTTACTTGGGATAATGTAATACATAGTAGTTTGCATTGTAGAAACTTGGGATTTTGTGTCTTATTTAAGCGCATGTTATAGGAGAATTTTACTTGAGGTGGAGTTAGTTGTTATCTCATTCCACTTTATGTGTAAGATCCACCTTTAATGCTCTTATCATATTAACATCCTCTAATTGTTGTAAATGTTAATATATACTCAATGTATGATGTAGGATGATCCATCTTCATTAAACATGTGCTTCCACCTAGTGTGGTTAATATGTTATCATTTCCATTTTTCCTAGTTATCATGTATTTCCTATATATTCAATTACATCTATATTGTATGCATCTATTATCATTTGATTATTGATCATCATTGAATCTAGTTAATTGAGGATTATATATCATTCTGTCTATCTTGTTTGTGTTATCTAATGAGCTTCTAGATCTTGACTTTTTAATTCATTGAATTGGAAAAATACTTACATGACATTAGAGCCACAATAATATTCATTGCATAGTCATAAGAGAGCTTTCAACTTCAACTTTTAGAGGGCCACAATTCAATCTCAGATTAGCAACTCGTGGGAGCATCAAGAAAAAGATTTGATCTCACCATTATATTCATATGATCATTTTTGTGAATTTTAACTATAAATTTGCCTACTTTGGGAAAAAGTCAAAATAAAGGCAATTTTTTTCAAATCGGGCTTGAGTAGCTTGATTTGCAATTTTTGTACGATTTGTTTTTTTCTCCAATTTTTGTCAATTTCTTTGTTTTGTATTTATATTCCATTTTCCAATTAACATTTATTTTAAGAATAATTTTGTGTAAAATTTTGTAGGCCAGGGCCATGTGTATTTTGTCAATTGTTACTCAGTTTGTAGGTGGATAGATAGATGACCAAGTCCATACATTGATCAAATTCCACATATCATAGGGAATTCTCCCTTGAGCCTCACATTAGACTTCATAAATCCCAAATGACTTTTGTTTACATTATATCCATGAGTTTCTTAATTCATAATGTGTAGAGTTCATTATTTTCCCAAATGTGGGACTAAATTTAAGGACCACAACTCTAGGAGGTCAACTCAGTGAGATGCTTTCCAAATTGGACTATATTCACCTCACTAGTATAGCTAGTTATTGGTCAACCACTACACCATCTAAGTCAATAACCATTCTCAATTCATCATTTGGTAGACTAAGACCCTCCCAAATGTGCCATGTAGTAAAGCCACATCAACCTAAAATGTATGTCATGTCACTACAAGTGGTAATCTTTTTATGACATCACATTTAAAGTTAATAGCTATCTAACCATTATAGGACCTTTTTATTTATATTTTGATAGGCATGTGAATGTTAAATTGAACCTAATCCTTGTGTAATTTTTTTTTGTAAAATATGATGGCCATCTAATGGTTAACTTTGAGCTATTGTAACAATTGTATGGATGTCAATTTTAAACCTGTAGATGTACTCATGTCTACTAGGCTTAAAAATTTGGATCCTTCACCATATGTACTTTTGATTTTATAGTCCAACTTTGAGAGGCCATAACTTGGTCATCTAGGCTTCTTTTTCAATGCAATGATTTTTTATTATTATCGGTAAACGGCTAAAGCCTAGAGTATTTATTATTTATTATTATTATTTGTGGATATCAATTGTTATGTTTAAGTTTGAGTAGACTTGAACCCGAGACTGCTCAGATGAGGCACTCAAAATTTATCATTGTGTTGTAGGCTAATACAGTACAAGGCAAGAGAATCCCCAGAGGAGATGTCCTAGCCCCTAGCAATTAACCACATGATGAAATACAAACAATAACACAAAGATTTAGATCCAAATATGCCAACTCTCACAATAGAATCATAAGATTTTCATTCAACATGCCCGACTGTAAGGCCTTTCGGGTTACAACCAAATACAATGCAATTAAAATAGTAACTCTACAAGATCTTGCAGGATCCACCCACTAGCTAGCCCAAATCCACAATTTGATAGAAAATTCTAAGAAGAATCTAAACTTGTGCTTGCAAGCCACCAAGAAACCTTTTTACTCTCCAAGCCACATTTAGTTACTAGCTCTGCTAAACTTTACTCCTTAGCTGCTCCATCTTCTCCATGCTAAAATGAATAATCATTCAAGACTCCAAAAGACCCTCTTACTTATACCCAACTAAGACACAAGCCATCCTAGCAAGTTACAAATCAAATAAAGCCCTACATTAAATACAAAATGCCTTAGCTGACTTACAACACCTATGAGATGCACCTAGGATAAAGATCCAAGGCCCAAATAAGTCTGCACACATCTCTCGATCAATCCACATCACAATTATTTTTTATGTGCATTAAGTACACAAACTTATCCAATGAAATATGCAAGAATTTCATTCAGCAAGCCAAAGTACTAAGCTTTAGCAAAACCACTAAGCATTGCTGAGAAATAATACATGTCAAGTGACCAACAAATGTCGAGCAATATAGTTAATGCCAAGCAATGTAGTGTATGTCAAACCCAATATATGCTGAGCTCCTTCAGAGACTAAGCCCCTTGACAATACTACAACCAAAAACTTCTCAATAGAGATCGAGAAAACCTCTTCTTCGACTGAGCTCTCTAACCTCAAGGTCAAATCAATCTAGCATACAAGATTTCCAACTACCCTAGGTTGATCCTGTATCAAACACCCCAAGCACAAAAATATGTTCTTAGAGGTTGGAAGAACATCTTGTAGGATTCAACACATAAATCTCGAATTGGTTTTTCACAGACATGTCCTCCAAGTTATCATCTTGCATACTTTTCCCTTTATTCCACTTCTGCTAATCATTTTTAGAAACAAGTGCATGGTTTCTCTGCTTTTGCACATCCTTGTCGGTGTAGCACGAGCATGTTTTCCAAGCTAGTCTCTAACACTCTCATAATACTTTAGCTCAACTTGAATTCTAAAGCTAAGGTTCCTCCTACCATCCACATTTAGATACTAGCTCTGCTAGACTTCACTCCTTAGCAACCCCATCTTCTCCATGCATAAATGAATAATAATTCAAGACTCCACAAGACCCTCTTACTTATACCAAACTAAGCCACAAGTCGTCCTAGAAAGTTACAAATTAAATAAACCCTTACATTAAATACAAAATTCCTTAGTTGACTTACAACACCCATTAAATGCACCTATGATAAAGATCCAAGGCCCAAATAAGTCTGCACACATCTCTTGATCAATCCATGCCACAAGCATTGTCTGTGCGTATTAAGTGCACCAAGTTTTCCAATCAAATATGCAAGAAATCCATTTGGCAAGCCAAACTTCTAAGCATCAGCAAAACCACTAAGCATTGCCAAGAAACAATTCATGCAGATCAACCAAAAAATGTCAAACCCAATATACATCAAGCTCCTTCAGAGATCGAGCCCCTCAAACAACACTACAACGAACAATTGTTCAACAATGATCGAGCAACCTCTTCTTCTACTGAGCTCTCTAACCTCAAGGTCAAATCACTCTAGTGTACAAGATCTCAAACTACCCTAGGACGCTCCTGCATCAAACATCCCAAGTGCAAAAATATGTTCTTAGAGGCTGGAAGAACATCTTGCAAGATTCAACACATAAATAGTGAACTATTTTTTGACATACATATCCTCCAAGTTATCATCTTGCACACTCTTCCCTTTATTACACTTCTACCAATCATTTTTAGCAACAAGCATATGGTTTCTCTACTTCTGCATATCCTTTGTCAGTGTAGCACAAGCATGTTTTCCATGTTGATCTCTAACACTCTCATAATAAATTGGGTCCCAAAGCTCAAGTTCCTCCTACCAAGTTCTTCATTCTACAAAGGAATCAACAAAAAATTCCTATCACCTTTCTCAATTGTAAATACATTCTTGATGCATATCACTGCAATCATACTACTCATGTCCATAATATCATACAACATTTGATCCTTATACTACCTAATCTAAAAATCAACAGGACACTTCTCCCTCACTTCCAAAGCATGTTCATCTTGTAACCAACCAATCCTATAAGGACAAGGATGTCTCACTCTCTTCAAACCAAGTTTTTGAACTCTCTCCTTAGCAACAAGGTTATTAGTATTGCCACCATCCACAATCATATTGAAAATTTTACCAATAGACTTACAATGAGTCCTGAACAAATTAATCCTTTGACAAGGTTCCAATACCCTTTTACCAAACCATACTCATCAAGCCTGCAAGTTCTCTCCCTCCCTCTTGAGTTATTAATTGAGTCTCTAGACCTTTTGGGAACATTCATAAGCTCTATGTCATTCACCACAACAATGAAAAATTACCTTTAAAGGCAACCTTACCCATCCTCTTCCTCAACTCAACTAGTTTTGGCTCATCTTTTTCACTCAATTTATCCTTTGTCAAGTGATCTTACTTCTCCTTCCCTTGGTAATGACCTTGATTTCTTCTTTTCAACTTATCTTTTGCCCTTAGAGCATATTGATAAGCATCCTCAATTGAAGAAATATTCAACATACCAATCTCATCTTGAGTATTGAATCTCAAACCATTAATATATTGAGCACCTTATCCTTAGACAATTCTCTATGTCTAGACTGAATAGTCAACTTGTAAAACTCCTCAGTATAATCCTCACAAATATATCCTTCTATTTCATATTCTACAATCTCTTAAACAATTCTAGTTATAATCAACAAGGATGAACTTAGTCTTCAATTTTCTAACCATCAACATCCACCTAGTGATCTTCACTTCATCTTCTTCTTCTATATCTCTTTGCAATTCTTTCTACCATAAAGCACCATGTCCTTTCAACTTTGTCTATGGAAACCTCACTCTAAGTGGATCACCAATATCCTCTAACTCAAAGTAGTCTTCCATTTCACCAATCCAATTAATTAAGTCTTCAAGATTCAAAGTACCTGAGAAATTAGAAACATCCATCTTATGCTTCAACTTCAAGTGAACTCTAGATCTATCAAACTAACCAACCCTATCTTCTATAGGTCTCTCCATTTTACTAGTTATGTCTTCACACTAGATCTAACAAATTCAAAGTCTTCAAGAGTTTCCTCATGACCATCTTGAGTACCCACATTCCTAGGTACACTAGCAATAGCTCTCATGATCTCATTCTTCATCAACTCCAAGATCTAAAATCTAATCTAAACTACTCTAAAATCCTAGTCTCCACAACATCACATAAATAATCAATTGCCTGCAGGTCCAATCTTTTCAAAAGAATCTTCCAAGATCTTCTCAAACGCAAAGCAACAAATCGACAAGATCAACCAGATCCAAGCTTCGCTTTGATACCACTTGATGCAATACAAGGCATGATAATTCCCAAAGGAGATGTCCTAACCCCCAATAATTAACTAGATAGAAGAATACAAAAAATAACACAAAAATATAGATCCAAATATGTCAACTCACATAATAGAATCATAAGATTTTCATTCAATATGCCTGACTGTAAGGCCTTCCAAGTTGCGAGAAAATAAAATGCAACTACAATAGTAATTCTGCAAGATCTCACAAGATCCAACCACTAGCTAGCATAGATCCACAATTTGGTAGAAAATGCCAAGAAGAATCTAAACTTGTGCTCGCAAGCCACCAAGTAACCTTCTTGTTCTCCAAGTCACACATAGTTGATAGCTTTGCTAAACTTTGCTCCTTCTTAGCTAGTCCATCTTCTTCATTCTTAAATGAATAACAATTCAAGACTCCACAATACTCTCTTACTTATACCCAACCAAGCCACAAGTCACCCTAGGGTAAGTGCACCAAGCTGTGGTACCAAAAGGGGGGTATAAGTGGCCAATTTTATTTTTTTGAAATCAACAATTTTTGAACTTCGACAAGAATTTAAAGATAGTTACACTCAAAATTTTAAGATATGACAAAAACAATAATAGCAGTCCTTTGAATCTAGTTTCTAATCTTTTTTTTTTTCAAAATGGTATAGTTTTAGGTCCTCAAAAAAGGGGGCCACAGAAAGTGGTACTATTTTCTGAGAAAAAACATAATATAGTGCAAAGTGTGCCCCCCCTAAAATTTAACTTTTTTTTGAAATTCTTTAATCGCTCTGGTCAAAAGTTACTTAACATTGTGTAGTTTATCCCAAAAATTTTGGGTAATTTTATAATATTTATTTTTTTATTTATGAATTTTGCTATTGGACACATCCCAAAAACATGAAATATTTGGGTTCTCCCCCTATAAATGATTGAAAACTAATCTAAAATCAGAACTTCTTTTTTTCAAAGTGTCTAGAATGGAGTCTAGTTTCTAAAAAACTAAGTTGTTGCAAAATTTGATGAATGAGCTAAAATCTACACCCCAATTAGTGCATGAAGGTTTTTGACAGAAAATAGACACACATTCAAAATAAATTATAGTTGAAAGGCTTAAAATAGTTTAAATTTGAAATAAATTATATAGTTAAATAGCTAAGACAGAGATCTACAATTTCATGCAACCTGATTTTATCGATGGTCAACCATGAGGAAACTTGAAGGAGAGCAAGAAAGAAAAAATAATCATTTAATATGTCTCAAACTAGTTTAGAGACTCCAAACCTTTGGGTTGGATCCCCAAGAAAAATCTAAGCCTTAGGCTTGGTAGAATCCAAAGCTTTAAATAATGCATTGCACCATATGGCATGAGTGCTATAGGGTGTGCACACTATATAAAGCATTTTTAAATTAAGGCTTACATAGTGCGTACGTGCTATAGTGCGCACACACTTTGTAAGCCTAAATTTCAATAGAGGGAAGGAGAGAGGGAGAGAGGATAGAAAGTGAGAAAGAGTAGATGGGGAGAGAGTAGGAGATGAGAGAGGGTGGGAGAGAGAGAGAGAGAGAGAGAGAGAGAGAGAGAGAGAGAGAGAGAGAGAGAGAGAGAGAGAGAGAGAAGGGGATTGGAGAGGGAGAGTAGGGGATGAGAGAGGGTGTGGTAGAGGAGAGAGAGATATGTGTGTAAGAAATATATAATAAAAGAGAGGAGTGGGAGAGAGATTTAGCTAGAGAAATGGAGAGAGAGAGAGAGAGAGAGAGGGTGTGGTAGGGGAGAGAGAGATATGTGTGTGAGAAATATATAGTAAAAGAGAGGAGTGGGAGAGAGATTTAGCTAGAGGAGTGGGAGAGAGATTTAGCTAGAGAAATGGAGAGAGAGAGAGAGAGAGAGAGAGAGAGAGAGAGAGAGATAGAGTAGGGGATGGGAGAGAGAGAATAGGGGGTGGGAGAGGGATAGAGAGAGTAGGGGAGAGAGAGGGAGGTAGAGAGAGGGAGAGAGGGAGAGAGAGAGAGAGAGAGAGAGAGAGAGAGAGAGAGAGAAGGGGATGGGAGAGGGTGGGATAGTAGAGAGAGAGAGTAGGGGTGGGAGAGAGAGAGTAGGGGGTCAAAGAGGGAGAGAGAGAGAGGGGGGTAGATGGGAGATAGTGGAAGAGGGAGAGGGAGAGGGAGGGAGGGAGAGAGAGAGAGAGAGAGAGAGAGAGAGAGAGAGAGAGAGAGAGAGAGAGAGAGAGAGAGAGAGAGAGAGAGAGAAGGGATGGGAGAGGGTGGGATAGAGAGAGTGAGAGAGGGTGGGATAGAGGGGAGAGAGAGAGAGAGTAGGGGTGGGAGAGGGAGAGGGAGAGGGAGAGAGTATGGGATGGAAGATGGTGGGAGAGAGAGCGAGAGGTAGAGAGAGAGAGTAGAGGATGGGGAGAAATTAGGAGATGGGAGAGGTTGGGATAGGGGAGAGGGAAGGAGAAATGGAGAGAGAGAGTAGGGGATGGGAGAAGGTGGGATAGGGAGAGAGGGACAAAGAAATAAAGAGAGAGAGAGTAGATGATGGGGAGAGAGTAGGATATGGGAGAGGGTGGGATGGGGAGAGAGGGAGGGAGAAATGGAGAGAGAGAGTGGGGGATGGGAGAATGTGGGATAGGGAGAGAGAGAGAGAGAGAGAGAGAGAGAGAGAGAGAGAGAGTAGGGGATGGGAGAGGGAGAGAGTGAGAGAGAGGGAGAGTAGAGGATGAGAGAGGGTGTGATAGGGGGAGAGAGAGATATGTGTGTGACAAATATATAGTAAAATAAAGGAGTGGGAGAGAGATTTAGCTAGAGAAATGGAGATAGAGAGAGTAGGGGATGGGAGGGAGGGAGGGAGAGAGAGAGAGAGAGAAAGAGTAGGGGATCGGAGAGGGTGGGAGAGGGAGAGAGAGAGACATGGAGAGAGAGAGGGTGGGAGGGAGAGAGTAGGGGATGGGAGAGGGTGGGAGAGAGAGAGAAAAGGAGAGAGATTAGGGATGGGAGAGGGTGGGATGTAGAGAGAGGGTGGGATAGGGAGGGAGAGAGAGAGAGAGTAGGGGATGAGAGAGGTTGGGAGAGAGAGAGGGAGAGAGTAGGGGATTGGAGAGGGAGGGAGAGAGAGTAGGGATTGGAGAGGGTGGGAGAGAGAGGGTGGGATAGGGGAGAGAGAGAGATAGAGAGAGGGAGAGAGTAGGGGATGGGAGAGGATGTGAGAGGGTGGGAGGAAGGGAGGGATAGAGAGAGAGAGATTAGGGGATGGGAGAAGGTGGGATAGGGAGAGAGGGATGGAGAAATGGAGAGAGAGTAGGGGATGGGAGAGGAAGAGGGAGAGGCAAGGAGAGCGAGAGAGAGAGTAGGGGATGGGAGAGGGTGGAATAGGGAGAGGTAGATTTTTTAGATAATGTGTATGCACTATATGAAACACCAATAAATGGTTATAATGAAAGTTTGGGTTCCTACTGATCCGTATTCTTTTTTTGTCTATTGTTTGTTCTGTTGTTCTGACAAAAAAATAGGTTTCATGCCGTTGGAAGTTAGCAAACACCAAATTTAATCATTGGATACACTATTTGAAGGCTATTTGAACATTCTTTCATGGTATTGCAAGCTAGCAAACACCAAATTCATTCATTGGATACACTATTTAAAGGCTATTTGAACATTCTTTCTATAGAAAAGGTTAGTGCAATCCTTTTTAAATATTCTTTGTTACTATAGAGACAAATTTCATTATAATTTGACAAGTTTTTTAATATATAGTGAATTCATTAAAATTTGTATGTTTGAATGAATTGTTATTTAGAAATGGTCAGAAATTTGACAAGTGGTTTAATATATATTGTGTATTGATTGATATAATTGTAATTTATATATGTATTTGAATGATTTGTAATTTAGGCCAATAGTGGCATGTTGTGATGGTTAAGTTTTTGAGTTGTTATCCTTGTCATCAAGGTTCAAATCTAATGGGGATGAGGTCCCCCATTTGTGGCCTCACTAGTTCATAGCTCTAGGTCAAAGCATTCACCCCTCTTAAAAAAGGAAGAAAGAATGATTTGTAATTTAAGAATTATAAGTGATTCAGATGCTTGAACAATTTGACATATAGAAATCATCATCATGCCAAGGAAGAAACTAAAAACTCAAACAATGGAAGAGAGGGAGAGAGATTTGATAGTTAAAAAAGAAAAAATGAAATTATTATGTTAACAAAGAAAATTGCATTGCAATAATGAAGAATTGTCTTTTGAAGAGGAACACAAACCACCAATACAAAGAAACAAAGAGGAAGAATTGGAAAGACAAAGAGAACGAATGAGACTCTTACACTCAAGAAGACAATTGAGTTGTGAAGCTACACCAACTTCTAATGTTGGAGTCATATCGTCATCTCATATTGAAGAGATGCTAATTTCTACATCCGACAATGTAAAACTCCATCATGTCATGCTGAAAGCACAACATCGACATATCAAGTAGGTGATATTTCATCTTTTGCATCTTATTGCCAAGGCACATCATCTTTGGTTCAAGGTACACAAAAAACTCAACCTTATGTTGATGCTCAAAATGTTGAGGGAATGGAAGAGATTATAACACCTTCAAGAATTCATTTTAGAAGACCAAAATATTTGATTGATATTGATACTAACATATTGAAATTCATGCCTGACAATATTAGCAAGCATACTTATCAAAGAAAAGTTAATTGTATGTGGAGATTATTCTTTAAAGAATTAAATATTACAGGTCAATGCCAATTATTTGTTGAAATGATGAGGAATTTGAAATTTAGGCCCATAATGAAGATTATTGGGCTAAGAAGGATGGACAATCAAATGAAAAAAATATTGTAAACAATCTAATGAGTGCATATGACAAAGTGAGTTCTAAATCATACACCAAAGATAGTAATATCACAAGGCATGTACTTACATTGACAATAGTAAGTACCCAAATGAAGAAAGCTCAACTCATTAGAAAGACAAAAAGAACATTTAAAATTGGTAGATGTACTCTAAGGAGAGCCATGGTAAGGCATGAGAGATTGGAAGATCCAACAAAAAATGAGTTATAGAAATTTAGCAGTAGACTACCATGAAAGGATAAAAAAATTAGCGATACTTTGAAATCATTGATTGAAGATTTTTAGACAAATAACAACGTGTTTCCCCTAATCAAAGAGATGTTGTAAGAAGGAAGACTGGTAGCCAAAATCATGATCCACATGCGAAACATTTTTGGACTCAACTCAAACACAATTTTTTGCAAAATTTATTGGTATGTATCCTCAAATTTGAATAAGTCAAAGATTTTTTAAGATGGTTAAACCTTTTTATGTGAAGATAAATCACACATGCACAACTTGTTTTGTAGGATACATATTGAACTTTCTAACCATTTTGATTTTTTAAGGCATATATGTGTGTTTTTGCATTCTATGTTTGTTTCACAAGATTGTGACATAAATGAGCCACCTAAATCTTCAAGGGAATTCATATCCAACATTTTATGTGAAATAGGGGACAATCAACAATTTTACAAGACATCATGATTGGATGGTACATGCTTACTTTGTGGTTCTTTGTAACTTTTATCAACTTATGAACATATGGATAGTACACATGCAATTGGAAATGAAATAGTAGATTATTAAATAATAAGAAAATGACATGCTCTAAAAGATAGAAAATAGGATAAAAGATGTGATATAGTCATTGAAAAGATTCCAGTCTATGAGTTCATGAAGATTTTTCAAGGAAAAATTATTTATGAGTATGCAAGGCATACACATAGAGTTCGATGGTTGGATTTGCAATTCAAGTTGTGCAAGGATACATTTCAACTAGATACCATTGTTTCAGTTGTCGACTTCACAGAGAACTACACACTACAACCACAAAATGAGGTGCAAACAAAGTATTATACTTCTCAATAGGTTTCCATATTTGTTCGTAAAAAATTCATGTATTCACCTATAAGTACAAAGGATGATAGGAAGATATTGACGGAGTACCATTTTTACATCAACGATGATCGATCACATTCTACGAAGTTTGTACATGGTTGTTTTCAACTATTTTATGGAGATTTGGATAACAAGGGCATACCATATTGCTAGCACATTATTTGGTCAAACAATTGCACATCTCAATTCAAGAATGCACGGATGTTGTATTAGTTGAGCAAGATGCACAAGTTGTCTAGAATTCAATATATGTGAAATTTTACAGAGGTTGGTCATGGAAAGGGAGAGCATGATGGTGCAGGTGCATGCATCAAAAGAGCTTTAACTCATGAAACACTAAAGTACAAAGATGGAGCAACATTGACAGATGGAAAATCCATCATCCAGTGGTGTAATATGACAATGAGTCCAAGTAAGGAAGGTGAATCTATTGTTTGTAGATTTTTTTGGTTGATAGATAATACTAACAATATTGCACTATATGAGGATTGTTGTACACTAACAAGATCAAGTGGGTTGCACTCTTTTAGAAGCTTTGATGTAGGTTTATGGAGTATCCACATACGTAGAATGACATACTATTTTCCATCATGTGCAGAGGAAAATTGGGATGAGCGTGAGTAAACTAAATGGGTGGACAATTGGGAGATAAGGGTTTTGGACCCAATTGACACCTATTGTCCCCCATAAGCACTACAAATGGTAGAGATTTTTTAGTCCATTGACTTTGACCGCTTGTCTGATCTAGTGCAACCTGGTAATATATATATCTTTGTAAATTCAATCAATAACTTTATAACTTTTACCTACATATTTGTTGAATTAATGACCACATTTCGTACATTTATCACTACAGGCCATATTTTTGCTATTATTGTACTTGAAGACAATGAAGAAGGGACATATTATTATTTGTGTTGTTGTGTCTAGGAAAAAAAGAATTGGATCACTTAGTTATAGATGGTGAAGGTTTAGAGTACCATATTGGTGTGGTGGTTGTAAATGACACATGGCTTAGACGATATTCTATGAAGAACCCTAACTTGTGATTATTCAAGGATTGATAAATAGAGAGGAAGATTCTTCATTATTCAAATTATTTTGTCACATCGAACATCCACTTGATAAAATATGTTGGAAAACCACATGATAAGACTCGTTGGAAGGTTCATGAGTTAGACCATGAGGCAATACTTAGGACATTAAAATGTAGAGCAGATCCTATTGGTTCATTAGATTGAATGAGCGAGGGGGAGAGAGATGGAGGGGGGGGCGGGGGGATGGGAGGTGGGATAGGGGTTGCATGGAAGAGACACTACTCTTGAGGAGACACCAAACAAAGTATTATACTTCTCAACAGGTTTTCATATTTGTTCACAAAAAATTCATGTATTCACCTACAAGTACAAAGGATGATAGGAAGATATTGACGGAGTACCATTTTTACATTAGCGATGATCGATCACATTCTATGAAGTTTGTACATGGTTGTTTTCAACTATTTTATGGAGATTTGGATAACAAGGTCATACCATATTGCTAGCACATTATTTGGTCAGACAATTGCACATCTCAATTCAAGAATGCACGGATGTTGTATTAGTTGAGCAAGATGCACAAGTTGTCTAGAATTCAATATATGTGAAATTTTACAGAGGTTGGTCATGGAAAGGGAGAGCACGATGGTGCAGGTGCATGCATCAAAAGAGCCTTAACTCATGAAACACTAAAGTACAAAGATGGAGCAACATTGACAGATGCAAAATCCATCATCCAGTGGTGTAATATGACAATGAGTCCAGGTAAGGAAGGTGAATCTATGGTTTGTAGATTTTTTTGGTTGATAGATAATACTAACAATATTGCACCATATGAGGATTGTTTCACACTAACAAGATCAAGTGGGTTGCACTCTTTTAGAAGCTTTGATGTAGGTTTATGGAGTATCCGCATACGTAGAATGACATACTATTTTCCATCATGTGTAGAGGAAAATTGGGATGAGTGTGAGTAAACTAAATGGGTGGACAATTAGGAGATACGGGTTTTGGACCCAATTGACACCTATTGTCCTCCATAAGCACTACAAATGGTAGAGATTGTTTAGTCCATTGACTTTGACCACTTGTCTGATCTAGTGCAACCTGGTAATATATATATATCTTTTTAAATTCAATCAATAACTTTATAACTTTTACCTACATATTTGTTGAATTAATGACCACATTTCGTACATTTATCACTACAGGCCATGTTTTTGCTATTATTGCACTTGAAGACAATGAAGAAGGGACATATTATTATTTGTGTTGTTGTGTCTAGGGAAAAAGAATTGGATCACTTAGTTATATATGGTGAAGGTTTAGAGTACCATATTGGTGTGGTGGTTGTAAATGACACATGGCTTAGACGATATTCTATGAAGAACCCTAACTTGTGGTTATTCAAGGATTGATAAATAGAGAGGAAGATTCTTCATTATTCAAATAATTTTTTCACATCAAACATCCATTTGATAAAATATGTTGGAAAACCACATGATAAGACTCTTTGGAAGGTTCATGAGTCAGACCACGAGGCAATACTTAGGACATTAAAATGTAGAGAAGATCCTATTGGTTCATTAGATTGAATGAGCATGGGGGAGAGAGAGAGAGAGAGAGGGGGGGGGATGGGAGGTGGGATAGGGGTTGCATGGAAGAGACACTACTCTTGAGGAGATGCCAAAGAGACACAACCCTCCACTAGGTAATAAACTAGTATCCCCTTTACTCAAGCAACATCTTGGTCGTCTACTTGACTAGGACATGTTTGGGAACTGAAAATCTCCATTTAAACTAAAGAATCTGGAAGAAATTATATTTTTCAGTGAAGGAGATGCATCCATTTGATCTACAATAACTATATATTTGTTAGGATTTCCACTTCTCTTTGATTGGGATCTACACTTTTATCAATTTGGGAAATCAGTAGATCTATTCATGGACCTCTTGGCAGTTGGTCACCTAAATGAGAACCTTGAGATTTATTAGGAACTCAATGAAAGAAATTAGTACCTTGAGAAGCTCTCCATTTGTTAGCTGAATTAAAACTTGGAATTATAGATGACTGGTCTTCATTGTAAAAATAGTGAGACTGCCTCACCAAAGGTGGTAATGAACTTTTTGTTGTTCTGTTAAGGTCATTAATATATTTCGATGAGAACTTTGAGGGATCATGCCCAAGTTGAGTATCTTGGCTTCCCAAGCCCTATAAATCTAAGGCAATTGATGAATATTCATTTCTAATTGAAACATCTATGGTGTTGGAATGAAGTGCGTGACCTGATTCTTTGCCTATTAATGAGCCAATTTGAGGCTTCACTTTACATTGCTCTGTGGATAAATCTATAACACTTTTTACTTCTCAATCTATTTTTTTGTGTTTGTGTACATGTAAACTAAAGAGCTTCTATCACTACTTCAGCTACTAGTAGATGGTGAGTATTCATCATTGTCATCTGACATAGGCTCACATGTATATGTTACTTCTTTCCTTTGTCACTTTCCCCTTCCTAGCTCTTCCTCATTAGTTGTAACTTCTTTCATGGGTCCAAGAAGGTCTTCCTATTGAAAATTGGCTAATAAGGATATGTAATTGTTGTCATTTATTTAAATATATGATGTACATGCTTACAGGAAACCTTGAAAATATAGATACTTAGCTTTTGGTACTCAAAAAATTGTCTAAGTATGAATTTGGTATACAAAAATGTATTGTTTTATTTGTAACTTGTTATGTATGATTTAAAGTAACTAATAATATCTAGTTGGTAACTAAAATTTTTAAATTTACCCCCCCCCCCCCCTCTTAGTAATTCCTATTTCTAACAATTGGTATTAGATCATAGTTACTCAAAAGAGGCTTAACAACTTGAGTAAGATCCCTATGGATATGGAACAATTGATGAAGAACCTTGAAGAGGAACTTGAAAATATTAATCTCCTTACTAAAGAAAGAGATAAGCTAAAGGATAGATATGAAGACTCTAAAGTATACATTGGGCAATTGAAGGAAAATATTGAACATCTCAAATCCAAACATGAATCTACTGAATCTGAAACTAGTGATGATGGTTATTCAAAATTGAAGACAAAGTAAAAGATCTTGAAGCATGAATTGAAGATTACAAATCTCAAGTTAACTTTGAGGAGTGATCCTAGAAAAATTGAAATTGATTTGAAGATTGAGAATGCATATCTTAGAGAAAGTCTAGCAAAGAAGACATCTAAACTTGAAACATTGAAAGAAGATCATGAAGAACTTTAGAAATACAATACTATTGTGAAAGGTGAATTAACTAAATGCAAGAAACAACTTGAGAAACTTTATTCTAGTAGAGAAAATCTTGATGATTCAATGTCAATACATAGCCCTACTTATGATAAGGTTGGTCTTGGTTATCTAGTTAACATGTTTGCAAAGAAACCTAAGATTAGATCAGATCTAAAAGAAAAAGATAAATATGATGATAAGATTGAATCCAGTCAATCTTTTGATAGACCTAAAGAAGTTGCATAAGACAAGGAAGTTGAAATTTTGGACGAACCAAAGTAAGAGGAATCTCCTAAGCAAACTAGGTATGAATTTAGAGGTAAGTATTTTTCATGTAATGAAATAGGTCATATGAAAATAGATTGTACAAATAAATCATTTAATCATGTTAAGGACTTTTATTGTCATAATTGTCATGGTATGGGTCATAAAGCAATTGATTGTATGAAACTTAAATATGATAATAATAGAAGGAATAGTAGAATGTCTAGGAATAATAACCTTGTAGATAGAAGAAGATCTAATGAAAGGACATCAAGAGAATGAAGACCTTATGAGGAAAGAAGATAGATTGTGTTATAAGGGTAACAACTTTGGACACATAGGTTGACATTTTCATGCACCTGATGATCAACAAAATCCTAGAAGCAGAACTCTAATATGTCAGCTCTGCAACAACATCAAACATATAACAAAGTATTGTAGAATGGACAAAAACTTTAGAGGTAGAAGGAACAATGGAAAAAACTTTAGAAACATAAAGAATGATGGAAGAAACATTGGAAATGATAGAAAGAACCATGAGAGGAACTCTAGAACTGAGAAATACAATGAGGAAAAAATAAATGTAGTTAGTGAACTTCAAGAAGAACTCAATGAGGCATTTATAAAAGGATTAGACATCTCAAAAGAAAAGCTAGAAGATGATGAGATAGGAAGATCGAAGTCAGCTATCGAGTTTGATTCAATTAAGTTAAATTAAGCATGTTTACAACACCAGAATCTAAAACTTCATCTAGTGATCAAACTAGAGGTAGAAAAGTTGGGAAAATGTGTATTGAGATAAGTTTAGATGGTACCTAAGATTTCTTATAATTTGGAGCTTATCTTAACTACTTAAAAAGGAATTAAGAGTTACAGTTATTGCATAGAAAGTTAATTCTGTAGTAGAAGATGAAAACTATGTTTTTGCTAAGAATTTTGTGAAGCAAAGTTTTGTGGAGCATTTTCATGATGAGAGGAACCTATAGTAAACCTTGGGTGGCATTTGAAGATTGGATGGATGATCTTGAGTAGTTATTTGATCTCAAAATGCAATTGAAAACTTTTTGATATTTGCAAAGTATGCAATTAATGCAAAATCAAGTTGAAGGAATAAATGGAGTACAAACTTGATTACCACTTCATTGTGAATACAGTAGAAGCATAGAGCACTTAGAAGTGACTTGACAAGGTGATTTCAAAGCAAACTCTATTTTTGAAAAATGTATTTTATCATTTTTTCACAGAATTTATTTGATAAAAGTTCATATTTAATAGAATCATGGATATGTCAATAGTTCATAATGTTGAGAATGAGGAGAGACTAAAATTGAAGGTTGTTTCCATGAAACTTGTAGAAGGAAACCCTAACTCAACATTATCTATTACTCCAAAAAATGTAGTTCATTTGGAAGATGTAGGAAGTTACCTTACCAATAAGTTTGAATCTATTGGGAGAGAATATATGAACAAGGATATGAAACTAGTCTTTAATGATGATATGACTACAAAACTCAGATTTGAACACTTGAAGGAAATAAACCTATTCAAATATCATTTCTACCAAGAATTGGACATAGATGATTGGACACAGATCATACTAAGTAGAATACATGATAAAAAACTATAGATACAAGATAGTATAGTTGATATTTTGGCCAACCTTATTCATGAGGTAATCAGTCTTTGTAAACAAGGTTGTGTACCTATAGGTGAGAAAATGGTTAAGAAGAAAGTTGAGAGCTACATAAGGAAATGTATAATGGAAAGGCCATGGTGATCAATACCATTAAACAAGATGATGTAAGATTCTTGAGTAGAATCATTCCCTACTCTATATGTGCAAGTTCAAAGATAGATGAATTGTTAGCCAGATTCATCTATGCAGCCTACAAGATATGTGTGGAGAAGGAACAAGTTAACCTTAGTGAAATACTAAGAATGCAGCTTCTTGAAAACCTAGAAAAGATCAAGAGGACTAAGAATGGTGTGTTTAGATTTTACTCACTGATCAATCACATATTCTTTCATGTGCTTAAAAGATTTCCATATTTTTCAGTCACAAAGATTATGAGCAGTGAGAGGTGTAGAATAGAGAAGATCACAGAAGTTAGTAGAAGACATCCAATAGATAAAATATTAGATAATGAAAACTTGATTATAAAACATTTCAAAATGAAATGAGGCAAAGATTTAGAATTGCACCTGCAATTGTAGATATATTTAAGGAAGATATTTGTGTAATGGTTGATACAGATTTTACTTATATCAAGCAGTAGAAGCTTGGGAAACATTTCTTGATCCATTAGGTTATGAATTGAGTGATGAAACAACAGTTAGATATATTGATTTACTATTGAAATCAGAGAAGGACCAAGCTGAATATAGATTTGGAACTTATGATAAGATTACCCAATCAACTAATTCGGCATCGTTGAAGAAGGCATCTCACAAGAAGATAGAAACTATAATGAAGAAAGCCTTATTAGAGGCTAGTATGAATGAGAGTGAGTCACAAGTAGTCAAGAAAAATCTGAAGCAAGGTATACTAAATGTGCAACCTTTGTCAATGTCTATTGCAGAGGCATCTTCGAAATAGAGCATTCCTTATGTAGCAGTGTCAGATGTTCGGACAAGTGAGCTGAAGAGAAAATCTAAGAGATTAGTGGAAGCTATGACCATAAAGACTAAAAGGGTCAAGCAACAAGCCACTAGACTAGGGAAGAGACAAAATACATTGTTGAGAATTTTTGAGTCCAGTGAAGAAGAAGAAGAAGAAGAAGAAGTTAAACAGACAGAGAAGGTAACTACTTCTAAGCAGTCAATAGAAAAAGCTTGACAACCTTGGAAGCCAAAGATAGAGAAGATAAAATCAACTATTGTTAATGAAGAAAACTTTTTTCAAATGAACAAATTTTATGATTTATATAATAATTTTGAGAAAGATCAAATTGATATCTTTATTGTGAGATACATAATAGCCAACAATTTGAAACTAAAGGATATTGAAGGCATAGTAAATCAAAAGATCTATGACAAATTCATATAAAGGAAGGTACCATCTAGAGAAGAGGACATAGAACTTTGAAATTCTACGTTAAGAACAATATGCAAGACTAATGGGGTAAAAGCACAAACCTATGTCACCCTATTGTAAAGGAAAAGACTAACAAAAGTCTCCAATGACATATAACTGGTATTATTATTTAGAATTTGAAAAGGAATTAAACTAGTGAAATGTGTATAAATTGTTGAAGGTTAGGATTATAATTTTCAATAATTATTTGGAATAAGAAACAATATATTTTCCTAATTTTTATAAATAATTTTTTAGTTGCTGAAAAATGTTGAAAATTAGGTGCTTAGTTCCCACCACAAAACTACATGGAATTAAATTTCCATTTGAACTCAGACTCTATTATAGATAACACATATAACTAGAACAACCAAAAATAAAAATTAACTTTAGACCTATATTTTCTCTTTTATAGTTATTCAAATTTCAATTCACCTGAAATTGATAGTTTTCATCTCCCACCACATTTTTCAAAACAAATCTATTCTAACAAGAAGAAAAATTATACATTCTGAAAGATAACTCTCTCCTCTAGAACGTCATGTAATTTAAATTTTTTTATATGATTTAATATTTTCTTCTTTCTCAAAATTGACATATTTTCAAGTATTAAAATGCATGCTTGTAGAACTTTTTAATTACAATATACTATATCTAATTAAAACACTAGCAACTCTATATGAGAATATGCTTGACTTTGAGATCTATAAAATGGAGTTTATATTTTACTAAAAATATATCATAGAAATAGTAAGGGTTATTGAAATGTTAGTTTTCTGAAATAATTTTATATCTTTAGTAATTTGATACAAACTAGTATAAAACATGCACTTAATAGACATTTCTAATTGGCAAAGTGTGATAACATATATAACTTAGCTAGAATCAATTTATCTTGATCATATGTTTGAGAAAAAATTATTTTTGGATAGAAATACTCAAATTCAATTGTTTTGATAAGTCAGCCTAAAAGGTGACACAACTTTGTACTTTTACCTGATGCCGAAGATGAAATCAAGAGATTGTTGAACAATCTAGCACCTTATTTAAGAAACAAGGTAAGACCATTTCTATTTATAGTGGGTGAGAAAGATAAGATAAGAAGTGAAATTGTGATAACCATAAATTAGATGTTGACACAGTCCAAGGCAACATCTTCACCAACACCCAAAACCTTAGAAGTGTCAGTAAGTGGTGACACAATGTAGATAGATCAGACTAATGTTACCATTAACATTGATGATACAAACCCATTTGAGAGTTCAAAATAGAATGAATCTCATACCAAGGGTTTTGAAAAAAAATTGAGACAAATTGAAGAGGAGAAGAGGTTACTAGAAGAAGAGAGAAAAAAAATAGAAGAGGGTAAGCAAAAATTGCTTGAAGATGAGATGACAAGAAAAGTAGAGGAAGAAAAGAAAAGAGCAGTTGAAGAAGAAATGAAAAGGAAAATAGAGGAAGATGAGAAGAAGATATTAGAAGAGGAAGAGAAGAGAGAAAAAGAAAGAAATGAAAGATAAAAGAAAGAGGAAGAAGAAAGAAGAGTCAAATAGGCATCTGAAAATAAGCAAAGGGAAGATGACACTAAACCTTCTAGTTCATCTACTCTACTTTTTCTTGCTAGCTCAACAACTGATGATGATGATCAAACTGACTTGATCTCATCTTTATCAAAACTAATTCAAAAAAACAAGATAGTGAAGAGCCTACAGAGAACCTTGATGTAGGTTGCTAACATATTACATAGTACTCTGGCAGTGCAACACATAGAGGCAAATCCTGAACAGAGGGCGCATGCAATGCTAAAGTCTTTTGATGAAGAATTCACAAATTTTTTGAATGTTGCAGAAATAAAGGCACAGATCTCACATGATGCTAATTTATTTAGCACCATTTGTCAGAACATTAAGAATGATTTGATAAGTCTTGATACTTGTATCAAGGAACTTTGGAAGTGTCAACAAGATGGCAAGATATTGCACATCAAGTGTACAGTATCTCACAAGCTGACTAAGGATATTGACAGTCAGATTGGAGGAAAAATGAGTGAGCTAGAAGCTCTATCTAGCCAATTACAACATCCTGCTAGTAAAATTGATGATTTTGAAGGATGAGTGACCAGTATTTAGAGTGATATTAGGAAACTAGAACTTTAGAAGTTTTGAAGAGAGTATCAAATTTTAGAGAGTCTATTGCTTTGAAAATATCTTTTGTTGAGAAACAGTTGGAGGAATGTGTCAAGGCCAAGGACACTTATTCTAAATTTTTATACTTTGACCTTAATATAGTTGAGATTGCATCATATGCCCTATGTGCAATTCTTACCTCTGCTGAGACAACCAAAGATGCATGAAAAAAAGGTATGAATAATCTTAAGGTAAGTCTTGATGATTGCATGAAGATACTATCAGTTTAAGACAAATGTTTACAAAAATTTTGACAACAAATCAACAATTTTTGAACGATTTTTGACATTTAAACCTTTGTCATTGATGTCAAAGGGGGAGAAGTACATAAGAAAATTGTAAATTAGATAAAGAGAAAAGTATGAAATCATATTGTAAGGGGGAGCATGTGTAAAATGGACAAGTTGTAATAGATGTAATGTTAACGTGTTATTTATTTTAAGTTTTTGATACATAGCCAATTTTTCCTATTTTATTGCCATCAATGCCAAAGGGGGAGATTGTTAGAAATTGGCTAATGAGGATATGTAATTGTTGTCATTTATGGAAAGACATGATGTACATGCTTATAGGAAACCTAAAAAATAAAGATACCTAGCTTTTGGTACTTAGAAAATTGTCCAAGTATGAATTTGATTTAACACATTGTATTGTTTTGTTTGTAACTTGTTGTTGATCTCATATTATGACTAGAAAAGTTAGATGGAGATAGTATACATGTTGATGATGCTGTGTATAACTTTGAAAGTTAGTATGGATTGTAAACAAAAGAGATATTTTTGTTTTAGCAATGTAATAGGATAACAAAATTAAAGGAAAAGAATTATTTTGTTTACAAAATAATTACTTGTCCAATTAAGGTCGACATCCTAGATGTTTACTCTAACTTGGGAAAGTGTATTATGGTCTTAGCCAACCTAGCAACAATTTATGTAAAGGCATGGTATTTATGCAAAGGACATCATGTGAATTAAAAGTGTAAACTATGTTGTAAGTTGTGTAATTATTGTGATGTGTAAACTTTCTGTGAAAGCAATAAATGCAAAGTTGATTTTATGCTCCAAGATCGAGCTATAGATCAGAGATCAGAGAAGAAAGAAGTTACAATACCTACATTCTCGAAGTCTAATTACTTGTTTGGACAGTGAGCTCTTCTTGTAATTGGAAGTGCATGTTTGGGTAGTGGGCTCATCTTGCATCTACTGTACTACAAATCCTAATAGGGTTGGAATATCTTAACAAGGATTCAAAGTCTCCTAATAGGGACTCTCTATACTAAATTTTCTCATTGACTCCTAATAGGGTCCATCCTCTAACAAGGAACTTATATATCAATATATTATCTAGTGGGTATCATCCCCACTAGGGTTTTCCCTTGGCCAGGGTTTCGCTAGTTAACAAAATATGGTGTTATGAGTTATCTTTGTGCATGGTTATTGTTACTATTCAGCATTACTTTATTACTTTGTTATGTATGGTTTAAAGTAACTAATAAAATCTAGTTTGCAACTAAAGTTTGTAAATTTATGATTCACCCGCCAACCCCACCCCCCAAATAATTCCTATTTTAAACACTTCCCACTCTTTCCCATTAGTTGTAGGCTTTGTCTCTTCATTCTAAGTAATTGGCATACCTTGTATGGCACCAAGATAACCATTTTCTTCTAAAACTAAAAACACCTAATCCTAGGCTATCTTGACCAAAAACTCAAAAGGACCCAATTTTTTTTAATTAGCAACTTTTGCTCATATCTTTCAAAAAGTGGCCTAAGCATACATGTCTTGCTCATATCTCTCTCACTGTTCTTTGTGGGATCAAATTGTCTATTCTATTAGCTTTGGGTGCTCAGGTAAACCCTAGTTCTAAGCACATTCTATCTCGTTGAGAACTCAAATGTTCTCTAGCATACCAAATTGAATTGACCCTAAGAGTCACTAAATGCTATAGGGCAGTGATCTTTGACGGGGCCTATTTCAGAGTTCATGTGATGTATGGATGCAGTTCTAAGTGCTACAAGACCATGTTTCCAACATGTACAATAAACTCACTCACTTTGTGGAGATTGGATTCTATTTTGATTTTGTGGCCCCATCTTGGGTGATGTTGAAACTTGTAGTGTTGGCCAGTACAAAGTTGCCAATTGCTAAATCTATCCAACCGTTCACCATGGGATCAAACTATCTATTATGTTAGCATTGGGTGGTCTGTTAAACCTTAGTTCCAAGCTCATCCTATCCTATTGACTACTCGAACATTCTCGAGCATGCCAAACTAAATTGACCCTAAGAGTTATTAAATGTTATAGGGCAATGATCTTTGATGGGACATATCTCGGAGCTTATGCAAGGTATGGATGCAATTGTAGTGCTACAAAATTATGTTTTTGAAACCTACAATAAAATCTCTCACTTTTTAGAGATAGGATTTTGTTTTGATTTTGTGGCCCCATCTTGGGTGGTGCTAAAATTTGTAGTATTGGCAAGTACAAAGTTTCCAATTGGTGAATCTCTACAAGCATTCATTATGGGATCGAACTATCTATTCCATTAACTCTGGGTGGTCGATTAAGCCCTATTCTCAAGCTTGTCCTATCTTGTTGAGTGCTCAAACATTCTTGGGCATGCCAAACCAAATTGACCCTAAGAGTCATTAAATACCATAGGGCATCGATCTTTGATGGGGCATATTTTGGAGCTCGTCTGAGGTATGGATGAAATTCTAGGTGCTACAAGACCATGTTTCTAACACCTATAAAAACCTCTCTCTCTTTTTGGAGATCAGATTCCATTTTTATTTTGCGGCCCCATCTCGGATGATGCTAAAACTTATAGTGTTGGTTGGTATAAAGTTGTCAACTGCTAAATCTCTTCAATTGTTAATTATGGGATCAAATTGTCTATTTGATTAGCTCTACGTGGTTAGGTAAACCCGAGTTCAAAGATTGTCCCATCTTGTTTACCACTCAAACATTCTCGGGCATACCAAACTAAATTAGCCCTAAGAGTCACTAAATGCATAGGGAAACGATCTTTGATGAGACATATCTTAGAGCTCATGCAAGGTATGGATGCTATTTTGGGCATTACAAGACCGTGTTGCCAACACCTAAAATAATCTCTCTCACTTTTTGGAGATTTGATTCTATTTTGACTTTGTGGCCCCATCTTAGGTGATGTTGAAACTTGTAGTGTTGGCTAGTACAAAGTCACCAACTGATGAATCTCTCCAACCATTCATCATGGGATCGAACTATCTATTACAATAGCTCCAAGTGGCTAGGTAAACCCTAGTCCCAAGCTAGTCCCATCTTGTTGAGCACTCAAAAATTCTTGGGCATGCCAAACCAAATTGACCCTAAGAGTCATTAAATGCCGTAGGGAAAAAATCTTTGACGGGGCATATCTCGGAGCTCTTGTAAGGTATAGATGCAATTCTAGGTGCTATAGGATTGTGTTCTTGACATATAGAATAACCTCTCACCCTTTGGAGATAAGATTCAATTTTAATTTTGTGGCCCCACCTTGGGTGATGCTAAAACTTGTAGTGTTGGTCAGTACAAAATTACCAACTGCTCAATCTCTCTGACCGTTCGTTGTGGAATTGAGCTATTTGTTTTATTAGCTCTAGGTGGTTGGGTAAACCTTAATTTCAAGCTCATCCCATCTCATTGATTGCTCAAACATTCTTAGGAATGCCAAACCAAATTGACCCTATGAGTCATTAAATTCCATAGGGCAATGATCTTTGATAGGGCATATCTCAGAGCTCATGCAAGGTATAGATGCAATTTTGGGTGTTTCAAGATCATGCTACCAACAATTACAATAATCTCTCTAACTTTTTGGAGATTAGGTTCCATTTTGATTTTTTAGCCCCGTCTTGGGTGATGCTAAAACTTGTAGTATTGACTAGTACAATGTTGCCAATTGGTGAATCTCTCCAACCATTCATCGTGAGATCAAACTGTCTATTCTATTAGCTCCATATGGCTAGGTAAACCCTAGTTCCAAGATTTTCTTGTCTCATTGAGTGCTCAAACATTCTCAGGCACTCCAAACTGAATTAACCCTAAGAGTCACTAAATACCATAGGACAAGAATCTTTGGCGGCTCATATCTCAGAGTTTGTGCGAGGTATGGATGCTATTCTAGGTGCTATAAGACTATGTTACTGAAACCTACAATAACCTATTTCTTTTTGGATATTGGATTCCATTTTGATTTTGTGGCCTCATCTGAAGTGATGTTGAAACTTGTAGTGTTGGCCAATACAAAGTTTTCAATTGGTGAATCTCTCCAACCGTTCATTGTGGGATCGAACTATTTGTTCTGTTAGCTCCAAGTATTTGGGTAAATCCCAGTCGCAAGCTTGTCCCACTTGAACATTCTCAAACATGCCAAACCAAATTGGCCCTAAGAGTGTAAGGAAACTTACAACAAAGAATATAACTATTTCCACATAACCCATAAAAG
This sequence comes from Cupressus sempervirens, assembly GCA_028749045.1. Classification (NCBI taxonomy): domain Eukaryota; kingdom Viridiplantae; phylum Streptophyta; class Pinopsida; order Cupressales; family Cupressaceae; genus Cupressus; species Cupressus sempervirens. Next base: position 733,864,875 of record CM053791.1, on the reverse strand, counting down.
AAATAAACATGCAATTGAAATCCACATACAAGAGAATAGACAAAATACCCACAAAATTGTGACACAAGATACCCTAGGAAACCCTCATTGAGGAAAAAATAAAGGCTCCAAAAGAATCCATCACCATGTATTATTCAGCAAAAACACCATTGTAATACAACCATAGAAGCCTAATTCAAAGCCATAGCCACAACTAAGCAATGCATGTGAACAAGCATGAATCCGTACATCCCATGCCATTCTTCCAACTGTCACAAATGCTCCCTTGGCTAACCTAGCAAGCCTTGTCCTGCTTGACCCTTTCCATTTTTTCCTTCTATCTTCTCACATACAACAACTACCCTTGTGGCTGCTTATATAGTAGCAAGTCCCACAAAACCACCAAGTGGTATTACATAAACCATGTGCTATCTAACCTATTGAACCCACATTTAATATTGAAAATTTAATTCTTTTCCTCAATATTATATAATTACATAAAATATTATCACAATGTTACAATACAACTCATCAAGTATATCACATGGGAATCTTTACATGTTGGATATCCATCTAGGTGCAATATTACTTAATAAAATAAAATAATACAATATAGCAATATTATGCAATATGTGCAACACCCATTATGTCAACAATCTCTCACTTTTTGTATACATTACATAGGGTCAATCTGTAGCCACATAAATGAATAAGGGAATAATTCCTTCCAACACATCCACCATCAAGGATCAAAGTACACCATGTGCTCCATCTTAGAACCCACAACAAATCAAAGTATCCAACATCTCAAACATGAATGGAGCCACCTCTTATTATTCCACCACCACTAGACATATATAGAAGTTATCCAAAGAGAAAGCCACCCCAACCTGTTGCATTAGAAGATCATAAAATCCTGTACCAACTGAAATGATAAGCACAAAAAATTTGATCCAAAGGTAATCACATGTATCTATAGGTGTCAAAATATCCATAGATGAAATAGCACCCACAACAAGTGCCAAACCCATCCAACTATCCATACCTCCAAAAGGTATACCAAGTAAATCTCACATCATCAACATGTCCAATCTACAACCTACAATCAAAAGCCTCGAGAGTAATACTTGCCACATATATATCAAGAAGCTCCCACTACAAAAGATAATATCAAATCTAGAACCAATCCACTCACAACATCTCAAAGAAGTGAATCCATGTAGTATCAAGGACATCCACAACACATAAACTAATAATCTGCAAGAAAAACTCTCACATCAAGTCTCCAATACTCTTCCAAGTTCTCCACAACCAATAAAAGAAAGAGATAAAGGAATAACCATGTCATCTCTCACATGACATACATGAGCACAAACCAATTATCACAATCTCTAACTAATCTCAAATCTAATGTAAGTGAAACCAAACATCCAGGAAGATAACCAAGACCAAAGAGAAACTATACAAATCATAACCTGTATCATGTCCTTCTACACACACCTCTAGATGTAAACTATGAAAGTAAGATCTCCTCCATAAAATTTCAACAATAAGCCACAATAACACCCAAACCATACCATATAACTAGTCATGGATGTAAGCCTCTCACAAGAAGATCAAACTCATAAAACATTCCTAATCCAAGGAATATGCCTAATATAAAACATCTCCCAAACTTAACCAACATAACAACATATGCAAATGCAGATAACCAATGCTAAACCATCTCTCAAATGAACCCTCTGTAACTAACTCATGTACCATAGCTCAAGATCTATTTCCATGAAAGACAAGCATAAATATAATGCACCTAAGAAAAATAATGAGTTATACCTCTCAAGTAGCAAACTGCCGAGTAGACCAAGAGTGGGGAATGAGAATGCTCATCAAGATATCCAAGTATCCAACCAAGACTCATCTAAGAACAATCTCCTCTCAAGTCCATATTAGGTGAATGCCCCTTAGACTCTCCTACTAAAACCATCAACCATCCCAACAAATACTTCTCTAATCCAAGAGAAATCAACATCACCACCATCTCTAAGTATTCATGAGCACTTTTAACTAATCAATCCATGCCAACTCCAAATGCAACATGGCAATATCATGAAGTATGCAGCTTATGATCAATGTACTCAATACAAAGAAACTAAACCAAGATCAATTTCAAAGTTCCAACCATGGCCTTAGGAACATAAACATGACAACATGATCTAACCATCTTAATGAAAGAGATAACATGCTCCAAATAAACATAATATAGCATGTCAACACTTTAAATGTGTATCAAGAGTATACCATGATATAATAATGAAACCATCCTCACACCAAGGATAACATGTCAAATGAAAGAATAAACCACACATTTACCAAGAATCCTATGAGTCCTCAATATGCAACCATCTCCACAACCATGAAGAAAACCATCTCCACATACCATGAAGAACCATCTCCACACATGATGAAGATAATCAAGTGCACCATGTAAATGTCAAAGATGCTTCTACAACAATAAGCTCTAAGACAAACCTCCAACATATGCAAACACTCAATAAATATATCAATTTCAAAACAAAAAATCCCACTCAATTGTGGTATTGAGTCACCTATAACATCATAAAATACATCTCTTACATGAAGATCCTCCAGGTCTACACTCACACAACCAAAGTGTTAGTACCAAGTGAAACCAAGATCTCCAAACCTAAGAAGATATAAACCAAACTATGAACTAATCCTGCACTGCCACCTCATCACAGTCACAAGCTCCTACTAAACTATGTATCCAAGATATCCATGACATCATGATGAAAAAAATCCTCTAACTATGAGAATTAACCAAGGGATCAAACCATCAAAGAACTCAAAGTGCACATCATGAGCTCCTTAAAAGAAGCTAAATAATCATGATCCTCAACCAAGAAGATATTCCACCATAACAAAATAAAAAATCCAAGCAAATGAACATCAAGGATGTACCTGTATATCCAAATATGTCATGCCAAAATCCATGACACCATGATCACATCCATGAATTGAGCATTTGACTCTCAATATGTCCAACCTGTTAGCATAAAATAGTCAACCACAATGCTCCACCATGACTATACTTGGTAATAACATCTTATCCCTTCTACATGAAGCAAAAATTAGAAAATCATGTGACTTAAGGCATAAACAACCCAGATCCAAGCCACCAATCTAAATATGCACCAATAATCAAAGATCAATGGACAAAGACAACCCATATCCAAGCTATAAATGCAACCTGTAAGTATAGACTGCTTACAACACTATACAACTTGTAGACCCAACAAGTCATCATACATATCCAAACCAAATACTAATAACCATATCATCATGAGACCAATTTGAAATATGAATTGAGTATTGAATGACATCAAATCTTAAATCTCCAACATACCATGCCATAAACTCACAATGTTATCATAGTCAATATATACCATAGATTGTTTAGATTAATATATCACCAAATAAACCATATCAAACCTGCACCAAATCTAAACCAATGTGTAGAGCTCTCCAAAAGCTTTTTGTTAACTACTCAAAGTAAAAAATTTGACTCTATATGCCCAAGTTATGCTCTAATATATCATGTCTCCTTTTCAAATAATTAAAAATAATAAACTTTGCTAAGGCAGGCAGGCTTCAAAAAGGTGAAGTTTTGGCAAAAGGGGCTAATCTTTGGAAAAAAATAGACTAATAAATAAAAATTATTATTAAATTATATTTTATTAACCCCTCTTGGACACGATTTAGGGTTATGCCCTCTTTTAAGGGGTATGGAGGCATTTTGGGCTCATTCCAGAACTTGATTTTTGCTCATTTCTTTGTTATTCTTCAGAGGCTGCCAAACCTGTGGAGAAGGAGACCCAAGAATGGGATTTTTCAAGTTTATAGGAAGGCTAAGGATGGGATTTTTAAGCCATTCCATGTGCATGCTCATGCAGAGTTTGCCTTTGTGCTGAACAATGCAGATTTGTAGTTTTTCGGGTGTGTTTTTTGTAAGAGTTTGGTGTTTTCGGTTGAGTATTTCATATAAGTTTGGGTTGCTATTGTATTTTAGACTTTTAGATGTTAAAATAGAGCTGAATATATGTATTTGGTTGTGATTATACTTCTGTGATAGATTATTAGTATTTTTGTGGTGTTTCTGGGCTATTCTATGTTATTTTCGAGAGCTCGATGAGCATTGTTTTTATCCTCCGTTTGGGAGCTGTTGTGTAAATGTTATACAGATCTAAAAATGTCATTTTTTAGGCTATTATGCTGCTGAAATTTCTATAAAAATGTCCACTTTCAGATTTACTAATAATATGTGAAGCTGTGAAGTTTTTGGCACTATTTTCGGCATACCCGATTTGGGGTTTATTGAGAAATTGGTGGATCTTTGAAAGATTGGTTGTTTGATCTTAAAGATCTAATTAGAGGCTTGAAATATCATATAAAATTAGAAAAGGGACATTTCAGTGGTATCAGAGCAATGATCTTGCCAGCCTGAGGGTTTGTAGAAGTTTGCATGTCAGTTTTGACAACTACCTAGATCTTGCATGTCATAATTTATGGTTGCATGTTGCTTCTAATCAGTTGCATGTCAAAATTTATGGTTGCATGCTACTTCTAATCATTTGCATGTTAGTTCTTGGTGAATTTGGTGGTTGCATGTTTCTTCTAATTAGCTACATGTCAAAATTTATGGCCGCATGCAACTAAGTGAAAGAGAAAAAAGATATTTGCAGTGAGAAAAGAATAAAGAAATTTTGATCAAACCTCCAGTTGAAAGTAAAAGTACAAAATCAAAGGAAGGGAAAAGTATGGCTGATCCAGATGAGATGGCAAAGAAATTCTTCCAAGACATCCAAAATACTTAGAAGCAAATAGTGGATAGTTTGGCAGAAACTAGAGAGGCTTTGCGAATATTGACAGAAAAAATACAAGGAGTTGCATCTATTAATGAGAAAGGGAGCACTTCAGAGGAGCCAAGAAATCTGAAATCCACACCATCTAAATCAACCAAAACTATTTTCTTGCCTGCAGATGAGCCACCTATACCAAATCCAACCATTAATCCCGTGAAAGAGGTTACAGGTAACTTGATTGCATTAAGAGCTACTTACAATGGCTTAGATAATGACTTTTGTAGTTCAGTTCCTTTTAGAGAATATGTGGATATGATGAACACTTTGATACCCAAGAAAGAGAATAGGAGGGAGCATGACATAAGTGGAAGAGAGCTCAAAAATAAAATAAGCAAGTTTACAACACCTACTTTTGATGGAACAAATAAAATTTCAGCTAGAGCATGGCTACAAAAATTATAGACTTTCTTCACACTTAACCCCATGAAGGAGAGTGATGCTATTCAATTTGCAAGTCTACACTTGGAAGATGTAGCCTATGATTGGTGGTATCATGGAATGACTACTCAAGGTCATGATTAGGTAACTACATTTGATGATTTCAGTCAAAGAGTGATAGATAGATTTGACCTCAAGGATGATGAAGAGTACTTTAAAGAATTGTCAAAGTTGAAGCAAGCCAAATTAGTTAATGAGTATATAGAAGAGTTTCAAAAAGTGGCTGTTATGGTACCTGATATGAGTGAAAAGAGGATTTTTTATCTTTTTCTTGATGGTTTAGAAGATTTTGTTAAGGGTTTGGTTAATTCTTTCTCACCCTCAACCTTACAGGAAGCTATCAAAATAAGCTTGCAACTTGAAACTTGTGTGCCTATGAAATCAGTCACTAATCAAAAACCTCCAAATCTTTGGCAACGTAAGAGAAATTTTTAGAAAAAGACTTTCCTGACACTACCACCAAAAGATGTGATAAATGTGGCAAAAAAGAAGGTAGATGAAGAGACTAGGAGTGAATTACGAAGGAAAAAGCTTTGTTTTACTTATAGAGAACCATGGGTTCCAGGACACAGATGTTTGGGGAAAGGTCAAGTGCACTATATTGTGTAGGGCCCATTTGCCGTTGCACCAAAAGCCATGACTGTTAGTGAACATGGAACACCACATAATTAACCACCTGTGGGTAGGGGAGCGCATCACATCACCCAACAATCTCCCCCTCGACGTGCATACCAGGTGCTTACGTGGGTCAGGAAGGCACCGGGGAGATTTGAACCCATGACCAGGCCAAAACCAAGCTCTTGATACCAATTGTAGGGCCCATTTGCCGTTGCACCAAAAGCCATGACTGTTAGTGAACATGGAACACCACATAATTAACCACCTGTGGGTAGGGGAGCGCGTCGCATCACCCAACATATTGAAGTTGCTTTAGAATCTAATTCAGATGAGCATGAGGAATTCCATGACACTAAGGAGGAGGTAGAAGAAGAGGAAGAAAAAGAAATCAGCAAGGATGGCACTTTAGCAGCATTATCAGGAGTCCCAAGATACCATCCCTTTCAAATTTGAGGGGTACTAGCAGGGCAAAGGTTGACAGTTCTTCTTGATAGTGGGGCAACTCACAATTTTATTGATGAGGGATTTGTCATGAAAAGAGGGCTTAAAGCAAAATATTTTTAGGGATTCAATGTTACTGTAGCTAATGGATTCACTATGCCTTGCACAAGGGTGGTGAAACAACTCAAGATGACCTTACGAGATTATGAGTTATGTGATGACTTCTATGTGGTTGGTATTGGGGAGACAGATGTTGTATTGGGTGTTCAATGGTTGCATTCTATTGGAGGCTATTACATGAACCACCAAACTATGGAGTTTAAATTTCATTCCAATGGGAAAGAAGTCATATTGAGAGGCTTATTGAATGGAGCACCTAAGGCAGTCTCTACAAAAAGGATGGAGAGGACTTTTCAAAGAGGACAAGTAGCATGGGCAGCAGGAGTCATAATCCATCCAACAAGCTCTCCAAAGAATCAAGGTAATTTCCATTTTGAAATTCAAAATATTCTTGATAAGCATAGTATAGTTTTCAATGACTTGCCTCCAGGATTACCACCAAATAGAGGTTTTGAGCATGTTATAGAGTTAGAACAAGATGCTAAACCAGTTATAACAACCCCATACTGCCATCCAAGAGGTTATAAGGAAGAAATTGAAAAAACTATTAAAGAACTCCTGGACATAGGATTCATAAGGCCTAGCTCTAGTCCATTTGCATCATCTGTGGTACTTGTCAAGAAAAAGGATGGTACAATGAGAATGTGTATAGACTACAGGGCTCTAAACAAGAAGACCATAAAAAATAGGTATCCTATACCACACATAGATGAACTCATTGATGAGTTACATGGTGCTGTATGCTTCTCAAAAATTGACTTAAGATCAGGGTACCATCAAATTCGAATGAGGAGTGAAGATGTGGAAAAGACTACTTTCAGATGTCACTATGGGCACTTTGAATTTCTTGTTATGCCATTTGGCCTCACGAATGCACCTGCAACATTCCAATCTTGTATGAATAAGGTATTTAGCCAGCATCTTCGAAAATTTGTTTTGGTATTTTTTGATGATATCTTGATTTACAGTAAAACATGGGAAGAACATCTAAAGCACATAGACACTGTTTTGGGAATCTTGGAGTAGCAATCCTTCTATGCTAAGCTATCTAAATGTGAGTTTGGTTTGACAGAGATCCTATATTTGGGACATATTATAAGTTCTAAAGGAGTACAGGTTGATCAACAAAAAATCTAGGCAATTTTGGATTGGCCTCCACCCACTAATCTTACACAGTTGAGAGGTTTCTTCGAGTTGTGTAGCTACTATAGGAGATTTTCCAAGGGATTTTCTTAGCTTGATGCCCCCTTGACTGATTTGACAAAGAAAGGAGCTTTTGTTTGGACAGAAGAGGCACAAAAAACATTTGATAAGCTTAAGGAGGTAATGAGTTCATGCCTTGTGCTTGCAATTCCAGATTTCTCTTTACCTTTTGTTGTTGAATGTGATGCTTTTGGAGAAGGTATAAGGGTTGTACTAACTCAAAGGGGACATCCAATAGCATTTGAGATTAGAAAATTAAATCAATCAGAGAAAGGTTACTCCATCTACGATAAGGAAATGTTGGCAATCATGCATGCACTTCATAAGTTTAGACAATATTTGGTATGTGGGAGATTCATTGTAAAGACAGACCATAATAGCCTTAGGTTCTTCTTGAACCAAAGGGATTTGAATGATCATCAAAAAAAATGGGTAAGAAAATTGCAAGCTTATGATTTTGATATTGAATACATGAAAGGAAAGAATAATGTGGTTGCTGATGCTCTCTCAAGAAAGCCCACTTTGTGTTCCTTAACATATATCTCTGTTGATTGGAAAGTCTCCATAATTTCAGAGTATGCTAAAGATTCCTTTGCTAAAAATATTTTGGATAAGTTAGTGGATGATAACAGGTACAAGGTTGTGGACGAATTGATTTATTACAAGAGCAGGATCTTCTTAGTGCCAGGATCAAAAACTAAGGAAAGGATATTGAGGGCCTTTCATGACACACCTTTGGCTGGTCATCAGGGATACTTCAAGACATACAGGAAAATTTGAGAGCAATTTTCATGGAAGGGTATGAAGGAGGATGTCCTTAAAAACATTAAAGAATGTATGGTATGCCAACAAAGCAAGAGTGAGCAAAATTTTCCTGCAAGGTTGTTGCAGCCACTTCCTATTCCTGAACAAAAATGGAAAAGTATTTTCATGGACTTCATCACTGGGTTGCCCAAGGTTCAAGGTAAGGATTGCATATATGTGGTGGTAGATAGACTAACTAAGTATGCACATTTATTTCCTATCACATCTGATTTCAAGGCATCACAAGTGGCCAAATTGTTCTTCAAAGAAATTTTTAGATTACATAGCTTGCCTAGAAACATTGTTAGTGGCCGGGACAGTAGATTCCTCAGCTCTTTTTGGAATGAGCTCTTTCATTTGGCAGGAACTGAACTCACTCCCAGTACTAGCTATCACCCTCAAACAGATGGACAAACAAATATAGTTAATAAATGGATAGAGGGATATTTGAGGAACTATGTTTCAAATCAACAACATGCTTGGGTGAAATGGTTACACCTAGGGGAGTATTGTTACAATACATCTCATCAAATGTCTATTGGTATGCCTCCTTTTCATGCTCTTTATGCTTATGATGCCCTTTCCTTTGTTGATCTAATACTTTCTGATAGAAGAGTATCTACAAGTGATTTCGTCAAGCAAAGCCAAGACATAATAAGGTCCCTCAAGGATAATCTACAACATGCACAGAACCAACAAAAGTTATATGATGATAGGAAAAGGATTGAAAGATCTTTTGAGGTGGGAGATTTGGCATTTGTTAGGTTGCAGCCATATAAGCAAAACACCTTGAAGAGGAGTGGGGCAGAGAAACTCAAGCCAAGGTTCTATGGGCCTTATAAGATCATCAAGAAGGTAGGAGAGGTAGCTTATGAATTGGAGCTCCCACCAAACAACAAAATACATAATATTTTCCATGCATCTTGCCTAAAGAAGGTTCTAGGCCAGAAAACCATAGTATCTATAGAATTACCATCTCTTTATGATGAAGAGAAATTAGTTTTGATACCAGAAGAGATTTTGGATACAAGAGAGAAAAGATTGAGAAACAAGAGCATAATAGAGCATTTGGTCAAGTGGAAAGGATTACCACTAGAGGATGCAACTTGGGAAGGAGCACATATTCTTGAAAATTAAAACCTTAATTTTTTTAGGACAAGCAATATTTTGGAGGGGAGGACTTGTCATGTCCCCTTTTCAAATAATTAAAAATAATAAACTTTGCTAAGGTAGGCAGGCTCCAAAAAGGTGAAGTTTCGGCAAAAGGGGCTAATCTTTGGAAACCAATGGACTAATAAATAAAAATTATTATTAAATTATATTTTATTAACCCCTCTTGGATGTGAGTTAGGGTTATGCCTCTTTTAAGGGGTATGGAGGCATTTTGGGCTCATTCTAGAACTTGATTTTTGCTCATTTCTTTGTTATTCTTCAGAGGCTGCCAAACCTGTAGAGAAGGAGACCCAAGAATGGGAGTTTGTAAGTTTTCAAGAAGGCTAAGGATAGGAGTTTGAAGCCATTCCATGTGCATGCTCATGCAGAGTTTTCCTTTGTGCTGAACAGTGCAGATTTGTGGTTTTTCGGGTGTGTTTTTTGTAAGAGTTTGGTGTTTTCGGTTGAGTATTTCATATCAGTTTGGGTTGCTGCTGTATTTCAGACTTTTAGATGTTAAAATAGAGTTGAATATATATATTTGGTCATTATTATACTTCTATGATAGATTATTAGTGTTTTTGTGGTGTTTCCGGGCTATTCTATGTTGTTTTCGAGAGCCTGATGAGCATTGTTTTTATCTTCCGTTTGGGAGCTGTTATGTAAATGTTATATAGATCTGAAAATGTCATTTTGTAGGCTATTATGCTGCTGAAATTTCTATAAAAATTTCCACTTTCAAATTTACTAATAATATGTGAAGCTGTGAAGTTTTTGGCACTATTTTCGGCATACCCGATTTGGGGTTTATTGAGAAATTGGTGGATCTTTGAAAGATTGGTTGTTTGATCTTAAAGATTTGATTAGAGGCTTGAAATATCATATAAAATCAGAAAAGGGACATTTCATAATCTGTGCTGAAAATAAATAATATCTGACTTTTAGGCTTTTAAAACCTGAGAAAATATCAAAATCACAGAACCAAAGCTACACCAAGTTGTAGTGCTTTGAAGTATCTTTCCAACACTAATAAGAAGTCTAAAATTCGATATCCTAAGAGAAAGTGATGGTCATTTTACTAAGATAGTCCTTTTACCATTTTCATTGTGATTTTTTTTTTGTGATGAAAATCTCGACGGGATTAAATTTGACGGCCATCATGGGCTGAAACTAAAAAACTCTTTCATTTCCTCTAAACATGGCCAAACTAATACATGTTATATATCAAAATTTATGAAAATGTCGACCTAGATCCAATGGTGAGGCCTATTTTTTCCTAGGAGGTCATTTCTGCTAGCTCCCCCCTAAAACCCTCATTTAAATGTAACATCTGAAAAACTCTTTTATCCAAAAATTTCACATGTCCAAAATATACCAACATTCCATCATAACAACAAACTCAAAACTCTCATATTTGCAATAAAAACTCATATATCTTGCCCTTTCTTTAATCCTCTTATGCATTCCCGTGGATTCAATCTAGGGTTACAATAATAAAATCATGGCTCTGATACCACTTGTAAGAAAACTTAAAACAAAGAATATAACCATTTCCATATAACCCATAAAGTAAATAAACATGAAATTGAAATCCACATGCAAGAGAATAGACAACATACCCATAAAATTGTGACACAAGATATACCCTAGGAAACCCTCATTGAGGAAAAACCCAACCTTCAAAAGCATCCATCACCATGTATTATTCAACAAAAAAACCATTTCAATGCAATCATGGAAGCCTTAAAAGCCATAGCCACAACCAAGCAATCCATGTGAACAAGCATGAATTCACACATCCCATGCCATGCTTCCAAAATTCACAAATGCTCCATTGGCTAACCTATCAAGCCTTGTCCTGCTCAACCCTTTCCTTTTTTTCCTTCTATCTTCTCACACACAACAACTACCCTTGTGGCTACTTATATAGTAGGAAGTCCCACAAACCCCCCAAGTGGTATTACATAAACTATGTGTTACCTAACCCAGTGACCCCACATTTAATATTGGAAATTTAATTCTTTTTTTCAATATTATATAATTACTTAAAATATTATCACAATGTTAATATACAACTCATCAAGTATATCCCATTGGAATCTTTACATGTTCCACATCCATCTAGGTGCAACATTACATAATAAAATAAAATTATATAATATAACAATATTATGCAATGTGTGCAACACCCATTATCTCAACAAAGAGTCACTAAATGCCATAGGGTAGCGATCTCTGACAAGGTATATCTCATAGCTCATGGAAGGTATGGATATAATTCTAGGTGCTAAAAAATGATGTTGTTGACACCTACAATAACCTCTCTCTCTTTTTAGAGATTGGATTCTATTTTGATTTTGCAGCCCCATCTCGAGTGATGCTGAAACTTGTAGTGTTGGCCAATACAAAGTTGCCAACTATTAAATCTCTCTAGTCATTTGTCGTGGGATCAAACTATCTATTCTATTAGCTTTGGGTATTTGGGTAAACTCTAATCCCAAGCTCATCACATCATGTTGAGCACTCAAATATTCTCAGGCATGTCAAACAAAATTGACCCTAAGAGTCACTAAATTCCATAGGGCAACAATCTTTAACAGGGCATATCTTGGAGCTTGTGCAAGATATAGATGCAACTCTAGGTGCTATAGGATCATGTTTGCAACACCTACAATAATATCTCTCACTTTTTGGAGATTAGATTCCATTTTGATTTTGTAGCCCCATCTTGGGTGATGCTGAAACTTGTAGTGTTGGCCAATACAAAGTTGTCAATTGGTGAATCTCTCCAACCGTTCATCATGGGATTGAACTATCTATTTTGTTAGCTTTAGGCGACTGCGTAAACCCTACTTCCAAGCTTGTCCCATCCTATTGACTACTTAAACATTCTCAGGCACGCCAAACTAAATTGACCCTAAGAGTCAGTAAATGCCATAGGACAACGATCTTTAACAGGGCATATCGTAGAGCTCATGCAAGATATGGATGCAATTCTAGGTGCTACAAGATTGTGTTGTCAACACCTACAAACACACACACACACACACACACACACACACACACACACACACACACACACACACACACACACACACACACACACACACACACACATTTTGGAGATCAGATTCTATTTTGATTTTGTAGCCTTATCTAAGGTGATGTTGAAACTTGTATTGTTAGCTAGTACAAAGTCGCCAATTGGTGAATCTCTCCAATCATTCATCATGGGATCAAACTATTTGTTCTATTAGCTCTGGTTGGCTGGGTAAACCCTAGTCCCAAGCTCATCCTATCTCATTGAGTTCTCAAATATTCTTGGGCATGCCAAATCAAATCGATCCTAAGACTCACTAAATGCCATAGGGAAACAATCTTTGATAGGGCATGTCTCAAATATCGTGCAAGGCATGGATGCAATTCTAGGTGCTACATGATCATATTGTTGACACCTACAATAACGCCTCTCTCTTTTTAGAGATTGGATTTCATTTTGATTTTGTGGCCCCATCTCATGTGATGTTAAAACTTGTAGTATTGGCCAATACAAATTTTCCAACTGTTGAATCTCTCCAACCATTCAACATGGAATCGAATTGTCTATTCCATTAGCTCTAGATGGTTGCATAACCCTAGTTCCAAGCTTGTCCTCTCTTATTGAGTGTTCAAACATTCTCAGGCATGCCAAACTAAATTGACCCTAAGAGTCCCTAAATGCCATAGGGAAATGATCTTTGATAAGACATATCTCAGAGCTCGTGCGAGATATGGATGCTATTCTAGGTGCTATAGGACCATGTTTCCAATACCTACAATAACTTCTCTCTTTTTGGAGATTAGATTCCATTTTGATTTTTTGACCCCATCTTAGGTGATGTTGAAACTAATAGTGTTGGCTAGTACAAAGTCACCAACTGGTGAATCTCTCCAACCATTCATCATGGGATTAAACTATCTATTACACTAGCTCCAGATGTCTGGGTAAACCCTAGTCCCAAGCTCATCCCATCTTGTTGAGCATTTGAACATTCTCGGGCACACCAAACTAAATTGACCCTAAAAGTCATTAAATTCCATAGGGCAATGATCTTTGATGGGTAATATATCAAAGCTCATACGAGATATGGATACAATTCTAGATTCTATAGGATTGTGTTGCTCACACCTACAAAAACCTCTCTTTCTTTTTGGAGATCAGATTTCTTTTTTATTTTGTGGCCTCATCTTAGGTGATGCTAAAAATTATAGTGTTAATTAGTACAAAGTCACCAACTAGTGAATCTCTCCAATTGTTCATCATGGGATCAAACTATCTATTCTATTAGCTCTAGGTTGCTATGTAAACCCTCTTTCCAAGATCATCCCATCTCGTTGACTTCTGGAACATTCTTGGGCATTCCAAACCAAATTGACCCTGAGAGCCATTGAATGCCATAGGACAATGATCTTTGATTGGGGATATCCTGGAGCTCGTGTGAGGTATGGATGCAATTCTAGGTGGTACAAGATCATATTTTAGACACTTATAATAACCTATCTCTCTTTTTGGAGATTGTATTTCATTTTAATTTTGTGACCCCATCTCGAGTGATGTTGAAACTTGTAGTGGAAGGAATCTAGGTGGTAATTGGATATGTCATCTCATCCAATGATGGAGACTCATGATAGTACATAAATGGGTGATCATACACCTCATTTTGAAAATGCTATTTTTTTTATGGTAATAAGGTAATCCTTGTTTGTAAGGTTAAGGAACTTTAGGTCACCTATAAACCCAAGTTGCCTTAGTCCTAAGGATTTTTGTTTTTTTTTTGTTTTTATTAATAAGTTGACTCCAGAAGTGTTTTGAGAGTCATTACACATTATATAGGTCCTATGTGTTAGTGAAAACCACTTGGTTAAGTTCTAGGAAGAGTTAGTGCAAAAATTGCATTTTGCAATAAAAGTTGCTGATAGTGAGCATTTTTTTGAAAAATGTTGAAATTAACCTTGTAACCAATCAAACAAACTGGTAATTGGTTGGAATGAATTTCAAATGATGAAAATACCCTCTATTAAGTTAGAGAAGGCATAAGGTGTTGGTGATAATTACGTTCTTTTTATATGGCAAGGAATGATAGCTGATGTTAAAATTGTATATAGGATCTTTGAGTTATTGTCAAATATCATTACTCGTTGTTTTAGAACAACAAATCCATACTTTGTGAGAATGAAACACCACTTTAGATACATGTTATCACTAAATGGAGTCAGTGGAAGATGTTAAGGATCTTCTTGGTTGTCTTAATATCCATTTTCATGGGTTTGAAACATAATCACTTCCCTTTGTGAAGAGTTGGTCGAAAATCAATAAATTACATGTTGTTACAAAGAAAATACAGTCATAGAATGTTGGAAGATTGTTTTCACTCATATGATGTTGAAGAATATCTTGGAAGGATGGAATCGATGACAAAATGAAGTTTGTGAGATAGTTATTAGGTGTTCCTTGAAGTGTCTAGGGTGTTAGTTTGAAGCAAGAAGTTGATTATGATCCATTTCTCAAATTTGCTCATTTTTTCCTTATTTCTTCCCAAGTCTTGAATAGGTAAAGCGATCAAGTAGTTTTTTGAAATTGGTTAGAAGCTTTTTCAATGTTTTAACCAAGTTGGAAAGAGTCTTTGAAGACACTTAGGAAGGTGGGAAAGGTAGTTTTCCTTAAAAGTGTTCTTTTTGGGAATCCACTAGCTTTTGGTGTGAGCACTCTGCATCACTTTGGATGCAAAACACATTAAAATGAAATACATGAAATGTAATTAAAACATAAACAAAAAAAACATGATATATATTATGATAACTAATAGTATCATAAGTCTAATAATGTCATGCATCAATATATGTCATACATCAAATATAAATTGTCATAGATACATCAAATGTATGTTGAATATGTCCACTAACATAAAATCCAAGATATATGTTCACTAAGGCCTATAAATGTGTGTTTATCCCTATATCTTCTCCTTCCCACAAGGGGAAGGAAAAAAATCCCTAGAGGTCTTCAGTCATTGCATGAAGGGAGATGATGGGGATGATGGGGTCTTCCTCACATGCTCTCTCATCCTCTTATTTAGGCTCCTCTCTAACTAGAGGTGATACAAACAAAGTAGATATGAATAAATAATTATTATATATTGAAATTAAATATATGTATGCACAAAATTAATTATTCTCTTACCTCCATTAAATAGTCACTTTGTACATCCACCTCAAAGGCTCGTGGATGATCAAGAGTAACAAGGCCCTACAATAATTCATTCAATATAGTCACTCGATCATACTTATAACTACCATTTGAAATTTCAATACTAACTATGAAAACTCTTTCATACCTTAGTCAATGGCTTTGAATTAGCCATCGGGGTAGCAACTTCACGATCAATAAATTGGCAAAGATGAGAAGTCTCAGATGTCAACAACTACAAATCATATAATACAATTTACATGTAACATGAAACATGAAAAAAATATAATCAAATGAATTAATTTGACATGAAACAAATGTACCTCTACAAGGCTCGTATGATGCCTAGGCTTAGAGTCCCTTGTGAATGTTGATAGTCTAGTAGAGAATTGATGAACATGGATAAATATTTTTTTTCAAACCTTCATATGATTACTTAATAAATATATGAATTAATTTAAATGATTAAATTGATACATACCTCTTGACTCATTGCTGAGACGTAAAATGGGGCTAGAGAATCTGTATGGGGGCCATCAACACTCTTACCCTAAATTCTGAACAATGTCAAGACATGCTAATTAATTAGTCATTCACTTTACATATAAAATGTGATCAAATTAGTTTATTATAATTGTAATTTACCTATATGTCAATGCCAAATGTGTCACTCAGGAACTTGTTAGTGACTAGCCCATCATCCATAATGTCTCCAACATGACTACCAAATATGCATAATGATCCACATGATGTGCACATGTGACTGCAATGCAAAGAAGGCTCCTCTTCAACTAATGGACCAGCACAATGAGTAAAGGTCTATGTCAAAGAATTGATAGTCCCTATAGTATTGGTCTCTACATGTTCCTTCACTTCTAAAGGAATAATCACATGCTCACCTTATGGCTTGATAATAGGCACCCTATTTATATTAGGGTTGTGACGTACCTTCAGCCTCTCAAATGATAACCTGCCAGCTCTACCTTGAGAATCTAATATATCAAAATAATTGGAGATCTCCCTAAGGACAAATTCACAATACAATTTCTTTAAGAAATACATTGGAACCTCGTGATTATTATAGGGAGAGGTATCAAAGACCATCCACCATCTATCCCAAAAGTTATTTCTAATATCATCATGTATACACCAATGGATGGGGAACCTTTTAGTTGTATGTTTAATAGTGTCTTGTTCTCAAGTTTTTTTTTTAAATGCACATATGCTACCTTTTGCTATTTACTTTTTTTCTTACATCCTTCTTTGTTCTTTTCTTTTAACATACCAAATATCCAACTGACCACTAACATAAGCTACATGGCTCATAATGGACTCAAGAGAGGATGCCAATTGTGCTCTCATAGGATTAGTATTCTTGCAAGATTTCAACCTACCAATGATTGCTTCAAATTCATTTTTCCCTCTTTCTATTTCATTCATTATATTGTCTTGAGTGCCAGGAGGAGGTCTTTGAATCAGTGGAGGTTGTGAAAGTTGATTTTGATCTTGTGGAGGGTTTTCATTTTGATTTTGTTGATTAGGCTGGGGAATTAGAGGTTGATTATTCACATATTCTGATAAGAAACCAATTACATTTTAAATAAATAAATTTTTTTTAAGAAAAACTAAAAAAAATACAAAACAGTGCAAAAACAAGAGTAGAAAACATACTATGTGATTCTGATCTTGATCTTTGACAATGAGGAGGCATTTTGAGAAAATTATTCAACTTTTACAAACCACGTGTGCCTTGTTGAGGGGAAAGAAGGCAGCAAAAAAAAAACATGAAATGAAATGGGCCATGGGTTTGTAGCCCATATATAAAAACTTCTAAGTTTTAAAAGTGTGTGCATGCTATAATACGTACACACTTTTAGAATTGTAAAAATCTAAGTTGGCTGTCATATTTTTGGCACCATAACTTGGTGCATTTTTTCCTAGTAAGTTTCAAATTAAATAAACCCTTATATTAAATACAAAATATCTTAGTCGGCTTAAAACACCCATTAAATGCACATAGGATAAATATCCAAGGCCCAAATTAGTCCACACACATCTCTAGGTCAGTTCACCTAACGATAATTTTCTACGCACATTGAGTACACCATTTTATCTGATCAAATTTGTAAGAACTCCATTCAACAAGCCAAACTATCAAGTGTCAACAAAACCACCAAGCATTACCGAGAAACAAGTCATGTCGAGCGACCAACAAATACTAAGCAATATAGTATATTCTAAGAAATAGAGTATATGTCAAGCAATACAATGTATGTTGTACCCAATATACACCAAGATCCTTTAGAGACCAAGCCTCTCAATCAACACTACAACAAAAAACTGCTCAACAATGACTAAACAAACCTCTTCTTCGACCAAGCTCTCTAACCTCAAGGTCAAATCACTTTAGCATGTAGGATTTCGAACTACCCTAGGATGCTTTTGTATCATAGGCTCTTGCCTCAATGCAATAATTTTTTTTATTTTGGTCAAAATCTCCTAATTATTTATGTTGTCGGGTTCTTTTTTGGTCTTGATTCATGAATTTTGTAGAAATTACATATTTTGGTGACTATATCTATCCAATCCTTGATTTTACAACTTCAAATTTTTTGTTCAGGTTCATATAAGTATATTTATGGTACTTTTTTTTGGAAGTGAATATTTTTTTGAGTACTTTATATATTTCTATTAGATCATAGCTTCCTTATTTGGGTAAAAATATCACATTCAGATCTAGGTATATTTTGGCATTTATGATCACAGTATTGCTTGGACTTTGATTGTATCTTAAGCAAAATTGATTTGAGTGTGATTTGGCCTCATCAAGGCAATTCTAAATAGCAAAATTAGAAGTCCACTTTGGCCCATTTTAGCAAGTGTGATTCCACACACACTATATATAAAGTGAAAGAATTACCATTGTGGTATGGTGGGGTTCATCAATTGAGTGATTTTTTTTGGGGGGTGTCTTGTGTTCTTGTTTTCCTTTCCCTCTTGCACTCTTTCATTTTTGAATAATGCGTTCTCTTTCATTTCCACAATTAACTCCACATAATTATGCTACATGGAAAGATAATGAATGACATATGTTGATGGTAAATGATTTGAATCATTATGTACATGGAAAAACTAAAAAAACTAGTGGATGATGATGCAATAGATAAATGAAATACCAATTTTTTTAAGGTTTTGGAATGTTTAGACAAATTGTTTCTCAATTTTTCTTCTATCACATAAAAACCATTGACAATGTTAAGGAAGATTGAGATAAACTTATAGAGTTGTATGGTAAAGTGGATGAACAAAAAAGATTTGGTAATTAATTAACTATGATCACACTTTACTTAAGTTTACTTTGGATAATGCATTTCACAGTAGTTTGCATCATATACAACTAGGAGTGTACATCCTATTTTGGCACATGGCATAGGAGAATTCCACTTTAGATCGAGTTAGTTGTTATCTCATTCTACTTTAGTGTGAGATCCACCTTTAGTACTTGTTAGTTGTTATCTTATTCCACTTTATGTGTGAGATCCACCTTTATTGCTCCTATAACATTATCAACCTCTCATTTTTGTACATGTTTGTACATACTTCATTGTACAATGGAGGATGATCCATCTTTGGTGGTCATATGATGCCACTAGTTTATATTTCTAAGTTATCATTCACTGTCTATATATTTAGGCACATCTAATTTTATAAATATAATATTATTTGATTATTGATCATCATTGAATCCAACTGATTCAAGATCATATCATTTTGTCTCTCTTGTTTATTCTATCTATTGAGCTTCTAGATCTTGGCATTTTCAATCTTTGCCTTAGACAAATTATTATAATTTGTGTGACCTTGGAATGAATATGTTTTTTTCATTCTTCCAAAAGATGATATTATAAAACCAAAAATATGTATTGTTCATCCACTTTCATGATTTTCACTTTAATTTTCATGGTTAAATGAATTTATTCAAAAAAAAATTGTGTGAATTTGAAATGGGTATGTTATGTCCTAGTACTAAAAGGTGATCTTAGAAAGGGAATAAATCCACTTATCACTTCTATTTTTTTCCCTCAAAAATCAACTCATTATTAAAGGGAAACCTTGGAAAAAAATTGGTTGTCTATTTTGTTTTAGTTAGTGGATACAACTTGAATTATGTTTTGGCAAAATAGAAAAAAATTGAAAGAGAATTGAAAAATAAAGGACATGTTTGATATTTTAGATTAATATTATGAGAATTTGTATAACTCTAAGTGATAGAAAAGAGTGTGGTACCCTATAGTACCAAATTATTAGACACCTAAAATTAAAACTTCTTGGTAGTGCAAATTTGAGTTCTGCAAGATTTTTTAGTGTTAGGATTAAGAAAGAACATAAATAACAATTATATGAAAAAATAACCAATATCAAAAAATAATAAATCACACAGAAGAGAACACAAGACATCAAGATTCAATGTAGTTCACCCAATCCATGGACTATGTCCACCAAACTGTTGAAGTTGATGAATGATCTACCCCACAGCTCCCAAGAATCACCTACATGCAAACACCTATCATAGAAGAGAGAAGCAAAAAGCTATGGAGGATG
The DNA here is from genome assembly GCA_028749045.1 of Cupressus sempervirens. Taxonomy (NCBI): domain Eukaryota; kingdom Viridiplantae; phylum Streptophyta; class Pinopsida; order Cupressales; family Cupressaceae; genus Cupressus; species Cupressus sempervirens. The sequence continues at coordinate 733,844,352 of CM053791.1, read as the reverse complement.
AAATTGCCAGATCTATAGATGAGACATTCTTGATGAGAAAAATGAGATATTTTTATTATCAAAAGTGAATTTGGTTAATAATTCAAAAGAGAGATCATCCTTATAAAGGAGATCAAAACCCTAAAAAGGTCTAACCTAGGTTGCATAATAATAATAATTAATTATTATATGCCTAAAGTTAGTTTAAGTAGACTAGAGTTAATTAGAAAATATATAATTACTGTAACACTACCCCTTAAGATAAACTTAGGGAGTAGCTAAAAACCTAGAAACTACTATAGAAAGTAGATTTGGGTCCCGAGAACAAGGCCTGATGAAATACACAAGCACAAGAAAATCTCTTAAAAGAGGAGAAATAGAGAAAACCAAATGGGAAAGAAAGAGATGGAAAACATGCTAAAAGAAACTAGTGAAGGACTGAAGAAGCCTCTAAACTAGGTAATGTCCCTGAAGATAGGAATAAAAGATGATAATGTAAAACACCACTGAAGCATGTAGAAGCTACATAGCTCTATCAAAAGAAACTATTGATCTGAAGAACTTCCAATGAAATAGAACCGGACCAGGTAGAAAAGACTATAATCTGCATTGAACCAAGAGGCACACAAAGGAAAACAACTGAATTTGAAGATACAGATTGCATGAAACACCAAAATCTAAAGAGATTAACAATTGAACATGGAAGGCTACAACCAAAGTAGGAATGAAAAGAAGAGTGTCTATATGGTAAATGATTCATCTCACTAAAATGTATATGTACCCAACCACTACATCTACCTAGTACATAGGAAAAAATACTAAATACATGGCTCACTCCATTGAAGCAGGGAAGCATGAGAAACAATAGAAGAACCCCCCTAATGCAACTAGAAAAGTGGGCCAAAAGAACTGCATGTCAAGGAACCATGATCAAGATGTACAAAATAATACATATGTGTGTACAAAGGTGATCAATCTCAGACATGTCATGAGGCTAATGTCATAGAAGGGAAGCTCACTAGACCAAGGAAGATGGCAAACAAAGGTAAAACATCAACCCTCCATGGCACTTCAATCATGAGTAGTGCATGTACAATAAGGCACAAGATATGGTGAATCCCAAAAATATAATAATTTGTATAAGTGTCCTTAGATGACAGTGCTCAAATCATAAGGCAAAATTATTGAAACAAAAATATAGATGCAATATGACACTTTATCTTAGTGTGTTTACAAGAATACATATAAATGATGTCTAAATATACCAAAAGAGATATAAGACTAGTACAATAGATAGTACAAGTCACGACGAATCATTTGAAGCAATGAATTTGATCCTCAAACTTGAAACATCCAAGATATCCACCATAATGCAAAACTGAAAAAGACTAAATAGAATTTATTTGGAGTAGAATCTAGAAAACACAACTAGCATCACTAGAAAGATCTCGAAAAGACCTTTCTAATGATATAAAGAATTCCCAAATCATAGATCGGATGCTCAAGATATGTCTCTAAGAGTGCAAAACTCTACCCCTAACTTTGATATAAAAAAATTCAAAAAAACATCAAAACTAAAAACTAATTGTACCAATGTGACGGGCTTAGAACCAACTTTTTGATGATATCTCATTTGTAGAAAATGGAGTCTGTATGCCTGAGATATGAGCAAACAACTAAAGGTAGGCCCCAACAAAGCATAAAGAGGTAACAAGATGTGATGTTGTAGTGCTGACATGGTGCTAACATTAGCAAGTGACGAGCCCAAATTTGACTTTGAAACAATCGTCGAAATAAAAAAGGTTCCTGAAAAATGGCCCCTATCAAAAAAATTTGATCGCCAGAAACAAGTTAGAAAACCAAGTGCCAGTGTTGGAATAAAAAAGTTGATGGCCAATAAACAAAGACATTTTTTAAAACATGTGCATTAAAAAACCAAAAACTATCATGGAAAAAAAATATTGATCTACGAACCAAAAAACCTTGATATGTGTGCTAAAAAATATCAATTTGCATGCAAAAAATCTCAACTTTCAAGCCAAAAATCTTGATGTGCATGCAAAAAAATCTCAACCAAAAATCTCAATTTGCATGCCAAAAATAAAAAATAGTCGCCTCAGGAAATGTGCCCAATCTAGCAGTAATATTATTTTGCCTTAGATTCCAACTGTGTCCAAACTTGATAAATTTTATATCAAAATAAGAGTTTTTTGGGTGCTTTGAGGTCAATGGTGATGTCTATTTGTTCTCAAAGTGCATTGAAAATTAGTGACCCCCCCCCCAAGATCCAATACAAAAATCCTAAAAAATGAAACCCTCTAAAAGTAAAAACACAAATCTGGTAGCCAAGCTAAACTTCTCATAAATAGAATAGGGGCATGAAGAGTTAGAGCTCTAATACCATGTTGAAGTTGATGAAAGATCAACCTTACAGCTCCCAAGAATCATCTGCATGAAAACACATGTCATAGAAGAGAGAAGCAAAAAGCTATGGAGGTTGGAATTGCCAGATCTATAGATGAGACATTCTTGATGAACAAAAAGAGAAATTACTATTATCAAAAGTAAATTTGGTTAATAATTACAAAGAGAGATTACCATTATAAAGGAGATCTAAACCCTAAAAATATCTAACCTAGGTTGCATAATAATAATTAATAAAATAAATAATTATTATATTCCTAAAGTTTAGCTTAAGTAGACTAGAGTTAATTAGGAAATATCTAATTACTCTAACACAAGCAACGAGTCCAATATTATTACTATCTAAGTTTAGAGGAGAAAATTTTGAGAAAAAAGATTTTTAAGATGACGTGAATTCTTGCGAGCTTCGAGCATTCATTTGGTTAGCATCAGATCAAGGTATAATCTCTTTGAGATTTGTATAGTACTTTCCCTTCAAAATTTCTCTATCTTCTTCATGTTTGGATCTATTTTCGAGAATAATTCTTGGGAAACCCTTGTTAAAATTTATTATTCTTTGTATTTTGAAAAATGTCTACGAATGAAATCAAATTAGAAACCGTTGTTTGAGAAATCTTGTGACTTGTAATTTGATTGATTTAGAAAAAGTATGAATTCAGGATGGGGTTTGGAAAAGAAACCCATAATTTAGATTTACAAATTTATCTAGTTGTGATTATTCTCCCTATTAGATATATTTTGGAAATATATATATATATATATATATATATAGATATAAAATTAAATAATTACCATAGCAATTAATAATTACTATGATAATTATATTATATATATAAATGCTATTTTTTAATGGGGGTTTTGAATTGGGTTTGTTTAAAAATAAATAAAAATTTAACATATAAAATAGGGAGGTAGGCCACCACCCCACACCTCCCCCTCATCCTTTCTTCTCCTTGTCGATATTTTGGTAGCATGCGGCTGCAACAGCAGACTGCAATTGCTTACCGTAGACTACGTGGGGGGGGAGGGGGGGGTGGGGGGGGGTGGGGGAGGAGGAATAGGTAAGTCCCTTTTTATTTTTTATTTTTAAATTATTAAAAAATATTTACATAGTTTAAAACAAATGTTTATTATAAATAAAAAATAATTATATATTTAGAATGTTAATTAAGTTAATTTTGTTTACTTTTAAAAATAAGTTATTTAAGTAATATTAAAATAGTTAAAATTAAGGATTTGTTTAGTTTATTTAATCAGAACATTTGGAAATTGGTTATAGCTTTAATCCAACAAGGTATATTTGATTTATATATTTAAATCTAATATTGATTTAATAAATGATCATTTATCAATAAAAGGGTCGGGGACTTGTAAAATATTAGTAAATGGACCTTTAGGGGTATATTTTTAAGTGAACATATTCTTCCCATAGAGGTTATCATTTGACTAAATTTAAACATCTATCTATTTGGAAAGTATAGTTAATTTTGTTTACAAACTTGAGATTTGTAATTGATCAATACAACATATGAAACATTTATTGACTGTGATTACTTTTGAAAAATGAAAACTTGAACCTTGTTTGTGAAATCAGACTTTTATGTTTTCAAACAATGAACTATGAAAACACTTGTTAAATCACTAGCTGTGATGTATGGTTTATTATATGGGAGCTTGGGATATTTTGTTCTATGATGATGTTATAGTTATTATTTGGTCACATGATCTTTTATTCTCAACTATTGTGATGCATTCTTGTGTTTTTGTGATGAGTTTTGGATTAGTTATTTGCTAGTACTTTTCAGTTGCTTGTATAGGACTGAGGTGATTATTGTGATATTCTTGTTGTAACCTTTGAGTTTTCAACCAATTATCTTTTGGGTCTTTATAGTTGCTTGTATAGAACTGAGCTGAATATTGTGATTTTATGAGTTGTACTTTTTATGAGCTTATGGTAGGTTATTTATGTGTATGTTAGGAAGTGGCTTGCAATGGAAGTTGAAGCCCCAAAGAGGATGCCTGGGTAACCCATTGCAGGTTGTATTAATAAGTGATAACATTTCATTAAATACTGTTAAAATGAATAAATAAGAGTCAGTTTTTTTCTTTGCCCATGCCTTGAGTGCTAGTATAGGCTAGGATGAGAGAAGAGAGGATGCTTGGTTGTGACCTTGCTTCATTGGTATGCCTTATCTATACGAGAAAAAATTGATGCTGCATATAGTCACTAGGGTGATAGAGTCTAGAGAGGCTATCAGGGTAACCTTAGAGTTGATTCATGTGATGACACTTGCCCACTTACATAGTATATTTCCTACATGTCTTTGTTGCCTATGGGTTTAGATGTTATTTGTGTCTTGGTACCTTTGAGATAGATTTCTATTAGAATTTTCTTGAACTAGATGTTGGTTATGATTATTAGATTTGATATCTGTATGAGACTTGAAATTATCTCAACACGGTGGGAGTGGGCCATTTAGGTTCAATGAGGTTGGGTGGTAGTGATTCTTATACCATTGAGATCCGATAGCTGGATGCCATTACTAGATGCACTTGTGCAGTTGTTCCTTACATTATGATCTTATGTTCTATATTGGATTATGTGGAGATCTTATGAGATGTTGTATTTATTCATGATGTATATTCTTTAAGTTTTTCATACCCTGTGACTTATACAATGGATGATTATGCATTTTGGTTATGCCATATAGCATCTTATGTAATTATATATTATATATTTCATTGAATTCATACTTGCGATTATTCTATGATGTGGATTATTTTATGTATCAAATTTAGTATTAATAAAACTTTTGTATGTGATTCAATGTCACAAAACCCTTAAGAGATGTAATCTTTTTATGGATTGTTTTTATGTATGTGAGTTATTGCTTCTGCTATATTATCTCTTGTTGCTTTAATCTTTCAAACAAAAACAAAATGTTTGTCAAACTTAGTGAAACTTTAGGTTAATTTCTTTTGGGTTCCTTGGAGGGGTGTTCCATTGAAAACTCGCTTATTATTGCTTCATTATTTTGTTACATTTTCTCCTCCTTTCTTTATTACTATCATCCTCATCCATGATTCTCTTATATATCATTTTATCTACACAAGGCACACTAATAGGTCTTAATTCCTCCTGTAGACACCTAAAAACCTTTAGAAAATAAAGTATTTTTATTTTTTGAAAAAGTCCTGATGACATCATCATTTATTAATTAATTAATTAATTAATTAATTAATTAATTTTTATGCCATTAAATCCCTTTATCTTAATTAAAAATATTTAATTAAGGAATCCCTCCCAAAAATGTTTAAATCTTATTTAAACATTATTTCCTTATTTATTAATTATTTAATTAATAAATTGACCAAAAAACCCAAAATAAATAAAAAATTTATTTTTTGCCCAAAACTTGGCCAATTTCCTTAAGACCACTAACCTTTTCCAAAATCTTCTAATCCTTCTTTAATTTTAATTAAAGGCTAATCCCATCATTTCCTACCCCTAATCCCAACTCAAAATATTTAATTAAGATTAAATATTAATCCTCATGTTTATTAAAAAAGTTTTAATAAATATCTCCTCAACCCAAACCGTTGAAATAAATAAAACTTTATTTATTTTCTAAAAATCTAATTTATCCTCATCCTAAGAAGTTCTAGACTCTTCTAGAAAGTCTTCATCCTCATCCTAGGAAATTCTAGACTCTTCTAGAAAGTCTTCATCCTCATCCAAAGCCTAGACTCTTCTAGAAGATGTCTTTAACCCTAATCCTAATCCCCTCCTAACCTTGTCACATTCCCTAAACATGGGTTAAAACTTACTAACCCAAGCCAAAGTTAACAAATATCTCCTCCTTCACCCACCCTCATTAAATGCCATCCACTTGCCTATCCCTAAGCTAATCCTAAACCATCCTAATCCATCCTCTAATCATTTGCACAAGCCTAAGCAAGCTTAAAACCCTCCTAATCAAGTCCAAGTCGAAATTGCTCTCATCACCCTCAAAATATCTCAACCATAAAATTTTATGAAGCCCACTAGGCCATAAATGACTCTTCCAAGCCCTTTTATTGCTCTTACAAATCATTATGAGGGTCTTTATGAAAATTTTATCCCTTGAGCCTCCTTTGTTGACTCATCCTTCCCATTTCCTCCATCTTCTCACCATGTGACATGTGTCACTCCTTGATTGGCTGTAAGGAAGCACAATCCATGTGCTCTCCTCTCATGCAATTTGAGCCCTCCATGAGCTTTTTCCAATCCTTGCATCTTAGCCCTCAATCCCTCAAGCCTCTTGCCTATAAATTGGATCCTTCCCCTTTGCAAAAGAACAAAATCCATGAAGTAAAGTCATAATGCCATTTTGAGAAGCCATTTTACATCAAAACCATACACTCACACCCAAATTCCAACTTCATTTGAAGCCCTTTTTGAAGCATAAAGCTTGAGCATACATCCTATCTATTTAGACAAAGCTACTCAACAAGAGAGCTTCTCATTGAGAGAGCCCATTAATGGCTCATATTCTCAAATTGAGAGCTCATCTTAGTCTATCTTGAAGTTTATGAATTTTTTTTAGTTTGTAGAAGCTTTATTTAAATTTGGTTTCTATTAGCATACTAACATTGCTCATATACATTTTGGCACGCCTGGTGGGACCCTGCATGGGTCATCTTCATTAGCTTTTTTAGTCAAGTTTTGTATGTCATTTGCTGATTTTGGCTAATTTTGCTTGTTTTTGTGATTTGTAGGATTGTATAAATTGGTTTTGTAGGTCCACATGAGCATGAAGAAGACAAAGGAACTCATAGTATATCTCATAGTGTTTGCAGATTTTTCAAGCTTATAGGTGGACAAAGAACTTGGAATTCTTCTTCCTCTTCTTGTCTATATTCTTCTTATTCCATCTACTTCTTCTTCTTCTTCTTGTGGGAGATCTTGGCCATTTTTTTTAAGGAAGCAAAATCATACACACTTCTTTTTAGTGCTTAAAATGAACCCCCAAATCATACTTAAATCCATTAAAAATTAAAAATTTGCAAAAAAGAAAAAATCTTTTAACAAGTGAAACTAAACCAATTTAATCATTTGCATCCTTGCAACATCAAGGTTTTAGATGCATTCATGCAAAATTAGGAACACTTCATTTTTGAGAATTTAAAAAGAACTTCAAGTTTCCATTTCAAAAGGTTCAAAATCAACACTAAGTGCACACTAAAATCTAAATCAAACTCAAAGCATCAATCAAGGATAAAATGAACCTCATTTGCAAATATTTTAAAGTTCTTTTAAAAATCTCATGAAAACTAAGAGTCCTAAATGGTTGCCAAAAATTGTCCTAAAAGCTTTGTTATTTGTTTCAAACAAATGTCTTGTTGTAAAATCTTGAATGTTTCTTAGGTTTTTCATGCATCAAAACAATCTAGGAATATCATTTTTGGGCTTAAAATATGCAAACTATAACACAAAATCTTGAATGAAAACCAAAGTCCAAAGAGTCATTTTCACTTTTGAGTCCAAAACAATCTTGAATGATCTAAGGTTAAAACAAAGCACTTCAAAGTTCTTAAAACAACACACAAAATCTCAATCTTGAATGCTCAAAGGAAAAAACTTGAATGTTTAACCACTTGTCTTTGAATGCATGTTGCTAAAATCACTCTTGAATGCCATGGATTAAAATCAAATTTTTCTTGAATGCATGATTAAAACAACAAATCCAATCTTGAATGCCAAGGATCAATTAACCATTGCAATATCAAACACTTCATTTGGAGCTTCTAAAAATTGAACAAAACAAATCTCTTTTCCACATGCAATCTAGGTAAAGTTTGATTTTTGGACATTTAAAAAACTTTGTTAAGTTAAAATACAAATTTGCAAAAATCAATTTGAGTAGTTCCTTGGAATCACCTCTTTTCTAATCACCCATCAAATATTAACCATTGGTTGCAATCTCAGCGCCATTTATGGGGATGGGTCTACTTGAAAAAGGTGTTAAATGTTCCACAATCTAACTCACTCACTTGGTCTTTGAATGTTTTCTTTAACTTTATCAAAATTCTTAAATGATCAAAACTCTAGATTAAATCAATCACACTTCAAGTTTGGGCACTAAAATTGAACAACAACTGACGTGGAGAGCCTCTGGGCGCGCGCTTGAAATCAAATCTCACACACTTTTGTTTTGGGCTTAAAACAAACTCACACTCAATCTTAAATGCCTTAAAGAAAATTAATCGATACTTGACGTGGAGGGCCTCTGGACGCGCGAGTTTGCTTTTGTTGACCCTAACTCTTCTTATTGTTTGCATTCTTTGATCGATTTACTTTTGTTGGCACTTCAAGTTAGAATTGAACATTGTCTCTTAAACATGAGTGCTTGCAAAGTCTAGATTAGCACACATAAGAGTCAGTTGGTAAAAGAACAAGCGTGTTTTTTAGCCCAAGGTCATCCAAGTCTTCTCTCCCCTTGTCGTCTTTCAAGGCCATCTTGGGTGCATAAGATTAGGATCCAAAACCTTGTTTCTTTTTAGGAGGCCTGCTTGGAGATTTCATCACCCCTTGGACGACCTCAACTCCAGTGTTTTGGTGGAGTATAAGAATCGAGAGGTGAATCAAAAGAAACCTCTCTTGGGATCAAGATTTTGTCACTTGGGCTAAGCCTCAAGGAACTTTATACCCTTGAGAAGTGAAAGAGGAGAAGTGGGTTATCGCTCCTCTCGGCTATGTGACATCTTTTTGGTCTCATCTACGGATTTGGGCCTCACGTACCTTGGGTATATCGAGAACTCCTTAGCTAAACCAACTGTCAGCCTTGTAGACAACCATCTAGGATGTTAATGTGTTTGAGGTGACTGATCGAAACATTTGTAGAACATACACACTCCTTAGTGCAAGTATCACTTTCTGAGAATCAAAAACTTCTATCTGGTTGTTTCTATCTATTGCTTGATCTTTTATTTATTGAATGAATGTTTGCAAAACTTGGTCAATCCTAGCTTAGGGCATACTTAGCGTAGTCATTGCCTATTATAGAAGTTGAATGAGTTGAAGCAAAACAACCAAGATCTCTCAAAGCCAAGCAGATTCAGGAATTGATGTTAGAGCAACCCAAACCCAAACAGAAGTTCCACAAAGTTAAACTCAAACCATCTCTAGCATACCAAGAACTTTCAGCCAAGAGAAAGGAAATAACACCAAGCCCATGAATTGCCAAACTCCACAAAGCAGCGGACAAAGCTACCGACGAAGCACTTCAAGAGGCCTGGTTAGAGCGCAACATCAAATTTAGCCAACATCCAGGAGTTAATCCTGCTTATGCCTTACCAACTAGGCATGATTTCTATGATTAGACACCCTTGTTTCTCCACATCTTCTTGGATAAGCTTCACTTTAGAGTCATCTTTGTAGAAAAGCTAGCCATCTTAGGTTATCCCCTTAAGCATTATTAGCTCATCCATCTCATTTAGAATCAAACCATCTAGCCAGCAATCCAAAATCTGCACATCTAAACTTTCAAAATTATTGTCACCTTGCCAAAAGTTTGCCATTCCTAAAATCTTTCAAAATCCACCAATCTCACCAAGGTTATCCCTTTGACAGAGCTTTGTCTAGGGTAATCTAGTTTTGTCACTTGTTATCCCTCATCACCTTGAGCTAAAGGTTGGGATCCATAAGTGGTCAATCTCGTGTCATGCCCAAAGGATCATCAGTCTATCCTTAAGTTGACACAATCACCACCAAGCTTGCACATAGGAAATCAGACCTTTTGTGCTTTGGCAACATATCTTTGAAGTTAGAATCCCAAACCCAATCCTCCTTAGGTTTTGTCGTATAGCTTTGCCTCAACCTAGGAAATCATTTGCATAGAAAAGCCTTCCCCCCTTTTTTGCATTCACCAACATTTGTTGCATCCCATCCCTAGGAGCATTTTTCATGCCACCCGTCACTCGCTTAGCCAAGAAGAAAGAAAAAATGGAGCCCTATCATTTGGATCAAACAGCCTCACCACCCTTGAGCACTCAGCCATCCTTCAGCCCAGGGAAAGCTATGCCATCACCTACTGACATTGAAGCTTTCATGAACTAACTAGGAAATGCAGTATTGGTAAACGCCATTATAGACAAGAACAAAGAGACAATCATGGCTAATTTTTGAAGGGACAATGTAGGAACCTTTGACTTTGGAAGACCCCCTCCATTATCAGATCCATCTCACCCATTTTTTGGGCAGCTACCACCACCCATAGGCCCTTATGATCCAAATTATCCTCAATATATGCCTAAAGAAGAACCTCCAGCCAATCCATATGATCCAACAGATCCAAACATACCATCATCCACCCAAGTTGAAATCTCCATGCCGCAAGCCAACCCAACCACCACCACTCCATCCTTGGTTCATTCCTCTCCGCTCCAAACCCCCTTTACCCAAAACAACTCACCGTTCACCCCCTTCACTATTGTTGTTGCTGCTCCGCAACCCAGCCTTCCAAATTAACCCATCTCCCAAATCAGTGCTAGCATCTTTGGCCAACCTCAGCAATATACAATAGGGATGCCACCCATGGGGCCAAGTAATCAACCTTTCATTACCCCCAGCTTGTTCACCATAGCCCAAACACAATCCCATCATTTTCATTAGGTCTTGGGAGCTCGATACCATTAGCCACAAATCTACAAGCTACTACCCTCACTCCACAAAGCTATCAAATCCCACAAGCTACTACCAATTTTCTACCAAGCTCCCAAGTGACCCCAACCCCTGCCACCACTCTACCAAGCTTCCAAATCCAACCAAAAAGCTATCAAACCCCATCAGTTCCATTCTCAAGCTTTCAATTCCCACCACCTCCACCACCAACTAATCCATTACCTCCAATTATCAACTACTTTTCAATGCCACTTCTAGGAGGTAATCCACCACCCCAGCCAACCACCAATTATTTACAGATACCATCCCAAATGGGGGCACAACCCACATATATTGGTCAAACCCCACAAGCCCCCCGATCCTTTCTCGAAGCCTCACAACCATCTTATACCTTACCTCCACAAAGCAATCCATTTATCCCACAGCCAGCTTGTGTTCCTCAATCCCAACCTCAAATCCCATATCAATAGCAAGCCTCGCAACACATGCAACAATATTCGCCACCTCCCCCTCAGCAACCTTTCATCCACCATGCAGCTGCCCAAACAATGTACAATCCCTATCAGCAAATCCCTCACAGCCATCCATATTCAGTGGCCCCATCCAGCACATACCTACCTCAAGGCACTCCTACATTAGGGGCACCCCAACCATCACCTATCAATTCAGAATGGGAGCAAATGAAGACAGCTCTGAAAGCCATCCAAGAAGGGAATGATCCGAAGACATTCAAGTTTGAGAATGTGTGTCCTTACCCATTTGACAGAGCCATTACCATGACACCATTTCCCAAACACTTTGAGGTACCCAAATTTGACAAATTCAGAGGAAAAGGAGACCCTGTCACACATATCAAATAATTTTACATGCACTGCCAGGACATGGCATACAATGATGTCTTCCTCTTGCGCCTTTTTCCCAAAAGCTTGGCTGGACCAGCTCTTGAATGGTTTTATAGAATCCCCTATGGCACAATTAAAAACTTTGCTGAATTATCTGAGGCATTTGTAGCCCAATATGCCCATCTTGTTGAAACAGAGCTATCAATAGTTGATCTTGTCCACACCAAGCAAAAAGGTGGAGAAAGCCTTGCCGAATACCTACAAAGATGGCAAACCCTTACCACTCGCATATCCTACACCTTGCCAGAATGCCATGTGGTGAAAATGTTTATTGATAATGCCCATCCTAGCTTGGCTCACCACATGACCATGAACTGTTTGCAGACCTACAAAGATATCAAAGAGAAAGGAATGATCCTTGAGCAAGGACTCATTAAAGATGGTGTGGTCAAAATTTACAAAGAGGCCAACCAAAATCAATCACATTACAATGACAAGTCTAGGTATTGGAACAAAAATAGGCATGTTGCAACAGATGGCGTCATTGACACCAGACATGTGAATATTGTTGGTCCTTCTCACAACTAGTCCAACCCACCATATCAACCATATAATCAACAAGCTATCAACTACCAACAGTAGAATCACTACAGCTATCAAGGCCACAATCCAAGACCCAACTTTCAAGGGTCTAACAATCAAGCTAATGCCATCAATGTAGCTGCAGGACAAAAGCCCAAATTCCAACCTGCACCTAAAAATTATACACCCCTTGGTGAGCCATTGGATGTCATTTTTGAGAAATTAGTCAAGGAAAACCTCATCAAATTTCCTCCTACCCAGCAAATTGACCCAAGCCAATCCAAAGATGCATGGTACAAGGACAATGAGTACTGCAAATTTCATAGGGTAAAAGGTCACACTACCCTTAGATGCATGAAACTGAAAGACTATGTGCAGGACCTCATTGATCGGAAAGAAATCACTGTTGGTACCCAAACCTCTCCGAATGCAGGCTTACAGATCTATCAAAATGCTTTTCCTCCTCACAATAATCAAAATCCTGGAAAAGCACCTATCCAAACCAACAACAACAACACCAACAACCGTCAGCCAAACCAACAGCATGAGAAGAACAATGACCACACTTCATCCTATATAGACTATGGTAGCCTTATAGGTTGTATATCCAAGAAAGAGCCTTCCTTCAATGTTATCAATATCCAAGGACCAAACAATGAGTGTGCAGTCACCACTTGAAGAGCGTGATTTAACATCGCAGGCCCACCTATTACACCAACACCATCAACTCCATCAAAAAGACAGTACAATATCTTGAAACACCTTGGGAACATGCTAGCCTAAATCTCCATTTTAGACCTTCTTCGCACTAGTCCTGTGTACAAGAAAATCCTTGACAGTTCTCTCATAAAATCTCATGTCCCTTCTGATATCAATGCTACTAATTTTCATAATCTTGTTGGACACCTCTCATCCTCATGTGCCCTATCATTCAAACCCACCGACATACCCGTGGTCGAGCCAAATCACACCCTTCCACTTCGCATAGCCATCATGGTATCCAACTTTTTTTTGAAAAGAGTAATGATAGATAATGGACCAGCCTTGAATATTTGCACCCTAAAATTCATAAAACAAGCTAGGTATACTGAGGCAGATATCATCAGTGAGGCTATCACCATCAAAGCTCATGACAACTTGGAAAGAACCACAAAAGGAACTATTTTGCTGCCAATCAAGGTTGGGCCAGTCATCCAAGAGACACTCTGCCATGTTATTGATCTAAACTTACCATTTAACATCCTCCTCGATCGCCCATGGATTCATGCCATGACAGCCGTTCCATCCACTTACCATTAGTGCGTCAAATTTCTGCATCAAGGCACTAAGGTAACCATCCATGCCGATCCAGAACCCTTTTCTTACTGCAATGCGATTGAAGCTTCATATACAAACCATTGCCCTGGAATTGATATCGGCACATCCATCGCCAACTCATCCCACACTTATAATGACCCAAAAACCATCCTCGCCTCTACCCTGTCTACCATGAAGATCAATAACAAAGGTTGTGGAGAGTATAGTATGTCGGATGCATTTGCTGTCGGGGCACTCCCACTTGATCCACATGCCCATGGATGACCGAAATATCACAAAGCTAAGGAGATTCCACCTCCTCGATACAAACAGTTTGGCCCAACAACCTTTGTATCCTCGAAAATCCCTCTTCATGAGGAGCTCACTCCAGATATCAACAAATGGTTACATAAGGATGCACCTCAAAGAAATCAAGCACACCTTGATCACTTCAGCCAAAAGTATCCCCAAGAACATAAGCTCATCACTAAAAAATGGAACTATCAAGGTGGTGGTCTAGGAACAGAAGAAAGAGGCATGCAGTGCCCCATCGACGGACACAAGTGGGAATCGAAGTCAGCTCTTGGCTTTGGCATACCCACAACTGGGGGCACCAATGAGAACGGTCACGCTTTTTTGAATATTCACTGCAACCTTGTCGAAATCAAAGACATTCCTGAGGAAGTTGAAAAGAGAGCCTACGATGATATCCTAGACCAAATCTCTCTCGGAGACTTTGTTCTCCAAGAACTATCCATCCACCTCATTGACCTACCACTCGCCCATCCACAACTCATAGATTGGGACCAACCAAGTGTCATACACATCGATGAGTTCACATCAGAGGAGGCACTTCTAAGATTCATGGGAGCTGAAACTCCTCACAAGAAAACAAAGCCAGATTCTACCTATATCTACAAGCTAGATCCCAAGGGGTATTTTGGAGAAAATCCCCAACCTAGTTCCGATACACCCAAAACTAGAACTAAGGTGAATCTGAGACTAGCTAAGGCAGTGAAGAGATCCCCTTAGCAAGAAAATCCAGAGCCAAAAGTAGAACATGAGGATTTAGCATTGCCTCCTCAAGATAATCAACCAGAGATATCTTCTATTCTAATTGAGGATAATAGAGAAGTCAACATCAGTTCTTCAGAGATCCCTAAGCTTGTTCACATTGCTGCATCCCTATCAAAAGACCAAGCTGATCTCCTCTTTGAGGTATTAAGAGAGAACATTGGTCAATTTGCATGGTCATATCAGGACATGCCAGGGTTGGATCCAAAGCTTGTAGTTCACCATCTTGCAGTCGATCCAAAGATCAAGCCCGTCAGAAAAAAGCTTAGAAAAATGCACCCCAAGGTGGCATTACTGGTCAAAGATGAGTTAGAAAGAATGTTAGCTACTAAGGTTATCCTACCTATTGACTATTCAGAGTGGATCTCCAATATGGTCCCCATCACTAAGCCTTCTGGTGACATCAGAATTTGCACTGATTTCAGAGATCTTAACAAAGCTTGTCCAAAAGATGATTTTCCCTTGCCCAACATAGATATGATTGTAGATCTTACAACTAGACATGAAATTTTGTCCCTCATGGATGGATTTTATGGGTATAATCAAATCAAGATTGCAGAAGAGGATCAACATAAGACAACATTCACTACCCCTTGGGGAACCTTTTGCTACAACATGATGCCTTTTGGCCTAAAGAATGCTGGGGCTACCTATCAAAGAGCTATGACAGCCATTTTTCATGATCTCATCCATAGCATTTTGGAGGATTATGTGGATGATATCTTGGTCAAGTCTCATACCTTCATGGATCATCTTGTTGACCTAGAGAAATTCTTTGATAGGTTAGCCAAATATCATCTCATGCTGAATCCCAAGAAATGTGTCTTTGGGGTCACATCTGGCAAGCTTCTAGGCTTTATAGTTTCTAAATGAGGTATAGAGATCAACCCTAAGAAGGTCAAAGCTATCTTAGACATGCCTCCTCCCCAGACACTATGACAGCTTCGTTCTCTTCAAGGAATGCTTTAATCTGTTCGGTGCTTCATCTCCTAGCTTGAAGATAAGTGTACACCATTTTCACATTTACTGAAGAAGAATGAGAACTTCAAGTGGGATCCTTTATGTCAGCGTAGCTTCGACCATCTCAAGCAGTATCTCATCAATCCCCCTATCTTGGTTCCACCAGTTCCTGGTCGTCCCCTGATTTTGTACATATCAACAACACCTACTGCTCTAGGGGCACTTCTAGCACAACTCGATGACTATAGCAGAGAAATAGCCATCTACTACATCAGTAGAACCCTAGTTGGTTATGAACTCAATTACACTCCTATGGAAAAAGCTTGTTTGGAAGTTGTTTTCTCAACCCAAAAGCTTCGCCACTACATGCTAAGTCATACCATCCAACTAGTCTCCAAGATTGACCCTCTCAAGTATATGCTCTCTAGAATAGCACTTACAGGCCATTTGGCCAAATGGGTTATGCTCCTTAGCGAATTTGACATCCAGTATGTAGATAGAAAGGCAATCAAAGGGAAAGCTATAGCAGATCACCTAGCTGATGCACCTCTAGTAGATGCATATCCTTTGCTCACAGAATTCCCAGACGAGCATATCTACCTAATTGAAGAACAACCCCCATGGAAGCTTTATTTTGATGGCTCATACACATCTCATGGATCAGGGCTATGAATATTGTTGGTCACACCTCAAGGAGATTACATTCCAAAAGCCTTCAAGCTACAATTCCCTAGCACCAACAATATAGTTGAATATGAGGCCCTCATAGCAGGATTAAAGATAGCTGCAGAATGGAACATTGCTGAGCTACAAATCTTTGGCGATTCTCAACTCATCATCAAGCAAGCCCTAAATGAATATCAAACCAAAGATGAAAAGCTATTACCCTACAAAGAGCTAGTTGATCGGCTAACCCAACATTTTACAAGGCTTCAATTTACACAAGTGCCTCGAATACAAAACAAAGCAGTCGATGCTATGGCTACTATCAACTCGCTCTTGGAAATTCCCCAAGCAGCTACACAGTATGAGTTTTTAGTGGAGCAGCTCCTCACACCTGCCTACGTGAATGAGGATTCAAACTGTGTTTGTATCTTGGTTGGTCCCCAATCCCCTTGGTACCATGAGATTCACGCTTACCTTAACGATGGTATCATATCCCCTCACCTCACACATACCCAATGCCAGAACCTCATCTGAAAATCATCCCGCTATGTTATCATAGCCAATACCCTATACCGTCAAGGTTATCACGATACTCTCTCTCAATGTTTAGACCAAAATGAGGCTGCGATGGTGTTAAAGGAAGTACACTCTGGACTTTGCGGTGCCCAAACGAGTGGTATTTTCCTAGCGTGACAAATCCTTAGAGCAGGCTACTATTGGCCTACCATTGAAGAAGATTCCTGTGACTTTGTCATAAAGTGTCTCCCATGTCAACAGCATGCAAATCTTGTGCACGCTCCAACACAGGATCTACAGCCTATTGCACCACCTTGGCCTTTCGCTTGTTGGGGCCTTGATCTAGTTGGCACTATCACACCCCTCTCATTTGATGGACATAAATGGATAATAATAGCTATATACTATTTCACTAAATGGGTGGAAGCAGTCCCCCTAGTCTCAGCTACAGGAGTTCAGGTCTCCAAGTTCATCTTGTACCACATTGTTTGCCACTTCGGCATCCCATCCACCATCTTCATTGACCATGGAGGTAACTTTGAAAATCTCAACATGGAAGAATTATGCACTTCCCTCTGCATCCATCATCACTTTTCTAGCCCATATTTCCCACAAGGTAACGGCCAGGCAGAGGCAACTAACAAAACCCTCCTCAAAATTCTAAAGAAAGTTGTCAATGATTCCGGCCGTGATTGGCACCTACAAATAAATCCAGCCCTATGGGCCTATCAAACTTCCTTCTGTACATCCATAGGCACAACTCCATACTCCTTAGTCTATGGTGCCGAAGCGGTACTACCTATAGAGGTTGAACTTCCCTCTTTGCGCATATCTTTGCAAGGGCAAATATCAGATGAAGAATATAGAGTAGCTTGGCTCACCCAGCTAGATCTCTTAGAAAAGAAGCGAAAAAAAGCCTATGATCATCTCACAGTCTATCAAACTCATCTCAAAAGGAATTTCAACAAGAAGGTGCTTCCATGACACTTTCAGCCAGGTGACATGGTCCTTAAAGAAAACATGAAAGTCCAAGCAGATCGAGAAAAGAAAGGCAAGTTTGAACCTACATGGCTTGGTCCTTATGTTGTCACTGCTTCCTTTGGCTTCGGAGCCTATCAGCTATCTACACTAGAAGGAGAACTCTTGAATGATCCTACTAACATCATTCATCTCAAGAAGTTCTATGCTTGAAGATCCTTGGTATACCTAGCTTTTGAAAAATACAAAAAAAAATAGTAAATAGAAATAAGCATCCAATGGTGAAAACTTGGCAATTCAAGCACCTTGGATAGGTACCTTGGTGAAAACCTCGTAATTTAGGCACCTTGTGTACTAAGACTAATCCATTATCTATCACTATCCTATCCCTCATCCATTCACCCACCATCCCATAAAATACCTGCTTGTTCCCTTGGTGTTCCAACCAAATATCCAAAATCTAATGGAGCTTGTAAATACCTCCTGTATAGCTTGTAAAATCTTTTACCAAAGCTTGTATTATACTTTGTAAATCTTGTACCATACCTTGTATATCCAAATCTTGTCCAAAGTTTGTCCCATATTCCAGCCTATAAATAATCTTGTATCCTAGCTTGTATACTATCACGTGCACACACAAAACCCCATTTTCACTTAAGCTTTTTGCAAACCATCTACCTATCCACCTATCACCTATTATAGACATCCCATCCTTCACAAAAATTTCCATATCACAAAAACCAAAACATGAACAAACTTGTACATTTGTAACATATCTTGGCCAGTCAGCCTGTACATCCTCTTTAGCTTAGTACCATTGTATCTATCCAGCTTTTGTGTCAGTTCCTCCTTGATCAACATTTTGCACACATCACACAATATCTTGGTTAGCTATTCAAATGCATCCTTTAGCTAGATTTCCTATCACCAAAGTCTTATCTTTCTTAGTTCAGCTTGCCAGATGCATCACTCATCCAAATCCACCAGCTTAGGTGCTCTCCGATAGGTCCTTGCAAGATATAGATTTCCTATCACCAAAGTGTTATTTTTCTTAGTTCAGCTTGCCAGATGCATCACTCATCCAAATCCACTAGCTTAGGTGCTCTCCGATAGGTCCTTGCAAGATATAGCTTTCCTCATGTCTGATCTTGGTCTGTTAGTACCTCATCCTACCCATCTCGTTGGCAAACAGTTTTCTTTTAGATTTTTGCTTTCTTTTGATTTGGACTCTTCCCTGTTGGGTCTTGAAATATCTTTTCCAAGAAATCTCCTTGTTCCCTTCTCAAGGTTTCCATGATCTTCCATATCATGGTATACTACAAATAAGGTAATCAGAGCGTAAGGTCTTGATCATGTCTTTTGCTTGTTTTCTTTTTTGCTTGTGGGTTACCCAGTGTCGTTTCCACACTGCTTCCTCTGGGATTCATGTGTGATACTGGAGAAATCCTTGCATGTTTGTTTTGAGTCGGTGCGTTAGTCCTCTGGACAGTTGGTGAAAAGGCCTTGATGTTCTTGGTAACCTTGGCAATTAACCAACAGTCCTATAGCAAATCTAGTGCTCAACTACATGGTGGTACTTCTCTTTGAAGTATCCCCCCGCTCAAAAAGCTTCAATGGTTTTCCTTCATCTCCATTATCCCCCATCCATATCCAACATCTATCTCTCCTACCCCAGCTTATGCATCAGTGTCTCTTTGAATCACTCCTCACCTTTAGCTTTAGGGATTCACAATCCTAGTCTTAGGGATCCACCAATCCAAATCAATCCATCAATCCTCATCTTTCGAGATCCACAATCCTAGTCCTAGGGATCTTCGAAACCCGTCTTCCACCAATCTGACTCTTTGAAATCCTATTGCATCAGCTTTATAATCCCCTCATCCATCTCCCTATCCTGGATTCCTTTTTATAGCGCTCTGCTCCTTCATCCTCCACCTTCCCTAAAGTCTTAAGCTTGCTTCCTCTTCTGCATCTGATTCTCCTTTATCATTCTCCCATAGTGAGAGTTTGAGCTAATTCAGCCCCTTCTCTTTGCCAATCTGAGTTTCCTTTCTCATACGAGATTCTTGTACTTTTCAAGAAGCCATCGAGCCTCGCTTTCTCTCCCTGCTACCTTCTTGAGGGGGCATCTCACAGTCCATTCTCTCCTCTTCTGCTCTAGCCTTGGGCATCTTATTTTCTTATCTTTGATGCCATGACACTTGCGGCATCACATCAAAGAGGGGCAAAATGTAGACACCTAAAAACCTTTAGAAAATAAAGTATTTTTATTTTCTAAAAAAGTCTTGATGACCTCATCATTTATTAATTAATTAATTTTTATGCCATTAAATTCCTTTATCTTAATTAAAAATATTTAATTAAGGAATCCCTCCCAAAAATGTTTAAATCTTATTTAAAAATTATTTCCTTATTTATTAATTATTTAATTAATAAATTGACCAAAAAACCCAAAATAAATAAAAAATTTATTTTTTGCCCAAAACTTGGCCAATTTCCTTAAGACCACTAACCTCTTCCAAAATCTTCTAATCCTTCTTTAATTTTAATTAAAGGCTAATCCCATCATATCCTACCCCTAATCCCAACTCAAAATATTTAATTAAGATTAAATATTAATCCTCATGTTTATTAAAAAAGTTTTAATAAATATCTCCTCAACCCAAACCCTTGAAATAAATAAAACTTTATTTATTTCCTAAAAATCTAATTTATCCTCATCCTAAGAAGTTCTAGACTCTTCTAGAAAGTCTTCATCCTCATCCTAGGAAATTCTAGACTCTTCTAGAAAGTCTTCATCCTCATCCAAAGCCTAGACTCTTCTAGAAGATGTCTTTAACCCTAATCCTAATCCCCTCCTAACCTTGTCACATTCCCTAAACATGGGTTAAAACTTACTAACCCAAGCCAAAGTTAACAAATATCTCCTCCTTCACCCACCCTCATTAAATGCCATCCACTTGCCTATCCCTAAGCTAATTCTAAACCATCCTAATCCATCCTCTAATCATTTGAACAAGCTTAAGCAAGCTTAAAACCCTCCTAATCAAGTCCAAGTCAAAATTTCTCTCATCACCCTCAAAATATCTCAACCATAAAACTTTATGAAGCCCACTAGGCCATAAATGACTCTTCCAAGCCCTTTTATTGCTCTTACAAGTCATTACAAGGATCTTTATGAAGATTTTATCCCTTGAGCCTCCTTTGTTGACTCATCCTTCCCCTTTCCTCCATCCTCTCACCATGTGACATGTGTCACTCCTTGATTGGCTGTAAGGAAGCACAATCCATGTGCTCTCCTCTCATGCAATCTGAGCCCTCCATGAGCTTTTTCCCATCCTTGCATCTTAGCCCTCAATCCCTCAAGCCTCTTGCCTATAAATTGGATCCTTCCCCTTTGCAAAAGAACACAATCCATGAAGTAAAGTCATAATGCCATTTTGAGAAGCCATTTTACATCAAAACCATACACTCACACCCAAATTCCAACTCCATTTGAAGCCTTTTTTAAAGCATAAAGCTTGAGCATACATCCTATCTATTTAGACAAAGCTACTCAACAAGAGAGCTTCTCATTGAGAGAGCCCATTAATGGCTCATATTCTCAATTGAGAGCTCATCTTAGTCTATCTTGAAGTTTATGAATTTTGTTTAGTTTGTAGAAGCTTTATTTAAATTTGGTTTCTATTAGCATACTAACATTGCTCATATGCACCTCCTTGTCATCCTTTCTTTGGATGGAGGTAAGGATGCCCTTGTAGGTGTCATTTTAGCTTGGAAAAATGAAAGTGGAGTACGCAAATCTCGTACAAATAATTAGAGGTGTTCCTTAACACCAACCTTTTCCCCTTATCTTTCTACATTTCCATAACTTTTGTAAATGCAAACTAAATAATTTTATCACTTGCATATTCCAATCTATTATTTTTGTCTCAAAGCAATCATAACTTCCTAAAAATTCTCAACCAACACATTTATCTTCATAATGAAAAAATTCAAAGTTTTCAATGGATCATAATAAGGATCCCTTTATTGTACAATACTTCGTAAATTATTTTAGATAAACAATCTTTCCATTTTATTTTATTGAATTTCCTCATTAAGTTCATTTCTAATCAAGTCCTTAGAAAAATTGAAAACATGAGGTAGGGGAGATCCCCCAATCCTAGCTATGAACATATTGTAAAATTCATCAGGGTTACTACACCTTCTCACTTGAACTCCCATATGAAAAGGAGTGAACGATATATCCAAGTGGATGTAACCTTTCTTCGTTATTACAAAATGTGGGATGATTGTGTAGTCAAGGAAGAAAGTACCCTTTTTGTTTTCTTGTCAAATCAATTTTATAAATACACCCAACTTGCCAAATCACCTTTGTAAGTCCCTACTTCAATAGTATATTATAGGGTCTAGGACATGTGGAATTCACAAAAAACCATAAATGTTTATAATAGTACTTGATACAATAAGGATATATGTCACCCCAATCGTGTGTAATCTTCAAATCTAGAGTTCTTTCCTTGAGCCTCAAAAAATCATGTAATTGAGGGGGAATTCTATGTGGATTAACTATTAATCCATCCCTTAGCCTTGATGAAAAATAGTTATCAAATCTAACATAACTATCTTCCTCCCCATCCCAAGACATGTTCATACTTCACAACTGAATGGTATCTCCAATCTATGGATATTTTTTCTCATAATCATAAACATTTTGAGAAATTCTACATTTTAATATAGGATCATATGCATCAATAAAGAATACCAAAATAAATTCCCAACACCTCCACTCTTCTTCACTTCCATAAATCCCTCATGAATTTTCTACTTAAGTATGGAGCAAAATAAAAAAAAAATTATTGTAAAACTTGGATGTTGGAAATGAACTGATAAAAGTATACCTAGCATGGCAAAATAACCCTAAACTCAATATGTAAAAGATGGATCATAGGCTGACTTAGGATAAAACTTAGGAAATAGGAAATATATTGTGGGAATTAGGAAAATTAAAAGGTAGCCACATAAAATACTTAACCAAGTAAGTGTTAGTGTAAATAATTATTATTTACACTTTACTTAAGTTTACTTAGGATAAATGCATTATTTTATTATTTATTAGGTTAGACAACTATGAGTTTGCGTACTCATATGAGTTGTCATGTTGAAAATACACGAGGAAGAAACTCTAATTAAGTGCATGTGTCTACAACATTGGAGTTTGCATAATTAACTAAGTTTTCATGTAGACAACATAGTTGTTCACACCCTAATTAAGCACATGGTGTCTACAACATAATTTTACATGACAAACCTATGTAGGCTTATTCTCTCATCATCACTCTAACTCTTGTGCTTAATGAAGGATAATAGACTCTTGGTGGACATGTGCTTAGTTCTGAGGCTTATCATTTTGCTAACTCATAGTCATTCTAGAGGCCTTTATATACAGACACTTCTAGTGCACTTGGACATCAATACATCAATACATCAATTTATCTATTATCAAATGGTTTGATATCCAAAGATAATTAGATATTCATTCTCATATTGTTATTTAGATCATACATTACATGATCCATATTGTGCTAGGCTTGTACTTCTTGATCTTGGCTTCATTTTCCCCCGAGGAAAATTCTTCATGGTATCATAGCTATTCCAAATTCTTATATGGTATTAGAGCCATAGGAGCGTCATTTCATAGCCATTGGAGACCATTTTTTTACTTCACCTCTTAGAGGACCTCAATTTAGATCTAGAGTATTGCAGTCATTGGGAGTGTCTAGAGCCAAAGTGGACCTCACCATTGCATCTAAAGAATCAATTCGGTGAATTTTGACTATAAATTTGCCTATCCTAGGCCATAGTCAAAATTGAGTCAAATTTTTTTTGCAAACTGGAACTTGAAGGCCCAATTTGCAGAATTTGGTATGATCATTTTAGATCTTTGAATTTAATTATCAAATTTTTTATATTTTATTATTTCAATCTCTACAATTTTTCTACATTATTTTTCAGATCAATGTATTTTGTTCAAATTTTTTTTGGCCATTATGCCTGTAGAGGAGAGATTTTTTGTAAGACAAGATTGGAGCTTGCTAGTACAAATCAGATATTGGCATCATATTTAGAAGGTCAAAAAACCCCCAAATTGACTTTGGCTTCATCAAAATTGGACATCTGAGGTGAAATCTAGAGTCAATTGATTTTTGGAGGTGTGACGACGGTGATTCAGAAAAAATAATTGCAGAGGTGATTTTCAGACAATGATATCTCCCTCATATAGACTCCCTTATTCAAGCAATTTTTTTAATTTTGGGGTAGAATTTCATGATCTACACATTGGTGCATGATGTTTGAGATCTCTGTTCTTGAATTTTTCTGTAAATTGCAAATCCCAATTTTTGCAACCTTAAAGGCTTAGTATGGGCTCATCTGGACACATATTCAAGTTCCATTTTTTTTGAAAGTGCATATTTTTTTCATCTACTTTCTAGATCTGCAATTGGATTATAGGCTTGTGTGGAAAAAAATACCACTTTCAAAAATAGGTCCTTTATTTGCATTATATTGCTTCAAAATTGTTGTATTTCTGAGCAGCATTGTAAATTTCTAGATTTGAACAATAAGAGGAGGTTGTAAACAACAAAATCAGAAGCCCACTTTTGTCCATTTTAGCAAGTGGCCTATTGTAATCACACTAAGTATAAAGTACCAAATCATACATTAGGGGGGTTCATTGATTATTTTGGCATTTTTGGGGGTGCATATATTTATTGATCTCATGAGTTTTGTTTCACATGTCAATTTGGTGTTAGATAGAGATTGACAAAGAGGAACTATCAGAAATGGAGTGTCTTGATAATTGATCATCTAAGAAGAGAACATAAGGAAGTATTTCCTTTTCTATGTTCCAAAGAACTTCCCTCTGATGATCTAATACTTGTCAAAATAATTATGTGCATCATTTATTTCAATGTTAATGCTTATTGCTTTGATGTCATTGACAAGTTTACTGATCCTTATGACATTTGGATGGCTCTTTGGAAAGCATATGGAGATCCAACAATTCCTCCATTTCTAGAGGACAATCTACCTTTAGTCACTCCATTTATGGTACCTTCAACTCTAGATGAGATCCCACCTCTTGATGCTCCTATTGCTTCTAGTGATCCAGTTCCAGCCATAGATGCTCCTTATTTAGTACAATAGGAAATACCATGTCTTCCTATTTTAGCTTCATGGGATGACTTCCTTCTAGAGATTGCAATGTTGTTTGTAGAGTCATACATTGAAGATGTAGGAGACATAATCAACAACATCTATCTTCTCTTTGTTGGGAGACTTCTTCTTTACTTGTTGTGAGGGAACACTTTGACCCTCAACCACTTGAGTTTTCTTTTGAGATTTACATGATTATGGATACTTATTTACAATAGATGGAGGAATCCTTTACTTCAGAGGAGACATCTCAATCTTTGGAGATTGTATTCCAATTTCCTCAGACATCATATCTTCTGAGGATTCTTCCTACAAGTTGGGGAGCATTCTCTACTACACCTATGGCACCATTTCTTCCTACAAGGAGGAACATCATTCAAGCTTCATGGTGTAGCTTCTTCAATCATCAAGGAGCTTCTTTCATGGGTGTACATTCATCATTGAGGGGATGCTACATTTCTTCTCTTCCTACATCTTCCTATCAGGATGCTTCATTGTCTTTGGAGGTTGATTCAGTTTCATACATAGACATGTTAAGTTGTTTGCCACCTTCTTTTGGGCATTCACTAGATTGGTTCGTGGCATCTACATTCATCTTGGACTTGTCGACATATGAGTAGACTTCAAAGGCAACATCCACACCATACTATATTTGGATCCTTCTTCCATCATCTTATCCATAGTGGGAAGCATATTTGCACCTATACTTGGTGTATCTTCTTCCTAAAGGGAGAAATGTTATTTGTCGGTATTGGATTCTCTTTAGTCTTCAAGCACTCATCATCACAAGATCCTTCACTAAGGGGGGATTTCATGGAGGGATCCTCTATTGTATATGCATGATGTATGTCATACTAGGGGGTCTTGATTACTCCATCCATACATGCAACTTTCTTTACTATACTTATCTCTCTTTTTGAGGGAGGGTTTTTCCCATGAGGTTTTCCCTCTTTCTCCATTTTTAGAGGGATTACATTTCATTGCATTGCATTGTATGTACAACATTACATTTGTATTTTGGTATCTAACATGGCCTCCTAGCTGGGACTCATTATGCATTTCATTATAGCTTTTGTGAGCTTAAGTGCATTCCCCTAAGGTGGACTTAAGGGGGGGGGGGGTGTTAGTGTAAATAATTATTATTTACACTTTACTTAAGCTTACTTAGGATAAATGCATTATTTTATTATTTATTAGGTTAGAAACCTAGGAGCTTGTGTAATCATATGAGTTGTCATGTTGACAACACAAGAGTAAGAAACCCTAATTAAGCACATGGTGTCTACAACACTAAAGTTTGCATAATTAACTAATTTGTCATGTAGACAACACAGTTGTTTGCACTCTAATTAAGCACATGGTGTCTACAAAATTATTTTATGTGACACACCTATGTAGGCTTATCCTGTCATCATCACACTAACTCTTGTGCTTAATGGAGGATAATCCACTCTTGGTGGAAATGTGCTTAGTTGTGAGGCTTATCATTTTGCTAATTCTTAGTCATTCTAGAGGCCTTTATATACATGCACTCCTAGTGTATTTGGACATCTGTACATCAGTACATCAATACATCAATTTATCTATTATTGAATGGTCTGATATTCAAAGAAAATTAGATATTCATTCTCATATTGTTATTTTGATCATACATTATTTGATCCATATTATGCTAGTCTTGTGCTTCTTGGTCTTGGCTTCATTTTTCCCTAAGGAAAATTATTCATGGTATCATAGCTATACCAAATTCTTATAGTAAGACAGTTATGCTTGACACCATCAAAGACATTTAACATTAAAAAAGTGAAGACGATGGAAGAGTTGCTACAAACCCTATCAAAATTGTATGAAAAACCTTCCACTTCAAATAAGGTATTTCTCATGAAGCATTTATTTAATATAAAGATGGCAAAAGGTAGATCTTTTGCAGATCATTTAAATGAGTTTAATACTATTAGTAGTTAGTTATCTTATATAAATAAATATTTTGATGAAGAAATTAGGGCTCTCTTGATTTTGTGTTTTTTCTGAAAAGTTGTAATGGCTTGGTAATGGCTGTGAGTAATTATGTTTCTAGATCTAATATCTTAAAATTTAATGATGTGATTGGTGTTATTCTAAGTGAGGAAACTCATAGGAAAAACTTAGGTGGATCTACATCAAGAAGTGCTCTGAATGCACAAAGAAGAGGCGGAATGAAAGAGAGAGGAATTAATTTTGGAAATCATGGAAAATCAAGCGGAATGTCAAAGGGAAAGAGGTCTCAATCGAGAGGACCAAGAGATTTCTGATACTAGGGGAAACTAAGAAATACGATGAAAGATTTGTGGACTCAAAATAAAAATGAGGAAGATAAACCAGAAGGAAACAAGGAGGCAAGAGTGATAAATAACAAATCTGAAGAGGATGTTTTGCTTCTTTCTTTAGAAAGTGTTGATGAATCTTGGGCTTTAGATTCTAGAGCTTTATTTCATGCTACACCTCATAGAGGCTATTGTATTGATTATGTCCAAGGGGTTTTTGGGCTTGTTTATTTAGGGGATAATGAGCCCTATTAGATTTTTGGTAAGATAAAAGTTAAGATTAAGTTGCAGAATGACAATCATTGGCTACTATATGAGGTAAGACATGTTCCTAGGATGAGTAGGAATTTAATTTTAGAAGGGAAAATCAGTGATGAGGGTTGTATAGTTACTTTTAATGACAAAAAAAGGAAGGTTTCAAAAGGTTCCCTTGTAGCAAAAAAAGGTGAATGGTAGGAACCTTATATCTTTGTATAGGTCATATTGTTCCTTCTACTTTAACTGTTTCAAAGAAAAAATACTGTTCAGGAACAATTGCTGCAGTTGAGTAGGGAGAAAAAATAGTTGTTGTAGATTTTGATACAACATTGTGGAATTATAGACTTTGGCACATGAGTGAGAAAGATATGAAATTAATTCATTCAAAGCAAATTTTTCTAGGTCTAAAATGTGTCAATATGGATTTCTATGAAAGTTGTGTGTTGAGAAAACAAAAGAGAGTGAGTTTTATGAAGAGTGGGAAGGAAAAGAAAAATGAGAAATTAGATCTTGTGCATATAGATGTATGGGAACCAACTCATGTATCTTCCCTTGGTGGCTCTTATTATTATGTTACATTTATTGATGATGCAACTAGAAAAGTATGGGTTTATTTCTTTAGATAGAAATATGATGTATTTCAAACTTTTAAGAAATGAAAATGCTTGGTTGAAAATGAAACTGGTAAGAAATTAAAATGTCTCAGATCTGATAATGATGGTGAGTATTTCAGTCATGAATTTGAAGATTATTGCTCCACTAATAGTATTCATAGATAAAAAATTGTTCCAAGGACTCCATAAGAAAATGGAGTGACTGAACACATGAACATAACAATAATGGAGTGTGCAAGGAACGTGAGGTTGCATGTTGGGTTTCCCTTAAACATGTGATGGAGAATGCCAATATTGCTGTATATTCAATTAATAGAGGTGCCTCTACTCCTTTGGGTTGTGGTATCCTAGAGGAAGCATGGACTGGTAAGAAGCTAAGTTTTTATTTTTTCAAAACCTTTGGTTGTGAAACATTTGTACATATAGATTTTGACAATAGAATCAAGCTAGATGCTAAGTCAAAGAAATGTATATTTGTTGGATATGGCATTGATGAATTTGGCTATAGGATTTGGAATTTTGAAAATCATAAAATTGTAAGAAACGGGGATGTCATATTCAATGAGAAATTATTGTACAAAGATCTATTGCAACAACATGAGAAGAAATAAGATGATTATGTAGTGTTGGATGATACTCTAAAATATGATGTTCAATAGTCCCTCATGATCTGCAACAATTGCAACAAAACATACCACACACCACAATGAATGTTAAATGGACAACAAGGCTAAGTAGACCTCCAGAAATGTCTTCTCCCTCTTTGTACTCTTTTTACTCTATTTTACTAACAAATGTTGGTCAACCGAAATGTTATTATGAAGTTATGAAAGTGGATACTAAGATTCAGTAGGACTCTGCAATGAAAGAAGAAATGGACTCTTTGCCGAAAAATAAGACTTGATATTTATGTAAGTTGCCTATAGGTAAAAAATATTTACATAATAAATGGGTTTACAAGTTGAAAGAAGAGGATGAAGGTAAGAAAAGATTTATAGTCAAGTTAGTTTTAAAAAGATTTGCATAGAAAAATGACATTGATTTTGATGAGATATTTACTCCTGATGTTAAAATGACTTCTATTCACACTATTTTAAGTATTGTGGCTACTGAAGATTTGCATTTAGAACAGCTGATGTTAAAACAACCTTTCTTCATGGTGATTTGGATGAAGACATATATATGACACAACTATGGGGATTTAAGGTCAAAGGTAAGGAAAACTTAGTGTACAGATTGCATAAAAGTTTATATGGCTTGAAGCAAGAACCTTGGCAATGGTATCTAAAATTTGACAGTTTTATGCATGAGCATGGATATAGTAGGTGTCATTTAGATCATTGTGTTTATTTTAAGAGGTTTGATGATGATAACTAAATTATTTCATGTTTATATATTGATGACATGCTTGTAGTTGGGTCTAACATGGATCACATTAAAGGGTTGAAATGCTAATTAGCACATTCAGTTGCTATGAAGGATTTGGGGGCAGAAAAATCCTTGGTATGAAGATTTGCAGAGGTAAGAAGAACCAAAAATTGACATTATCTCAGACTAATTAAATTATGAAGGTGTTGCAATATTTCTATATGGAGAATGCTAAAGTTGTTAGCACACCTTTACGTGGTCATTTAAGGTTGATTAAGGAGATGTGTCCAAAGACATAAGAAGAGGAGGATAAGATGTCAAAGGTACCTTATGCTTGAACTATAGGAGGCTTGATGTATGCTATGATATGCATGAAGCTAGACATTACACATGTAGTGAGAGTCATTAGTAGGTATACGATTCATCCATGGTTTGAGCATTGGAATGTGGTTAAATGGATTCTTAGATATTTGAGAGGAACATCCAGTAAGTGTTTATATTTTGGGGGCTCTACTACTATTTTATAGGGCTATGTTGACTCAAATTTGGTAGGGGATATTGATACCAGGTGCATTACTACATGTTATATATTTACTATTGGTGGGGTAGCAATGAGTTAGGTTTCTAGGTTATAGAAGGTGAACACTTTATCCACTATAGAGGCAAAGTATGTTGCTGCTATAGAGGAAACCAAGGAGATTATATGACTTCAGTTCTTCTTGGAAGAATTGGGACACCCAAAAAAGGATAATTTTTTTTTTATAGATAGTCAGAGTGTAACTCATCTTGTGAAGAATTCTGCTTTGAATTCAAAGACAAAACAATAGTTGTACCATTTCATCTGGTTAGTTTTGGATGACGAATAGTTAAAGTTGGATAAGATACATACAAAGGACAATCCAATAGATATGTTTACGTAGTGACAAGGGAGAAGCTAAACTCCTCTTCAGCTTTAGTTGGTCTTCTAGATTGAACAAAATGAAAGAATATTAGAGTCCACAGTGGTTTGATTGAATGGGAGCCTCATCATGGCTATAGGATCAGTCTTCAAGTGGGAGATTGTTATCTAGTGTAGAGCCAAATTAGTTCCTTGGGTTCCATTATGATGAATCACATACATAAGTTTTATTAATACTAAATCTAATACATAACAAAATCCACATCATAGAATAACTACAAGTATGAATCCAACTAAATGATATACAATTACATAAGATGGCACATGGCGTAACCATAATGCATAATCATCTGTTGTATAAGTCACAAGGTATGAAAATCTCAAATAATATACGTCATGAAAAAATACAACATCTCATAAGATCTCTAGATAACCAAGTACAACACATCAAAATACAATCACCAAACATAAAGATAAGATCATACCAAAAGGAATAACTACACAAGTACATCCAACAATGGCATCTAATTGTCAGATCCAAGTATATTTAACTCGACATCTATACTGCTCTATCACTCAACATATATTCTATTGTTGTGACTCAACATCTATATTGTTTTGTCACTCAACATCTATATTTTTGCTGTCACTTAGTATCTATAATGTTCTATCACTCAGCCAACACTAGTTCACTCAAAAAACACTAAAGTTTACTGATGCTTGACACCAACTAAACTTTACTTGGCATATACTAACATTCACTTAGCTTGCATTATTTGTCTTTTTTGCTCAAAACTTATTCATTTTCACTCAGCTTCTACTAATTTCTACTTGGCTTACACTGATTGCTCAACAAGACTTGGCAGAGACTTTTCTTACTCAATCTTCTTCCTATCTTTGCTTGAGTAATCTCTCATTTTAAAATTTAAGTAGATAAATAATACACTATAGTATCAATGTCTTACTTGGTCTTAGTGCTCCTTTTATACAAAAAATAACTCAACCTTTCTCTGGGTTCTCTTGCTATTTCCTCATTTCAAATCCTCTTCATCAATCAACCACATTATAGCATTCAGACCAAAAAGCAATTGTCTCACCAGCAAGTAGTAGGTTTGACATCATTGAGAAAATAATGATTGATCCATTACATGTTCTACACTTCAAAATAATCTCTTTTCAACAATCTTTCGCTTTAGCATCGATGGAAAACTAATTCCAATCAACAATACCAAAAAGAAAATAATATCTTTTAAATTTCTCCCTCTATCTGTGTATATCCTTCCTCTGTATAGGGTAATGTGAGCTTTGTCAATATCTTTCAATGTATCTCTCTTATATCTCCCTTTGTAGGTTATTTTTTTGTTGCAATTGATGAAAGATCAACCCCACAACTCCTAAGAATCACCTTCATGCAAACACCTGTCACAGAAAGAGAGAAGAAAAAGCTATGGAGATTGGAATTCCCAAATCCATAGATGAGACATTCTTGATGAGAAAAAAGAGATTTTTCTTTAATCAAAAGTGAATGAATAAATTACAAAGATATCAATCCTTATAAAAGGAGATTAAAACCTTAACAGGGTAAAACCTAGGTTGTATGATAATAATTAATAAAATAATCAATTATTATATGCCTAAAGTTTAGCTTAAGTAAACTAGAGATAATAAGTGACTTAATAATTAAATCAAAATAATTTAATTAATAAGGCAATATCTTATTACTCTAACACCCCCCCCCCCTTAAGATAAACTTAGGGAGTAGCTAAAAACCTATACATTACTATTGAAAGAAAGTTTGGGGCTTGACAACAAGGCCTGATGAGATATCTAAGCACAAGCATATCTCTATAAATAGTAGAAATAGAGAAAACCAAAAGGGAAAAACACTACTCCAAAAAGAGATGGAAAGAATGTTCCAGAAGATAGGAATAAAAGATGATCATGAAGAAGACCACTAAAGAATGAAGTTACAAACATTGCTGGCTAGGTGAGCCCACTATAGTTGGTTGCACTTTTTTACCTAAACTGACACTAAACTTTGAATTTTCAAGAAAACTTTCAGTTTCAAATGCAAATTCTTGTTTAACGGTTAGGAATTTGAAGATGAAGTAAACTAGAGTCTTTTAGGATTTTGTGTCTAGATTCTAAATATATTTACTTTAATTTTTTTAAAATTGAATCTATTGAATTATTTTTTCTCCTACAAAAATTGGTATGATATCAAAAACCTAATTTTTAAAGAGTGACACTGTTTTTGACACACATAACTTTTTTTCTACAATAGATATCAACATGATTCTTTCAAATTTAGTTTGTTAACATCCATACCTAAATTGTAGAGTTTGTCTTATATCTTTATCATTAGTATTTCATATTTTATTGTAGTTTAAAGTTGGAATAACACTAATTTAGATATACGTGGCTTTTGACACATGTAACTTATTGTATATTTACCCAATTTCAAAAAAAAAAATTGATTGAAAGGTGACTTAAATACGGAGACCATACTTATTTTTCAAAAAATTTATTTTTTATTTACTATTTTTCCATGAGCATTGAATATCTCAGTTTATTTTTTATAATATACCTATATTCAATTCATCTTAAAAATATATATACCTAAAAAATTCAAAAAGCACCAAATTCATAGTCATTAGAAAGCTAGTTCAAAGTACTTCAGTCTTTTAAATTTTCAAATCTTCAGTGCTCCATTTGAAACTGGTAATTCAGCTCTGAAGAAAGGAAATCACTGAAAAAATTTCAAAATATTCATGTAGCCTTCTATCTAGCTAGTTTCGATAGAAACTTAGTTTCTATCAAAATTCTTTTGCATAGTTTTGATAGAAACTAAATCACTTAGTTTCTATCAAAACTATGGGTGGTTTAACCGAGCAGTTAACAAACTAGCTTCATAGTTTTGATCGAAAGTACTATGGTAGTTTCGATCGAAACTATGAAGCTAGTTTTGATCGAAAATATGGAAACATAGTGTGGGATCTTGCCTAGTCCACCCCTAGGGGTGTTTCTCTACTTGGCCCCTAGGGGTTTTTCCCTAGTTGGCTAATAAGGAGGTTTTTTTAAAGAATTTTTTAATATAAATATGAGTTTCATTTTTTTCAATTTACATTTATGTGAAATCAATTTATTGGCTTTTGAATTAGGAAGAAAGAAATATTTGACAAACTTCAACCTATTTTCGAATTTTGGAGGAAGAATTTACGACATGGAAAATAAAGATAAAAGAACAAGTAAATATGCATGAAGAGGAACTAAGGAACAAGAAGATGAAAATCTTTGGAAAATGCTAGCAAGATACTATCTTAGATCAGGTACACATGCACAATCTTTTTTCCAATGTATTTAATTAGTTTATTTAGTTAGGATTAGGGTTTAAATCCAATTAGTAATATGACATTTATCTTAAATTAGCATTACTATTAACTTAATATTAAGAGTCTATTTGAAATTATGTTCATATTTAGGCCATTAGGGTTTATTCAATTATGTCCATATTTAGTCCTTAGGGTAAATATTACATTATGAATAAATTTAAATTATGAATTTATTTAGCACAGGAATTACCTTGTTATTCAATTATGTTAATAATTTATAGTCCATTAAGGTTTATTAGATTATGATTAAATTTAAATAAATGAATTTATTTTGGACGTAGTCAACCAAGACAACCCACCGACATTGGCGAAGGTTCATCTCAAGTTCAAATAGGTACATGTGCATCTCTTGCAAGTATATAATATAGATCTCTCTAGATTTCTAGGTCTCTATCAAACTTTATATCTTTAATTTTTAAATTTAGTTAGCGATATTTTCCCTTATAAACTTACTTGATTTTATTTTTTATATTGTGCACGTGCAACTCTAGTAGATGATGAAAATGTTGGACATGAGGAAATTGAAGATGAAGCAATGGATATTGAAGAAGGACCATCTAAAGGTTAGATAATTTAATCAAATACATAATATTTCACTCAAGTTAAACATGTATATATGTATACATATATGTCCCCTAAAGAGATTGTATCTTAAGACTTTGTTTCATTTTTTCTTGT
This sequence comes from Cupressus sempervirens, assembly GCA_028749045.1. NCBI lineage: Eukaryota > Viridiplantae > Streptophyta > Pinopsida > Cupressales > Cupressaceae > Cupressus > Cupressus sempervirens. Next base: position 733,809,641 of record CM053791.1, on the reverse strand, counting down.
GCAGCCTAAGATCAAACAACAAATGAGAATGTTAATCTAGCTCAAAGATTGAAGAGAAAAATTAATCATAGAAACATAGATCATTTAATTGAAATGGATGTGGAAAAATTGAGAGAATATGTGAATCAACCTACACATACTACGAAGAGGAAATTGAATAAAAAGTCTAAAGACATAATTTCACAATTTGAGAATCTATCAACAGTGGAGAAAACTCAACTATTATCAATTTCACTTCTTCAAGATGAATTAAAAGAGCCACTGAGACTATTGGGTATAGATACAATTATAAAAAAGAGGAGGACTTCTAAACTAGAAAAAGATATTGTTGAAAGTGTTAAGGAAGGGTTACATTCCATTGGGAAAAAAACTAGATCTGTAGATAAATCCATTGCACGAAGATTGATATTGACATCTATTTTAACTAAGAAAACATCCCAAATAGGTAGATCTCTTCATTATCATCTCATTTTGGGTATAGTCGAAAGATAATACTACATTATCTGAAAAGGAGAAACAATTTGAATGATAGTACATTAGAAGGCAATTGGGCACTAATGTGTAGAGCTCCTCGATCTAACAGGATTGGAGAAATAATTAAGAACTTATTTATTCAATTTTGGATTGATAATACTCATCCTTACCAAATAGAAGAGATATCATCAAGCAGAGGAACTAAGGAATATATTCAACACGCAAAACATTGGTTGGATGTCAGTCAACATGAATTGTATCTCTCATTTTGTAATTTAAATCCTAACATAAAGATTGGACAAACAATGTTTGAAAGATTGAAGCCCTATTTTGTGAAGATAAATAAATCTTTTGAAACATGTTGTTGTCGATATCATGTTGAATTTGATTTGTACTATGAAGGGTTTTGAAAGATGATAGAAGAAAGTGGTGGAACTTCTCAAAATACTTTTCCTAAATGACCAAGTCAATTCATAACATCAATCTTATGTGACAAACCAAATGATTGTACAATAGGTGAAATAGATTGCATAAGAGGAACTTGTGAAACATGTGGTAACTTGACTAAATTTACTTTGAGAGAAGAAGATACTAATACAACAAGGATGGTAAAATGTAAGAGATATAAGTACGCAAAGTAAAAAACAAAAGCTGGAAAAGAATCAACAAGGTTAGAATATGTAGAGGATGAGATATCAGCTGGAGAATTTATGTCAAATTTTCATAAATTGATTCAACCATATAAACGCCATGCATTTTTTGCTAAGTGACAAGCAGAACAATTCCAAACACTAAGAGAAACTTTCCCAATCGAAACAATTCTATTTGTTGTTGAATTTGCAGAGAATTACTCTTTCGTATCTCAAAAACAACTTCAAGTAGAATACTACTATTCAAAGTAGGTTACTATTATGGTTCAAATGTCTTATCGACATGCACAAATTGATCTGGATGGTGTGGAAAGTACAGATCAAGCACGAGTCATTAAAAAAGAGTATCACTTTTACATTAGTGATGACAAAGAACATGACACACATTTTTTGGAACATTATTTTAAGACATTTTTTGAATATTTGAAAGCCATAAGCATTAAAATAGAAAAAAAATTTGTATGGTTAGATGGATGTGCAACACAATTTAAATCAGCTAGACCATTTTATGCATTATGTAGATATCATCGATACCTTAATATACCACACATTTGGAGTTTTTTTGAGAGTGGACATGGAAAGGGTGAGCATGATGGTACAAGAGCTTGTATAAAACATGCTTTAAGAAAGTATCAAATGGACTATAAAGGATATCACATTAATAATGCTCATGATGTGGTTGAGTGGTGCAAAACACATTTTTCGGTGCCAACAAATATAGATAACACATCATCACAAGCGGAGTGAGTCATACCATTTAGAGTGTTTTGGGAGGTATCAGGTATATATAAATTAATTTGTTCATATTTTTAAATTGAATCTTAAATTTATATTTGATATGTTACCTTAGATGATCTCTAACTAAATTATGGACCTTGTGTACATTCAAGTGTTGATAGAAGATCAATGCATGCATGCAAGAGGGTAGAGAAGACACAATCTTTGCACTCAGTTATGAGTACAAATAGTAATGTGTGGTCATTGTACACAAGAGAATACTCATGTTTTTGTCCTGATTGTATTGATGAAGACTATCATGGTTGCATTAATCAAGAATGTGGATATGTGGGTGAATGGACTTTAGTGCCACTAGATGTTATTAGTACGAATGAGTTTGAGGACAAAAACAATGATGATATTCCATTGATTTCTAGTGATTATAACCATATTTCAGGATTGATCAGAGTTGGTATGTATGAACTATATATATACCTGGATCATGTACATGTATAAATTTTTCATAATTTTGGTTAATTTTTATTATATATATGTGCTTATGTACATGACATGTATCCAAAATTTTGACATATGTAAGTTTTTGTAGGAAATGTTTTTGCAGTCATGGTAGAATTGGAAAATGTAGAAGGTGTTAGCTATTATTTATTACGTTGCACCATGGAAAGAGAGAAGCTAACAAAGATTGAAATAAGTGATGAAATTATTTTTCCCACAGGGTAGTATATAGTTGAATTATGTAGATGTATGTCAAGTATATATGTTTTTTATGAATTCAAATTCTTTGACTTAAATTCAAGATTGATGTATTTTTTAAATGTGTACATGTGCAGGTTCTGTTTTTGTATAGGGAACATATTTGAATCAAAGAAAAGTACTTAAAAATGGGATTCATTTCATCGATTATCAACCTAACAATAAGGTATATCAATATAGTAACCATGTTATTGCCACTGGTCTAACTCTTCATCCAGTCAAAGGACCTGAAATACGTAAGTGGAGGCTCCATATTGATGATCATGAGAAAATATTAAATGTTATCCAAGAACGAGTTGATCCACTTGATATGAGATAGAAACAACTCCTAATTTGAAATGTAATTCAAGAACAATTTGAAATTTGGTTCAAACTATTTAAAATTTGGTTGAACAATCATTTGATCAATTTGAAATTTGGTGGAATAAGTAATTTTCTAAATTGAACTTTTACTCTTTCATTTTTCTCTCAATGTCTTGAATTCAAATTGTCATAAAGTAACTAATTATAGAAATTATGAACTTATATGTATGTGTGTACACTAATTACCTGACATGTGCACCTTGAGGGAAAGAAATTCAAACACCACTTGTCTTAAGGGGATGAAATTAGGAGTCTGTAAAATTAATTATATTGAACTTTCTATTTCACTTAACTTGTCAATTTTAGGACACATGTACGCTTTCAATTTTAGAACATGTGAGCTTTCGAGTTCAAATTGCGATTTGTTTAAACTAAATTTTGAACATCTACGTGTTTTAAGTTGGACTTGAATTAGAACATTGGGCTTAAGGGGATAAAATTCTAGGATATGTGTACAAATTAAAATTTCACTATGATTAAAATTTGAAATGTAACTCAAGAACAATTTGAAATTTGGTTCAAACTATTGGAAATTTGGTTGAAGAAGCATTTGATCAATTTGAAATTTGGTGGAATAACTAATTTTCTAAATTGAACTTTTACTCTTTCATTTTTAACTCGATGTCTTGAATTCATTTAACTTTCTATTATATTGAATTTTCTATTTCATTTAACTTGTCAATTTTAGAACACATGTACGCTTTCAATTTAACTAACTAGGACATGTGCTTTCAATTTTAGGACGTGAGCTTTCGATTTAACTAATTACTTGACATGTGAGCTTTCAAGTTCAAATTACGATTTGTTTAACTAAATTTTGAACATACATGTACATGTTTTAAGTTGGACTTGAATTAGAACATTGGGCTTAAGGGGATAAAATTATAGGATATGTGTACAAATAAAAGGGATGAGTTCTATAGATTTACTCAAGTTAGGAATTATGTACAACTAATTACCTAATACTTGAACATTTAATACATGATATATTACCAAACATTTAAATTACACAAATTATATATATATATATATATATATATATATATATATATATATATATATATATATATATATATATATATATATATATATATATATATATATATATATATATATATATTTAATCAATATATTACATGTGTACATATCTAAATAAATTACTTACATATCTTAGATAGGAACAATTTATAATATACTAGATCTAGATCTATAATGTATTAGATTCGACAACATAATGTAACATGTATCAATCATCTTGAGAACAAATAACAAAAACATGTATCTATCTAGAGATCTATCGGAAGATAATATCAAATATAAATAGCATGCACATGTATGTAGACATGCAGATCCAGGTACATCTATATCAAATCAAATATAAATATAACATGCATCATGTGTGTATATAAAGTGTCTCTCTAATATATGAATGTATCTCTGGATGAAAGTCTAGAACAAATCATCTAGATAAAAAAAACTATATATCATCAGGTGCAGGACTATCATTGTTGTGCCTCCTCACAATGTGGTCTGAAGAGTGACTATCAAGATGCTCACTAGGATGTGCTAACCCCTATATATAAATTCAAGAGAAAGTGATATCAATACATACACACATTTAATCAAGAGAAAATGATATTGAAATACATGTACACATAATCAAAACATAAATAAGCATTACCTGTCCACTACTGACATCATCTAATGAGTCTCGATGATGTACACGATCTGGCACCAAAGCTGGAGTAAAAAGAGGCATGCCCCCCTACATTGTACATGTGCACGTGCAACACATCAAATTAAAATTTCTCTATGATTACAAATCTACGTGCATGATATACATACATGTGCACACATGCACATGTGTAAATTAAATTAGTTTCAGATGATTGAAAATTAAGATGAACAAAAACAAAATTTACCTTTGTAGATGGTGGCATCTGATAATACTCAGATTGCCTAGCATCGATCATGTCCACTAATGCATCCAAATTTTGTTGCATCACATCAAGGTCCATCTCTACATCTACACGAGCCCCATGACTGGTGACTAGCACACATCCTAAAAAACCAAGTGGACTATGTAGATGAGATGACATAGAAGTAGAATCATCACATGTCAACAAGTCCATCCATCCTATGGTCGACAAGCTCAAATCAACATCATTAAGGCCCACATTTGAGGTCTGAGCCTACCCTATAATATTGGCTAAAGGGTCTGTGGTATGTATATGTCTCTCTGGAGAAAAAGAATGGTCAGTAGGTGGATCATCATGTGCATTACCACCATGACCACTACTTGATCAATGAGAGGAATATGGCTGAGGATGTGTCCTAGTACTACCATGGACATGATCTCAAACATCTAATATGGGTATGCCAAGATGCTCTAATACAAATCTATATGTATCTAATAGATCCTTAGCTAGACCAATCATAGTATCTCGTGCCAACACTCCAGTGAGACCCTCTAAGCTAGCCACTAAAGGGATGCCTGCTACATTGTACAAGTCTCTTGAAGATGAAGCATAGGATGATGATTTGGAATACTGACGAGACATCAAATACTAACCAACCTCATCACTCAAAATAGATTTGATAGCTGCTACAATCTCTCCAACTCCTTGAATGACCCCACGTAATTGAGTACTACGCATGGCCTCATCAGCTAATGGACCTAACATAAGGGAAATAGCAGGTGCCCTCTCTCTAACAATCAATCTATGTGCCATTGGGGGATGACCTGGCTGCCTATCAACTAGTCTACCACGCCCCTTTCCTAAATGTCCTAGTAAATCTGTGTAGTTCACTGCCCTGCGTAAGAAAACCTCAGCATAAAGTTGTCAAGTAAAATAGAGTGGAATTTGGTCATTATTTGGATAATGACCATGGGAAACAAGGAAGCGTGGGTATATCAATGCAACCATCTATGGATCTGTACACTTAAGGAGAGAATACCCATTCACATACTTTTGTGAAAGCTAATGAGGCAAACATTCCCTCTTCAGGACATCTTTGGGCACCAAGCCCTACACCTCTTGGAGTGAAAGACCAAAGGAGACCTCTCGTCTCTTACAGTCAAGGAGAGTCTATATAGTCTGTGCAAAATATGGGGTAGCACCATGAATTTCATCTCGAATAAATGTCAGGCTACGTAAGATACTCTCACATGTACCACTATAGACACTAGAGCATGTGCCACTAGTCAGGGATTCTTGAAGTCTATGAATCTCCTGGTTAGTATGATCCTAGAGCTCCTGAGGTGGGATAGGTAGTTGATCATGGGGGACATGATGCTACTCAGGGGGGATAGGCTGCTACTTAGGGCCTGTGATAGGCTGCTGGGGCCCAGGTATAGGCTGCTACTCAAGGCCCAGGATAGGCTATTGGAGCTCAGGTACAGGCTGCTTGAGGGGGATTGGCTACTCGAGGGGAATAGAAGGTTGTTGATCAGCCATGTGTCAATGTATGTAGGTGCATGTATAATGTGTAAACCTAAAAATTAAAATTAAAATGTATGACATTTAATAAACTTGAAATTTATATTAACATATTTATGTACAATTTGAAAAAATTAAAAAACTTGTATCTAAATTGTTTTAATAAAATTAAACGTGTGTACATGTGTACATATATATAGAAGTCCTAAAACATAAATGAACATGTTGTACCTTAAAAAACTCAAATTTAAAACACACATGTTGTTATATATAATGTTTGTAACTCAAGGACCTTTTAAGAACTATGTGTGCAAGTTATATTTCTATCTAAGTTAGATTGAATGTTCAAAAGTTTTAGACATAAATGTGCACATAAACTTTTCAAGTGTAATTTAGGTCCACGAAGTAAATATGCATATATATGTATACATAGATATATGCATCTACACATGATATGTATATTTGCACATATAGATCATGTGTGTGTGTGTGCATATATGTGCATATGCACATATATACACACACACATGCATGATATGTGCAACTATACATATCATGTGTATATGCACATAGATCTATATATATATATACTCTAGGATAAAGTTTAGGTTTAGGATTTTGCATTGAGGTTATGGTGTGGTTGTTTAAATCATGGTTAGCAGATTAGAGTTAAAAGTTGGAATAAAAATATAGTTAGGTTTGGGGTTTGGGGTTTGGGGATGGCTAGCATAAGTGTTACTACTAATATTAAGCTTTAGGGTCACTTGTTTAGGTTTAACATCATGATTAAGGTTTGGGTTAGGTTAAATTGTATTAGTGATATAGTTAGGTTTAGAATTATTCTTAGGTTAGAGAAATACTTTTCTTAGGATTATTGTTAGCGTAACTTTGGTTATGATTAAGATTGTAGTTAAGGTCAAGGTTTATGGTTAAGGCTATAATAAAGGCCAGTGTTAGGATTCATATAATGCACCATGTAGGGTTAGAGTTACGGATTTGATTAAGGATAGGGTTATGATTAGTGTTTATATTATCTCTTAGTTAGGGAGAGAATTAGAATTTGGTTGGGTTGAGGTTTAGATATAGTTTGAAAATATTATTTGAGGTTAAGGTTAGGGTTTACATCATGGTTGGTCACAAATAGGGTTTGGGTTAAAATGACATACCTAGGTTTTATGTTTGGGTTATATGGCTAGGGTCAACGTTAGGCTTTATGGTTGAGGTTTTACACCACATGGTAAGGGTTTGGATTAGTGATATATAGTTAATTTTAGCATCATCTTAGGTTAGAGAAATAATTAGATTGGGGATTTAAAAAATTAGGGTTAGCATTTCAGTTATGATTAAAATTGGAGTAAAGCTTATAGTTGAAGTTAGAATTAGTGTTAGAGATTTTTTTAAAGGTCATGGTTATGGCTAGTTTTAGAGTTTAGATTAGGTAAAATAGTTAGAGTGTACTTAAATAAACTTTATTAAAAGATAATATTATATATTTAGATAATATGGATGAAAAAATATCTTTAAAATTTAAATAGATTTAAGGATTTAGAACAATATGAAGAGACAAAAAGTTAAGACTACAACAAGAATACTAGTTGAAGGAGGAGGGAGTCAAGTTGCCCAACTTGCTTGAGATTTATGAACAAGATAAAAAATAACATCAAGATCAATTGAGAATAATAATGAGAGGAGATTATCATATATTAAAAATATAGTGGTGAGGATTGAATCAAGAGGACATCTTAATGTAATCATATTTATTAATGAAGCCAAGATTCATAGTACATGCAATGTTTATCATGAAAATGTCTATATCTATCTATAAATATTTGATAAGTTGAGAAAAGATCAAACATCATGGTAATAAGCTCAAAACTCTCAATCTAACACATCTAAAATTCATAATGCATACATAAAAAATAATAAAATATACAAAGAAACATACTAAAAACACATAAATTTTAACTGAAAACACATAAGAAGGGAAAAAACAAGTTTTTCATACCTTTTTCAGACGTTTGATGGGGTGGATGCATGTCTCTCTCTTAGTTTTGATGGAAATAATGAGAAGAAAATATCTTGTGCCCCCTTTTTATTGCACAACTTAGGGTTTCGATTGAAACTTTATTTCAGTTTTGATCGAAACCAAGAAACCCATGTGTGGTTCCTTAACCACCGCAGATTTTTCAGTTTTGATCGAAACTGAAATAAAGTTTTGATCGAAACTTTGACCTTAGTTTCGATCAAAACTAACAAAGTATGTTAGTTTCAATCAAAACTAACATTCGATAGAAACTTTTATTTTTTGTTTCTATCAAAACTATTCGGACAATTTTTCTCATCCACACTTTTTTGGAGGGATTTCTTCCTCCAAAAAATGTAACCCACTATTGTGGGTTCACCCCTAATTTTGTGACAAAATGGGACCCACTAAATATGAAGATTATAATGAAATTTGTGTAACCATATAGTATGTGGATTTGGAAGATTAAAACCTAGGGATATAATGATAAAGCATGGTCATCCCTTTACATATCCCCTAATTGCATGGGTATTAATGAGTTGGAAAAATTATTCTCACCACCCTAAGAAATATGGTTGGTTAACCTACCCATTTTGCATGGTGATAAAAATGGGTAACATTTTTTGGCAATTTCTATTGAATGGATACTCACTAAACATTGAACTAGTAGTCCCATAAATCTATTGGGTATAGAGTCAAACTAGGAACAATAGTGGACTTAAAATGGTAGTCGCACATGCTTGAATATATGTATTTGGATCAAGCATCGTCAGGGAAGGATACTAAGAATAGAGACGTTCTACACTAGTGGGTGTGCAATAGGTTACTTGCTTAGACCTCTAGAACCTTAGGAACCTATTGAAAGCAAGGAAGACTGCAACTAAATACACTTGTGCTAGACTGCATTTAGGGAAAATGAAAATAGGAAATATATATATAGCAAGAACCTGAAGGTCATACCACAAAACAAAGTTTGAGGTCAATCCCATTTGTAGGGATAGGTCAAACTTCTCCTTTGAAAATAGCTAGCTGGTATGCCTTGTGTTCCTCACATTCTAAGATCATGAATGGGTTGGTCCACATATTATCAAACTTATTATGATGGCCCAATCTTCTTTTAAGAACATCTCATCGTAAAACCAGATCTCCTTCTTTGAACACCCTAAGCCTAGACCTTTTGTTGAATGCCCTCTTGGTTTGCATGTGTTGGTGCTCCATTATTTGTAATAATTTACTCGTTTCTTCCTCAAGCTCCAACAACTTGTCATACCTCAACTTCAGGGGATCATCTTCTTCAAGAAGCATCAGATTGTCAGCAAGTTCTAATGATGGGAACTCTATGTAAATAGGTAGTTTATCTTGCTTCCCATACACAAGAATGTAGGGTGAGTTACCAAAAATCCTCTTTGGAGTGATTCTATCAAGCCACAAAGTTGGTCTTAGCTTAGAATGCCAATCACGTTTGTTGTCTTCCAAAGTCCTTTTCAAGATTCTCAGCAAGTTCTTATTTGTACTTTCAGCTAGGTTGTTGCCTTGAGGATAATAGTTTGATGAAGTATTAAGTTATACTCCATTTTTCCATGCCCATTTAGTTATTCTTGTCCCCACAAATGCCAAGGCATTGTCAAATATAATGGAGTAAGGAACTCCAAATTTGTAAATTAAATCATCATAGAAGTTTAGAATAGAAGTCTTGTTGGCCTTCTTCAAAGGTACTACCTTTGTATATCATGTGAAATAGTTTGTGGTAGTCAATATCCATTTGTGGCTAGCATTAGAATTTGGATTAATGGGGCCCACAAAATATATGCCCCACTTCATGAATGGTTGCTCAATCAAAATGGGATGTAGGGGTAAGGTAGCTTGCCTTTCCTTTCCATAAAATAATGCACATTGTTTGCACTTTCTTGCCCAGGCATGAGCATCCTTAAATAGGTTGAGCCAATAATATTTAGCCCTCATGATTTTATATGTTGTTATTTTTGGAGAGTAGTGACCTCCTACATTATGAAACTACTCCAGCAACTACTCCAGCAACTATTTAGTATCATTGTTGTCAATACATCTAAGGAGGACTCCGTTCATATCCTTCCTAAACAAAATGCCATCTATTAATATATAAGGTGTAGACTACAATCTAAAATACCTTCTTTTAGCCCTGTCAACTGAAGGGGGACATTCTCCATTTTGCAAAAAATGTGTCAAATCTTGTATCCAACTCTTTTATTGACCTTATTGGGGAGCACCTTGGTTCACAAAGAAAGCTTCTACTATGTTGTCTGTACTTTGAGCTCCTCTATTAGCTAACTGCTTACATAACTCCCTTCCTCTAACCAGTTTAGTCACCTGAATATCTATATCATATTCCATGGCTCAAGTTATCCAACTGGATCTCTTTTCATTGAGGTCTTTGCTCAATGAGAACTCCTTCACACTAGGATGAGCCATCATAAGATGAATCCTATTATTAGACACCAAATGTCTAAACTTTAAGCTTTTCACTACCACAAGCACATGCTTTTCAATGAAGCTATACCTCTGCTCATAATCTTCTAAGCCTTTACTAAAGAAAGAAACAAGCTATTCTATATCTTGATCATTTTGTTGAACCAATATTGTAGAAATTGTATCCACACTACCATATGCATACAAGGTAAAATATTTTGAAAGGTTAGGATTTTAAAAAGTAAGAGTAGCAGACAATGCTTCCTTTATTTCCTCAAAACTATTCTTTGCCTCTTTTGATCATCTAAAAATAGTATTCTTCTTAAGCATTGATGTAAATGGCTTCAATAGGTTAGCAATATCTAGAATAAAGAGTCTAACAAAGTTGATTCTCCCAATGAAATTTGATAATTTCTTCTTATGATGTGGCAAAGGAAATTCTAGGATGGCTACAACCCTCTCAAGATCAATGATGATGCCTTTTTTGGATACAACATATCCCAATAACTTCCACTCATGGAAGCAAACACACACTTATTTGGATTGAGAGATATGCCAAACTCCCTACATCTCTCTAGGATTTGTCTTAAATTTTCAATATGTTCTTCAGTATGCTTGGAGAAAATAGTGATATTGTCTAGGTAGACCAACATAAATTTGTATATTAAATTGATGAAAGCCATCTCCATGGCCTTTTGAAAAGTTTCTCCTACATTAGATAGGCCAAAAGGAATCCCCTTATAAGTCATAGTACCCCACTTGGTGGTGAATGTAGTCTTGAATTGATCTTCCCTTTTAACTAGAACCTTATTATACCATGAATATCCATTGAGGAGTGAAAGCCTTTATGAACCTGAAAGATATTGGAGCATTTGTTCCATAGATAGCAGAGGATGACAGTCCTTCAATTACACTCTATTGAGGTCTCTAAAGTTGACACACAACCTTAGCTCTTCATTCTTTTTTCTAACAGGGACTAGATTTGATACCCAACTGGTTTGTTTTATAGGAAATATTATTCCACTCTCAATAAGCCTAAAAACCTCCTTTTGCATTTAGGGTTCTAACTTTGGATTAACAGGCCTTTGCTTTTGCCTTATGGGTTTGGAATTGGGTTCCAACTCAATTGTATGTTGGGCAAGGTGCAGATCAATTCCTTTAAGATCAACATATCTCCAAGAAAAAACATCATTATATTCTTGGAAAAGCTGGACATAAGATTGCCTTTCTTCAGCAGGAATTGCTTTGCCAAAATTTAATTTCTTTCCCTCTGCAATCTCAAGATCTTCATAATGATCCTGTTGGACTACCAAGCTAGTCTTATTCTTTTTGAATTGGTCATCAGTGTTAAAGATGGACTCTAGACTAACCAATCCTTTGGGAAATCTATTAGAGCTTAGTTGTATAACCTAGTCATGATATTGCTCTTGCACCCTTCATTGATTAAATGCTGAGTACAGGTCTTCCTCAAGTAGAAAATTTAGGATTTGTTCATCAATATCAAGGACTTTCCAATTGACATCATTGTCAGGTATGGAGGGCCTGACCACAACTTTGATATGTTTTTGTACACCTTCTTTGCTAATGTTGTCAACTATATCAAATTGTGCCTCAAAAACCTATCAACATGATGATTCAATTTTCTAGGGATAACAACTATGTTAAAAGCATCAAAGTTCTCAATCAAATCCCAAAATCTCTATTTATAGACTTTTAGCTTATCATTTTTAGTCGTGTGTAACCCTCTCACTTAATTGACAACTAACTCAATATCACCAAATACTTTTATGCATTTGACACCTCTCATCCTAGCCCATTCTAATCCTTGGATTAGCCCTTCATATTCAACTGTATTATTGGTGCATGTGAAACTAAAATAAAAAATTGCATAATATTTATCTTCATTAGGTGAGACTAGCATTTCTCCCCCACCTAAACCATTCTTGCTCCTAGAGCCATCAAAATATAAGTCCCATACTTTATTTTGCTACTCATCAAGATCAATAGTATCCTTGACAAGGTTTGGGATTATTAGCCCAGCTTCTTGGAAGACATAATTCCCTAGACCAACATCTGCAATATTTTCAATGCTAATGTTCTTGGTCTCATTTCTTGAGGAGTCCTCAGTTACCCACTCATCTAGTAAAACATCAAGGATGTCATCAACTTGAGTATTTATATCTTGGGAGACAAGATCTTCCCTTTGATCAAGTGCAATACAATTAGCATTGATCACATTGGGTGTGTAAGGTTCAATGGATATTTGGCAAGAAACTCAAACCCAATTGTTACTTTGGTTCCATACCTAGTCCTAAACAATATGTGAGACCAATCTGCTGATAAATAGCCTCCTATCTTGGCTATGAATTCTCTTGACAAGAAAAGGGAAAAATATGGGGAAAAATCTATCACAAAGATATCTTAGGGAATAGAAAAAGTAGGACATGCATTCTTTGTGATACCTAAGGTGTTGACACATGAACCATCTAATTGGACCACACCCTTTTCTAAGGGTTGATATTCTAAACCTAGCTAGTTTTCTATCTTTTTGGGCATGATAGAGCTTGTGGCCCTACTATCCACCATACAATTATGTACAAAATTGTTTCCTATAGTTAATAAAACATAAAATGGTGGAGGCTTAACATCCCTACCTTGGGTTTGACTTCTTTTCTAGTTGTCACCTTGAGTATCAGCTCCTTGATTTGTAAATATAGCCTTTGAAGGCTCATCAACAACTTGGCTTAAAACATCTATTGCCAAAGCTTTCCTCAACAAGTCAGCTTGTCCTAGAATAGATAAGGAATCCCACATAGACATAGTGATGCTTATTCTTCTCATGTTTTCCACAATGTTAAATGACACAGTAGCATGTACCCTTGTTTGGACCTTGGAAGAAGCTGGATGTATTGGTTGTTGTGAATGTTCTTGAGTGACAATAGGGATATTTCTTTGTTGTTGTTTACTTGCTTGAACTAAGGATGGCTCTTTATTATGTATAGCTTTACTTATCTCTGCATCACTTTCTAAGGCTCTCTTCTTTGTTATAGTGTAGACACAACTTGTGATATTATCCCCATCAACACCATAGTGTTCCTCCATTTTCTAGTTCATGAATGTAGTGTCCATAGGAGGAAACCCTGGTTGCCTCTCAACATTAGCATCGGATGTGGGTTGTGAACTAGAAGCACTTTGAACCATTAAGGCTTGATTCATCATTCCATTGGAGCATGTAGCCTAATTATGTTGTTGATTGCAAGGGTAACACCACTTGTATTTTCTTACTAAGTTATTTTGAGCGGGGACCATAACTCTATTAGTATTTGGAGGAGGGGTAGTTTTTAGAGGGCTTGGATTATAGGTCCTAAAAGGTCTTTGATTATAGTTTTTCCTATTAGGTTGGTATTGACTCTGAAACTACTACTCAGTAGGTTGGTTTGAAGTTTGATTGTGAGGCTGGGATGATTGTTTAGCTTGGTATCCTACTTTATTTATATTTGCCACCTCATTTGTAAGGCTTTGCATGAGACTTTCCATTCTCTTCTAGCTATCTCTTAGCTCCTATAGTTTTGATGAAGGACCTATAGTTACTACTTCCTAGCATGGAGTGGTTCTTATCAAATTTAGAGGTGGTACAACTAAGGGGGCATTGGGCTAGATATCTAGATATATAAGTATTGGAGGCCTAGGAGCAATTTTACCTACTTGAATAAGACTATTCTAATTTATTATGGCTATCTCATAACCTTGTGGTAGTGAAGAACCTCCCATAGATTGTATCATGATAGAAATATCACTATTCAAGCTTCTTAAGTAATATAAAAAAGCATGTTCTTTTGAAGATCTTACCTGAACTAGTATTCTACTCCATGTTCTTTGAAATCTATAATTAAAATCCATCATCTACTCATGAGGATCCCTCTTGATGGTTGTGAGTTTCTCAACTAGAGATAGAAATTTTGACTTGTCTTCAAAGTGTTTTGTTAGGACATCTCCCGATGCATCCCATGAAGTGATTGAGCCCACAGCAAGGCTTCAAAACCATTGTAGAGCTTTTCCTTTGAATAAAGCTAGAAGCAACTTCATACCAATGTCCTCCTCTATAACATGATGCATGTTATGTAGTGTAGCAATGTCTCTAATATGCTCAAATGTTCTTGTCTAGCCTTCCCTAGTGAAGTCTAGTAAATATTTTAGGGCAGCTAGGGTAATATCATGATGTTGAGAAAAGAATACCGAGCTCCCTTGGTTGAAAGGAACAAAAGTGAACTATCTTTCTATTGGTACTTGAAAGATTCTTCTTCTTGGGATAGTGACTTACCTTACAATAACAACAAGACTTGATGGTAGGTGGTAGATTAGGCACTTCTTGTTTAAGTGAGTGGCTATTCTACCTTTCCTCCTAGGTAGGAATAATTCTCTATTCAAAACCTGTAGAGCTACTTCTTGTCTGCACTTTTCTCATAAATCATATGCAATTATCTCTTCCCATAGGTAGAGTCACCAGATGTGTATATTATATGCCTCTACACAAGTTGATTTACTATTGTACGCACCAACAATAGCAAGAAAAATATGAAGAAGAGATTTGAAATTCTTTTCTTGGTCCCACCGGGTGTGCCAAAATTGTTATCTCTAAAAGTTGTGCCTATGACTAGATTCTACTTAGTCAACTTCAAGTAACATGGAAACACTCCTAGGCAGTGGAAAATATCTAAGTTAGGAGTGAATCTTCAGACTATAGGTCGACTCCTCTAGATATCTCACTAATATTACTTCTTCAAACAGGAAAAGAAACTTGAGGGGAAAAAGGGATAGAAGGATTTCTTGGGAAGTAAATACTAAAAAAGTAAAGAGGAAATACACCAAATGGTAGGATGAAGATCTTTCTGGTTTGACTTGATGAATGCTTTTGAGCAGCTAACAAGAACTCAATATTCCAAAGAATCATTCACATATAAATATTTCACAAGAAAGATGCAATTCAAATAAGATATTAAAGGGAATGTTGGCATTCACAATGTCACAACTTGAATGGAAATAGAGTATCTCAACTTGTAACCTATGTGAATAATCAAATCCCACTTATAATTAAAGATGAGATGGAATTCAAGAATTCAAAAGAGGAAAATCTCAAGAAATTCTATCAAATCAGAAACCTAAGCCACAAGCAGACATAATAAGGGTTCTAAGACTATTCTTTCATTTAGATATCAAAGGTCATTGAAAAACATTCATCCAAATTGATTGTAAAAATAAAGTGATGTACCGAGAAAAGCATGAAGGATTCCTAAGAGATCTAGACAATGCTATCTTGCATAAGACTTCAAAAATGCCAGCCCTTTCTCCACATCTTAGGAATCCTTAAATACACCATGATTGCAAAAATATTCAAAAGGGAGGGGCACATGTCATAAAATCAATGGAAGAGTACATATATATCAGAGAATTACATTCACCATTAGGTTTTACATCTCTCATTATTGGCAACACTAGGACAATAATAATGAAAAAGCTAGGTGCTACATGTTGTAGGAGTACCTTAACTGCCATTTGATTCTTGTGGTATTCGAAGATCAAATCGACAACCACCCCACTAGTACAACATTAAACGTCATAATTTTTTTTAAAAAAAGATCATATTTCTTGGTGATCATCCCACAAAAGTGATCTAATCCAATCTCCATCATCCCCATACTCGAATGCAAATAAGATATTCACTAAAATTACATTTTTCAAATCA
This sequence comes from Cupressus sempervirens, assembly GCA_028749045.1. NCBI lineage: Eukaryota > Viridiplantae > Streptophyta > Pinopsida > Cupressales > Cupressaceae > Cupressus > Cupressus sempervirens. The sequence goes on along the minus strand of CM053791.1, from coordinate 733,793,012 downwards.
CCAACTCATCCCCTTGATTGATGCCAACCTGCACTGCTTCATTATGGATTGATACTATGCCACCTTGGGCCAAAATTTAACTGACTACCAAGACATATCCATGTGTTACAATATGACAGACTGGGTGCACCACCTTTGGTCAATTTAGCAAGGTCATACACGTAATTGAAAATTCAACCCTAAATTTGACTCCCAATCTCTTGATATTACAACCTTATGACATACTAAGAGGAAGACCCCTCATAACATCTTTCCCTGAAAGCCCTAGCCTCACAATCCTATGATTGTTGGAAAACCTCTTTTATATCATAGCATTACAAGTCCATGAGAATAGCTCTATGACCATATGATAAACCATATATTGTAGTTATTGGTATTAAGTTATATTTGTCATTAGTGACAACAATTATTCAATTATGTATGGTTACCAAGTTCATCACTCAATCTCCAGTGTTTACCATGCATTTAGTGGTTGCCAAGTAAGTTCAACAGTTCAGTAGTTCATACCAAGCATTTTAGAAGCTACCAAGTGAAAATAGATAGTGTACAATCCAACAATTATCACCGAGTAGATAGTGGTCACCAAGCTTCGCAGTACTTACTGAGTCATTAGTTACTGTGATGTGAAGCTAGTGTCAACCGAGTGATGGATGAGCAGTCTTTACCGAGTTCAAGCAAGGTAAACACAGAAATCAATTTCCACTGAGTTACACTATATCTGTTGAGTCTCCAATGTTCATCAAGTTCGAAGCTACATTGAGTGATTAGCATGGACTGATCTTCCACTTCTACCAAATGCATGATGATGTTGAGTAATGCAGTGGATGCCAAGTATCAGAAGGTCACCAAGTCAGCTATTCAGAACCTAAGTTTCTAGATTTGGGCTAACTCAATAATGCTTGTGTTAACTTGTGTTTTGGCCAACCTTGTAAATATGAGATTTAGAATGGTATATATGTAATTCATTATACCATATCCAATAGATGGATGTAAGTAGTATGAAGCAATTTTTTGAGAAGATTGAATGCAAATCACCAAAAGAGCAAAGTATTCAACAAGTTCTATAAGGAATAGTAAAGTTATATCTATCACAAGAGGTGATCTGTACTTCAAAGATCTAATCAATAATCAAGTTGTAAGTTAGATCTATTGTTTCATCCTAATAGGTGAATTAGTTTCTAAATCCTTTAATAGGGTAGACTTAATAGTCTTTCTTTAACATCTCTTAACAAAGTGCTTACTTCATTGTATGTTTTTAAATCCTCTAACAAGGTGGACCTAGCAGTTCTATTTGCTCCTAACAAGGAAAATCACTAGGAGTGGTCCATGTAAGCCTTAATAGGCCAACTTTATGTTGCAGTAGTGAAGTTTTGTAGGTATCATCCTCACCGCAGTTTTACTTTCTATTTGGAAGGTTTTTGGGTCACCAAATTATGTGTTCATGTGTTATTATCTTTCAATTTCTTATGCATGTAGTAAAGTAGATCAATTCATGGTGAATGATTTATATTGCTAAGTGTTGAATTTATGAAAAGTTTTTGAAGTTGTTGATTCTCCCCTCCCCTCTCACTAACTTGGCAAGTCTTGATTATTTCCAACAGTTGGTATGAGAGCATTGTGGTTTTCAAGATAAAGTTTGATAGCTTGAGCAAAGATCAAAGAACAATGGAGATAGTCAGGCTTGACAAAGCTATTGATAATGAAAAGCTAGATTTGGAGATGGTCATAGCTCAACTAATGGAAGCAAAAGAGCATCTTTCCCAATCCCTAAAAAGATGGAAGGAACTTGCAAAACAAATGAATGATCACTAGTATGTTGAAGAAAAGATTAAAGACTTTTTCCCCTCAAGCAATTCAAATGAAGCAAATGAGGCAATCAAAGAACTACTAGAAAAGAATGGCTCTCTGCAAGAAGAGGTAAGAAAATTGAAAAGAGAACAAGAAATTTAGTCAATAAGAATGTGTGAAATCTTGGAACAAAGGAATAAGGCAAGTGAAGACTTGGAGGCAAGGAATAATACAACTCAAAATCAATCCCTTCAGTAAGAAAGTCTTATCAATCAGATCTCCAATGCAAATGAGGAAATCATAAGTCTGAGATATGAAAATGAAAGGTTAAGAAACGACTTAATCACTAAAAGAAAAATCAATGAAAGATTGAAAGCTGATCTAAATTCTAAAAAGAAACTCAATGAAAGAATAATGAAATCCCAAGAAGACATGGATCAATTGAATTAGCAAAGTGAGCAGAATCTTTATAAGAAAAAGGGCAAAGCAAGACTTTGATACAAAGAAGAAGGTGAATCTTCCAAAAAAGGTGCTCAAAGGAATCAAGGACCTACTTGCAATCACTGTGGTAAGATATGCCATACATCAAACAAATGTTGGATCAATGGAAAGGTAAAATTTAATGGAAAATGCTACAATTGCAATCAATATGGTCATAAAGCTAATGAATGCAAGAAGAAACCAAAGTTTGAAGGTAAATGTCACAAATGCAAGAAGCAAGGTCATAAGGCATCCGAATGTAGATCTAAACCATTCAATCTAGCTGAAAAATTTGTAAAGGCATTATTTGGTTGGGACTACAATACTTGGTGTAGATGTCATTATTGTGGAGAATATGGACACATTGACATAAATTGTGCAAGGCATCACTTGAGAAAGAAGGATACTACAAGAAGATGTTATACATACACTGAACTTGGTCATATAGCTAAGAATTGCATGAATATAGGTAGAGTTGAAGATGAAAAGAAAGCTAAAGCTGATAACATCAGGAAGTAGATGAGACAGTAGTGGATTCTCAAATCTATCGAGCAAGCCAGTTCAAATGATGGTCATGTCACTCAAGAAGTGGGTGACTCCACCATTTCCAATTAGATTCTTAAAGGTGGAACTAGAACTATATCTTCAAGCCATATCTTAAGTAGTTCCAATGAATGAAAAAAAAAATCCAAATTTGTATTGCAGATATAGAGGGATTATAGAAGTTCAACATCAGTTTTCACCAAATGAGGCTAGATCATATTGAGTGAGGTCAGGAGTAACAAGTTTTCTTTGGTCACTGAGTTACAAGGTTCTATCGAGTTATCTAGACAGATAGTGGATGATAGCTTGTCAGACACTGTGTCATTATGGTTCTCTTCATATCAAGCATTATTAGAAAATTTTCATCAAAAAGGGTAGAATTCAACTTCATTTTTTACCATGACTTTAGTATACCCAGAGAAGAGCAATTTTTAGTGCATCCAAGCAATCTTGAGTGAATTTGCAGCAAATTTTTTCAAAGAATTTTCTCATTTACTGAGCAACCATGGCATTTGGAAGTAGCAACAATAGCAAGGCAAAAAGAGGTTCTAAGATGTTGGTGAAAGGCATGGAATGGAAAACACCAAATTTTAAGTTGGTACCAGTAGTTGTAGAGTCACTCGACCCAAATGGAGCTCAATCACAAATTGCTCCAAAGGTACTCCTTATTAATGATATTCACACTCATTTTAAGTGTACTATGTAAGAAATTGGAACCCTAGAGATGGACAATGCCCTAGGATATATGTGTGTTGATGGATCTTTGAAACCTAAGCATAAGCATCTAGAGGTCAAAGGATTAACCCATATCCTACATTTGCCAAGGAATTTCCAAGTGAGGCAGATTATGTATATTTTGAGTCCTGTGCATAATGGTTAGTTATGGTTAAAGTAGCCTATGTTGATCATGAAGAAAATGATTCATAAGATCACGAGTCTCCCTATGCTCAACAAGATTAAAACAACCAAAACCCTAGGTCAGGATGAGCTACAAAAGAAAACCCTAGCTGAATGGGATGACAAAGGACTGAAGATCAATAATGTATCTGATGTGGAACTTAGGTTTGGTATTCACATCATTGCACATAAGATATATAGCTCTAGTTGATTGAATAGTGTGCCATGTGAGATCATGGATCTAGCATACAAGGTTGTGAAGAAGAATCTAGAATTTGATCTATCAGATTTATTGTTGAAACAGTTAAACAAGAACATGGACAACATCAAGATATCAACCCCTGTAAATTTGGTCCTTTGCTAACTTGTCTTTTCTTATATAATCAAAATTTTTTCCCATCCAAAGATTTAGTTGTATGGAGGAAAGATACTCCCATTTTGTATTAGATTAATGAATTCATTACATAAATGGGTGAAAATTTTGAGAGTATCATGGATAATTATATTGAAGTTTTCAAGGAGAAGATGAACAACAGGTTCTGGATTCCTCCTAAACTAGTTGAAGATTATAAAGATGATGTATGCTTCATGGTTTTTTGTGATAAATTTTATATCTAGGCAGTCAAGCCTAGAGTTGCATGGGTGAAAACTCTTCCATATGAGGTTAACATTGATGAGAAAAAAGACATTATTGAAGCCCTAGTCAACAAGCCAGTAGATCCAAAGCTACCTGTCTTTGGAACCTATGAAGAAGCAAAAACCAAAATAGAGCTTGAGATCAAGTTACCTCAGGTGGTAAAAAAAGGTAAGAGGAAGATAGCAAAGCTGAAAATTGTAGGTTCCCCTCTTATGCGTACTGAGGGAAAATGAGAGGATGAAGAAGAATTAGAGGATGAAGAACAGGAATCAGAAAAGGAGGAAGAGCATGTAAGAAAGAAAGACAAGGTGATTATAACCAAGCCACCCAAGGCCTCCATAGCTATGTTTACCAGGAGATCTAGGAAGAAAGGAGGCAGTGAAGTTGTGCTTATTAAGCCCCCTCTCACCTTCCAAGAGAGAAGATGCAGATTGAGGAGCTAATGCTATCAAAGATGGGAAAATGGAAATATTCCCTAGATCAAATTGCCCCACACATTTCCAATGAATTATTAGAAAGGTTGAAACCAAGATTGGGATCTGCTACTCAAATTGTCAAGGACATATTTGAGCAATCTTTGAGAGAGTTGCTACCAAATTTTACTAATGCAAAAGTTAAGGAAGCAATGAAGAAAAATGAAGAGAAAATGATGATGAGATTTCATACTTGTTTGATTTTGGTCAAAGATATTGAGCATGTAGTTAAAGATGCTATAGATATATGGAAAAAAATTTATCATTTGCATAAGCCAAGTGAAGACCCAATTGAGATCAAAGATGATGATGATGATAGTGACAATGAAGAAGATAGTACACCTTGTGTCACTTTTGATGTTGAGGATTATCAGGCATTAAAGGATGATTAAGAAGAGAAAGAGGAAGAAGCTATTGAGGAAGATAAGGAAGGAGATGAAGAAAATGATCCAGTAAATATAGCTACACAAGTTATAGCCTCCCTTCTTCATTCTCCACCAAAGACTGCTACATCATCTAGCATGGAAACAACTTCAACAAGTGTGATTGTAACATTAGCAAATATATCATCTGCTCAATCACCATTTGCTACCTCACAACTTTAGGTATCATCAATGGAAGTGTTAGCCACTTCATCTACTAAGCTGTAACCCTCTTCTTCAGCCACTAAGTTAGGAACTTCATCAATAGCATGTGTAGTAAGTTCAACATCCTATTCTATGGTTTTGACTACTACAGCTTTGCTTGCACCAATTTTTGTTCCAGTAAGTTCTTCTATTGCAAGTTCTTCAATAAAAACTCCACCTATTATTACTTCAATTTTGGATAGCACAACAATTTTGGATTCTTTTAGCACTCGTGTAATTATTTCTTCAATTGGTCTTATTCAGGTCTTTATAGCTAGTCCAACTATCTCTACAATTTTCTCTATTCCTAAGTCCAAAGCAGTAATATTAGAAGAGGAACCTGAGCCACCACTTAAACTTCTGACTATTGGGAAAGAAATTGAAATCCCAAAGATAGATCTCAATACTACTATAGTTGAAGAAATGAGATTGGTTAGCCAACTTTTGGAACAGAAGGCAAGGCAAAAGCAGTTAAGAGATGAAAGGGATAGGGAATTTAGAATAATTGAAAGTGCAAATAATATACTAATAGAGGCCATAGGTGTTGATGTGGATTCATCTCAACACATTTTGTTACAGTTAGAGGATGTAGTGCACATGCTTAATGAAGATTCTACCACATAGGAAAAGTTAATTGAAAGGGCAAAGAAAAAGTTTGATAATAAAGTGCTTGAGCACATTGCTATAAATTAGGTAGAACTATCCTCCATTTTGGCTAACATTGAAAATTCTTTTACAAATGTAACATCACTTTTTGCTAAGCTATGTGATGTTACCAGGTTCACTAAGGAGGTAAAAGAGAAATTGAATAAGATTGATGAAGATATGAAAGCTAGTGCTCAAAGGTTGTAGCTTGACCCCAGCTCAAGCTCAACACATCACATTAAGATGAGATTTCTATTAGATATGTATGTTGAACTATTAAGAGATGAAGCAAAGATTAGATCCACATTGATAGACATCCAAAACATGATCCTTCCAATCATGGACACAATGCAAAAGCATATTGCATATTCAAAGTTGTTGGTCTAAGATAACAATCTTTCAATTGCAGAACATATGATATAGCTCTCAACAGAAGTTCAAGCAGCTCTTACAAAATTTTGCAAGAGAACTGGGATAAGATATTAGCTCTTATTCTCAAGGTACATTCCAATTTTCTCTCACATTTTGGTGTCTCTGTATAAATATATTGTATAACTCTTTGGCATTATTATCAAAAAGGGGGAGTAAGAGATATTTTGTGGAGAGACAAAGGGGGATAGAATAGATTGATATATGTACAGAATAAAAGGGAGAGAGACTATGTATATATTATGTCTTATGTATGGGGGAGATATATGCAAATATATATATAATAGCATTACAAAGATAAGTTTTGAAAAATCAAAAATTAGTATGTCAGTGTACATAAGTCTTGGCTTATAAGTGTTTTTGTCACTAATGCCAAATGGGGAGATTGTTGGAATTAAGTTATATTTTTCATTAGTGACAACACTTATTCAATTTAGTATGGTTACCAAGTTCATCACTCAGTGTCCAATGTTTACTATGCATTTAGTGGTTGCCAAGTAAGTTCAACAGTTTAGTAGTTCATACCAAGCATTTTAGAAGCTACCTAGTGAAAACAGATAGTGTGTAGTCTAGCAGTTATCAGAGAGCAAATAATGGTCACTGAGCTTCGCAATACTTATCGAGTCATCAATTACTATTATGTGAAGCCAATGTCAATTGAGTGATGCATGAGAAATGTTTACCAAGTTCAAGCAAGGGAAACATAGAAATCAATTTCCACTAAGTTACACTATATCTATCGAGTCTCCAATGTTCATCGAGTTCGAAGCTACACTGAGTGATTAGTATGGACCGAGCTTCTACTTCTACTAAATACATGATGATGCTAAGTAATGTAGTGGATGCCAGGTATCAGAAGGTCACCAAGTCAGCTATTCAGAACCTAAGTTTCTACATTTGTACCAACTTAGTAATGTTTGTGTTAACTTGTGTTTTGGCCAACCTTGTAAATATAAGAATTAGAAAGGTATATATGTAATGCATTATATCATACCCAATAGATAGATGTAAGTAGTATGAAGCAATGTTTTGAGAAGAGTGAATGTGAATCAGTAGCAAAGTAGAGTATTCAGCAAGGTCTATAAGGAGTAGTAAAGTTATATCTATCACAAGAGGTGATCTATACTTTAAGGATCTAATTAGCAATCAAGTTGTAAGTCAGATCTACTATTTTATCCTAATAGGTGAATCAGTATCTAAATCCTTTAACAGGGTAGACTTAACATTTTTCCTTTAAAATCTCTTAATAGAGTGCATACTTCATTGTATGTTTGTAAATCCTCTAACAAGGTGGACCTAGTAGTCTTATTTGCTCCTAACAGGGTAGATCAACAGAAGTGGTCAATGTAAGCCTTAATAGGCCAACTTTATGTTGCAATAGTGAAGTTTTGTGGGTATCATCCCCACCCCAGTTTTACTTTCTATTTGGAAGGTTTCTGAGTCACCAAATTATGTGTTCATGTGTCATTATCTTTGAATTTCTTATGCATGTAGTAAAGTAGATCAATTAATGGTGAATGATTTATATTGTTAAGTGCTAAATTTATGAAAAAAAATTGAAGTTATTGATTCACCCCTCCCCTCTCAGTAACTTGCAAGTCTTGATTATTTCCAACAGTAGTATCAGGACATGCTTTTCTGCCCTTTACGACCTTATGACCATGCTTGTCATGTCATTAGGCCTCTTCTGTTCTAGCTTTGTGATCCTATGACAAATCGTGTATCAAAACATTGGAACCTAGACACACATCACCTCCTCGCTTTGTCACCATGGATAAAAAATGCACAACTCCACATAATGACAAGAGACATCAATCAGATCAACTAAAATCAATGGACATTAAAGGTTGAATTTTGCTTGCATTGTCGACTCCTCTGGCCAATGGGAATGTGTCCATATGTCAGCCTATTCTAACATCACTTTCATCATATTGTGGCCCACCATCTAAAGTTGACCCCACATATCCACGTTGCATGTGCTCGCTATGTCTCTTTGGATAAAGACCTTGCAACTTTCTACAATGACATAGCAAGGACCATCGATCCTAGGGAAATTGATGGTTGGGGAGATGTACAATACATTCTGCCAAAATTGAGGAAAGAGGGTCCACCATGCTACGTGTATATTTTTTGCCTTATCGGCATAGATAAAGAACTTACAATTTTCATTGGTGACACAATGACAACCTTTGATCCACTAAAGATCAAATACCTTCATGATTCTTCTAATTTTGTGACAAAATGGGACCCATAGAATACAAAAATTATAATGAAATTTGTGTAACCATATGGCATGTGAATTTGGAAGATTAAAACCTAGGGATATAATGATAAAGCATGGTTAACCCTTTGTGTATCCCTCATTGCATGGGTACTAATGAGTTAGAAAAATTATTCTCACCACCCCAAGAAATATGGTTGGTCAACCTACCCATTTTTTCATGGTTAGTAACAACTCTCTCTACCAAAACCACTTGCTAGAAGACCTCCAAGATATGTCATCTCAAGGAATGAAAGAAACTGATTGCAAAATAATGTACAAAATAGTCATTGAACTAGCTTATGGAAATCCTTGAATAATTACACTCTATAGGTATAAAGAAAAATTCTACAATTATTTCTACCATACTGAATGGGAGGCTTCAAATGTGCCCCAAATATTCATTGAAAATGCTTTAGAAACTTTAAACCAAATGTGAAATCAACCCATGTAAAACCTTCAATAGCCTATGTAGAACTCCTTGCTTGCATTCTTGAGTGAGAATTCTATAATGGAGATAGACATAAATAAGGCAGGTTGAAATGAAGGAAAGTGTTATGCACAAGATCAAGGGTGATAAACTGGCCTATTTAAAGGACTTTGATAGTGGAGCAAATGGACCAAAAAGAATATACAAACTAAACATAATACAAGGCTTGACTCATTCATACATGGCATAGCAACTTGAATATGAGTACATGTTCAAAGTGACAACCACACATCCATATGGTTCATTGAACATCATTACCACTTAATGTAAAGTAAACAACCAATACTTAAATCAGAGAATTAACATTGAAGAACCAAGCAGAATCGCAAGTGGTAGTTGACAAATAAAATAACAAGTATAAACCTTGGAAACTATGATCTGCATAAAGTGATTTGAGCCCTAAATCATGGTTGGGTCAAACCTTATTAATAGGGGAGTGGCGAGGTTTCATTATTGAAACAAGATGGGGTCAAAGCCTAAATCTAAGATCGTTGATGGTTGAGGAGTATCAAAATATTAGATGGATCTCTCATCTATGATATGGGATATGATTACCAGTATGTATTGGAGACTTTAATATCTTTGGGAGAATCAAAACATTTAACATACTATATCATTATAAAAGATATGAAAGGGGCTTTGCAAGGCGTTCTTTAAAGGAAACATACAAGCACCAACTTATAAGGCATGGAATATGTCTTTAAATATGATTTAAAATATTTACCAATGAATATAGATATTTCAAATTGATCAATTATTATAAATAGGAAATAATGTAGGTGTTCCTCGTTGATAATTTAATGATTAATTTGATAAATATCTATAAAGATTAGAACTCTCATAATCTTATTTAGGAGAATATATTTTTTAATTAGATATGTATCTATCTTATATTGGATTAATGTAAAATTATTCTTGAGTACTCTCTCTCTCTCTCTTATTTTATTTTATTTTATTATAAGAGCTACGTGTCTTGATCTTTTCCTTTGAGAATGTTATTACACGAAGAGGGAGATTGAGATAAAGAGGGAGTCTAACATTTTAGGTGACCTTGAAAGAGAGGGAACAAATAGAGGATATGATTCAACCTTTGGTGATTCAGAGGGAGTAAACTATGTTGAGAGGGATTCTCTAGTGATCATTAAGTCATAGTAGTTAAGAGCATAGTGATTCATGAATATACATTGTGACTATGTGATTTTAATGGGCCTACCCCTTGACAACTTCCAAATGATGTCTCTTGTATCTATTGTTTTAATTGAAATGTGACGATCTTACAATAACTTAATTTTCTATTGTGATGGATATCTTATGATATCTATGTAGATCATAATAGATTATACTTTTGCATGTTGGATATTAATATGGTAAGAATTGTGAGAATGCTTGTGCACATACCTTATAAACATGCTTTGTGTATATGGTGAATGTTATGAAAATTGATGTTCTAGAGACCATTACATAGAGTACATAGTGACTATCATACGACTTGATATCTCAAGGCCATTACTCATAGTACTTGATGAATATATTGCATCTCATTCTAGAGACCATTACAAAGAGTACGTAGTGAATATCATATGACTTGATGTCTCAAGGCCATTACTCATAGTACTTAATGAATATATTGCATCTCATTCTAGAGACCATTACTCAAATATTATTTTTTGAATATCATATATTTGTTATTCTAGAGACCAATACTCATATGATTTCAAAATGGTGAATATCATGTGTTGATATTTTGCAGACCATTACTCATAATATTTGGTGAATATTATATGTTAATATTCTAGGCCAATAGTCATGATATCAAATGTGATATCAAAATGTTAAATATGTTCTAATCAAAGATATTCTTATATTACATTGAGGTAATATATGGTCATATGTTTATCCTCCCTAGCTAAGAGGGAGTGTTGATGTATGGTAGCTTTTGTCTTATATATATATATATATATATATATATATATATATATATATATATATATATATATATATATATGAGATGTAATAATATATTTATTTATTATGAGATATAAAATTATATATATAAAGTATTATTATATGAGAATTAATTTAATAATATATCTTGGAAATCTTATTTTTATATATATATATAAACTATAATTAAATTTATTATTATATTAATAACTATTAATCGAATAGACATGTCTTATGAAGGGATATGTCTCTTCTTGACCTATTCACTTTATAAATAAGAGATAACTCACATTTGGAAAATATATACTAAAGATGTAATACAATTACATTTGAAGCAATCTAAGAAAAACATCACTTCTTATAGCATTAATCATAGACTTTTCTTTCAAATATCTCAATATCCTTTTTATAGTTATCAAGTGGTTCTCCTTAGGATTAGTAGAGAATCTTGCAACAATTCCAATAGTTAATGCAATGTCAAGTCTTCTATGAACAACATATTGCAATTTTCCAATCATTGGCCCATACAAAGTATAATTTACTCCAACAAAGTCATCATTGTTTGAAAATTTATATCCAATAGTCAAAGGTGTTCCAACTAGTCTTGAATCCTCCATTCTAAAGGTCTTCAATATCTCTTTGATATGTTTGATTGTGTAATGTATATACCTCCTTTCATTTCATAGACTTGCAAACCAACAAAGAATTTTATCTTTCCAAACATTGACATCTCAAATTCTTCTTCATCTCATTAGCGAATTTTTTGCACATAAAACTCTTCTCCTCCAAATATGATATCATCAACAATTATTTTAGCTAACAATATATTTCCTCATATTCACTTTTCAAATAAAAGATTTATATTATCACTAGTTCTTGAAACACCAATTCTCACCAAATATGCATATAATCTTTTTATACCATGCTCTAGGGGCTTGTTTCAAACCATACAATACTTTATACAACTTACATACCATGTTCTTCTTTCTAGGTTCAACAAATCTTTTAGGTTGTTCAATCTAGACTTCTTCTTCCAAGATTTCATTCAAAAATGCATATTTGACATCCATTTGATATACCTTGAATCCTTTGTAGGTAGAATATGCAAGTAATGTTCTTATTCCTTCAAACCTTGCCAATGAAGAAAATGTCTCTCCATAGTCAATTCCTTCCTCTTGTGCATATCCCTTGCAAACCAATGTTTCTTTATTCCTTGTGACTTCACTTTTCTCATTCAACTTGTTTTTGAATACCCACTTGGTCCCAATCACACTCTTATCCTTCTACCTTGGTACCAATGTCCATGTTTCTTTATTCTCTATTTGATCAATCTCCTCATTCATTTCTCTAATCTAACCTTTATTCTCAATGCATATTTAATTACTATTGGCACAAACTCACATAGTAGACATGTATCATTATTCAACTTGTTTCTTGTCATGACTCCTGAATCTTTGTATCTAATGATTTGATCCGGTCTGTGGTGTCTTCTCACATATTTTGACAAAAACATGTTCAGATCTTCTTTCACCATGTTATGGTTCACCTGGTCCAACTTGCTCATATTCTCTAGGTATTTCCTGTTGTAACTTGGCTTCTTTTGTTTTTTTTTGCCTCCTCAATCTATGACTCAACATTTATAGCCTAATGCTCTATAGGTTTTTGATGCTCATTAGAGCTTCTATGTTGTAACTCGATAGTGTGTGTCTATTGATGCTCGATGGACTCTTTCTCTTGCTCAAATAAATATTTGGTTCTCCTTCATAGATGTATACTTTATACAAACTCATCAATTCTAACATTTACACTTTCTACAATTTTATTGGTGTTATTATTCAAACACTTCTATGCCTTTCTTTTAATGGAATATCCTAAGAATATACCTTCATCACTTTTTGCATCAAGTTTTACATTCCTTGAATCTTTCAATATAAAAAACTTGCTTCCAAATAATTTGAAATATTTGACTTTAGGTGCATAGTCATACCATAGTTCAAAAGGGGTTTTGCTTGTACTTTTCTTGAGTTAAACTCAATTAAGTGTATAAAAAACAATACTTACATCTTCTCTCCAATACTTTTGTGAAACATTATTTTCCATAATTGGTGTTCTTGCATAGTCCATGATTAATTTGTTTTTTCTTTCAACTATCTTATTTTGTGGTGGAGTCCTTGGTGCAGACATTTGCCTTTTAATTCCTTTTTCATTGCAGAGTGTATTGAACTCATCTGATATGAATTCACCTCCTCTATCCGATCTCAAGAATTTCATACTTTTACCTGGTTCCTTTTCATCTCTACCCAAATACTACTTAAACACTTGAAAAGCATCAAATTTTTTTTTGAGAAACATCATAGTTTTCATTCTAGAGAGATCATCAACAAATAAGATAAATGACTTGTGACCATAATAACTTTGCATTCCAATAGGACCATATAAATCAGTATAAACTAACTCCAAAATATCATCAAAAGAATAGGTCTTTCTCTTGATACTACACTTTGTCATTTTTCCCATTTGACATTGTCCGTGCATCACTTTATCAAGTTTTCTCAATATTGGTAATCCTCTTACTCTTTCCATCTTACTAATGTTTACCAAATTGTCAAAGTTCACATAATAAAATCTCTTATGCTATAACCAAACATCTTCAAATTGTACAAATAAATGGGTATTTTTAGATAGATCTAGATAGAACAAGTTACCTCTTGTTTTCTCTCCATTTCCAGTTAGTTCACTAGTAGCATCATAGATCTTTGCCTTCTTATTTTGGAATTCAACTTTGTAGCCTAAACTATACAAATGTCTCATGCTCAAAAAATTATATCTCAATCCATCAACCCAATATGCATTGTCACATCTGACCTTTTCAATCAATATAATAGATCCTTTACCTTTCATATAACATGAGTTTAACTCAAAAACTACATGGTTAAATATTGATATCAATATAACAATTCGATTGGCTATGGAAATATCTTGTACTTATCAATTTATGAGCTTAAGGGGCTTTCTAATCAATGGTTCATATGGCACAACACTTGTTGAAGTTTTTGCAAATGAGGTTGCAAGAAGAGTTGGTTTAACCACAGAGGAAACTCTATAGTTAACTGCATTCAAGTTGGAGTTGTACTAGGATGGGTGACCTCCTAGGAAGTCCCAATGCTTCATATCTGTGAGTATCAGCTAGATCCAATGCATGTTAATTGTTCCATTTATTCTCATGAGAGATGTATTTGTGTGAATCACTACTCATGAAACATGGGTCAATGAGTTTGACTTAAAAACTGCACAGTTAAATCCTTATAGCAATATCGCATTGACTAACTGTGGAAACATCTCCTACTTATCAATTGATGAGCTTGAGGGGATTTCTAATGAAGTATTCATAAGGCACAACACTTGGTAAAGCTTTTTCAAATGGGGTTCCAAGTAGAGTGGGTTTAACCATGGAGAAAATTCCATAGTTAAGCACAAGCAAGCTAGAGTAGTGCTAGGATAGTGCCCTCTTGGGAAGTCCTAGTGCTTTACCTATGTGAGCATCACCTAGATCCAATTAGTGATAAGTGTTCCATGTATTCTCATGAGAGATGGATTCTTGTGAATCGCTACTCATGAAATATGGGTCAATGAGTGTGACTCAAAAACTACACAGTTAAATCTTAATAGCAATATCACAATTTGACTTGCTATGGAAATATCTCCTACTTATTAATTGATGAGCTTAAGGAGCTTCCTAATTAATGGTTCATAAGGCACAAAACTTGGTGAAGGTTTTGCAAATGGGGTTGTAAGTAGAGTGGGTTTAATCATTGGGGGAACACTATAGTTAAGCGCACTTAAGCTAGAGTAGTATTGGGATGGGTGACCTCCTAGGAAGTCTCGGTGCTTCACCTCTGTGAGAATAACCTAAATCTAAAGGTTTTACAAATGAGGTTTCAAGAAAAGTGGGTTTGACAATGGAGAAAACTCCTGAGTCAAGCGCGATCAATCTAGAGTAGCACTAGGATGGGTGACCTCTTGGGAAGTTTCAATGCTTCACCTCTATGAGCATCACCTAGATCCAATGAGTGATAAGTGTTCCATTTATTCTTATGAGAGATGGATTCATTTGAATCACTACTCATGAAACACGAGTCAATAAGTTTGAATAAAAAACTACACACTTAAAATCATAATAGTAATATCACAATTTGACTAGTTGTGGAAATCTCTCCTATTTATGAATTGATGAGATTAAGGGGCTTTATAATGAATGTTTCATAAGGCATAATACTTTTTGAAGGTTTTGGAAATGGGGTTACAAGAAAAGTGGGTTTAACCATGGAGGAAACTTCATAGTTAAGTGTGCTTAAGATGGAGTAATATTGGGATGGGTGACCTCCTGGGAAGTCCTAGTTCTTCACCTCTATGAGAATCACCTAGTTCCAATGAGTTCTAAGTGTTCCATTTATTCTCATGAGAGATGGATTCATGTGAATCACTACTCATGAAAAATAGATCAATGAGTTTGTCTAAAAAAATACGCAGTTAAATCCTAATAGTAATATCACAATTTGACTAGTTGTGGAAATATCTCCTACTTATCAATTGATGAGCTTAAGGGGCTTTCTAATGAATGGTTCATAAGGCACAACACTTGGTGGAGGTTTCACAAATGAGGTTGCAAGCAGAGTGGGTTTAACCATGGAGGAAACTTTGTAGTAAACCATGCTCAAGATGTAGTAGTATTAGGATGGGTGACCTCCCCAAAGGTCTCAGTACTTCACCTCTATAAGAATCACCTAGATCTAATGAGTGCTAAGTGTTCTATTTATTCTCATGAGAGATGGATTTGTTTGAATCTCTACTCATGAAACATAAGTCAATGAGTTGACTCAAAAACTACACAGTGAAATCCTAATAGTAATATCACAATTTGATCTGTTGTGGAAACATCTCCTACTTAAAATGGTGCATCATTTCCAAACTTAACACAACTTCCATTATAATGTTTTATTTTTTCAAACTTGCTAGTGTCACCATTCAAATGATGTGAGAAACCACTATCAACTATCCATTTATCATTTTTACTAATACGTGAATTAAGAGTAGTTTCCTCAAGCTTTTCATCTTTGTCAGATTCATCTTTCATTGCAACATAAACAACTTCTTCATCATGTTCATCAAAATCACTTTCAAAACCATCTTCTTCAATAATGTAACAAGATTTCTTACATTTTTCCTTGTATTATTTGTTAGCTCAGTTGTCTTTATTGTGTCTCCTACATCGGTATCTCTTATCTTTCCTTTCCTCCTTTTCATCTCTATCAAGACACCTTGCAAAAATATGACCAACTTTATCACATGTAAAATAGATTATAGAAAGTTTACGACTATATTTTTGTTTCCCTCTTGGTAGCCTTCTTGCCAATAGTGCTTCTAGATCCTCAATGGTCAGCATCTGATTCACTATCATTGTCCACAAGCTTACTTTTTGAATTTTTTCTTCTTTTGGATCCATCAAGGGTTAGTTGAGACTTGAAAGAACATTCAACACTAGAAGGTTTGTAATTATCAAAATTTGACAATTCAAATGCAATGTGTCTACCAACTAAATTATCCAAACTTGGATAATCACTAGGTGTACATCTTAGTTCTTGTATAATAGATACTCTAATGGCATAAATAGGAAGTAAATTTCTTAATACCTTGTTCTTAATCACTCTATTGGGAATGGCCTTGTTAGAGGTCTTCAAAACTTCCTATCAAAATGTCACTTTGAGTAAAGGATTTACAACATGACATTTAGGTCAACCTTGATTAAAGAATTTTCCTACCACAATGGTTAGAGAGTAACAACTAGGTTGATCTAATAAAATACAACTCACTTTACCTATTCAATTATCCATTCAACTTATTCTTGGTTCATTGATTGGTCTTCATCACATTCTCCATCCCTAATATACTTGGCAACACTTCAAGGAATCTCACTTTCACCAACTTCTCACTTTTTCTCTACAACTCTTGTTCTTCTACTTAACCTTCACAAATTTCCCAGCCAACCAGTAAAACATCTCATATGTCTCCTCAAATAGATAGGTCTAATCTTTTTCCAGTTAAACATAATTGTAGATCTTAGGGTTTGATTAGATTTATTGAATCTATTCATCATTCTATCTTTCTTCTTCTTTTTCTTGAAATTTCTAGAAACTTCCCATTTAATCTTTGCCTTAGATTGCTTAACAAACTTAGTTCATACACTAAATATGTTAGCTCATCAATCCTCATCTTTAAAACATTTTGACTACTCTATAAATTCAACTATGTCAGCCTTAAATCTTTATTCTCTCTCAAACCGTTAATGTGTTGACAATCAGTCATCACTATGTTCTTCAACTCAGTCATCACTAGGTAGCTTGGTCACTATTGGTCTATCTCACTCAACTTATACTAGCTTGCTTGGTCATCACTGTGCCCAGTCACAAGTTCAATTTTCCTTCATCTTTCTCAGTGATTACCATAACTCAACTAATACTACGCTGCTCACAAAAATACTTTAGTTCCTTAATACTCTTCTCAATAATGAATATCTTCTTCATTGACCTAGTAATCTATTGCTCAATCAAACTAGTGTTTTACTTCACTTCTTGACTTCTATCAATCATCTCTTCTATGCTTCAACCCATATTTCTTCTTTACTTAATACAATGATCAAACAACATATTATCTTCTCAAATACTAACTAATCAAGTGCCCTTTGTAGTTCCATAATATATACTCCTCTTTACTCAACCACTTTACTATTTCATCTTGTTATCTCTCTTTTCAAATCCTCTTCATCAATCAAATAATATGGCACTCTACATTTTAAGATTTGACATCAATGACAACATAACAATAGTTCCAGTTATAGTTCCAACACTTGTTTGGCTGCCAAAAAACAAAAAAATACACAAGTTAGTTGTCTAAAATCCCCCAAAAAAATGTCTAGAAGAAAACTGAATGAAAATAAATTTGAATATTCAAAAATAACAATTATTATTTAGAAAAAATAGGTTTTTTGCATTATTTTTGATAAGAAAAATAGGTTTTATAGGGATTTTGAAACCCAAAAGTTAAAACAAAAACCAAGGCTGATAATAAGCATGAAATCCCAACCAAACACAAAGGCCAATGAAAAGGCCAATTCAACTTACATCCAGAAAGCTAGCACAAGAAAAAACCACCTTGACAAAGAAAGCAGTAAACTAATAGAAAAATACAGGAATAAATAAAACATGATTACTCTTATATATTTCGCTCAAGCTCCTACATTGTCTAAGTTGCTTCATAGACTTTGTGAGTCTCCTCAACAATCTACTCCTAACACTTCTGGGCTTTCTAATCCAGGCTACTAAAAGTAATTTCTATCACCACATCCTCTTCCACCCTAGCTCTTTCCTTGTCCTTGTCCTCACCCTTGTCCAGTAGGCCTCTAGCTTTTACCATTCTAGTAAGGGACAAAATGTTATCATTGACAAAATTGATGATGGAGATCATCTAATTCACTAGATTGTGATTATAGTTTTCCAGGTTTGTGGCATTGTTGTGCAAATCATGTCATAGGAATAAGCTTGCAAAAAATATTTATCTCTAATTTGACTTTTCCAAAAATAGGCAAATTTATGCTCAACATTCATTAGAATGGCCACCTAGATGCAGTGGTGAGGTATGGTCTTTCTCTAGATGCTCTCATAGAATGCTACTCACCAAATCTTAGTAAAATCCCTCCAACAAATAGAAAAAACTCTTTCATATGTAGTGAAAGATTTAATGGCTTTGTTACATGCAACGATTTTCTAAGGCAACATACCAAGATCTAAAAGCTGAATGAATAGCTCAAACAAGAAAGAATATGATATGATCAATGAATTATTTTAACTCAATATTGATCAATAATCAATATAATGATAAGTACAATGTAGATATGCTTTCATATATAGGAAATGCATGTTAATTAGGAGATAAGCAAGAAATAACCTATGACTCACACTAGGTGGAATCCCATATCCACCAAAGGCGTATCATCCTCCATTGTACAATAGAGTATGTGCAAACATGTGTAACAATGTGAGGACAATTTAGAAACTTTTATTTGACTTAGCATTTAGGCGCTCCCAATGATGTCTAATATCATTGGGATGTCTTTCCCTACACATCCACTTGCCTTGTTAAGCCATTTCATGTAGGTGTTCATTTGATTGGTGTTGGGGGTAAGGGATCTTCTTCTACATGCATTCTTTGGGGAAAACAAGTCTATTTTCTCCACAATTTGATATGGGGTATATTAAGCCTATGATGGTGGGTATTTTTCCTTCCTTCCCTAGCTCTCTATTGAATACAACTAAGGTATTTTTCCTTACCCTTCCTATGACAAGGGCCACTAGGTTGGTTTTTGTTGGTGTTTTATTCAGTTTATCATTGCATTGGATAGGTCACATTGTGGGAACTAGTGTTGGGGGTGGTTTTCTGTAGATCCCAACTCTGCTTTTATTGTTGATTCTCATATATTTTCTTTCATGATTTTTGGTGCTTTGTTGAAGAATTTTGTTGAGAAGGGCTTGTTCCCTCTCTCAAAGTCAATTGCTATCACATTGGAGGTAGAGATGGTGGAAGATAATGGTCATGTTGCCTATGTCTTTTCCTCCTATTATATGATCTGCAGATTCAAGGGCTTTTGTCCCAGTCTCCTAGAGCTGCATATTAAAGAAAAGGGTTTCTTTTACTACTAAATTTGATAATATTGTGGATAGAAATAAGACTATGTGTGGTCATTTTTGTAGTTGGGAAGATCTATTTATGTTAATAGTTAAACCTTGGTATCTTGACTTCAACCCTTTTTCTGAAACATTCAACAAGATTCCCATTTGGGTTGGACTTCCGTACCTTCCCCTTCATCTATGTGGTTGATTTTTTGTTAGGGAAAGCAGGTAAAGTTCTTGGAGACTTTCTGATTAGAGATGAGGAATCTTCTTATATTTTTCATTCCACCTTTGCTTAGACTTTGGATGATTTGGATGTATCTAAGGGGATTCTTGTGGAGATTAAATTCAAATCTTCTAAGGGTTGTTGGATCCAATATTTGGACTATGATGGGATTTTCTTTAGGTGTAGAAGATGCTTTAAAATCGTTCATATGGTGGCACAATGTGGATTAGAGAAATTGAAAAAGTTTTATTTATAATGGAAAGGTGCTTCATCTTAGCATTATATGGTTAGGAAGATATCATCACAAAGGATTTTCTCATAGCCGCTTGTGTAGGATTATCTCTTCCTCAAGTATTCTTCTCAAGTTGTTCTGATTATAGTGAAAGGTAGAAAAGTGAAGACATTGTCCTTTGACATGACCCTATGTTCCTACAAGAAAGGCAAAATTAAAATCTTAATAATCTCTAGTTGTGGGTGGTTGAGTTGAAATTTTCTTTGGTCATTTCTTTAGTCTGTGGTTGCATGTTGGTTGGTTATTGCAGCAATTGAGTCAGGTTGAGGTATCCTATTGGTGAAACCCTTGTCTTGGTCTTGATATGTTCCTTGTTATAGACTTTCATGAAATATCTTATGTGACCATTGTTGAAGTTTGTACTTGTGATAGAGATCTTTATCTCTATTCTTATAAAATAGAAATATGAATGTTCTGACCATTACAGTCATCTTCAACTAAAGAAGACATTTGTGGTATTATTTAAGTTAATACTATGTAAAAAGACATGTGTCATACATCATGTGAAGAGGCATGCATATGGAAATATGAAATGTTGAATATTTGAAAATATGAAAGGTCTTATTTTAGAAATTTGAAAAGAACTTCATATGTAAACTGAAAAGTCTCAATTCAATCTACTTATGTGATTGTTTAGTTCACTGTAAGGAATCAAGTGAAAAGTATTGTATTCAATCAATTTTTATCAATAAAAGAGATATTTTGTTGGGGTGGCTAGGTTTTTCCCTTAAGTGGAAGGGTCTTCCTAAGATAATTCTTTTGTGTCTTCTATGCATTCTATTTACTTTTCTTATGTTGTTTATATTTATTTCTAGTCAAAACATTCACATGGGATCTCTTGTTCACGCCTTAGCAATTTTGTTCTACCGCCTCAAATATTTACCTTGGTCTCATTTATTTCTCAATGATGTTATTATACTCCATTTTAATATGGAAGGATGTGTGAGATAAGCATTTAGGTCACAATGTTTCAAATTTGCGTGGATGGCGATCACTAGTTTTTGCATTCAAGATGGGAAATGATTATAATGTGAATATGCAAAGAACAGAGGATGTGACTTGTATTGCTTGGCTGAATTAAGACTTTGAAATAGTCAAAGGCCTTCCAGTCTTTGTGAGAAGCTCATAGTATTCTGGAATCTCAAACTTCCTTACATTGTGAGCATTCTTGTCTATTGTCGATGAAGTCTTAGGTTGGATGTCTTTGATCGCCATGGATGAATATGAGCTCAGAATAGAGATAAGTTTCTTTTAAGGTAGTAAGCGTACTTGGAAGTCGGGAAAATCATGCAAAAATAATAGGCGAGCAGAGGATCTTCTGATGAATATGATTTTGTTTTCTAGTCAAACTCAACAAGTACAATAAGTTAGGATAGGATTCATTCCAAAAAGTTTGGGCCCCATTTGGTTGCTGGCATAGGAATAAAAAATTAGAATAGAAAAATGGAATGGGAATGGAAATGGAGAATGGGAATAGAAATGGGCAATTCCAATCATGTTTGGTGCACTTGGAATTCGACTGGGAATATGTTAATCCATTCTTTGGTTGTACAAAAATGGAATAGGAATAAGGTTAAGTTTTATATTTTTAAAAATATTTTTCCTAAATTTTTTTTTTAATTTATTATTTTTTTGGTTAATTCATTTTCATTTTTTTTTAAAAATAGATATAATTTTTAAAAATGTTATAAAAAAATTCAAAAAAAAAATTAACAAAAAAAATTCAAAAAGTAAAAGTAAAAAAAAATTAAAAAATTTAAAAAAATTAAAATTAATTAATTTTTTTAATGAAAAATCGGAATGGAAATGGAAATGGCCTATTCCAATAATAGATTTTTTTGGCATAGACATATGCTCATTTTAGGGCAAAATTGGAATATGTCCTCCTATTCCCAATTCCGATTGAGCTTACCAAACAACAAATATAAAACTTATTCTAATTTCGTTTTCCTATTCCACTCATATTCCAGCAACCAAATGGGGCCTTCAAGTGCATTCCAAAGATCTTTGAGCATTTGCACTAGGATGGTACAAGATAGCTCGAAGAAGGAGGTCAGTAGGAGATCTTATCATCAAACTATATAATAGAGAATGGTAGGTGAGGTGAGCCATTAATGGAGGTATAGATTTTGTGGGTCTTATGTTGCTTGAGTCATCAAATTCTTTCTTGGGTGCTTCAAAGCCTGAATTCTCCTCTCCTTCAAAGTTGGTTGTATAACATAAGCACTTTGGTTCTTATACCTTAATTCTGTCGATAATTGATGGCATGTAGTTTTTATTGCAACTATTTAGATAATTTTGTATATATGATCAAAATGGTCTAGTTGTAGTGTGATCTTATGGCTTCAAAATTTCTTGCTTGCAATATGTGTATTGTGAGTTTCATATTTTGATGCATTGAATAAAATTGATGAGCAAGGGCCATCAGAATTGATATGGCAACAACATTGGATAAAATCGAAGACAAGTTTTTCTTCCTTGAATATTGATTTTATAAGTGTATGTTATTATGAAACTCTGGAAAGAGACTAATGGTTTCTCACCAACATAGAAGAAAAATATTTTATGATTATATAGATCATTTTGTTTAATAGGTTGAATTTTCTTTCTTGGTTACATGATCCAACAAGAAACAATAAGATTATGAAAAATTATATGTTGACTATTGAAATGATCATGGGGATTTGTAGTCATGGGATTGAACTGATATTTGCATATCTTCAATATATGAGGAAGATAATGATATCCAAAGGAAGGTTACATCAACTATTTTATCATGTAGATCAAAGTCATCCTTACCAAGATGGAGTATTTCACTCATTATTGTGATGTTAGATCAAATTTTTTATAACAAAAATTGTATTGATGTCGTGAGCTTTGCATTGATTGTACATGCACAAGACATAATCTCTTCTATGTATTTATTTTGTGCATGTTGAGATTAGATCTCAAAGAGATAGGTATTTATGATTATCTCTTGAATATTGATAGTTTTGGGTTATTAAAATCTCTTGTGATTGTAGGATGGAATGGGATGATGAAAGATTATGCAACATTGTCTGTAGTCTTGATACTAAACTAGTGGCACTTTATTGAAAGGGGAAGATCATATTTAGAGAAAGGAACTATTCAAATTCAGAGGGAGGTCACATGATAGAGGGAGGTGTCCTACCCTTTCTAAGTCTATGCAATAGTCATCCATCTTATGTGGTAATTAAAGTTGTCTTTGCTGAGAGGAGACTCTATTATTAAAGTCATCCATGTTGATAGAGAGACTCTATTATTAAATACGTCCCTATTGAGAGGGAGATTATGTTATTAATGATGTCCATGTTGAGAGGGAGATTTTGTTATTAAAGTTGTCCCTGTTGAGAGGAAGGCTCTATTAAGAGAAAATATCAATTATTAATGCACTCTTCCCTAGGAGAAGTTTAAGGTGGAATCCCTCATTCCATCCTATACGAGTACGTATGGTGAACCTCCCTCTGTGAGTAGGTATGGTGGAAATGCATTATTCTCTATTAGAAGTGATGTAGTGCAAGGTAGGAGAATCCCCAAAGGAGATGTCCTAGCCCCTAGCAAATAACCACACAATGGAAGATAAACACTAGTGCAAGATTTGAAGCCAAGTCACAATAATTTATTCATAGATATAACTGATTACATGAAATGTGTCGAGCTATAAGGCCTTCCCGATTACGACCAAACACAAAGCAAGTACTAGTTCTGCAAGATCCCTCAAGATCCAATCTAAACCCTAGCTAGTCCATATCCACACTCTGGTAGAAACCTCAAGGAAGATCCAACTGGTACTTAAAAACCCACCAAGCAATCTCCTTGTTTTCCAAGCCTCAGCTACTAGCATTTCTCAAAATTCGCTCCTCTACCACCTCCTCTTCTCCATGATAGATGAATAATGCCTAAACACTTCACCACAAGCCCTAATTATACCAATCTAAGCCACAAGTCAGCCCAATATGCTACAAATTAAATATCCCTTACATTAACTACTTGAAGAGCCACAAGTCAGCCTCCAACAAGAATTAAATACCAAATACCTTTAAAGGCTTACAATACTTATTAAATGCATCAAAATTGACTACTAAAGACCCAAATAGGTCCACTCAACCGCACCAAAATCTCTTAATCATGCACGATAGCTAACTACCCCTAGATGCTCCCGCATCAGACTCCCTAGGCGTGAAAAGATGTTCTCAATAGCTAGAAGAACATCTTCTGGGATCCAACACATAAATTTCAAATTGGTTCTTCACATACATGTCCTCAAAGTCTCCAACTCATTCACTCTTTCCCTTTCTTTTCTTCTACTTCTTCACCTCCATCCTTGGTGTTCCATAGGTTCTCTAACCACACTGATTGCAAACCTTTCAGAATCTATCAACTCAACTTGGCTGCCAATACTCAAGTTCCTTCTATTGACCTCTTCATTCTACAAAGGAATCATGGAATGCTTCCTACCACCTTTCTCAATTTTAAACACATTCTTGACACAATCATGCATAGCATTGTAGTTATACTATCAAGGTCTACCAAGAAACACATGACAATTGTTCATGTCCACAATATCATGCAACACTTGATCCTTATACTTCCCCATTTGGAAATAAACAAGACATTGCTCCTTCACTTCTAAAGCATGTTCAACTCACAACCAACCAATCTTATAAGGATAAGGATGTCTTGCTCTCTTCAAACCAAGTTTCTGAACCATCTCCTTAACACAAGGTTATCAATACTACCACCATCCATAATGACATTGTAGACTTTGCCACAGGACTTACAACAAGTCTTGAACAAACTAGTCCTCAGAAAAATCCAATGTCCTTTGACAACTAATACTTGTAGAGCCAATAAAGTCTCCCCTTGCTCAAGTTCATGGCCTTCAACCTCATTCACAACAGCATGTTGACTCACTACTCATGAAACATGGGTCAATGAGTTTGACTCAAAATCACACAGCTAAATCCTAATAGCAATATCACAATTTGGCTTGCTATGGATATTATCTCCTACTTATCAATTGATGAGCTTAAGGGGCTTTCTAATGAATGGTTCATAAGGTGAAATAGTTTTGCAAATGGGGTTGCAAGCTTTTGGTTTAACCATGGAGGTGACTCTGTAGTTAAGCACACTCAGGTTGGAGTAGTACTGGGATGGGTGACTTCTTGGAAAGTCTCGGTGCTTCACCCCTATGAGCATTACCTGGATCCAATGAGTGTTAAGCGTTCCATTTATTCTCATGAGAGATGGATTCATGTTGAATCACTACTCATGAAACATGGGTCAATGAGTTTGACTCAAAATTACATAGCTAAATCCTGATAGTAATATCATAACTCTTTTCTCACCAGCCTTGTGCGGACACTCATAAGATCTATGTCCTTCTTCATGACATTTGAAACATGTGCCCTTAAACTCACCTCTACAATCCTTCTCTTCTGATTGATAGGATTTCGTTCACCTTCTGCACTCAATTTAGCCTTTGCTGAGTAGTCCTACTTCTCCTTCCTTCGAGAACTACCTTGATTCTTCCTCTTTAGCTTCTCCTCTTCTCTCAAAGCATACTGATAAGCATCCTTGACCAAAGAAATATTTATCATACCAACCTCATCCTAAATATTGAATCTCAAACCATTAATGTACCAAGCTATCTTTGCCCTTGACAATTCTCTATGCCCAGACCGAATATTCAACTTGTAGAACTCTTTTGTATAATCTTTCATAGTCATATCCTTCTACTTTAGATTATGCAACCTCTTAAACAACTCAAGTTCATAATCAGTAGGAATGAACTTAGCCTTCAACTTAGTCACCATCAATCTCCATCTAGTGATCTTCAATTCATATTCTTCTTCTATGTCTCTTTGTAGTTCTTTCTACCAAAGAGTAGCATGTTCCTTCAGCTTATTTTGTGCCAACGTTACTCTAAGTGGATCCTCAATATCCTCAAGCTCAAATTAATCTTCCAATTCATCAATCCAATCAATCAGGTCTTCAAGATTCAAAGTAGCTAAGAAATTAGAAACCTCCATCTTATGCTTCAACTTCAACTAAGATCCAAGTCTAGCAAAATGACTAACCCTATTTCCCATAGGTCTCTCCACACAATCAATTTTTGCCTCACCGCTCAATCCAAAAAATTCAAAGTCTTTCGTAGCTTTCTCATAACCATGTTTAGTACCCATATGTCAAGGCACACTGCCTATAGCACTTATGATCTCAACAATCATATCACTCTTCATCAACATCATCTTAGATTTGAAAGTGGCTTTAACCTCCTCTATTTCAAATCTAAAATATTCTTTAACCCTCTCTAAGATCCTTTCTTCCACAACATCACTAAGATCATCAATTGCCCTAGGGTCCAACCTTCTCAAAGGCATTTTCCAAGATTTTCAAAAACCCTAATAAATCTACTTTACAAAACCCTAGTGCAAACTGCCTCAACTTCGGCGCTCAGTCTAACCACTCAGAAACAACCTTCACTCTAGTACCACTTGATGCAATGCAAGGTAGGAGAATCCCCAAAAGAGATGTCTTATCCCCCAGCAAATAACTACACTATGGAAGATAAACACCAATGCAAGATTTGAAGCCAAGTCACAATAATTTATTCATAGATATAACTGATTACATGCCATGTGTCAGGTTGTTAGGCCTTCTTGATTATGACCAAATACAAAGAAAGTAATAGTTCTGCAAGATCCCTCAAGATCCAATCCAATCCCTAGCTAGTCCAAATCCACACTCTAGTAAAAACCTCAATGAAGATCCAACTGGTACTTGCAAATCCACCAAGAAATCTCTTTGTTTTCCAAGCCTCAGATGCTAGCCTTTCTCAAAATTCTCTCCTCTACCACCTTCTCTTTTCCAAGATGGATGAATAATTCCAAAAGACTTCATCGCAACCCCAACTTATACCAATCTAAGCGACAAGTCGGCCTCCAACAAGAACCAAATACCAAATGCCTTTAAAGGCTTATAATACTTATTAAATACATCAAAATTAACCACCCAAGACCTAAATAGGTCCACTCAACCCCATCAAAATCCCTTAGTCATGTAGGATAGCCAACTACCTTGAGATGCTCTTGTATCAAGATGTTTGAGGTGAAAGCCCTTGTTCCACCCTCTACAAGTAGGTATGGTGGACCACCCTCTGTGTTTAGGCATGGTGGAAATATATCCTTCTCTAGAAGAAGTTTTGAGATAGAAGTCTTCATTTTACCCTCTACAAGTAGGCATGGTGAAAGTTAAATTGTGTATCTCCATTTTATGTTCTTATGAAGTTATCTATGGTGAATCATGTTATGTTGAGAAAACATGTGTTATGTAATAGGAATTTATCATCTTTGGTTGTGGCTATGAGTGACTACCTTGTTAAAGATCTCTCTCTTGCTAAGAGGGAGTGTTGAAGTTTGTAGCTACAATAGAGATCTTTATATCTATCCTTATGAAATAGAAATGTGAATGCTATGACTGTTATGGCCATCTTCAACTGAAGAAGACATTTGTGGTATTATTTAAGTTAATACTATGTAAAAAGACATGTTCCATACATTATGCAAAGAGGTATGTGTATGGAAATATGAAATGTTGAATATTTGGAAATATGAAGGGTCTTGTTTTATAAATTTGAAGAGACCTTCATTTGTAAAATAAAGAGTCACAATTTAGTCTACTTATGTGATTGCCCAATCCATTGTAAGCAATCAAGTGAAAAGTCTTGTACTCAATCATTTTTTATCAATAAAATATATATTTTGTTGGTGTGGCTAGGTTTTTTTCCTTCAAGTGGAATATTTTTCCCAAGATAAATATTTTGTGTCTTCTATGCATTTTATTTACTTTTCTTATGTTGTTTATCTTTATTTATAGGTCAAAATATTAACAACCATTTTCTAAAATATTTTGGGCCCATTCAAAACCAATTTTTATCCTAATCAAAACATTGTGAGAATGATAATGTGATAAGTGCACTAAAGGTGAACCTCAAACATAAAGTGAAATCTAGTAACAATTATCACCACCTAAAGTGAAATTTCTCATACAACATGTCCAAGAATAAGATACAAACTCCTAGGTGTATCAAATGCAAACTGCTATGTATGCATTATAGTAACAAGCTTAAGAAAAGTGTAATTAAGAATAATTTATTACACCAACATGTATCTTTTAAACTATTAATAAGAAGCATTAATGTAGTTGTTTGAATGAGCATTGAAATTCAAAACCATGGACAAAAGAAGATGAGTGTAAGAAAAACTCTTAAGATCAAAATACATTTGATCATAGGAATTAAGCATGAATCAAAAGGGTCTTAACCATTATCAAGATTTAAAACTACTTACCTTTCAATTCTATTTGTCCTTGAAATGAATTGATAGGTTTTCATAATATTAACTATGAATGGATTCTTTCTAGAAAATTCTAATTCATAATACATTTTTAATCCATTAGAATTTGAAGATACACTACTTACCCCTATACTAAAATGATGGCAATCTAAATAGTTATGTTTCCTTCTCTCTTGAACTGATTCATAATTGAGTGTAGTATGTGTTGTCCATTTACACATGTTGGGTTCATTCTTGAGTTGTTCTTTCTTGTTTGGTAATATTTAGAAGAATTTATTCTTGGGATTTTAGCTCTTCCAAAAGTTGAAAAATTGTTTTGGTTTTGACACAAGCAAGGGTTGAAACTAGGGCCAAAGGCTCACCTAGCTATCGAAACCACCCTTCAAGAGTTAACACAACTGAAGCAAACACGAGGAACAACAAACAAAGGAGGAATAAGAGAAAATAATTTTATTGATTCATCAAAATATCTTCATACATGCCCAGCTGTAAGGCCTTCTGGGTTACGGCCAATTATAAATACATTCACATTCAAAGATCCAACTACAAATTCGCACTTTCAGTTCTGCTCTCCAATCTACTCTCCAAAACCTTGCCTAGCTCTAAGCCTAAATGCTCTATTTATACTTGCCAAAATGGCTTATAGATCATTCTAGAACATTACATAAGAGGAAGGCCAACCTAACAATGAAATAAATCTTGCAAGTCGGCTTGCAAAAATCATGTCCAAATACTGGCACTCGGCATACATTGGGTAACTCGGCCCATGAAGAGTGCTATAGTAACTCAGCACATGAAGAGTGCTACAGTAACTCGGCACCAACTAAGTGCTACAGTAACTCGGCACATGAAGAGTGCTACAGTAACTCGACACATGATAAGTGTTACAGTAACTCGGCACCAACTAAGTGCTACAGTAACTCAGCACATGAAGAGTGCTACAGTAACTCGACACATGAAGAGTGCTACAGTAATTCAACAACTTGCAAAATGAACAAAAATTGAGCAGGATAACAAGGCAACCCAAGATGCTCCTGCATTAGGTTTTAGGTAGCATTTATGGAAGATTTTTCCTATCTTCCTTCCCCTTTAAGACATTCAATAACATTTCTAGTGGGATGGCATGTGTACTTTGGAGTCTTGTATATTCACTATGTAACATGTGGGACATTTTTTTACATTCTATCAAACCATTATTCAGTAGTTGTTGCCTTTTTCTCTTCCATGTAATATGGCTTTTGAGTATAGTATATAGGAGCACATTGTGTTGAGAAGGTTATGTTATATATTTTTTGTATTGGACCCCCAATGTCACTCCTAGTTGGGGAGTTGACTAGGATGAAGGGGCACTCCAACACAATTGATGATGTCTTACGATCAAGTAGTAGCCAACTCCTACTAATCTCTTAGGAATTAAGATCTCTTAGGAATTAAGATTATTGGAGCTCATCTCAATGCTTGAAGACCCTCTTCATTGTAGCAAATAAATGGAATTGGTCAAGTTCAAATAATTATATGTAAAATATAAGTCTATGTAAAAATCTATTGTATCACAAATACAACTTGTCGAGGGCTGGTGACATTATCTCTTAATTGCAACTTATTATGTTTCAAATTACAAGCTAGAAAAAATGGGACTTCGATAAATTCAATAGTGTAGTCTACTATTTCAATTATATGTATAATTAAATCTTGCTAAGTGTATGCTATGATGTTGAAACAAGGCATTACACTCTCATGAAAACTTATTTATTTTGAATGAAACTATTCCGTGAAATCTCATCATAAATGCATCCTATAAACAAATTTTCTTTAGTATTTGTTGGTTAATAGATTGTCTTCCTCGAATGCTTCTTTTATTTTTGCACTTGTGCCCAAATTGCAGAAAACAACATTCCCAACAATTGGGAAGTCTAGTTATACCGGTTGAAACTTCCTTCTAAATTGTAAGGTACAACTCCCTTATAGTTGATGATTTGCAATGAATATGTTTGAGTTCCCTATCAAACAAGGGTATGATATTAATTAGAGAGTGGAAGAGGTTACAACCAAGTCTTCCATATCTATAAAAGACTCAGGCATAAAATTGGTTTGCAATTGACTTTTAGCCCACCCACAACCATGAATGAGTTGAACTTTAACTTCCTCTTTTTCCTATCTCTACATGAAACTAACAACACTTCTACATGAATGCTTCACACAATATGATTGATTTGTTCTTAAGAATATAACAGAGTAATGAAGGAAAATATAACATAATTGTAGTAATTCTTAGACTACTTATTGATTACCAAATTTTAGAAAAGCCTTGTCTTTACTAAAGTCTAACTACCACATAATTCAGTAAACATTCAATCCATCACATGCAAGAAGAAAAAACTATAACTAATGAACAAAAATTTCTAAGAAAATCCTTGATACTCACTAAGATTTCTCAGCAACAGGAGGAGTATCACACCAAAAAAATTGTTGATCCTTTCTATTACATTTTAAAATAGTACATATAGGCCCCTTAACTTTTGGTCATTACAAAATTACATTCTTTGAGAAGCAAAAATAGAGAAAAATAAAGAGACACTTGTCATTTTTGGCAGGACAATGATTACAAAGTTTAGGAAGTCAAAGCATCAACAATCACTTTTTTGTCTTTCTTGGCCTTTTCTTGGTTTGATTGATGAGCTTTCATAGCCGCTAAAATAGATGACATTTCATCATCGTCTGGGGCTAGCACATTATCAAAATGGATCATCCAGTATTTGTCATCTCTTGCCAAATTTTCAATCTCATCACATCATGATTACCTTCTCTAAAGTCTTGGCCAACATTCCATCCAAGGCGATTAACTTATGGAGTTCAAAAACTCAAAAATTTTAAGGGATTATTGCCTCATCAATGAAATCTTGGTATGAGGTCTTCGTGTGTTCAATATCCACGACCTCCCCTCTCTTGCTTGTATGAGACTCTGTGTGCATGCCATTGAGATATTTGTAGATTATTTCCTCCTTTTTCATAGTCTTGTATACTTTCCTTAGGTGCTTCTTGGCCCCAAGGATATTCTCCTCCTTGAATTCAAGGGACTACATCTAGTGTTTCAAGGGCTCCTCGCATGTCTTAGAATCCCCATACTGACAACATTCTTGACCTTTAAACTTATGACCTCCTACAACAAGGACATGCATTCTTTGTATTTATTAGCATCTACTTTCAATGCTTCGAGGTCAGTGAAGATAGTCTCTGCCAACTTCAAAACTTATTTGCAAAGATTTTTGAGCTTCTCAATTATAAGCAAGCCCCTTACTTTCACATCATTTATCCAACCTCGCCCAGTCTAGCCAAAGTGTCTATCTTCTTGCAATATGGCAATCAATGCCTTGTTTTCTTTTATTGATGGATCAAAAGGCCTGGAAGTAGAAGACTCTCACGACAAAATAGCAAGTGGTGTGAGAAAATGCCTAATATACTTAGAGAGCTCCTTGTTAGATTCCTTTAGATGAGATTTAGATATCTTCAACTCTTCCAACTCCTCTTCTACTTGCATATTGGTGAATTATCAAATCTCCGCCATGGTATTGTGTCGAGGACATTATGTGTGTGTGTGTGTGTGTGTGTGTGGATGTTGAAGTCTATAGGAGAGAGGGATGTTATATATCCTTCCCTTTGGGCCTAGGTTATCTCCATAACAACATGTTTTGTAGTAGTATCTCTTCCCTAAGTAGCTAAAGTGCGAACCTTATTGGTTTTCTAAACAAGGGGAGGTCAATTGGCCACTTGAGTGATCAGGTCTTTTGAAGCGTTGCTCTCCTTTTCTCTTCTCCTCTTCCTTTCCAAAGTATTTTCTAGCCACAATTCAATAGCTAGGACATTGAGAAAGGAGTCCACTTCAAAAAAATTCCTTACCATTGAAGAAGTATGCTTCCATTTTGAAGAAAAAAGAAAAACAACCATTTTGTAGTAGTAACAATAGGGGCTTTACCTTGACTTCCTTGGCTCTAGGGAGTTTATTGTAGCTATGAGCTTCCATCAAATCTGTCACTGGGATGGAAATCATTAGACCTATCTAAGTTGATCACCTCACCGCTTGTACCCTTCTCTTTATCTGTCTCCTACTATTTATCTTCATCCTTTTCTTGTACCTTCTTTGTCTCCTTTGTTGACACAATGTTTGGAGCAAGACCCCTGTTCACTTCTAAATTAACAAGTTTTTAATAACCCAATGATAGGAACAAATACATCTAGGGGTAGCTAATTCCCATGTTCAACATACATGTTCAGACATCGGGGCCAACTATAAGGCTATACTCCTACTTCAGGCTTTGCAAAACCTAGGTAAGTGTACCTCAAATTCTTTCATATGGTACCATTTCTGAAAACATATATTTGAATCTAGATAAAGCAGATTGAAACCCCAATTCTTCTATGCTTATGTAAGTAACATAGACATGAAATAGCTAATGACATGACCTATGAACTTGATAAGTTAAGTGAGGGTAAATCCTTTCAACTCTTCAACATCAAAGGGAAAAGACTTTGATTAATGTGTTCATTATTAGCAAAACCAAGGTATAAACAACAAACCTATAGATCATGTAGTTGATTAGTGCCTTATCTATAATACCTTACTCGAAGATCCTTGGAGCAAGGATTCAATACAAGCCAAGACTTTTTTTTTTTAAAACAAGTATGGATGCACATGACAATCAACATATGAGGATCAACAAGATCGCAATGGAAGACTTAACCAATGATCCTGGCATCCAAAAAACTCCAAATACCACTACCAAAATGGCATGCTCAAATAGACAAAAAAATCCAAAGATGACAACAAAACATAAAATCTTAGATCTATCGAAGCATGGAAAGTCAATAAATCGCAAGGGGTACTCAAAACACCAAAAAGCGTTCTTCAAAAAATAGTAGAGATGCCCCCTATTTTTTGCATGAGAAAACACAAGGAACAGTTTCACATGAGGAAGTGCACCAAGCTACGTGAGAAACTACCCTCTCACATGAAGGAATGTCTAGCCCAGCCACCAAACCCACAGACTAGTGTTAAGGCTCGCGTAGGGACGTACCAAGAGCCACACAAGAGAGTACAATGAACCCTACAAGGAAATGCCAAGTCTAACATCTTAGAGTATACAATCTCACGCAGGAGAGAGTACAATCTCGCATGAGGATTTGCATCAGCAAGTAAGATAAACACCAAAAGAGAAGATAGGGAAAAACAATCCTCCACACTGGGGAGTACTAGATCCATAAATCGAGGTAGAGACACTTGAACACAATAACTGCAAGACAAAAACTATATCTAACCATATAAAACATAGCAGTGAAGAAAATATACTAAAAGTAACATCGTAGAGAATGAACATAACAAAACTCATGCATAGTACGTCCCAACCATAATAGCATCATGAGACGATGAAAGTCCTAGCCATCCCCGCACATAACATCCCAAACTGCCAACTAGATAGTCAGAGTTGTCTTATGAGAGCATCACTACTAAAGCATAATAACATCATAAGAACCAAGAAATCTAACATGCTAACAACTAAAGAAATAGATATTCCAACTAATCAAAACACATCATCTAAACATATGCTAAACATCATAATACAGGAATGCATCAAATAAACTAACATCATCTAATCATGATATTCAAGCATTTTAATGAAAGCATAAATCACAAGGAAAAATACTCTAGAAACTCGAAATACCAAGTAAAATATCGAGCACTAGAATAATAGACCATCTCTATACACCGGTCCCCAGTACTGGTATTGGTAGCTACGCCTCCCAACTACATGGAACCCATAGGTCTACTATTGTGCTAATGGACATAATGATCCAATCATAAACAAACATAAAGAAAACATCCATGGCTAACACTCATGTCAGGCAATAAAGATGATTGAAACCAAGATCATGAGACAATGCAAGTACAACAGGTCTTGGTCAAACACTTAATGGGTCAAATACATAGGGACTCGATGGAAGGTGAGTCAGGTGTAGAACGAATCCCTCAGGAAACCATCACACTGGTGCAGAACGAGTCCCTTAGGAAACCATCACACCCATGTGGAACGAATCCCTCAAGAAACCATCACATCATACTTTCGAAAAAACCATACAGGCATTCATTTATCTAAATTAAGTTTTATTACCCATTAATTTATTTAGTTATCACTTATTTAAAAACTTCTTCACACCAATTGGGAAAATAGTCACCAAGGTTATGAGAAGCCCCTCCATTGTCTACCCTACATACCTATGCTCATCACATGATGAGTGCTCGTATGCATGCATATTCCCAATCCAACCCCAAATGAGCATACTCTCTATAAACAACCAGGAGTTTAGGTCTTGCAAGCCACCCAAAAAATGCACATGCACATCCTCATGTGTGGCACACTACCATCACGAAGATCATAACACAAGAGCCAGATGAGAACATACGCAGATAATAACACTCAATCGAATACAAGCTTGGGAGGACGGATGTGGCACACATCCCAATGCAACATAAAAGTGCAACAATGGTCTAACTGACATCCAAGGGATGGTCCAAGTCCACAACCAACATCATGCCAAGAAAACTAGGTGGCACGCAAAATGAGGTAAAAACCTCAAAACTCAAACTTTGAAACCAAAACCCATTTGGTCTTAGGGCGCAAAAGCCACAAAAATCCAATAAAATTCAAGTTCAGACACCATATGCAAAAATAGCCAGCATAACCCTACAAAACCCCAAACCCTCATCCCAAAAGCTGGGAAAATGTTCATATCTATCCAACTGGGCAGAACTAACAATCAGAAATAGAGGGGAACACTAGTTCTCAGCCTCCTAACATATAGCTACTAGAAACAGAAGTAGAAACGAAGCTGAAATACAAAAATGGGAGAGCCCTACGTGACAGCCAAAAGAGCAGAAACAAATTTCAGCACAATAAAATAAAATAACCCACGGAAGCTATCGAAAATCATGGAAAAACAAGGTCTCCTCGAGCTAGATCCAACAAGATTGATCTCGTGAAGATCCCACGCCTGTAGCTCTCACAACAAACAAAAACAGAATCCTCCATAAGAGGATTTTGAAAAAAGCTCTTGAATTCATAATTTCCAAAAGTGAGAAGTGAGGAATTAATTTCCTCTTTGGATACTTATTCATTTTCAAGTGAATAATTGATTATGGTAAATAACCAGAAAAGCTAGCTAAATCATGAATCCTCCCAGACGAAAATAGGCTATTCTAAGTAATTGGAATTCATCTATGCCAAAGTTGCCAAAAATGAAATTCAATTAAAATAAAGCCTGAGAACCCAAAATCACAGAAATTTTTGTAACAACTTTCACGACAATGCGGACCTCTAAATGTACAAACACATTCACAAGGAAAATCACATAATGCAAATGATTCTGGATGTATTAAATCACTGGAAGGTTTAATTTAAACATTAAATAAGATGTGTCAAGCATACAGGAACGACATTGGTAAATATGAATAGTTGAATCACTAACTCCATGTGCCACTGCCAAGGATATAAGTCATGCACACTAAAACACATGATCAAATGCAATTGCGTATAATAACATAGTCGAAGCAATAAATGCATTAAATACCTAATTTAACCATTTATTCCATTATACTGAAATAATCCATTTACATCACCCATGCTCGCATAAAGCATAATCAAAGCAAGAATGAAGTACCTCACCATAGCATTAAATCCACATATAACCAAATCAAAGATATGTCTAAATACCAAATAACCAAATATCCTCATAAAATGTATTGTCATCTCAAAATGGCATCATTAGACAAATATGATCAACTGAACAACATAGTAGTCTAACATCTATGATACTGAAATCAAAGTATAACATATGACCCTTAGGTCATCTCAAATGTAAAAATAACATGAGTAACAAGTATCTCTTGGATCAAATTAAACAAGGTACAGACCACAAACACGAGAGGCACTACATTATCTATTGGGCAATTCCATAAATTACTAACACACATCCTTAGATGTCAGTGATATATTCATTATATCAATAATCCAGATCTATCCTATCACTTTGTGAATCAGACATCTGCATCAATACTGAAATCAAAGTATAACATCCGACCCTTAGGTAATCTCAAATGTAAAAATAACATGAGTAACAAGTATCTCTTGGATCAAAATAAATAAGGTACAAATCGCAAACATCAGAGGCACTACATTATCTATTAGAAAATTCTACAAATTACTAACACACATCCTTGGATGTCAGTGATATATTTCATATATCAAGAATCCAAATCTATCCTATCACTTTGTGATTCAAACATCTGCATCAATATTGAACCTCATACTCGACATATCCTTTCATGAAATTTGCAACCCTGTCAAATACATCAAGCATTTACTTGACTCTTTGTTCCAATAGCAAAACATATGAAGACATACAACCCAAAATAGATTGCAACTGGATTTGTTCTCTTTGTTCACAAACCACAAAAGATTATAAACCACATGAATAGGAGACAAGAATCAGATTGAAGATAAACTTGTTGCTGCATTTTTATTCATTTCCTCAAAAACAAATACAATAGGCTATATGAAAATAACTCACAAAATAGTTGAATAAACTAAAGTTATCTTTGAAATTCATTAAAAAAAAATCATTACAAGGGAGAAATGCTGAAGAATGGTGAAATCGCAGCTCTAGAAACCTTCCAAAAGATGGGAACCAACCTCCAAAGCAAGAGAAAAGAAGAGATTATAAAGAATGGAAGAAATTTCGGATCTGCTATGATGTTTCCATTTGTCCACTTGAAGAACCTCCATTTGTTGATGAAAAACTTCTCACTACTATCTTCCTATAATTGAAAATCAAATCCTATCATTCTATTTGAAAAATACTTGAAATATCTTCAAAATGATGGAATCACCAACTGCAAAAGATGTCATATCTGCTGCTAAAAAAACATGCCAAAACACCCACCAAATGACTTTAGAAGCAAAATAATACTCTTCAAAACATTTTCCCCCAAATCTAGAGACAGCAAACTCCCCTGTCTGCTTTCTAACTAAATCTAAACCTCAATCATGAAAAACACTCATCCTGTTGAGAATGCCCTTGCCTTTAGAAAACTGCTTATAACTTCTACCATTGAATACCTGCACATATTTTGATTGCATATTTGGAAATTTCATCTTTCACCCTTTCCAACTGTATATTGCACCCCATATTTTGGATAAAAATGGTGCCCCTGGTGTTCATTTGAAAAACTGGCCCTTGGCCATGAATAGAGCTTTTTGATGTTGAAAAAATTAAAATATCATATAGTTTTAACTATACAATATTTCAAATTCATTTAAAAAATCCAAATTTGAATGTGAGCGATTAACTTGGGAATCATTTTCTTTTTAACATTTCAAAATTTCTATTACCCTTCAATTCCACCTGGCACATTTCATTTGCTGAATCCTCATCATGGGCCCGCATAATCCTCATTGTTTTCTCTTATGTTATGATCCCCTTACCTTTGTATATTTTAAGAGGCCTTTCAAGTTTCTTATGAGCTACAGCTTATCATAAGATTAGAACACTGAAAGCAATGTCTTTTCTAGAGCCACAAATTTACACTTAGCATTGAGCCTTACGACCATACGACCACAACTTTGCATAGTATCAAGCTTTGTATTTTCTTGCATTACAATCTTTCAATGGCAATCAACTAACATTTTTCATAGCTTCGAAAGCTTTCCCTTAACTACTTCTTTTACTTCCCGATCATACCCTTGGTTGTAGCCTTTCTTCATCGTAGCTTCGGAAGCCTTTATTTTTTCCTTTATGATCATACACTTAGCATTATTTTGTGACATCAGAAACCTCATGATCTACCCTGGTGATCTTATGATCCTCTATCCTTCATAACATCAGAAGACTTTATTGACATGTGCTTATGCACTTGGCCCCACTCATCTTTAAAATTTCCTTTTTTACAATCTTACGATCATATGAGCTCATGATCCAGTGTAGCATTTTAACTCTGAAATTGGATGGTTCCAATCCTATGAATTCTCGTATCTTCTTAGTTCTTAATCTTTCCTCCGCCCAATCTTAGGATGAGTGTAAGATCGTAACTCTCCAATTTTATGCATCCCACCCATGCAAAATCTCATGTTGTTGTAACCCCTCTATCTTAAGCCTTATGATCTCATGATTAAGCATAAGATCGCAACTCCATTTCCTCTTGCATCCGATCATACGAAAGTCTTAGATTTCTCACCACATGTCATCCTTCTATTTGGGCACCCAAAATATCTTCTCCATGGTCACCACCTATCCATAGGCCCCACCACACAAACTTGGCTTTGCCTATAAAGTGTGTCTCTTAATGACAATTGCTTATTGTGCCTTCATATATTTTAATATTAAAAGTTTCTCTACACTATGAATGTGGGACTAAACCTTTTCACTTCCTTTCACTAACTATTACAATCTGGCAATGACCATCCAACTAACCATCTCGCACCTTCGTTGTAGTTCAAGACTTAACATTTTAGCTCGCTCCCCTTCGCAACCCATCCCCCCATTGTCACTTGTTCTCCACCTCTAGCATTCATGAGACCATCAAACTTATGAGGTGCAGTAGGGTGGTTGATGAGGAGGGTTTTCAGGCTGAGCTCAAGTCAAGCTTGGTACCACGATCCTGGGCCCTTATCTCTCTACACTCTTTAATAGAGTGGTTTCTTTTAGTTTTTTGGACTCATGGTTGAGACACGTTATTCACCCGATCCATAAGTCTGGGTTGGCCTTCAATCCTAGAAACTATAGAACCATCATGATCAGGCATACATTTACCAAACTTTATGCTACAACATTGAATATTATTTTATTGAGTGAGCTTGATAGAAAGAATTGCAGGACTAAGGATCAAGTAGGATTCAAGGTAGACTCCCAGACAGTGGATCATGTCTTTACTCTATGGGCTATAATCGAAGAGGCTTAGCACTACTCAAAGAAAGTCTACTGTTATTTTTCGGATTTTAGTAAGGCTTTTGATTCCATTCCCAAAACAACCCTTTTTCAAAGACTTAGAGATATTGGTATTTCTGAGATCTTATTGACGATTATCATGAGGTTATATGAGAAAGTGGTTGGTACACTCAGGACCACTAAGGGCCTCTTCGACCCTATCTAGAGCACCATTTGGGTGAAGCATGGCTGCCCTCTCTCAACCACCTTGTTCGGGATCTACATTGATGAGCTTGAGGATTTTCTCAATGACTCCTTGCTTTCGGGTGATGGTTGTCATCTACACCAAGTATTGATCTCCATCCTTCTC
Organism: Cupressus sempervirens; assembly: GCA_028749045.1. Taxonomy (NCBI): domain Eukaryota; kingdom Viridiplantae; phylum Streptophyta; class Pinopsida; order Cupressales; family Cupressaceae; genus Cupressus; species Cupressus sempervirens. The sequence continues at coordinate 733,752,840 of CM053791.1, read as the reverse complement.
TTTGTTGATGATGTGATTCTTCTTACCTCTTCTCTTGAGGGTCTTCAAAGGCTTTTGGATAGACTTGCATCTTTTTGTGACATAAGACAACCAGTCATGAACCTTTAGAAGACTCGTGTTATGGTCTTCAACAGTCTAAAGATGTCACATCTCCATTTTCACTTCTAGGGTTGGGAAGTTGGGATTACATCATCTTACACATACCTTGGGGTTAAGTTTTCTAGATCTCATTTAAGCTTGAGATCAGCCATTCAACCTCAGATCAGTAAAGGGTTGGGTTCCCTTGCCATGCTCGAGAGATGGTGCTTCAGACACCACTTTCAGGACACATCATCTAAGTTATCCCTACTAGATTCCTTAGTAAGACCCACAATGCCTATGGTTTAGTGGTTTGGAGTCCTTCCCTTTTAGACTCAAATTGGGCCATGATCGAGTGCACTCAGACTCTGCTCCTACTTTGAATTATCAAATGTCATAGATCTACCCCCCACAGTATTATTTTTGGCTGAGTTTGGAGCTCACCTATTCAGGTTTGCAGCCATTTTTGACCTGATCTGGTTTCTCCACCACCTTCGTGGCTTTGCAGACTCAGCTAAAGGCCAACACAGATACCCTTACTTAGCCTACTACTCCTCAATTATTACTGTAAACTCTAATCTAGCCACTAGAGCTCATTGTTGTTATGCTCAAGCTACTATCCTGCTGAGTTTAGTTGGAATTGACATTGACTATCTCCCTCCCTACAAATTCTTTTTGGATGCTCCTGCTCATCTACTCCTCTCTCGGCAGGAGTTGAATGGGCATGTCAAACTTGACATCTATAGACAGTATATTATATGGACCTGGGTTGATCCTCCAAGGGGACTATGTCTAAGGATGGATTTCTACGCTGAGCACTTCTAAGATATTCGAGATGGGATTATTGTACACCCTGAGTACTTACATGGATACTGGACAAACGCCTTACATATCTCCCTTGGCTCCTTCAGGGTGGGCTCGCACAAACTCTAGATCCAGGTTGATCACCATATTGCTAGAGAGGATCGAGTGTGTAGACTTTGTACCTTAGTAGAGGCAAGATTTGAGATCCATTTCCTTTCAGATGCCTCATATACTACAAGATTAGAGGGAGATTTTATTGTATGTTTAGAGATTGTAGATCCCTCTTGGATTTTTTCAAGTACAAAGATCAGTGTTGCATTGTGCTCTATCTTTGTGAGTCTTTACAGCTTTGTGACCATACTTTATAGCTATCATCTCCCAGGAGTCAAACCCAGGCACAACTTATTACGACCTTCTTCTCTCCCTTAGCTCTGGCTTAGGGTGTGAAGTGACTGTATAGTTTCCCTAACATGCGTCATTCTAGATCTGTGAGATCCCACAGGGGACCTCTTTGCTAACGACACTTCTCTTGTAGCACTCAACCTCATCACAAGGCCTTTGGTAGCCATCTAGATTAGTCGATGTTGGACTTTTTCCTTGTGAGGATGGATACCTAATCTTTTTCATGATCCCTTGCTTTCTTCTTCGTTTGTTGTACTTGTTATTTTGTGGACTCCATTTGTCTGCTATCTTCTTGGTGTAAGTTTCCAATCCCATAGACCCACATTATGGTCTTTTGTTGGACATTAAAAAATTTATCTTATCTAGTTGTGAAAGAGTGATGGCTTGAACAATTAACCACATCACCTCTTCACAACTACCAAATACAAAACCTTTCTTAATCATGCAATGTTGTAACCATTGTTTATATTATCTGCCACTTTACTTCACAGCTTTGCAACTAAAAGACCTTAACTAAAAATGAAACCTTGCGATGTTTTTCTAGCCCTTAACTCAACTGTTCTAATTTCCTTTAACACTCTCACAGCTCAAAACTCTAACTCAGCATTTAACCTTACAATGATGTGATGATAGGCTTTCACTACTTCACTACTCTAACCAGAGTTTAACCTTCACTCTCTGTGATGTTGCGACTGATCAAGCCTTAACTTCATGCGATTACCCTTTCACACATTCATAACTTAAGCTTTCACTTCAATTTAAACCCTTGCAATGATGCAATGATCATTTTTCAACTGTTGATCACTTTGTCGCAACTGCATACTGCTTTCTATCTTTTAACCCTGCAGAGTCGTGATCAAAGTATTTCATTGCTTCACCGCCTTAACTCTAGGTTACCCTTAACCATGTGTGATGGAGTGATAACTGTGAACTTAATTATTTTTGTTGCCTTTCGCACCTTCACAACTTAAAACAGTTTAGCCAGAAACCCTTGTGATCATGCAATTTCCATTGAACCGCTCCTTTGCAACCTTAACTTGATAGCTAGCCCTAACAGTTGCGAAGCCACACTGACCTATTAATGACTATTTCACATCTTTACACCCTTCAAAATGGTTAGTGACCATAATGGAGTGATGGAGCAACCAAAACAAGTTTTCAAGATCGCAACTTAAAAATTGTTAGAGGTGAGACTTACAATATGAAAATAATCAAATGACTTAGGGATATAGAAAAATAAATGAATGACCAAGGTTTTTGATGTATCCCTTTTTCATACTTGCATGCCAATTTATGAATAATTCATCAAAACATAGAACATGACTATTTTCTAGGGTTTTTTGATGAGGATGACAACAATTTTAGAAATCTTAAGCAACAAGACATATTATCCTCTTGATTTTCACAAGGTATTTCAAAAAAAATTGGTTGGTGAAAAATCAGGCCAATAGTGGCTCTTTCTGATGATGATGGATAACTTGTATCCATGCAAGAATTCAAAATTTCTAGAAGAAGCAAACCACTCCAACAAAACTCTCAAAAAGCTTTATTGAAAACAAGAAACCTACTCCTAAACTGTACAAATGATGGCCCCGAGCCACTAAAACTTCAACAAAACTTCTTACCTCTATCATATACCTAATTTTCATTTCCAAATTCTTGAGGTAAGATGGAAAAATCTTGCTCATCAATTTCACCAAAAAAATCAACATTCTCCATTAGCTCATTTGGTAAAACATAATAACTCTCTTCACTTTCATAGTGCATATACCAATCAAAATTTTCTTCAACATCATGCTTACTATGAAAGAGTGAATCAGCATGCTCATAGAAACTAGAACCAAACTTAAAACCATCATGAACACATGATGGATGCATGCTATCAACAGGAAACACCAAGGCTTCATATTCTACTTTGTTCACAAAGTTGTGCATGTCAAGAGATTACAACTCACCTTGTCTAACCGGGTGTGAGGAGTACATAAAATATGCTCTCCGCACTTGCAATCTTGTTTGACATTCGATCAGATTCAACATGTCTTGAAAATCCTTCACATTCTTCAAAAAATGGATTAGTTACCAAGTTGCAAAACTTATCGTGAAAGTTCTCACAAACAACTTGTTGATTACTATCATTGTCTCTTTCCAAAAAGTCATTAGAAGGAACTTCAAATCTATCAAACTCATCATCACTAGACTCATCAGTACATAATGGAAACTCAAGATTAGATTCACAACTTCAACTATTTTCCTTCTCATCATATGAAACATCAAAACTTATTGCAACATGACCAACATGAAAGGAATTTGAATTAGTGTGGAATTTCCCTTCAATAACATCCCCCACATCTAACAAGTTGTCATGTACACAGACATTTGAGGTATTGTCATATACACCTCCAAAGCTTGACAAAGATGGTTTTGGTTCTATATCTCTTTCCACATCAAACTTTGGGGAAGTGACTTCATTAAATGAAGAAATATCATAAGGGAAAATATGAGCATCCTTAGAAACACTTACATACCTTTCAAAATCATGGGCTAACAAAGCTGAAATTTCATCAGGGTTCAAAAATACTTTCTTGCAAATCTTCTCCTCTTGGCTATGATTATTATCTGGATGACATGAAGAACTTACAATAGCATATCCATTAGTATGACAATCTGAAAAATTAGAATCATCACCACAATACATTTCATCTTCCTTGTAGAATACCTCTTCACTAGGTATATCATCATTTTCATCACAAGAAGAGTTACCCATACTATTGTTAGAATTGTCTTCGTTCTCATGCATACTATCACAAGATTCATTTTTAGTTACATATCTATCTTCCTCATGCTAACTACAATCATCTGATTCACTAGATCTAGAATCCATCTCTTCAAACTCAGAAGACAAATTATCATTATCTATGGGTTCACTACATTCACTCTTACTTTGAACACATTCAATATCATCATTAGAAGATTCAACATGAATTCTATTGTTACACAAATTATTTTCCATCTTCTTGATGTATTCTTCAACTTTCAAAAGCTTTTGTAATTTTAAATGTGTTGGCCAATTAGTTGAATCAGGCAGAAATACTTCTAGGAAAACAATGGGTAAAGAAGATTCCTTAGGTCTTAAAGAAAAATGCAACACCATGGGTGTTGATTTGAACTATATATAAAATTGATCTCTTACACCTTGAATACTTGCTATTGTATTTCTTATGAATCTAACAATCTGATTGTGGAGTCCCTTTTTTATGTCTACAATATCGTCAAGCACACTTTCATAACTTGGTAAACTAACTTCATATCTGAGATCTAATTCCATCTTGAAATAAAAACTCTACCTCTTTCTCCTAGTGTTGAAAGTCACTAAATAGAGGCATTGATTTCCAACACTTGACATTCATGAAAAGAGAAAACACGTGAAAATCAAAATACATTAAGTCCTGATGCTGAAACTCGATCTATTGATCTTGGCACAAGTGTAAACCTCAACTTCTTCACACTATTCATAAAACCGTGTAGAGCCGCCACCTCCTTGAAGAGGATAATGAAGTCACTGTTGTGATTCACTTTTTAAAATTCAAATTCTTTAAACAACAAATGCATACAACACTTAAACTTTAATCAAGAACTGATAACTTCTCTTTTCTTGCTAAGATCTTCTTACAAAACTTCCAGATTTGCACAACTAAGTTGAAAATCCTTGAAAAACATGTACATAAAAGCAATTTGCACTGGTAAAGAGATCTTTAGAGAGTCACCACTCACAATTGTGAGAAATATCTAAAACATGATTTATCACTTGACAAATCTGGACTAAACTTTCAACTTGTGGAGCTTGCAAATCATCAAACACTTAGAAAAGAGAAAACAATTTTGATCAATTTTGACTATGATTTTACAATAGAACTTTTTTATACAGCTAAACTGATTGAAGATGAATTCACTAATAGCAATGAAATTTGCATTGAACTTTCAGAGCTACTGTTGTCCTGGACAAGATAACCACTAGGATGCATGATTTTGAGTAAGAAACTAGAAATTACATCAAAGACTCACTGTTGCAACTTGTTTCATGCATTGCTTTCCGTTGTATTGAATCCTTTTTCAAATTCTCAAGATTTGTCTATCATATAGATTCAATACAGTCCCTTATAGATTTGCCATTTTGTTGGCTTCTAAATTTACAATTTTTCAATAACCTAATGATGGGAACAAATACATCTAGAGGCAACTAATTCTCATGTTCAACATACCCATTCAGACATCGAGGCCAACTATAAGGCTATACTCCTACTTTAGGCTTTGCAAAACTGAGGTGGTTGTACCTCAAATTCTTATAAATGGTACTAGTTCCTAAAACGTATATCTAAATCTAAATAAAGCAGATTGAAACCTCAATTCTTCTATGCTTATGCAAACATCATAGACTTGAAATAGCTAATGACATGACCTATGAACTTGATAGTTTAAGTGAGGGTAAATCCTTTCAGCTCTTCAACGTAAAAGGGAAAAGACTTTGATTAATGTGTTCATTATTAGCAAAACCAAGGTATGACAACAAATATATAGATCTTGTAGTTGATTAGTGCCTTATCTATTGGGCAATTCCACAAATTACTATAACACATCCTTGGACGTTAGTGATACATTTCATATATCAAGAATCCAAATCTATCCTATCATTTTGTGAATTGGACATCTGCATCAATACTGAACCTCATACTCAACCTATCCTTTCATGAAATCTAAAACCCTATCAAATACATCAAGCATTTACTTGGCTCTTTGTTCCAACAGCAAAACATATTAAGACATACAACCCAAAACAGATTACAACCAGATTTGTGCTCTTTGTTCACAAACTACAAAAGATTATAAATCACATGAATAGGAGACAAGAATTAGATTGAAAATAAACTTGTTGTTGCATTTGTATTCATTTCCTTGAAACAAATACAATAAGGTGCATGAAAATAACTAATAAAATAGCTAAATAAACTAAAGCTATCTTTGAAATTCACTACTCATTGTTCATTACAAGGGAGAAATGCTAAATAATGTTGGAATCATAGCTCTGGAAACCTTTCAAAAGACTGGAACCAACCCCCAAAGAAAGAGAAGAGAAGAGATTATAAAGAATGGAAGAAATCTAGGATCTCCTATGATGTTGCCATTTGTCCACTTAAAGAACCTCCATCTGCTGATGAAAAACTTCTCTCTACTTTCTTCCTGTAACTAAAAATCAAATCTCATCATTCTGTTTGAAAAAACCAGGTACAAAAGATGTCATATCTGAAGCTAAAAAAATGCCAAAACACTGGCCAAATAACTTTTGAGGTAAAATAATACTCTTCAAAGCATGTTCCAACAAATTTGGAGCCCACAAACTCCCATGTCTGCTCTTTAACTGAATCTGAGTCTCAATCATGAAAAAACACTTATTCTGTAGAGAATGCCCCTATTTTTACAAAACTACTTATAACTTTTGCCACTGAATACTTGCACACATTCTGACTACATATTTGGAAAGTTCTTTTTCTGCCCTTTCCAACGTTATACTGCACTCCATATGTTGGATGGCCCTTTCCAACGTTATACTGCACTCCATATGTTGGATAAAAAAGGTGCCCCTGGTGTTGATTTGAAAAATTGGCTCCTAGCCATGAATGGAGCTTTTTGATGTTGAAAAAATTAAACTATCATATAGTTATAACTATACAACATTTCAAATTCATTTAAAAAATCCAAATATGAATGTGAGTGCTCAACTTGGAATCATTTTCTTTTTAATGTTTCATAATTTCTATTTTACCCTTCAATTCCACCTAGGTGCCATGTGGCGCATTTTCATTTGTTGAATCACCTCATCGCGGGCCCACATAATCCTCATTGTTTTCTCTTAAGATCTCATGATCCCCTTACCTTTGTATCTTCAAAGAGGCCTTTTAAGTTTCTTGTGATCTTATGAGCCATAGCTTATCACAAGATCGGAACACTAGAAGCAATGTCTTTTCTAGAGCCGCGAACTTACACTTAGCATTGAGTCTTATGACCATACGACCACAACTTCGCATAGCATCAGGATTTGTCTTTTCTTGCCTTACAATCTTTCAATCACAATCAACAAACATTTGTCGTAGCTTCGAAAGCTTTCCCTTAACTGATGTTTTTACCTCTCGATCATACCCCTAGTTGTAGCCTTTCTTCATCATAGCTTCAAAAGCCTTTATTTTTGTCTTTACGATCATAAGCTTAGCATTGTTTTGTGACATCAAAAACCTCATGATCTGCCTTTGCGATCTTACGATCCTTTGTCCTTCGTAACATTAGAAGACTTTATTGACATGTGCTTATGCACTTGGCCCCACTCAACTTTAGCATTTCCTTTTTTACTATTTTACGATCATACGAGCTTACGATCTAGCGTAGCATCTTAACTCTGAAATTGGAAGCTCTCAATCCTATGAATTCTCGTATCTTCTTAGCTCTTCATCTTTCCTCCTCCCAATCTCATGATGAGTGTAAGATCGTAACTCTCCAATTTCTTGCATCCCGACCATGTGAAATCTCGTGTCGTCGTAACTCCTCTATCTTAAGCCTTACGATCTCACAATTAGGAGTAAGAATGCAACTCCATTTTCGCTTTAATATGATGATACAAAATCCTCATATTGCTCACCACTTGTCATCCTTCCTCTGTTTAGGCACCCAAAATATCTTCTCCACTATCACCAATTGTCCATAGGCCCCACCACATGAGCTTGGCTTTGCCTACAAAGTGTGTCTATTAAAGACAATTGCTTATTGTGCCTTCAAATATTTAAACATTAAAAGTTTCTCTGCACTGCAAATGTAGGACTAAACCTTTTCACTTCCTTTCACTAACTACTACGATCTAGCGATGACCATCCAATTAACCATCTTGCACCTTCATTGCAGTTCAAGACTTAACATTTCTTCTAGTTGCGAAACAATGATGGCTCGAACAATTAACTGTGTTGCCTCTTCGCAATCACCAAAAACAAAGCCTTTCTTAATCATGCGATGTTGTGACCATTATTTATATTATCTGCCACTTTACTCTGTAGCTTCGCAACCAAAAGACCTTAACTGCAAATGAAAGCTTGCAATGTTGTACTAGCCCTTAACTCAACTATTCTTATTTCGTTCCACACTCTCGTAGCTCAAAACTCTAACTCAACATTTAACCCCACAATGATATGATGATAGGCTTCTGTTGCTTCGCCACTCTAACCAAAGGTTAACCTTAATTTTCTACGATGCTACAACTGATTAAGCCTTAATTATCTATGATTACCCTTTCGCATATTCACAACTTAAGCTTTCACTTCAATTTAAACCCTTGCAATGGTGTGATGATCATTTTTGAACTAATAATCGCTTTGTCGCAACTACTTACTGCTCTCTATCTTTTAACCCTGTGAAGCCACGATCAAAGCATTTTGTTGCTTTGTCACCTTACTCTGGGTTACCCTTAACCATGCATGATAGAGCAATCGCTATGAACTTAACTGTAGTTTTTTCCTTTCACACCTTCGCAACTTAAAACATTTTAGCCAAAAACCCTTACAATCATGCAATTTCCATTGAATCACTCATTCACGACCTTAACTTGACAGTTAGCCCTAACAGTTGCAAAGCCATGCTGACCTGTTAATGACTATTTCACATCTTTGCACGCTTCAAAATAGTTAGTGATCATAATGGAGTGATGGAGCGACCAAAACAAGTTCACAAGATCGCAACTTAAAACACATTAGAGGTGAGACTTACAATATAAAAATAATCAAAGGAAATAGGGATATATCTCACATTTTACAAACCTTGTTCTCATGAGTTTGTGATATTTTTGTTGAGATTGCCAAACCATGCACATGCATGTCAAAAATAAGGTGAACCCTTACTAATAGATAAGGGATCCATACAAAACATTACTTGATTCCATATTGAGTCTAATGTAATATCCATCATATAATATAATAATTAACAACCATGTGAAAAATGTTATAATGATAATAGATAATTTGATGTGTGTGTCTATACATATATATACATATACATACAGATATATATGTATATTATATAGATATAAATATACATACATATACATATACATAGATATATACATGTATATATGTGTATATATAGATGTGTGGGTATGTGTCTATATATATATATATATATATATATATATATATATAATTCCTCAATAATAAAATGTTTTGTTATTGACATGTTACCAATTCAATAAAAGGTAGAAATCTCATCTTAGGTTATTATTTTCCATCCCAAATTTGATTGTGATATGGTAAAGGCTTATCAATGAAACCCTTTAAGTGTCCCCAGCATGGATAGGGATTATCCATACTATCTATTCTTTATCATTCTTCATAATGTAGTAAGAAATAAAAACTAATTCAACATGGTTTATTTTTTAACTTTTTGATGGAGGTCATCCACAAACAAGTTTTGGGTACTCGATACGAGCCCACACATGCTTGAAACCTCTTCGGCTAAAAGCCAAGGACTAAGGAGCATCCGCGCTGCCAAATTTGCTCAAGCACAATCCCAGCCTCATCCCTTATGATGTCTTCGAGCCTTGCACTCAGCAAGACTTGATCCGTGGTGGGCTCTTTGTGAGCCATTCAACTTCACCAGTAGACCAAGGGCCCATTGACAACATGGTTTATTTGAATAGCAAAGAAATATGTATTTCATCATCACACTATTAAGTGACACTTAGCATACTTCTATTTTAAAATTCTTTAAAATGGGTATCATGTAATTCAATAATGATCCAACCTTATCTTTAATATTCTTTTATGATATCAGAAATGTGAAATTTGTGTCTTCTTACTTTGATGAAGGGTGAACTTGATTGATGATTTATGCAAAAATAATAAATATGAGTAGAGGGCTTTTAATGGACTTTGACCATGAAATGTTCCATTTTAGATGCCCTAGTTTATTTTAAATAGTTTATAAATAGTACTCAAAATTTATTATGCTTGAGTGAGATTGCTATATGTAAGATCTGTTAGAAACAATAGTCCACCAAGATAACTGGGGGAGGTGTGAATTAGTTATTCAACAATTAAAACATTTATCCTCTTTAAACAAACTTAACCATTCAACCAAATTAAACATCAACCATAAATATGCACACAAACAATTACACCAAATATGTTGATTAGGGAAACCCTTGATCAAAGGGAAAACCCCAGTGGGAATGATGCCCACAAGATGATGTACTAATATAAATATTCCTTGTTAGAGGATGGACCCTGTTAGGAGTCTATTACAACATTTAGTACAAAGAGTCCCTATTAGGAGACTTTGAATCCCTGTTAGGAGTTGTGGAAGACAGTTGAACCCACTGTTCAAACAACTTCAAGATTAGATCAATGAACCCACTATCCAATTGACCTCAGTACTATTCATTTCAAAATAATTGATGTGAAACAAGCTTTTACTTCTTCCTCTATCCAGTACATCAGACTTCTTCTCCTTTAGACCATGCAATCAGATCTGGAACTCTATACTCAATGACCCTTGAGGTCACTTACATGCATTGATAAGTCACTCTACTCTGCTGCTTAATAATTTGCAAGTCTTAGCTGCTCACCGTATGTTAAACACAGAAAATATTTTTCCTTTATACCATGCTCAATAATAAATCCTTGAGTCAGCTTCCCACTTATTTATAATACGTTGATTAAATGAATACACATTTAATTAATGATGTTGGCTCACAGTTATAAACAAACTTTCACACATGCAACTTTCGTACATGTGCACTCTCTGACATCATCAATAGCCAGTATACTGTCTCCAGTTAACTATGCAACCTTTCACTACATTTGTGATGAACTGTAGCAATCACACAATAGGAATTGCTTTCCTACTACTATGTTTCCATACGGTTCTATGTAGATCAATCATATCTTTCGTACACTATCAAATGAAGTTATGTGCACTTATTCTTGTATCAAAGACATATTGTAGTATGCACTGGAAATTGTGCATTAACAGATAAGTAATATATTGTTCTTAATACAAAAATCACAATCTGTTGCTTTGTCAGTCTTTACAAACTTATTACTATGTTGTCATCAAGTCATGAATACATCATATCAATATTCTGCAATGCTCCCCCATAGCATCAACATTCATGCTAACAATCTCCCCCTTTAGCATTGATGGCAACAGAGATGAAAAGCATCTAAGTTCCAAGAATACCAAATATGCATCTTCTTCATCATCATGTTCTGATTTCTTCCCAATTGAACTACATAGAATGATTTTCATGTCACTCTCTCCCCCATTGACATCAATGTCAAAGGTAATACAAATGGTTCAATTGTTTGAAGATACAATAATTTATCAACACGACCACAAGTCAGTTTGTTACTTTACAACTTTTGTATGTAAATCCATAAACAACTCGAGTGTCTAGAGGCACTGTTGCATACCAATTACCAATTACCAAGAGTCCTTTGCTGACTTTGTTCATCACAAATACTCCCCCATTGAGGAAGCATCAACATTTAGTCCATTCTAACAATGGTGTTTTGTTCACTAGATTGATGCACTTTTGCATCTTTTATTTTGAAGTAGGCAAGGGCATAACCCCAAGCATACCTCTTAGGTACTCAAATGTGTCCTTTGGTAAGACCTTTGTGAAAATGTCTACAATTTATTCCTTAGTGTTAATATACTCAAGTTTGATTTCTTTCTCTGCAACTCTCTCTCAACACATGATACTTTATAGAGATGTGCTTAGTCTTAGAATGCAAAATAGGATTCTTAGACATGCTTACTGTAATTGTGTTATCACAGTACATGATAACAGGTTCTTTGAATGTAGTTCCAATATCCTTCATCATCTGCTTCATCCATATAACTTGATTACAGTTGTTTTCTGCTGCAACATATTTTGCCTCTACAGTACTCTGTGAAGTGCAATCTTGTTTCTTGTTGAGCCAAGAAACTAGTCTTCCACCAAGAAATAATGCTCCTCCACTGGTGCTTTTTCTGTCATCCATATCTCTAGCCTAATCAACATCAGTATAAGTGCAAAGAGTAAAATCATTACTTCTATCATACCAAATGCCATAATCAAATCTCCCATTCAAATATTTAAGTATCATTTTTACTGCTACATAGTGATATTCTTTAGGATCAACCTGAAATCTTGCCACAATTCCAACCATATTAGCTATATCTGGTCTACTATGAGTTAGATATTGCAATCCTCCAATCATAGATTTCTACTTCTTTTGTTCAACAACAGGTGTCTCATCCTTGCTTGATAACTTGTGACCTATTACCATAGGAGTTCCAACAGGTTTACAATTTTCTAGTCCAAATCTTTTTAGCAAAACTTTCAAATACTTGGTATGAGAAATAAAGATACCTTCTTTGTTTTGAACAATTTGCAATCCTACGAAAAATTTCATTTCTCCTATCATACTCATCTCAAATTCATTCTTCATATCTTTTGAGAATTTGTTTCACTTCATATGCGCTCTTTCGTTCTACTTGAGATAGTAGGCATAGTTCTTCATTGATTCTACTTCTTGTCATTACTCTTTTTTCTTTACTTCCTATTATCTAATTAGCTAGATGATTTTTTATCATACTCTTATTTGGGGTAGGAGTTGTTGCTTCAACTCTTATTTCTGGTATTGCATTTTGTTCTCTTATTTCTTCAATTTGCACATTATTCTGCAAGTCATTGTTAGTGATGACTTCCATATTTTCATGGTTAGCCTCTAGATCAACAATAATTACCAAAGCTATCTCTTCTACTACTTTTTTTTCTCAATCTTATCATAATCACTCAAGAATTATTCATCTTTATTAGAAAGAAAACTCTTTCTAGTTTTTCTCAACCTCTTAAGACATTCACTTGAAAAATGACCAAACTATTTACATGTCCAACAAACAAGAAACTTCATACCTTTAGGTTCTCTCCTTGTGAGCATATCAATACCTTCTTTTATCTTTGTATCATCTTCTCTTCTGGATCTATCTTTGCTTGTGCAATTGTTTCTTTATATGCAGCAAAAGGATTCTGGATTTGTAAACTCAATATTCTATTCTTTACACAAATCTGATAATGCACCAAGAATTTCCATAACTCGTGTGTCGAATTTTCTTTTGTTAGATGCAAGACTTCTTTGAATATGTTCAGCTGAAATACATTACCTCTAGTTCTTGTGCCAGTACCAAGCAATTTTCCTTCCTTGTCCTTGATGATGCATGTGTCATTACCAAACTATAATTGGCAACCCTTGTCCATAAGTTGTCCAACACTTAACAAGTTATGTTTCAGTCCATCAACAAAGTAAACATCATCAGTATTTGTCTTACCATTAACTATGGTAGATCCAACTCCTGTAATGTGATAGGCTACATTATTCCCTACTCTAACAATCCCTCCATCATGGCTTTTGAATTTGACAAATTTTCTCATATCACTAGTCATGTGATGTGAACAACCACTATCAATGATCCAATCTTCCCTTTCAACTTGTGAAATCAGTGTACTTTCTTCTCTAATTTCTTTGTCAAGATCATCCTCCTTTATAGCTACGAATCCCAATTCATCTTCACTTTTGCTTTGATCAGATTGTTGTTCTTCTTCTTCGTCATTAGCATATAAGCAATTCCTAGGTCTTCTAGATTTGAATCTTCCCTTCTACTTCCTTTCTCTTTTAGGACACTTAGATGCATAATGACCATATTCATTACATGTCCAACACTTAAAGATATTTTTGCCATTTTTTTCTCTTTCCACAAGAAGAGCCACTACTTCCTTGATCTTTTCTTCAACAGACTTGTTGCTGCTAGCAATGCCTCCTTGCGCTTTTGTGTTCTTTGCTAGACTAGGTTTAATACTTAATGCACAGAATGTTGTCTCAACTTTTGATAATTCTCCAAATTGTTTCAAATTGAATTCTGCAGCTTCCAATCTACCAAGCAATGTTTCTTTGGTGAAATTATTAGTACAAGGTATCATCAGCTAAATCATTTGTGTTATTGTCTTGAAAGGTGGTGTTAGACTTTTCAAGATCTTTCATATTACTTCATCCAATTTCTTTCCACCATGAGATGTGAAACCTACAACAATCTCAGATATTTTGCCAATATAGCTTCTTACATATTCATCTTCCATCATTCTAGCATCTTGAAATGCACAATGCAAGTTTTGTAATCTAACTCTTTTTGCATGTGTATCACCCTCATAATTAGCTTCTAGAGTTTTCCAAAATTCATGACATGTTTTGAGTAGTTTTACCTTACTATACTCACTTTCAGGTAGAGCTGACAATATTGCTTCTCTTGCCCTTATGTTGCACATAAATACTTCTCTCTGCTCCTTGATACAACTTTCAAGATTGTCTTCTTCCACAATATTCTTAGATGCCTTGGTTACAAGCCAATATCCTGGACCCATGCACAAAAGATGAGTCTTCATCTTATCCTTCCAACTTTCGCAATTGGTGTCATCAAATCTTGGACTCTCCTTTCTAAACATGTTTGCCATGGATCTCCCAAAGTTGTTAAACTGTTTGTTCAAGGACCTGAAGCTCTATTACCAATTGTTAGAAATAATGGTCCACCAAGATAACTGGGGGGGGGGGGGGGGTGTGGGTGAATCAGATATTCAACAATTAAAACATTTATCTTCTTTAAACAAACTTAACCATTCAACCAAAGTAAATAGCAACCATAAAGATGCATATAAACAATTACACCATATATGTTGACTAGGGAAACCCTTGATTAGAGTGAAAACCCTAGTGGGAATGATGCCCACAAGATGATGTACTAATATAAATATTCCTTGTTAGAGAATGGACCCTGTTAGAAGTCTATTACAACATTTAGTACAAAAAGTCCCTGTTAGAAGACTTTGAATCCTTGTTAGGAGATTCCAACCCTGTCAAGAGTTATGGAAGACAGCTGAACCCACTATTCAAATAGCTTCAGGATCAGATCAACGAACCCACTGTCCAATTGACCTCGGTACTATTCATTTCAGAATAATAGATGTGAAATAAGCTTTTACTTCTTCCTCTGTCCAGTATGTCGGACTTCTTCTCCTTTAGACCATGCAATCAAATATGGAACTCTGTACTCAATAACCCTTAAGGTCACTTACACACATTGGTAAGTCACTGTCCTCTGTTGCTTAATAATTCGCAAGTCTTATCTACTCACTGTATGTTAAAACACGAAAAACATTGTTCCTTTATACCATGGTCAAAGATTAAATCCTTGAGTTGGCTTCCCACTTATTTATAATATGTTAATTAAATGAATACACATTTAATTAATGATGTTGGCTCACTGTTATAAACAAACTTTCACACATGCGACTTCCGTACATTCGCACTCTCTGACATCATCAACGGCTAGTATACTGTCTCCAGTTAATTGTGCAACCTTTCACTACATTTGTGATGAACTATAGCAATCACACAATAGGAACTACTTTCCTAATACTTTGTTTCAATACAGTTCTCTGTACATCAATCATATCTTCCGTGCACTGTCAAATTAGGTTCTGCGCACTTACCCTTGTATCAAAGACATATTGTAGTATGCGCTGGAAACTATACATTAATAGATAAGTAATATATTTTTCTCAATACAAAAATCATAGTCTATTGTTCTGTCAATCTTTAAAAACTTATTCATCAATGACAAACACAGTCATGAATACATCATATCAATGTTCTGCAATGCTCCCCTGTAGCATCAACATTCATGCTAACAAGATCTTTTTTATTTAATCTTCCTTGATTGATGTCTCGAGGTTTGGGTGAGCGATGATCGAAAGTCTCATTTAATGCGTGGACTGAAACCTCCTTTATACTTTATTGGTGGAAGGTTCACCACCTTTCGTGAGAATTGAGTCACCATTGTTCGTTATTGCCTTTTAAATAATATATTATTGCCCACATCGATCTCCTTCAAATCTCCTCCTCAAATGATGTCTTCTCCCCTTTATATCCTACAAAATGGAGGGAGCCACACTTCTTCAATATGGTCGAAAACTTTCACAATTACCATCCTTTGTAAGGGTCACACCCTTTCATCATTGTTGTCTCTTTGATACAGTCATTTCCATATCTTCTTCACATTCATTTCTTCTTCTATTGATGCTTAGTTAATTTATTTTGCTCCCTTCTTTCTTCACAACTCCATGTATCTCCCCACAAATGAAGTTCTCTCCTCTCACTTGTATATCTTATGTTTGAGGAAGAAACAACTTTACATTCATGTCTTTTGACCAATCAATAAACTTAACTAAATTTTAATATTATTAAATTTTATTTTTATTCTTCTTATTTTAATTTATTGTAATTATTTATTAATAAATCCAATTTCAACAAGAGAGCATTACATTCTACTTCCCAAGAATGCTTGTCCTCAAGCAACATAGGTTTCTATGAGCTCAATTGTGGAAGTACTAAATGAATCCCTAGAGTTTCGTATTCATTGTTTAGTTTGGTTGACCCAACATTTGCACAATACACTAGATATCTCTCTTCATTAAAGAAAGGGTGATTTGAACACATGTTAAGATGAGGATTAAAAAGCATGACACATACATATTGTTAGTGTAAATAATTAATTATTATTACAATTAAGTTTATTTAGGAGAATGCATTTTTATATTAGTTGTCATGTAGACACTTAGGAATATGCAGTCATATGAGTTGTCTTGTTGACAACACAAGAGTTAGCAACTTATTAGAGCACATGGTGTCTACAACATTTCTTTATGAGATACACCAGTGTAAACTTATCCTCTCATCATCACACAAACTCCTGTGTTCAATGGAGGATAATCCATCTTTGGTGGACATGTGCTGAGTTGTAATCCTTATCTCTTTGTTGACTCCTAGTAATTCCAGTTGCCTTTATATACAGGCATTTCTAATGTGTATTCATCTCATATCCAATCATCTGATATCCATTCTCATTTGATCATCATTTGTCTCTCTTGTACTATCTACTAAGCTTCTAGATTTTGGCATTTCATTATTGCCTTAGGCAAATTCTTACATGGTATCAGAGTCATAAGAGTTTCACTACATAGCCATTAGAGATTTTTTTTTTTCCAAGTCAAGATTGGCGCTCGTTGGTGCAAATCAAATATTGATATCACATTCAAAAGGTTAAAAAAAGGCCAAATTGACTTTTGTTTCATCAAAATTGGGCATCTAAGGTGAAATCTAGAATCATTTGATTTTTGGAGGTGCAATGACGACGATTCAGGAAAAATAATTATAGAGGTGATTTTCAAACAGCAATATCTCCCTCATACGAACTCCTTTTTTCGAGAAATTTTTTTTTGTTTTGGGGTAAAATTTCGTGATCTACACATTGGTGCAGGGTGTTTGAGATCTCTATTCCTGAAACTTTTTGCAACTCGCAAATCCCAATTTTTGCAACTTCAAAGGCTTAGTTCAGGCTCATCCGGACACATATTCAGCTGCTATTTTTTTTTTGAGAGCATGATTTTTTGGGTACTTTCTAGATTTGGTATCAATTTGGAGCAATTCTAAGTAGACATAATACTTTCAATTTTTGGTCACATTTTGGCCTATTGGCACTTGTAATTAGTTAGATCCTTGAGAGGTCTTGCATCTTATCTTGTTGGGTCTGATATAGCTTCATATTTGTTGTTGTAACCAACAAAATTAAAAGTCCACTTAGGCCCTAAATTGGCAAGTGGCCATCGTAATCGCACCAAATATAAAGTGCCAAATGATGCATTAAGTGGGGCTTTCTTTGAGTTTTTTTGCATTTTGGGTACTATACAAAATGTGGGTATATAGACAAGGCATGGGAACTGTTTGACCGAAAGCCTCAAAAAGATTTAGTCTCATGGACTGCAATGACTGCAGGATATGCACAGAACAGTTTTGTCCAAACGCCTTAAAGATTGCACAACCCCTGCCAGCATCCTCCCAGCCTATACCAAATTGAGAGCTTTAGAACAGAGCATGAGCCTCCATCAAAGCATAGACAAAACAAGACAGTATTCCTGAAAAAAATGTAGTCACATAACTTGTAGTGACTGCAGGATATGCACGAAAGGGATTTGCTGAAAAAGCCTTAAAGTTTAAAACTATCAAGTAAATGCATTTGGTAGATAAAAAGCCAGATTCAACAACCTTCGCCAGCATCCATCAAAGCATAATGAAGGTATATTTCTGACAAATATTATGGTTGGAAATGGCCTGGCAGATTTGTACGCAAAATGTGGAAGCGCAAACAAGACATGCGAACTATTTGAGTCTTTGACAGAATGCCTCAGAGATGCTGGCTCATGGAATGCACAGTGGTCACAAGATTTAGCGAGATTTTTGTGAGATATTATAGTTGGAAATGCTCTGGTAGACATGCATGCAAAATGTGGAATCATAGACAAAACACCTGAACTGTTCGATAGGATGCCTCAAAGAGATGTCATGTCAAGGAATGTGCACAAAATGGTTTGCACAAAATGGTTGGCAAGGAAGCTCATAGTTGGAAAACTCGCTAAGGTCTGAAAAATAAATTTGGGAAAAAATCGGCCAGTTTTCAGCAACAAACTCGGCAACTTAAAAAATTGCTTAAATTTAATAAAAAATTTTTTTTTTTGCAAAATTCAATGAGAAGATCCAATGAGTCAATAAATGAGAACACAAAACAAACAAGCTTAGTCTACATATATTTAAACACAAAGTGGGTACAAAATCGCATTTTCCTATGGACGACTTGTGGCTAGAAGCAAAATAGTAAATAATTTATGTAAAACTATAAGTAAATACATCATTCCAATTACATCTTCCTCTTCTCATTTCTAATAAAAACTAAGGGACAGGTAGAACTAGAGGGTCTAATCTTTGAACTCTGCACTGGCCATGATTGCCTTCTTCCTCAGTATGTCTAACTCAGTTTGTGGCTTGTCCTCAATCCTAGATATAGCTCTGCCTCTAGCTTCTCCTGGCACTAGCAGTGACTACTCATTCAACTCAATGTCATCCAATGTGAAACCAAATCCACGCCTTCCTCCATAGCCTGCCTCTTCGAATCATTGATGTCATCCTTTTCAAAAACTCCGCTCCAAACCCGCTGCAAATGTACTTCAAACCCGCCTTAACTCTGCTTCCAATCGATCGAAATAAGTTTGCATGTGTTTGGAAGACTTTTCCCCTCTCAGCAAAATACAAGTGAAGAAATGAGAAATAAAACTGATTTGTGCAGTTTTTTGCCTTTAATTGCTGTTATAAAACTACGACCGAGTTTTTAACAAAATCTCAGCAAGTACTCAACAAGTTCTTGCCAGAGACCTTGCAAGTTCTTGGTGCCAGTAAAAGTCATAAAAACTCGCCAAGCCAGAAAACTCAGCCAGTTTTTGCAACTCGGAGAGTACTCTGCCAGTAGTCCATCTATTAGGAAGCTCTTCAAATCTTTGAATAAATGAAGCATTCTGGAACATATCCTAACACTGTAAACTTTTAGTGCCCCAAAAGACATAAATGTAATCATTATGATATGGTAGGTCGTGAAAAGATTCTCAAATAAATGATAGTCCATACAATGATATTTTTGTGCCATAAAGATGATCCTAGAAAGAGATATGAGGACAATGATATTTATTAGAAATGTAGCTGTCCAAAAGCATAGCATAAGGCCATGAATCATCAAGTATTTTCATTAGAAGGGAGTACAAACCATGATTAGCTTCAGATATTGATGGCACTGAGAAAGGTTCAAAATTCAGGACACCTGTTGATCAACTATGTATGTAAAGCAATAAATGTCTACAGGCCTCATCAAGTTCAAGTTTTATGTGCATGGTGAATGGTCATGGTTGTACCCTGTCATACGTAATTTTGTGTCTCCGTGATGTACTTCTCATAATGTCTTTTGGGCTATCCACTCAAAAAAAAATTGTTCAAGCTCTCTATTGTTAGATGCATAAAAAACTGCCAAGATTTGGTCTCCTAAATCTTATACACATACCAACAATATGGATTAGTTCAAGACTTAACTAGCCATTGAACTCTTAAGAACTATAATACATACTAAACTCTTATGCAATATGACCTTCCTCCGAGCAACAACTGTTATTATGACAATGAGTGTGCCCGATTATCATATTGCCTTTGTCTCTATATTTGATGTTTGCCTCAGAAATGTTCTGACAATCTTCTTTAATACTTGCTTTTAAGTAGTTTTAACAAAATCTAGACTATCATTGATAACCATCTTTCTTAATTTTTTATTTTCTTTGATAAGCAAAAGCAGCTGAAGGGGCTGCACCAGATATATTTCAAAATTAAAATATTGCATAGCATGTTTTTGCTGACCAGGGACAACAATGCAAAAACCCCAGAAGAAAACTTCAAAGGGACCCCTTACACCCAATGGCTACCAGAGACTATACAACAAGATTAACTATCAAAGCATAAATCCAGAGACAAAATGTAGTACAAATATGCACCCTATATGCCTACATATCTGCATTAAGAATGCTCCAGTCACAAAATGGAGCATACTATAATTCTATGCAAAAACCCCAACCAATACCAATCCCAGAAAAAAGACACTATTTCTTCTGCCGCTCACTAGAGAGATGCCAAACTTTGTAAGCTCGGCCTGAGCCACAATTTGCATGGCCTTCCAACACCACAAGCAACTCCGTCGAGTCCTCATCTGATGCAGCACACTTGCCACCAGCCCTCCCAACATCTCCACTCTCATTACTCTCCATCTCAATATCCGAGCTCACTTTGTCAAAGCCCATCAAACCCTCCTCCCAAATATACATCTGGAGCCGCCTATCCTTCTCTTCCTCTTCCAGTCCTAACATGGACTTCAAGAAGGACACACTACAACTCGCCATCTATCGTCTGTAGGGAATCCAACAGATCCAGATAGTGAATAATGGAATATTTTTTCCACCTCCCGACCACGTCTACAAACAACCTAAAAAATTTTGAGAGCAGAATCCCCAAGTTCTCATCAGCATTCTCCAAGACATCATCCAACTTGCCCAGAAGACTACCTTTCACCAATTTCTTGCAAATCTTCTTAGCCATCTCCTGCATCTCCCCTGCATCTAGAACAGAAGCCAAAAACATTACAGCAACATTTGAATTAACTGTCGATGGTCAGCCGAGAGATAATCGGTCCCCAAAACTATTCAAACAGCATGCAACACCAAATAGTGTTTCGACTTAAATTTTGCTTAGCCTGTCATTGGCACATTCTAATAAAAACAGCATTCGATTTCTTTGGGCAAGCAATCTTATTGGCATATCCATCACTGTCAACTCTCACTAATCAGCACACCAAGACAGAGACACAAGGCAATATCACAGGGCTGAACTGCTGAAGGGCAAACTAGTGCCTTTATTCGTAAATTTTTCCTACAATAATTATGATACCATCACCCTGACTTCCAGTTCCAATGCATCCTTTCTTAATCTATAATCATTTACTTTGTATGCGATGAGGCCACCCTACTTGTCAATCGATTGTCTTTGCAACGTGTGACAGTCGGAGAAGGCAGATGCAAACATGAGTAAGGAAAATAATAATCATGCAGCATATAGATACTAAAAGCCACCAGATTTCTTTCCAATCTATTAACACCAAAACATTCTCCAAAAAGAGGATAAAACTCAATTTCCCACACACTAAATGTCATGCCACAAATGTGCCCTAAATAAATAAAGGTGGTATCCATAATTCACCAAACCCAGATGCTAATATCATCAACCATTACTGAATTTTATGGGGTCAATTCTGAAGCTTTCTTGGCTAGCTCATCGGCCACATCATTACCCTCTCTATATATGTGCTTTATTTGGAATTGTGAAAATTTGACAACTAAACCCCAAATCTCATCAACCTGTTTCTGAAGCTTCTAATTGGGTCAATCTCTGCATAATTGCATTAATTGATAAAAGATAATCCCCCTCCAAATGCAGTTTATCCACTTTCAGTTCAATTACAAGTTTTGCCTCATTTAGAGCAGCTCTGAGTTATGCATCATTGTCCATGATCACCCCTAGTGGTATCAGCTTCAGACCTAAAACATCCCCCAAATGAGTTTGTTCAACACAACCAACTATATCCAAGTTGTCTCTTGAGGCACCAACAAAGATAATCTTAATCCACCCTGTTTCTGGGGCTTTCCATTCACCCCATTACTAGGGTTCAAAGAAAGATTATCCGTTCAAACCCCATTAACAGGGGATCTTTCTTAACTTCTTGTTATAGAAGGTATGACTATATTTTTTCCATGCTTGTTAGATATTCATATCACCATACCACTAATTATCTTACCAAATAAAATGTCTTTTTAACCTCTATTTAAACGAGTTCTTCATTTGTGTTTGAGCGTCCTTTTAATCTTTTGTACTGTCATCTCTTGATGGAGTGGTGCTTTCTGTTAGCATGAATGCTGATGGTATTCCTATGGGGGAGTACCCTAGCAGTGTTGGAGCCATGTTTCAGTGGTTGTGTGTTGCATTCATGACAGAGTTTGTCATTGGTGCCAACGTACTGGTTAGTTTGTGAAGACTGATAGAGTAGCAAACAAAGTTTCGCTTTGCGCAGTTCGAGGATTAAAGATCAGCTTATGCGCACGTGGTATTATGTTATATAGTATGTCTAGATGCTACAGCTAAGACTGCATATGGAAACATGAAGACTGGACAGAGTTATGAAGGATTTGGTGTAGGCAGCTTTCAAACAACATTTCTGGAAAGCGGTAACTATTGTTTGTATTTTATCTCTTAACAAAGATGGAATTTGGTTGAGCGAACTGAGATAGAGCTTGATGACATGTTGAAGATGCTTTGGTTAATCAGGCATATTCAGATGATCAGCAAGTGGAAAGCTATGAAGATTGCGAGCCGACAGATTACTTGTAATTGTGAAAAAGATGCATATTGTAATGTGATATCTTAAGTTGGTCCTATATTATTATTGTAAATTGGGAAAGCCTCGAGGCCGACTCAATAATTTGGTTTAGGACTTGGTATAAAGGAAAGATGTTTTCCTTGGTTGTAATTATCAGTGAGATCATTTTATGATATGAGAACTTATCAGTGAGATTCAGTGTGGATAATGGAGTGTGATATATAGTCATATGTATTTGATGTATTGTGAATATCTTTTGGGTCAGAGCAGAGATTGGTGTAGTTGGGGCACGGTGAGCTTACAAGGCACTGTGTTTGGGAAGACAAGTTGTTATTGGACAGTTGTTGTACACTTGTATTATTCAGTGAGGATAGTACTAAAGCTGTTTGGACAGTGAGTCCTTCTATCTTCCTTTCAACTCTTAACAAGGTTGGAATCTCCAAACAAGGATTCAAAGTCTCCTAACAGGGACTTATATGTAATGAATGTATTTCATTGACTCCTAATAGGGTCCATCCTTTCGCAAGGGACATTTATATTAGAACATCATCTTGTGGGTATCATTCCCACTGGGGTTTTCCCTCCGATCAAGGGTTTACCTAGTTAATAAATCCAGTATTATTGTGTATGGTTATCTTTCTATGGTTGTTGCATCTAATGTTTACATGTTTCAGAAATAAAGAAGATATTGAGAGTTGTTTCAATTACATAACTAATTCCCCCCCCCGCCCCCTCCCTTCCTCGCCCTCTCAGTTATCTTGGTGGACTTTACTTTCTAACACTTCAATGATCACGGCTTCAAAACTTGGCTTAGTAGTCACTAACTTCTCTATCCATGAAGGCCCTATCATGCTACTTCTTTTACCACTAAATAAGGCTTTGCAAACAATCCACTAATTAGTCATTGCTAAAGTAGTGACATCAGACCTAAGCATGAGCATAACATCTTTAATAATGAGAGAAGACAAAACACCAAGGGTTTTTTGGCATTTCATAAAGAGACAACACCCAATAAAGCCCATGCTTTCTCACTTTCATTCAATACACATCCCTTTATAGCATCTTTGATATGATGTTGTTTCCTTTAAGGTTTTAAGGTTCTATTTACTCATCATGCACTGGGATCCACATAGCCTGAATGTCAAGGCTTCCAGGCTTCTTATGTTTTGAGTCTCCCCTATCCTTTTGCTTGCTTAGATCTCTATTCACATGCTTTGAAATGTCTTTATATCAGAAAGCCTGTCAATCACTTCCTCTCAGCGTCTGTCACCCTTTGTCCTTTCATTTTTGTTCATGGTTCATAGATGTCCAGCAAAGGTACAGCACTTTTGTTTTGTTCTTCTTCAGACTGTCAAGGTTTATGGAACTATCTGTATATCATCATCTCTTTGTCATCAACCCTGTATCCTGCTAGTTGCTCTTCATCTGCTCACTGACTGAACATAGTTTTTTGCAGCTTCAAAGCTTCCCCTTTAAATGATTGTTCTTGCATTTCTTGGACTGACTTCTTCAAGTGCCCTAAAATTCACCAACTCGGCTGCACATTTTTACTCTGTTTTGAGCAAGTCTTTAGGGATCACCCACATCGAAGCTACTCTAGGTCATCTTCCGATCTTAGATAGGGCTGACAATGCATCCTTACAATTTTCAGCAGCAGCTGCAAGACATAGTTTTAGAGACAAACCATCTATAATTTGATGAGACCTTAAATAAACTAGTAATTGCACCTTAGTGTGCAATGGGTACGCCTAAGACTTATGGAAAGTCAACAAAGCATCTCTCTCTCTCTCTCTCTCTCTCTCTCTCGCTCTATATATATATCTTCATCTTTATATCTCTCCCTCTTATTATATACTCATGTCTCCCATACACACACACATACCATCTCTGTCTACGCCCTTTTTGCCTATCTTTGTCTTTCTCTTTTCTTCTCTATATATCACTCTCCTTGATATCCATCTCTATCTTCCTTTCTAACTCTACCTCCTTACCTCTTTCTCTTTTACTCTTTCCCCTTCTATATCGATCTCTTTCTATATTCTATATCTTCCTCTAGATCTCTCCATCTCCATTTTTCAAACATGATATGAATTTGTTGGTAAATAATTTAAATATCAAATAATAAAATTAGATCTACAATCGCTTTCCCTCCATTTATTTCTCTATGTATATGTGTGTGTGTGTGTGTGTGTATTTCTCTTCTATCTCTATATATCGCTTCATCCTCTCCCTCTTTATTCACTATATTTGTATGTATGTACAATTTTAAATGAACTATGTATAAAGTTTAAACTAGTAGAAATTCAATACATAGAATGGTGTAAATAAAATGTGCAAAAGTATTTCATAATTTAAATACAAATAAAATATCTATTTAAAGATAACTAAAAAGAAATTTTAAAATAAATAAAATAATAATTATTTACTTGTCAAATTATATTAGATATTAACTTGTTTTACTATAGATATATATATATTATATGTAGATTTTCAACTATAGAAATATATTACATGTAGATTTTTAGATGTATAAAATTATATATTTGTATTGCATATTAATTTACATATAATCTATATAATTAAAATTTTAAAAATATAATTTTAATCACATTTAAACATGAAATTTTTTTGAAGGTTAAAAATTAATTCTAATTTAAAACTTAAAATAAAGAATGAAAAAACAAGTGATTTTTTTTAAGGCTCAAAGATATTGACTTTTAAGCAAGATTGCTTGAGCCAAATAAGAATGAATGCAAAATGTGGAGATTCATGGAAAGAGTCCCATTTCCAATATTGCTCAATAGATGGGTGGGAAAAATCTCAATCCGTATTTCCACTATGAAGATGTATCTATGATCTTCCCCTGTTTCGTACCTATTCTCTAACTTCAGTGCTTATCTACAAATCTTTTTTTTTTGGATAATTATTGTGTCGTGATTAATTATTATTATTATTATGTATTTAATGCGAGTAGATTCGAACCCAAGACCACTTCGATAAGAGACTCACAATTTACCGTTGTGTTGTAGGCTCTTGCCTGCTTATCTACAAATCTTACTACATAGAACTGTAATTATAAATTATAATATAATTACATAAATCTAAACCTCTTCACTGTAATACAAATTTGAAAATAAAAGCATTTCAAAGCTTCTTCTTTTTTTTATAGTAAAAATTCATGGAATAAAGAAATGCAATATACACAGCGAAAATACTTAACTTATTTAATTTTCTGGTGGCATATTTGGTGGCCTTTATTCAATTTTCACAATGAAATTTGTGTGCCATTCATATTACACTATTCCCGGCAGTGCATTTTTTTAATCTGACCAAAACTTGAATTTTCCCCATAATCAGACCTTAGCAGAACCGTTCAATGTAACAACTCTCGTCTGGACTCTGCACAACCAACATACCCAAAATCTTCCTCCACAATTTTCATCAAGTCACACCTGGTGATTTCAGAGATGAATCCAAGCCGGAATAAATAGACTATTGATGGTCCACCATGAATGACCTCGGAGAAGAAACTTCTTAATGTCTTCTAGGCTCAATTTCCATTACAACACAACCCACAAATCATGCCTCAAACTAAAGTACCCATTGAATTGGGAATTTGTGATAGAACTGAAAGAGCCAATCAATCGATTGTTTCAACTAGAGTCTATGTGCTTTGTCAATCACCATCCGAGTGATGTCGGGCAGGTCATGCAATGCATCATTTACTTTCCGCTCAAATTGACATTAATGACACAAACAAATGCCAAATAAAATCTGCTTAAGGTATGAACGGATCAGATCATTTCTATGGTCGTCCTACTCCTCTACACCATTATCTATCAGTAGATGGGAAAACCAGCTCTTCCATTCCATATAAGGAAACGCCTACAGCATAATATACTACTACCAAGGTTGACATGGGAAAGAGAAGTTACCATGTCAAACATGTTTCCTCCAATCAAAATGTGTCTTGCACAGAATTAGCTGATGAAAGAGCGGAATTAAAAAGATACCAGGATGTAGTTGGATTGGAGACCATAAAATAGTACATGTACTATTCAAGGTATATCTTATCATAGGCATAACCATCAGCACCTCCTTTTTAAGCAAGTGCTAGTTCTACGTTCTTGTGTGATTATGAAAATGCATTTTCCATCACCTATTGAAATTGCTGCCAAAAAATGTTCTATTACATTTGATCTACTGGTTACCAAGGATTATGGACAAAGAAATCTTGTGACCTCTCTATTTAAGATGCATATCTATGTCTGTGATTTGTACAGAAAATCATATATTTTTATATGTCCCAGTTCATGAAAAGAAAAACGAAAAGTTCAGAGCTCTATGGTATATATAATTAGGAATTTAAAGCAAAAAGATCAGTCAATAATTTATAACTTCTTAGTCTTCTAATAATATTATGATTGAGCATATCTATAATTAGAAATACTTTCCTAGATAACTTTGACTAAAATGCATACCTCACCTAGGCTTGAAAAAGTTCAAAATCTTAATAGTGCATTTTTTCAGGAAAACCCTTTCAACATTCTAATGGCATGAAAATTTGCTAAAACAACTAAAATATGGAGTTTGTTAAAGCCATTGATTACTATTAAAACCTTGTACATCTATAGAAATAATAAAATATGATCAGTATCAACAATACCTCATTTTGATAAAAATGGTGTGTGGTTTTGGGTTAAAGAGCAAAACTGTTACAGATAACATGTGGCTAGCAGGCAAAGAGGGGTGTGGAATTACTTGTCGGAACTCGCCTTGCTAGAAATTTGATCTACATAAAAAGAACCCATTTATAGCTTAGAAGCTATCTCATCTAGTCCATCTTCGCTTTCATCGTAATCTTCACTGTCCTCAGATTCATCACTCCCCTCCTCTTCTTCCACAAAACTTTCATCTGTTACTGGTTTTGACACTTCATCCTCCATTTCTTCAATTTCAATGTACTCAGCGTGCAGCCTTTCTTCAAATCTCTGATCGCTACAGTTCAGAAACCAACTCAAGCTACATTTTATACCCTTCTCAGATAATTTCTGAAACCGAGGCTTGATCCTGGTTTCTAAACTGTAAGTAAAATAAGCAGGAAATTCAACCAACTCCTGCAACGATCCTCTCATCTCATCCCTGAAATAATGAAAGCTACACTTCATAACATCCACATTAAAGGCTAATAACTGAGGGCATGCAACTATCATCTTTCTCATATCTTCTCTTAAGAATCCCCACGAATTCAAAAGCTCAATCCTCTTCAATACTGGATCCTGACCAAGTGCAGCAACCTGTGGTGATAAAGATAATTTGATAAGCTAATATTTGCAATTAGAAATAATGATTTACCTCCATTAAAAGAAAAATAATACATATAGAATCTTTAAGGAAATGGAAGAAAAAATATATACAAAACCTAGTCAAAAACTTAATTGCTCAGAAAAATTGTCATAATTTCCTAAATATGTTTTCCTTAAATCTACCACTGTAAAGTACAGCATTACTGGATCCATGATCCTGCCTAAATGCAGCAGCATGCTGCCATGGGAAACAAATCTTTGGCTACCATTCAATTTGAGAAAAATTGAGATTTGGCTCAATTTTAAGAAATGGCACTGTGTAGAATAAGGGGAAAACATTTCATTATTCAAATCTAACTCTAAAATTCAATATAAGCGGACCTCTAATCTTTTGAAAAAATTTGCCCCAAAATTGGATCCCAGACCTTAGTTAAGTGCACTAAAGAGAGATAGTAAAGATAAATTCAAATTTTAGTGGTTAATATTTATTATTCATCAATCGATTGTCTAATCCACTAGCACTGAAGAAAAAGAGAAAAATATTCTCAGCTTTCAAAATATGAGATTGGCCTCAGCATGAAAAAAAAAAGATTCATCTCAATTCTTTTTTTAAAAAGCTTGAGGAACATTGTATACAATACATATAGAATTTAAGGAAATGAAAGAACATTTCTAAAATAAAAGCTAATTTACTATTGAAATAGATTTGCCAGGATTTTTAGAAATGGAACCCTACCTGCGGCATTTTCTCTAAAATTTTGGGGAACCCTTCTGATCCTATCCCCAAATTCTGATCCAAAAACTCCATCTGAGACATCAATCTTGTCTTCAATTCAAGCCCGAGGACATCCGGATACTGTGATATGATAGAACCCAGCGCTTGCCTCCTCACACCAAAGCGAAGCAAGATCTCAACATTCTCCTTCACCTGGTTCTCCAATCCAAACCCTAAAACATACGGTTTCTTCTCCAAAACCCCAGCCAAGGCTTGCTTGGGTATGCCCAAGCTTACAACATAATCGACAAAGGGCTTGATGATCCTCCCAACGCGCATGGCGAGAATCTGAGGGAACTGCGCAATCATGGGGCCTATCGCCCTGGTGTTCACGCCGACGCTCACCAGATAGGACACGGAAGTGCTCATGGTGCCCTCAAGTTTAAACCCTAGAAGCTCCGGATAAGCCTCTAAAACCCTAGGAATTTCCTTGGCCTTAATTCCAAGACCTTCCAGGTATTTAATTACCGGCTGGAGGTCAATGACGACGCTGGAATGGAGAACCTGCGGATATCTCCTCAACATATCGGCTAGTGCGGACTTGCGGACGCCTAGCTTCTGTAGATAATCGAGGACCGGCACCATATTTCTCTTGACGCTGCAAGCCAGCATTAGTGGGTACTCGTTTATATCTTCGGTGGTCAAGCCCAACTTTTGCAAGAACTGTATCCGCTCTCTCATTATGTCTACTGAGGAAGGGAGCTGTAACTCTTCGAGCTCCCCCGTTTCGAACCCAAGACTGGTCAAATAATCCAAAATTGTTTTTTGTGGGTCTTGGTTGTCTATGGTGTGATATCTGTGGTCTTTGCTCCATTCGTTTATAGGCAATGTCGCTGTGGAGGTTTCATTGGACAGGCAATTGGTGGTGGTGCTGGTTTTGCAATATGGTTGTTTCTTCTTGTTTTTTACTATAGAGATACAAATTCTGTGAAGTGTAGTGTTGCTAGGGGCGATAGAATGTGCAGGTAACAGCTTCGCCTGGTAATGGCAGAAACTTGACCAATTGGCTGAGGCTGCCATGGCTACTGGCAGTGCATTATTGGGGATGAATTTTCATTTCAGAAAGCAGTTTTTAGTTGATTTTTCACTACAATTGTGATGGATCCTTTCTTTCATCAAAGCATATCAATGGACGTCATCTATGTTCTCTAGCAGAATTGAGGACTAACACTTCCGCATTAAGTTGTCTTTAACAGCATATCCATCATTGCGGGACACTCCAGTAGGAAAAAGGCTGTGAGACCACAAATGTGTGCCTCTGATCCGATATGCTGACACACACTGTCCAAATTCACATAATTTATAATACATTATTGATTCATAATTTAGTTTTCCATTTAAATGTTTGCTATTAGTTTGTAATCTACAATATTTATGCACTCGTGTAAATTCTTGTTGCTATTAGTTTAATCAATGAGAATATTGAATTTAAATTTTATAAGTAAAAGTCTCTTTCACCCTTTTTTATAGTTTGAAATTTTTTTCAATATATTTCAAATGCAACTCAGAGACGTTGTCAACAGCATAATAGTATAGAAAAAGGAACATAGTGTCTTATCAATAATTGGGAGGTCATGGTTCGATCAACAGACTTGCACACACAATAAAGGATGTGTGAGAGAGAGAGCGTGCATAATGTCATTGAAAAATAATCATCGAATTAGATAAATTACATTTGAACAAGGTTAACTAAAAATTTCAAGTATGAAATTGCCATGGAACCAAGCATCATACAATTAATATGTTAAACAAAAGTACTTAATGATGATGTTTACCAACTTTGTAAGGGAACATAAATGAGATAATATTTTATTACTTTGCATCATTTGAAATGAGCACTTTCATAGTCCTTCAAATGATCTTATTTAAATCCTCTAAGATAATTACATCAAAATATGAGCATTACATATCTATTTGAGAGGTTTGCACACTTGAATACTATTGGGTTCAATGTTCCCCTATGCAACAAATCAATAATTTGTTTTGAATCTTGTGTCATCATACTTTGAAAACGTTTTTGTGTCTCTTTCTTGTTGAGATATAAGGTTGGTTCTTAACATTCAGTGTTTTTTATATTTATCAATCCACCATGGGAGAGATTTAATTTAATTTAACTAGGTTTGAAACCTGATTTTGACATTTATACGCATGTTATTCTTATTGCATATGTGCAAATGCATAGCTAAGAAATCGTGTCTAAGAGAAAATTTGGTTTGAAAAGAAAGATAAAATCACTTAAAACTATAGAATTTCAATCTAGTTATTACTTTGTTGACCTAATGTCACACTTATATAATGTTTGCATGCTTATAATGTTTATTACCTATATATATCACTATACAGCTTTTGATATAATATTTGCAAAGTAGCTTGCATATATTCATATAATGTTTGCAAATTATATGTTGTACTTTTTCATAGAGATTTAACGACACTGTAACCTTCTTTCAAGCTTTATGATTTAAACATGGTTTGTTCAACAAAATTAAATATTATATAGAAAGGCAAAAGAAATGAATCAATTTACAATTCAAATTTTAGAATAGAATAAATGCTCCTAGTTATAAATTTAGTTAATTTGTAGTTATACATTAAAATAATTATATTTTATGCTATTGGGTAAAGAGATTGACTATCGAAATGGAGGATATTATCGGTAACTGAGTTAATATGGGTAAAGGAAAATCTTGCCAACTAACAACATTTAATGTTTGGTACAAATAGTTGTTGAATACTTTTTGGATACTATATATAGGAGTGTTTATTTTACTATTGTCACACTACTTCAAGAGATATTAAAGATTAAGAATGCAATTATAGTCTAGTGAGTGAATCATCTTAGAGAAAGAATTTGAAGTTGTCATATTGATCTTGTCACAAACCCTGACCATATAGAACTTTTTGGAGAATTATAGAAGTGTGGAAAGTTAGCAAAACTCAAAGACTAATTATGGCTAAGGAAGTGAAAATACTAGTGTTAGTTGAGAAGGCACAAGAATGTGAACCTGAAAACCAACTACATCTACTAAAAGCTATAGAAATAAACAATGGTGCAACTCTATCTTCAATCCCACCAAGAGTCATGTTGATTAAAGATATTAGAATGTTTACTCACTGAGAATTGATTGAGCTTGGAGATATGGACATCAATGAAGCCTACAAGGAAGTTTGTGATAGGGATGAGAAATTGAAAGAAGAATTCCAACATCTAGAAACAAAAGGACTGACACATATGGTATATTTATCTAAGACATTCAACAAATAATGGATCAAATACATGCTAAGTAGAATCCATTGAGAATACATATGGTTGGAAGGAGAAAACCCAATTAAAATCATGGAAGAGATCATTTGTGTAATAATCGGTTTATCGACTGTCAAAAGGGAATGTGTTACGCAATTGGATTCCAAAAAAAAAAAAGTGAGGAAGTAACAAAATATAAATAAGATCACGGTCCAATTAATGTAAGCAATATAATAGATTACGAAGTGATATTTTCCTCAATGGTTATTGGCTGTAAAATCTATTTGTTGAGTTGGTTGGACAACATATTGCAAGGAGCAATACAAGTTGCATATAAAATTGTTACACAAGGAAGTGAATATGATCTAGAAAATATGATTAGGAATTAACTAATGGTGAACTTGAGAAATATCAAAAGGGAAGAGATGAAATTCATAGCATTATTGGTATGTATCTTTTTCTATGTGTAGAATTATTTTTTGGGTATCGGTAAAGTAAATTTGAACTTAGATAAACCAATCATTTATCATATTAATGAATATATAAATCAATTGGGACAAAACTTCAATACAATTATTTGGACATATTTTAAAGAAATTTAGGAGAAAATGTATATGAGATATAGGATTACACCTCATACTGTGGAAAAATATAAGAGTGACATAAGATTTCTAGTGAATACACATTCATGGATACCACCCCTAGGATATGAAGCAAATAGAAATGAATTAATTACAAGTATTGAACAATTATTAAGTCCATCAAGGACATGGAATTAAGAAGATTTGGAACATATGAAGAAGTTTATAAGAGGGTAACATTAGAACTAAAGAAATCTAAAGATGAGAAAGGTGAAGAAAATAGCAAGACAAGAAGATAGAAATCCATAGTAATACCTAAGACATGTAATAAGAGAGCAAAATAGCCAAAAGACATGCTACTTACAAGGAAGTTGAAGAGGATACACCTACAGAAAGAATGAGATCTAAAACTTCAAGAGCTAGTATTTCTCAACCTAGAAGAAGAATAAGAAGCCAAAGCATATCAACAACAAGTACATATAATAGGAGGAAGAAGCCCATAAATGATGAAGCTAAAAAATGTAAAGAAATTGTAAGAATGCCAAGAACAACTACACATACTATTGAATCCATCAAGGAATAGGGGACTTTCTGACAAATAAGTGAATTAAGGTATAAGTTATGGTTTGATGAAGACAAAAACATGATAGAAGATGCAATTTTTCACAAACTTAAAAGATTTCCTAATGAACTTAGGTAAATTATTCCTAATAAACTACTGAAAAAATCATGATAAGATGGGAACAAGTTGTTATTCAAGAAAATGAGAGTAGAGAAATAACTTTAATCATAATAAAACCAAAAATGAGTGTTGAAGAAATTGATACCATGTTGGATAAGTAAAAGAATAGATTTACTACAAGGAACCAAACTGCAAAGATAGTGGCAAGATTAACTCAATTAGTTGAGGATGAAGCAATTCATCTATGGAAGGAAATTTTCATTACACCCTAAGGATAAGAATCCAAAGACTTGTTACACATTGGAGAAATGTATGAGATGAGTAATATTTGTCCAAAATATCAAAGATGAAGTACATATATCTTAACATAGGAACAAGATAATGAAAAAATAGAAAGTGCTTCTACTAAGTCCAATACACTAATTAGAGAAGACATCATTCAAACTAAAGATAAACAAAAAGAATTTCAACATATTGAAATTGAAGATGATATTGATGAGAAAAAAGAACATGGTGATGAATAGTAGTTAGATCAAGAGGAGAAAGAAACCATGGAAATAAAAATAGCTACAAATATTAAAATCAAGGAGGGGTAGACCATTGATAAGTCACACATCCTAGGTATTGGACCAATAAGAAAATAGAAGATACAAAGAAAAATAAAAGATCAAATGGTTGAAACAAATAATTGTAGAGCTAGCAAGAATATTATAGAGAATGATCATCAGCACTAAGGATAAAGTGAAAAGAGAAAGAGAAGCAAAATTAGACGACGATGATGAGGAAATTGATGATCATAATAGATATGCTATTCTAAAGTGAAATCTAAATGAACTAAGATACTAAGAGAAATATTTTTTGTGCAAAAGTTTGAAGAGAAGACAAAATAGGAAAAAATGAAAAAATAAAAGAAGAAGAAAAGAATTTTGAGAAGAACTATTAATACATTTTCAAAATTAGTACCAGAAGTTACTATTGACAAGGATGGACCATTCATAGATCAGTTGAAAAAATATATGGATATAATTCAAACTTATTAGAACACAAAAGAAGAATTAATAAAGAGCATTGAGGAGAAGTTGAAGAGAAAATGAGGTGACGGGTCAGTACAATGAAAAGAAGAACTTAATTACTTGTTGTCTAAATTAGTTTAAGATATAGGAGAATTTGAATGAAGTAGGCAAGATATACATAAAGAAATGTACTATTATAGCATTCACTAGAGATGTTACTATAAAAGGTAGCAGAGATAAAAGCTAGCATTATTACTTAAGTAAATTGTATGAACCCTATACCTATATTGACAACAAATCATAAAACACAAGTAAGAGAATTAGCTTACATATTACAAGACCTGAGACATGAGGAAGACAAGATAAAAAAAAGCCTATTGGAGATACAAGGGATGATAATACCTATTATGGACATGATGCATAAATATGTGTAAACAACAATTGAGTTACTACATACATCAAATCTAAACATTACCGAGAATATGGCACAAGAGGCAACACAAGTTAGAAGGACTATCACAACATTAAATCAACTAAAAGAGTTATAGGATTAAACCCTATTAAACATTGCAATCATGTACACATATATTTTTGAGAAACTATGAATAGGTAAGCACCCCAAAGATTTTTTTGATATTACCTTTGGCATCATTGCCAAAAAAGGGGGAGAATTAAAGGATTAGTGCAAAAAGGGGAGAGTAAAGAGTGAGCAAATCTTAAAATAGGTAATAAAAAAAAGGGAGAGTAAAGAGTAAAGATCTAAAAGGAGGAGAAATTGATTCGAGAGAAGTAAAGAAAAAATAAAGGGGGAACAATATAACTGGTCAAACACAATAAGTATGATAGGAAGAGTATGTTGAGAAAAGATTGATACAAGTATGAGGATGTGTTTCAATAATTGTTTTGTCACTAATGTCAAACCTAATACTTGCTGGTAAGACAACAACTTAGTTGATTTGAGTACTATCATTTGTTTGATTAATGAAGAGGATTTGATCAAATGAGATAACAAGAGTGCTTAGAGGAAAGGTTGAGTTATGGTATGAAAAAGGAGTACAAAGATTAGTTAAGACAATGATGATATAGTGTATTGTTTATCTACTTTAGGCTATAAAGGTTGCATACATTGATTAAGTCTAGAAGAACAAGTCAGAAGAAATGTGTTTGCCAAGCTTGACCGAGTGCACAGTAGGTGCCGAAAAAAGTTACTATAAGCCGAGCAAAAAATTAGTTGGAGCTAAGTTAAGTGAAGATTTAGTGTATGCTGAGTGAACATAGTGTAAGTCGAGTAAGGTTTAGTTGGTGCCGAGCATCAATAAGCTTTAGTACATGTCGAGTGAATTGTTACTAGATGTTGAGCAACACAACGTGTTCTGAGCATTAGAGATTAGTTGATGTCGAGTGCTAGTATTCATGTTAAATTGTAAATTTGATGAATTTGAGTCAACTACTTTATTTTCTTGAATTGTGTGAAGTGTGTGGAAGATAACTATGATGAATTGGTGACGCAGAATTCAAGGTAAACCATTTTGAGGTGAATTCAAGGAAGATTGTAGAAGAAGTTTCTAGAGGAACAAAATGGAAAAGTGGGTAGATTCATTTTATCCTACCTAATCCTAACTAACCTTAAAAAGGACAATTAGGGTTAAGGGGCAAAATATTTTAAATCTCTATTTATAGAGAGACTTGGTCAAAAGCAAAGGTTGTCATGCGAGAACCTAAGGAAGACAAGGAGTCTAGGATATTGCTTCATTCAATGGTCGAACAAAAGAGACTTCTATTTGCAAGGAAAGCAAGAAGGCTTAAGAGTATGAATTCTTGATGGGTGAACAAGCTATCAAAGCTAAAGTGTGTAAAAGCCAAGCAGAATGGATGACTAAAATAGATATCTGTAATCTGCAAGTGAGTTGTAATTTGTTATCAAATCAAGCCTTACTATTACTTTTAAGAGCATGAATGCTTGAAGAGTGAACAAGCTATCAAGGCTAAAATTTGTGAAAGCCAAGTAGAATGGAGAACTAAGAATGAGATTAGTAATCTACATGTGAGTTTTAATTTGATATCAGATCAAGCCTTACTCTTACTTTCTAATCATTGTAGTAGTCTAGGGTAAATCCTTTGGATTAAGGTTAACCTAACAATTATTTGTAAATTCTTTAACCAGGTGGCGTTCCAAGTGAATGATTTGAAGTCCTCTAACAAGGCTCACTCCTAACAGGGTGATTGAAATGCTCTAACCAAATCACATTTAACAGTGTGTATTGTATCCTCTAACAGGGTTGGCCTTTTACATGGAGTCACTTTAGAAGAGTGAGAATTAGTAGCATGTTACTGGTGGTTTTTCCAAAATTGGGTTTCCACGTAAAATCTTTGTGTCAAATGTGTTATTGAATTTTTTATGTTTCATGTTTATATTTTTGCAAACTTTTTTTGACCTAGGACAATAACCTACAAAGTTTAAGTGTTATGTGATCTAATGGATGAATGCATAATAAGGTTTTATGGACATGAGTCTACTAAGCATTGAAAATTTCTATTTGTACATCTGGACCTTGGATAACTGATTCACCCCCCTTCTTAGTTATTCTAAAGAATTCCAAAAATTGGTATCAAAGCCATAATGCTTAAGAGAACTAATTTGAAGGTACTAGAAGTAAAAGATCAAGATGTCAAAAAGGGAGGTATCCAAGCTTAACAAGGAGAACTTCCCTGCATGGCAAAGTTTGATGAAGCTACACCTAGGAGATCTTGGAGACCATGTACAATCTACCATTATCACTAAGCATGTCAATCCTGTTGGAGCCCTAACTGTTGATGATCTGAAAAAAGAAGAACACAATTAGGCAATGTTTGATATTGCCTCTGCCCTAAGCTATGCTAAGTTTGATGACACCAAGGGTTGTGATAATGCAAAGAAGATGTGGGATTCTCTTCACACCATTTATGGAGGAGATGCAAATTTTTTGAGAGCCAAATTTGAAAGTCTTAGAGGTAAGTTTGATGATATGAGGATGTAAGAAGGTGAGAATGTTGCTCAATATTGCTCTAGGATAAAATATGTTGTTAATGCTATAAGAGGAGCTACTAGTAAGATAGATGCTGATATTGTATTAATCAAAGTACTAAGAACACTATTGCCCATCTATGTTATTAGAGTTTATGCCATACAAGAATTAAGATATATACCAGGTTATAATTTGACTCTAGAAGGTTTGATAGGTAGGGTCACTGCTTTTGAGCTCTCTAATTTTGATAACTTCAAATATCATAATGTTGAATCTGCTTTCAAAGCTAAGTTTTCATTAAAGGAACCTAAAGAGAAGAAGAAAAAGGTAAAATATATTTCCAGTAACAATAACATAGATGAGGAGAATGTAGAATAGCTTGAAGCAATGCTTCCAAGGAGATTTCATGGAGGCAAAGACAAATTCAAAGGTAAGTTACCTATCATGTGTTTTAATTTCAATGAGGTGGTCATATTGTTGCTAGATGTCCAAATGATGTAGGAGCATCTTGGGTGTAAGAGCAATCTTGCATCACTCAAAAAAAATTTCTTTTTAGTCCTTTCTATTTTAATAAGGACTAGTAGATAGGGGGGTTATTATTTATGGGAACTTACTATTTTTAGTAAGTTTCTCATATGAGCTCAGAATGTCCTCATTTTCTACATGAAGGCTCATTTTAGAGTTATAAGGTTACCATAAAAATATCATTGCTCCAACTTAAGTATCAAAGAAGTTATTGAGGATTTTCAGTGGAAAATTTTGAAGAAAAATCTTCAAGCTTACCATTGGAGGCCTTAGAGTGCCCATATGAGGTCCAAAAACTCAATGAAAGGGTGCTTCCATTATTTTGAGTATGTAGAGATGGAGCTGGCATTTTTGAAAATTGGTTATAATAGCCAATTGGAGCAATGGTCCGTGAGTTATGGCCTTTCAAAGACAGGCTACCCAAAATATCTAAAATAATTGTCAAAGATGTATTTGGCTGACTCTATATGTATTTTTAGAGTCTGTTGGCCTTAGGTATTAAGTTTCAATGTCTAGAACCTTCTGGGGTGGCATAAAATTGCCTATTTAAGAAAGGCTTGAACATTGTCTAGAACAACTTTGGGTGGTAGTTCACAGCTTACTCTTACAGATTACTATAATGAAGGCGCCCATGTGGGTTAGCATATTGTACTTGTAAATTCTATAATTTCACATTTGTAGCGTAGATAAGAAGTCCATATTTTGTTCCTGTATTTGCTATTGTTTCTTTGTTTTTATTATAGTTTATAGTATTAAGGGGAGCACCCTTTATCAAGTGGTATCAGAGCTAGAGTTCTTGAATGTGTGGACAGATTGTTGACTATGAGGTAGTTCGCACAAGGACCATGGTTTAGGTTGAGTGTGTAGACAGATCACCAATTGTGAGGTAGTTTGCACTAGGGTTATGGCAAAAGTGAGAAAACACCTCCACAAAGAGAGCATGGTGGAAGAGCTATAGTTGTTACACTTGAGGGTTTTAGAGCCCTCCATAGACAAATGCAAGCATTGGGAAAACAAATGCGTTGAGGAATAAATCTTCTTGTAAGAGATGAAAGTGAGGATGAGGATGAAGTAGA
The DNA here is from genome assembly GCA_028749045.1 of Cupressus sempervirens. Taxonomy (NCBI): domain Eukaryota; kingdom Viridiplantae; phylum Streptophyta; class Pinopsida; order Cupressales; family Cupressaceae; genus Cupressus; species Cupressus sempervirens. Next base: position 733,713,377 of record CM053791.1, on the reverse strand, counting down.
AGGAAATTCTGAAGTAGAGGCAGTTCTAAACCTAGAGGAAGAAAGGCTTTTTAGGACCATCTCCAAGATTAGAAAAAGACCTAAGCTTGAAGTTCCCACATTTTTGAGAAATCTTAACCTAGAGGAGTTGATCAATTGAATCAATGAACTAGAGGAGTACTTTGAGTATGAAGATATTGATGATCTTAATGAGGTCAAGTTTGCAAACACGAAACTAAAGGGGCATGCAAAGATTTGGTAGCAAGAGGTTCAATTGGAGCAAAATAGAAAGGGAAAGGACAAAAATCACCAGATGAGATTAGATGATAGCTAAATTGAAGCGACAATTCATTCTCATGGATTATGAGCTTGATCTGTTGAAGAAAATACAAGGGTTGAAGCAAGTAGGAAAATCTATTCAAGAGTATACCAAAGAGTTCTACCAAATTCTCATTAGAATCGGCCATGCAAAAGATGATAAGGAGAAAGTGGCCTATTATCTTAATGGGTTGAGGCCAAGTATTCAGGATGAGTTGAGTCTAGTTCAGATGAATAGTATTAAGGAGGCAACTAGTTTTCCCTAAGAGTTGAGGAGAAACTAAGCAAGAAGTTTGACAACAAGAATAGCAAAAGAGGCCGCAGTGGAAGATCTAGCGAATGATCTTATGGTGGTCGTAATGATGATCAAAAGAACAAAGATGAGGCTAGAATTAGTAGTCAAAACCAAAGGGGAAACAATTCTAATTGTTTCCATGATCAAAATAATAGAGATCAGAGAGGAAGAGGTAGAGGACAAGGATCTGGAAGAGGAGGCTTTTGTGGGAAATGTTTTCACTATGAAGAAGAAGAGCATAGAACATTTGAATATTCCCAATGCCAAGGAAGGACAGATTGAAGAAAAAAAGGTCAGGCCAAGTTTGCAAATGTTGATGATGTCAGATCGTCACATTCTGAAGATTTTGAAAGAGGAAAATGTTGGAAGATTGGTTTGATTATATGTTGCACTCATGACAAAGTTTGTCATTGATGTCAATATAGCATGTTTGATGTCTTCTATGGTATCTGACAAAAGCACAATGAAAAGATCAAGTTGGTACGGATGGCTAGTTGAGCATGATAGCCACCTAAGGTTATGGGAGATATTTTGGAGTATTAGGTATATGCAATTAATATTGGAAGCAAAAAGGATAAGTCTAGAAGAAGTTATGTAAGTTTTGGTTATGTTTGTTTTGAGATAGAGTTTATAGAGACATGTTTTGGTAAACTTGTTATATCTCTTAGCAGATTTGATATCTTCAGGATCGAGGTTGAGGACATGGAGAAGACATGTTAAGGATGACATGGCTAAGATTACTCATCATAATATTGTGTGCACAAAAATTTAATCAAGTTGCAAGGTAGAAGATTAAGGTTATTGCTAAGTGTAATGTGTTCTTAATGTGGTCCTATAATAATTAATTGGGAAGGACTAACAACTAACTTAGGGAATTGTTTTATGGACTTGATATAAAGGAAGGATATTTTTCTTTATCATGATGTATGTTGATATGATTGAATGATCAATGATAAGCAATAGAGAGTGTGGAATGTGAAGTTGAGTAGAGTAGTGTGGAAGTGAAGGAAACTTCATTGTCGAGGTTTTGCGAGTGATCCAAGGTTTGGTATTTGGATCCGAGATTCGTGACCTACTCTACAAGGTCTAACAATGATTGGTCTGGTTGACATGATAGAGGAAAGTATAGAGGAAAGAAGAAGATACCAGTAAATTATTGTTTAAGCAGTGAGCTCTTCTTGTAGTTGAAATTGCATGTTTGGGTAGTGGACTCTTCTTGCATAAATTGTACCATAACTCCTAACAAGGTTGGCACAACTTGTAACAGGATCCAAAGTCTCTTAACAGTAACTCATTGTACTAAATATTGTAACAGACTCCTAATAGGGTCTATCCTCTCAAAAGAAATATTTATATTAGTACATCATCTTTTGGGCATCATTCCCACTAGGATTTTCCCTCTGATCAAGGGTTTCCCTAGTCAACATATCTAGTGTAATTGTCTATGTGCATCTTTGTATTGTTGTTGTTTACTTTGGTTGAATGGTTAAGCTTGTTTAAAGAAGATAAATGTTTTAATTGTTGGATAATTGATTCACCCCCCCACTCTCGGTTATCTTGGTGGACTATTATTTCTAACAATTGGTATTAGAGCATTAGGTCCTTGAAGAAAAAGTTTAACAACTTTGGGAGATCCATGGAGAACATGTTCAAGAAAGACAGTCCAGAGAATTGATTAGAATAGAGACAACTTTTAATGCCTTGAATATTTGACCTAACCTATCAAGGAGCCCAAGTACAAGAAGAGATTTTTCTAGCAGCAGTAGATCTAAGGAAGATAGAAAGATTGATGTAGTAGTAGTCCTTCTGGTAAGAAGAGAGAAAGGAGGCAAGAAAATCTTTAAGTGTTGGACTTGTAATGAATATGGTCATTATGCATCTAAGTGTCATAAAAGGGAGAAAAAGTATAAGGGAAATCATAAGCCTAGAAAGGATAGAGATTGTTTGTATGCAAATGAAGATTAGGATTCTGATGGACAAGCATTAAGTGCTACTGATGATGAAATTGGATTTGTGGCAATTAAAGAAGAAATTCTAGAGAAAGAAGCTTTGGTATCACAGGTTGAGAAGAAATATAATTAGATAATTGAAAATGGTTGTTCACATCATATGATTGGTGATATGAACAAGTTTGCTGACTTCAAAAGTTAGGATGGAGGAATTGTCAAAGTTGGAAACAATGCAGCATGCTAAGTAAAAGGTATTGGATCTATTACTCTTGATGATAAAGCTAATACTAAGGATGTATAATTTTTTGATGGTTTAAATCACAATCTTTTGAGTGTTGGACAACTATTAGACAAAGGTTATCAGTTGGAGTTCACAGAAAAGACATGCATGATCAGAGATAAAGATGGAAAGGTAATTGGAATAGGAACAAGATCTAGAGGTAATGCTTTTCAATTGAATCCTACTGAAATGACATGTTTGGTAGCAAAGGTAGATGAAATTCGGTTATAGCATAAGAGATTCTATCATATAAACTTTGAAAGTATTGTAAGGACAAGAAGAATGTTTGTTGTTAGAGATTTGCCAAAGATTGTCAAGCCTACTAACACAATTTGCAAGGAGTGTGTTTTGGCAAAGCATAACATAACTTCTTTTCCCAACAAGAAGTTTACCACCACAACAAAGTTGGAGATTGTACACACAAATCTTAATGATCCTACAAAGACTAGAGGATTCTATGGTGAAAGGTATTTTATGATTCTAGTTGATGATTTTTCTAGAATGATGTGGGTTGCATTTCTTAAAGAGAAATCTAAAGCATTTGACAAGTTTAAGATATTCAAGAATAGAGTTGAGAATGAATATGGTGTAAAGATTAAATGTTTAAGATTAGATAGAGGAGGAGAATTTACTTCAAATGAGTTTAACATGATTTTGAGGAAAATGGAATTAAAAGACAACTATTAGCTCTGAGAAACCCTGAACAAAATGGCATTGCAAACAAAAGGAACAAGTCTATTACAGAAGCTGCAAGAGCTATGTTAGTAGAGAATGATGTATCCAAGACATTTTGGAGAGAAGCTATGAATACAATAGTCTACACTATGAATAGAGTTGATGCAGGGGACTCCCCTTAATATCATAAACTCATAACAGAAACAAAGAAACAACAACAAATGCGAGAACAAAATATGGACTTATTATTATAGCTGCAAATGTGGAACTACAAAATTCTCAATTACAATATGCTAACCCAAATGGGTGCCTTTGTTATAGTAATTTGCAAGTCAGTGCTATGAACTATCACCCCAATCTATTCTAGACAATGTTCAACCTTTTTTAAATAGGCAGTTTTATGCTGCCCGGGAAGGTTCTAGATGCTCAAACTTAATACCTAGGGTTGACAGACCCTAACAATACACATAGAGTTGGCCAAATACATCTTTGACAAATTATTTTACAAATTTTGGTAGCCCAACTTTTGAAGGCCATAACTCATGAACCATTGCTCTAATTGGCTATTATAACCACTTTCAAAAATGCCAACTCCTGATCTATAGGCTCAAAACAGTGCTAGTGCCCTTCCGTCGAGTTTTTGGACCTCATCTGGGCACTCTAAAGCTTCCAACGGTGAGCCTGAAGATTTCTATACAAATGTTTCCACCAAAAATCCATAATAACTTCTTTGATACTTAAGCTAGAGCAATGAGATATTTATGGTAGGCTTATATCTCTAAAATGAACCTTCCTGTATAAAATGAGAACATTTAGAGCTTGTATGACAACCTTACTAAAAATAGGAAGTTCCAATCAATAGTAACTACCCTATCTACTAGTCCTTATCAAAATAGAAAAGACTGAAAATAAAATATTTTTGGGCGATGCAAGATTGCCCTTACACCCAGGATGCTCCTGCATCAAACACCTAGGGTAATTTGAGAAGTGAACCCATCACATCTCAAGTGTTTAGAGGAAAACCAAGATGGTTGACCTCCTCCATTGCTAGCCATGATGAATCCTCAACTGGTCTCCCTTTCCATTTGACCAGATATTCCTCATAAGTTCTATTTTTGGTACTTTTTCCAATACGACTGTCTAGTATCTCCTCAATCTCCTTGATAGCCGAACTAGCTGTTGGAATGCTGCACTATGCTTCTATAACTTCATCTCCATCACCTCCTTCATAATACTTTGTCAAATATGAAATATGAAATATTGGTGAAATATTCAATTTAGCAAGCAACTCCACTTCATATGCATTTCCAGAATCATGCCTCTTCACTATCTTGCATAACTTATTATATGTACCTACTAGAAAATGCTCCTTTCTCAAATGAACCATGACTTCATCTCCAATTTGGAATTTTTTATATCTCCTTTTCACATTTTCCTTAGCCTTATATTGTGTATTCATCTTTATGATGTGCTTCCTCAACTCTTCATGGATGTTCTTCAAATGTTCAGCAAAATCTTCTGCTTTAGCACTACTTATCTCTCCCTTATCCAACTTCCTCAATTCAGAAACATTTTTGGGACTACTCCCATATACAATCTAGAATGGTGATTTACCAGTACTCCTATTGATAGAATTATTATATGTAAATTCTGTAATCATATCCCATCCTTTTGGCTTATCTCCAACCAAGCATCTCAGCAAGTTTCCCAAACTGCGATTCATAGCTTCTATCTGTCCATCAGTCTATGGATGATGTGATGAACTAAACTTCAAGTTTTTCTTCAACTTCTTCCACAATGTACGCCATAAATACCCAAAAAATTTGGTATCTTGATCTAAAACAATACTCTTTGGTAGACCATGTAATCTCACCACTTCTCTGAAAAATGACTCTACTACATGAACAACATCACTAGTCTTCTTGCAAGGAATAAAATGTGCCATCTTTGAAAACCTGTCAACCACCACAAAAATAGAATCATGCCCATGCTATGTCCTCAGTAATCCAAGAACAATATCCATGCTGACATCCTCCCATGGCTTCTCTGGTACAGGTAATGGCTGATACAACCCTATATTCTGCTTCACTCCTTTCGCCATCTAACATACTTGGTAACTTTATACAAACTTCATCACATATTTTTGTAACTATGGCTAGTAATAATTTTCAACAACCAAAGCTATATTTTTATCCTTTCCAAAATGTCCATCCAATCCTCCATTATGCTTCTTGATGAGGTTCTCTCTCATTGAACTCCTTGGAATGCACAACTAGCTTCCTTTGAACAACATATTATCTTGGATCATAAAATTCAACCACTTTGTCCTGTCAAGTGTAACAAGTTTTGTACAAGCCTCCTATGCTTCACCAAAATTAGGATCATCTGGATACAATGTACTAAGTTCCTTAAACCCAACAACCTCTATCTACATTTATGTCAGGAAAAGTTGTCTTCTACTAAGAGCATCTACAACTTTGTTAGACTTCCCACTTCTGTGTTTCAAAATAAATGTATAACTCTACAAAAACTCAACCCACTTTAAATACTTTTGGTTCAATTTTCTTTGACTATTCAAATATTACAAAGCTTGATGATCAATATACAAAACAAACTCCTTGGGAAGAAGATAGTGTCTCCACTTTTTCAATGCTTGAACTATAGCATAAAATTCCTAATCATAAACATAATATTTTCTTTTTGCATCATTCAACTTCTCACTGAAATAAGCAACTGGTCTACCTTTCTGGCTCAAAAATCCTCCTATTGTAGTACCACTAGCATCACAATCTACTTGAAACACCTTGTTAAAATTAGGAAGTGCTAAAATAGGTTGCTCAGTAACTTTTTGTTTCAACAGATTAAAACTCTTATCTACTCCTATAGTCCACTTAAACTTGTTCCTATCTCCTCTCATTGTTTTAGTCAAGAGTGCACAAATACTGCTAAAACTTCTTATGAACTTTCTGTAAAATGTAGCCAGTCCATGAAAAGATCTTACCTCATTTGCACTCCTTGGAGTAGGCCATTCAAGGATATCCTTCACTTTCTCTAGGTCCATTTTTAGACCTTCTCTTGAGACTACAAATCCCAATTACACTGACTTCTTTACCAAACTACACTTCTTTAGATTTATCAATAACTTTTCTTCACTCAACTTTTCAAACATCTTACGAATATGAATCAAATGCTCCTCCAATGTCTTACTAAAGATCAAAATATCATCTAGGTAAACAATGAAAAACTTACCCATAAATTCCTTCAGTACCTCATTCATGAGCCTCATGAAAGTTATTGGTGCATTGCTTACCCCAAAAGGCATGACTAACCACTCATATAGTCCTTCCCTTATCTTGAAAGCAGTCTTCCACTCATCACCTTCTCTGATATGAATTTGATGGTACCCACTCTTTAGATCTATCTTTGTGAACTACTGAGCTCCACTCAAATAGTCTATAATATCATCCATCCTCAACAAAGGAAATCTATACTTGATGGTGATCTTGTTGACAACACAAGAATCTGTGCACATCCTCCATTCTCCATTCTTCTTTGGTGCCAAGATTGCTGGTACAACACATGGACTTAGACTCTCTTGAATCAACCCCTTTCGCAACAACTCATGAACTTGCCTATTCAACTCTTCACTTTTTGCTAGCGTCATTCTATGTGCTGCCTTGTTTGGAAAACTAGCTTCTGCAACCAAATCCTTCTAGTGACTGATCTTCCTCATTGGAGGCAATCCATCAAGTACATTGCCCGATACAATATTAGAAAAATCTTCCAACATATCTGCAACTTCTGCAGGTATCTCCTCTACTTTTTCTTTACTATCTTTAGGAATTATAGCAAAACACATATGCTCATGTTTCATACCTTTAAGAAACTCTTTTCCATCAACAAAACATATTCTGGCAACACTACATACATTTACTTTTTTATCCTTCAACGACTCCAACTTATGTTTTACTCCATCCTTAGTTAGAGTGTAGGTATTTTCTTGCCCATCATATATAGCATGCCTGTCAAATTGCCACAACCTACCCAACAACATATGACATATTTCCATAGGTATGATATCACATAGTACCTCATCCTGGTAGCTTCTAATCTTGAACTTCACTGAGCACTACTCATTGACCATAACCTTGTGGTCATCTTCCACCCAAGTAATACAGTATGGACACGGGTGTTTCTATCTCTTCAACTTCAACTTGGTGACCATCATCTCTAACACCAGATTGTCAGTACTTCCACCATCAATGATCACATCACAACATTTATCTTCACATATGTACCTTGTGCAAAACAAACTCCTTCTTTGATCAGGTTCATTCTCACCAATCAACATGACTCTTTTGTTAACTAAGACTTCTCCTCTTTTAGCATCTTCAGAATGTGAGGATCTGGCATCTTCATCAACATGTGCAACTCTTGCCTGACCTTCTGTTCTTCGATCTATCCTTCCTTGGTGCTGGGTACATTCAAATGCTCTATGCCCTTCTTCTCTACAATGAAAACATTATCCATGAAAGCCTCCTCTTCCAAGTCCTTGTTCTTTGCCTCTTCCTCTCTGATCTCTATTATTCTGGTCAAGGAAATGATTGGAATTGTTTCTCCTTTGGTTCTGGTTGCTACTTCCAGCCTCATCCTTGTTCTTCTGATCATCATTACGACCTCCATAAGATCATCTGCTAGATCTTCCACCATGACCTCTTCCACTATTCTTATTGTCAAACTTCTTGCTCAGTTTCTCCTCAACTCTTAGGGAAAACTGGTATGCCTCCTCAATAATGCTCATTCAAACTAGACTTTGCTCACTCTAAATGCTTGACCTTAACCCATTAAGATAATGGGCAGCTTTCTCCTTATCAGCTTTTGCATGGCCAGTTCTAATGACAACTCAGTAGAACTTTTTGGTATATTCTTGAACAGATTTTCTTGCTTGCTTCATTCCTTGCATCTTCTTCAATAGATCAAGCTGATAATCTAGAGGATTGAATTGTCACTTCATTTTAGCTATCATCTAATCCCATCTAGTGATTTTGTCCTTTCATTTTCTATTTCACTCCAGTTGAACCTCTTGCCACCAGATCTTTGCATGTCCCTTCAGTTTTGCCTTTGCAAACTTAACCCTATCTGGATCCTCAATATCTTCATACTCAAAGTACTCTTTTAGTTCATTGATCCAATCGATCAATTCTTCTAGGTTAAGATTTCCTGAAAATGTGGGAACCTCAAACTTAGGTCTTTTTCCAATCTTGGAGATGGCCCTAGAAAGCCTCTCTTCCTCTGGGTTTAGAACTGCCTCTACTTTAGCATTTTCTTCTACTTCATCCTCATCCTCACTTTTATCTCTCACAAGAAGATTTATTCCTCTTCACATTTGTTCTTCCAATGCTTGCATTTTCTTTTGGAGGGCTCAGAAACCCTCAGGTGTAACACCTACAACCCTTCCACCACACTCTCTTCATGGAGGCATTTTCATGCTTCTACTGAAACCCTAGTGCAAAAGACCTCACAATCAACGATCTGTCTACGCACTCAACCCAAACCACGGTCCTGGAGTGAACTGCCTCATAATTAGTGATCTATCCATACATTCAAGAACTCTAGATGCAAGGGACTACCCTTAATACCATAAACTCATAATAGAAACAAAGAAACAACAACAAATGCGAAAATAAAATATGGACTTCTTATTATCACCATAAATGAAGAATTATAGAATTCTCAATTATAATATGCTAACCCAAATGGGCACCTTCATTATAGTAATCTACAAGATAGTGTTGTGAACTATCACCCAAAGTTGTCCTAGACAATGTTTGACCTTTCTTGAATAGGTAGTTTTATGCCTCCTAGGAAGGTTCTAGATGCTCAAACTTAATACCTAGGGTTGACAGACCCTAACAATAGACATAGAGTTGGCCAAATACATCTTTGACAAATTATTTTATAAATTTTAGTTGCCCAACTTTCGAAGGCCATAACTCAAGAATCGTTGCTCTGATTGGCTATTATAACCACTTTTTGGAAATGCTAGTGCCCTTTCATCGAGTTTTTGGACCTCATCCAGGCACTCTAAGGCCTCCAACATTGAGCTTGAAGATTTTTCTGCAAATTTTTCCACCAAAAATCCACAATAACTTCTTTGATACTTAAGTTGGAGCAATGAGATTTTTATGGTAGGGTTATATCTCTAAAATGAACCTTCTTGTAGAAAATGAGAACATTTTGAGCTCATAAAGCAAGTTCCCATAAATAGTAACCATTTTGTCTACTAGTCCTTATTAAAATAGAAAAGACTGAAAATAAAATATTTTTGGGTGATGCAAGATTGCCCTTACACCCAAGATGCTCCTGCATCAAGAGTACAAGTCAGGAAGGACACAAACAAGACACATTATGAACTTTGGTTTGGTCACTCACCTATAGTTAAGTATTTTAGAATATTTGGAAGTAAGTGTTACATAAAGAGATATGATGACATTGGTAAGTTTGATGCTAGAAGTGATGAAGATATGTTTCTTGTTATTCATTAAAATGAAAGGCTTATAGATGTCATAATCAGAGAACTAAGACTATTATGGAAAGTACTAATTTGAGAATTGATGAGACATTTAGAGTACAAGAGAGAATAGTTTATTACAATTCAGATGATGATGTTGTTGTAACTTAGCCAAGGAATGATGAGGTATTTCTTGAGACTAACAATGATTTGCAGAATGAAGGAGAGCAAAGGTAGCAACAAAGCTTAGAACCTTTAGTAGAGCCAAGAGTTGAGATAGAAACTCCTACTTCAAGAAAGAACATGATAAAGAATCAACCATCCAAACAGATCATCGGAAGCAAAGACAAAGGTGTGATGACAAGAAGCAGAGTGAATGAAGAACTATGCTTGATATCTCAAGTTAAGCCTAAGAATGCAGATGAAGAATGCAAAGATGATTATTGGAAACAAGCTATGAAAGAGGAATTGCATCAGATAGTAAAGAATGGAACATGAGAATTGGTCCCCACACCAGTAGACAAGAATATGATGGGAACTAAATGGGTATTCAGGAACAAGATGAATGAGAAAGGAGAAGTTGTAAGAAACAAAGCAAGACTAGTATGTATAGTTTACTCACAATAAGAAAGAATAGACTATGAGGAGACTTATGCTTAAATGGCCATAATAGAAGCTATAAGACTATTCTTAGCCTATGTAGCATAGAAGAAATTCAAAGTATATCAGATGGATGTCAAGTCAGCATTTCTGAATGGAGAACTTGAAGAAGAGGTATACATTGAGTAGCTTGAAGGATGTCCTTTGATAGATGACAATGAAATAGTATGTAGACTGAGAAAAACATTGTATGGATTGAAGCAAGCACCCAGAACATAGTATGCAAGGTTGGACAAGCATTTGATAAAGCTTAGATATAACAAAGGTATAGTAGATAGTAATTTGTATTAGAAAGAAACTGATGATGGTTTGATGATTTTGGTAATATTTGTTTTTGACATCATATTTGGAGGTAATGATGAAGAAAGTGAGAAGTTTGCAAAAGAAATGAAGAAAGAATTTGAAATGAGTATGACAGGAGAGATGAAATATTTCTTAGGATTGTAGATAGTACAGAATAAAAAAGGAATCTTTATTTCTCAGACTAAGTACTTGAAGGATTTACTAAAAAGGTTTGGTTTGGAAACATGTAAACCTATTGGAGAACCTATGGTAACTAGACACAAGTTATCTACTAAGGATGAGATACCTACTGTTGAGAAAAAGAAGTACAAATCTATGATTGGAGGTTTGTAATATCTGATTCACACAAGACTAGATATAGCAAATGCAATTTAGACTAGATATCTAAAGGGAGCATTTGAGTTTGGATTATGGTATGACAGATCTAATGATTTTTTTCTAAGTGCTTATACTGATGCAGATTGGGTAGGCAGTATGGATGACAAAAAGAACACCAGTCGAGAAGCTTTCTTTCTTGGATGAAGATTGGTTTCTTGGTTAAGCAAGAAGTAAGCAGAGTATGTTGCAGCTATTGGGACTCAAAATCAAAGCCCCAATTTTGAGTACCATTGAGAAAATTAAGCCCTACAAATGCTTTTAATGCATATGTACCCAGATGTACCTGTGAGGCCTAATAGGTGTTTAATATTTCTAGCACCTTTCATTTAATGTGTCCACTCATCCCATGAAGTTAAATTGTCATTCTGAGCCATTTCATGAAGTCCTATTTCGAGCAATTGTCAAATTTGCATTTTTGCCTAAATCTCAAATAGTGATAGGAGGCCTTGTTTGTGATTGAATATCTCACACCCAGTATCATTTCATGACTTGCTACTTTGGAAGTGTTTAGTGTCCATACCAAAGAACCTATGTTTCAGATTTCAAGTTGTTTTGAATCTGTTTGACTAGGTTTTGAATCCCTCAAAGTTGGTCATTTATTGACGTCATGTTGATGCAATTTGTTCTAAATTTTGGGAAGCCATGTTTGACTTGTTATAATTTTGACCCAGTTGACCAAAATGCTAAAATTTCTTTTTTGTTGCATTTTAGAGGTCAGAGACTTACTAGATTTCAATTTTGAGCTTATGACGAATCTATTTGATCAGTTTTCAAATGTAATTCCATATGCAATTTCTGATTTTTAACTAGTGTCAAGGAATATAGATTTGTCAAAACCCCTATTCGTGATGTCATAACTTAAAATCTGTGATAGGTGAGATTGAATGGATTGTACCACTATGTTGTACTTTGAAAATACTTTAAGTGTCCCAATTTTCACATTTTGACAAATCCACTTGCACATTTTCCCAGGTCATTCCCATTTGCGAAAAACACTTTTTTGCTATTGTTTCTAGTCATCAAATTCTGAGTAGGCTACTTTGACCACTCGCCAAACACATCTAGTTATTATGAGCCCTAATTTTAGATTTATATTGTCCTTGTGACAGTGAACAAATGTCCTAATTTTCATTTCCCCAAGTGTCAGTTTGCTTAGTTTTTGAAGCCAAATTTGAACGCATTTTAGTGTTTTATGACATGTTTATGTGCAGGCAATTCTGAGAAGGAAACTTCAACAGTTAATATCTTTTGATTGAGAATTTTTCATGAGACAAGATTCGATAGGGTAGGAGTATGCGAAACAAAGAATCAGTGTATCTAATTTCAGAGCTTAGTCAGGTATTTTGTCAGTTTTCAAAGTTAGTCAAAGGACCCCTTGGCATTAAATTGGCAATTGTCAGAAAGTTGTAAATTGAGCTAAAAAATGATGGCTAAATGATTAAGTTCAGAATTGATCAGTATTGGATGTTCATTAGAGCATTTTAAGAAGTTAGTTGTTTGAAAACAATTTTTTTTAGCTAGACTTGCTTGAGGCCTAACTGATCTCATCATAACAATGCAAATGTGTGTGGACTCAAGATTCTCAAAAGGTTTTTAAGCAAGCATGAGATATAAATAGGGACTTAAAGGTTACCAAAGCCTCCATTGATTTCAAGGAAGAAAACTCAAAGAAAAAAGGGACAGTGCATACCTTTGTGGTAGGGGATGAAGCATAGCTTTAAATGGAGCAATTTGTGAACACATTGTGATCCAAATGTCAATGTTCAAAATGCAGACCCAATTTAATTAAAAAAAAGGAAACTTGCATAGACACAATCTAATGCAAGTCAAGGACATGGGAATTAGAAGTTAGATTTTAGGGTACTTTCTAAGAAACCAAACTTTACACATATAAAGAATGTGCTCCTGCCTTCCATAAAATAATCACCTTTGATTTTGGATGCATAGGCTTATCCTATCATCTATATGGTGAGTTCCTTGCTCCCTTCTTCTCCTTTATGTAAGTTGTTTCAAAACTTTGAGCAGAGGCACATATTACTTCCATAGCTTAATTATTATTGCAACTGTTGTTTATTTTTCACCTTTGGGTCAAAAATAGACTGGAGTGCTTCCTCTAGATCTTATGTCAACTTTTGGAAGGTTTAAATGTTCACAGGAAAGAAATCACTAAAAATATTTAAATGTCATCAAACGTTACAACACATAGCAAGCCCTTGGTTTTTGTAGAAGTCAAATAAGGATTTCAAAGAAGAGAAAATCATGTCCCTCAGTTAAGTTAAATTCAACAAGTTATACATTATGTTGGAAGGAATTGGTTTTTAAGGAGTAAAGGAAAAGATCTCTTGTTTTCAACCCTAACATGGAGTTAGGTGAAGCTTTACGTTTTGTGTTTGGGTTTTTTTCTTTCTAAGAAGAACATGTAGTCCAAGACAAATAATAATAGATAAGCTCAAATAACATTGATGAGAGAGCTTTCATGTGCATAAAAGTAGTAGTCATTCAAGAGTTGAAGGAGCAGTAGTCAAGAACAAAGATCTTCATTCAAAAGTAGAAAATATAGTGTGCACAACGGATTCTAATGCTAGAGTAGAAAACTCATGTTTGGAGGAACGTTTACACATAGCAAACAATGGTTTCTCACAGAGGACAGAAAGTTACTTTCACTATAAGCTAATATCAGCACTTAAAGAGGCTGAATAGAAGACTTATCAACCAATTTAAGACAGCAGAAACTAGAAGTTTATTTATAAACAACATCCACATAACAACAGAGAGTATGATCATCTTTGAGGGAAGTCGCTGCAGCAAGAAACAAAGGAAAACTCATAGTCAAGGGGCTGTATCCACACACTAAGAAGGAAATTCACGCTAAATGTAGAGATATTTAAAAAGCGGCAAGATGAAGTTGTATAAAGGAGAATTTGTAGCAGGTGTAGAACAAAGATAGTAGAGGGAGCTCTGAGCAATAGGATGATGCTCACATCTGTTGCACAAGATCTCAAATCAAAGATGAGAAAAACACTTGGAGGACTCACGCTGAATGAGGGAGGAGTCCACACAAAAGGCAGGGTGGGGTGTGAAGAAAAGGATGCCCAAGTAGCAGTCCATTTGTTACATGGTTATGGGATTGCATTGCATCCAACATGCAAGACTATTCACCATCTCTATGGCCATCACTACCTGTACTCATGAGTGTCATCGAAATACTTGTCAGAATACTTTGAATTTCAAGCATATTGATAGAATTTAAGCACACCAACTAAAACTAGATGTAGGAAAATAAGAAATTAAACAAAAAGTAACAGACTCACGGTAGGAGAGCTGAGAGCAGATAAGCAAAAAGTGGCAGGACGAAGATGCCATGTAAAAGAGTAGTGACAGCATGAGACAGAGCATCCAACGTTAAAGTGGAGCCGCCAAGAAATGAAGACAAAATCCCACACAAAGAGGAGAAGGAACAAAAATGAAAAGAGAAGGCTAAGGAACACCTTTATACCATCATAAAGATTGCATGCAATAACAACCTTGCTATAAAACATTTGAAGGACGCTCAAGTAACATTGTATCACTCCGGTTTAGCTGATTTGAAGTGGATTGATGCAATGCACCTTCATACTTTACTCAGTGTAACCCATACTAATCATTGGACCTATGAAAGAGAGCTTCAATGTGCTCACATAAATCTCAAAGGATAGAGTTTTCACATTAACATGGGATGGCATCAAAACTAGTTTATCCCTCATTCTTTGTGGAGGCGCATTTAAATTTTTTTAAATATTGAAACACACACAAAGCTAAATGTCTTGAAGACAATGGCTTTTGGAAGCTATGTGATGCAAGGTGGGGCTCATGGTTGGCCAGTTGGAGGCGACTATAAGGAAATTTTGACCAAGCAATTAAACATGATGATGTGGCGAGATGCACCCAGATGCTAACATGTGTCCTAATCCTGCAGTGGGTGCATGCCCACAAAATGAAGTTGCTTGATCATTAAGAGATGCGGGCAAGCGGGGAAATGCCACATGGTAGTGTGTCTCAAATATGATGACGTGGTGAGATCAAGGAAGAGGCTTAAGATACCAACATGTGGACAAATCTTGTGGTGAGCACTTGCCCACAAAATGGAAGTGCTAGAGATATTAAACAATGCGAGAATGCCCTCGAGCACCATGTGGCAGTGGGCCTAGGCACATGGTGATGTGGCACCAATGACAGAGATCAGCCAATCATGAGCTGCCATGTGGTAGTTGGTTAAACTAAGTTTGACCCAAATTTGAAGGGTAAGGAGAAATTTAAAAGATGATAAAAAAAAAATATTTTTTTGTATTATTTCTTCAAATTGGGTGCACATATAGAATTTTTAAGCAAAGGAGGGGCTCCTATGCAATTTTTTAAATGTAGAAATGGTCATTTTCTAAATTCCATACTTTAGAAATTTTTAAATTTTTTTGGAAAATTTAAAGTTGCAGACTTGAGTTATAGCAGGGGGTATGTTTTTCAAACTGAGTTTCAGGGGGTCTCTGATAGGCGAATATAGGCATATTATATATTGCCAAAACCGAGAGAAGACAAAATTTCTAGCTATGGAGTTTGTTTTTGCATAGGAATTTACTAGTTCGAGTTATAGGCAGAAATGTAAAATTTGGACCTTCTCAATGAAATGAGTGAGAATTGGAAATGTAGTCACATGCTTGGTAAAAACACTTGGTAAAAGGTCCGTTGGATTAATTTTGAGGATATTATGCCATTTTGGTATAATTTGGGCTCCAATTTTCAGTTAGAAAGCAAAAATGATCAAGGACTTGATTTATCAGTTGCTGAGAGAGATTAAAGAGATTCTTTTCATTGCAAAGGAGGGAATTTCAAGTGGGCACTTGTCATTGTCAAATTAGATCCAGGAATTGACTCTCTTCTATATCTTGCTTTCTTTCATCCATTGTAAGGGTTCCAGTCATTACTGAAAAAGGTTTGGTTCTAATTTTTTTGAGAAAAACTACTCATTGTTGTGATACCAGGTTTTGGTTCCAATTTTGATGTATTCCCAATACTATGAAACCACACATTCTTAAGCATAATTCTCTTGTATGAACACCAGTAGGAAAGATAATTTAGCTAGTTCATATTTGTTTGGTGTTCTCATGTTTTGATTTCATGCATTTGAATGGATTGTTTCAAAGAAATGAATATGAATGAGCCATAATTTCTTTAGTTTCATTATGATTCTCATCTCCTATCTTAGTAATTTGCAATCTTATGTGGTCTAGGAACAAAGAGCTGAGATCCATTTGCATCCCTTTAAGGTTGTATGTCAGATATGTTTTGCTATTGGAACAAAGGGCCAAGTAAATGCTTGATGTGTTTGACAGGGTTGTTAGTTATTTGAGAAGGATATTTCATGAGAATGAGGTCTTAATGAACACTGATGTCTGATTCACAAAGTGATAGGATAGATCTGATGTCTAGGTGTATGGAATATGTTCTTGATATCATAGATGCATGTATTTGATTCATGGAATTGCCTTGTAGATAAGGCACTGATCAGTTATAGGACCACTTGTTCATGTTGCTGCATATTTGGGGCTTTTTGGATTCAACATCATTAATCAAACATTTTCCCCTTTCATGTTGAGGAGCTAAAAAGTGTTGCCCTCACTCAGCTTGTGAATATCATAGAATTGCAATTTGCTACTGTAGATTTGTGTTATTGCATAAGCGTTAGGATATATAAGGGTTAAATCTACTTAATAGATTTAGGAGTATGTTTTTGCACTAGTACCATATTGGTTGAATCTGAGGTCCACCCACCTAGGTTTTGCAGAGCCTGAAGTAGAAGAAGGGTCAAGCCTTATAGTTGGCCTAGTGTCTGAAATGGCATGTTCAATATGGGAGTTAGCTGCCCCTAGATGTACCATATTCTCATTGGGGTAATTTGAAACTAGTAGTGTTTTAAAATAGCCAACAAAATGGCAACTCTATTGGGGATTGTATTGAATCTGAATGGTAGACAAACCTTGAGAATTTGAAAGAAGGAGATTCAATACAGTAGGAGAAGTGCATGGAAAAAGTTACAACAGTAAGTTCTCAAATGTGTTTTTCTAGTTTTCTTACTTAAATGTCATGCACCCCAGTGATGCTTTGTTTAGGACAACAATATATTTGAAGGATAGAGTACAGGTTGTGTTGCTACTAAGTTTTATTTTTAATCAATTCAGTTGGTTTGGTTTTCAAATTGCTACTGTCAATTCAAAGTTAGAATTGTTTTAAAGTGGTTTCTCTCTTCTAAGTTTTTGAAGATTTGCAAAATTCTACAAGTTGAAAATCTAGTTCAAATTTGTCATGTTCTAAATTAGGTTTTAAATCTTTCTCACAATTGTGAGTGGTGACTCTCTAAGAGATCTTTGAACCTGTGTAGATCAATTACATATAATTGTTTTTAGGATATTTCAACTAAATTGTGTAGATCTGAGAGTTATATTAAGTGAATTCCTAACTGATGAGTTTTAAAGTGTTGATTGATTTGTTGTGACAAGAAGTTTTAAATGTTAAAGTGAATCACAACAGTGTTTTCATTTGTTACTCCTCAAGAAGATGACAACTCTATAAGGATTTGATCAATGGTTCTGAAGAATTGAAATCAACACCTATGCCAATCACTAGATCAATGTTTTCATGCACCAACACTAAAGGTATTTTCCACTTTCATGTGATTTCATTTCCATGAAAGAAAGTTCCACAAAAGTTTCTTCGTCAAGTGGTAATTTTGGCACTAAGTAGGAGAATGGTTTAATTCATCTCAACATACTTTGTGAAGAATAGGTTCAGCAAGTTTTTTCATATTTTGAAGTATGTTCAGAGTTGAATTGGTAGAAAGAACTCTAGATCTGCTACAATTAATAAATTCTGAGAGTATTTTAATGATGAATGAGTTTTAAGTTTGAAGAATGTCAAGTTTCTTTTCATCAAGTATGTAGCCAGTTAGTGAGAATTATAGATCTATTTCTACCAAGAGATACATTCCATTAAATTTTGATGGCATTCATGGTTTTCCAAACTCTGTACCATATAATCTTAGAAAATATTTGCCTAAGTTTAGTGGAAACCATGAAAATTCAGCCAGTCATCATGTTCAGTTGTTCAGTGACCTGGTTGGTGATTTTGAAATTGCTCATGAAGATTTTCTTATGAAGTTGTTTCTTCAAACTTTAAAAGGTGATGCTAGGGATTGGTTTTCCTTTCTATCGGCATGCTTAATTTCATCTTGGGAAGAATTACTTTCGGCTTTCATGAAGCAATTTAGGGAAAGAGTAACCATCTCTGATTATTTTGATAAGTTTTTGAAGATTCAAATCAGGAATGATGAATTAGTTCCTGAATTCAATATAAAATTTGCAAATTTTTTAAATGAGATTCCTAAAAGTTATAAGCTAGATGATCAAGTGTGTCTAGTAGTTTATCTTGATTCATTTGACAAAAAGATGAGTTACCTATTGAGAGATAAGGAAACTAAGACTTTGCACCAGGCATTCATGGCAACAATAGAGATTGAGAATAACATAAAATATCGCTTAACCAGGAGTCATTTCTCTAGAAAGGTTTGCTGGCAAGATGAGGTTCAAAGGAAAAATCAATGTCAAAAAGAGTGTTTAGTTTCAAATCAGCAAATAGATACTATTGTTGTTGTAAATTATTTGGTTGAAAATTCATAATTAAAGACATGTGAAGATAAAGTCTCTTTGTTGCAAAGAAAAATGATTCCATTCTTGCTGAATTGAATGCACATGTTTGTAGTATTATAGCAATAGAACATAAAGTTAGTTCACTTGATGAATCATACATGCAAGATGTAAGTTCAATCATTCCTTTTCCCATTGATGATTTGCATTATGCTGAAAACATAACGAGTCATGAAGAGGAAAGGTATTCATCTCAGTATGAGGAAGAGGAAGCCGAAAGTGATCTTTCAAGTGATGAAGGTAAAATGGCTAATCTAACATATTGTGAAGAAGCATCATGTGAAGAAAATGACGAGAGTTGTTACTCGAGTCAAGAAGAGGGTAGCGATAGTACATGTTCATCTTCATGTGAATCTGATGCAAACTAGGAAGAAGAAAGCAATGATGGAAGTGAGTACTCTTATGCTAGTAAAGGTTTAAGTCTGAATGTGAAGTTCCATTTTAGAATCATGCTAATTAGCTTGAGGTTGAAAGTTGTGAAGAAGAGTTGTCTACACAATATGAAGACAAAGAAATTAGCTATAAGGATGAATTACCTAATTGTATAGAAGAATGTCTTGAGCATGAGTGTAGTAATAATCAGCATACAAATGATCCTAAGACCAATGCATCAAAACCTATTGGTAAGATAAATAATGATAGGTTTGCAAGACATTTGAATCACCTTAATGGAGATAATGAAAGTAACTTTGATTTATATTCTACACGCTTCATTGATGGAGTGAAAGATGTATCTTCATGTGATGATTCTTATTTTTCTTCTTCATATGATGAAAATGTCCATGATAGTGACATTAGAAATGGTCTTAAAGTTTTCACTAATATGTTGTATGATGAAGACTTTGACGTTGATCAACACATCACTTGTCATAATGTCTACAAAGGAGTTTTGCATGGAGTTGTCAACCCACTTTTTGAAGAGCACATGGAAGTTTCAGATTTAGTTGAGAATGAGTTTAATGATGATACCTTATCTTACTGTAGTAAGAGATCAAATTGTTCTTCTTCTAAGTTTGACAGTGATTATGAGGATGATGTTGCATCTCATAATATGGATGACAAGGTGTTTGATGAAGGTGTTATTGAAAATCAGCATGCACCTTGTAATGAATTTTATGATGAATACTCTAATGTGATGACTAATCCATTTGTTGATTATGAAGAATCATTGAAGGATTCTGAATTAGTTTCAAATTCTAACATTGATGACATGTGTGAATACAAATCTGATTGCTTGTTTGAGTATTATCCAGTTATGCATAAGGATACACAATTTCAAGGTATGTGTGATCCCTTTCCCTTTGCTAAATATGAAGCTTTCATATTCAAGACTGATAGCATGGAATATTCATTTAATGAAGAGGATTTTTAGTTTGAGTCTAATATGTTTAAGCATGCTGATCAGAACTTTCATAATGAGCAAGTGGTTGAAAATGAAGCTAGTTTTTGTATGCATTATGAAAGTGAAGGTATAGATTTCATTTTGCCAAGTGATTCATTTCATGATGCTAATCTGATTGGTGAGACTAAAATGAATAATGTTTCCAGCTTACCTCATGAGAATGCAGATGAAAATTAGATTTATGACAGAGGTAAGAAGTTTGTTGAAGTTTGGTGGCCTAGGGCCATCATTTGTACATAAGACAAGTAATTGTTTCTTGTTTCCAATAAAGCTGTTTGAGAGAAAGTTTTTGCTGAGAGGTGTGTGGTCGGCTTCTTCTAAAGATCTAAATCCTTGCCATACTAGTGAGGGACATGCATCCCCAAAGAAAGCCGTTATTGGGACTCAAAATTGAAGCCCCTATTTTGAGTACCATTGAGAAAATTAAGCCCTACAAATGCTTTTAATGCATATGTACCCAACTGTACCTGTGAGGCCTAATAGGTGTTTAATGTTTCTAGCACCTTTCATTTAGTGTGTCCACTCATCCCATGAAGTTAAATTGTCATTCTGAGCCATTCTGTGAAGTCCCGTTTTGAGCAATTGTCAAATTTGCATTTTTGCCTAAATGTCAAACATCGATAGGAGGTTTTGTTTGCGATTGAATATCTCACACCCAGTATCATTTCATGACTCACCACTTTGGGAGTGTTTAGTGTCCATACCAAAGAACCTATGTTTTAGATTTCAAGTCATTTTGAATATGTTTGACTAGGTTTTGAATCCCTCAAAGTTGGTCATTTATTGACGTCATGCTAATGCAATTTGTTCTGAATTTTGGGAAGCCCTATTTGACTTGTTATAATTTTGATCCAGTCGACCAAAATGCTAAAATTCCTTTGTGTTGCATTTTAGAGGTCAAATACTTGCTAGATTTCAATTTTGAGCTTATGAAAAATCCGTTTGATCAGTTTTCAAGTGCGATTCCAATGCAATTTTTGATTTTTTTACTGGTGTCAAGAAATATAGATTTGTTAGAACCCTTGTTTATGATGTCATAACTTGAAATCTATGATGGGTGAGATTGAATGAATTGTACCACTATGTTGTACTCTAAAAATACTTTAAGTATGCCAATTTTTACATTTTGACGAATCCATTTGCACATTTTTCTAGGTCATTTCCATTTGCAAAAAATGCTTTTTTGCTATTGTTTCCAATCATCAAATTCTGAGTAGCCTACTTTGATCGCTTTCCAAATGCGTCCAGTTATATGTCATGAGCCCTAATCCCAAATTTATACTTTCCCTATGATAGTGAACAAATGTCCTAGTTTTCGTTTCCCCAAGTGTTAGTTTGCCTAGTTTTTGAAGCCAAATCTGAACACATTTTAGTATTTTCTGACATGTTTATGTGTAGGCAATTCTGAGAAGGCAACTTCGACAGTTAATATCTTTTGACTGAGAATTTTTCATGAGATGAGATTTGATAGGGTAGGAGTAAGCGGAACAAAGAATCATCGTGTCTAATTTCAAAGCTCGGTCAGGTGTTTTTGTCAGTTTTCAAAGTCAGTCAAAGGACCCCTTGGCATTAAATTGACAGTTGGTAGAAAGTTGTAAATTGAGCTAAAAAATGATGGCTAAATGATTAAGTTTAGAATTAATCAGTATTAGATGTTCATTAGATCATTTTAAGAAGTCAGTCATTTGAAAATGAATTTTTGTTTAGCCGAACCCACCTGGGGCCGACTGATCTCATCATAACAATGCAAATGTGTGTGGACTCAAGATTCTCAAAGGGTTTTTAAGTAGGAATGAGATATAAATAGGGACTTAAAGGTTACCAAAGTGTCCATTGATTTTAAGGAAGAAAACTCAAAGAACAAAAGGACAGTGCATACCTTTGTGGTAAGGGATGAAGCATAACTTTAAATGGAGCAATTTGTGAACACATTGTGATCCCAAATGTCAATGTTCAAAATGCAGACACAATTTAATTTTAAAAAAAGGAAACTCGCATAGACACAATCCAATGCAAGTCAAGGACATGGGAATTAGAAGTCAGATTTTAGGGTGCTTTCTGAGAAACCAAACTTTGAACATATAGAGAATGTGCTTCCACCTTCCACAAAATGATTACCCTTGATTTTGGATGTATAGGCTTATCCTATCATCTATGCGGTGAGTTCCTTGTTCCCTTCCTCTCCTTTATGTAAGTTGTTTTGAAACTTTGAGCAGAGGCACAAATTACTTCCATAGCTTAATTGTTATTGCAACTATTGTTTATTTTTTACCTTTGGGTCAAAAATTCTGGAGTGCTTCCTCTAGATCTTATGTCAACTTTTGGAAGGTTTAAATGTTCATAGGAGAGAAATCACTGAAAATATTTAAATGTCGTCAAACATTACAACATATAGCAAGCCGTTGGTTTTTATAGAAGTCAAATAAGGGTTTCAAAGAAGAGAAAATCATGTCCCTTAGTTAAGTTAAATTCAGCAAATTATACGTTATGTTGGAAGGAATTGGTTTTTAAGGAGTAAAGGAAAAGATCTCTTGTTTTAAACCCTAACATGAAGTTAGGTGAAGCTTTAAGTTTTGTGTTTGGATTTTTTCTTTCCAAGAAGAACATGCAATCCAAGATAAATAATAATAGATAAGATTAAATATCATTGATGAGAGAGCTTTCATGTGCATAAAAGAAGTAGTCATTCAAGAGTTGAAGGAGTAGTAGTCAAGAACAAAGATCTTCATTCAAAAGTAGAAAATATAGTGTGAACAACAGATTCTAATGCTAGAGCAGAAAACTCATGTTTGGAGGAATGTTTACACATAGCAAACAATGGTTTCTTGTAGAGGACAGAAAGTTACTTTCACTATAAGCCAATAGTAGCACTTTAAAAGGGTGAATAAAGGACTTCTCAACCAATTTAAGCCAACAAAAAGTAGAAGTTTATTTATGAACAACATCCACACAATGACAAAGAGTATGATCATGTTTGAGGGAAGCTGTTGCACCAAGAAACAAAGGAAAACTCACAGTCAAGGGGCCATATCCATGCATTAAGAAGGAAATCCACGCTAAATGTAGAGATTTTTAAAAAGGGGCAAGATGAAGCCGTATGAAGGAGAATTTGTAGTGGGTGCAGGACAAAGATAGCAGAGGAATCTCTGAGCAATAGGATGATGCTCACATATTTTGTGCAAGATCTTAGATCAAAGATGAGAAAAACACTTGGAGGACTCACACTAAATGAGGGAGGAGTCCACGCAGAAGGTAGGGTGAAGTGTGAAGAAAAGGATGCCCAAGCAGTAGCCCATTTGTCACATGGTTATGGGATCACATTGCATCCAATATGCAAGACTATGCACCATCTCCATGGCCATCACTACCTATACTCATAAGTGTCATCAAAATACTTGTCAGAATGCTCTAAATTCCAAGCTTATTGATAGAATTTAAGCACACCGACTAAAATTAGATGTAGGAAAATAAGAAATTAAACAAAAAGTAATAGACCTATGGTAGGAGAGCCAAGAGAAAATAAGCAAGAAGCAGCAGGAGGGAGATGCCATGTAAAAGGGCATCAGTATTGTGAGACAAAGCATCCAGCGTTAGAGTGGAGCTGCCAAGAAATGAAGACAAAATCCCATGTAAAGAGGAGAATGAACAAAAATATAAAGAGAAGGTTGTGGCACACCTTTATACCAGCATAAAGGTTGCACGTGATAAAAAAATTGCTATAAAACATTTGAAGGATGCTCAGGTAAGATTTTATCACTTTGATTCAACTGATTTGAAGTGGATTGATGCAGTGCACATTCAAACTTTACTCAGCGTAGCCCATACTAATCATCGAACTTGTGAAAGAGAGCTTCAACATGCTGATGTAAATCTCAAAGGCCAGAGTTTTCACGTTAATAGGGGATGGCATCAAAATTGGCTTATCCCACATTCTTTGTGGAGGTGCATTTAAAGTTTTTTAAATATTGAAACACACACAAAGCTAAATGTCTTGAAGACAACAACTTTTGGAAGCTGTGTGATGCAAGGTGAGGCCTGTGGTCGGCCAGCTGGAGGTGATTGTAAGGAAATTTTGACCAAGAAATTAAGCATGATGATGTAGTGAGATGCACCTAGATGCTGACACATGTCCTAATCCTATGGTGGGTGCATGCACGCATAACAATGTTTCCCAATCATTAAGAAATGCAAGCAAGTGGGAAAGCACCACATGGCAACAGGTCTCAAATATGATGATGTGGTGAGATCAAGGCAGAGGCTTAAGATACTAACACGTGGACAGATCCTATGGTGGGTGCTTGCCCACAAAATGGAAGTGCTCAAGATTTAAACAATGTGGGAATGCCCCCGAGCGCCACATGGTAGTGGGCTTGGGTGCATGGTGAAGTAGCACTAGTGATAGAGATCATCCAATCACGAGCTGCCATGTGGCAACTGATCAAACTAGGTTTGACCTAGATTTGAAGGGTAAGGAGAAATTTAAAAGATGACAAAAAATATTTTTTTGTATTAGTTCTTCAAATTGGGTGTACATATAGAATTTTTAAGTCAAAAGGGGGACTCCAGTGCATTTTTTAAAGTGCAGAAATGGTCATTTTCTAAAGTCCATACTTTAGAAATTTTTTTAATTTTTTGAAAAATTTAAAGTTGCAGACCTGAGTTATAGCAAGGGGGTATGTTTTTCAGACTGAGTTTTAGGGGGTCTCTAAGAGGTGAATATAGGCATATTATATATCACCGAAACTGGGAGAAGATGAACTTTCTAGTTATGGAGTTCATTTTTGCATAGGAATTCACTAGTTCAAATTATAGGAAGAAATGTAAAATTTGGGCTTTCTTAGTGCAATGAGTGAAAATTGGAAATGCAGTCACAACCTTGGTAAAAACACTTGGTAAAATATCTGTTGGATTAATTTTTAGGATATTATGTCATTCTAGTATAATTTGGGCTCCAATTTTTAGTTAGAAAGCAAAAATGATCAAGGACTTGATTTATCAGTTGTAGAGAGAGATTAGAGAGATTCTTTTCATTACGAAGGAGAGAATTTCAAGTGGACACTTGTCATTCTCAAATTAGATCTAGGAATTCACTCTCTTCTATATCTTGTTTTCTTTCATCCATTGTAAGGGTTCCAATCATTACTGAAAAAGGTTTGGTTCTAATTTTTTGGAGAAAAACTACTCACTGTTGTGATACTAGGGTTTGGTTCCAGTTTTGATGTATTCCCAATACTGTGACACCACACATTCTTTAGCATAATTCTCTTTTATGAACAATAGGAGGAAAGATAATTTAGCTAGTTTAGATCTGTTTGGTGTTCTCATGTTTTGATTTCATGCATTTGAATGTATTGTTTCAAAGAAATGAATATGAATGAGCCATAATTTCTTTAGTTTCATTTTGATTCTTATCTCCTATTTAAATAATTTGTAGTCTTATGTGGTCTAGGAACAAAAAGATGAGATCCCTATCCACCCCTTTAACATTGTATGTCAGATATGTTTTGCTATTGGAACAAAGGGCCAAGTAAATGCTTGATGTGTTTGACAGGGTTGTTGGTTATTTGAGAAGGATATTTCATGAGAATGAGGTCGTAATGAACACTGATGTTTGATTCACAAAGTGATAGGATAGATCTGATGTTTGTGTGTATGAAATATGTACTTGATATCATAGGTGCATGTATTTGATTCATGGAATTGCCCAATAGATAAGATACCAATTAGTTATAGGATCACTTGTTCATGCTATTGCATATTTGGGGTTTTGCTGGATTCAACATCATTAATCAAACATTTTTCCCTTTAATGTTGAAGAGCTGAAAAGTGTTTCCCTCACTTAGCTTGTGAATATCATAGAATTTTAATTTGCTACTGTAGATCTATGTTATTGCATAAGTATTAGGAGATATAAGGGTTAAATTTTCTTAATAGATTCAAGAGTATGTTTTTGCACTAGTACCATATTGATTGAATCTTAGGTCCACCCGCCTAGGTTTTGCAGAGCCTGAAGTAGAAGAAGGGTCAAGCCTTATAGTTGGCCTAGTGTCTAAAATGGCATGTTGAAGATGGGATTTAGCTTGCCCTAGATGTACCATATTCTAATCGAGGTAATTTGAAATCGGTAGCGTTTCAAAATAGCCAACAACAACAACAAATAATTGCAATCAAATTATTTGGATAATGTAGATGCTGAAGGATATAAGGATAGAAATTAGTGAACCTATTTTTATTCATTGTGACAACACAAGCATGGAAAATATGTGTAAAAATCTAGTATTGCATTCGAGGACTAAGAACATTTCTATTATCATATGTTGAGAGATAAAGTTGTAGAAAAACAAATTAGATTGGAGTATGTAAGCACAAAAGAGAAGATTGCAGATATATTCACTAAGCCTCCTCCCAAAGAGACTTTTGAGTATTTGTGAGCTATGCTTGGGGTTATGCCCCTTCCTACATCAGAGTAAGAAGATGCAAGAGTGCATCAGTCCAGGGTAATAGAGCACCATTGTTTGTTTGGATTAGATGCTGATGCTTCCTATATGGGGGAGTATCTGTGATGGATAGAGTCGTCTAAGACCCTTGTTGATATTATTCTGGAAAGTGTCTTTTGACACTTGAGCTAGTAAGTATCAATTTTTGTAGAGATGTTGGTTGTTGAAACCTTTGACATTGATTTCAATGGGGGAGAGTTTGGCATGAAAACATTATATTATGGGGGAAAAGTTTGGCATCATACTATGGGGAGAAGTATTGCAGGAAAACATTATGCTAGGGAGAAGTTTGGTAGTATGCTGAGGAAGATGTTCAACATAAGCACAATATTTGTAATGACAATTTGGTACAGAGCAC
The DNA here is from genome assembly GCA_028749045.1 of Cupressus sempervirens. Classification (NCBI taxonomy): domain Eukaryota; kingdom Viridiplantae; phylum Streptophyta; class Pinopsida; order Cupressales; family Cupressaceae; genus Cupressus; species Cupressus sempervirens. Next base: position 733,686,039 of record CM053791.1, on the reverse strand, counting down.
ATTGAGGTATATCAATGGGGAGTATGATTGATGAAGAGGGTTTGAAGATTGTTTGTCTTTTGTTGGTATTCTTGGAACTAGATGTTTTTCATCTATGTTTCCATCAATGCAAAAGGGGGATATTGTTGGGAGATTGGCAAGATTTTTGGAAGATTGGTTTAATGATATGTTACATTCATGACTGATTTTTTCATTGATTTTAACATACAATGTTTGATGTCTTCTATGGTATCTAACAAAAGAACATCAGAAAGATCAAGTTGGTACAGACAGCTAGTTGAGCATGATAACCACCCAAGGTTATGGGAGATACTTTGGAGTATCTAGTATATGTGGTTAATTTCAAAAGTAGAAAGGATAAGTCTAGAAGAAGTTATGTAAGTTTTGGTGATGTCTATTCTAAGATAGAGTTTATAGAGACATGTTCTAGTAAACTTGTTATATCTCTTAACAGAGTTGTGTTAACCTCATAATGGTTTTTGACACTTGAGTGCCAATAACACTTACCTACTCTGTATTGGAGCCGAGTGATCTTCATATGCTAAATAGTTTTCAAATACCAAGTGAAGATCAGATACCGAGTGTTAACAAGTTCGGAGCAACATAAGGTGTCGAGTGTTAACAAGTGCCGAGCAACATAAGGTGCCAAGTGATACAATTTTGTTTAGGTGCCGAGCTATCCAGGAAACAACATGTGTTGAGTATCAGCAATACTTCAGGAGCCGAGTAACTCAGAATATCAGCATAAGAGTTTGTAATTGCACAAACTATGATGCAAACAGTTTTTGCAGCCGACATAAAGAAAATCTCGAAGGATTTAATGATGAGATCGAATCTTTTATTTTTCCTATGCAATCTTCATGCAACTAATAAGAAAAATGATGAAGGCATGCAACCAATAGAATAAGTGCAAATAATAAGTGGAAAATGAAGATTGAATATGGATTGTAGATCCATACCTAACCCTAAATCCTCAAATGTCTTTATAAGGAAGATGAAATTTCATTAAAAAATGTGTGGATATACAAGGGTGCATAAGGAAATCTATTTTCAGAAGTGAGGGTTATCAGATCACAAAGGATCAAGATCAGAGAAAGCGGAAAAGGTGTCTGCATTCAGCAATCAAGGATTGTAATCTATCAGGTTCATTATACCTAATACTTTCTAGCAATTGTATTAGAATGAAAATCCTATGGTGATAGGTTAGCTTAACAACTATTTCATAGATCCTTCAAATAGGTGATTAAATCCTTTAACAGGGTGACACTTCATGTTAAGTGTTTGTAAAGCCTCTAACCAGGTCACTATTAATACAGTGTAAAGCCTCTAACAGGGTAGGCCTTTAACAGGGCAGACCATCAGAAGTGGTTGAAAAATATTGTTGTAGTAATTTTTGTGGGTATCATCCCCACCCCAGTTTTACCTTCTTATTCCTGGAGGGTTTCTGGGTTACCAACTTCTAGTGTTATGAGTTGTTGATGCATGTGTTTAGTTTCATGTTTACTTGATGTATTTACATGTATGCAATTTACTTTCAGTTAAAAATTTTATTGGCTAAAGTGTGATACTTATGATTCACCACCCCCCCTCTCATAAGTACTCTTTTCATATTTGAATATTCCAACAATTGGTATCAGAGCTTATCCAGGTTCTCACAAGGAAAAGCCTAACAACTTGGAGGAAAAGATCTAAAGATGGAAGCTTTAAAACTTGGAAAGATCATTGAAAATCAGGTGATAGATGTGCAACTTGCTCTACATAGCTTGGAGGAATTTAGAAACAAGTTGAGAAACTCATTAAAAAAAAGGAATGATCTAGCCATAGCTGAAAATGATATACACTACAAGGAGATTGATACCACCAACATATTTTCCAACGGAGATACAAAAGAGTTTGATGCAGCAATAGCATAACTGATGGAGAAAAAAAAAGTTCAAGCAGATGAGATAAGATCTCTCAAGATGGAACATGAGTCATAGGCCATAATGATATGTGAAATCACTGGACACAAGAAAAGAGCAGTTGAAGATAAAGTGATGATGGAAAATGACAAAAGAAATCTTGCAAACCGACTTGAAGAAAAATGTACTGAATTGACAAGGATCTCAAACATGTAGATGGATACACTTGCCCAAATGATGAACCTTCATAATGAACTCAATGTAAAAGATATTGAGATCTCTACTTTAAAGATGTAGAATGAACAAATGTAGAATGAATTGAACAGAGAAAAAGAGGTAGTAGAGTATCTCAACAAGTCAAGTGAAGCCATCAAGTATTGTGAACAGTTGTTGAAATCCCCAAAATCTACCCATGATACATCAGGACTAGGATACAATAGCACTGAAGTTGGGGAATCATCAAAGAATGCTGAACAAAGAAGTGACAAAGGTAAGAATTCAAAACCTACTTGTCATCACTGTAATAAGAAGGGGCATACAACTAATGTGTGCAGGAGTAGAAGATTCAATCAATCACACACACCCAGAAATAAGAGTTTCGGTCACAAGTGCAACATGCAAGGACATATAACACAAAATTGCAGATCCAATGTCATAAGGACTCAGAGATTTGATGGACATTGTTATAATTGCAAAAAGTATGGGCATAGGGCATTTGAATGTAGATCAAAGCCTATGTGGACATTAAATCAACCAGCAAAGAAATCAAACCATGAATTTTGGGATTACAACACCAGGTACAGTTGTCATTATTGTCAAGAATATGGACATATACCATAGAACTGCATAAGAACACATTTTAGAGGAAACTACAAAAAATGGTTGAATCAAACTACATGTTTTAGTTGTTTAAAAATTGGTCATATCAGCAAAAATTGTCCTACAAGATCAAAGGCACCCAAGATTGAAGAAAATAAGGGAAAAGGAAAAATTGATGTCGAAAAGATAAGGGGGCAAATGAACAAGACTTGGAAAAATAAAGATGAGTGCAACACATCAACTGGAGGGATCACTTCACCCAATGGGTCAAGTGATCACACTTCATCAAACTAAGCATAAGAAGTACACAGGACTGATATACAAAGCTCTATCACACATCAGTCCCAAGACAAAGAAGATAAGCAAAGGATAAACCTACATGAAACAAGATGTCAAGACAAAAACTAAATGTTGTTGTCGAGCTATCTTTGGATATCGAGTTAAACTCCAATAGATGCCGAGCTCCTAACAGTGACCGAGCTGATAACTGATGCCGAGTTGGATAACTCCAATGGAAGCCGAGTAAAATGGAAATATAGAGGAAGCCGAGTTAGGTTAAAATTTCTTCAAAAGTCGAGTTGGCAGTTGAGCATTTAATGCGATGGAAATAGGGTATATTATCGTGATTTCAATCAGTTTTACTCATCACGATCAAGAAGAAAAGAAGAAAAAAGAGAGCTGAGCGACTTCATAGCAAGAATCCAACATTTCAAGCAGATTGCAACCTCATTCAACACGTTTTTCATCGATCTTGAGGTATTTTCATTTGTGCCGAGCTACGTAGTTTCATATCCTTTTGTTGTGAAAACCCTAGTTTGCATAAATGGCATCAAGTTCGAAGAAAACTAAGGAAAAAGAGTCTTTTGAAGTTCAATTAGTTTCAAATGAGGTCAAGCAACCTGATTTCCATCCTATTCCTGAAGTTTCCTACAAAAATGACCCAGTCGGAGCTCTCTCCCAAATTCCCCCAAAAGTTATAATGGTTCAAGACGTGAGAAAATGTTACAACTGTAAGATAGGTTCTCTAGGAGACATGGAAATAAGACAAGCCTATGAGAAACTGTGTAGATGAAGTCTTGAAAGAAGAATTTAAAATCATTGAAAGAAAGGGTTTGACCCGAGTTTTAAGCTTTCCCACCGTATTCAAAATAAAATAGATTAGACTTGTACTGAGCATAATTCATGGTGGAAATTTGTGGTTAGAAGATATTCCCATCAAATTGACCAAAGAAATTATACATAGAGTAATAGGGTATCCAACCCTAGATCGGTACGAAACCCTGAGAAGTGAATCAAAGGAGGTTATTTAAAAGAATACTGGTGCCCAGTGGAACAAAAGAGGAATGACAATTCACACCATACAGGATCCTCTAGTTGAGTTTGCTGTTAGAGTCATTGCCCATAAATTCTATCAATCCATTAGACTCAACATTGTAACATGTATTGCAGTAGATGTAGGCTACAAATTGGTGAAAAAAGATCATACTTATGATCTTGTTGAACTGCAACTACAACAGATCAATGAAAACCTAGCTGCCATAAGAAGAACAAAGGGCACTCAATGCAAATTTGGAGCAATCCTAGTTTGCACATTCTTTTATGTTCAGAATGAGTTTCCTTCTTTTGGCAAAGTGGCATGGAGGAATGACAGAACCATCATTGCCCAAATCAATGAATATATAGAGCAAATGGGAGAAAATTTTGATACCTTGATGACAACCTATTTTGAAGATTTAAAGAAATCCATGAAGAAAAGATAAAGTATACCAGCTTCCTTAGTAGAAAAACATACTAATGATATATGTTTCTTAGTTGACATTGATTTTACTTATATTCAAGTAGCGATACCAAGGGTAAGATGGCTAAGGCCATTTGGATATGAAATTAATATTGATGAGGCATCTATAGCAATAACTGCATTATTGGTAGAAGAAATAGATAAAAGTGCTCCACATTTTGGCACTTATGATGTGGTAAGATCAAAGGTAAACATGGAATTAAAAACTGCTTCCACATTGAAGAAGAAAGACAAATTATTAATGAAGATTAAGAAGAAATTTGGTAAAGAAATTGAGGCTGAGGCAAAAGACAAAGAAGATGACAGTGATGATGAAGATGAGCAAGAACAAGGGCCAATGAAATTAACTCAAGGTCTTGGAGAAGAAAAGGAGGCAGGTGCAGAGGAAGAAGAAGCCAAGGAAGCACCAATTGAAGCTGAGCCAAAGAAGAGAAAGGCAACAGAACAGATTTCAGCTAAGCCCAGATCAAAGAAAGCTGCCATGCCATCACCTCAAAAGCCAACAACACGAGCTACAACAAGGGCCTCCACTCAAAAGGCCAAAGAGGAAGTTACAAAGAAGAAACAAACCAAGGAAACATAGGAAGAGCCAAGGAAAAGAAGAAGATATGTGGCTCAACCTGACACTGATGAAGAAGACCAATTTGAAAAGGTAAGCCATTCTTTAGTTGATATCTTATGTAAAAAGATTGGAAATGGTGACTTAAGTAATTTAAATAAAGTTGATTTCAGTAAATTTAATAAAGAAGAACAGAATAGAATAGAAGAAACAATCTATGGAATGATGGCACAGTTCAAGTACACTCCACTTGAATTAGATGGACAATTGCCAAAAGAACTGTCAAAAATTGTAGAAGACAGATGGCATTTTTGTTTGAAAATGGAAAAGGATATGACGGAATCAACCCTAGCAAGTGTATTGCCAGATTTGACTAAGGAACAAGTAAAGAATGCAGTCAAAAGGCACAATAATAGGTTTGCACCTAAATACAGGGCATTCTTCATACTCCAAAATAGGATGGAAGAAATTGTTCAAAGAACAATGAAATCATGGACAAACTTGTACAAAAATATTGAAGATTATCTTGAAGAAGAATACAAGGAAGAAGCTGCTGTACCAATAGAGGAGAGGAGAAAAAGGAAAGAAGATGAAGAAAAGAAAAGAGAAGAAGAAAGGAAAGAAGAAGAACAAAAGAAAAGAGAAGAAGAGAAGAAGGAAGAAGAAAAGAAAGATGGAGAGGAGGAATAGACACAAAAATAGGATATAATGGGAACAACTGAGCAAGAGCAGCAACTAGATCAGAGTGTGCAAGACACACAATTGCCATCCCCTAGTCCTCCTCAAGCATCCATCTCACCTGTAGGCACTGTAACTATTACTGATGTTCCTGATACTTTTGGTCAGAATATCAATCCATTAACTACATAAGATCTCAAAAGAATTCTTGACCAATCTACACAACAAGCAATATCATGTGCAGATCTAGTATTGGTCAGTATAGATGAATTGCAAAAACTAGTAGAAAGTATAGTCAAAGATAAGGTGAATCCACAAGAACCACCTTCTATCATCTCTACAACTACTAGTAGTCAATTTTAAATTCCAACAAGCATAGTTGATGTTGCAAGACAGAAGCCAAGTGCAGCTGTAGAAAAAGGAACAAAACAAACAGGACAGACTATTACATCTGATCCTTCAACACAAACACAAGGTGCACTTCCCAAGATTACAATAATTGATCATGGTAAATAGAAGGAGGAGGAAACAGTGAAAACCCCTAAAGAATAGGAGGCAATACAAACATTAATAAATTTGCCTACCTCGGGAACTCCTTCACACCAGCCATTGCAAATATCTATACCAACATCTAGTACTACCAGAGTTGCAAGGGTACTTCACTATGGAGACCCTGAATTAGATGAGGAGATAGTCATACCGAGCTATGACTCAAAATCAATAACCATTGATCAAATCAATGAGGTGCAAGAAGCACTGAATAGGAGAAAAAGACAAGAAATACTCAGGAAGGAGTATAAACAAAAGCAAACACTATATGAAATTAAGGACATCTTTATGGATGCCTTCAGTTTGCAATCACCAAATGAGTCAAAACATATCATGGAGCAATTAATAGATATTGTTGACCAGGTGACAAATGAAGACCTACAAACAAATGCAAAACTTATGGAATGGTCAAAAAGAAAATTTCAGGGGAAAGTGAATGAGAAAATATCAAGTCAAATTGCACTTTCACAAGTTGAATTGGCAAAGCTTATTGACAAAGTGAAAAAGGTACTGGAAAATATATTCTCATTGTACAAAAAGTTGTGTGATTTTTCTTACTTCACACAAGAAACAAGTCAAAAGATACTGAGCTTGGAAAGAAATTTAAACATTTCAAGCATGCAACTACCAAATGATCCAGCTCAAAGTGAGAAGCATTTTTCTCAATCGCTTCACACTCACAAAGAAATAGTTGTATTAACAGCAGATGAGGCTAATATCAAGGCCAAATTAATATAGCTCCAATCCTCCATTACCCCACATTTAGAGATACTCCATAAAGAGCAAGTATATGCTGAAACTGTTCTCAAGAAAGACCCAAATCTTTCTACATCAGATGGAATTATTCATCTTGCTGTCGAGACTACCATGCAACATAAGTCACTGGAAATTGCTTTGAACAATTGGGATGTAGCTCTCAAGATGATTATGGAGGTAAAAAACACATTTTTGGGTAAATATGGTCTTAACCCTTAAACATTCTTTGACATAAGTGTCAAAAAGGGGGAGAAAACAAACATAATAGGGGGAGATACAAATATTATGAGATGAATTAATGGGGGAGAAAAGATACAAAGGAGGAGCATGATATAAAGATAAGGCACAATCAACTCAGGGGGAGTTACAAAATTTTTAAGGTATATATTATAAGATTGTGAGTTACAAATTTTGATCAAGTTTTCTTTAAACTCTGTATATACCAATCAGATTAGTAAATGTACTTATAAGGTCAGTTAAGTGTTTTTGTCACTCATGTCAAAGGGGGAGATTGTTAACCTCATAATGGTTTTTGACACTTGAGTGCCAATAACACTTACCTACTCTGTATTGGAGCCGAGTGATCTTCATGTGCCGAATAGTTTTCAAATATCGAGTGAAGATCAGATACCGAGTGTTAACAAGTGCCGAGCAACATAAGGTGCCGAGTGTTAACAAGTGCCGAGTAACATAAGGTGCCAAGTGATACAGTTTTGTTTAGGTGCCGAGCTATCCAGGAAACAACATGTGCCGAGTATCAGCAATACTTCAGGAGCCGAGTAACTCAGAATATCAGCATAAGAGTTTGTAATTGCACAAACTATGATGCAAACAGTTTTTGCAGCCGACATAAAGAAAATCTCGAAGGATTTAATGATGAGATCGAATCTTTTATTTTTCCTATGCAATCTTCATGCAACCAATAAGAAAAATGATGAAGGCATGCAACCAATAGAAGAAGTGCAAATAATAAGCGAAAAATGAAGATTGAATATGGATTGTAGATCCATACCTAACCCTAAATCCTCAAATGTCTTTATAAGGAAGAAACAATTTCATTAAAAAATGTGTAGATATACAAGGGTGCACAAGGAAATCTATTTTCAGAAGTGAGGGTTATCAGATCACAAAGGATCAAGATCAGAGAAAGTGAAAAAGGTGCTTGCATTCAGCAATCAAGGATTGTAATATATCAGTTTCATTATACCTAATACTTTCTAACAATTGTATTAGAATGAAAATCCTATGGTGATTGGTTAGCTTAATAGCTATTTCATAGATCATTCAAATAGGTGATTAAATCCTTTAACAGGGTGACACTTCATGTTAAGTGTTTGTAAAGCCTCTAACCAGGTCACTATTAATACAGTGTAAAGCCTCTAACAGGGCAAGGCTTTAACAGGGTAGACCATCAGAAGTGGTTGAACAATATTGCTGTAGTAATTTTTGTGGGTATCATCCCCACCCCAGTTTTACCTTCTTATTCCTGGAGGGTTTCTGGGTTACCAAATTCCAGTGTTATGAGTTGTTGATGCATGTGTTTAGTTTCATGTTTACTTGATGTATTTACATGCATGCAATTTAATTTCAGTTAAAAGTTTTATTGGCTAAAGTGTGATACTTATGATTCACCCCCCCCTCCTCTCATAAGTACTCTTTTCATATTTGAATATTCCAACAAGTTGATATCTTGAGGATCAAGGTTGAAGACATGGAGAAGACATGTTCAGGATGACATGGCTAAGCTCACTCATTATAATATTGCATGCACGAAAAGTTATTCAAGTTCCAAGGCAGAAGATTAAGGTTATGGCTAAGTATAATGTGTTCTTAATATAGTCCTCTAATAATTAATTGAGAAAGACTAACAACCAACTCAGGGAATTTTTTTATGGAATCAGTATAAAGGAAGGACATTTTCTTTTATTGTGATGTATGTTGATATGATTGAATGATCAATGATAAGCAACAAAAAGTGCAGAATGCAAAGTTGAGCAAAGCAGTGTAGAAGTGAAGGAAACTTCATTGTCAAGGTTTTGCTGAGTGATCCAAGATTTGGTATTTAGATCCAAGGTTTGTGACCTAGTCTACAAGATCTAACAGTGATTGGCCTAGTTGACAAGATAGAGGAAAGTATAGAGGAAAGAAGAAGATACTAGTAAATTACTTGTTTGAGCAGTGACCTCTTCTTGTAGTTGAAATTTCATGTTTGGGTAGTGGGCTTTTCTTGCATACATTGTACCACAACTCCTAACAGGTTTGGAATCTGCTAATAGGGATTCAAAGTCTCCTAATAGGGACTCATTGTACTAAATGTTGTAATAGACTCCTAAAAGGGTCTATCCTCTAAAAAAGAATATTTATATTGGTACATCATCTTGTGGGCATCATTCTCATGGGGGTTTTCCCTCTGATCAAGGGTTTCCCTAGTCAACATATCTAGTGTAATTTTCTATGTGCATATTTGTATGGTTGTTGTTTACTTTGGTTGAATGGTTAAGTTTTTTTAAAGAAGATAAATATTTTAATTGTTGAATAACTAATTCACCCCCCCGCCCTGTCCCCTCTCAGTTAGCTTGGTGGATTATTGTTTCTAAAAAAGAAGTCCTAGTTAATAGAAGAGTCTTGTTGAGTGGTGAGAATGAACCTAATCAAAGAAAGAGCTTGTTTCACACAAGGGGAAAATGTGAAGATAAGTGTTGTGATGTGATCATTGATGGTGGAACTACTAAAAATATGGTATCAAAAATTATGGTCACCAAGTTGAAGCTGAAGAGATAGAAACACATGAGTCCATAACATATTGCTTGGGTGCAAGATGACCACAATGTCATGGTTAATGAGTAGTGCTCAATGAAGTTCAAGATTGGAAGCTACCAGGATGATGTACTTTGAGATATCATACCTATGGACATATGCCATATGTTTTTGGGTAGGTCATGGCAGTTTGATAGGCATGTTGTACACGATGGGTGAGCAAATACCTACACTCTAACTAAGGATGGAGTGAAACATAAGTTGAAGCCATTGAAGGAGAAAGAAGAAAAGGTATGTAGTACTGCCAGAATATGTTTTGTTGATGGAAAAGAGTTTCTCAAAAGTATGAAGTGTGAGCATATGTGCTTTTCTTTAATTCCAAAAGATAGTAAATAAGGAGTAGAGGAGGTACTTGCAGAAGTTGCAGATATGTTGGGAGAGTTTTATGATATTGTATTAGATAGTGTACCTGATGGATTACCCCCAATGAGGAAGATCAATCACTAGATGGATTTGGTTCCAGAATCCATTTTTCCAAACAAGGTAGTGCATAGAATGACACCAGTAGAAAGTGAAGAGTTGAATAGGAAAGTTCACAAGTTGTTGCAGAAAAGGTTGATTCGAGAGAGTCTAAGTCCATGTGTTGTACAAGTCATACTAGCACCAAATAAGAATGGAGAATGGAGGATGTGCATAGATTCTCACACTATCAATAAAATCACAATCAACTAAAAAATTTCATTGCCAAGAATGGACAATATTATGGACTGTTTGAGTGGGGTTAAGTATTTCAAAAAGATAGATCTAAAGAGTGTGTACCATTAAATTCATATCAGAGAAGGTGATGAGTGGAAGACTACTTTCAAGACCAAAGAATGACTGTATGAGTGGTTAGTCATGCCTTTTGGGCTAACCAATGCACTAAACACTTTAATGAGGCAATGAAGGAGTTTCGGGGTAAGTTTGTCATTGTTTAACTAGATGATATATTGAACTTTAGTAAGACATTGAAGGAGCATTTGTTTCATATTTGCAAGGTGTTTGACAAGTTGAGGAAAGAAAAGTTGCTGATAAAATTGTAGAAGTACAATTTTATAAAGAAGGAGTTGGTGTACCTAGGATTTGTAGTTTCAACAGAAGATCTAAAAATGGACCCAGAGAAAGTGAAGGCTATCCTTGAATGGCCTACTCCAAGGAGTGTGACAGAGGTAAGATCTTTTCATGGTCTGGCTAGTTTTTACAAAAAGTTCATAAGAGGTTTTACTAGTATTTGTGGACCCTTGAATAAAACAATGAGAGGGAATAGGAAATAATTTAAGTGGATTATAGGAGCAGATAAGATTTTTAATCTGTTGAAACAAAAAGTTACTGAGCAAACTATTTTAACACTTTCATATTTTAACAAGGTTTTTCAAGTAGATTGTGATGCTAGTGGTACTACAATAGGAGCTATTATAAACCAAGAAGGTAGACTTGTTGCTTATTTTAGTGAGAAATTTAATGATACAAAATGAAAATATTTTGTTTATGATTAGGAATTTTATGCTATAGTTCAAGCATTGAAGAAGTGGAGACACTACCTTCTTCCTAAAGAGTTATTTTTGTATACTGATCATCAAGATTTGCAATATTTGAATAGTCAAGGAAAACTAAAACAAAGGCATTTGAAGTGGGTTGAGTTTTTGTAAAGTTTTTTTTTTTTGAAACACAAGAGTAGAAAGTCTAACAAAGTTGCAGATGCTATTAGTAGAAGACAACTTTTGCTAACAAAAATGTAGATAGAGATGGTTGGGTTCAAGGAACTCAGTACTCTTTATTTAGATGATCCTGATTATGGTGAAGCGTGGAAGGCTTGTATAGAACTTGTTGCACTTGATAAGACAAAATTATTGGATTTCATGATTTAGGATAGTATATTGTTCAAAGGAACCTAGTTGGTCATTCCTAGAAGTTCAATGAGAGAGAATTTCATCAAGGAGAAGCATAGTGGAGGACTGGCTAGACATTTTGGCAAGGGAAAGACCATTACTTTAGTTGCGGAGAATTATTACTAGCCATAGTTGTAGCAAGATTTGAAGAAGTTTTTACAAAGTTGTAGATTATGTCAGATGGCAAGAGGAGTGAAGCAAAATACAGGGTTGTATCAGCCATTACCTATACCATAAAAGTCGTGGGAGGATATTAGCATGGATTTTGTTCTTGGATTACTAAGGACACAACAAGGACATTATTCTATTTTTGTGGTGGTTGACAGGTGTTCAAAGATGGCACATTGCATTCCTTGCAACAAGACTAGTGATGTTGTTCATGTAGTAGAGTTGTTTTTCAAATAAGTGGTGAGACTACATGGTCTGCCAAAGAGTATAGTTTCAGATCAAGCTACCAAATTTGTTAGGTATTTCTAGCATACATTGTGGAAGAAGTTGAAGACATATTTGAAGTTTATTTCATCACATCATCCACAGACTGATCGACAAACATAAGCTATTAATCACAGTTTGGTTGGAGAGAAGCCAAAAGGATGGGATATGATTTTACCATAGACATAATTTTCATATAATAATTATGTCAACAAGAGTACTGGTAAATCACCATTCCAGATTGTATATGGGTGTAGTCCCATAAATGCTTTTGAATTGAGGTAGTTGAATAAAGGAGAGATAAGTAGTGCTAAAGCAGAAGAATTTGTTGAACATTTGAGGAACATCCATGAGGAGGTGAGGAAGCACATCATAAAGATGAATACACAATATAAGACTAAGGTAGATGTGAAAAGGAGGTATAAGGAATTTCATATTGTAGATGAAGTCATGATTCATTTGAAAAAGGAGCATTTTTTAGTGGGTACATATAATAAGCATAAGATGAAGAAGTTTGGACTATGTAAGAAGGTGAAAAGGCATGATTCTAGAAATGCTTATGAAGTGGAGTTGCCTGTTGAATTGAATATTTTTCCAATATTTAATATTTTAGATTTGACAAAGTATTTTGAAGGAGGTGATGCAGATGAAGTTGTAGAAGTGCAACGGAGTATTCTAGCAGCTAGTTGAGCTACAAAGGAGATTGAGGAGATACTAGACAGTTGTGTTGGAAAAATTACAAGGAATAAAACTTATGAGGAATACCTAGTCAAATGGAAAGAGAGGCTAGTAGAGGATTCATCATGGCTAGCAAGGGAGGAGGTTAACCATCTTGGTTTTTCTCTGAACACCTGAGATGTGACGGAGTCACTTCTTAAATTACTCTGAGTGTCTAATGCAGGAGCAACCTGGGTATAAGAGCAATCTTGCATCACCCAAAAATATTTTCTTTTCAGTCTTTTCTATTTTAATAAGAACCAGTGGACAGGGTGGTTACTATTTATGGAAACTTGCTATTTTTAGGAAGTTTCTCATATGAGCTCTAAATGTTCTCATTTTCTACATGAAGGTTCCTTTTACAGTTATAAGACTACCATAAAAATCTCATTGCTCTAGCTTAAGTATCAAAGAAGTTATTGTGGATTTTTGGTGGAAAAAATTGTAGAAAAATCTCTAGGCTCACCATTGGAGGCCTTAGAGTGCCCGGATGAGGTCCAAAAACTCATGGGAAGGGGACTTGCACCATTCCAAGCTTGTAGATCAGGAGCTAGCATTTTTGGAAAGTGTTTATAATAGCCAATTGGAGCAACTATTCATCAGTTATGGGCTTTCAAAGTTCCGCTACTTGAAATATCTAAAATAATTGTCAAAGATGTATTTGGCCAACTCTATATGTATTGTTAGGGTTTGTTGGCCCTAGGTATTAAGTTTCAATGTCTAGAACCTTCCTAGGAGGCATAAAATTGTCTAGAATAACTCTGGGTGGTAGTTCACAACTTAGTCTTGCAGATTATTGTAATGAAGGCACCCATGTGTGTTAACATATTGTACTTGTGAATTCTATAATTCTACATTTGTAGTGCAAATAAGAAGTCCACATTTTCTTCTTGCATTTTCTATTATTTCTTTTTTTCTATTATGGTTTATGGTATTAAAGGGAGCACCCTTATCACTAGAGAGGAATAGCAATAGAAGTAGAGACAAATATAGAAGTAAGAGAAATGAGAACAACAAAGATTACAAAGACAAAGATAAGATGTCTTGATACATTAAAAAAGAGGAAATCAAAGATGGATCTGATGACCATTATGATGAAGTGGTGTATGTTGCAATGAAGGATGAATTTGATGAGGATGAGGTAACTACACTGATGTCTTATGTGAACAAGAGTGATAGATGGATCATTGATTGTGGGTGTTCACATCACATGACTAGAGATAAAAGTAAGTTCATTACCTTGAATTATTATGATGGAAATAGTGTAAGGTTTGGTAATGATGCCCCCTATCTGATAAAAGGAAAAGGATCTATCAAACTCACAAAGAAGATTATGTGTGACAATGCTTATTATGTTGAAGGACTTAACTATAATTTGTTGAGTGTGTTACAGCTGAATAGTTTAGGTCGCAAAGTGGAGTTTGAGAACAAGATAGCAAAGATCTACAAAACTGATGGAAAATTAATTAGGAAAGGTGATCAAACTAGAGGTAATCTATTTTATATTAATATGAATGATACTACTTGTCTTGTTATAGAATTTGATGATGTGTGGCTATAACAAAAGATGTTATGTCATGTTAACTTTGAAACTTGGTTAGTATCAATAACATGAAAAGAGTAAGAGGTTTGTCTAAATTGAAGTAACCTAACAATATAATTTACAAACAATGTTAGAAAAAATGATAAAGTCTAGTTTTAAGAGTAAGGCTCACACCTCTAAAGGAATTTTGGAGATTTTTCATACTAACTTGTGTGGACCAGTTAATGTGCAAAGCTAAAAAGGTGACTAGTAAATTATCCTATTTGTTGATGATTATCCTAGGATGATGATAGTTATGTTTTTGAAGCAGAAATCTAATTCTTTCCAAATGTTTAATTGGTACTTAGCAAGAGTTGAAAAGGAGATAGGGAAAAGCCTAAAATTTCTAAGATCTAAAAGAGGTGGAGAATTTATATGAAATGAGTTTGAGATTTTTTGTAATGGTAGAGGAATCAAAAGACAAAAATTTGCACCTAGGACCCCTCCAAAATGGAATTTTTGAAAGGAGCAACATATTTGTAATGGATTGTGCTAGGACACTCATGATGGAGAAGAATTTTGCTTTGAAATATTGGAGAGAGGTTGTAAGGATAGTTGTTTATACCTTGAACCATGTGCAACTCAAACAAGGTACTCATTCAACACCTTTTGAAGTATGGTATGGATACTCACCCAATGTAAAATATTTTAAGGTATTTGGAAGCAAGTGCTACATTCTTAAGGATTTAAGAAATGGAAAATTAGATGCTAAAAGTGAAGAAGGCATGTTCCTTTTCTATTCCACAAGAAGTAAAGTTTATAAGTGTTTAAATACTAACACTAACAAAGTTGTGGAAAGTGCAAATGTAAAATTTGATGAATATATAGAGATACATGAGGCTGAACCTATGAAGGAACCAGAAGAATATAAATCTTTTCTATGCTTTTATGAAGATATGTTTATTGATGAAGATGTTGTAAATCAAATTTTAAACCAACATCAAGTTTCAATAGATGTCGAGTCGCATTCAATGAATGTCAAGTTACATTCAGGAATAGAGCTACAATTAGGAACCGAGTTGCAGATAGAAACTAAGACACATTGTGATTCTAAGATTAGTATACATAAAAGAGATGTTGAATTACCTAATAGAGAAGTACATAGTTATTCAAAAGTTGACAAACCAAATGAGAAAAATAGAGTAGAACCAAGATTGTCAAAGTATGTCAAAAGACATCACCCTGCTACAAAAAATATTGGAGATAAAGATGCTAGACCAATGACAAGAAACATGATGAGAAGTGATACATGTTTTCTAAGAATGCATGAACCTAAGATAGTAAAATATGACTTAGAAAATGAGGATTGGAGTAAAGTCATCAAAGAAGAGATTGAACATATTGAGAATAACAGGACATGGACTCTAGTTCCTAGACCAGAGGACAAAAATGTGATTAGAACCAAGTGGGTATACAGAAACAAGTTAGATGAGAATGGTGAAGTCATAAGCAATAAGGCAAGATTAGTTTGCAAGGGGTATCCACAAGAAGAAGGAATAAACTCTGGAGAAACATTTGCACCTATTGCAAAATTGGAAGAAGTAAGAACTCTGCTTGCTTACTTTGCATACAAAGTTTTCAAAGATTATCAAATGGATGTGAAGTCAACATTTCTGAATGGTATATTAGAAGAAGAGATTTACATAGAACAACCAGAATGATTTTATGATGCTAACAATAAGAACATGGTATGTAGACTACACAAAGCTTTATATGGTTTAAAGCAAGCCCCAAGAACATGGTATGAAAGGCTTCAGAATTATCTAGTGAAGATTGGATTTGAGAAGACTGGTGATAACAACAATCTATACTTGAAGATAGAAGGAGGTAAAGGTATTTTACTAGCTGAATTTTTTGTTGATGATATCATATTTTGAGGTCAAGATGGATTATGTAAGGCATTTTCAAATGAAATGAAGAAATAATTTGAGATGTCTATGTTTGGAGAGATCAAGTTCTTTGTTGCTTTGCAAGTATCTCAGATGCAATATGGTATATACATCACTCAATCTATGTATACAAAGGACATAATGAAAACTTTTGGATTTGAAGATTCCAAACTAGTTAGCACACCTATGGTGACAAGAGAAAGTTGTCAAAGAATGATGATTCAACTAATGTGAATCAAACATTGTATAGGTCTATGATTGGAAAATTACAATATGTAGTGCATAGTAGACTTGACATTGCATTATCTATTAGGATTGCTCCAAGATTCTCTGCTAATCCTAAGGAGAATCATTTGATGGTTGTTAAGTGAATTATGAGGTATCTGAAAGGAATGGAAGAGTATGGTCTATACTACAATAAAAATGAAAAATCTGAGTTGAAAGCCTACACAGATGTTGATTGGACTAGAAACATTAATGACAAAAAGAGCACAAGTGAAAGAGAATTTTTCTTAGGAAAGAGGTTGGTCACCTAGATGAGCAAGAAACAAAATTCCATATCTCAATCCACTCTTGAAGATAAATATTTTGTTATAGTAAATTGTACAAATATTGTATGGATCAAGCAACTACTAAAAGTTACGAAGCAAGATATCACTGAACCTATGGTACTTTATTGTGATAATATAAGTGTTATAAATATATCAAAGAACCATGTGATGCACACAAAGACTAAGCACATTGAAATCAAGTATCATTACTTGAGAGAGTTAGTTTAAGACAAAGAAGTGATGATGCAATATGTGAATACAAAAGAGCAGAAAACTAATATCTTCACAAAATCTTTACCTAAGGATGCTAATGAGTATCCAAGAGGTAAACTAGGGGTTATACCCCTATCCAAAGCTACTTGAGAACCATGAGAAGTGCCCTATATCAACTAAGATGAATGACATATGTTACACACTGATGTAATGAATCTTACTTTAGGAGTTGCCTAAAATAATCAAAGAGTTGGAACAAAAGATCAGTCACAAGTCGGGTGACAAAGGGAGAAACTAAAATTGTTAACACCTGGATGTTGGGATGACAAGTCTTTGGAATTTTTTTCAAAGAGGGAGAAATGAAGAATACTAAACACAGTGAGAAATAGGGAGCAAGTACTAAGGGAGATATAAGAATAGAGCAAACATTGAGACATATACCTGAATATCAAAAAGAGGGAGTTATCAAAGGAAGTCAGAGAGAGAAGCCTTCCAAGATGATAGATGAAGAGAGTCATAAGGAATAGTTGATTATCTGTTGATTAGAACAGAATTTTGCAGCCTATACAAAAGATAAAAGTTGCTAATAGAGGGAGAGATTTCAATACAAGGAATTATTTTATTTTTGGTATTGTTGTTGGTATTGGTTTTTCATCAATGCCAAAGAGGGAGATTGTTGAGAAAAGATTAATACAAGTATGAGGATTTATTCCAATCATTTTTTTGTCACTAATGTCAAACCTGCTACTTGTTGGTAAGATAACTGCTTAGTTTATTTGAGTACTATCATTTGTTTGGTTGGTGAAGAGGATTTGATCAAATGAGATAACAAGAGAACCTAGAGGAAAGGTTGAGTTATGGTATGAAAAAGGAGTATAAAGATTAGTTAAGATAATGATGATATAGTGTATTGTTTATCTACTTCAGGTTACAAAGGTTGGATACATTGATTAAGTCTAGAAGAACAAGTAAGAAGAATTGTGTCTACCAAGCTTGACTGAGTGCATAGTAGGTGCTGAGAAAAGTTAGTTCAAGCCAAGAAAAAGATTAGTTATAGTAGAGCTAAGTGAAGATTCGATGTATGCCGAGTGAATATAGTGTAAGTTGAGTAAAATTTAGTTGTTGACAAGCATCAGTAAACTTTAGTGCATATCGAGTGAATTGCTAGTAGATGTCGAGCAACATAGTGTATGCCAAGCATCAAAGGTTAGTTTATGTTGAGTGCTAGTATTCATGTTAAATCATAGAATTGAAAAATCTAATTCGACTATTTTTTTGCCTTAATTGTGTGAAGCATGTGGAAGATAACTATGATGAGCTGGTGGTACAAAATTTAAGGTAAACCATTTCGAGGCAAATTTGTAGAAATTTCTAGAGGAACAAAATGGAAAATTTGGTAGATTCATTGTATCCTACCTAATCCTACCTAACCCCAAAATGGACAATTGAGGTTAAGTGACAAAGGATCCTAAATCTCTATTTATAGAGAAAGTTGGTCAGAAGAAAGGGTTGTCATGTGCGAGAACCTAAGGAAGACAAGGAGTCTAGGGTATTGCTCTGTTCAGTGGCCAAACATAAGAGACTACTATTGGCAAGCAAAGAAAGAAGGCTTAAGAGTATGAATGCTTGAAGGGTGAACAAGTTATTAGAGCTAAAGTTTATGAAAACCAAGCAGAATGAAGGACTAAAAAAAAAATCTATAATCTGCAACTGAGTTGTAATTTTTTATCAGATTAAGTCTTACTGTTACTTTATAATCATTATATTAGTCTAGAGTAAATCCTTTGGATTAAGGTTGACCTAACAATCATTTTAAAATCCTTCAACCGAGTGACATTTCAAGTGAATGATCTAAAGTCCTCTAACAAGGCTCACTCCTAACAGGGTGATTGAAATCCTCTAACCAGGTCACATTTAACGGTGTGTATTGTAACCTTTAACATGGTTGGCCTTTCACAGGGCATCACTTTAGAAGACTGAGAATTAGTAGCATGTTACTGGTATTTTTTCCAAAATTGGGTTTCCAAATAAATCCTTGTGTCAAATGTGTTATTGAATTTGTTATGTTTCATGTTTACATTTTTGCAAAGTTGTTTTGACCTATGACAGTAACTTACAAAGTTTAAGTGTTGTGTGATCTAATGGATGCATGCATAATAAGGTTTTATGAATATGGGTCTACTAAGTATTAAAAAGTTTTATTTTTACATGTGGACCTTGGATAACTAATTCACCCCCCTCACCCCCACCCCTCCCCCACCCACTCTCAATTATTCTAAAGAATTCCAATAGAGTATAGACAACAAATTTTGACAAGCTTTTTCCATGAATGCCAAAGGGGGAGATTGTTACTTGACAAAATCCTTTAGGTTATTGAAGAAGATTTTGAATATGGCTATCAATGATAGCAAATCATAAAGGGGTAAAAGATCACCATTGGGAGTTGAGACAATAGGATAGTTGGTTCAAAAAATAGGTAAACAAATAAGTCATATGGGAGAAGAGAAGACACTATCAAAAAAGGAACAAAGGAGAATATTATTAGAAGATGAGGAAACTATTGATACAAAGGTTTGCAAGAACCTAATCAAATCATAGGAACATTATTTATGAATTATAAACAGAATGAACAAGTAAATAGAGGAACAATTTGGTAAATCATAGGTGTGATCATTGCTTGGTTAAATTATTGAACTAGAAACTAAGGTTTGTGCTTATGGATTGGACATCCAAGATAGCATCCAAAACTATTCATTAGACCCATTTACTTAATTGACCAAGGACATAAACTTGAAATGATGTCTACAAAGTATATGCTTTAAACCTCTTTAAGTATCATTTATATCCTATATTATTAAGAATAGAAGCACTTAATCTATATGTAAGTGTAAGAAACTTTAATTAAATGGAAAAAAATGGAAATACAAATAGGATTACACACTATTTGCCTTTGATGTAGGAACAACTATTGGTTGTGTTACCAATGGCTGTAGGAACAATAGAGTTCTTACTTAATCCTATCACAATGAAAACTAATCCTACCAACTAGTTTAGCTCACTAAGTGGGCCCCCTTGGATGAGTAAACAACTACAAATGTAAACTCAAATACTAGATCACAACAATAACAACTTTTATTGATATCAACTCATAAAAATAGTACAAACTAGAAAATGATAGTTTATATCTAAAAAATGCTATTGCAATTACAAACTCCACTAAATTATATCCAGGGCTTGAATCAACAACTTTATTTAAAATAAATACAAAAACTAACTCCCTAAGATATTGTGTCAACAAAAAGGACTTAGCAATGCAATGAATTACAACATCATTGTACACATCTTGATTGAATAAGTCTTTTAGCAAACACATGATATAATGACTTCTAAATGTGCACAATAATTGGTAGTTAGGCTGACTTAATCTTCAACAATTCATAAATATTAGGTGGCTACATAACCTTGTTGTTAATTCCTTTGTATGCACTCCTTCCTTTGTGTTTCCTGCAACAAATTAGTACACATGCAATATTTCACAACACATATTCATTCCATTAATTTATTATAAGCATTTAATGCATATATACCAATCCTTGCTCACAATACTTGGTTGTAGGAACCTAGCAACTAGAAGTAAGAAAGGATAAAGACATTCACATCTATAAATCACACACATATATAATCCCATTTATCTAGATAAGTATTAACCGTAGTATATCTAGGAAACTATATAATGCCATGAAACTATAGAAAAGCAGGGTAGTTAGAGGTTTATATAGAGCATTATAATAAAAATTCTTTCAACTTAAATAAGAAATATCCCATCAAAACCATCAAAACCCATAAACTTATGCAATTTCTTTAGCCCATTATTCCCCCCAACTTAGAAATTTGTTGGTCCTCCAAACAAGATGTAGTTTAATATGAAATCTTCTGCAACACTGGCCTTTGTTCCTCCCTTTTGACAACTCTAGTAATACCCCTTGGAATCCTTAAGTTGCTCCTGGGCTCTCACCTTAGCACTCATGCCATGTTTATTGACATCTTCATTGAACTGTCTGATTCATCCTATAATTCAACATTTTCTCTTTAAGGAACAAAACATAGGCTTGAGTCGGTGGTCTACACTGAAGAAGTTCAAGCATCAAAATAGTCAATTGAGTGACCTTTTCTTCTAAATTTGTAATCTTGTCCTCATGGTCCTACAATTCCCTCTATTGATTATTAATAATTTGTTGCATCCTCTTCTTTTCTTCTACCCACATATCTTTTTCTATTAAAAATTGTTGGTATAGGCTCATTCATACTACTAATGGTGTGAAGAGATTTGGAGGAGACATTGGTACGGGTGAACCCACAATAATGGGTTCCACTTTAGTGGGATGAAGAGAAATGCCAAAAACATTTGGAAAGGCGAAATCGAGTGTAAGATATGTTCACAGTGAACATAAGACAATACATATTAATATGTTCGCTACGAACATATATTTATTAAATGTTCATAATGAACATATTATTATGTTTTGTCGTATGTTTGCTGCGAACATGCGTTATTTATATGTTTACAACAAACATTCGAAACTCAATTTCTGGCATTTAAAAATGTCATTTTAACCCTTTTTTGTAATTTTACGGTGTTCACTATTCATGGGTTGGAGTGAACATGTGGTCTTCATCAGCGTCATCAAGTTGTTTTCCTTCAGATTCTCCTCTCCAGGTATGTCTATATATTATTATTTAATGTTTTTAACGTTTTTAATGTTTTTAAAGCATTTTTTAATGTTTTCAAAGCATTTTAAAATGTTTTCAAAGCATATTTTAATGTTCTTTAAACGGTTTTAATGTTTTTAAATGTTTTTAAAGCATATTTTAATGTTTGTTATGTTTTTAATGTTTTCAAAACATATTTTTATTGTTTATTTATATTAAACTTAATTATATTAATTTATAAAACATTAGAAAAATATTATATAAAAAACATTAGAATTTTTTTATAGAAAACATTATAAAAAATATTAATTTAAAACAAAATTAGAAAACATTAGAAAAAATATTAGAAAATTTATAATAATATAAATTTTAGAAAACAAATTTAGAAAAACATTAGAAAAAAACATTAGAAAAAATATTAGAAAAATATTAGAAAATTTATAATAATATCAAATTTAGAAAAAAATTAGAAAAACATTAGAAAATTTATAATAATATAAATTTTAGAAAACAAATTTAGAAAAACATTAGAAAAAATATTAGAAAAACATTACAAAATTTATAATAATATAATTTAATTTAGAAAAAAAATTAGAAAAACATTAGGAAAAATATTTAAAAAACATTTTAAAAACATTAGAAAATTTATAATAATATAATGTATTAGAAAAAAAATTTAGAAAATCATTAGAAAAATATTACATTTAAATATTAGAAAAACATCAGAAAATATTTTTAAAAACATTAGTCTTGAAAATTAGAAAACATTAGAAAAATATTTAAAAATATTAAAAAATATTAAAAAAATAATAGTGTAGAAAATAAAATTTAGAAAAATATTTTCAATATTCATATAAATTTATTAATGTTAATGTACATGTTATTGATTTTTTAATACATCTTAATCTTTTATGTTTACGTATATGTTTTATTCATGTTTATGTATATGTTATTCATCTTAATGCCTTATTCATGTTTATGTGTATGTTATTCATCTTTATGCACCTTAATCTAGATTGTGTAATTAATTATATTTAATGGCATACATCTTAAGGGGAGATCCTAAATTATACATAAGAATGTAGATTAAAATATACTTATTTTATTTCATAGATATACATGTATATATGTTAATGTTAAATGTACAGATGTATGTATGTTTTCAATATTCATGTTTATAAATGTATATTTCATATTCATCTTAATGTCTTAATCTTAGAAGTGTAATTAAATGACATGTCTTAAGGGTCCAGATCCTAAATTATACATGTAAGAATGTAGATTAAAATGTATTTTTTATTTTGAACATAGAAGTATGTATATTTGTTCATGGTTAAAAGTAGGTCCATGTACATGTTTTCAATAAATTCACATTTTTATATATACATATGTTAACTATTGATCTTAATTTGTCTTATAACTAAGTGTAATTAACTATATTTAATGACATGTCTTAAGGGGAGATCCTAAATTATATATAAGAATGTAGATTAATGTATATTTTGTTTCATAAATGTACATGTAAATATATTCATGTTAAATTTAGACACATGTATGTTTTCAATTTTTATGTTTATGTATATATGTTATTATTTGTAATGCCTTTTAATCTAAGTATATAATTTAATGACATGTCTTAACTTGGGGAGATCCTAAATTATACATATATAAGAATGTAGATTAATTTGCATCTAGGTAATAATATAACATACATATACATACATAAGAACATATAACTTAGAACGTGTGTATGACCTAAATAATACACGTTACAACATTTAATTAATAAAAGTTAATTATAAGAACATAACTTGATTATAATATACAAACATAAAGAATGTACATCATATAATCTAATGTTCATCTACAAAAGATTAAATATATTTAACTTAAATTTTATCTTAAACCTTAATGCTAAACAATAGTCCTAAGTACTAAACCTAGTCATAATCCTAACAGCAAAACCCTAATCATAAATTATAACCCCTAATCTTAGATGCACACTAGAAACCATAACTCCTAAATCTCAATTTGAACCGTAGAGGTCTAAATGATAAACCCCAACATTAAATAGTAAATCATATTAATACTTGATCCTAACTTTAATTATAAATATTAAAACTGTGTGTTAAAACCATAATCCAAAATCTTATATCCCTAATACAAATCCTCACCCTTAGAACCATACTTCTAACAACATGATGTAAACCCATACCCTAACCCTCTAACCATACTTCTAACAATGATGTGTACAACAGGTATAACCTCTAGAACCCTAATTATAATCATAAATCATAAATGTTAAACCATGAGTCCCCTAAATAATACTAAACCCTAATCAAGTTGTATGTACGCTACAATCCTAAAATTTGTTAAATTTATTAATGCTAAACTTCAATTCTAGAAGCTAGCTATATAAACTAATTTTAAGTACTAAACCATAATTCTAACCCTAATCATAAATTATGGTAAACCCTTATACTAGATGATAAGCCCCAACCCTTATCCTAAATAATAAGCCCTAGTCATAATCCTAGATCCATAAATTTAAACCCTGATGTACAAACCATAACCCTAAAAATAATACTAATACCAATGTCAACCCATATCCTAACCCTATAAATTATACTAATAGAAATGTAAACCCAATGTGTACCCTAACCTAGAATCATAACTATAACCCTAAATCCTAAATGCTAAAGCCTAATTTACTAACCATAATTGATAGGTCCTATAATTTGTACTCCTAAGTTCTCCAACCACATGATCCTAACCCTCATCATGGTCTCAATCCTAAATCATAGCCCTAACTATAATACTAACTCTAACCCTAAACCTTAACTAAAATTTAATTATCCAAACCCTAGTTACCCTAACCATTATCAAAACCCTAACCTAACCAAACCCTAACCCTAACCATTATCCAAACCCTAACCCTAACCTCAATATCTTAAAATTTAATTTCCAAACCCTTATATTATAAATGATAATTTACTCTAAATTTATCATAATCTTCAACCAAATCATAAACTTCATGTATGCTAGAGTACCCTTATCCTAAATTCTTAACCATATGTGGGCCTTAATTTATTAACCCCTAAATAATGCTAAATTATACTCGTATAAACCCTAACAATGTCATAACATGTCATGAATCTTAACCTAAAATTGAGCCTAATTATAACCCTTACACTAAAACCCTATTTCAAAACCTAATTGAGGCCTAGAACTTACATAAAATTAAAACAAGTTGACCTAGGAATCCTAAATTATAATATACATTCAAGAGATACATGCCATACATAAACACATGTACATGTACATGAAGTATGACCCTTGTTTCAAATGATCTATGTAACCCAATGTGTTCAGTTCCTAAACCTCAACATTATCCTTTAAGAATTTAATATAAATAATTTATTACCCTAATTGAACTCTAATAATACCCCCCAAAGTATAATAAAATCCTAACAATAAATTAACTCTAGAACCATAACCAAACTCTCAACTTTAAAGTTATCTTCAACCCTAACTATAAATCAAAGACTTTCCCTCTAATTTGCACCTTATCCTACTTGCTAACCTTAACTCTAACCTTAATTTTCCTTAAATCATAATATTAATTAAACTAATATATCCCAATTTTAACCCTAACTATAATATAATCTAAACTATAACCATAACCTAAGTCAACCCAACCTTAACATTCATGATAACCATACCCTAATTTGAATCCTAACAAAAGCTCAATTTGAATCATAAGGACCAAAATTATAAAAGCCTAGAGGTTGTTTGAACCTTAGTAGAAACATTAATAAACAATTATTTAGCCATCATATTAGACCTTGGACAACATATCTCACACAATAAAAGATCAATTGAGATTCTTGTAAATGATTTAATTTAAACTAGTTTGGATAAAAGCTCGAAAATAAGGGATTAAAAAAGGTGTCAAAAGTTGACTTTTTTTCCCTTGAGATAACCTAAACTTGAACATTTATATGAAAATTTGGAGATACATGGTTAAAAAATTAGTACGATAAAAAATTGAGTGCACATGCATTTTTTATTTTGTAAATCTAAATTATAATGATTTACAACATCTTTAATCAAATGATACTAAATTTTCACTTATTTGAAAACAATGTACACATTGTTATATGTTATGACATTGTGTTATTTCTATTTAAGGAAAATATAGAAAATCTAGCTAATTAATTTAACACATTTTAAATTAATAATAAGTAAATATATTATTGAACTTTCTTATTGTATGATTGAAAGTTTATTTTGGATATTTAATTATTGTTAAATGAAATATAGAAAATCTAAGTTTACTTATATTATTTACTTATTATTAATTAAAAATGTGTTAAATTAGCTATATTTGAACTATATTTTCCTTATAGAAATAACGTGCTATGTCATAATATATAATAATGTATTTCAAGTGTACAATAGACTTAGCTAATTTTTAATTAATAATAAGTACACACACACACACACACACACACACACACACACACACACACACACGCACATATTTAATTTAACACATTTTCATGTTTGAAAGTTTATTTTGAATAAATTATTGTTAAATGAAATATATAGAAAATTTGTTCTAACTCTAAAGTTCTCATGTATGTGTATATGTATATGCATTCAATCATGTATATATTTAAATTTTATCAGATCATATATGTACATGTTATAGATTATCTAGACACATGTGTGATGTATGTTCAGTTACATGTATAATTTTTAATTAAAAATAAAAAAATTGTGTGTATAGTAGACAGTTTAGCTATTGATACATTTCTACATCTAGATATGGCTTCACGCAATCCGCTTGTTGTGGCACCTGATGCAGTTCCTGCTACGACTCCTGTTGCGACACCTGCTACGATATAGGTTGATGTAGTTCCTATTCCAGCTCCTTGTGTAGCTCATCATGGTGCTCGTGGTGGGGCTCATGCTACAACTCATGGTGGGGCTCGTGGTGTACCTTAAGGTAGGGCTCTTCATGCGACTCATGTTTCGGCTCCTAGTGTAGCTCCTAGCGCGACTCCTATTCCTAGTCAGGCTGCACTTGTAGCTCCTGTTGGAGGTCTTGCTGCACCACCTCCGAGCATCGATATCGATGCTTTGTTTTCATTTTTAGAGTAGGAGGTTGCTAGACTACAACAGTCTATATCATCCCCTGATGATGGTCTTTATAGAGACATATGTGCTATGATATGTAGGAGTTTATAGGATCTGACAGCTAGATTTAGAGCTCATCATTTATTTACTCTTGACATATTAGCTTCCATATCTAGGGAGCTTAGGGCTGAGATTTTAGGAGATGCATCTTTTGATGACGTCAAGAGGGTGGCCCCCAAAGATTTCATCAAAAGAGAGCTCTTTCTAGGATGTGAGGGAGCATAGGGTAGGGTGAGAGGCTACCGAGTGACACAATGTACAAATCCTATTATTGCTAGCATGATCTATCCTCAATTCTTAGTTGTACATGGTCATTATCCTAATAATGACCAGATACCTCTTTATTTTGCACAGCAGTTATACGTTGAGTTCCACATGGGGCTTAACGTCAACTACTTGGATATTCTTGATTATTGTGGATAGGGGCATGGTTAGATTGCAGATTGTGACAAGTATCATAGTGCACATCATCTGCCACCTCAAGATGTCAGACAACTTATTGGACAAAGACTACCTCCCGTGACTCCTGCACATGCACCTATTGTAGATAGAGTTGTCATTGCTTCCTAGAGGGGAGCAATTGACACTATTGGACACATTGCATCTGCGGCTGCTAGTATCACATTTGATTCTATTAGTCATTATATTCATAGTCAACACCCTTGTCCACCTGGTTGACCATCTTCAGAGGCATCTAGTAGCACTTCAAGAACCTCTGATGATGCATATAGAGCTGCTAGGCTACCACTACTAGGTGATGTTCGTGGTCTTTTAGGACATCAGAAACAAGATTTGGCACTGTATTTTTTGGAGTATGTGTTGCTCATTATTAGTTATATTTCTGATACACAGGGGATTCTAGTTCACTCAGTGATGGATGTTGTTAGACATCATCAGAGCCTTGGCATAGTTCCACAAACACAGGCTGCCACACCAGTGACAGATGATACACTTGTGTGTAGCTCACAACATTCAACACCAGGCTCATGACACTCTACAAATGACTTGGGCATACGAGTTGGAGATGTCCAGATCACAACTAAGGGTCTTGATGATTTTGGTGAGCAGTTGCGAGGCCTATCCAAGATTGATACTAGTTTGACCTTGGATATTTCATCGTACATGGAACTATTGTTTGGACAACCTGGCATCACTAATTCTACACCATTACCTAGCTAGTTACATAGTCCACTTCACTCAGATTTACTAGCAGTTGGACATGGTGCTAAGGGTGGTTTAGTAGGTGTTGGAGTTTCAGGCTCAAGTGCATTGGTAGATGATTCGATGGAGTTTGCTAATCATCCTCCACCTTTGGAGACCCAAGTACATATATAATTTATTTTTAATTTTAAATATATATGAATTTATTAAAAAATTTAGTTCAGATATATATATATCTAGATATTTAATTTAATCTAAATAACTATAATAAATCATGCAGGCACAAGTCGCTGAGCACATGGTTACACATAGTGTTGGTTCAAGGCATCATGTACGTAAGAGAGATGATTCTATTGAGGCACCCGGTAGTGCTTAGGTACTTGAGTTTTAAATAGTTTTTTTAAAGTTATTCAAATGTTTCAAGTTCTAGATATATATATGCAAGTTCATATTTAATTTGAATGTACACATGTACACATATGTATATATATGTTTAGATAGAACTCTAATGCATGTATGTGTGTGTGTGTGTGTGTGTGTGTGTGTATTTATATTTGCAAGGGTCGATTGATGCGCCTCGGCAAGAGGATGTATAGGAGACTCAATCAGAGGGTCGTTATGTTCGTATGTGTCTTAAGGGGTCCCTGTAGTAGTAGATCTTTATTTATTTTTGATGCATTTATATATTGGAGACAGTTTACATACACATATATGTGTACATTTTAGTACCTTGATGACATACATGTATACATATGTTTCACTATTTATTTGATTATTGAGTACTTCAGTAGTTAGATGGTCACGTGTATGTATATATGACTTTTTATATTTTGTTACATACATGTATTTATTCAAGATTTACAGTTTGCATATGTATGCATTTCAATTGTAGAGATATATTCTAGAACTGTAGATGTTTATTCTGGAGGTCCGTGTATATGTGTATATACATGTGTATTTTTTTTGTATTATAGCTATAGAACATGATCTTGAGACGTGTACATGTTACATATATACATGTGTGTTATTTTTTTTACATTACTTATAGTAGAACGTTCTTCATCAATAAGATTATAGCTTTTAAACTTTAGATTTTATTGTCATCATTATAAAATAATCAAATTAACTTCTCTAAATATAGGTACTTCAATAGTTAAATATTCAAAGAAGTTCCAAATTGATCTATGAACCTAACTGAAAATTTTGAAAAAGAATAATAATTTAAATAGGGTGATTGAATTGAATTAATATAGGTGCTTAAAACTACTAAATTAACTTGGAAATGATTTAGATTATAAATTTATACCTGAATAAAGATGCAAATTTGTTATATCAATTAGTAGGAAGTTAGAAAGATACATATTTCTTAAATTATCAATTACTAACCCGCTAAAGATAAATATTATTTTTATGTGAATAAAAATATGTTAATTAGGTAAGCCAATACATTATTTTAAAAAACTTTTACAAAATATAATATTTAAAAGCATATTAATTTAAACTAGTTTAAACTTTAAGAGTATGACCGTCTAGATGTAATAAAGTTCTAACATTAAAATATATAGTTTTTTAATAAACTAACATTTGATAACTATGAACTTATAATCTTACAATTTTAAAAACACATTTAATTCACTCATGAAATTGAATAATTTGAAAAAAAGTTTATAAATGAATTTAAATTATTAAATTCATCCATGGTACAATTAATTTATTATTAAATTATATAATTTTTTAATAAACTAATGATAATTAAGAACTTATGATCTCATACAATTAAAAACACATTTAATTCAAGATGAAATTCAATAGTTTCAACAGAAATTGATATTTAAGAATTGTAACATATTAAATTATTTTTGATACATATCTATAGATAATGACTGTGTAAGTTTGAACTAACTTAGCCTATTTAAATATCAAGAAGTTAAATTATTAAATTCATCCATGGTACAATTAATATTATTAATTTATATAGTTTTTTAATAAACTAATGATAACTAAGACTATGGTCGTACAATTAAAAAAACATTTAATTCAAGATGAAATTCAATCATTTGAAAAGAAGTTGATATTCAAATTATTATAAAATAAATCTCAAATGTCAGTTCAACCATGATGTACACTTATAACATGTAATATCTTCTCATGATCTTCACTGTCTAGTCTCCACTTGTGACGTGCATGCTTAACTTTGACTGGATGTAGACAAAGCCTGATAGCAACGACCAGGTGGTTGTATTGTAAAACCTTGTTGTTAGGTTGATAATCAACAAAATGTATTCCATGTTGGAATATTTTGTCTTGCTTCAAATATGTTCCCTCTATCACAATAGAACCTACACCACAAATTTAAGTATTTTAAAATTTGATATATATATATATATATATATATATATATATATATATATAAAGTTACCTATATGGAAGAACATTCCATCACTTTCTTCAGGGTCATATAACTTTGTCCTCTCTACAGTACATCGCAATAAATAATAACTGACATCTTCATAATTTCCAGGCTCAACAATTACTGCAAAGATATCTCCTGCATAACAAGTATACTTGTGTATGTGTATAATGCATATATAAGATAGTTCAAATTGATAATTAAATAACACTTGTTCAAATTAATTTTTATGATACTTACCCACTTTACCAATCTAGAGCTATGATCATAATCATCAGAAATCAATGGAATATCATCAAATTTTTCATCATCTTTATCAAATGTATCAGTAACATCAAGTGCTACCAAAATCCATGCACCTGTGTATCCATGTGCTTGATTGATGCATTATTCATAATCTTCATCAATGCAACTGTCACGAAAACATGAATATTCTCTTGTTTTCAATGTCTAATTGCAATTATCTATACTCATGACTGAATGTAAGGAACGCGTATTTTCTATCCTCTTGCAACCATGCATGTTTTTTCTATTAACACTTGAAAGTTCATTAAATTGAAAATATAGACAAATTAAATTTAAACTTCAACGAATTAAAAAATAAAACTTAACAATAAAATTTTATAGCTTAATTGCATAAAAATTAAATAGATGTACAATCCATACCTGTTATCTCCCAAAAGACTCTATATGGTACCTGTTGACTTGTTGTTGATGATGTCCCAACCTCATCTAATGCAAAATGTGTCTTACACCATTCAACAACATCATGTGCATAATTTACATGAGCTCCTTGATAATTCATTTGATACTTTCGCAGAACACATTTGATGCAAGCTCCTTGATCCATTGTTTGAGATTCTGCAGGGAAAGATTCTGACCCTTCTCCGACTTCTGTTATTTGAACCTCTGTAGGGAGTGATCTTGAACCTTCTTCAACATTCATTGTTTGAGATTTCGTAGGGAGTGTTTCTGACCTCTTTCCCATATGCACTTCTTCTACTTCCGTTGAGCCTTCTTGAACATTTTCTTCACCTTGTTTAATTCAATGATAATGTGTCATAGTCTTCTAAAGATTTCTTTGTTTTGCTTCATCAAATCTCTTTTTTGCATATTTGCTTTGCCTTCGTTTCTTGTTTCCCATTATAAAAAATTTTTAAAAAAATTTACCCCTTGTGTCAAGATAAATTTTGTACAATAATCGTATAAAAATTTTGTTGTATGGATTTGCTTGTCGTTGTTACTACTTTTAAATTGCTTGTTAGAAGCTGACATCAATTTTTTTTATAAAAATTTTTATGTTCATGCAAACATAATAAATTAGATATTTTCACACAAACATATCATGTTAAATTTTTGATGGCTAGAAAATTATATCATGTATGTTTGATGCGAACACATGTTTTCATCGAACATGGAAAATATGTTCGTAGCAAATGTTGTGTTCGCTGCAAACACTCAAAACTAAGAATATTTTGCTCCCTTTTTCTTAATTTTAAATTTTTTTTGCTCTTTTGACACCCATAATTGTAAAAGAATGATCTCCTACTGTAAAATAAAAAAATTCAAAATGTGCTACTTGGAGCAAGCTTTCCAATGACTATAATTGTAATACATATTTTAATCATTAAGACTTCCAAATATGAGTTTAACTTATCATAGGTTCATTACCAATTGAACATCAACTGACTTTGACACTTTGGGAAAATTAGTAAATTAGGTCAATTTTTTTTCGAAAAAAAGTAGGAAATAGCTTATTGAGATAGCTTTCTATTTTTAAAAAAAAGGTTTATGATAAATTGACTTCAAATTATCTATGTCAAAAGGAACGTATGTCTAAATTACGATTGGCATCACTTCAAAACTTCATAAACTATACAATATTCAACCAAAATGAATCAAACCAAATGCATCCTCTAGATATTGATGTTAAAAATCTAATGCCGAAAGAATTACTTCATTATCATTTCTAGAAAAAAAGTTATGTGTGTCAAACAGACTGTCACTCTTTAAAAATATTGAATTTTATTATGTACCACTTTTCGAAGGAGATGCAATAATTGACATGAATAATATATTTTTTAGATTAAAAAATATGGTTACAAAGTAGGAACAGAGTACTAAAAATCACTAGTTTATGTAATCTTGAAATTATTTATAGTTTTAGAGATATAGTCACTCGAACGTGAGGTTTGTTGTAAAAATATTGATTTTAGTGTCAAAATTGGCCAAAAAGTGGAACCCATTATTGTGGGATCACCTGTACTTGATTATTGATACCTACCCACCTAGAACCATCATCATTTTTTGTTTCATTAGACTCTTTAACATGAGGATTAGTAGTAGACTTCCCTTTCCATAGCACAATGGCTCTTTTAGGATTTTCAAGAGATGGTTGTTGTAGTGAAGGATCCTCTTCCATTTGTTGTGCATCCTAAACTAAAGTCTCTAATCCTTCATTAACCATTTTCTCAACAACTTGCTCAACACTATTTATATTGACTATAGGAAAAACTTCATCCAAATCTTGAGGATCATTAATTACAGGTCCTTCAGGCTCATTTCCAAGAAAAAAAACAAAAAAAAATCATCACTCTTAGGTTCATATATAGTTTGAGGGCTTTTCCCTTTCCTCTATAACACAAAGTTACCATGAACATAATTCTTATATATTCACTTTTCCTCATGGTTTTCTTCAACAAAAGATTTTGACACCTTCTTCTTTTTCTTTGAAGATTCTTCTTCAACAAATGTTGTAGGGGTCTCCTTTTGAACTCTCTTTCTCTTAACAAAGGGTGAGGGAGTGACAATTTTATCATAGACATCCCTTGACTTTTGTGCATGATCTCAATTAATTTCTTCTTGTTCTGGGATTGGTAAACTTTCAACCCTATGTGCAAAAGACCTAGTTTTTATAGTAGCTTGAAATTGAGGTGAAGTGGGGTTTTCTTTAACAAAATTTTCCTTCCCTTTTCCCTTTTGAGAGATAGATGGTGATTTCTCCACTATTTTCTTCTTTTTCTACCTAGGTGACTTAAATCTATGTAAGTGTTCTTCATGTTGGAAATGATTGAATAGATCATGAATGAAGAATGATGGAACTAGTAAAGAATGTTTTCAATCATTATTTTGTCATTGATGTCAAACTTGCTACTTGTAGGAATGACAATTTCTTAAGTGATCCAAATACTATCAATAGGTTGATTGACAAGGAGGAGGCAATCAATAAGATGTAACTAGAGCACCTTAAGAAAGGTTGAAGTTATGATGTTGTAATGAAGTATAAGGATTAGCTAAGCCATTGATGAAATAGTGTATTGATGACATACTCTAAGATACAGGGAATTGACACACTAAGACACATCAAAGATGTAAGGTTTAACTAAGTCATTTGTAGAACCTGACTAAGTTCATTTGTGAGTGTTGACAAAGCTAGTTAAAGCCAAGAAAGTTTAACTTCAATGTGTGCCGAGAAATCCTTCAAGTGTCGAGCATCAAAAAAAGGTAGTGGATGCTGAGCTATACAGAATTCAACATGTGCCGAGTAACTCAGGATCAAACAAAAGCTGAGCACTACGAAGTAAATAGAAGCCAAGTGATACAGGAAAGCTTCAAGTGCCGAGTAAAGTAGAAACTACAAAGGATGTCAAGAAATCCAAAACTAGATAGTGTCAAGCATTAGTAAATAGTAGTAGAAGCTGAGTAACCCAGTTAGTGCCAAGCATCAATAAACTAATGATGCCTAGTTGCTGCATTATTTGTTAAGTCAAAAGATTTGCCAGATCAGTAACAATAAGTTTGTTACATTGAATTTTGTGAATTAGTTGGATGAAAAGGATGATGAGTAGATGTCACATAATTTTATGTGAACCATGCAAACCAATTCAAGACGAATACTGATGGACTTATCATGAAGTTTCTGGAAGAAACAATTTGGAGGGAAAATCAATATCATTCTCTCGAATGAAATCAAATTGATGAGTGGGAAGATTTGAGAGAGAAATGAAGAACATAACTTCTTTATAAGGAGTTATAGGTTAGAGATCAAAGTAGAGAGAGTGAGTTGGTCACAAGTGTGGTGTTGTGAAGAAGCTAAGAGAAGGCTAGTGTGAAGTGTCAAGAAGAGGACACAGTGAGGAGTAAGCACAGAGCATCAAGACTCTGAGTTGATCAAGTGACCATAGAGTGCATTGGCATAACAAGTGGAAGAACTCAAGGAGATAGATCTTGAAGGGTGGACAAGCTCTCAGCACTCCAAGGAAGAAAAGCCAAGCAAAGAGAAGAACTGAAGAGTGATATGAAATCTGCAAGGTTAAAGTTGCAATCTTTATCAGGTCAAAACCCTTCTAATACTTTATTACCATTGTATTAGAAATTGAGATCCTACATTTCTAGGTTAGCTTAATAGCTAGGTGGATAAGCCTCAGGAAAAGGATAGAAGATCCCCAAGAGAAGGATAAGAGATCCTTAAGAGAAGGATAGGAGATCCTTAGAGAGGGATACAAGATTCTTTTGAGAAGGTGACTATAAATCCCATAGACTTGGGTGGGCCTAACAACTCTATGTAAATTCTTTAATAGGGTGGTATTTTAAGTTGAATGTTCTTAAATCCTCTAATAGGGCACACTCCTAACAAGGTGTAGAGATCCTTTAACAGGGTCACATCTGACAGTGTGTAAAGCCTTTAATAAGGTAGGCCTTTAACAGGGCAAACCATCAGAAGTGGTTGAAATCAATTGCACATTTATTTTATGGGTGTCATCCCCACCCCAATTTTACCTTCTTATTCCTGGAGGGTTTTTGGGTCATCAAAATCCTTTGTGTTATGTGGTGATGCATGTTTACTTTTCATGATTGTTTTGCATGCATGATAATTTCAATTATATGCCATTAAGGATTTGACAAGAAAATAAAAAGGCTAGTACTTGTAATTCACTCTCATTTTATTGAAAAATTTATTATTAGACATTATTGGACTTTGAATAACTAATTCACCCCCCCGCCCTGCCCCCCTCTCAGTTATTCTAAAAGAATTCTAACAATTGGTATCAGAGCCCACTGCTGATTTGTTTCAAGGTACTAGTAGCAGGAAGATCAAGATGTCCAAGAGAGAAGTTCCCAAGCTAAAAAAAGAAAAATTTGTTGAATGGAAAAGTCTGATGAAGTTGCACCTTGGATCAATAGGTGACTATGCACAAACCTCAATCATAGTTGATCATGTAGACCCTTCATGACCCCTCACTACAGAAGACATGAACAAGAAGAAGGAGCACAATCAAGCGATGTTAGTGATTTCTTACACACTAAGCTATGCTGAGTATGATGATATGAAATAATGTTGTACTGCACATCAGATGTGGGAAACATTATCAAAAATCTATGAAGGAGATGATAATGTCAAGAGAGCCAAAAGAGAGAGCTTAAGAGGAAAGTTTGATGACATGAAAATGGAAGGAGAGAATGTTGCTCAATACAGTGAAAATATGAAAGAAGTGGTAAGTGCCATAAGAAGCCTAGGAGGATAGTTAGCAGAAGAAATAGTATGTAGCAAATACTTGAGAACTTTGCTTCCTATCTATGCTATAAGAGTATCAGCCATCCAAGAGCTAAGGTGTGTACCAAGAAATGCATTGTCATTTGAAGGAATAATTGGAAGACTCACTACCTTTCAGCTATCCAACTTTGACAACTACAAGATAGAAAAATTTGAATGCAAATTCAAAGCCAAGATGACAATAAAAGACAACGAGGAGGTGCAAACAAAGAAAAAGAGTGGAAAAGGAAAGTATATATCTAGTGATAGCAGCACTGATGAAGATGATGTAGACCAATTGGAGGCATTACTAGCAAGAAGATTTCCCAGAGGAAGAGGCAAATTCAAAGGTAAACTACCAATCATTTATTTCAATTGTAATGAAGTTGGTCACATTGTAGCTAGATGCACACAAAAGAAAAATTACAAGGATGAAGGCAACCTCAAGAACAAGAAAGAGGATAGTAAGGACTACAGAGGTAAAGGCAAAAGATGCTACATTGTTGAAGTAGACTCTGATGAGAATGATGATGAAGTAGTCTATGTGGCTATAAAAGATGAATTAGATGAAGATGAAGCAACTGCCCTGGTAACCTGCATGAACAAGAATAACGACTGGATCATAGATAGCAGATGCTCTCATCACATGACTGGAGATAAAAGTAAGTTCATTTCCTTTACTCAATATGAAGGAAATAGTGTTAGATTTGGTAACAATGCACCATGTTAGATCAAAGGGAAAGGTAGTATCAAGCTTTCTAAAAAGATATCATGTGATAATGTATACTATGTTGAAGGCCTGAATTATAACTTGTTAAGTGTCTCACAGTTAGGCAACATAGGATATAAGGTTGAATTTGAGAATGGAGTTGCTAAGATCTATGATTCTCAAGGAAATCTAATTGGAAAAGGTGACCAGACTAGGAGTAATTTGTTCTTCCTAGACATGGAAGATGCTTCTTTTCTCATTGTTCAAATTGATGATGTATGGTTATGGCACAAGAGGCCATTTCATGTAAATTTTGACAATATGATAAGCATCAACAAAATGAAGAATGTTAGAGGTCTACCTAAGTTGAAGAAGCCTGATAACACCATGTGAAAATATGCCAACTAGGGAAGATGACCAAGTCAACTTTCAAAAGAAAGGCTTATACTTCTAATGAATTATTAGAGCTAGTTCATACTGACTTGTGTGGTCCTATTGAAGTACAAAGCTACAAAGGTGACCGATACATAATGCTATTTGTACATGACTATTCAAGGATGATGACAGTCATGTTCCTGAAACAAAAATTAGATGCATTCCAAATGTTCAAATGGTACTTGGCCACAATTGAGAACAAGACTAGGAAGAGCCTCAAATGTCTTAGATATGATAGAGGAGGTGAATTCACATCAAAAGAGAATTTGAAGAATTCTACAATGAAAGAGGAATCAAAAGGAAAACATCAGCACCTAGGACTCCACCTCAGAATGGTATAGAAGAAAGAAGGAATAGATCAATTATTGACTATGCTAGGACCTTAATGATCGAGAAAAATGTTGCACTCAAGTATTGGAGAGAAGCTATAAGTACTGTAGTCTACACACTCAATAGAGTTCAAGTCAAGAAAGGTACAAATGCAACACCTTTTGAATTATGGTATGGGCATTTTCCTAATGTAAAACATTTCAAAATATTTGGATGCAAATTCTATATATATAAAGAGTCTAGAAATGGAAATTTTGATGCAAAGAGTGAGGAAGGCACATTTCTTGGTTATTCTACTAGAAGAAGAGCTTATAAGTGTTTGAATGTTAACACTAACAAAGTAGTAGAAAGCACAAATGTGAAATTTGATATGCTTGCAGAAGTTTAAAGTGTTGAGAACACCAAGAA
The DNA here is from genome assembly GCA_028749045.1 of Cupressus sempervirens. Classification (NCBI taxonomy): domain Eukaryota; kingdom Viridiplantae; phylum Streptophyta; class Pinopsida; order Cupressales; family Cupressaceae; genus Cupressus; species Cupressus sempervirens. The sequence continues at coordinate 733,648,012 of CM053791.1, read as the reverse complement.
AGTAGAAGAATACAAGAACTTTGTATACTTTTATGAAGGTATACCTAATAATGGTGAAGTTGCAAATGGTAATCAGCAACAAAATCCAGTATTTTTTGAGTCATAGATAGTGAATGCCAAGTAGTAGGCACATATAGATTCTGAGAACTGTCAACATGAAGGAAATGAAGAAATATCTGATGAAAATAAACATGAAGATTCAGATTCTGAAAGAGACAAGATGCAAACAAGGAAAGAACCAGTATTGGCAAAGTATGTAAGAAGACATCATCCTAAAGATCAAATTATTGGAAACAAAGAGGTAGGACCAATGACAAGGAATAGACTCAGAAGTGAGACATGTCTACTCAGCAAAATGGAACCAAAAATAGTAAGTGAAGCCATAAAAGATGGTGACTGGTACAATGCTATGAAAGAAGAAATAGAGCAAATTGAAAAGAACAAGACATGGACCTTAGTTTCAAGACCAGTTGACAAGAATGTAATTGGAACCGAGTGGGTGTTTAGAAACAAGTTAGATGAGAATGTTGAAATCATAAGGAACAAGGCAAGACTAATCTGTAAAGGGTATGCACAAGAAGAAGGACTAGACTATGGAGAAACTTTTTCTCCAGTTGCTAGAATGGAAGGAGTAAGGACCTTACTGGCATATGCAGCCTTCAAAGGATTTAAAGTCTATCAAATGGATGTTAAGTCCACATTTTTTAATGGTATACTTGAAGAGGAAGTATACATAGAGAAACTAGAAGGATTTGTTGATGAAAATAACAAAAACAAGGTATGCAAATTGCATAAGGATCTATATGGATTAAAGCAAGCCCCTAGAGCTTGGTATGAGAGACTTCACAAGTATCTAGTACAAATAGGATTTGAAAGAACTGATGATAATAGCAACATGTACATCAAATTAGAAGAAGGTAAGGATATTCTTGTATCTAAAATCTTTGTGGATGACATAGTTTTTGGAGGAAAGGAAGCACTTTGCAAAAGTTTTGCTGACAAAATGATACATGAGTTTGAGATGTCTATGTTTGGAGAAATCAAGTTCTTTGGTTGATTGCAAGTACATCAACTAAAACATGGTATATTCATGACATAATCAAAGTACATCAAAGAGATACTCAAGATGTTTGGATTGGAAGACTCCAAACTTGTTAGCACACCAATGGCAATAGGACATAAGCTATCCAAAAATGATGAATCAGCTAAAGTCAATCAAATAATGTACAGATCCATGATTGGAAAACTATAATATGTTGTACATAGTAGACCAGACATAGCATTAGCAGTTGGAATAGTGGCTAGATTCTTTGCTAATCCTAGAGAAAATCATCTTATGGTAGTAAAAAAGATAATGAGGTATCTCAAAGGAACTGATGATTTTGGCCTATACTACAAAAAAAATGAGAAGTTTGAGCTCAATGCATACATAGATGTAGATTGGGGAGGCAACATTGATGACAGGAAAAACACAAGTGGAGGAGGATTATTCTTAGGTAAAAGGCTAGTTACTTGGACTAGCAAGAAATAAACATGCACATCTTAGTCCACTACAGAAGCAAAATATGTGGTAGCAGCAATCAAATGCACAAACATTGTGTGGTTTAAACATCTATTGAAAGGAATGAAAGAAGAGGTAACCAAACCTATGATACTATATTGTGATAATACAAGTGCTATAAACATATCCAAGAATCCAGTAATGCATGCAAAAACCAAGCATATTGCAATCAAGTATCACTATGTCAGAGAATTGGTGGAAGACAAACAAGTGAAGATGGAGTACATTCACACAAAGGGAAAAATTGCATATATCTTCACCAAACCATTGCCCAAGGATACTTATGAATATCTTACAGGCAAGTTGGGGGTAAAGCCCCTAACTCAAGTAGTCTAAAGCAACAAAAAAGTTTCCCTGCATCAAAAGGAGTAGATCATTGAAATATCAGAAGAACGATGTAGAGGATGACAACAGGAACAAAAATTCCAGATCAGTCACAAGCATGGTGACAGAGGGAGAAAACATGAGATGCAAAGCTTATATTTAAAATATTGAAGATGCTACATCTTTTGCGTTTATGTCAAAGAGGGAGATTTAAGAGAAACTAATCAATAAAAGGTAAGAAGGAGATGTATGAGAATGTATGAGATCAGTAGTAGACCAAAAAGGAGAGATAAGAAACTGATAAGCAAGCAGCTATGAAGGATTAGGAATACAGAGTAAAGATGCAACAGTCAAGAGGGAGAAGCAAAATAAAGGATTCAATTTGTATTAGCAAAAGAGGGAGACATGATACAAAAAGGAAGATATGTAATGACAACAAGTTTTCTATTTGGTATATAATTTTGGTGGTAACTAAGTTGATCAGCTCAATCAATTGATTAGTTTGGTTTATCAATGCCAAAGAGGGAGATTGTTGGAAATGATTGAATAGATCATGAATGAAGAATGATGGAACTGATAAATAATGTTTTCAATCATTGTTTTGTCATTGATGTCAAACTTGCTACTTGCAAGAATGACAATTGCTTATTGCAAGAATGACAATTGGTTAAGTGATCCAAATACTATCAATAGGTTGATTGACAAGGAGGAGGCAATCAATAAGATGTAACTAGAGCACCTAGAGAAAGGTTGAAGTTATGATGTTGTAATGAAGTATAAGAATCAGCTAAGCCATTGATGAAATAGTGTATTGATGACATACTCTAAGATACAAGGAATGGACACACTAAGACGCATCAAAGATGTAAGGTTTAACTAAGTCATTTGTAGAACTTGACTAAGTTCATTTGTGAGTGCCGAGAAAGCTAGTTAAAGTTGAGAAAGTTCAACTTTAGTGTGTGTCGAGCAATCCTTCAAGTGTCGAGCAATAGAAAAAGGTAGTGGATGTCAAGCTATATAGAATTCAACATGTGCCGAGTAACTCAGGATCTAATAGAAGCCGAGCACTACAAAGTAAATAGAAGCCAAGTGATACAAGAAAGCTTTAGGAGCCGAGTAAAGCATAAACTACAGAGGATGTTGAGCAATCTAGAACTAGATAGTGTCGAGCATCAATAAATAGCAGTAGAAGCTGAGTAACCCAGTTAGTGCCGAGCATCAGTGAACCAATGATGTCGAGTTGCTGCATTATTTGTTAAGTCAAAAGATTTGCCAGATCAATAATGATAAGTTTGTTACATTGAATTTTGTGAATTAGTTGGATGATAAGGATAATGAGTAGATGTCACAAAATTTTATGTAAACCATGCAAACCAATTCAAGGCGAATATTGATGGACTTATCATGAAGTTTCTGGAAGAAACAATTTGGAGGGAAAATCAATATCGTTCTCTCAGATCAAATCAAATTGATGAGTGGGAAGATTCGAGTGGGAGATGAAGAATAGAACTTCTTTATAAGTAGTTACAGGTTAGAGATCAAAGTAGAGAGAGTGAGTTGGTCACAAGTGTGGTCGTGTGAAGAAGCCAAGAGAAGGCTAGTGTGAAGTGTCAAGAAGAGGACACAGTGAGGAGTAAGCACAGAGCATCAAGACTCTAAGTTGATCAAGTGACCATAGAGTGCATTGGCATAACGAGTGGAAGAACTCAAGGTGATAGATCTTGAAGGGTGGACAAGCTGTCAGCACTACAAGGAAGAAAAGCCAAGCGAAGAGAAGAACTGAAGAGTGATATGAAATTTGCAAGGTTAAAGTTGCAATCTTTATAAGGTCAAAACCCTTCTAATACTTTCTTACCATTAGATTAGATATTGAAATCCTACATTTCTAGGTTAGCTTAACAACTAGGTGGATAAGCCTCAGGAAAAGGATAGAAGATCCCCAAGAGAAGGATAAGAGATCCTTAAGAGAAGGATAGGAGATCCTTAGATAGGGATAAAAGATTCTTTTGAGAAGGTGACTATAAATCCCATGGACTTGGGTGGGCCTAATAGCTCTATGTAAATCTTTTAATAGGGTGGCATTCTAAGTTGAATGTTCTTAAGTCCTCTAACAGGGCACACTCCTAACAGGGTGTAGAAATCCTTTAACAGGGTCACATTTGATAGTGTGTAAAGCCTTTAACAGGGCAGACCTTTAATAGGGAAAACCATCAGAAGTGGTTGAAATTAATTGTACAGTTATTATGTGGGTGTCATCCCTACCCCAGTTTTACCTTCTTATTCCTGGAGGGTTTCTGGGTCATCAAAATCCTTTGTGTTATGTGGTGATGCATGTTTACTTTTCATGATTGTTTTGCATGCATGATAATTTCAATTATATGCCATTAAGGATTTGATAAGAAAGTAAAAACGCTAGTACTTCTGATTCACTCTCATTTTATTGAAAAATTTATTATTGGACATTATTGGACCTTGAATAACTAATTCACCCCCCCTTTCATTTATTCCAAAAGAATTCTAACACTTCATATACTTTTTTTTTTCATTTTTTATAGTACCAATTGTTATAGTAACCCTCCTTCCTACTCCTGAACCCCTAGGTCCCCCAAATTTTGGAAAAGCCTCATCCTCGATAGGAAATCAATCCAAGGAATAGTAGAAGTCTATCTTAAATCCCACTCTATTATAAATTTAATCAAATAATTATTTGAGATTGAGTTACACTTACCTTCTTGCACATATACAACTTGTTTCTTTAGTAGACTAAACAAGGAGTATAGAAGGTTGATAGGTCTATTGTCATGTCTCAAATAGCTAAGAATTTTGAAATAAACATAATCTAACCACTGATGCCTACCCTCACAAGTAAAATATTTCATGGTATAAAGAGCACACTAACTATAGGGTTCTTGCACATTAATTTGTCTTGTTCCTTGCTTCCTTCCTAGTTACAATGGCTTGTTTGAGTGTAAGATGAATTGGTCCCTTGCAAAACAAGGGCCCATCACTTCTTCAAAAATTTATCATTCAAATGGTAACCTTCAGACTTCAAAGATCATCTCCCGATTACATTTGACCCTAAGCCCTTTCACCATGGCTACCCAATTGTTCAACAAATTCATGAACTAATTTTTTTTTCCTCATTCCAAGCCGTAATCTTCTAATAATACTAGAGCTAACCACGAATTTCAAAAATTGGATGAAAAACATTGTTCTAGAGAATGATGTTATGAATAGTGGGCTCATGACATATCAAGTCACCCTCCATGGTTATACCAACAAAATGCCAAATTGTATGCTTCCACACATAGAGAAGAAATATAGGTATAGAAAGACAATTTCAATATTTGCAGAGCATTTTTTAAAAAAAGACAATAATGAACATAAAATAAAAAACTTTAAATCTTTTGACAAAACTAAAATCTATATAACAATATGCCATAAAATAATGTCATGAAATCTTTAAACTTCATCCTTGTTTCATTCCATAAATACAATTTTATGCGTGTACTTTCCAAAAGGGAGGCAAGTGTCATTTCTATTAGAAATGCTTTAGAATTACTAAGATAGGGGGTGAATCAGTTATTCAAGGTCCAAATGTCCAATTCAAACTTTTTCATCAAGTGAAGTGAGCTTATTAAACTGTATATTCATCCAAGCTTAAACTTTTCTATTTAGCAAGTTATTGTAAATCAACATGCAAGCATAACACATGAAGAATCAACACATAACATAGTGATTTATGTGGAAACCCAATTTGGGAAAAACCACCAGTAACATAATACTCAATTCTCACTCTTCTAAAGTGATGCCCTGTGAAAGGCCTACCTTGTTAAAGGTTACAACACATTGTTAAATGTGACCTAGTTAAAGGATTTAACCGCCCTGTTAGAAGTGGGCCTAGTTAGAGGACTTTAGAACATTCACTTGGAATGCCACCCTATTAAAGGATTTATAAATGGTTGTTAAACCAACCTAAGTCCATAGAATTTTACCCTAATTGATATAATTTTTAGAGAGTAACAATAAGGGGTTTTGACCTAATTACAACTTACAACTTATCTTGCAGATTTTAGATCACTTCTTTAGCTCTTGACATTGCCTAGCTTTTAGTCTTTGCAGCTCTGATAGCTTGTTCCCTTTTCAAGCTTTGTCTCCTTGAGTCTTCATGCTTGATATACCAGTGCAATCTCCTCTCTTTCTGACCACTTATCAAAGTAGAGCCTTTGTTCTCTATTCTTTCTTCTCCTTGATGTCTTCTCTTTGACACCCTTCAAGCACTTCGCAATTTGGCACACCAGCAACTCTAGCTTCTTGGTCTATGAATCCTTAAATAGAAGTCTTCAATTACTTTTCCTACTTGATTCTTCCCCCCTTTAATTTTAGTTCAAATGGATTAGGTAGGATTCAGTGAATCTAACCCATATCTTGTTCCTTCTAGAAACATCATGAAGAATCCTCTTGAATTCGCTCAAAAATGATTTAACTAAATTTTTGTGCCACCAAATCATCATCTTTATCCTCAAATTGGTTCACAAAATTTAAGGTAAAAAATTTGTTTGCTCAAATCTGGTGAATCTTTGACTTTTCCAATAATGCAGTAGCTCGATACTATTGAAATTATGGTGCTTGGCACATACTGTGTTACTCAACATCAACTACATTTTACTGATGCTTGACACCTATTATGGATTCACTCGGCATCCACTAAGTTTTATTGATGCTTGGCACTTGAACATGCTCAACTCCTTTTGTATCACTTAACACACACTAAATTTTTCATTTGCTCGGCACTAACTAAAAATTTGCTCGGCTCTAACTAGCTTGCTTGGCATTCACTGATGAACTTAGTTAAGCTTTGCAGTCAACCTTATTACAACTTATACTTCTAGTGTTTCTAAGTGTGGAAAACCTTTGTATCTTTGAGTATGCTATCAATACATCATTTTGCCAATGTCTTAACTGATCCTTGCACTTCATTTCAAAACCATAACTCAACCTTTCCCTTAGGTACTCTTGTTACATCTTGTTGATTAAATCCTCTTCACCAATCAACTAAGTGACAGTACTTGGATCTTATAAGCAATTTTCATTCCAACAAATAGTAGGTTTAACATCAATGACAAAATAATGATTGAAAACATTCTTTATCAACAATCTCCCTCTTTGCAATCAATCTTCTTCTTACAATGATCTTTTCAATCAGATTTCCAAAAATCTCCCTCTTTGGCATTGATGGCAAACCAAACTAATCAACCATCAGACCAAACTATTCAACCAAGTTATCAAAATGCAAACTAGGTTAGAATAGTAAGTCAAATGCCAAAAAGAAATTGTGTAACCATCACTATTCACATCTCCCTCTCTGATTTGCTATCCTAATTACTTTAATTCTACTTCTCCCTCTTAGCTGTTGTATCCTTTTTCTTATCTTTTTGCTATATCCTCCTTTCCTTTTTTTTATATGGCTTTCACTATTCACTTTGATCGTGTCCTGCTCCTAACTCCTTACATTATTTCTCCCTTTGTATGCATTGATCATGTTCTGCCATTTTGGTATCAACCACTTCTAACTTTGTTCATTTGATCCTGTAGATTTGATCAGTTTCTTGCTACTTCTTCCTCTTTCCAATTAAACATTATTGATTAGTTTCCTCTATTTCTCCCTCTTTGACAACAATGCCAAAGAAATACTATTTCAGCATCTTATCATGCAAGTGTAGCATTTGTAGGTACTCCAACTTCTCCTTCTGTCACCTTGCTTGTGACTTATTTGGAACTTCAACACTTTGATTACTTTAGGCATGATCCTAAACTAAATATACTTTGCATCAATTTGTACTATGCCAACAATCAACTTATTTGATGTAGGGTAGTCTTGCTTTTTCCTTAAATAGCTTTGGATAGGGGCATCACCCCTAATTTACCTCTTAGATACTCAAAAGCATCTTTAGGTAATACTTTTGTGGAGATGTCAACAATCTATTCCTTTAAGCTGACATATTCCATCCTTGCTTGCATATCTTCAACTAATTCTCTTACATAGTGATACTTAATTGGTATATGCTTTGTTTTGGCATGCATCATTGGATTCTTTGATATGTTGATGGCACTTGTGTTATCACAATAGATTATCATAGTCTCAATTACTTCTTCCTTCATACCTTGCAATAGATGTTTGATCCATACAATATTAGTGTAGTTGATATAAGTAGCAACATACTCAACTTTGATTGTGGACTGTGAGGTAAAATTTTTCTTTTTGCTCGTCCAAGTGACCAATCTTTTTCCTAAGAAAAGTGCCCCTCCACTAGTGCTTTTTCTATCATCAATATTACCTCCCCAATCTGCATCAGTGTATGCTCTAAACTCAAACTTTTCACTCCTCTTGTAGTATAAGCCAAAGTCATCAGTTCCTTTTAGGTACCTCAATATTCTTTTTACTGCCATCAAATGATTTTTTCTTGGATTAGCAGAAAATCTTGCCACTATTCCAACTGCTAATGCAATGTCTGGTCTATTGTGCACAACATACTGCAACTTTTTAATCATTGATCTATACATTGTGTGATTAACTTCAATTGACTCATCAGTCTTGGATAACTTATGTCCTATTACTTTTGGTGTACTAACTAGTTTTGAGTCTTCTAATCCAAATGTCTTGAGTATCTCCTTGATATATTTTTATTGGGTCATAAATATGCCATGCTTTAGTTGATATACTTGCAATCCAACAAATAATTTAATTTCTCCAAACATTGACATCTCAAACTCATGTTTCATTTGATTGGAAAAATCTTTGCATAGGGCATCTTTTCCTCCAAATATTATATCATCAACAAAGATTTCAAATATCAAAATATCTTTACCTTTTTCTACCTTGATGTACAAGTTGTTGTTGTCATCTGTTCTCTCAAATCCTATCTTCACAAGATATTTGTGTAGTCTCTCATACCACGCTCTAGGTGCTTGCTTCAAACCATAGATTGTTTTATGCAACTTGCAAACCATATCCTTGTTGTCGTCATCAACAAATCTTTTTGGTTGTTCTATGTAGACTTACTCTTCTAGTATACCATTTAGAAAAGCATACTTTATTTCCTTTTGGTAGATTTTGAAACCTTTGTAGGTGGCATATGCAAGTAATGTTTTGACTCCTTCCATTCTTGCAATAGGGGCGAATGTTTCCCCATAGTCTAGTCCTTCTTCTTGTGCATAACCTTTGCAAACTATTCTAGCCTTATTTCTTGTTATCTCACCATTCTCATCAAGTTTGTTCCTAAAAACCCATTTGGTACCAATTACATTTTTGTTAGCTAGTCTTTGAACTAGGGTCCAAGTTTTGTTCTTCTCAATTTGATCTATCTCCTCTTCCATACCTTTATACCAATTATAATCTTGTAGTGCATCTTTCACTATTTTGGGCTCAATCTTGCTTAGCAGACATGACTCATTTCTTCATTTATTCCTTGTCATTGGTCTAGCATGTTTGTCACCAATGATTTGTTTTGCAGGGTGATGTCTTCTCACATACTTGGCTAGTCTTGGTTCTATCCTTCTTTCCATGTTTGGTTCTTCAACTTTAGAGTCACTTTTCACATCACTTTCAATTATTTCATCATCTCTTCCTTGTGTACTATTTTTAAAATCAGAATGTACATTTTCTTCATTCTATAACTTGGCTTCTAAATGTAGCTCATCATTCATTATTTGTGACTCAGATGATATTGAAATTTGTTGTTGATTTCCAACTTGATTGGAAACTTTATCTTCAATAGACATTCCTTCACAGAAGTCTAGAAAAGATCTATAGTCTTTTGATTTCTTGGATTCATCAACTTGGACTTCTACATGCTCATCAAAATTTATATTTGCACTCTCAAAAATCTTGTTAGTGTTAGTATTCAAACACTTATATGCCTTACTTCTAGTGGAATATTCAAGGAATATGCCTTCATCACTCTTTGCATCAAACTTGTCATTTCTAATATCTTTAAGAATATAGCATTTACTACCAAATACTTTGAAATTTTTTACATTAGGTGAGTGACCATACCATAGTTCAAAAGGTGTAACATTTGTACCTTTCTTCACTTGTACTCAATTTAGAGTGTAAACTACAGTACTTACAGCTTCTCTCCAATACTTTAGAGCAAGATTTTTCTCCATCAATAATGTTCTAGCATAGTCTATTACTGATAGGTTCCTTCTCTCTGCTAAGCCATTCCAAGGTGGAGTTCTTGGTGCTGATGTTTGTCTCTTGATTCCTTTGTTATTGCAAAATGTCTTAAATTCTTTTGATGTAAACTCTCCTCCTTTGACTGATCTTAAGCACTTCAGATTCTTTCCTGTTTCCTTCTCAACTCTAGTGAAATACCACTTAAACATTTGAAATGCATCAAATTTTTGCTTTAAAAAGATGGAAATCATCATCCTAGAGTAGTCATTCACAAATAGAATTATGTATCTATCTCCTTGGTAGCTTTGTACTTCTATGGGACCACATAAGTCTGTATGGACTAGTTCTAGTACTTCTTTGGAAGTGTATGTTTTGCTTTTGAAACTAGACCTAGTCATCTTTCCCAGTTGACACTATTTGCACATTTTATTTTTAGGCATCTTCAACTTAGGCAAACTCTAACTTTCTTCTTTTTGCTGATGCTAATCAGATTGTCAAATTTAACATGACACAACCTTTTATGCCATAACCAAACATCATCAAGTTTAACAATAAGACAAGTTTCATTTTCCATATCTAGGTAAAATAGATTATCCCTAGTTTTTTCACTTTTTCCTATTAGATTTCCATTAGTATCATAGATTTTGGTAGTTTTCTTTCCAAATTCTAGTTTGCAACCTACATTGCCTAATTGTGATACACTTAGAAAATTTTAGTTCAATCCTTCAACATAGTATGCGTTATCACATGAGATTTTCTCTATAATTTTAATAGAAATTTTTCCTTTGATTTGACATGGAGCATCATTACCAAATCTAACACTATTTCCATCATACTAAGTAAAGGTAATAAACTTACATTTGTCTCCTGTGATGTGATGTGAGCATCTACTATCTATGACCCACTTGTCATTCTTGTTCACACAGGTTACTAGTAATGTTGCCTCATCTTCATCTTATTCATCCTTCATGGCTACATAGACTACCTCATCATCATTCTCATCAAAATCTTCTTCAACAATGTAGCATCTTTTGCCTTTGTTCTTGTAATCTCTGCTATCATCTTCCCTTTTGTTCTTGTACTTGTTTCCTTCTTTGTAGTTCTTCTTCTATGTACACCTTGCAGCAATATGTCCTACTTCATTGTAGTTAAAACAAATGATAGGTATCTTACCTTTGAATTTACCTTTGTCTCTATGAGATCTTCTGGCCAATAATGCTTCCAATTGTTCCACATCCTCCACATCTGTGCTACTATCACTAGATGCAAGTTTTCCTTTTCTACTCTTCTTCTTTGATTTCACCTCCTCAGTGTCTTTTGATGTTAGCTTGGCCTTGAAAGAAGATTCAAGATTCATAGGTCTATAGTTATCAAAGTTGGACAATTCAAATGTAGTGAGTGTTCCCACTATACCTTCAAAGGTTAGTGTGTTCCCTGGTACACACCTTAATTCTTGGATGGCTGAAACTCTAATAGCATAGATGGGAAGAAAAGTTCTCAAGTATTTGCTATTGATAGTATCATCTTAAAATTGACCACCCAAAATTCTTATTGCACTTACCACTTCTTTCATTCTAGCAACATATTGAGCAACATTTTCACCTTCCTCCATTTTCATGTCATCAAACTTTCCTTTGAGGCTTTCTCTTTTAGCTCTTTGGACATTCTGATCTCCTCCATAGATATCTGACAAGGCTTTCCACATCTTGAATGTAGAATCACATCCCTTGATGTCATCAAATTCAGTATAGCTGAGTGCAGAGGCAATCTCTAGCATTGTCTGATTGTGCTCCTTCCTTTTGTTCAAATCATTTGTAGAAAGTGGTCCAACTAGATCTACATGTTCCACTCCAATTGAGGTTTTTGCATAGTCACCTATTGATCCAAGGTGTATTGTAACGCCCCGCCAAGGGATCCAAAAGAATTAACCTAGAGTTTCACTAAGTTTGCTAAACATTTTTTTTTTTTTTTTTTAAAGTAAGAATGTATATCATACACATCAAACACATAGTAGCGGAAGCAATAACATGTAATCATCAACAAACATACATCACAAGTTACATTACTTAAGGATCCCAAGATGTTGAGTCATATTTAAATTTAATTAATTCTAAGTCTAACAACTACCACATCCACATGAAAGAATAATAAGAAAGTCCAATGTCCATAATATACATTTGTTCTGAATGCCTCTTGGCAATTTAATTCGGAATGCTCAATCATCCACTGTACATATCACAGGGTATGAAAGGCTTAAAAGAATATACATATGTAAAGATAAAGATACATCATCCTCAGATCCATGATACAAAGTACAGTAAAATGAATGAAACTAATAACATACCTGATACATCCATACATCCATAATGATAAAACATCTATCATAAAATCTAACCATCCATCATAATAATCCAAGAACATAGTGAAGGTAAATGTCAACCAAGAAAGCTCCAGCCACGGTGACCACAGACGGATCTCAATGGTAAGAGTAAAAAGCACTACCACCCGACCGCGTGGAACCTAAATGGTCCACTCCCACCGCGCTGAGGAGATAGTCTCAAGTCCCAAACAAGGTATCAAAACACAAAACACAAGTACTCTCTAAGTCTGGAAAATCCTAAAAGTACACTAATGCAAAGGTTCCAACATAGATAGACATCTAGACCCAGAGGCACCACAAAGACATGTAGGAAACCTGCTATGCAAGCGGGAAAGTGTCATCACAAAAGTCACATAGAAGTTACCCGAGCAATCCCTTAGGAATCCTGGGTCCCTAGTGATTCCTGCGGCCACTAGTATCCTCTCGTACTAACGAGGCATACTGCGGAATGCAAGGTCGTAACCAAGCGTTCTCTCTACCCCATCCTAGCCTGTACCAGCACTCATGGCATGGGAGAGAACATACAATTATCTTATTAGGTTCATTTAAGTCAGTATTTAGGTGAGATGTTTTCACTTGTTAACACAACTTACAATGGGTTACTCCAGGCAGCCTCTTAGGGCCCCGATCCCCATTGCAAGCCACTTCCCGACACTACACATAGATAACCTACCCTAGGCTCATGAAGTCACAAATCAAAGAATCATAATAAAATCATCTCAGTCCTATACAAGCAACTGAAAAACATCATAAAAGATAATCCACAAAATTTACATCAGTTCTTCATGAGCAACAAGTAAGCATCAAATAATAATCATATGATCACAACAGTTCTCTATCAGCAACTGAAGGCATCAATGATAAATCACAAAAATCCAATGGTTCTCCAATGAGCAACCAGAAAGTATCCCAATAATAAATCACAATACTGATCAAAGACTCCAAAATGGTCAAGTCAACACATGACATCATCAAGAACATAACAAACACTTCAGTCCTCTCAAGCGACCGAAAAGCAATCCAAGTATAACTGATCGATGACTCAAAAATGGTTATCAAATATAACTGATCGAGACTCGAAAATGGTTAAGTCAGGTATCTCATAAACATACACCTCAGCTTCACACAAGAAGACTAAAAGCAATAACAACTAGTAAATGCAATCATGTCATAGAGCACTCCATCACATTACCATGGCCGGGTTAAGAAAGATCGAGACCAAATCATCATAACATCACATTCACAACCCTGAGCCTCTAGTAACAACCTAAACTGGTTAGTACTAGAACAACCCCCAACACCCCCAAACATAAGCAGTACAAAGAACACATAAAAACGACAATCTACAGTTTGGTTGAATTAGAAAACACATAGTTTGAGTTAAACAAGAGGGTTTCAGTTTCAGTGTAGAGTTCAAGTAAATAATCTCGTATTTCAAATTGGTTGATAATATACTATTGAGCCAATGTAAGGTCTCTATTCCCAGTTTCATATATATTTTAAGTAATAAGTTTTCATAGTTTACTTTACGAGTTAACTCATTCTTGTCTTAGATAAATCTTGACTAAATAATAATCACTTATTAATTATTAAAATAATAATAATTGATTATTAAATTAATAATAAAAATCTCAATTTCATTAATAATCAATTTTTTTTAATTTTTATAATAACATAATTATGATATTTCTTATTAACTTAGTTAATCCCAAAACCAATTTACCTTACTAAATTAATAATAATTATTTATTTAATAATAAATAAATAATTAATAAACAATGTCTATTAACAAAATTCTCTAATAAATAATATTCATAATCATTAATTAATTCAATAATAACAACTATGATAAACATTCATTTATTAAATAATATTTAATAAATATTAATAATGCATAAATATTTATATATATATATATATAATTAAACTGAATATATAAAACTTTATCATAACCTAACTAATAAATCAGAACAAAATATGAACAAGCGATATTAAATCGCTACCGGCTGCTGTCACAGCAAGGTACTACTGCATCAGCAGTACCTGCTGTCGCAGCAGTACTACTGCCGCAGCAGTATCTACTGCGACACACGGCAGTGAAAGGACGGGTGGGGGTGTGGGTCAACGACCCCCCCCATCCCCATATAAATATAAATTTTAATTACTTCCTTTTTTTTATTATTATTATAAAATATTTTATCATAATTATTATGTTTGTAAAATAAAACTTTTAAATAAATAAATTTATTTTATAAATTTTATACAGATACTACATTTTATAACCAATTCTTTTCAAATATAAATTTATTTATTTTATGAAATTAATAATAATTTATAATTTATTAAACTATATATATATATATTTTTTTTAAAAAAAATTTGATCACCACATTACTCTGATAGAGGAACTATTGCCAACTATCCAAATTATAAATTTAGAATTTTTTTTTTTTTTTTTTTTTAAATTTTAAAAATTCGAACCCTTCCTAATTCAATCGTGTCTTCTTTACGTTAGAAGGTGAGGGTTCCTAATTAAATTTATTTTTCTTCTAAACATAATTTAACAATACCCTATCGTAGATACAGAACCAAAGAACAAGAGATTCATGCAATGAAACCCAGAGACTTGATTTTAACACTCATGAAGAAGACATAAATCTCAAATTGCATAATTTAACCAGTGATCAAAGCACAAGACCCTACCTAGTCCTGATGCTAATACGAAGTCCCCGAAACTGTGAGAGGATTTTCTTCTCTTCAATATCTTTCCTATAATTCTCTTTCTGAAATCCCCTTCCAAAAATTGTCTCCCAAAATTCTTGTCTCTAAAATTCTTTTCCCAAATTCCTTGTCCAAATTCTTCTCTCCAAAATTTGTTCTCCAAATTTTGTCTCCAAAAACTGTCCCCCAAAAATGAACCCCCCAAAGTTGTGATAAGGAGTCTTCTCCTCAAATCAGGGCACTAATTGTGCGTTCACCCGAGAAGACTCTTTGCTCAACTGAGTTAACTCAAAATTATCTTTTATTAATCTTTGCTTTATCTTTTTAATGCATATTAAATGAATCATTAAATAACTTTATTTAATATTCCACTTGACTTCTATTTTTAATCTTTATTACTTTTAATCCCATGCGCACTTTATGAGATTAAAATACAATTATAATTTCCTCTTATTTTATCTTTTTAATTAATTTCTTTATTTTCAACACATGCTCGCATCATGCAATCTTACAACTTTTAATAATTAATATATTTTCACTTTTTACTTTATTTTAGAACTTAATTGATAAAATATTTAATTAACTTAAATAGCAATAATATTTAGCATTTATTTAAAAATGAACTCTAAATATATTATTATTAAATTAAATAAATATTATAATGTTCTAAATTATCCTTAAACTTTTATCTCCAAATTTAATTCTTTTTATTTAGTTAATTTTTGAATTAATTAAATATAATTAAATATTAAAATATCATAATAATCTTCTATTAAATTAAATCATTAATTAATCATTTTAATTAATTTCTTTTATATTTAAACTCATGCTTAGATCATGCGATCTAGAAACCTTTAATAATTTAATATCTTTCCCACTTTTAATTTATTTAAAAAAAACTTTAATTGATTAAATATTTATTAATTCAATTTATAATAATATTTAGCATTTATTAAAAAAAACGAACTCTAAATATATATTATTATTAAATTAAATAAATATTATCACATTCTAAAATTATACTTAAAATTTATATTTCCAAATTTAATTCTTTTTATTTAATTAATTTCTCAATTAATTAAATATAATCAATTATTAAAATATCATAATAATTTTCTATTAAATTAAATCATTAATTAATCCTTTTAATTAAACTTAATTAATAGAAAATACATCAAGGACTCATAAAGCAACATACGAAAACCCATCATAGAAAAATACATACTAAATCAAACAAAAGGGTTATAATCACGAAATAACATCATTTGATGCATTCGGAGGGTACTTAACTCAGATACTTGCCCTAATTATCAATTAGGACAATTGGCTAAAGGGTTTAGGAATTGGACTTAAGAGTTTATCTCCCCTCTCTTACCATTGAGATAATGCGATAGGGTACGCTCATCCTGGCAATTCAGGGAAGTCGATACCCGGTACCTGCAACCTGCATAAAATCTACGCATGTACAGACACAATATTCTAAGCTAAACAGACAATGGCAGGAAGTGGTGCATCGTGTAGATCCCGACTAGCAGGTGACTACGACTCCCTTCCTTAACCACATCAGAAACACCATACATAAAGAAAACAAACACACACACCATACACATGCAGTATGGGGTAAGTATCCATAAAAAAGCACATGTGATAATAAACCATCTAACTAATCATCATCGATAATTGAAAACGTTGAATAATCATCATACATGCATGAAATATAGAGTACCAAGTAATCTCATCATATAATAAATTGAGTGTAAAACAACATCTGATAATCTGAAAGTAATGCTACTAAACATCAAGTATAAAACTGGCCTAAAAGAGTTTGGCAATTAAAACAAAATGTGAACTAGGGGTAGGCACTACATGTATTTTCATCAGACTTTGCCATGCAGTGAAGTTATCTTTGTTGAGCTTGGCAACTTCTCTCTTGGACATCTTGATCTTCCTACTTCTAGTACCTTTAAACTAAATTTGTAGATGGCTCTAATACCAATTGTTAGAAATGCTTTAGAATAACTAAGAGGCGGGGTGAATCAGTTATTCAAGTTCCAAATGTCCAATTCAAACTTTTTCATCAAGTGAAGTGAGCTTATTAAACTATTTATTCATCCAAGCTTAAACTTTTCTACTTAGCAAGTTACTGTAAATCAACATGTAAGTATAACACATAAAGAATCAACACATAACATAGTGATTTATGTGGAAAACCAATTTGGAAAAAACCATCAGTAACATGCTACTCAATTCTCACTCTTCTGAAGTGATTCCCTGTGAAAAGCCTGCCCTGTGAAAGGCTACAAAACACTATTAAATGTGACCTAGTTAAAGGATTTAACCACCCTATTAGAAGTGGGCCTAGTTAGAGGATTTTAGAACATTCACTTGGAATGCCACCCAATTAAAGGATTTATAAATGGCTATTAAACCAACCTAATTCCATAGGATTTTACCCTAACTGATACAATTTCTAGAGAGTAACAATAAGGGGTTTTGACATAATTACAACTTACAACTTATCTTACAGATTCTAGATCACTTCTTCAACTCATGACATTGCTTGGCTTTCAATCTTTGTAGCTTTGATAGCTTGTTCCTTTTTCAAGCTTTGTCTCCTTGAGTTTTCATGCTCAATATACTAGTGCAATCTCTTTCCTTTCTGACCACTTATCGAAGCAAAGTCTCTATGCTCTATTTTCTTACTTCTCCTTGATGTCTTCTCCTTGAGACCCTTCAACCACTTCACAATTTGGCACACCAGTGACTTTAGCTTCTTGGTCTATGCTCCTTAAATAGACATCTAGAATTTCTTTTCCTGCTTGATTCTTCCCTCCTTTAATTTTAGTTTGAATGGATTAGGTAGGATTCATTGAATCTAACCCATATCTTGTTCCTTCTAGAAACATCATGAAGAATCCTCTTGAATTTGCTCAAAAATGGTTTATCTAAATTTTTGTGCCACCAGCTCATCATCCTTATCCTCTAACTAGTTCACAAAATTCAAGGTAAAAAATTTGTCAGTTCAGATCTGGCGAATCTTTGACTTTTCCAATAATACAGTAGCTCAACACTATTGAAATTTTTATGCTCGACACATACTATGTTACTCGGCATCAACTACATTTTATTGATGCTCGAAACCTATTATGGATTCACTCAACATCCACTAAGTTTTACTGATGCTCAACACTTGAACATGCTCGACTCCTTTTGTATCACTCAACACACACTAGATTTTGTATTTGCTCAGCTCTAACTAGCTTTTTTGGAATTCGTTGATGAACTTAGTTAAGATTTGTAGTCAACCTTATTACAACTTATACTTCTAGTGTTTCTAAGTGTGGCCAACCTCTGTATCTTCGAGTATGCTATCAATACATCATTTTACCAATGTCTTAACTGATCCTTGCACTTCATTTCAAAACCATAACTCAACCTTTCCCTTAGGCACTCTTGTTACATCTTGTTGATTAAATCCTATTTATCAATCAACTAAGTGATAGTACTTGGATCTTATAAGCAATTGTGTAATTCCAACAAATAGCAAGTTTGACATCAATGACAAAACAATGATTGAAAACATTCTTTATCAACAATCTCCCTCTTTGCAATCAATCTTCAAATTACAATGATCTTTTCAAGCAGATTTCCAAAAATTTCATCTTAATAAGTTTAGAGGGTATGATATGGCATATATTCATATAATTTTTCAAAGTATGACATACTACTTATTATATTCATGAGATTTTATGTGCACCAAAAAAAAACTTAACACATAATGCCCCCAACTTAAAACAAGCCATGTGTCCCGCCATGCATTGTGAGAAAAGAATTGAAATAAATAAAAATTTAAACGCATGAAATTAAAGGAAATAAATAAGGATAGAAAAATGCATGGTACAAACATTTTCTATGGGTTGAATAAAGACTGTATCACCACATACGTATTTGTTGGAGCAAAAAATGAGATAGATGAGTGAGAGAGAAAGAAGGTGAGATGTATTTATTATGGAGAAACTGATGATTTATTATTAAATTTGATCAAATTCAAAGTAATGGGGCATTTTGAGTGGAAGACTCAGGTACCACTGTTGCAAGAGAATTTGCAAAAGAAAAATGTTGCAGGAAATATTCTTTAGTCTTTGGTTTATTGCAAATCTTGATTCGATGACTATTGACTAGAAGTTTAAAGTGAATAGGATTAATTATTGCCAACTATACTACAACATTATCATATACTACTTCTATTACATATGGTCATAACCATCTAGTTCAGAACTTGCCCAAATTGTGTTGATACCTTGAATCATAAAGCAATACCTAGTCACCCACACTAAATTGCTTATCCTTAATCAATTTGTCATGTCATTCTTTCATTGTATTTGAATTAACTTAGTATTATGCAAGGCATATTTTTAAACTCATTAGGTTCATTCAGTTGTAGGATGTGTTCTTGTTGAGCATCAGGGAGATCAATGTTGAGGTCCAATGTAGAGCAAAGTGTTTTGTGCTCAGAATCAATTGGCATCATAGTTGTTTTCCCATAGACTAATTCAAAAGGAGTAAATCTTGTTGTTGTATTCCATGTTGTTCTATATGCCCATAATGCCTCTGGAAGCTTAGTTTCCTAGTCCTTATGTACTTGAACATTTTTTTGTCAAAATGGCTTCTAGCTCTCTATTTGTTATCTCAATTATCCATTAACTTGAGGATGGTAAGGAGAATATTTACCATCTTGGATTGTATATTCAATCATGAGTGTAGTAATGAGATATGATGTAAATTGGGCACTTTGATCAGTCACTAATTCTCTAGGGACACCAAATCTTGTAAAAATGACTTCATATAAGAATTCTGCAACATTATTATCCCTGGCATATTTTCTAGGTTTCGCTCCAACCCATTTAGTGACATAATTGGTATATACCTAAATATAAGATTGACCTTTTGATGGAGGATCAATTGGTCTAACAAAATCTATTCCTTATTTGTGAAATGGTGTAACAACTACTTGTGGCTGAAGGGGTATTTCATCTAATTTTGTTGGTCTTCTCATACATTGACATTTGTCACATTTCTTTGTATAATTTGACACATCCTTATGAAGAGCTTTCCAATAGTATCTAGTTGTCAAGATCTTGAATGTTGTCCTTTAAGCAAAAAAATGTCCCTTGTATAGTTCATCATGTTAGGCCCACATAATATCATAAGTTTCATCTTCTTTGAGACATCTATGTGTAACTTGATAAGGTCCAATATAAAACATGCAACCAACTATTGAAGAAGAATTGAAACTCTTTTCAGCTAGAATTCTTCTATCCTTAGGAGATAAATTAGTTGGAGTTCTCCCTATCGTGAAATAATTAGCAATATCAGCATAACATGGATTATGTGTTATTAAAGAGAACAAATTTTCATCTAGGAAGCTATCATCAATGATTGTAGGATCACCAGGAACCTATAACCATGAAAGGAAATTGGCCACAACATTAGCCTTTCCTAGTTTATCTATCACTTTTTATATCAAACTCCTGCATAAGAAATAACCAGTGTGCTAGTCTTCCTAGAATGGTAGGTTTATTTATGAGGTACTTGATTGCAACATGATCAATGTGCACAAAGATCTCATAGCCAAGGATATAATGTCTTATCTTGTTAAGAGCATAGATTATAGCTAACAATTCATTTTCTATGATAGTATAGTTCAATTCTTCTCCTTGTAGATTTTTACTAATATAATAGATAACATGTTCAAAAATCCCTTCCTTTTGTCCTCAAATAGGTCCTATAGCATAATCTAAAGCATCAGTAATATGGAACAAAATGTTCCAATTGGGAGCTCTAAGTATAAGTGTTTTAGTCAAGACATCTTTAAGTTGTTGAAATGGTTTGCCACATTCTAGATCCCATGAAAACTTGAAGTTGTTAAAAAAATTATATAGTGGAGCTTCTATTTGGCTAAAATCTATCATGAATCTCTTGTAGTAACCAACATGGCCTAGAAAGCTTATAACATCCTTTTTTATTTAAGGTATAATCAAAGTTCTAATCATTTATATTTGTTGAGGATCAACTTGGGTGCCACTTGAAGAAATATAGTGACCAAGCACAATCCCTTCCTCAATCATCATATAACATTTCTCATTTTTTAATGAAAGGTTATGTTCCTAACATATTTTCAAAACTTTATCCAAATTGGATTTATCTTCTTCAAAAGTAGACCCATAAATAGTTAAACCATCTATATAAATTTTCATATAGTTAGTAGACATGTTAGAGAAAATAGTTATCACTACTTGTTGAAAGGTAGAAGGAGCATTACACAGTCCAAAGGGTGGTACTAAATAAGAAAATGTGCCCCATGGGTAGGTGAAAGTTGTCTTATCCTAATCTTTTAGTGATATCTAAATATGTTTATACCCATTGAATCCATCTAAGAAAAAGAAACACTTTTCCCAGCCAAATTATCAAGAACTTGATCAATGAAAGGTAGGGGGAAGTGATCCTTTTGTGTTGCTATATTAAGTACCCCATAATCCACATACACTTGTCATTTACCCCCCTTTTGAGGCAAAATTATCAAAGGTGAGACCCACTGATATAAGAAATAGGATAAGTGAATCCAACATTCAGAAGTTTTTGCAATTCAATTTTTACAATATCACATAATGCAGGATTGATACTTCATTGGGGATGTCTTATAGGCTTACATTTAGGTGTGATATAAATTTGGTGAATAAAATTTTTTGGGTGTAGTCCTTTCATGTATGTGTAGACCTAGGAAAATTCTTTTTGGTTTTCTTATAGCAACTTAAGTCTACTTTCTAATTGCCATAAGTAAGACTCTTACTGATATTGAGCTCCTCCCTTGGGATGACTTCAACTCTAGTAACTTTATCCAACCATAGCTAACTCCTCAAAACTTGAAGACTTAATTTCATGAGGTAAAAAGGTACAAAGGTAACTAGTGGGTGCATGAAAATTAGGTATGTCTTAGGAGGAAGAATTACTAATGAACAATTTTGGTCAATACATAGAGAGGAATCTTCACTATATTCTTTGAACAAGATCGTTGTGAGGTTATCATCATATTTTTGATGAATCATAAAGGGGTTTATCTCAATCATCCTGACATGACTTTATGAATTTACCTTAGGCTCATCATCCCCTAAATTAGGCCACATAGCTTGATCATCTTGAAAAAGTGGTTTAGCAGGAGAATATAAAGCCAACTTCTTAATAGTGGAACCACTAGATATGGTTTCTTGAATGGCAAGTAATGCAAGCATCTATTATGGCTAACCAAGGCCTTCCTAAGATAATATGATAACGGTGTAAATTTTCTTTAGGTGATAAAATGAAAAAAATCTACTAGATATTCCCAAGAATCCAAAGTAATTATGACATCCTCAATCAAGCCATCAAGTTTGACTGTAGAACTATCAATAAGTTGAAGTATGGTAGGGGTTTCTCCAATACCAATGATATTAAGGTGATAAAGAACCTCCATAGTCATGAAATTAATGCATGCACCTAAGTTTATCAAAGTATTTTATAAATGTACTTCATTAATATGAACTATGACAACTGTACTTCCTAGATCAAAATATTTTGTGACTATTGATTTATTCAGCATTAGGTTAGATAACTGACCCATGACATAGATAGTTTCCAGGTCCTTGCACTTTCTACCAAGTTGTTTTATGTAGGATTATTTAATAGCTTTAGTGTATGCTAGAACTTTGTCGAGAGCATCTAGAAATGATATTTTGACTATCATTTATTTTAATTGAGTGAGAAATTCTCTAACAAAAAGATTCTCAGGAGGGATTGATGATTAAACAAGTCTTTATGGAAATGGTGGCAACTTGGCTATACGAGATTGTGGTGGAATGTGAAGGGATTCTTTATTCAAAGTATCCTCAAAAGAAACCTCAGTTATTATTGTACCTTTAGGATTTGGAAGAGTGGTTCTAGACAAAAGGTGTATATAATTGATTGAATATGGTTGTTGTTGAGTATCATTGGAAGAATGCACTTTCTTTTGAGTAGGCATGTTATTTGGATTTGGTGTTGGCTGAGCAAGAAACTAAGTTTTTTTGGGTGGATTTGTATTGGTTGTAGGAGGAGGTGGCATTAAAATTTATTGTTGAGGTTGTTGCAAGGCATTATATAGTTGATTAGGCTGCCACTGAGATGATTTTTGCCAGTTATTTTGTGGGGCTTTCCATTGATTGGATTGCAATTGGAAATTTTGATTAGGTTTCTACCAATTTTGTTGGTGTGGAGGGGCTTTCCAATTTGGTTGTTGCCATTGGTCAGGTGGAGGTTGTTTCCAAGGTCATTGGTTATTCCACATGGTTTGAGATTGAGGAGGCCAAGAAGAATTCCCATGATTTGGGTTTTAAAAATTAGGATTTTCCATTGATTATTAAAATTCCTAAATTTTTGGAGAGGGTCTTGAGACATACCTTGTCTCTAAGCCTGTGGGGTTCTTTGAGAAACGTATAGTATATCTCCATTTTGATCAATTTCTTTTAATTTCGTTGAGATCTATTGTGGTTGAGTTTTCAAATTAGAAACCATCTTACACTGGCAATTCCTCTTCTTCTCCCAATAGTAAGAGAAGAACTCAGCTAACATACCATCAACTTCCTTCTTTTTGGCTTGCATTTTATCCAACTAGGTTGCAACATTATTAATAATATCTTGCTTGAAATTAGAGAAAACAATTGAAAAATCTAATTTTAATACACCAACTCCACCAGTCTTCAAATAACTAGAATGAATTCCTCTTCCTTTTTTTCATTAGCCCTTGAGTAATTATTGCAGTACCTTTTGATATCCTTCCATGTACTTTGTGTAATATCCCACCTAGCCATTAGGACCAGGGCTTGTACATAGGTGTTTTCCACGTGCATTAAAAAAATATTCTTTTGAGATGACTCATTTAGTTGATGTTCAGTATTCCTTTGAAAATTATAAAGGAATATTGAAACATAGTCTTCAAGAGTTTCATCTTCTTTTTGTTGCATCTTGAATATATTATCACCTCCCATACTTCCTCTGTGATAGTCTTTATATTTGGTAAGGAAAAAGTTCATCATTCTATCCCAATCCACAACAATATTAGCTCCTAAGTCCATGAACCGTCTTATAATTACCTCTTTCAGAGTAGAAGGAAACAATTTCAGCCTATGAGCATCAATTGTATAATCATACGCTCTATAGAGAATGTCAAAGTCAAAGAGAAAGGTCTTAGGGTCTTTAGTAATTAAGCCATAGAACTTGGAAAGTGTGGATGCATGAATAGTTTTCATATTATTGTTATTCTGGAGGTCCAGTATGGGAAATGGAAAAGTGGGTTGTGCCATTCTAGGTGGTGGTAGTAGGTGTCCTTGCTGATAATTAATAATGGCTAAAGGATTATCTTGATATATAGGGGTTGAAAAAAGATTATTCAAGCCTAATGATTCACCAGATGATGAAGAAGAAAGGTTTACATGGTAGGATGCAAAAGGATTCTCAAATGGTGGCTCTTCTACAATAGCTTGATCTTCTTCAAGGGGCTGGTCTTCTTTGTGGCCTTCAGGGTGTTGGTCTTCTTGCTTAGGATACTTAATTTCTTCAATTTCAAATGGGTTGTTTTGAGGAATAAATCTCTCTAGATGGTCTCTTTTCCTATGCATATAGATAAAGTAATAGTAAGTTTGACTTAAATGAAACTTTGAACAACTAATTATGCATTTAAACTCCTAAAACTAACCCGCAAAGAAGGTTTAAATTGACACCATCCTTGAAAATGATGCCAAAAATGGTTGGTTAAATGATTGAACTAGAAACTAAGACTTGTGCTCATGGATTGGACATCCAAGATAGCATGCAAAACTATTCATTAGACCCATTTACTTAATCAACTAGTGACATAAACTTGAAATGGTATCTGCAAAGTATATGCTTTAAACCTCTTTAATTGTCATTTCTATCCTATAGAATCAAGAATAAAAACACTTAATCTTCATGCAAGTGTAAAAAACTTGAACTAAATGGTAGAAATGGAAATACAAATGAGATTCTAAACTATTTTCCTTTTCTATAGGAATGACTATTGGTTATGTTACCAATGGCTGTAGGAACAATATAGTTCTTACTTAATCCTATCACAATGAAAACTAATTCTACCAACTCAGTTTGGTCACCAAGTGGGTCCCCTTGGATGAGTGAACAACTACAAATGTAAACTCAAATACTAGAACACAACAGTAACAAATTTTATCAATGCCAACTCATAAAAATATTACAAACTAGAAAATGATAGTTTATATCTAAAAAAATTCTATTACAATTACAAAATCCATTGAACTACATCTAGGGCTTAATTCAACAGCTTTATTTAAAACAACTACAAAAAATAACTCCCTAAGATCTAGCCTCAACAACAAGGAGATAGCAATGTAATGAATTACAATAGCATGGTACACATCTTGATTGAATAAGTATTTCAACAAATGCATGATATAATGACTTCTAAATTTGCTCAGCAGTTGGTAGTTAGGCTGACCCAATCTTCAATAGTTCATAAATATCAGTTGGTTGCATAACCTTGCTATTAATTCCTTTGTACAAACTCCTTTCTTTGACTTATTCCTACAATAGATTAGTACACATGCAATATTTCATAGCACATATTCATTTTTTTAATTCATGATAAACATTTAATGCATATATGCCAATCCTTGCTCATAATACTTGGTTGTAGGAACCTAGCCATTAGAAGTAAGAAATCAAAAAGGCATTCGCATCTATAAATCACACACATATATAATCCAATTTATCTATATAAGTGTTAACCACATTAGTATATACAAGAACCTATATAATGTGAGGAAATTATAGAAAGTTAGGGTAGTTATAGGCTTGTAGAGGGCATTATAATAAAAAGTATTTCAACTTAAATTGGAAATATCTCATCAAAACCATAAAAACCCATAAAATTATTTCATTTCTTTAGCCCATCGATCACTGAGGAATAAGATTCATTGAATCTAGATAAAAGAAAAAGTAAAGGACATGAGTCAAAGATTCAAAGGAAATAATTTATAGAAATAGGTGAAGTGATTTAATTGATGAATTCGAGTAAGGTTTAGTGAACAAAAATTAAAGTTAGTTTTATCAAAAATAACAAAAAAGGTTTGAGGATAACACCTAAGGTTAAAAATAGGTTATAGAAGATTTGAGAGTTAGTCTCATGAACCCCTAATTAGGTTTAGGTAAAAGACAAAAAAGAAGAAGAGATCAAGCAAAGAGGATAGAGGTTGTTGAAGGACTGGTAAATAGTTACAAAATAGTGGAGTGATCAAAGAGCAGAGAATGTATAGAGGAGATGAAGAGCTTAAAGGATTTAAAAATATTTTTGAAGAATAAATCAAAGGTCAAAACTCTTCTTGGCTTATTCCTAATAGTTTATCAATAAGATTATGAAATCCTTTAATCGAGTTGCCTTTAATTAGACCTAGAAGTTCTATTTGGAATTTATTGTAAATCCTTTAACAAGGTGAACACTACATAAGTGGGATAAAATATCTTAACTCGATAGTTTCTAATAGGACTCTAGATACTTTTAATAGAGTATAAATCACTCCTAACAAGGTGAAGTCATTCAAAAGATGAAATTAATGTAAGCTATTAATTGGACACCTTACTTATGTGGTAATGAGTTGTAAGTACCATCCCCATTGCAGGTTTTCCTTCTAACCAAGGGTTTTTTAATAGACCAAAATATCGAGTTATGTGTTATGTGTATGATTTTCATGTTACATGTTGATTGCTTTCACAACTTTAAATTTCAATAATAGGTAATAAGTTGTTTCATATTGGTAAGATAGTTGATGGTTCAACATATATTGGTGAAAGTGAATTAAAATTTATCAATTTATAATGAAAATTTGAAATAGGAGAAAAAGTGTAGCTATTGATTCAACCCCTCCCCCACCCCCACTTCTAGTACCATAGTTGAATCTTTCCAACAGATGGCACGATATTTATTATTAGAGTAGTAGTAAAATAGTTTAGAAGCAAGCAAGAGTGGAGCATTGGTCAAGAACTTATTAGATCTGTCATGAATTGACTACAACATTCAAATCCCCTTCACTTATTAATTTTAGTAGGTTGACAAGCTAAATCCCCTAATAGGGTCACTCCTAAGAAAGTGTTGATGATCCTAAGAGGTCTAAATATTAAATCCTCTAATAAGGTGACTCTTTGAAGGATCTCTAAAACCCTTAATTGGGTAGATCCTAACAAATTTTTATCTTAAGTTCCTAATAGGGCTAAATACTCTTGACTGAGTATACCCTTAATTGGGTGTATGTAATGATCCTATTAGGGAAACTTATTGCAATACTAAGAATTTGTTATTACTAATTTCTACCATGGTTTTTCACCTCATCCAAGGGTTTCCATGTGAAAATAATAGTGTTAAAGCGTTACATGTATAAATGTTTTACTTTGCTACTTGTACCATCTTAAATTGGATGCACTCCAATTTAATGAAGGTTTAACACCTACTTAATGCGAGATCATCAATCTCCTTCTCTCTTTCATCTCTTCTTCCTTTTTCCATCCTTCCTCCTAGGTGGAATTGGGGTAAAACCTAATAGATCCTCTTTAAAGATCCTATTTTCATGGTGTTAAGATCAAGGTAAGATCTATTTCCTCTAGGTCTTCCATTTTCATCCATCTATCTACTTAGAATCTACTCCTTGCACTAAAACAAGATTTGCTCATAATCTGGACCTAATTTCTAGATCCCAATACCTATTTTGGAGCCCAAGCCAACCTCGAGGGTTTGTGCACCTTATCATCATGGTTGTAGTGTACCCCTAATCAATCAAAGGTGTAGTTGGCCCCTGATGAACCAATTAGGAGCGTAGTGTACCTTTGATGAAGCCCTTCTTTGGTCTCCCTCTTAGGATCTTGTGTTCCATGATGCCCAAGTGTTAACTTATAGGTTGGTCAGCTTGTGAGAGTTAGTTAATCAAGAGCTCTATATAAACCATTCCATTTTTTCCACTTTTATATCCATTCACAAGAAATTATTTTATTCTCAAGTGTTCAAGCATCCATAACCTCTAGTTCTCAAGCATTCAAGTTTCAAGTCTTCAAGTATTCATTCAAGCATTCCTCCATTGAAGAGAAAGGATTCAAGTATTAAATAAATCAAAGGATTTTATCTTCAAAGTATTCTTAAATCCATTCAATATCCTTTATTACATCTTCTACATCCATTCATCTTCATCTTCTTGGTCCACATTAATTTGTGAAATAAGCACATTGTGTTTGATTCAAGAGATTTGACTTTTGTAAGGTAAATTCGTAAATCTAATTTACATGATATTTCAATTTAAGGTTAATTCCTAAACTAGGGTTTGACCAAGGGAAAACCCCTTCAATAATAAAATCCCTTTTTATTGCAAGTTGCAGATATCAAATCAATGAACAAGTTGCAGATTAGAGTACCCTTTTTAGCTTTCTTTGAAATTAAAAAATTAGAATCAACATCGTACACAATCATCAAGGGTGCACTACACTGCTAAAGACTCTCTTTCACCCATGAAGATCAATTTTCCCCCTGAATATTTGTTGAAATATTTTTGCGTTTCATCTATTGTGTAGTTTCAATTTCAAGTCTAATGATTTCAACTCATTTTGATTAGAACAACAAGCACAAAATAGATTTCAAAGGTGTGTTTGTTTTCCTCATTTTTTATTTTATCATATCTACATATATCTATTAGGATAAAACCATAGACAGAAATAACAATTACATGCAAATATAAACAATATTAGAAAATAATACATCATACAGAAAAGAACACAAGACACCAAGATTTAACATGGTTCACCCAAACCCCTAGGGTACATCCACCAAATAATAAGTCCAATATTATTATGATTAAGTGATTACAAACTGATTAGAATTCATAATTCCTTACAACTCAATGCCACCACAAGAAGCAATTTTCACATCACATCTTATGAAACAATCCCTAACCCTAAGCCCTTTTATACAGGTATTTTTATCGCTTTAGGGTTATAATTAATAATTACAGGTCAACCCAAAATCTCAATAAAATAGGGCCCAATTTTTTATTTATGAAGTATGTACAATACCTCCCTGATCAATCACCACAAACTAATAATTTCCCACTTGGGGACTGATTAGGCTCCACACTAGACAACAATCTCCCACTTAGAGACTAATCCTGTAGCAATACCACTACCACATGGGGATCCCACTAGATCAAACCACGCTGGAATCTGTTGTTTTGTTATTCTTGTTTAGTTTAGAAGATCAACTAAAGTTGAAGAGGAGTTTAGCTTCTCCCTTGTCACTACCTTTGTAAACATATCTATTGGATTGTCATATGTAAGTATCTTGTCCAACTTTAACTATCCATTATACAAAATTGATTGGATGAAATGGTACCACGATTGAATGTGTTTTTTCTTTGAATGTAGAGATGAATTCTTTGCAAGATGAGTGAAACTTTGACTATATGTAAACAAATAATTATTCCTCTGAGGATGTCCTTATTCTTCCAAGAAGAACTAAAGCCATATCATCTCTTTGGTTTCCTTTTTAGTAGCAACATACTTTGCCTCTGTAGTGGATAAAGCATTAACCTTATGTAACCTAGAAACCCAGCTTACAGCTACCCCACCAATGGTAAATACATAAGTTGTAGTACTCTTCTTGGTATCAATATCCCCTACCAAATTCTGAGTCAACATATCCCTATAAATCAGCAGTAGAGCCCCCAAAGTGTAAACACTTACTAGATGTTCCTCTCAAATATTTGAGAATCTATTTGATTACATTTTGATGCTCAATTCCTGGATGATTCATATACCTACTAATGACTCCCACTAGATGTGCAATATCTAGCCTTGTACATACCATATCATACATCAAATTTTCTATAGCTAAAGCATAAGGTACCTTGGACATCTTATCCTCCTCTTCTTGTGTCTTGGGACACATCTCCTTAGTCAACTTCAAATGACCAGGTAAAGGTATGCTGATAGCTTTAGCATTCTCCATAGAGAAATGTTGCAACACCTTCTTGATATAATTATCCCAAGATAAAGTCAATTTCTTGTTCTTCCTATCTCTACAAATCTTCATACCAAGGACTTCTTTTGCTGCCCCCAAATCCTTCATAGAAAATGCATGTTCTAATTGGCATTTCAACCCCTTAATGTAATCCATGTTAGACCTAGCTACAGGCATATCATCAACATATAAACATAAAATAATGTTGTTGTCATCATCCAACCTCTTAAAGTAAACACAATGATCTAAATGAACCTACTATATTCATGATCATGCATAAACCTGTCAAATTTCAAATACCATTTCCAAGGTGCTTACTTCAAGCCATATAAACTTTTCTTCAATCTGCACACTAAGTTCTCCTTACCTTTGACCTCAAATCCCTATGGTTGAGCCATATATATCTCTTCATACAAATCACCATGAAGGAAGGGTTTTATAACATCAAGTTGCTCCAAATGCAAATCTTCAGTAGCTACAGTACTTAAAATAGTGCAAATAGAAGTCATTTTTACAACAAGAGAGTTTATCTCATCAAAATCCATGCCCTTTTTCTATACAAATCCTTTAACTAGTAACCTAGCTTCAAATCTTTTCTTACCTCCATCCTCTTCTTTCAACCTATAAACCCACTTATTTTGTAAAGCTCGTTTACCTATAGGAAACTTGCATAAATCCCAAGTCTTATTTTTCAACAAAGAGTCCATTTCATCTCTCATTGTAGAATCATAATGAATCTTAGTATCAAAATAATAGTTACATGAAAATATAAACAATATCAAAAAATAATAGATCACACAGAAAAGAACACAAGACACCAAGATTTAATGTGGTTCACACAAACCCCTAGGCTATGTCCATCAAACAACATGTCCAATATTATTAAAATCTAGTGATTACAACCTAATTACAATCCATAATCCCTTATAGCTCAATATTTCCATAAGAAGGAATTTTCACATCACATTTTATGAAACAATCCCTAACCCTAAACCCTTTTATACTTGTATTTTTATTGCTTTAGGGTTATAATTAATAATTACATGTTGGCCCAAAATCCTAATAAAATAGGGCCCAATTTTTTATTATGAAGTATGTATAATACTTCCCTAATTAGTCACCACAAACAAACAATATCTAGCTTCTATTACACACACACACACACACAAAAGGTTTTTAAGGAAATGGATATCTCTCCTTTATTCTTCCTAGATCTAGTTTGTGTTAGTGTAAATAATTATTATTTATGGTTTATTTAAGTTTACTTAGAATAAATGCATTATTTTATTATTTATTAGGTTAGACACCTAGGAGTTTGTGTATGCATATTAGTTGTCATGTTGAAAACATAGGAGTAAGCAACTCTAATTTAGCACATGGTGTCTACAACACAGGAGTTTACATAATTAACTAAGTTGTCATGTTGACAACATAGTTATTTTCACTCTTAATTAAGCACATGTTATCTACAACATAATTTTATGTGACACACCTTTCTAGGCTTATCCTCTCATCATCGCACTAACTCTTGTGCTCAATGGAGGATAATCCACTCTTGGTGGACATGTGCTTAGTGGTGAGGCTTATCATATTGCTAACTCCTAGATGTTCTAGAAGCATTCTAGAGGCCTTTATATATAGGCACTCCTAGTGTCCTTGTACATCATAAATCAATCAACATCAATTGAATTTCATATTGTTATTTTGATCATACTCTATTGGTCTATTTTGTGCTAGTTGTTGAGCTTCTTGGTCTTGGGTGATTTTTCCCTAAGGTAAATTCTTACATGGTATCAAAGCCATAGGAGAGTCATTTCATAGCCATTCGAGACCACTCTTGCTTCACCTCTTTGAGGACACCTTGATTAAAATCCAAAGTATCCGTAACTATTGAGAGCATCTAGAGCTAAAGTGGACCTCACCATTACATCTGGAGAATTGATTCGGTGGAATTTAACTATAAATTTTCCTATGTTGGGCCATAGTCAAATTTGAGGAAAATTATTTTTGTAAACCATCACTCAAAGGCCCAATTTGTAGTATTCAGTATGGTCATTTCAGATCTTTGAATTAAATTTTTAGATCTATCATTTTATTTTCTCTACATTTATTGTATTTTTTAGATTCTATTTTTGAAATAGAGAATTTTTTTTTTCAGGAACTGGGTGGTGAAATCCTGACCCCCATAGGATACTGAGTGGAATATTTCTTAACATTTTAACAAATCTAATTGGCCACAACATCCAAATTGACAATTTTCATTTATTTTTTACACTGCGGGCTTTTCCTTGTAAACTACCTAATGCTCCTTTGCATTGGGCATGTGGGATAACAAAGTCCCACCAACTTTTCATTTTTGCTGACCACTAATAGAAATGCTCACTAATCGATTAAAAATGCCTACCAATGACTTTAGGAACTCTGACAGTGAAGTCCTACCAACAAGTTCCTCTAGCCCCTTGCTGCACTTCAAAACTCGGTGCCACGTCCTCCTTCTAGCTATGTGGACAAACACACCACATGTTGGCTTAAGAAAACTAGTCAACAATCTAACTTAGTGATAGAAAAATTGCCACGTCTAGATGTTTGGGAATAGTTAGCAACCCACATTGAATCCTAATCATCGATCCACATGGCCCCTTTTTGTAATCAGACACGTGTCATTGACACATCAGTGCCAAAGTGACACATGGCTCCGCCACATTACCTTGTCACATTAGATTCATACAAGCCATGTAGACAATCCATATAGTTAGTATGTTGATGTCACTACCATGTCACCCAAGGAGTCTTTTTTCACCGATGTCACCTAGTCACATGATTAAATTTGATAGCCATTTGACCATCATCTACAAGCCAGATTGCACTACTGCAAGAACCATTTGGACATCAAATTTAACCCAACATTTTTCCACTCAGATCCCTCTTCATATTTACTTTTGATTTGACAGTCTAAATTTGGGAGGCCATATCTTAGTCATCTGGACTCCAAATCAAGTGCAATTATTTTTGGTTTTAGCTAGAATTTCTTAAACTTTTTAGTGGTGCTATTATTTTATGGTTTTGGTGCACAGATTTGTCAGAAATTATAGTTTTTGGTGATTGTATCTATCTAATCCTACATTTTACAACTTCAATTGCTGAGTACTGTAGAACTAGAAAATGGGCTAATGTCTAACATACTATGAGAAAATCACAAACTCAATAAACAAATGTTATTGTAAGAATTTGCCTAAGGGAAAAATTCACCCAAGAACCAAGAACTCAAACACAAGCACAACTGTAGACCAAAAATGGAGAGAGTATGATTAGAATAACAATGTATTCAATGAATTGATGCTTAGAGTACACTAGGAGTGCCTGAATATAAAAGCCTCAAGAGAGCTTCTAGAATGCATAGAAGTTAGCACCATGAAGTGTCACACAACCAAGCACATGTCCACCAGATATGGATTATCCTCCATTAAGCATAGAAGTAAGTGCAGTAATGAGAGGATAAGCCTACAAGGGTGGAACACGTAAAATAGTGTTGTAGACACCATGTGCTCAAATAAAGTTGCATACTCCTGTGTTGTCTACATGAAAAATCACAAGGTGTGCAAACTCCTAAGTGTCTCACAAATAAAAATAATAAAATAATGCAATATAATTAAATAATGCATTAACCTAAGTAAACTTAAGTAATTGTAAATAGTAAAGTACGTATTTACACCAACACCCCCCCTTAAGTGCAACTTGGGGGAATGCCCTTAAGCTTACGAACTAGGATGAAGATGCAGAATGGGTCTCAGCTACTAGGCCATGTTAGGTACCCATGTACATAATGAAATGCAATCTCCCATAAAGTGGGGAAAGAGGGAAAACCTCATGGGAAAAACCCTCCCCCAAAAAGAGAGATAGAGCCAGGATGCATCGATGGATGGAGTAATCAAGACCCCCCCATTACGACATACATCTAGTATATAAATAAGAGAATAAGAGAAGGAAGAGAGACAAAAGAGGCTCCCCCCCCCCAAAAGAAGAATGCCAATAGGTGAAAGCCGCTCTGATGAAGAAGTTGGTCCAAGAATGTAGAATAGTGTTCCTCCCCTTAGGAAGAAACAATGCCCAAGGTATTGTCCTGAAGATGTATGCTGGCCCTGAAACCTGCTCAAGTATCCCTGTACTGATGCTGAAGTTCACCCATTCCAACTGTGCTGAAAAGAATGAACGTAGATCTGTCAAGGATGTTTGCTGAACCTGTTCCACTGAACCATCTATCTCCTCTACTAACAAAGAGACCTCCACTAATTGCTATTCATAAGGATCCACAATCATGCCAACCTGTTCAGATTGATCATGTAGAGAATGGACATGAGGGTCAGAGTGAGCCCTCGCAACAACTATAGAAGAATCAACATCAATGAGAAGATGTATGTCCTCAAGTTTGTCTCCCAAGTCAAATGAAGTTGGAGCTGGAAGACGAGATGTACCATGATGAGAGGGACCTTTCACTATGGCAATGTAAGCACATGGACTAGACTGATGTGACCTCCCACCGTAACTGTTGACAAAACCCCACATGTCTGAACCTGTTGAAGCACTATCGCTAGTATCACTATCAATTTCCACTGTGTATGAAGTGTGGAGAGGAGTAGAGGATAAGGTTGAAGAAATTTCCTCAAAGTGAACATCCTTCTCCATAAAAATCTCATGAGTCTCTGGATCCATAAGTCTATAAGCCTTCACATTGTCTTCATAACCGATGAAAGTACAAGGCCTAGGTGTCGGTGCCTTGCAACTCCTGGAAGAAAGGTTTACCCATGTTGGACAACTGAAGACTCTAAGGTGACTCACAACTAGTTTTCTACCGCACCATGCCTCAAAAGGAGTCTTTCCATCTAAGGTTGGATGGGGAGACCTATTAAGTATGTGAGTAGCACTACTAATGGCTTCAACTTCAAGTGTAGGATCAAGAGACATGGCCTTTATCATGAAACTTGCCATGGTCTTGAGAGTCCTAATTGTCATAGCTGCAACATCGGTCTTGTGTGGACTGAATGCTGGTGAGTTCTTACGATCAATTCCCTCAATTTTGTAAAAGTTCTCAAGTCTCCTATTAACATATCTGTTCTCATTTTCCACTCTAAGTATCTTGATGGCTTTCCTTGACTTGTGTTCAACATGAGTCTTGAATTCTTGAAGCTTATGAAATACTTCATTCTTATGATGAAGGAAGAAGACCCAAGTGAATCTTGAAAAGTCATCAACAAATGCGAGTATGTAGTGGCCTTGGCTGACTGAAGTCACTGCAAACAGTCTTGCTAATACCATGTGAACTAGCTGAAGAACAACTGGAGATCAAGAAGACTTCCCTTTATCATACTTCTCCTTAAGATTCATATCCACTGAAAAAGATGAACACTCCCCCTTAGAAAAGTTGATATTGGGTAGACCTTTGATCATGTGTTTTGAGAAAAGTTGTTGAAGAGAGCGGAAGTCAAGGTGACCAAACCGCTCATGCCATAAGTTGATGTTTGAATTAGAGTGAGTTAACAAGGCTTGAGAAGAACTTTTAGGCACAAAATGGGAGAAGGAATAAAGTCTCCTATCATCATTGACTTTCCCAACTGCTACTAATGAATCATCTTTGAGACTTCACACCATCACTGAATTGAGAAGGAACTCAACCTTATGACCATCTCTAAGGTGAGTGATTTGGTAAACTAATAGGAGATTGGAGCTTAGATTTGGAACATAGAGAACATCTTTGAATTCCCCATCTTCCATTTCTACATGTCCTTTCCCTTCAACTTCCACCTGAGCATCATCTCCCACGAAGATGTGTAGTATCTGTGACTGCTTCAATGAAGAAAAATCTTGCTTTGAAGAACTCATGTGGTAAGAGGCACCTAAGTCAAGTATCCATTCCGAAGAAGAATTTGAGTTGGCCATAAGTGCTTGACCTTTACCCTTTGAAGAGTTAGGAGTAGAATCCTTGGAAGTACCTAGCACTTGAACCTTATTCTTCTTGAGTAGATTTTCTAACTTGTCAATTCTTTTTGTCTTGCAATGATGCTCGTCATGATTTGGCTTTTTACAGTATGCACAAAAGAGTTTGTCCTTCTTTTCATTACTTCCCTTCTTGTTTGAAGAATAATCACCTTGTTGAGAGGAGTCATGTTGTGTCTTAGATTGTGTTTTCTGCTTCCATTGCTTCTTCTTATTGTTTCTTTTTCCCCCTTGACTAGATGTGTGATCATCACAAGCCACTAAGGGTTTGGTCTTAGATGACTTGAGAAGGCCAAAATCCACCAAGTGATATATTTCAACAATCAACATGTCTGCAAATCCATCAAAGGAAGGCTTCTGGTAAGTAGATCCCATGGTTAACTTGTGACTATTAAAACTTGAAACAAAGTTAGCATACTTAGAAGGTAGCTTCTTCAGGATGTGATGTATCAACCTATCATCCTTCATGGGATTTCCACAATCTTTAAGAAGTGCCCTATACTCATTGACTTTGATGATATAATCCTGAATTGTGTAATAATTCTTAGGATCCAAGAGAAGTAGATCATCCTCAATCTTAAATCCCTTTTCTTCATCCACTTTACCATACAAATTTTCAAGTTTATCCCAAGCTTCCTTAGATTCTGAACAATTTTTAATCTGAAAGAGAAGATCCCCATGTACACAACTCCTGATAACACCTAAAGCTTATCGATCTTGAATTGTCTAATTAATGAGTTCTTTAGCATCAGTAGGTTTGGTAATTGTACCATCTACATATAAACTATATCCTTTTTCCATTAGTCTACTCCATGCAATATCTTTCCATGTAGAATAGTTGCATGAAGTTAAAGGAGGACATTTAAAACCCATGATTTAGAAATGAAAGAGCAAAAAATAGAGAGACACAAGAACACTGTACACACCCCCCCTTTTCACTAAATCAAAAGACCCTCCCAAAAAAGATGCTGTTGGCACTTTAGAAGTAGTGCATTTACAATGGGCCACTTGTCAAAATGAACAAAGTGGACTTTTTTATTTTTCTTTTACAACTACCTTATAAGGCTAAAATCTGTCACTTAAGCACTGTAGCTTAGTTTTACAACAATTCTAAAAAGAATCAAAGCATTACAATGCCAAAGAAGGCCTAATTTTGAAAGTGAGAAATTTGTCCACACAACCCTAGAATTTGACTTTAGATCTGGAAAGTAGACAAAAAAAATGCACTTTAAAAAAAAATGGAACCTGAAAAGGTGACCAGATGTGCCCGTACGAAGCTTTTGAAGTTGCAAAATGCAGGATTATGCAGGCACAGTTGCCAAAAAATGAAATTTTTGCAAAATCTATGAACCAAAACTAGAAAACAACACCACCACTAAAAAATTTAGGAAATTCTACCTGATTTCAAAAAACATTGCACCTGAATCAGAGTCTGGATGACCAAGTTAGGAGCTCGCAAAGTTAGGCTGCCAAACTGATAAGCAATCTAAAGAGGGGTCTGGAGGAGAAAATATGATGTTAAATTTGATGGTTAAATGATCATCAAAGCAGTTCTAAAATGGTCTGGAATGATGTCTAGATGGGCATCAAATTTAGGCTCATTAAATTGATGACATCAGCAAAAAATGGCCCTTGCTGATGTGGCAGTGACGCTGACTTTCCATACCATATAGACTGTAGTTGTACCTGAGGATGTGTTTGCTGATCTAGAGGCCATAGAGTAGATGATGTGGCATCCACATGGCTCTAGCTGTTGGGTCGACTATTGTAGACACCCTACTGACTGGGCGGAGGCGTGGAAGCAGTAGATGTCGCCATGTGTCCGGAATGCATTAGCAGAGACTTGGGAATATTAATCCGACATTGATGGGATTTGTAATCTCTGCGCTGTTTAAATAGAAAATTCCGTAGACATGGAAAATGGAGTGTGGCACCGTTAAAAATGTCATCATCGGAGGTGGTAATGACCGTCGTTGTGCACTAGAGGAAAGTTTGGTTGTCGCTCGTTGATGTCGGTTGTGTTTGATCAGAATTGAGACAAAATTCATTACACCAGTTGGGATGGATATGACGCCGAAAGTGAGAGTCTACACCGGTGAAATAGATTTGTCAGAT
The DNA here is from genome assembly GCA_028749045.1 of Cupressus sempervirens. Lineage (NCBI taxonomy): Eukaryota > Viridiplantae > Streptophyta > Pinopsida > Cupressales > Cupressaceae > Cupressus > Cupressus sempervirens. The sequence continues at coordinate 733,609,626 of CM053791.1, read as the reverse complement.
TTGCATGCATAGACCGGCTGGAGAATGTGTCAAAAAATGCAAAATTTTAGCCCAAAAATTAAATAAAAACTTGCGAAATAATATATACAATCTAGCAGATGTGCAATACGGGATCTGACAACCCATACTACAAACAAAATTGTCTCTGTCAAGAAAATTAATTTCAAAAAATAATTCCGAAAACAATTCTAATAATGCAGAGATAAAATTAATTCAGATCTGAAATAAAATAATCAGATCAATAAAATGGATCATACCCAATTGCAAATTGGTGCCTTCGGGTGCCGATTTGCAAATTTTTTTTTTCTCATAGTTGACTATGGGTCAAGGTAGACGTGCTTATAGTCAATTTTCACCAGTTTAGTGTTTCGAACACAATGAAGAGGTTAGATCTGATGCTGGATGCTCCCAATTTCTGTAGCACTCCGAATTCAGGCTGAGGTGATGAAGCATGCAAGAGGTCTCGAACGACTTGTGAAGAAAAAGTCTCTATGCTCTAATACCATGTAAGAATTTTTCTAAGGGAAAAATTCACCCAAGAACCAAGAACTCAAACACAAGCACAATTGTAGACAAAAAATGGAGAGTGTATGATCAGAATAATAATGTATTCAATGACTTGATGCTTAGAGTACACTAGGAGTGCCTGAATATAAAGGCCTCAAGAGAGCTTCTAGAATGCATAGAAGTTAGCACATGAAGTGTCACACAACCAAGCACATGTCGACCAGATATGGATTATCCTCCATTAAGCATGGAAGTAAGTGTGGTAATGAGAGGATAAGCCTACAAGGGTGGGACACGCAAAATAGTGTTGTAGACACCATGTGCTCAAATAAAGTTGCATACTCCTGTTTTGTCTACATGACAAATCACAAGGTGTGCAAACTCCTAAGTGTCTCACAAATAAAAATAATAAAATAATGCAATATAATTAAATAATGCATTAACCTAAGTAAACTTAAGTAAGTGTAAATAGTCAAGTACATATTTACACCAACAATTATCACCCTCTAGTCTACAATGAAAGCCAAATGAATAAAGAAGAAAACAAAGTTAGAAAGCACTTCTTTCATTTGTAGCTCCCATGTCCTTCTTTCTTCTCCATATGATGTAGCTCCAAATTTCTTATAGTGCACATAATGTTGAAGCAAAAGTCTATGATATGGATAATGCTATGAGAATACTAGGAGATGTTATTTTAGCATGAGATATGGAGTGAAAACATAAGAAAACTAGGGACTTGAAAAGAGTTAAGAATTAGGACCAAAAATGAGAGAAAGAATGCTCATTTTATAATCAACATGGAAGATGAGAGCACTAGAATTGTCACCTTGGATATGCGACATGGCAAGAGATTCCTTTGAGAATCCATGACACATATGACACGAGATGCCAAGTGTAGGATTGTATGATGCTTGGAAGTCAAACTTGGCTAAAGATGGAAGAGAATATATGATGCATCATATGACACCTCAAACCCACTTAAAGCCAAGAATCTATGACAATGGAAGCCAAATATGGATTTGCATAAGAGAATAAGAATATTAGATTATGACATATCTTAGCCAAATGTCAAAGAAGAATCCATGAGGTGTCACGATGATGTCAATATTTTGTGGAATATTTGAATTAAAAATCCATTATTCCACACAAACAAAAATTAGTCAAAATGAAATTAATGGTGGAAAATATGACTTAGGAAATTAAGAATTTCTATAGTTTGCGAATGATGAACCAATTAATTAATAAAATATCAATTAATTGAGGAGGTTAGTCAAGAAGAATAATTAGTACTAACATAGGATTAAATTATGGGTTATTTAAACCTATAGAGAGAGTTAGTAGATGATTGGCCAATTTGATTAAATAAGTGCGACAATATCCTTTGATGGAATGTGATGATAAGAGAGATTAACTAAAATGATGATGGAACACATGACATGAATTAAAGATACATAACATTTAACTGACATTGTAAATGCTACAGGATTGAGATTGATTGATAAGGTTGATCATAATAATATCAATGGAAGTAGTCAATATTATTAAAATGGCTTGATGATGTCATGATTTGACACTGAGGGATTTGACAATGTTAATGACCGAATGGAAAGAATGACATTTTTGACCTAGCACTGAGAGCCATGATAGTACTAAGGTTAGATTGATAAGATTTGATATATTGATAGGTAGCCACAAAAATGGCTAGGATTGGGTAGATGATGATAGATTTAAGGTATCTGACATGCTTCGAGTTAGTTATGGCTAATTCTAGGTGATTCCAGGTAGATTTGGGGTGATTCTGAGTTGATTTGAAATGGTTTTGAGTTGATATGAAATGATTTCAAAATGATTAGAAATTGATGCAAAAGAGTATACGAATGATGACAAAGACTATTGAGATATGATCAAGTTAGCCAAAAGATCAAAATTAGTGGATTGAGAAAATGGGATGAATTAGTATGAAGAAGTGATGAAATCGTAGATGCGAACCATTTTTGAGCATCTACATGTATAGGCTCATCTAGACTCCAAATTAGGTTTCATTTCTTTTTAAAGTAAATAATTTTTTGTCTACTTTCTAGATGTATAATCAGATTATAGGCTTGTGTGGACAAAAATACAATTTTTAGAAATAAATCCTTTCTAGCATTGAAGTGCTTCAAAATTGATGTATTTATGAGCTACATTGAAAAGTTCCAGATTTGAACTATAAGAGGAGGTTGTAAACTGAAAAATCAAAAGTCCACTAAATCCATTTTGACAAAGTGGCCTATTGTAAATGCACTACATATAAAGTGCCAAATCATGCATTATGGGGGGTTGATTAATTATTTTTTCATTTTGGGGGGGTGCATACATTTATTGATCTCATGGAGTTTTATTTCACATGTCAGTTTGGTGTAAGACCAAGGTTTACAAAGAGGAACTATCAGAAATGGAGTTTTTAATAATTGATCATCTAAGAAGAGAGCATAAGGAAGTATTTCCTTATCTATGTACCAAAGAACTACCCTTTGATGATTTGATACCTATCAAAATAATTAAGGACCTCATTTATTTTAGTTTCAATGTTGAGTGCTTTAAAGTCATTGACAAGTTCAATGATCCTTATGACATTTGGATGACTCTTTGGAAAGCATATGGAGATCCCACAATTCCTCCATTTCCAAAAGACATTCTATCTTTAGTCACTCTAGTTATAGTACCTTCAACTCTAGATGAGATCACACATTTTGATACTTCTGTTGATTCTACTGATCTAGTTCTAGCCATAGATGCTCCTAATTTAGTGCAGCAAGAAATACCATGTCTTCCTACTTTAGCTTCATGGGATGACTTCCTTCTAGACATTATAGGGCTATTTGTGGAGTCTCACATTGAACATGTGGGAGACATCATTGATGACATCCATCTTCTCTTTGTTGAGGAGACTTCTTCACTTGTTGTGAGGGCACACTGTGACCCTCAACCACTTGAGCTTTCTTTCGAGACTTACTTGATTGTGTACATTTCTTTACAACAATTAGAGGAGAAATATTTCATTTTAGAGGAGACCTATCAGTCTTTGGAGAATATATTTTAGTTTCCTCAGAAATTATATTTTCTAAGGATTCTTCCTACCAATTGGGGAGCATTATCTACTACACCTATGGCACCATTTCTTCCTATAAGGAGGAACTTCATTCAACTTTCATGGTGCAGCTTCTTCATTCATCAAGGAGCTTCATTCATGGGTGTGCATTTATCATTGAGGTGAAGAAATAGTGCTTCTCTTCCATTATCTTCCTATAAGGATGCTTCATCATCTTTGGAGGTTGATTCAACTTCATACATGGACATGTTACCTTGTTTGCCATTATCTTTTGGGCATCCACTAGATTGGTTCATGGCATCTACATTCAGCAAGGACTTGTCGACATATGAGTAGACTTCAAAGGCAAAATCCACACCATACTACATATGGATCCCTCTTCCATATTCCTATCCACAATGGGAAGCATATTTGCACCTATACCTATTGTATCTTCTTCCTAAAGGGAGAATTATTGTTTGTCGACATTGGATTTGTTTTTGTCTTCAAGCACTCATCATCAAGTGATTCTTCACTAGGGGGGGATTTCATGGAGGGATTATCTATTATATATGCATGATGTATGTCATAATGGGGGGGTCTTGATTACTCCATCCATATATACATCCTTCTTTATTGTACCTATCTCTCTTTTTGGGGGAGGGTTTTTCCCATGAGGTTTTCCCTCTTTCTCTGTTTTCAGAGAGATTTTATTTTAGCATTGCATTTGTACTTTGGTACCTGACATGGCCTAGTAGTTGGGACCCATTATGCATTTCATCATCGATTTTGTGAGCTTAAGTCCATTCTCCTAAGTTGCACTTAAGGGGGGTGTTAGTGTAAATAATTATTATTTATGCTTTACTTAAGTTTAATTAGGATAAATGCATTATTTTATTATTTATTAGGTTAGACACCTAGGATTTTGTATACTCATATGAGTTGTCATGTTGACAACATAGGAGTAAGCAACTCTAATTTAGCACATGGTGTCTACAACATAATTTTACATGAAAAACCTTTGTAGGTTTATACTCTCATCATCACACTAACTCTTGTGCTTAATGGAGGATAATCCACTCTTGGTGGATATGTGCTTAGTTATGAGGCTTATCATATTGCTAATTCCTAGACATTCTATTAGCATTCTAGAGGCCTTTATATATAGGCACTCCTAGTGTACTTGTACATCATCAATCAATCAACATTAATTGAATTTCATATTTTTATTCTGATCATACTCTATTAGTCTATTTTGTGCTAGTTGTTGAGCTTCTTGATCTTGGGTGGTTTTGCCATAAGGAAAATTCTTACAATTTGCATTAGTGCTCCTTGTTCATTTTGTTAGCACTAATCTCTCTAGACGTAGTTCTCTAGAATTGGGATTGGAAGGATTATTTTCATTATATTTACTCCTTCTATATTATATACTTTTATATGTGTGAATATTATATGATGAACTTAGGACTTGTATCCTTGATTCACATTTCCTACCATGCAGTTATTGGTGAACCTGACTAATTATGACATTTTTCAATATTGATTTGTTAGATTTTTTCATTCAACATTAACTTTTATTTTTTGATCTATCTTTTCATGCTCTATATTCTATTGGGTTTGAGGTGATATCATAAGGTTAGATTTCCTAGTGCTTTCTTGCCTTGTTTGGTGTATGAGCTTTACTACTTTTAGTCCTACTTATAGCATTCCCGTTAGGAGAAGTCATTGACTCATAGCTCTTTTCAATCCAGGTTCCTCTTCTCCTCCTATTTGAAACCTTAGTGACCCTATGGTTTCTCATGATCCTAATCCTTCTATGGATCATGACTCTTCCCACTCATCTCATGATGAGGATGACGCTTTAAGAGTTTCTCCTGAACAAGTTGATAAGCTTGCTTCTAAGATTGAGAAAATGCATGATTAGCTTTTATAAGAAAATCACAATACTAAGACTATTGCTACTTTTGATGCTCTTTAAAAAGTGATTTCTGATTATGAACATGGTGTTAATTATTTGTGTGTCCTTACTCACCTTGTTCATACTCATGTTAAGCCTTTGAATCAAGTTTCTATTGAAGCAAGGATGGTTCCTCTAGTTTCTACTCTTGAGCCTATTTTTCCTATTTTGTGCCTATCTCTAGCATTTCCACTTGTTTTCCTCCTATTATTACTACTTCCTTTCATGTATATAATCCTCTTAGTGTTCTTCCTATCTCCTTTTTTCTTGTAAGTGTTATGCTTGCTTCATAGCCTGTATATAATAATGTTTCTTACATTTAACCTAATTCTTCTATTATAATTGCCAATGTTCCACCCATAGTTTCTTCCATTATAGTTAATTCATACAATCATCCTAATGTGTCAAATGTGCATGTTACATATGTTTTTTCTAATTATTCCACTATCTTTAATCTTTCTCAGAAGATGTCTTCTTTGCAATAACAAATAGTTTCCTCACTTAATCTAAGTTTAATGTTCCTACATGTGACATGGGTAGTCCTTTGTCTTTTGACATTATCCGTAGTGTTTCGTCCTTACAAGATGACATGCCTTTCCTTGAAACATAATAGTAAAGATGATCCTATGACACATCTTAAGACTTTCCAAGTTCTATGTAATGACTATGCTCATAAGCATAAAATTTTAGCTAAGTTATTTTCTTGCACTTTTTGTGACAAATCTCTACAATGGTATTTCTCTTTATTGCCTTATTATATTTATTATTTTCATAAAAAATTTAGTACCTTCATACAATTTTTTAAGAATAATATTGGTCCTTATGTTTTTTATTAAGTAAAATAGGTTTTAATGATTGTTTGAAATCCAACAGTAAATAAAATAAAACTGACTTAAGTCTAGAGCATGAAGCAAATAAAAAAGAAACAATAGGCTACAGAAGACCACTAGAACTAGTCATAAGAAAACATAGCCTCTTAAGGAGCAAGAAAGCCTAGAAAACCAAAAAACCAAAGGAAAAAAATAAAATCCAGGAGAACCAATCAGGGCACCGTATCTTTGACCAACTCTGTTTCCTTGAGCTCCAACTTTTCCATGGTCTCTGCCACATCACTCATTAGTTATATGTCATCTAGAAAATCATCCCTATCCCTGTTCCTCTTGTTTGATCTTATTTTATTTCTTGGGCTCTCAACCAAGGGGTTGACATCCTCTTTAGTTTCCATGTTATCCTCATTGTCTATGTCATCTTTAACCCTATGTTAACCTCCATCATAGTATGCAACTGTATGATATTATCATTCAAGCCTTTGATAATATTAAGATTCTAGTTAGCAATGTTGTGGAGAGATCTCTCTATCCTATCCATTCTTTTTTCCATCTCAGTTACCCTAGTATCCAAATTATTGATTTTTTCAATCTCATCTTCCTCTTCCTTTCCAGACCCTACAACCTATTCTTTATCTCTTCCATTTCATGGAAAATCCACTTGATGGATCAGAAGTTGTCCACCATGTTGTTCTGGGCATTGTTGAGGAGATTCATCATCACCTCCCTCGCATTGTCACTGAATCACCATGGATAGATCAATAAGTTCCTCCAAATGAATTCTGCCATCATTTCCTTCCAAGACCTTGGGCTAGATATTCTCTCTCACAATGCCCATTTTTGCAGTCCAGGTTTCAAAGTTCCTCCACACCATTTCCCTACCCTTAGAGCCAAAAGTACAAGTTATTTTTTCTATGCCATAATCCTCATTTCTCTCCTCTTAGGCATTGAGAGGGGTCTCCTATCCATTTCCAAAATCTTGATTAGTGTCTATTTCAATTCCCTTTCTCCTCTTGGTAGGGCTATCCACCTTCGTACAAACCAAGACCTTGATAGTACCCTCATCTTTTACATTATTCTTCTCCTCTGTATCCATACCCTCATCCTCTTCATTATAGTCCTCAACCAAATTCACCTCATACTTTATACTTTTACCCATTGAGCCTTTCCCAACCTTTTTCTTCTAGTTTTTGCCCAAATTCTTTATAATCTTGGCCACCACCTCTTCATCATCCAAATGAAAACCAACATTATCCCTAGTGTTAGATGGGAGATAAGAACTTTCTATGTCCTCTGAGGACTCCACTTTATGGGATATGGATCTACCATGGGTTTGAGCATTATAGCACTCATAAATCCATAACAACAGGCCCTCATGGAAAGCTAGATTAGCATATTATTTCTTCCTATATCCCATGATATTCTTATTAATAGAGAAGAAGAGGTAGAAGGGGGATGGAGATTTTAGTGCCATACCTAAAATGGTTAAGGATGACAGAGTGATGGGTACAGACTCTATCATACCTAGGGTCCAAAGTAATGTAAGAGATAATCACCCTAAGAACAAACCTCCATAGTTTTTTAAATAAAGTTAGTTTATAGTATGCTCCTGTCTTCACCAAATATTTCATCTCCTTGGAATTCTTGGCAAATTCTTTAACAACATTAAGGGAAATTTTATTACCCCTAAATAATTGTATACCCTCAGAAGGGGATTTAGTGACCTCTGCAATAATACCTTCATTTACCTTGAAATCAATATCGTATATCTTAAATTTCCCTTCTTTCCAAGATGTGACCATAAGTTTAGTAACCTTAGGGTTCCAACCGTGAAATTTCTTAATGAAATTAAAAATGCCACCTTCCCTTAGCTTCTCCCAAACCTTTGACCTCCTTTTCCATTCTACCACTTTGTCCTCTGGCTCTCTATGATATCTTTCATCCACCATATTATTGCTAAGAGTAGAATAAGTTCTCTGCAAACTTTGAGAACAAAGAACTAAACTTTGGTAAATCTCACTAAAACAAAACTTTCTTTAATCCTCGGGAATGCAATAGAAATTAAGATTACCAAACACCCAGAAAGCATGCCAAAAAGCCTTCTAATTAAGATAACTCATGTTTGGCCCGTGCTTAGCTTTCAATAATTTAAACGTGGAACTAACAACATTACCTTTCATCATTACTCTTAATACTTCTCATCCTTTCTTAGATTCTTTCAATCTCAATCATGCTTTTAGCTATCATTGGAAAACTGTCACCATTAATCCACCTATATGATGTTTCCCTCTTGAATACCTCATCAGCCATCCAGTTAGTGACCGAATTCACCTCTCTTTATTCATGTGACACATATACCCTCTCTAAAGTAAGTAAGATTTTTTTGGTTTCTTCTATGATGTCCCCAATTATAGAATAGATTTTAATAGAAAATAAGTGTTAAATAATAATAATATGAGGTTAATATAAATAGATAAATATATGATGTAAAATTAGTTAATACATATATTTTGATATATTAAAATATAATATATAATGATAATATGTATAATCTATGAGATATATAATAATCATAACAAATAAAGATATTAATTATAAATAGTATCAAATAACAATAATAATTTTATAATGTATATTATGAAATCAACATATTGAAGAATAATTATAGATATAGAAATAAATAATATATCACAAAAAATATAAGAAGTAAATATTATTAATATACTATGTAATAAATAATGATATTATGAATATTATTATATCACATATGTTATTATCAATACAAATATGCAATCAATATACAAGTCTAACACACATTTATAATCAACATATATAATAAATTATATAAAACATAAATTATCAATCGGCTACATCAAGGACATATCTTCTTGGATACAAATCAATGATATTGATGGAAGGACCAAGGGGCATTGGAAGGACAACGGGAGTTGGATAAAAACTACGAAGCATGGAAGGAGGAGAGAATAGGAATCATCATCGAAGAGATACAAAGCATGATATACAACGAATCACATTAAAATCAACTTGAAGTGAAATATGGATCACAATGATGTGCAAGAGGATCTCAGTCGAACAGGGTATGACTATATGTGTGACAGGGCTGGTGTCGAGATGGTATAAAGACTTTAATTATCCACATCAAATTTATTATCACCATAAGAAGGAAGAATTCAAATTTGTTATAAAATGTGAAGGATGTAACACATTCTACTAAGGTCAAAATGTGGACGGACTACAAGTCAAGTGGAGAGTGTTGGGAACCCGCATAAAAGCAAATAGTTAAAGACAACATACAATGAAAGGAGTATAATACTCAAGCTGCAGCTGGGATGTAAACCTTCGACGAGTATTGTGGTAATCACAAGGTGACATAGGCACGAGTGTGCAATGAACTATACTTCCTCCAATTTAATAAATATCTACCATTATTAATAATCAACTTGGATCACCAATAAATAAAGAGCCATAAGTTATAACCAAGAGAAGGGGAAGGATTTGGTATCTTACTAGGATAGATTCCTGGGTAAAAGTACAGATCTGTGTCACCGTTTGTGATACAAAAACCTGTTTTGGTCAAATCTCATTTCTCTATCAAAACTCATTGTTTTTCAAAAACTAAAAATACCCTTTTATAGATCTCAGATTCAATATCATCATTATATAAATTTGAGTGTTTTGATTAGATATAATATGTTATAATCTCAAAATATTATAAGTCGATATTTCAACATTTCAGAAGATGCTCTCTAAAAAAATGAAAAAAAATAGTAAATCATATCAAAAAAAAGAAGAAGATATATTTATCACTAGAGGAGAGAATCCTCTTCATGAATATGTAATTCTTTTTCAAGAAGGTATAGATTTGATAGGGAAGTTTTGACGGGAGGAAAAATCTGTTAGATTCTGACAAGGTCAAACTTGAGTACTTATAACAAATAAAATATACATCAAAAATAATTATTTCTTTTTTTGTTCACTAGCTATACATGTCATCTATAAAATATTTTCGAATCAGAACAAAAAAAGATGATTTGCACATACTTGTTTGACGGGAGCTACATCCTATATTTTTTACAGTTAAAAAAGGGACTTCAAAATAAAATAAAATGAATAAATTCTTAGTCAAAAAAATTATAAAAATTATAGGCATAAAATTCATACAATTCTACACATTTTATCAGTTTACATCATCTTCATATTTTAAACACAAATACCATTTTTTTTGTCATTAATGTTGAACTGTCACATTCTGATATCACATTTCTTTATAAAAGGTGACATAGGTTTGTGCTTTTACCTTCCTAATTTCAAATATATCTTCATTAATTATACAAAGATATTACAAAATCATTATTATATATATATGATCCAAAGAGCTAGAATTAGAAAAATAAATACAAATTGTATACTTTCCTAAGAAGAACAAAATACTTGAAGATAGTCATAGGACCCTAAATTGGAAGCAAGGAGTGATTTGAAGTACATTCCAAATTGGGACATTACAAGTGGTATCAAAGCATCTTTCTTGCCAGCCTATGGAATGAGAAGCCAAGTTCAAAAAATGAATGCTACACTTGATGAGGAAATGAAGGAAAAAGTAAATAAGATACCTAAATATAATCAGGAATGTAATGGAAGTACGAAGGACCAACAAGAGCTAGATGAGCTACAATTTTAGTAGAACACATATATGTATGTAATAAGATGAATTATAAACTAATGAATCAAATTAACTCCTAAGTAGACCACCTTGATGGATGTCAATTATTGCCATCAAGGCCAAGAGGGCCAAAGTTCCTCTCTTGGGCTTAGGTAGGAAGAATAAGATTACCATCTGAGTAGATCACCTTGATGGATGTCAATGGCTGCCATGAAGGCTAGGAGGGCCAAATTTTTGCTCTTGGGCTTAGGTTGATAAAATTAAGACTTGACATTATGTCAACTTAATTTAGTTAAGAATCTTCCAAGTAGACCACCTTGATGGATGTCAATGGCTGCCATTAAGGCCAAGAGGGTCAAAGTTTCACTCTTGGGCTTGGTAGGATATCGGTTCAGAACTAAACATGACCAATCTTTTCTTTGAAGCTATTATATACATATACATGCTAATAACTATTTGTGTGTGCAAGATCCACAATCAAAAGGTGAACTGGGGGCACTATATGTTATAAATCATTCCCTTTACTCTACTTCATTGTGAAAATTTATAAAAATGTATGATATGTCTGCATCATATATGCTTCGTGTCTTCATCTGTCTGCATCATGTATACTTCGTGTCTTCATACATTTATGTGACTACCTTGTGATGCTTTGTGTTTTCATTTATTAAAAGATGCATATCTCAAAGATCTTTTAAGTCTTTATATGCAAATATTTTTTGTATCTATAAAGGGGTTTGTTTATGAAATGATTTTACTTGAGGACAAGCAAATTTGAGAGGGGAGGACTATGATGTCCCCAATTATAGAATAGATTTTAATAGAAAATAAGTGTTAAATAATAATAATATGAGGTTAATATAAATGGATAAATATATGATGTAAAATCAGTTAATACATATATTTTGATATATTAAAATATAAGCTATAATGATAATATATATAATATATGAGATATATAATAATCATAACAAATAAAGATATTAATTATAAATAGTATCAAATAACAATAATAATTTTATAATGTATATTATGAAATCAACATATTGAAGAATAATTATAGATATGGAAATAAATAATATATTATTAAAAATATGAGAAGTAAATATTATTAATATACTATGTAATAAATAATGATATTATGAATATTATTATATCACATATGTTATTATCAATACACATACGCAATCAATATACAAGTCTAACACACATTTATAATCAACATACATAATAAATTATATAAACCATAAATTATCAATCAACTACAACAAGGACACGTCTTCTCGGATATAAATAAATGATATTTATGGAGGAACTAAGGGGCATTAGAAGGATAGTGGGGAGTTGGATAAAAACTACGAAGCATGGAAGGAGCAGAGTATAGGAATCAGCATCAAAGAGATACAAAGCATGATATACAATGAATCACATTAAAATCACATTGAATTGAAATATGGATCACAACAATGTGCAAGAGGATCTTAGTCGAACAGGGTATGACTGTATGTGTGACAGGGCCAGTGCTGAGATGGTACAAAGATTTTAATTATTCACATTAGATTGATTATCACTATAAGAAGGAAGGAAGAAATAATTTTTTTTATAAAATGTGAAGGACGTAACACATTCTACCAAGGTCAGAATATGGATGGATTGCAGGTCACGTGGTGAGCGCCGAGAACCCACGTAAAAGCAAATAGTTAAAGACGACATACAATGAGAGGAGTATAATACTCAAGCCATGACTGACACATAAACCTTTGACGGGTATTGTGGTAATCACAAGGTGACGTAGGCACGAGTGTGCAATGAACTATACTTCCTCCAATTTAATAAATATCTACCATTATTAATAATCAACTTGGCTCACCAATAAATAAAGAGGCATAAGTTATAACCAACAAAAGGGAAGGATTTGGTATCTTACTAGGATAGATTCTTAATTTCAAATATATCTTCATTAATTATACAAATATATTACAAAATAATTATTATATATATATATATGTTCCAAAGAGCTAGAATTAGAAAAAATAAATACAAATTGTATACTTTCCTAAGAAGAACAAATACTTGAAGCTAGTCATAGGACCCTAAATTGGAAGTGAGGAGTGATTTGAAGTACATTCCAGACTGGGACATTACATATTCCACCATATTCTTAATAGACCAAAATAGAGGATGTTCACCTTTGAGGCATTTTATGATGTTATTAGAGTCCCCCTTAATTCAGAGGCATTTAACACCAATATCTTTTGCCAACTTAGTAGTATGAAGGGTAGTACATGCCTTAACAAAGTGATTAGTTTGTTCCCCTAGAGGAAAGGTAAACAAGGTCCTTATGTTTCTTTGATTGATTTGATGTATTGTAAACAAGATCTAAAAGAGAAAGTGACTAATTTTATGGGTAGATTTAAGCATTTCCCATCTCAAATTTCTTACCATGTGCCTAATATTGATATTTAACACATGTTTATTTTGAATTTACAAAAACACATTAGAGATAAGATTATCTTTACTGATTTTACCTATTTTTCACAACTTTGTGTAATGCTTCATCATTATCCATTACAAGTGAGTTGGTTTGAGACCACCACTCCAATGGATCTTGTACCTGATGATAAGAGTGATTCTATACCTAATCCTAACAAATTCCACAAACCTAAAAATTATGTGAAGATCAACAAAACTACGAATATAGTAGATGATCAACTAGTTGTTGCATCTTAAAGTGTCACTACATCTTCCTCCATTTTAAAAATGAACTATAAGTTTAGTCGTCTCTCTAAGTCTTTACATTATATTATGACTAGGTTGGTTAATGCTAATATGGTTACACTTCTATTAGGATTTGAAAAATCCAAAAACAAAAAGAAGAATACACAAAGAACACAGATTTAATGTGGTTCACCCAAAACATGGGCTATGTCCACCTACATAGCCTTCAACCTTTCTATTATCTAGAAAAAAATGTGCACCAAATTACAATGCATTATGCATCTCATCCGTTTATAATAGCGTTTTAGGGAAACCTCTAAAATCAACCATTTTAGGGCTTTACAATGTTGTTTCCACAACATCAACACCCACTACATGATCAGTCGCCACAATATCAACAACTTCCTCCTATTAAACTACTTCTTCCCTCTACTACATCAAGTATACATTTTAATCCTCAAGCTTTTTGTCAATTGCATTGCCAACCTAGACATGATACTAAGGCCTATTATTATTTGAAACATTAGATTCAATATTTGATTGATACTAATGCCTTATATGTTGAGGGTCAAGATAATGGGAACAAATCTATGGCACCTCCTAATTAAAACTTTCAAATCTACATTTTCCCTTTACCTCAACATATTACTAATATTATTGTTCAACATCCTTCTTCTTTTCTCCTCCTGAAGTGAATGTTTCTTGTAATACCTTACGATGAGAGAATGATAATACTATTAAAGATGTTGAATGTGTAGTTCAACCTCCACCTCCACCTAATGAAGACATTCCCTCTACATCTAATGATAAACCTAAACCTAAACTGAATTCTAAGCATTCTAGATCCCTCACTATCTCATTCACTAATTTTGATAAGTTTAAGGCTCTTGATGGTCCTCTATATATTGCTACTTGGGTTGCTAAATATCCTTTTTATGGGTGTCTTATTGATCTTACTTCTATGGTTAATAACATCACCAAGGAACATCTTTATAATAAGAGGAAACATCATGACTTCTATGACTCGACTGATACTTGGATTTAGAATTGTACTAGTTTCTTGTATCCTCCACAAAATTCCAACTCTTTTCCTATTTATCTTTGTGGTAAAGTGGTGAATAGTACCTTTTTTTCATTCCTACTTCTGATCTGTTCCAAGTGAATCTTGGTTTACCTTGGTTAACTTCCATGCAAGTTGTTGCTTCTCCTATTCATCAATGTATTAAATTTCCTTATCATGATGAGATTAAGATGATCAATCATAGTCTTTATCATCCTTCTAGACCTTAACATTGTTCTATTCTTGACTTCTATTGGCCTTCTATTCCTACTACTACTCCTACTCATTTGGATTATATGTTTCACTCAATATCAAGAATATAAATGTTGAAAGATAGTTGAGTTAAGTATGCCTCATGGTATTTTCCCTACAACTTCTATTCCTATCTCTTCTGATTATTCTATTTCTAATGATCAACCACCTCTTGCATCTCTTGATCTTCCTAGTGTGGTTCATTTTGTTAATATTGATTTTTCTCCTAGTATGGCTCCTCCTAGTGTGGTTTCTCCTTCTATATCTCGACCTTCTATTTTTCCTCATCTTGTGTCATCAAAAGGTAAGGAACCTATGGTTATTGATACTCCTCCATCTTCTTAATAAATTTATATTAAAACTAAGCATAATCAACATGTTAGCTAGTGAATGTCAAAGGAAACATCAAGCTCATGCTAAAGATCATATGAATGCTTCTCACTAGTCCATGTTTGTTAAGGAAGTTAATGATATGCATATTCCTATTTTGGACTTTATCGCTTTTAATTTAGCAGAGGATACTTTAGATGATGATGAGCATGAGATCATTGATATTGATGTGGATTTACCTAACATTCTTTCTACATAGCTTACACTTACATCTACACCTAAACATAGTGACTCTCTCAAGAATCCTTTAGATTTAGCTATTGTTCCTATTGTGTTGGACATAGCTCCTCTTGCAAGTTATCCACCTTTTCTTATTACTATTAACTAAGATAGGGAAGAAGTGCAACATGCTTGGAGTGAGTTTTCTAACATACTATATTTTTGTGTGTTTATTTGTTGTTATGTGCTTCCCTTGTATTGTGTTTTCTAAATGTATGTTTAGATTTCTTTAAATGACCCTTGTTGCTTTGTTGTCACAAGGTGATAAATAAATCACTACATTGTAACATTCTTCTATTTCTATCTACCTCTTCTATTTTTGTTCTATGTTATGTTGTACATGTTCTATTGTTGGTATTGGTATCCTTGTGATGTCTTCTTGGATTTGTGACATGGTAACAACAATTATTTTTTGTCTCTATGGTGGTGATCCAAAAATATTCTTCTTCATAACTCTTAAATATCTTTCTTCCATTGTGTTGTAGTGCTACTTCTTTTGGGGGGTGATGGAATTTTATACTTGATATAGTATTTACATATTATCATATGATCATATTGACCCCAGAGATAGTAGATCCCTTTTGTGCCCTTGCATGTTATGTTTTCATTTTCCTTGATTTATCTTCTCCTAGGAGCATCTCATAGTGGAAACATCCTATGATGATTTTATGTATACTTCATTAAAGTCATTGCTCTTGTTAAAGTGTTAGAAATTACTTTAATGTGGGGGCACACACTCTGCTCATCTTTACATTCCAATCCTAGGGTGGTGAATACATATTATGAGTCTAGCTTGGGATCTTTAGCCTTAGTTTCTTAGCATGCTTCCTAAGTTAGCATCAAATATATGCATTACTACTTCACCCTTCTCTTTCAATGCACATATCTTATGAATCCCTTTATAAATTGTGCACAATTATAAATAATGTATTCTCCATGCACACATTCAATCCAAGAAGTGAGCATCCTTAACATTGGGTATCTTTTTCCTTTACATGCACATTTGCTAACTCTCATCTATGGGTAACACATAACAAATTTTTATGTACTACACATGTGTAATTCCTCCTTACTAAACCTTACTAAGGTGATATGAAGAACATTAATCTATGAGCAAGGTTTTTGATGGGTTTACTATCAGGTTACCACCTCGTTAGACTATTTCAATGCCATCCTTTGTAGTAGCTCTTTCGATGATTTGCAATAAGATGGACACTCTACTGGGTGAGATAATAAATCTTTCCTTTTAGTCAATGGTCTCTCTCTCTTTATAATTTGGGATTTAGAAAAGTTTCAATCCTTTGGGGGCTTGATGGATTCTTTTCCTCCTAGATCTTGATAAGAGTATCTTATGCGTTGTGCTATACTTTACCAAGAGTTTGGATTGAGTACATACTCTCGCTAAAGTGGGGACTAAATGTGTTAGAAATGTAAGAGAGTATATACTAGGATTGAACACTCAAACTTGATCAATACTGAAAGCATGAATCCTTTCATTAACTGACTCAAGATATACAAGGTTAATATTGCAACCTCTACATTTCTTGGTTAATGCTGGCATTCGTGTAAACATCAATGACAATATATAATTGAAGAATTATTTTCAACAAACTCCCTCTTTAGCATTAGTGGCAATACAACATGTCAACATAGATTGATAAAACATGAGAAATAATATAATATATTTAGTTTCATTCTGATTCTCATCCATACTAACTCCCTTTGAGATTATGCTTGGATTTGTCTCTACTACTTTGCTAACAATACTCTACTATGAACTTATATCATTTAGTTCCTTTTTTTTTATCATTCCATCATATGAATATATAGACTCTCCCTCTTTCTCATTGATACTTATGTTCCTTCAGTCTTCCACTTTGACACTAACTTCTCCCTCTTTGGCATCAATTTCCAAAGGATACAAATTCTAAAATTACAATGTATCTTTTGTACTAATTCATATGCAATATGTTATGTATTTACTTGCACCAACTTGATTGATCTTCAATGGAGCTTGGTTGATGCCTCACTATTTTTTTCTTTAGTGAGCATCAGATAGGGGAATTACCCCTAGTTTACTTATTATCCTTAGTTAAAGCTTTAGTAAATATATTTTTTGTCTACTCTTTGGTGTTCACATAGTCCAATCTCACCTCTCTATCTTGAACCAATTCCCTTAGGAAATGATATTTGATTGCAATGTGTTTTTTCTTTGTGTGCATCACTAGATTTTTGGATATATTGATTGCACTTGTGTTATCAATATAGATAGCCACTGGCTCCTTGATTTCTTCCTTCATTCCTTACATCAATTGCTTGATCCAAATTATGTTAGAATAATTAACTACAACAAAAACATTCTATGTTTCTACTGTGGATTTAGAAATGCAATTATGCTTCTTTTTTGTCCAAGACACTAATCTTTTTCCAAGAAAGAATGCTCCTCCACTAGTATTTTTCCTATCATCAATACTTCCTACCCAATATACATTAGTAAAAGCTCTTAACTCAAGATTTCCTCCTTTCTTATACCATAATCCATAATCTTTAGTTCCTTTTAGATATCTCAAAATTATTTTGACTGTCATTATGTGATTGTCTTTAGGATTATAGAAAATATTGCAACTATGCCAACATCCAATACAATATCAGGTTTGGCGTGAAACACATATTGAAGTTTCACAATCATTGATCTATAAGTAGTCTGATTTACCTCCTTTGAATCATCATTCTTTTAGAGCTTATGTCCAGTAGACATAGGTGTTCCAACTAGTTTGGAATCTTCCATTCCGAATACTTTCAATGTTTCCCTAATGTATTTTGATTGACTAATGTATATGCCATCATTCATTTGATGAACTTGTAGACCCACAAAGAATTTAATCTCTCCAAACATTGACATTTCAAATTTTTTCTTCATTTTATCAACAAATGATTTGCATAACATCTCATGTCCACCAAATATGATATCATCCACAAATATTTTCTACAAGCAATATCTTGTCTTTTCCTATTTGCATCAACTAGAAGTATTTTGACCCCTTCAAGTCTTGCAGCAGGGGAAAATGTTTCCCCATAATCAATACCTTCTTCTTGAGCATAACCTTTCCACACAAGTCTTGCCTTGTTCCTTGTCATGTCTCCTTTCTCATTCAACTTGTTTTTGAATATCCACTTTGTACCAATCACATTTTTATCCTTCGGCGTAGGAACAAGAGACCAATTTTTACTCTTTTCTATTTCTTCAATCTCTTCATTCATTGCTTCTATCCAAATTTCATTCTCTAATTAAAGCCATCTTTTCACTTTCCTCATCATCATATTCATCTTTAACAACAATATAAACTACTTTATCTTCATCATTATCACTATCAAAATCTTTTGCAATGTAACATGATTTCTTACCTTTGCCTTTGTATTCCTTGTAGCTTTTGAAGTATTTCTTACCTTTGAACTTGTTAAACCTTTTCTCATCTTTATCTTCCTTTTTTGAACACCTTGCAGCAATGTGACCAACTTCCTCACATGAGTAAAAATAAATGAAATTTTACCTCTAAATTTTCCTTTCCCTTGTGTTGCTCTCTTTGCTAGAAGACCTTCAATGACTTCAAGATCTTCATTTGGTTCTTCTTCTTCTTCACTGTCATCTTGTTTTCCTTTTAAGTTCCCTCCTTTTCTATCAAGGGTTAGTTTTTTTTTTAATGCAAATTCAAGATTTTTAGAAGAAGGAGCATAGTTATCAAAGTCATCCAACTCAAAAGTACTCAATCTTCCCACAATAGTGTCTAGGGTTAAGTCATGTGTTAGATTGCATCTCATCTCTTAAATAGATGAAACTCTAATTGCATAAATAGGAAGAAGAGATCTTAGTACCTTGTTGATTATTGTTTCATCATAAATTTTACCTCCTATGGCTTTGATTGCACTTACAAAATCTTTGATCATTTCACTGTATTGGAAAATGTTCTCACCTTCTTTCATTTTGAATTGATCAAACTTACCTCTTAAAATTTATTCCTTAGCTCTCTGCACATTTCTATCACCTCCAAATACTTTCTTCATCTTTTCCCACATGTCAAATGTAGTAGGACAATCTTTGAATTTATCAAATTCAAAATAGTTCAAAGAGGATGTAATATCAATCATCATAATAATGTGATCCTTTACTTCTTTTATTTTCTCCATAGTCAAAGGCTTGGGTGGTGGCACATATGTATTCTCTAAGTAGAACACACCAACATCATTGATGCTTGATATATGTAGCTTCATCAACTCCTTCTATGCTGAAAAGTTTTCTTTGTTTAGCTTACGGATCTCCCTTCTATAAGGCTTCTTGATCTTTAGCTTACATCTTTAAAAACCTTTTCCTACAAGCACCAAATTCTTTGATACCAATTATCAAAAAAGTAAGAATGTAGATGAGAGGGGAGGGGTGAATCAGTTACCACAAAAAAAATTCCTTGTCCCTTAGATGTCTCAACAATATTTCACTAATCATTCAATACTAAAAAACTTGATAAATACTATAATATTACTGACGTTTAGTTAAAAAAGAAATATTAAGATTTATTAAATTATTTTTATCCTTTAGTAACTTAGTTGCAAACACATAAAGCATAAGCAAATAACATAAACACATATGACACCAAGATTTAACATGGAAACCCAATTCAAGAAAAACCACCTTGCAACTAGTCACAAAAAAATTCACTCTCTTAAAGTGAGCCCTATTAGGAGCCAACCATGTTAAAGATTACAAAACATACTGTTAAGTATGATTCTATTAGAGGATTTAAATCACCCTATTAGGAGTGACTTGGTCAAAGCTCTTCAAACACTTCAATCTTGAAATGTTACCTTGTTAAAGGATTTATGAAATCATTGTTAAGTCAATTTTGCTAAGAGATTTCTATACTACTACAACGGTTAGAAAGAAACAACAATTTGACCTTATTTATGACGCAACTTTCTTTGTAGATTCAAATCTCTATTCTGGCTTGACCTCTGGACCCTTCCTGATTAGATGTTCTTTGCAATTTATCTTCCAAAATTTCCTTCTCTGCCTTGCCTTCACTCACATATCCATCTTATTTCATATTCTACTTGTTACATTTCATCTTCAGAACTTGACCTTTCTTATATATCATAAGCTAGGAAATTTTAACTTGAATACCCTTTCAAAACTTCAATAAACATCCAATAGTCAGCCTCAAATAATAAAATATTTGACAATTACATTCCATTGTCACTCGGTCAATACCAGGATTGAACACTCATTTGACACTATGACTTCTTCACTACTCGACCACTTGGTCAATACTACAAGTAGGAATCCTTTCATTAATTGACTACTCGATTAATACTGGAAAGTCTTCATTATCGGACGGCTCAATTAATATTGAGATATACAAGGTTAATATTGCAAACTCTACATTGCTCAATTAATATTGAAATTTATGTAAACATCAGTGACACTATACAATTGAAGAATTGTTTTCAGCAAAATGTACCATCTTAAATTGGATACACTCCAATTTAGTAAAGGTTTAACACCTATTGAAGTATAGAACCTGTAATGGAACAATCATTATTTGTTAATGATGTTAAACTTGCTACCTACTGGCGAGACAATTGCTTTTTGGTATGAATGTTATCATGTGGTTGATTGATGAAGAGGATTTGAAATGAGGAGATAACAAGAGAACCTAGAGAAAGATTGAGTTATTTGGTGTATAAAAGGAGCACTAAGACCAAGTAAGACATTGATATTATAGTGTATTGTTTATCTACTTAAAATTTGAAACAAAAGATTACTCAAGCAAAGACTAGAAGAAGATCAAGTAAGAAAAGTCTCTGCCAAGCCTTACCAAGTAATCAGTGCAAGCCAAGTAGAAGTCAGTAGAAGCCAAAGTGAAAATCAATAAGTGCCAAGAAAAAAAGACAAATAATGCAAGTTGAGTGAATGTTAGTATATGCCGAGTAAAGTTTAGTTGGTATCGAGCATCAGTAAACTTTAGTATTTGTCGAGTGAACTAGTGTTGGCTGAGTGACAAAACAACATAGATGTCGAGTGACAAAAAATAGTGTTAAATCAAAGATTTGATGAATTTGAGCTAACTAATTTGATTTCTTCAATTATGTGTAGCATGTGGAAGATAACTATGATGAGTTGGTGGCATAGAATTTAAGGTAAACTATTTTAAGGCAAATTCAAGGAAGATTGTAGATGAAGTTTCTAGAGGAACCAAATGGAAAAGTGGGTAGATTCATTGAATCCTACCTAACCCTAAAATGGATGATTGTAGTAAAGCAAAAAAAGATCTAAATTATCTATTTATAGAGATAGTTGGTCAAAAGAAAAGGTTGTCATGTGTGAGAACCTAAGGAAGACAAGGAGTCTAGGGTATTGCTTCATCTGGTGGCCAAATAGAAGAGACTATAGTTGGCATACAAAGCAAGAAGGCTTAAGGGGATGAATGCTTGAAGGGTGAAAAAGCTATCAAAGTTGAAGAGTATGAATGCCAAAAAGAATGGATGATTGAAACATAGATCTATAATCTGCAAGTGACTTGTAAGTTTTTATCAGATCAAGTCCTACTATTACTTTCTAACAATTGTACCAGTGTGGATAAAATCCTTTGGATTAAAGTTGACCTAATAGTCATTTGTAAATCCTTTAACCAGGTGACATTCTAATAAAATGTTCTAAAGTCCTCTAACAAGGCTCACTCCTAAAAGGGTGATTGAAATCCTTTAACCAGGTCACATTTAACAATGTGTATTGTAACCTTTTACAACGTTGGCCTTTCATAGAGCATTACTTCAGAAGAGTGAAAATTGGTAGCATGTTACTGGTGGTTTTTCTCAAATAGGGTTTCCACATAAAATCTTTGTGTAAAATTGTGTGAATGTGCTTATGGTATTTCATGTTTAGATTTCTACAAAGTTATTTTGACCTAAGAAAGTAACCTACTAAGTTAAGGTATTATATGATCTAATGCATGCATGCATGTTAAACTTTTATGGATATGGATTTGATTAGCACTGAAAAGTTTTATTTGTACATCTAGACCTTGGATAACTGATTCACCCCCCTCATAGTTATTCTAAAGAATTCCAACAATTGGTATATGAGCACCAGTGCTTGAGAGAAAATAGTTTGAAGGTACTAGAAGCTAAAGATCAAGATCTATAAAAAGGAGGTGCCCAAATTGAACAAGGAAAACTTTCCTGCATGGAAGAGTTTAATGAAGCTACATCTAGGAGGTCTTAGAGACTATGCACAATCTACCATCACTACTCAGCATGTTGATCCTACTAGTGCCCTAATTGTAGATAATGTGAAAAAGAAGAAAGAACACAATCAAGCTATGTTGGAGCTTGCTTCTGCCCTAATTTAATTTTGATGATATCAAAGATTGTGACATTGTAAAGAAGATGTGGGATTCTATTGAGACGATCTATGGAGGAGATAAGACTATTTTTAGAGCCAAAGCTAAAAGTCTGAGGGGAAAGTTCAATGACATGATAATGCAAGAAGGTGAGAATATTGTCCAATATTGCACTAGAATAAAAGATATTGTGAATGCTATTAAATGAGCTAATGGTATCATTGATGATAAGAATATAATCAACAAAGTACTAAGAACATTGTTACCTATCTATTCTATTAGATTTTCTACCATACAAGAGCTAAGGTGTGTACCTGGTATTAATCTGACCCTTGAAGGATTGATGGGTAGACTCACTACCTTTGAACTCTCTAATTTTGATAATTTCAAAACTGAAAATGTTGAATCTACCTTCAAAGATAAACTGACATTAAAGGAACCTAAAGAGAAGAAGAAAAAGGTCAAACATGTTTCTAGTGATAGTGATATAGATGAGGAGGATGTAGAAAAGCTTGAACCATTGTTGGCAAGGAGATTTCATAGAGGAAAAGTCAAATACAAAGGTGATCTTGTTAGAAATAGGGAATACTAAGAGTGGGGGTGAATCAATATTCTACAAACTTTTGTTACCAACTAGATATTATTTATTAGTTTGAACCATACATAACAAAGTAAACAAGTAATGCTAAACAGTAAGAGTAACCATGCATAAAGAACTCATAACACCATATTTTGTTAACTAGGGAACCTTGGCCAAAGGAAAACCCTTAAAGATATACCGATATATATACATATATATATATATATATATATATATATATATATATATATATATATATATATATATATATATATATATATATATATATATATATATATATATATATATATATATATATACCGATATATATACATATTCATTGTTAGAGGATGGACCCTATTAGGAGACTTTGAATTCTTGTTAGAAGATTCCAACCCTGTTAGGAGTTGTGGTACAATGTATACAAGAAGAGCTCAATGCCCAAACATGCACTTTCAATTACAAGAAGAGCTCACTGCCTAAACAAGCAATCTATACTTTAAGTTCCTCAAATACATAAGTATAGATGTTTTAACTTTTTTCCAACTGATCTCTGGCCTTAGCTCAATCTTGGATCACAAAATCAGGTTATCAAAAACTCAATTCTTGCATATGATATAAAACTTTGCATTCATAATTTTCATGCATAACTTCCCAAATAACTTCACAAGATGTCTTTGCATAAATACCATGCCTTTTCAAAAATTACTACTAGATTGTCTAGGACCAAAATAAACTTTCCAACTTAGAGTAAACATTTAGGATGTTGTCCCTAATTGGTCAAGTAATTATTTTGCAAACAAAATAATTTCTTTACCTTTTCTTCTACTATTTTGTACATAGTTATACTGGTAAATCTTAAATATCTCTTTTCTATACTATCTGTACTGATGTCTGCGGTTATACACATCATAATAAACATGTATATTGCTTCCATATAACCTTTCTCTCAAAAATAACATCATATAAACAAGTTATACTTCAAATATTTTTCTCTATTCCTGTTTGATAAACACATAATTGCATTCACTAAAATTTTTATAATAAATGTCAAATTTAGTATTCTTGCAAGCGACGTTAACCACATGTTCAGATCACTTCATTCTTCCTCCATATAACCTTTCTATTCATAGTATGACATCAACAACAAGTTATATACAAAATAATACATTATTGTAAATCATTATCATACTTAGACAATTTTCCGAGTAACCAAAAGCTAAGTATCTAATTTATTTATGAGGTTTTATACAAGCATGTACATCATATGTTGCCATTAATGACAACATTTACATATCTACATACAGTCAATTTTCAACAAAACTATCTATCAAGTTATTTAATTATAATGAGGTTGGCCATATTGCTACTAGATGTACAAAGAAGAATAACAATAGAAGTGGACACAAATATAGAAGTGAAAGAGATGAGAACAACAAAGATTATAAAGATAAAGGAAGGAAGTCTTACTACATTGTTGAAGAGGAAACAAAAGATGAATATGATGACCATGATGATGAAGTGGTGTATGGTGCAATGAAAGATGATTCTAATGAGGATGAAGAAACTACACGGGTATCTTATGTGAGAAAGAGTGATAGATGGATCATTGACAATAGATGTTCACATCATATGACTAGATATAAAACTAATTTCATTACACTTGATTATTACAATGGAAATAGTGTAAGATTTGGTAATGGTACACCCTATCTGATAAAAGGTAAAGAATCAATTAAACCAATAGAGAATATCATGTGTGACAATGCTTATTATGTAGAAGGGCTTAACTATAAATTGTTGAGTGTGTCACAATTAAATAGTTCAGGTTGCAAAGTTGAGTTTGAGAACAAGAAAGCAAAGATCTATGACACTGATGGGAAACTAATTGGAAAAGGTGATCAAACTAGAGGTAATCTATTTTATCTTGACATGAATGATGCTACATGTCTTGTTGTAGAATTTGATGATGTGGGGCTATGACACAAGAGGTTATTTCATGTTAACTTTGATAACTTAGTAAGTATCACAGACATGAAAATAATCAAAGGTTTTCCTAAACTGAAGAAACCAAATAATATGATTTGCAAGCAATGTCAATTAGGCAAGATGGAAAAATCTAGTTTTAAAAGTAAGACTCACTCCTCTAAAGAAAATTTGGAATTAGTTCATACTGATTTGTGTAGACCAACCAATTGATGTACAAAGCTACAAAGGTGACAAATACATTATCCTATTTGTTGATGACTATTCTAGGATGATGATAGTTATGTTTCTGAAACAAATGTTTAAGTGGTACTTAGATTTGAAAAGGAGACAAGAAAAAGCTTGAAATGCCTAAGATCTGACAAAGGTGGAGGATTTACATCAAATGAGTTTGAGATATTATGTAATGATAGAGGTATCAATAGACAAACTTTTGCACCTAGGACCCCTCCAAAAAATGGAATTGTTGAAAGGAGGAACAAATATGTAATGGATTATGCTAGAACACTCATGATGGAGAAGAATGTTGCTTTGAAATACTGGAGAGATGTTGTAAGTACAACTATCTATACCATGAACCAAGTACAAGTCAAGAAAGGTACTCATTCAATACCTTTTGAACTATGGTATTGATACTCACCCAATGTAAAATATTTTAAGGTATTAGGAAGCAAGTGTTATTTTCTTAAAGACAATAGGAATGGAAAATTTGATACTAAAAGTGAAGAAGGTATATTCCTAGGCTATTCCACAAGAAGTAAAGCTTATAAGTGTTTAAATACCAACACTAAAAAAATTGTGGGAAGTGCAAATGTGAAGTTTGATGAATACAAAGAGGTACATGAAATTGAACCTATGAGGGAACTTGAAGAGTACAAATTCGTTATATACTTTTATGAAGGTATGTTTGCCAACAAAGGTGTTGTAAACCAAGTTGTAAATCAATGGCAAGTATCAGTCACTGTCAACTCACATATAATGAATGTCGAGTTGCATTTAGGAGCTAAGTTATAGATAGAAGCTGACATAAGTTCTGATTCTATGTACATGAAAGGAATGTTGATCTACCTAATAGTGAAGTACATAGTGATTCTAAAGTTGATAGACCCATTGACTCTGGAGAAACATTTGCCCTAGTTGCAAGAGTGGAAGGAGTAAGAAGTTTGCTTGCTTACTCTATATACAAAGGTTTCAAGTTTTATCAAATGGAAGTGAAGTCAACATTTCTGAATGGTATACTAGAAGAAGAGTTTTACATAGAACAACCTGAATGATTTGTTGATCCAAACAACAAGATCATGGTATGTATACTACACAAAGCTTTATATGGTTTAAAGCAAGCCCAATGAGTATGGTATGAAAGGCTTCACAACTATCTTGTGAAGATTTATTTTGAGAATACTAATGAAAACAACAATCTATACTTGAAGGCAGAAGGAGTTAAAGGTATTTTACTAGATGAAATTTTTGTTGATGATATCATATTTGGAGGTCAAAATGCATTATGTAAGGCATTTGCAAATGAAATGAAGAAAGAATTTGAGATGTCTATGTTTGGAGAGATGAAGTTCTTTGTTGGTTTGCAAGTATATCAAATGAAATATGGTATATACATCACTCAGTCTAAGCATGTGAAGGAAATATTGAAAACTTTTGGTTTGGAGGATTTAAAATGAGTTAGCACTCCTATGGTAATAGGATATAACTTTCAAAGAATGATGATTCTGCTGAAGTGAATCAAACATTGTATAGCTCTATGATTGGTAAGTTGCAATATGTAGTACATAACAGACCTAGCATTGCATTAGTTGTTGGGATTTTTGCAAGATTTTCTACAAATCCCAAGGAGAACCATTTGATGGTTGTTATGAGAATTGTGAGATATCTGAAAGGAACAAAATATTATGATCAATACTACAAGAAAATTGATAAATTTGAGTTAAGAGCCTATACAGATGTTTGATTGGGCTAGAAACACTAATGATAGAAAGAACATAAGTGGTGGAGCATTTTACTTAAGAAAGAGATTGGTCACCTAGATTAGTAAGAAATAAAATTGTATATCTCAATCTACCATTGAAGCTAAATATGTGGCTACTACATTAAAATGTACAACTATGGTATGGATCAAACAACTACTCAATGGCATGAAGGAGGAAATCACTAAACCTGTGGTACTTTATTGTGATAATACATGTACTATAAACATATCAAAGAACCCTGTGATGCATACAAAGACAAAGCACATTACAATCAAGTATCATTACTTGAGGGAGTTGGTTCAAGACAAAGAAATAAGGATGGAATATGTGAATAAAAATGAACAAATAGCTGATATATTCACAAAAGATTTACCTAAGAATGCACACGAGTATCTTTGAGGTAAACTAGGGGTGATACCCCTATCCCAAGCTACTTAAGAAGCATGAGTAGCACCCTACATTAATTGAGTTGAATGTTGTATCTTGTAACTACATGCATTGGACCTTACTTTAGGAGCTACCTAAAGTAATGAAGAAGCTAAATTAGAAGACTTACAGTCACATGCAAGGTGATAGAGGGATAGCTTGAATTGATTATATCTACATAGAAAGATGACAAGTCTTTGGCATTGCTGTCAAAGAGGGAGATATAAGAAAGAGGGAGATAGAGAAAGCCAAAATGTTAGAGTAATAAGATATTGCCTTATTAATTAAGTCATTTTGATTTAATTATTAAGTCACTTATTATCTCTAGCTTACTTAAGCTAAACTTTAGGCATATAATAATTAATTATTTTATTAATTATTATCATGCAACTTAGGTTTTACCTTGTTAGGGTTTTGATATCCTTTTATAAGGATTGATCTCTTTGTAATTTATTTGTTCACTTTTGATTAAAGAAATCTCTCTTTTTTCTCATCAAGAATGTCTCATCTATGGATCTGGGAATTACAGCCTCCATAGCTTTTTCTTCTCTCTTTCTGTGATAGATGTTTGCATGTAGGTGATTCTTGGGAGCTATGGGGTTGATCTTTCATCAATTTCAACATGGTATCAAAGCTCCAAATCTTCATGCCCCTGTTCTGTTCATGAGATATTTGGCATCAACTTTCAGATCTATGTTTTTTGTTCAGAGGGTTTCATTTTTTAGAGTTTTGCATTGAATATGGGGGTCACCATTTTTCGGTGCACTTTGAGCCCAAACAAACATCTTAGTTGAGTTCAAAGCACTCAAAAACCCCTATTTTATATATAAAATTTGTCCAATTTGGACACTATTGGAATTTGAGGCTAAAAATGTTGCTCCTAGATTGGACACATTTCGCGAGGCAACAATTTTATAATTTTTGTACCTTTTTTGAGGTAGCAATTTTTAGATTTTCTGGCACACAAATCAATTTTGTTTTTTTCAAAATCAAGATTTTTGGCACATTTCTTGGAGCAATGATTTTCTAAATTTTGCATTCAAATCTAGATTTTTTTGAAAACTAAGTTTTTAAACATGTTTCCCAGGGTGACACTTTTGTAATTTTTGGCACAAAAATCAAGATTTTTTTGCAAAAAAATCAAGATTTTAGGGCACGCAAATTGAGATTTTTTGGCACATTTCTCAAGGTGACAATTTTGTAATTTTGGCACAATTTTTTTAAAAAAATTGTACAGAAATTTGATATTTTGGGGCATGCAAATCAAGACAATTTTGGTACGGAACTAACACACTTCCTGAGACAATTTTGTATTTTTAGGTACACTTTTTAAGACATTTTGGCATGGATTTTGAGGTAGTAAAAAAATTATTTTATGCCTTTCCAACACTTTTTTGACCTACATGAGGTTTTTTGGCCATAACTTGTTCATCTGGACTTCTTTTTTGATGTGAAAGAAGTGTTAGAAAGCTAATTCCAAGCCCATCATGATTGTGCAGTTTATTTGGATTTTTTATGTTGTTTGGTGGCATGTTTTGGCTATCAAATTCAGTAGTTATATTTTGCACTCCGAGAGACATATTTTGAGACATTTTATTTTGCAGATTCTGCTCCAAACACATCCTATGCATTTTTTTGTTTTTCTGTATTCTGATGGATATCTTGGTTGTTTTAGGTCTAAGGATCAATTTTGTTATTTTAGATGATTTTTCATGGGTTTTACTATCTATTTTATCAACCTTATGTCTCTTTTGATCTTTGTTGACATTCTTTTGTAGTATTTTTGCAAACATACTGAGATAAAGTGCTACTCTATTATATTTTGGGATCTTGCACATCTTTGTGTTTTGTTGTACTCACACTACATTATAAAGTGCCTTGGAGAGTTTCATGTTGGCTATATTTACCATCTTCCTTTGTCAAGTGAGTGTTCCTTCCATGACATTAGCCTTATGATGTGTCGATGACATGTGTTAGTATAGGTGTTTGTACTTCTTTCACACTCTTGATGTTCCTGGTTCTTCTTTTTGTAGAAGATATTGCATTGAGTTTTAGTGTTCATGTCTTATCTCTCAGTATTATAGGGGGGTTATGTTGGTTCTATTGTTTTCTTGGTTTGATGAAGTGAGCTATGTATTTAGTATTTGATCCTATGTACTAAGCGATTATAATTGTTGGATACCTAAGCATTTTGGTGAGATGGATCATTTACCATATAGACATTCTTTCATTCCTATTTTTGGAGGTCATAAAGATACCTTTCATCTTCAATTGATCAGCTCTTCAGACTTAGTCTTCTATACCTGGTCATATTCTATATAATGGATGTTTTTCAGATCAGCAGTTTGTCTAAGAATCACAAAGGTATTTGATCTTCAGCAGATCAAAGGTTGTTGTTGTGTTGCCAATGAAAAATGTAAGTTCTTTATCCATGGTGACAAGGTGACAAATGGACACGTAGCATGGTAGACCCTCTTTCCTTAGTTTTGATAGAATGTATCATACATCTTCTCAACCATAGATCTTCCTAGGATTGATGGTCCTAATTATTTCGTTATAGAAAGATAAGGTCTTTATGCAAAGTGACATAGTGAGCGTGTGCCACATAGATATGTAGGATCAAACTTTAGATGGTTGGCCATAATATGATGAAAGTGATGTCAGAATAGGTTTACATTAATATGCATTCCTATTACTTAGAGGAGTCAACAATGCAAGAAAACTTCAACCTTTGATGTATGTAGGTCTTAGTTGATATGATGGATGTCTCTTTTTTGTTATGTGGAGTTGTGCATTCATTATCCATGGTGACAAAGTGAGGAGGTGACACATGTCTAGGTTCCGATGTTATGATATGTGGTTTTTTGTAGGATTACAAAGCCAAAATGGAAGAGGCTTGACAACATGACAAGCATGTTTGTAAGGTTATAAAGGGTAGAAAAGTATGTTTCAATGCTAGAATATATGGTTGTAGAACTATTCTCATGGGCTTGTGATGATATGATATAAAGGAGTTTTTCCAACAATCATAGGATCATGAGGCGAGGGTTTTTAGGGCAAGATATTATGAGGGTTCTTCCTCTTAGTATGTCATATAGTCGTAATATCAAGAGATCAAGAGTCAAAGTTAGGGTTGACTTTTAAATTACATGTATGACCTTGCTAAATTGACCAAAGGTGGTGCACCCAGTCTGTCATGTTGTAACATATGGATATGTCTTGGTAGTTAGTTAAATTTTTCCCTAGGGTGGCAAAATATTAATGCTTAATGAAGTGATGTAGGTTGGCATTGATTGAAGGGATGAGTTGGTGATCTGAATGACCTAGTTTTAATAAATATCTGATTTGCATTTTAGTATGGGGATGATGGAGATTAGATCAGATCGCTTCTATGGGATGATCACCAAGAAATATGATCTTTTATTAGAAACAATTACGATTGTTAATGTTGTGTCAGTGGGGTGTTTGTGGATTTGATCTTCAAATACCACAAGAAGAAAAGGGTAGTTAAGGTACTCCTACAACATGTAGCACCTGGATTTTTCACGATTATTCTCCTAGTGTTGACCATAATGGGAGATGTAAAACTTAATGGTGAATGTAATTCTCTAATATATTTGTACTCTTCAATTTATTTTCTGACATGTACCCCTCCCATCTAAAGCTTGTTGTAATTCTAGTCTATTTAAGGATTTCCAAGATGTGGAGAAAGTGTTGACATTTTTGAATACTTATGCAAGATAACATGGTCAAGATCTCTTAGGAGTCCTTCATGCTTTTCTCAACACATCACTTTATTTTTATAGTCAATCTGGATGAATGTTGTTCAATGACCTTTGATATCTGAATGAAAGAAAAATCTTAGAACCCTTATTGTGTCTTCTTGTGGCTTAGGTTTCTGATTTGATAGAATTTCTTGAGATTTTCCTCTTTTGAATTCTTTGATTCCATCTTAGATTTAACTATAAGTTGGATTTGATTATTCACATAGTTTACAAATTGAGATACTCTATTTCCATTCAAGTTGTGAATTGTCAATGTCAGAATTCCCTCTAACATCTTGTCTGAATTGCATCCTTCTTGTGAAATATTTATATGTGAATGATTCTTTACAATATTGAGTTCTTGTTAGCTACCCAAAAGTGTTCATCGAGTTAGGCCAACAATATCTTCATCCTACCATTTGGTGTATCATCCCCTTTACTTTTTGAGTATTTACTTCCCAAGCAATCCTTCTATCCCTTTTTCCACTCAAGTTTACTTTCTTGTTCAAAAAAGTAAAATTAGTGAGATATCAAGAGGAGCTGGCCTATAATATGGAGATTCACTCCAAACTTAGGCATTTCCCACTACCTAGGAGTTTTTCCATGTTACTCAAAGTTGACTAAGTTAGAATCCAGTCATAGGAAATTTATTTTGAGATAACAAGAGTAGCATGCAAAATACTTATTTCTATTTGATCTCAAATTTGCACCTTCCATTTTCTGTATACTAGACTATTCTTCTATACCATGCAATGACATCTCTATTCTATACTACATTCAAAATCTTTCATTTTTGGTACAGATAGTGATGATATTGACAAAATTTTTGGAATTGATTTAAAACTTAAGAAATGTATTTAAAAAAAAGATGAAATTCATATTCTACACATCTTGACATGGTTTTGGAGGTAGAAATTGGTTCAACAACAACTAGTTGCATAAGCTTGAAAGTTTGTTAAGTCTGGCCATGAATCCATTATTTGTAAATCTTTTGATACCTACAAAATTCGACCATCCCTACCAAATAATTCATAGCCACCTTCTCCCTCCACCTTGCCTCATTCAGCGTAAGTGTTTTCCTAAATGTTTACATATGAGTTTCTTGAAGACCAAGGTAACCATTTATGTTTGGTTCTTATTTTCCCTCTTGACTTTCTAAATTGGTGACTATTATATTTTTCTATGATTTGAAGGGAAAATATTGTGTTATAACATTGCTAATAGTATATATTTTTTCGAGGATTTTTATTCAATCATTTTCCTACATTTGTAGTATGGCTCTACTGCCATGTTAATTTTCTCAAATCGCTACAAACGTAATTGTATTGCCTCTTCAATATATATTTTTGAAATGGGAGTGGTCTCATATTTATAAAG
The DNA here is from genome assembly GCA_028749045.1 of Cupressus sempervirens. NCBI lineage: Eukaryota > Viridiplantae > Streptophyta > Pinopsida > Cupressales > Cupressaceae > Cupressus > Cupressus sempervirens. Next base: position 733,576,439 of record CM053791.1, on the reverse strand, counting down.
AGCATTGGCCAAGAAGAGACATGTTCCTTCAATGGACATGTCTATTCAATTAATAGGAATTAATATAATAATAAATTTAATTATAATTTATATGTATAAGATTTCCAAGATATATTATTACATAAATTTATATCTCATAACATACATACATACATATATATGTATATATATATACATATATATATATATACATATATATATATATACATATATATACATATATATATATATACATACATATATATATATATATACATACATATATATATATATACATATATATATGTATATAGATATATACATATATATATATATGTATATACATATATACATATATGTATATATATATACATATATATACATATATACATATATACACATACATATATATACATACATATATATACATACATACATATATATATATATATATATATATATATATGTATGTATGTATATATATGTATGTATATATATGTATGTGTATATATGTATATATGTATATATGTATATATGTATATATGTATATATATATTACCAACAAAAGCTACCAAACATCAACAAGAAGAATGACAAGTTTGAGCTGAAAATCTACATAGATGCTGATTGGGATGGAAACCTTGATGATATAAAGAGTACAAGTGGAGGAGCTTTCTTCCTAGGCAAGAGATTGATTTCATGGACAAGTACGAAGTAAAATAGTATATCACAATCCACATCAGAAACTGAATATGTTGCAATAATAGTTAATTGCTCAAATATAGTGTGTATCAAATAATTGTTAAAAGGTATGAAGGAAGAGCTGTAGTGATATATTGTGATAACAAGTACTATAAACATATCCAAGAATTCTGTGATGCACAAAAAGATAAAGCACATTGTAACCAAGTACCATTACTTAAGTGAATTAGTGTAAGACAAAGAAGATTGAAATATGTAAATAGAAAGGAGTAGATAGTTGATATATTCAGCAAGGCATTACCCAAGGATTCAATTGTGTATCTAAGAGGAAAGTTAGGGTTTATTCCACTATCTAAAGCAAACTAAGAAGGGATGCACCAATGCAGTAATTGTTATGATAAGAATATCTTATAGATTGATGCAGGAGATCACACTTTAGGAACTTCCTAAAGATGTCAAAAGAAGGACAATAACATGAGTTGATAGAGTTGTAAGTAGGCACATGATGATATAGTTGAGGACAAAGATAAATGAAGATGAAAGAGGTAGAGATAATTCAAAGATTAATTAGTATAGAGGATAAAGAAATTTACATGATGTCTTTTGGATTATTGTCAAAAAGGGAGATGTGTGTCAGGTTACTATCCAATATCTAAAGATGATGAAGCCACTGATGAAATGTGATGGATATGTCAAAAAGGAAGCCAATACAATTGGTATTATAATTAGTAATTGAATGAAGAATCTCGATTGATATCATAGAGGGAGAAGTGTAAAGAGGCAAAGAGGGAGCATATTTGAGATATATATGGATGAGAATCAAAATGAAACTAAGGACATTGCTTGAATGAGAATTTGAATAAAGCTAAGGATATTAATGAAGATCTTATACACACCATAGAAGGAGTTGAAAATAAAAATCCAAAGAACACTTTTTCATTGCATGGTAACTTAAGGTGTTGCCATCAATGCTAAAAAAGGAGATTGTTGGAACTACAATTGGAATAACTGTTATGTTGTAATTGATGTCAAACTTTACTGGTAAGAATTTTTCTAACATTGTAAAGTGCCATATTATTTGATTGATGAAGATGATTTGAAAAGAGAGATAACAAGATGAACTAGTGCATGGTTGAGTAAAGAGGAGTAATTATGATAAAAATACAAAGGAAAATTGATCAATAAGTATTTGACAAGATAATATGTTGTTTGATCATTGTATTAAGTGAAGAAGAAAGATGAGTTGAAGTGTAGAAAAGATGATTGATATAAGTCAAGAAGTTGAGTAAAACACTATTTTGACCAAGCAAAAATTTATTGCGTCGATGAAAAAGTTAAGCATAATGAGCAAAAGATTATGAAACTTAAGTATTAGCCGACAAAAGCAATATTAATTGAGTGATGGTAATGCCTGAGAAAGATGAAGGAAAAATGAAATAATGACTGAGTATAGTTATGGTCATGCAATCCAGTGAAAGTTGAGTGAGAGATATTAGTAGTGACTGAGCTGCCTAGTGATGACCAAGCTGAAGGACATAGTAATGACTGAGTGTCAACACATTAATAGTTCGAGAAAATATCAAGAAATGAGACCGACACAATTAAATTTATAGAATAGGAAAAATGTGTTAAAGATGAGAATTGATGAGATGAAATATTTAATATATGAATTATTTTTGTTAAGCGATCTAAGATGAATATTCAATGATAATTTTCTAGAAGTTTAAAGGAAAGAAGAAGAAATACAAAACGATGAACATATTTAATGAATCTGATGAAACATTAAGATCTATGGTTATGTTTAAGTGACAAAATATCAAACCTATCTATTTAAGGAGGCATATGAGATGTTTTATAGGTTGGATAGAAAATTTTTGAAGGATAAGTGGAAGTACAAGAGTTGCAGAGGAAAAGTGAGAAGTTGGTGAAAGTGAGATTGCTTGGATTGTTGCCAAATAGATCAGAGATGGAGAATGTGATGAAGACCAAATCAGAGTGGTATCTCTTTGATGAGGTGATGATATGGATAACACACTAACTAAATAATCTTTCTTTAAGAGACCACAAAATTCAACCTTTTCTAGATCAATGACACGAGCTTTGAACTATCACTTGTTTTACCAACTCCATTTATAGTCTTTTATGTTCCCAACTATGTTCAAGAGGGTTAATACACATACCCTTATTCTTCTTGAGATGATTCCTATCCTAGTTTATTAGATTACACTACCAACCCATTAAGCCTTAGGCTATTTATAGGGTTTGAATGATAATGGGGCTCTACTCTTATTCTAGTATGAAATTGGACTAATTTTTACTTATCTGAGTCAAAACCACTCGATCGGATCATACAAGACCACACCCACAAACATATTAAGGGTGCTTGCTTCATAAATGGATTAATTCCCTTGTAATCCTACCAACTAGGTTTATAGACTATAAAATTTGAACACCTTTTCTTATAAAAAACAAAGACCATTCAAGATATCCATTCAGGAGTTGCACAAAATATTGCAAAACTAGACTTTGGCAAGAAAAGTAAATGGGAAAATGCAAACTAACCAAATTAGGTAATTAGCCCTATTAGGCATTCCTAAAAAAGGTAACTTCACTATCAAATTCAAATCCTTCCAATTTTGACTTGGGACCACTTGATTGCACTCATACATCATCTACCATTAGTTCACAACACATCCGAACCTCTTCTTTCATGATGCAATTCTCCAAATTGCATACTATCATGCTAAACTAGGTTTGTCACATGTAGATGCCAAGGCTAGGGTTTATTTTCACAATTACCTATTGGTGAAAACAAATATGAGGCCTCATGTGACCTTTCTTACTCAAAGATTTTAGACTTTTTGGTTAGAGGAAGATAAGTCAAATCCATTCATTTGTGTCAAACCCTAGGTGAATGAGGGAGACTACCCTATAGAAAATTCCTTACTAGATTCACCTAAAATAGATCTTGAAGAAAACTTCAAAATGGTAGGTAATTGATAGGTTCTTAAGAAATTATAATAGGATCATGCCTCCCGATTCATTAAGAAAGTGAACATTTGCAAAAATAGATAAAATGATAAAAAAAACACCATAACTTTCTTCAATTCAATGGCCAAATCTTCTATACAATGATTTCCTTGAAACTATGAGGTATATATAGAATTAATACAATGACTAAAACCACCTTCAACCAAATTTTGAATCATATGCCTGTTGGTTAATAAAAATTGCACATTGTCAACCAAAATTGCCAAGTTTTCATGACAACTTTTGTAACCTTTAAGCATTTCCCATTATCCCAATTGGATTGAATTTGGCATAAATACATTAGAAATGACTTAATTAAACCATTTTCATCTAGTCCTACCTATTTTGATCATTTGACCAATATAGACCCTATTATTCGTAATTGACCCTATATGACAATTTTGGCCCAAATTGGTCTTACAATTTACATTTATTATTACATCTTGAATCTCTAAGAACCCCTTGGGCCTTATTAAAATTTTCCTACTCTACTTTGATGCTAAACCAATTTTTAATTATATTTCATCATTGGTGCTCTTGCACCATACTCTCTGAGGAAAACAGTCTAAAAGTCCTCTTAGAGACTAACTCATGTACATTTCCTCCTTGTTTCTTTATGCCCTTTTCCAACATTCATGTGGCTTCTGCTTTAGGTATGCCTTAATGAAAAAAATACAATATATATAAATAAATGACAATAATTTACAAGAAGAAAAAAGTTGATTTCTTAGTCCCAAAAAGTATGGAATTAATTTTTAAAGAAATAAAACATACAAAGCCACATGGACATTTTTCTCACAATATTTTTTAAGCTAGAGCCAACACCAACATCCCAACATAGTCCTAGATAACCTTGCATGCCCTCTTTATATAAGTGATTTCCACTACCCAATAAGGTTCTAGAAATTTAGGCTTAGATCCTTAGGTAACCAGTCCTAAATTTCACATTTTATCACCAAATAACTTTTAGAGCTCAAAAGAAATTTTATTTTTCCTATTTTAGTTGGTGCGACCTCTAAAGACCATAACTAATGGTTAGTTGATCCTATTGACTATTCTAACCCAATTTTTGAAATACCATGACCTAATCTACATTGTTTGACTCATGCAAGCTCTATTTAGCCATGGTTTGACCCCTTTATAGAGGCTCTAAAGCCTCCAAAATTGAGTTCAAATTTTTATACTCAAATGACAATACCAATTTTTTAAAAAAACTTCAAAAATAGAATTAATATTCCATTTAAAATTTATTGGTAAGTTGATATATTTAAAATAAACCTCCAAGGATGAACTCAGAGCATTTTGAGCTCAAACAATCAACTTACTAAAAATAGTAAGCCTTGAGACATAGTAATGTTGCATTGAGATAACCCTTATTGAAATATAAATAGAATTTTTTTTGGGTGATGCAAGATTGTCCTTACACTCAAGATGCTCCTGCATCAAATACTTAGGGTAATTTGAGAAGTGACATAGTAATATCTCAGGTTTTTAAAGTAAAAACAAGAGGATTAACCTCCTCCCTTAACAACCATGATGAATCTTCAACATGTCATCCTTTCCATTTGACTAGATATTCTTCATATGTCATGTTTTTTGTGCTTCTACCAATATGACTATCTAAGATTCCTTTAATCTCCTATGTAGTTGAAGTAGTTGGAATATTCCATTGTGCTTTTGTGAACTCATCTTCAACATCTTCATTATACTCTATTAGATCTAAAATGTTAAACACTACTTAAATATTCATTTTACTAAGAAACTCTATTTCATAAGTATTTATTGACTCATACTTCTTTGATATCTTGCATGATGCAAAAAATTTCATCAAATTATTCTATGTTCACACTATAAATCACTCGTTTCTCAAATGAACCATGAGTTCATCTCCACTCTAAAATTCATTATGCCTCATTTTCTAATCTTCCTCAACCTTGTACTATATATTTATTTTAGTAATGTGATTTCTCACTTCTTCATGTAATTTTTTTAAGCATTCTACAAAGTCTTCAGATTGATGCTACTTGCCTCATCATTGCCCAATTTCATTAATTTAGAAGAATTTATAGGATGAATTCTATATACTACCTAAAATGGTGATTTACCAGTGCTCCTATTGTTGGAATTATTATATGCAAATTTTGTTTGTGGTAAAATCAAATCCCATCCCCTTAGTTTATCTCCAACCAAGCATCATAGAAATTTTTTCAAACTCCTATTTATCACTTATGTTTGTCTATAATTTTTTGGATGATATGATGAGCTAAAATTTAAATCTATCTTGAAATTATTCCATAATGTTCTCCAAGAGTACCCAACAAAATTAGTGGTTCAATATGAAATTGCACTCTTTGGTAGACCATTTAGTCTTACTAGTTCTTTGAAAAATAATTCTGCCACATGAACAACATTGTTAGTCTTCTTTTAGAGAATTACATGTGCCAACTTTAGAAACCTATCGACCACCAAAAAATTTGAAGCATGACCTCACTAAGTCCTTGGTTTCATGAATGAGGTGCATTGGTTAACATAAAAGGCATGAATAACCACTCATGCAATCCCTCCTTTTTTATTGAAGGTTATCTTCCATTCAACTCCTCTTATCCAAATTTGGTGAGATCTACTCTTGAGATCTATCTCAATGAAATAAAAATCCACTCAAACAGTCTATAATATCATCCATGTTTGAAGAAGAAAATTTGTACTTGATAGCCATATTATTAATGGGTTGATAATCTATAGACATTCTCCATTCTTCATTTCTACTTGGTGCTAATACTGTGTGTACAACACATGGACTCAAACTCTCTCAAATCAACCCCCTTTACAATAATTCATGTACTTATTTATTTAATTTTTCACTTTTAGTTCGGGGCATTCTGTAAGTTGCCTTATTTGATAAACTGGTTCCTAGAATCAAATCCATCTAATGAATAAAATTTCTTACAAGTGACCACCCAAAAAAAACATTATAGATACTGTATTTTTAAACTTATCCATGAAATTTGCAACTTCTTTAGGTACATCTTCTACTTCCTCTTTACTAGATGTTGGAATTAAAGAAAAACACATGCTTATGCCTCATACCTTCTAGAAACTTTCTTCCATCAATTAAATAAATTCTGGCATTACTACATACTTTTTCTATTATTCTCTTTAATAGCTTCAATTTGTTTCAAACTTCATCCTTTGTCATGGAATAGGTATTTGTATGACCATCATGTATAGAAGGTTTCTAATATTTCCACAACATCCCCAACAATATATGACATGCATCCATGGGTATAATGTCACATAGTACCTCATTATGATAACTAACAATTTTGAACTTCACCAAGCACTATTCGTTGACCATGACCTTATGGTCATCCTAGATCTAGGAAATCCGGTATGGACAAGGCTCTCTCTCTCTCTCTCTCTCTCTCTCTCTCTCTCTCTCAGGATTTATTTTTTTAAACATCTATTAGAATTACATGTCTTGTTTGTACTTGGATCTACTAATTATTAGAAATTAAAGTCCACCATGATAACTAGGGGGGAGGGGGTGAATTAGTTATGCAATTAAAACAAATATCAATATCCTTATTAATTCTGAAACATGTAAACAATAGATGTAGCAACCATAACAAGATAACCATATACAGTAACAACATATCTGTTAACTAGGGAAGCCCTTGATCATAGGGATAACTTTTGTGGGGATGGTAGCCACAAGTTGATGTACTAATATTGAAGTTCCTTATGAAAGAATGAACACTATTAGGAGTAAATAAAATATATTCAATACATATCAGTCCCAATTAGGATACTTTGAATCCGTTTTAGGAGATTCCAACCCTGTTAGGAGTTGTTTAGGAAGAAAAAGGACCCACTATTCAAATAGCTTCACTACTATTCTTATTAAATAATAAAATTGTACATCAACACTATCTAACAACAACTTATTTTCTAGATATTGTTCCCTATAATCTCACCATGCCTCAATTACACCAAACACTCCTTTGATCCAAAAATATCTACATGTAAGTTCACACAATATAATATCTCACTGATTGCACAATATCCACACTGGATGATTTCAACCAAGAAAATCATCTTTCCTTTATCCAAAGTCCTACAATAAGTTATTAAGTCAACCTTAAAGCTTTATCAATTTACAATAAAAATATAGGACTATGTTAAGATATTACCTTTACACATTATATTACAATATTGCATCATTTCCTAATTACAAGCAATCTATCAGTTCATAGTCTTCATAACTCTTTACTCATTGATCATCTGGATGTGCATGCCACAACATCCTCAACATGCCTTCTACCTTTTTCCAACTCTTATTGAACATATTCCATCTTTGTTAGGAGATACAATCCAAACAAGAGTATCCTCTTTCTAGAAACCTTTTATGAAGGTTGCTTTCACCAAAATAATCATAACTTTATCTATTCTTCATATTTTTGTATGCACTCTTAACTTTACCATCTATAAGTACTCTAGAACATTATCCCAAGTGTGCATAAGGTGATCTTGATTCCTTAGCCCACACAAATCCAAATCCTATCTGCTTCTCCACTAGTCTTCATAGATAACTAGTATGTTGACATCAATAGAAAAATCTATTATGAATGCAACACACAACCTCTAAATCTTATCTCCAACATACTAGGATACTCCCCCATATGAATACCATCAAAATTCATGCTAACAGTCTCCCCCTTTAGCATTGATGGAAACATAGATGAAAACTATCTAAGTTCCATGAATACCAAATGTCTTTGCTACAATTGCTCCCCCATTCATGCTAGTCATGAATGTCAACTATATTATAACCATCATGCACAAAGAAGGTGTTAATCTCCCCCATACATTAACATCTTTTCAAATCCTCTTGATCAATTAAATCTTCACATTCTCTTCATCAGTCTAATATCTCCTTCAAGAATATCTCTCCCCCAAAGGATAGACTCCTTTGAATCTTCTTCTCCCATTGACATCAATCAATATACAATCATGTGCTATTCTCTCCAAACATACATATCAATGATTTTTCATGGGTTTGGTGTTATTGTGTATGGTTATCTTTCTATGGTTGTTGCATCTACTATTTGCATATTTTGAAATTAATAAGGATATTGAGATTTGTTTTAATTGCATAATTGATTCACCCCCTTCTTAGTTATCTTAGTGGACTTTACTTTCTAAAAATATTGATGTGTCATATTAGTGATGGACTTGTCATCGATCACAAAATATATTTTTGAGTTCATGACAAACATGGATTTTGTACACTGTAGAGGTTTATTAAGTCAACAAAAAATGGTACATAATAGGTTAAGGTATGTGAGCTTAGTATTATTTTCACATATGAATATAGATGCTACATATATGTTTGACTACTTATATGGAATATTTATGAGTTGGTATTCATTTGGTGAAGAGTAGTAGGAAACCAGTATGCACAAAATTCTATTAGAGATAGTTGATGGTAATTTGGATGTATCTTATTAGTGAAGTTTAATGAAGGTGAGTGAGTTTGGATTATGGTTAAAGGCATGTTCTTTATGATATGTTTGTGATAGAATATCTTGGATATCATTCTAGAGAGGTCAGAGATGCTAAATGTGTGATATGTTGCATTGACTGATTATTTTGTTAGTGTGATACATTAATCCTTATTGGATGAAATGTTATTTCTATTGAACTTGTGAGAATACTATTTTATTATTTGAAATGATTCTTAAGAAAATTTGAATACCTTAATTAGGTTGTATATAATCATTATACAACGGGAAAGCCTTAACATGTTGATGTAATTAGTTGTTAGGACAAGGTATAAATGAAATATGTTTTCCTTGGTGGTTAGGGTTATCATGTATGTAAGGCATGTGTGTAGATAATGAGAATTTTATTAGAGAATAGAAGATGATAAATTTGGTGTTGGATTTAGAATTCAAATGAAAAATATTGGCAATTAAGTTGTTGTATTGGTCAATCTAGCTTTTGGATATGTTATCCTAAAAATCTACTCTTCATTGTTGACTAAAGTGATTTGGATAGTGGGTTCCATTTTATTCATATTATCCTTTAAATATTGTCATGAATTCCTTATGGAGATTGTCATTATTATTTGTGAGATTTTTGAGTGCTTATGTGTTGCATTCATGACTTGGTTTATCACTGATGTCAACAAATCATCTTTCTGGACAGGTCTGATAGAGTAGTAGAAACAATTTTATTTGGTGAGGTTTTTGATTTTTGAGTTTATTTTAGTATGGTTATTAGTATACTTGAGGATGCTTATACATTATATTTTCAAGAGAATAGAAATAATTATGAAGATTTTTTTGAGTTACAAAAGTTTTACTGAAGACTAGTCACAAGATAGTTTGCAGGAAACTATATGCTATTGTTCGTGTTGTATCTTTTTGGTAGAGTTGAATTTTGTTTAGTGGGCTTAGATTATGGTCAGAGACATATTTGTAATGCTATGATCAAGGTGGAAAAATATAATTTTCATTCTGTGAAGACTTGTGAAGGATGACATGTTGGTTATTCCTTGGAGGCCAATTGTATTGTATTATTGATGTAATATGTAATGTAATGTAATGTGTGAAACCTAAATGTAATATCTTATGATGGTCCTATATTAATCATTGTACTTTGGGAAAGCCTCAAGGATGACTCAATTAGTTATTAGGACTTGATATAAAGGGAGGATGCTTTTTTGGTTGAAATATATGCATTAGTAGTCATATGTTATTGATGTAATGTTATGCAAGATTTCAATTTTAATTTGTGAAGATTGAAGAAGTGTCTAATTGAGGATAAGTTGTGGAATTCAAGGAATTGTATTGGCAAAGAAGTTTTTTTTTTTTAGTTCATCTATTGGATTTATTATCCATAGGAGTTGTTTGAGGCAATTTGGATAGTGGGTTCATTTTCCTTGGTACCAGTTCTAAAGAAATTTGGGTATTGGGTTAAGTTGGCTTCCTTTTAGCTCCTATCACAGTTGGTAGAACTACTAATAGGGTTGAAATATTCTAACATAGATTCAAAGTCTCATAACAGGGACTCATATATACCATTTTTATTTATTTGGCTACTAATAGGATTGTATCCTTTCACACATAATATATGTATATATAGAATCTTGTTGACATCATTCCCACTAGGGTTTTCCCTTTGATCATGGATTTCCCTAGACAACATATATTGTGTCACATTACATGGTTGTTATCTAGTTGCTATATTTTTTGATTAAATGTTTCAAATTTGTTAAAGTTGATAATTTTTTTTTTAAAGCATATAAATGATTCACCACCCCCCCAATTACATTGGTTGATTTTACTTTCTAACAATTGGTATTAGAGCATCAAGTCCTTGAAGATAAAATTTAACAACTTAAGGAGATCTATGGCTACATTCATGAAAGAAAGTCTAATGCTTGATAGATTTAACTATTACAAGTGGAAGGATAGGATGAAGAATCACTTCCTATGCATGGGAGAATATTACTAGTTGATTACAAGGAAAATAAGGATGTTATTGAGGAGAAAGACTTAGAGAATTGCACACATGAAGATAAATATCTATTCATGACAATTTGTATGCTAGAGAATTATTATTATAAACTTTTTCTAATAAAAAGTATATTAAGGTAAAAAAAAAAAATCTTGCACATGAAATTAAGGTTAAGTTACATAATATATTTGAAGGAGATAAATTTGCAAAGAAATCTAGACTACAAAATTGGAAGAATCTGTTAGGTAATGCTAAGATGATGGAAGATGAATCTATTAGAGCATATTTTGGTATAATTACTGATATTATTACATAAATAAAGAGTTGAGGAAGAATTGTGACTGAAGATGAAATAGTATGGAAGACATTAAAATATTTGACCCCTAATTATGCACACAAATTTGAGATTATCTCCATGACACTAAATTTTACAAGAGATACATTACTTGGGAAGTTGTAGACTTTTGAGCAGATCTTGAAGCAAAACCAAGGAGTAAGGATAGAATGAACCTTTAGTGTACAAAAAGATAGAGATAAACCTACAAGGAGTGTAACTAAAATTGTTAATTATGCTAGAGATTGGGTGACTTAGGAAGAAGAAAACAAGAAGATTGATGAAAGACTTGTAGTGATCATGAGAAGAGAACCTAAAAGTATGGAAATTTTTTCTTATTGGAATTGCAAAGATGTTGGTCATGTTTTCTAAGAGAGTAAAGAAGACAAAACCTAGGAATCCTTATAAGTTAAAGCTTATACAAGATTACTTCTTTGTTGATGAGGATGATGAATTCAATTTTAAGATGGTAAATTTCTTAGAAAGTGATGATGAAGATGATGAACATGGATATTTTTATTAAAAAATAAAGTCTTGATAAAGAAGAGGTAATAGAGGAGAAAACTTTAGTATTACATGTTGAAAAGAAGAAGTCTAATTGGATTATAGATAGTGGTGGTTTTCATCATATGATTGGAGATATGAATAAGTTTTTGATTTTAACACTTATGATGGAGGAGTAGTTAGAGTTGGAAATAATGCACCATGTTAGATTAAGGGAAAATGACCTATTACACTTGATGGAAAGAATAACACTAAGGATTTTTACTTTGTTGATGGTTTGAAACATAATATTTTGAGTATTGGACAATTTTTGGTTTAAGAATATTTGTTTCAATTTATAGAGAAGAGTTACATTAACAAGGGTAAGAATGATAAGGTGATTGGTATAGGCAAAAAATTAATAGGTAGCATTTTTCAATTGAATCCTACTGAAGTGACATGTTTGGTTGCAAAGGTTGATGATAATTGGCTATGACATTAGATAATTTATCATATTAACTGTGATAATATTATGAAGATAAGTACTACACATTTAGTTAGAGATTTTATCAATATTGTGAAGCCTTCTAACATGGTTTGTAAGGAATGTGTGATGGCAAAATAGATGAAGAGTTCATTTCTGAGAAAGATGTCTACTACTATGAAAAAGTTGGAGATTGTCACATAGATTTGAGTGGTCCTACAAGAAAAAAATAATTTCATGGTGAAATGTAGTTTATAGTTCTTATTCATGATTTCACAAGGATGATGTGGGTAACATTTCTTAAAGATAAATCTAAAGCTTTCAAGAAATTCAAGATATTTAACAATAGAATAGAGAATGAATCTTGTTTGAGTATTAAGTGTTTGAGATCAGGTAGAGGAGGATAATTCATTTCAAATGAGTTTAACATGTTTGTGAGAATAGTGGAATTAGAGACTGTTTTCAACCTGTAAGATGCCACAACATAATACTAGTGCTCGACACACACTAAACTACCTTTGCTTGGCACATATGTTGAAAAAGAAGATTGTTGAAATGAAGGAGATTAATGAAACCTATCATGGAACAATCATTATTTTGTCACTAATGTCAAACCTACTACTTGCTGGTAAGATAATTGCTAATTTGGTCCAAATTCTATCATTTGATTGATTGATGAAGAGGATTTGAAAAGAAAGGACAACAAGAGTACCTAGAGAAATGCTGAGTTATATGGTGTATAAAAGGAGCACTAAGACCAAGTAAGACTTTGATGATATAGTGTATTGTTTATCTACTTAAGGCTATAATAAAAGGATACTTGAGAAAATAAAAGAAAAAGACTAAACAAAGATATGTGTCTATCAAGCCTGACTGAGAAAATAGTGGAAGCTAGGAAAATTTAGTTCAGGCCGAGGAAAAAGTTAGTTGTGGCTGAGCAAAGTGAAATTCAATAGGAACCAAGTGAAGGAATTTTAGTAAGTACAGAGTAAAGGAAGTTTAGTAGGTGTTGAGCACTAGTAATACTTAGTGTATCCTAAGCAACCTAGTGTTGACAGAGCAATAGAAGATATTGCTGAGCAAACAACATGTTATTATCAAGTGCTAGTATAAAGAGTTTGATCAAAGATTTGATAAATTTGAGCTGAAAAAGTTGATTTCTTAAATTATGTGAAGCATGTTGAAGATGAGTATGATGAATTGGTGGCACAAAATTCAAGATAAACCATTTGAAGATGAATTTAAAGAGGATTGCAAGAGAAGTTTCTAGAGGAAACAAAATGGAAAATAGGGTAGATTCGATGAATTTGACCTAACCTTAAAATGGATGATTGTGGTGAAGTGAAAAAGGATGAAAATTTTCTATATAAGGGGATAAAAGGCTAGAAGAAAAGTATCATAACTTGTGAGCTAGAGATAGACAAGGAGTTTTGAGGTGTTGCTTCATATGAGGGCCAAAGGAATGAACCTACAATTGGCATACTAAACACGAAGGCTTAAGGAGGTGAAGGCTTGAAGGGTGAACAAGTAGTTAGAGATGAAGAGGAATGAATGCCAAGAAAAATAGAGAGTTGAGTGAGAGATTTGTAATGTACAAGTGAGTTGTTTTTTTATTAGATCAAGTCCTACTCTTACTTTCTAACAACTATATCAATCTTGATAAATCCTTTGGATTAAGGTTGACCTAACAGTCATGAGTAAATCCTTTAATAAGGTGACATTATAATAGAATTTTCTAAAGTCATCTAACAAGGCTGACTCTTAATAGGATGATTGGAATCCTTTAATCAAGGTCACATTTAGCAATGTGCATTGTCACCTTTAAGAGGGTTTTCTCCTCATAGAGCTCACTTAAGAAGAGTGGAAATTGGTAGCATGTTACTAGTGTTTTTTCCCAAATTGTGTTTCTACATAAAATCCTTGAGTCAAATTGTGTGATTAAATTTGTGGTATTTCATGTTTATATTTCTGCAAAGTTCATTTGACCTTAGAGAGGAATATACTAAGGTTTGAGATATTGGATGATCTAATCAATGCATTGAAATGTATTTGTTAAGTACTGAAAATTTTAATCTATACATTTGGACCTTGGATAACTGATTCACCTCCCCTCTTAGTTATTCTAAAGTATTCCAACAATTGGTATCAAAGCACAAAGTACTTGTAAAGGAAAAATTTTGAAGGTACTTGAAGCCAAAGATCAAGATGTATAGAAAGGAGGTGCCCAAGTTAAACAAGGAAAACTTTCGTGCATGGAAAAGTTTGATGAAGTTGTATCTAGGAGGACTTGAGATTATGCATAGACAACTACCACCACTCAACATGTTGAAGTAGTTGGATCCCTAACTACTGAACAAATGAAATAGAAGAAATAATACAATCAAACAATTTTGGAGATTTCATCTTCCCTAAGCTATTCAAAGTTTGAAGACATTAAAACATGTACTACTTCTAAAATAATATGGGATGCCATATAGAAGATCTATGGAGGAGACAAGAATGTGTTGAGAGCCAAAGAAATAAGACTAAGAGGAAAATTTGATGAAATGAGAATTTCAGGTGAGACTATAGTCTAGTATTGTGCATGAATCAAAGATGTTGTTAATGTAATCAAAGGAGAAAATAGAATTATCAAAGATGAGATTGTGTTCAACAAAGTGTTGAGAACCCTATTGCGTATCTATGCTATTGAATCTCTGCTATACAAGAATTGAGGTGTACTCCTAGTAGTGATCTAATCCTTAAAGGACTGGTTGCAAGACTCACCACTTTTGAACTTTCAAATTTTGATAATTTCAAATATGAGAATATTGACTCTTCTTTCAAAGATAAATAGACACTCAAAGAACCTAAAGGGAAGAAAAAGGTCAAGCATGTTGCTAGTGACAATAGCATAAATGATGAAGATCTAGAAGAACTAGAAGCACTGTTGGCTAGGATATTTCATAGAGATAAAGGAAAATATAAAGGTAAGTTACCCATAATATGTTTCTATTATAATGAAGTTGGTCATATTGCAACAAGATGTCCTGAGAAGAAAAACAACAGAAATGAAGACAAATCTAGAAGTAGAAAAGATGAAAGTAACAAAGTTTACAAAGAAAAGGGAAATAAAGCTTGTTATATTGTTGAAGAAGAATCTAATGATGAATCAGATGATCATGATGATGAAGTTGTCTATGTTTCTATGAAAGATGATCTAGATAAAGATGAGGGAAATACATTAGTATCTTATGTAAACAAAAGTGAAAGATGGATAATTGACAGTGGATGTTCTCATCACATGATTGGTGGCAAAAGTAAGTTGATTACCCTTGAGAATTATAATGGAAATAGTGTTAGATTTTGTAATGATGCACCCTATCCAGTGAAAGGTAAAGGATCGATAAAATTGACAAAGAAGATCATGTATGACAATGCTTACGATGTGGAAGGACTTATCTGTTGAGTGTGTCACAATTGAATAGTTCAAGATGCAAATTTGAATTTTAACACAAGAAGGCTAAGATCTATGATGCTGATAGAGAACTCATTGGAAGTGGAGATTAGACTAGAGGTAATATATTTTATCTTAACATGAATGAAGAAACTTGTCTTGTTGTACAATTTGATGATGTGTGGTTATGGCACAAAATATTATGTCATGTAAATTTTGACAACTTGGTTAGTATCAATAAGATGAAAAGAGTTAGAGGTTTGCCAAAACTTAAGAAACCTGATCATGTGATTTTTGAACAATGTCAGTTAGGCAAGATGACAAAGCCTAGTTGTAAGAGTAAGACTCATACTTCAAAAGAAATTTTAAAATTAGTTCACACTAATCTATGTGGACTAATTGATGTGTAAAGCTACAAAGGTGACAATTATTTTATTCTATTTGTTGATTATTACTCTAGAATGATGACATTGATATTTTTGACAGAAAAATCTAACACTTTTCAAATGTTTAAGTGGTACTTAGAAAAATCTAAAAATGAAATTGGCAAAAGCTTGAAATGTCTAAGATTTGACAGAGGTGGAGAGTTTACATTGAATGAATTCAATAACTTCTATAATGACAAAGGAATCAAAAGACAAATTTGTACAATTAGGGCACCTCTACAAAATGGGATAGCTGAAAGGAGGAATAGATCTATGATGGATTGTGCTAGAAGACTGATGATAGATAATAATGTTGCTTTAAAATACTAGAGAGAAGTTATTAATATAGTTGTCTATACCTTGAACTGAGTGAAAGTCAAGAAAGGTACAAATTCCACACATTTTGAATTATAGTATGGATACTTACCCAATGTCATATATTTTAAGATATTTGGAAGCAAGTGTTACATTCTTAAGGACAACAAAAATGATAAACTTGATGCTAAAAGTGAAGAAGGTATATCTATAGGTTATTCCATAAGAATTAAAGCTTATAAGTGTTTAAATACTAATATTAACAAAGTTGTGGAAAGTGTAAATGTAAAATTTGATGAATATACAAAAATACATGAAAATGAACAAAAGAAAGAACCTAATACATACAAAACCTTTATATACTACTATGAAGGGATGTATGTTAATGCTAATGATACTATGAACCAATCTACTAATCAACAAGAATTAGTGACTGTCAAGTCACATAGAATGGATATCGAGTTACATTCAGGAGCGAAGTTACAATCAGAAGCCAAGGTACATTCTGATGCCAAGATTAGTTTATAGGAAAGGAATGACTAGTTACATGATAGAGAAGTACACAATGAACTTCATGAATGACCTATTATTGAAGAAAGAAGAACTCATCCAAGATTATCAAAATATTTCAGAAGACATTATCCTGCTAAAAAAATCATTGGAGAAAAAGAGGATGGACCAATGATAAGGAATGAAACATGTTTTTTAAGCATACATGAACCTAAATTAGTGAAGGATGCATTAGAGAATGAAAACTGGAGTTAATCCATGAAATAAGAATTTGATCAAATTGAGAAGAAAAAAACCTAGAGACTAGTACCAAGACTAGAGGACAAGAATATTATTAGAACAAAGTGGGTGTACAGAAACAAATTGGATGAGAATGGTGAAATAATGAGGAATAAGGAAAGGTTAGTCTACAAAGGTTATGCATAATAAGAGGAAATTGACTATGAAGATACATTTTACCTAGTTGCAAGATTGGAAGGAGTAAGAACTTTGCTTGCTTATTCTTCTTATAAGGATTCAAATTTTATCAAATGGATGTTAACATTTCTAAATGGTATACTGGAAGAGGAGGTTTACATTGAACAAACTGAAGGATTTTTTGATCCAAACAACAAAAAAATGGTGCATAGATTGCACAAAGATTTATATAGTTTAAAGAAAGATCTCAAAGCATGGTATGAAATATTGCATAATTATCTTGTGAAGATTGGTTTTGAGAAGACTAATGAAAACACCAATTTGTACTTGAAGATAGAAGGAGGTAAAGAAATTCTACTAGCTGAAATATTTGTTGATGATGTCATATTTGGAGGAAAAAATGCATTGTGCAAGACATTTGCAAATGAAATGATGAAAGAATTTGAGATGTCTATGTTTGGAGAAATAAAGTTCTTTGTTGGATTACAAGTATATCAAATGAAATATGGTATTTACATTACTCAGTCCAAGTATCTAAAGGAAATCTTGAAGACTTTTGGTATGGAGAATTCAAGACCAGTTAGTACTCCCATGGTGATAGAACATAAATAATGAAAAAATGATGATCTTGCTGAAGTAAATCAAACATTGTATAGGTTTATGATTGGAAAATTGAAATATGTAGTTCATAGAAGACTTGATATTGCACTAGCTGTTGAGATTGTTGCAAGATTTTCTACAAATCCTAAGGAGAATCACTTAATGAATATTAAAAGGATTATGAGATACTTAAAAGGTACAAAAGACTATGGTCTATACTACAAGAAGAATGAGAAGTTTAAATTGAGAGCCTATATAGATGTTGATTGGGTTGGAAACATTGATGATAGGAAATGTACAATTGGTGGAGCACTTTTCTTAGGAAAAAGATTGGTTACTTGGACTAGAAAGAAACAAAACTATATTTCCCAATCTACTGCTAAAACTAAATATGTGGTTGTTGTAGTGAATTGCACAAATGTGGTATGGATCAAAGATTTACTCAAAGGAATGAAGGAAGAAATCATTGAACCTGTAGTAATCTACTATGACAATTCAAGTGCTACAAACATATCTAAGAACCATGTGATGCATACAATGACAAAGCACATTGAAATAAAGTATCATTATTTGAGAGAGTTTGTTAAAGACAAAGAAGTGAGAATGGAATATGTGAATACAAAGGAACAGATAACTAATATATTAACAAAGGCTTTACCTAAGGATGCACATGAATATCTTAGAGATAAGATAGGGATGATACCCCTATCCAAAGCTACTTAAGAAGAAAGAGTAGTGCCCTACATCAACTAAGTTGAACGACATACTTTACAACTTTATGTAGGGGATCTTACTTTAGGAACTGCCTAAAGTAAGGAAGGAGCTAGAACAAAAGATTTACAGTCATGTGCAAGGTAATAGAGGGAGAACCTAAATTATTGATATCTATGTGAGAAGATGACAATTCTTTGGAATTTTTGTCAAAGAGAGAGAATATATAGAGGAAGAATATATAGGAATAAATATAGCATTATCAAGAAAGAGGGAGATTCATACTAGAAAAGAGAAACCAAAATAAGGGAGAAAGATTATTGTCAAGGAGAAAGTGAAAGAAGAAGAGTTTACACTAAATATTTGAAGAAGAAGAAGAGAGACTTTAGCCTATACAGAAGAAGGAAAGATATTGATAGAGGGAGAGATTTCAATACAAGGTATTAAGTTTTTTTTTGGTATTGTTGTTGGTATTGGGTTGCTATCAATGCAAAGGGGGAGATTTTTGAAAAGAAGGAGACTGAATAAACCTATCATGGAACAATAATTATTTTGTTACTAATGTCAAACTTGCTACTTGCTGGTAAGATAATTGCTGATTTGGTTTGAATGCTATCATTTGATTTATTGATGAAGAGGATTTGGAAAAAAAAGGATAACAAGAGTACCTAGAGAATGTTAGAGAAAAATGTTAATTTAGTTTCATTTATTAAATTGCCTTTTCTACCTTCTTAAGATTTCACTTTATGTACCTTTTGCATTCTTTTTTAATAATTATTTAGTAGTTATTGAATAAAATTTACCTTTTAGGTTACCCTTTTTGGGTTTCTATCTCCTACTATAAGGATAGATTATTTGTAAGTATCTTGTGTCTTTTTCATTTTTGAGAATACAATTTGCATATTTTTAGAGCAAACCCTCATCTCTTCTTGTCTATTTCTTCTTTGTGACAGGTTTTTACATGCAAGTATTCAAGGGATTCATGGATTTATTTTTCATATTGCTCAAATCCTTCATGGTATCAGAGCCAGATTTTCTATAGCTTGTTTAGTATTTGGAGAAAAAGGAGAACGAGGGTTTGATAGATCAAATCTAGTTTTTTTTGGGTATTTTTTATGAAAACAAGGGGGTCTCTAAAATTCAAAGCACTTTGAGGCCAAACTAACCTCACAGTTAGATTTAAAAGGCATCAAAACCCACATTTTCATATAAAGTTTATCCATTTTGGACAATGTTAATCTTGGAGGTAAAAAATTTTTGCACAATAGGGCTGTATGACCTCTGCATGCAATCTGAGAAGTGGAAAAATTTTAAAAATTTGCAAAAAAATTTATTTTAGAATGTTGCGGTTAGAAAAAATTGTTGGTGGTTATTGAAACCACTCGCAATTGTGGTAACCACCAATGGTAACTGCCAGTGGTCCCACAAATTGCTGCAGCTTGATTACTATTGTGGCTCCTCCATTGCCTCCTGCAAGTAGCTTATCCATCGTCCACCTGCACTTTGTCTGGCTGCCATTGCCAGAACTCTTGTTGCCACTAAAAGTCTTTCTACTACTATAATTTCTTCTTGCCAGTCTAGCTCACCACCTCTACTAGTAGCTCAACCTAATCACCGCTCCACCAAAGTGGTGGCATTTTTTTGATTAAAAAAAAAAAAAAATCCATTTTCATGCTCAATTTGGGACCTGCCAATTTTTTGTGATATCTTGAGCATACGAGGACCCTTTTTCAATCCAAAAAAAGAAAAAAAAAAGCTAGTTTCAAGACAGAGACAATGGCATAGGAACTTTCTAGTTTTGATGTAGTTTGGTTGCCTATTTGGGCAGTCAAAGCTGGGTGTTCTATTTTTCACTCTAGATGGCATATCTTGAGCATCCCAACTCTATTTTTCAAAAATGTTATATTTTTGGAAAGCTTATTCATTTTTCTTTCGAGAAATGCTAGTTTGTCTTCTAGATTTTTCTCCAAGCTCTTTCTATTATAGTTTTTTCTTTATTGTACTATGGTGGGTATCTTGGGTGTTTTCGGTTTGAGGATAATTTTCATGGCATGAGATTTCTTCTTTTGCATTGTACTATTTTTTGTAATAGATCTTTTCCCTTTCTAATCATTGTTGATATCATTTGTAAGCACATTAAAATGTAAGCACACTAAGATAAAGTGCCACTCCTTGCATTTTGGGATCTTTCTCATCATTGTGACTTATTATACTTGCACTACATTATAAAGTGTCATGGGGGGATAGTTTTTTGACTTTTAGTGCCATATTCCTTTGTCAAGTGAGTGTCCCTTCCATGAAATTAGCCCCATGATGTGTTGATGGTGCGTGCCTTTATAAGTGTCTATACCTCTTCCTCACTCTCAATGTTCTTGGTTCTTTCTTTTTTGTTGGAGTTATTGATCTACTTTCTTAGTTTATTGTCACCTCACTCTTGTCAACATTAGGGGGGTTCTATTATTTCTCATGCTTCCTTAGTTCAATTGTTTAGCTCTTTAGGCTTTGATGTTTCATGCCACCTGTATCTTCGAGTTTAGTTGTTTGCATTCGTGTGCCTCCTGATTTGATGTAGATTATAGTCTTCTCTACTTGGTTAGGTTCTATTTCAGTGGAGGTTCTATAGATTAATAGTTTCTTTTTGAAAAATTTTACAACTTTTCATGCGTCAATGATGTTTTTTCATGATTTCTCTTTGTTTCGATTTTCTGCAATAATCCTCTAGTTGGAGGCTTCTACAGTCCTTTACTAGGTTTTTCAACTATCTCTTTTTGGAGTAGATTTTTTCCCCTTGGGTTTTCTCCATTTCATAGAGATTTGGTTGTGATTGGGTACCTCATCAGGCCTTGTTGCCACGACCCAAGTTTGCCCTCAACATTGCATTGTAGTTTCCTTGCTCTTTTTGCATTGTTCGTGGCTACATTGTTGCTCATCTTAAGGGGGGGTATTAGAGAAAAATGTTAATTTAATTTATTTTATTAAATTAATTTTTCTCCCTTCTTAATATTTCACTTTATAGAGCTTTTGCATTCTAATTTAATAATTATTTAGTATTCATTAAATAACATTTACCTTTTAGGTTACCCTTTTCGAGTTTCGATCTCTTACTATAAGGATAGATTTTTTGCAAGTATCTTGTATCTTTTTTATTTATAAGAATACAATTTGCATATTTTTAGAGCAAACCATCACATCTTCTTTTCTTTTTCTTCTATGTGATAGTTTTTTACATGTAGGTATTCAAGGGCTTCATGGATTTGTTTTGCATATTGCTCAAATCCTTTAGAGAAAGGTTGAGTTATATGGTGTATAAAATGTTAGGATTAACTTCACACAAAAATAATAGTTACATGCAAATATAATCAATACCAAAAAATAATAGATCACATAGAAAAGAACACAAGACACCAAGTTTCAATGTGGTTCACCCAATCCTTGGGCTACATCCACTAAGAAAAATTCCAATATTATTATTATCTAGTGGTTACAATCCACAATCCCTTACAGCTCAATATCACCATTACATTATGAAATCCCTAACCCTAAGCCTTTTTATACAAGCTTTTTCCACTTACAAAATTAGGGCTAGAATAAGTCATTTAATGGGAAAAATAGCAGTTGACACCTTTTACAATATAAGAGCATTTTTAGCTTCGGGGGCATTGCCTTAAAAACCCTTGTGGGAGCAGTGCCCCTTGACCCCACCCTTTACTATGATAAGGAGTGCACCTGGGGTGCTGCCCCAGGAATCTATAGGGGCACTGCCCCTTGACCTCATCTTGGGGGTGCTACCCCCAAACCCCCATAGAAATAATATGGGGAGAAAACTATGTTGAATAAACCTCTGAGTCTGATTAGGCTCCACATCACAAAAATCTCCCACTTGGAGACTGACCAAACTCCACAACAATAACCTCCCACTTGGAGATTAATCATAGCACTTCTAAACTTGTAGCTCTCACTGAAATATCAAACCACACTAGACTTTGTTGTTCTTTTATACTATTCAGTCTAAAAGACCAACCAAAGCTGAAGAGAAATTCAACTTCTTCCTTCTTACTACCTTTGTAAACATATCTACTAGATTTTCATTTGTATGTATCTTGTCCAAATTTAATTGTCCATTATCCAAAATTGATTGAATGAAATGGTACCGCAATTGAATGTGTTTTGTCTTTGAATGCAGAGCTGAATTTTTTGCAACATGAGTGGCACTATAACTATCTGTAAACAAATAATCATCCCTTTTGTGTGTCCCAACTCTTCCATGAAGAATTAAAGCCATATCATTTCCTTGGTTGCCTCTGTAGTAGCAACATACTCTTCCTCTATAGTGGATAAAGCATTGACCTTTTGCAACCTAGAAACCCAGCCCACTCCTGCTCCACCAACATTAAATACATAATCAGTAGTACTTTTCTCAATATCAATATCTCTTGCCAAATCTGAGTCAACATAGCCCTATAAATCAATAGTAGAGTCCCCAAAGTGTAAACACTTACTAGATGTACCTCTCAAATATCTGAGAATCCATTTCACTGCATTCCAATACTCAATTCTTGGATCATTCATATACCTACTAACAACTCCCACTACATGTGCAATATCTAGCCTTGTACATACCATAGCATACAACAAGCTTCCTACAATTGAAGCATAGGGTGCCTTGGACATCTTGGCCTCCTCTCTTATGTCTTGGGACACATATCCTTAGTTGGCTTCAAATGACCAAGTAAAGGTGTGCTAAGAACTTTAGCATTCTCCATAGAGAAATGTTGCAACACCTTCGCAATATAATCAATCTCAGATAATGTCAATTTTTTGTTCTTCCTATCTCTGTAAATATTCATACCAAGGATTTTTTTTGCTTCCCCCAAATCCTTCATAGAAAATGCATGTGCTAATTTTTCCTTTAACGCCTTAATGTGATCCATGTTAGACCCAACTACAAGCATATCATCAACATATAAACATAAAATAATGTAGCTGCTATCATCCAACCTCTTAAAATAAACATAATGATATAAGTGACACCTGCTATATCCATGCTCATGCATAAACCTATCAAATTTTAGATACCATTGTCGAGGTGCTTGCTTCAAGCCATATAGACTTTTCTTCAATCTGCACCCTAAGTTCTCCTTACCTTTGACCTCAAATCCCTATGGTTGTGCCATATATATCTCTTCATCCAAATCACCATGAAGGAAGGTTGTTTTAACATCAAGCTACTCCAAATAAAAATATTTAGTAGCCACAATACTTAAAATAGAGTGAATAGAAGTCATTTTAACAATAGGAGAAAATATCTCATCAAAATCAATGCTCTTTTTCTGTGCAAATCCTTTTAACACTAACCTAGCTTTAAATATTTTCTTACCTCCATCCTCTTCTTTAAACCTATAAACCCATTTATTCTATAAATCCCTTTTACCTATAAGAAATTTGCAAAAATCTCATGTCTTATTTTTTAGCAAAGAGTCCATTTCATCTTTCATTGTAGACTCCCACTGAATCTTTGTATCCAACTGCACAACTTCACCATAACTTTTAGGTTCACCAGCATTAGTAAGTAAAATAGAAAATATTTCTAGAGGTGTACTTAGCCTTGTTGATAATCTAACATTCATTGGGGTGTGTGGTATTTGTTGTATCGATTGTTTCACATCATGAAGAATTGTTGGAACATCATCTTTTGGAGTATCATCCAACACTACATAATTATTTTCTTTCTTATCATGTTGCTGCAACAGATCTTTGTACAACAATTTCTCATTAAATATGAAATCCCTGCTTCTTAAAATTTTACGATTTTCAAAATCCCAAAGCCTATAACCAAATTCATTAATTCCATATCCAAAAAATGCACATTTCTTTGACTTAGCTTCCAACTTGGTTCTATTTTCAGAATTTATATGAGAAAATGCTTCACAATCGAAGCTTTTGAGAAAAGAATAACTCACCTTCTTACCAGTCCATAATTCCTCTAGAATATTATAACCCAATGAAGTAGAGGGACCTATATTAATTAGGTATACAAAAATATTGATAGCCTCCACCCACATGTTTAAGGGCAACCCAACATGTAACCTCATGCTCCTTGCACACTCCATTATAGTCATGTTCATGTGTTCAGCCACTCCATTTTCTTGTGAATTCCTTGGAACAATTTTATGTCTATGAATACCATTAGGGGAGCAATAATATTCAAATTCATGACTACAATACTCACCACCATTACCAGGTTTGAGATATTTTAGTTTCTTACCAGTCTCATTTTCAATCAAGCATTTCCATTTCTTAAAAGTTTAAAATACATTAGATTTCTATCTAAGGAAATAAACCCATACTTTTCTAGTTGCATCATCAAAAAATGTAACTTAATAATGAGAGCCAGCAAGGGAAGATACCTTAGCTGGTCCCCATACATCTGTATGCATGAGCTCTAATATCTCACTTTTCTTTTCCTTCTTAGTCTTCACACAACTCACTCTCTTTTATTTTCAATACACACAACATTCACAAAATTCCATATTAACACATTTTAGACCTGGTAAAACTTTCATTGAATGAAATACTTTCATACCTTTCTCACTCATTTGCCCAAGTTAGTGGTTCCATAGTGTTGTATCAGAATCTACAACATTTTATTCTCCTTACTCAATTGCAACAACTATTCCTGAACATTTATTTTTCTCTGAAACAATCAAAGTAGAAGGAAGAATATGACTTGTATAAAGATATAAGGTGCCTACTTTCATACCTTTTTCTTCTACAAGGAAACTTTTTGAAACCTTCCAATTTTTATCATAAAAGTAACTACACAACCCTCATCACCGAGTTACCTTGCTGAAATTAATTTCTACTCAGCCTTGGAATATGTCTTACCTCATGTAGTAGCCAATGATTCTCATCATGAAACTTAATCTTAAATTTTCTCTTTCCAACTATCTAACAAGGTTCATTATCTCCCAAATAAACAAGCCCAAAATCCCGTTGGACATAGTTAATAAAATAACCTCTATGAGGTGTAGCATGAAATGAAACACGAAAATCTAAAACCCATAAATCATCAACACTTTCTAAAGAAAAACACAAAGCATCTTCTTTAGATTTGTTACTTGTCACATTTTCCTCCTTGTTCCCTTCTAGTTTATCTCCTTCATTGTTCTTTTGAGTCCAACAATCTTTCTTCTTATGCCTTGGTTTACCATTGTACCAGCAATCTCTTGGTCCTCTAGATTGAGACCTCTTCCTCTTTGACTTTCCTCTTGATTTTCCCATGATTTTTAGAATTATTTCCTCTCTTAGTCATTTTACCTCTACTTTGTGCGTTCAAAACATTTCCTATTATAGATCCACCTAGGGTTATGCTATGAGTTTCCTCACACAACATAACACCAATTATATTATTAAATTTTAGGGTATTAGATTCAAAAATAGAATTAGTCATAACCATTACCAAGCCATTCCAACTTTCAGGCAAAGAACACAAAATCAAAAGAGACCTAATTTCCTCACCAAAATTGATACCCACAAAAGATAATTGATTAGTAACAATGTTAAACTCATTTAAATGATTTGTAACAGATCCACCTACTGTCATTTTTCATATTAAATAAATGCTCCATGAGAAATACCTTATTTGAAGCAGAGGACTTTTTATACAGTTTCATGAGGGTTTGAATCAACTCTTTCATCATTTTCACTTTTGTAATATTAAATGTTGTTGATGGTGCCAAGCATAATCGAATGCCTCTAAGTTCCTTTCTATCTAGTCCTCATTTGTCATAGTTCCCTGTTTCTTGGATTTTCCTTCCAACAACTTTCATAAGTCCTTTTGATAAAGATAGTCCTCCATTTGCATCTTACATAACTGAAAGTTCTACCCATTAAACTTCTCAACCTTTAGCTTATCCCCATCTACCATTTCTCCCACTCAACCATGAGACCTCCCCGTAGAGGATCACCAAAAAAAAAGATGATGATTTGGAAAAAAAATGACGACCATTTGAATTTGATACCACTTGTTAGGATTAACCTTAGACAGAAATAATAATTACATGCAAAAATAAACAATACTAGAAAATAATAAATCATACAGAAGAGAACACAAGGCACCAAGATTTAATATGGTTCACCTAGTCCCTAGGCTACGTCCACCAACAAGTCTAATATTATTATTATCTAGTGATTAAAATCCACAATCCCTTATAGCTCAATACTGCCACAAGAAGCTACAATATCACCATTACATTATTAAATCCCTAACCCTAAGCCTTTTCATACAAGCTTTTGTCACTTACAAAATTAGGGCTAGAATAAGTCATCCAATGGGAAAAATAGTAGCCAATGCATTTTACAATATAAGGGAATTTTTGGCTTCAGGGGTGCTACTCCCCAAAACCCTTACAGGGGTGTTGCCCCTCAACCCCACCATGTACTGTGATAGGTAGCTCACCTAGGGTGCTACCTTAGGACCCCGCAAGGGCACTACCCCTTAACCCCATCTTGGGGACACTTCCCCCAAACCCCCATAGAAATAATATGGGGAGACAACTGCATTGAATAAACCTCTAAGTTTGATTAGGCTTCACATCACAACATAAAAGGAGCACTAAGACCAAGTAAGACTTTGATGATATAGTGTACTATTTATCTACTTGAGGGTACAATTAAAGGACACTTGAGAAAAGACTATTCGAATGGATCATGGAGGCCCCCCCTTATAATAGTAGGGCATAATTTTAGGGGGGGGGGGGAAGAAGACTAAGCAAATAAATGTGTCTACCAAGCCTAATCGAGCGAATAGTGGAAGTTGAGCAAATTTAGTTTAGGCCAAGTAGAAATTAGTTGTGGCTGAGAAAAGATAAATTAAATAGGCATTGATCAAAGGAAGTTTAGTATGTGCCAAGTGAAGGAAGTTTAGTAGGTGTCGAGCACCAATAAGACTTAGTGTATGCCATGAAACCTAGTGTTGACTGAGCATCAGAAGATAGTTACTGTCGAGAAAAAAACATGTTATTGTTGAGTGCTAGTATAAAGAGTTTGATCAAAGATTTGACAAATCTAAGCTAACAAAGTTGATTTCTTGAATTATGTGAAGTATTTTGAAGATGAGTATGATGAGCTGGCAGCACACAATTCAAGATAAATCATTTGAAGACAAATTTGAAGAGGATTATAAGAGAAGTTTCTAGAGGAAACAAAATGGAAAAGAGGGTAGATTTGATGAATTTGACCTAACCCTAAAATGGATGATTGTGGTGAAGTGAAAAGAGATCAAAATTCTCTAAATAAGGGTATAATAGGCTAGAAGAAAAATGTCATAGTGCAAACTAGAGATAGACAAGGAGTCTTGAGGTGTTGCTTCATATGAGGGCTAAAGGAATGAACTTGCAATTGGCATACTAAGAATGAAGGGTTAAGGAGGTGAAGGCTTGAAGGGTGAACAAGTAGTCACAAATGAAGGGGAATGAATTCCAAGAAGAATGGAGAGCTGAATGAGATATCTATAATCTACAAGTGAGTTGTTTTATTATCAAATCAAGTCCTATTATTACTTTTTAACAATTGTACCAGTCTAGATAAATCCTTTGGATTAAGGTTGACCTAATAGTCATGAGTAAATCCTTTAATAGTGTGACATTATAATGGAATATACTAAAGTCCTCTAACAAGGCTCACTGCTAATAGGGTGATTGAAATTCTTTAATCAAGGTCACATTTAACAGTGTGCATTGTAACCTTTAACAGGGTTGGCTTCTCTGATAGCTCACTTCAAAAGAGTGAAAATTGGTAGCATGTTATTGGTGTTTTTTCCCAAATTGGGTTTCCACATAAAATCCTTGAGTCAAATTGTGTGATTGAATTTGTGGTATTTCATGTTTACATTTCTACAAAGTTCATTTGACTTAGGACAGTAATATACTAAGGTTTGAGATATTGGATGATCTAATCAATGCATGCACATGTATTTGTTAAGTACTAAAAAGTTTTATCTATACATTTGGACCTTGGATAACTACTTCAACCCCCTATCAATTATTTTAAATTATTCCAACAGGAACAAATCAGTAAGATAAATAGATAGAGAAATGATGTTTGAGAATAATGTATCACATATCTATTGGAGGGAAGCAGTGAATACCACATTATACACAATGAATAGAGTGTATATAAAGAAAGGAAATGGTAAAAAACCTTATGAACTTTGGTTTGGGTGCACACCTACTATGAAATAATTTAGAGTATTTGGAAGTAAGTGTTATATTAAAATGGATGATGATATTGGGAAGTTTGATTCTTAAAGTGATGAAGGTATGGTCCTTTGATATTCATTGAAGAGTAAGAAATAGAGATGAATAGTAATGCATAGAGATTTTTTAATTATAGATTAAAGACTATTGTTGAGAGTGCTAATGTGAAATTTGATGAGAAGTTTAGAATTCAATAAAGAATACTTGATTATGATTGTGATGAAAATACCAATCTAAGGATTAACAATTAGAAGGTTGAGCAAAAATTATTTTATGAAACTGACACTGATTTGCATACTAGAATATAAAGAGAAGAACCTAGATCAAAACCAAGATAAAAAGAACTAGAATTGAGAAAGGAACACCTTACAAATATGTTGCAAAAAATAACCCTATGGATCAAATCAATTAAAATACAAACAAAGAAGTAACAACAAGAAATATGGTGAGTGAAGAACTTTATTTGATATCTCAAGTTGAATCTAAGACTATAGACGAAGCTTGTAAAGATGAATTTTGGATTAAGTTTATGAAAGAGGAATTAGAGGATATTGAGAAGAGTAGACTTGAGAAATGGTTCCTAGTCATAAAGATACAAATGTTATTGGAACTATGTGGGTATTAAGAATTAAGATGAATGCACAAAGAGAAGTGGTGAGAAAATAAAGAAAGGTTAGTATGCAAAGGTTATTCATAAGAAAAGGGAATTGAATTTGAGGAAACTTTTTACTTGTTGCTAGACTTGAAATAGTAACAATTTTTTTGACATATGGAACTAACAAATTTTTTCAGGTTTATCAAATGGATGTTAAGCCAAGTTTTCTTAATAGAGATCTTGAAGAAGAAGTCTACATTGAGTAGCTTGATGAATTTCTTTGGACATAAGACAAAGATATGGTTTGCAAATTGAAGAAAGTATTGTATGGATTGAAGTAAGCACATAGAACTTGGTATACAAGGTTGGATAAGCATTTATAGAGCTTGGGATTTAAGAAAGGTAATGTAGACCGTGTTCGTCTCAGATTGGTTTTGACAATTGAGTGTTAACACAATTAACCAATTCTTCATTTGATGCTGAGTATAATATAGAAGCTGAGCTACAATTTATATCAAGGCATAAAATTCAATATGTGCCGAGTGAACTTCAGGTGCCAAGCAATCTTTAGGTACCAAGAAAAGTTCAAATGCTGAGAAAAGTATAGATGTCAAGTCACTATAGATGCTGAGTGAGCCATTTTTCTTATATGTGTTAAGCATCAACAACTAGTGTGTGCTGAGTAACACAGAATCAACATATGAGTTTGTGCCTTGACAAACTCAGATGTAAACTATATTTGGAGCCAACATGGGATGAATCTCAAAGGATCTTGAAGATAAGATTGAATCTTTTGCATTACCTATGTAATCAACATGCAACCAATAAGAAAAATGGAGAAGGCATGCAACTAATAGGAAAAGTGCAATAAATGAGCAAGAAATGAAGATTTAATATTGATTGTAGATTCATACCTAATCCTAAGTCTTTGAAATCTTTAAAAGGAGGCCGAAGCCTTATTTTGCAAAAGTGAGGATGCACAAGAAATAAGTGTATGGGTGAGTTATAGTGAAGTACAGAAGGATAAAAAGACTTAGTAAAAAATAGAGTAGTATTGTAGAATCTAGTTGTTGAAGAACATAGTATCAGAACCTCGGAGAGTGACATATCAGATCAAGCAAGGATTAGATCAATTAGAGCAGAATAAGGATCTAGAATCAGCAATTGAAGATTGCGAATCTATCAGGTCAAAGACTTTATAATACTCTTTAGCAATTGTATTAGATATGGAAATCCTATGGACTTAGGTTGGCCTAGCAACCATTTGTAAATCCTTTAATAGGGTGGCATTCCAAGTGAATGTACAAAAGTCTTTTAACTAGGCCTACTTTTAGTAGGGTAGTGAAATCCTTTAACCTTGGTCACTTTTTATAGGGTGTAAAGTTTTTAATAGGACAGGATTTTCATACAGCAGACCAGTGGAAGTGGTCAAACATTGTAACCTTCAACAGTTACACATTGTTGTAGTGATATTTTGTGGGTGTCATCCCCACCCAATTTTACCTTCTCATTTTGGAGGGTTTCTAGGTTACCAAATTTGTGTGTTATCTATTTTCATGCATGTCTTTACTTTCATGTTTATTAGATGAATGAGATGCATGAAAAATGGTTTTAGTTAAAAGGATTTGAAAAGGTTTAAATTAGTTACTTCTGATTCACCACCACCCCCCCACCCCCCCTCTTAGAAGTAAATTTTCCCACTTGTTAATTCCAACACATGGTAACATGTATTTCTGTAAGAGTGAAGATGATGTATTGATGATGAAATTATTTTTGGAGGAAATGATGATGCTAGTAAGAATTTTTTAGAAGAAATAAAGAATGAATTTGGGACAAGCATGATTGGTGAGAATAAATATTTCTTGGGATACCAAATAAATTAGAATGATGATGGAATTTTTACATCACTGTCTAAATACCTAAGGGATTTGTTGGCAAAGTTTGGTTTGGAAAATTGTAAAGGAGTTGGGACACCTATCATTGTAGGATGCCAATTATGAAAGAAAGGATGAATCCTCTATCGAAAAACAAACAAGATACATATCTATGGTTAGAGGGTTACAATATTTGACTCATAAAAGACCTGATATATCTAATGTAGTTGGGATTGTGGAAAGTTTTAAAGTAGATCCTAATGAGACAAAATTGGTAGCTGTAAAAATAATATTCATATACTTGAAAAATACACTTGATTATGGCTTATGGTATGATAGATCACATGACTTCATCTTATGTTCATATATAGATGCAGATTAGGAAAGAAACGTTGATGATAGAAAAACACCAGTGGTGGAGCATTATTTTTGGGAAGAAGATTAGTTTCATGGCTAAGTGAGAAATAAAATTTCATAATGCAAGTTAAAGTAGAAGTAGAGTATCTGGCATCAAAAAACAATTGTACTCAAATTATTTGGATGAAGAAGATGTTACAAGATATTGGTATTGAATTTTCAAAACCTATTATCATTCACTATGATAACACACGCACATAATTAATATGTCAAAGAATCTAATGTTACATTCAAAGACTAAAAACATTGCAATAAAGTACCTTTTTTGAGAGAAATTGTAGTGGAGAAAGAGATTAGATTGAAGTATGTTAGCACAAAGGAGTAGATAAAATAAATTTTCACAAACCCTTTTTCTAAGTATACTTTGAGTACTTGCAAGGTATGCTTGGGTTTATGCCCCAACCTTCTTCAGAGTAGTTGATGGAGGAATGAACCAATCTAGACTATATGATGGTGATGCTTCCTTGGGGGAATAATCACTTTTGAGAAGAGTTACTTAGAACTCTTGAGCGTTGTTTAATTGTGTCTTTTGACACTTAGTGATCTTTTTAAGATTGTATTGGAGATGATTGACCTTCAAGATTTTCCATAATGACACCTTCATAATTGATTTCAATGAGGGAGAGATTTAGATGAAAAATATTAGTTGAAAAATTGGGGAGAGATATACACTGTTGATCAATGGGGAGTTTAGAACATGAAAATTGTTTACAACATGTCTATATGCATAAGAGAGAGAGATATTTTCTTATACATTCATGGAGCAACATGAATGGTGGAGAAAAGGAAGATGAGGAAGAACTATATTTTGATATTTTTGGAACTTTGATGTTTTCCATCATATGATGCCATCAATGCCAAAGGGGGAGATTGTTGGAATGAATGTCTTATGGATATTGTAGGCAAGATTTGGGAGATGATTGAGTGCTTATGTCTTGCATTCATGACTTGGTTTGTCATTGGTGTCAACATATCATCTTTTTAGATAGTCCAAGTAGAGAAACATAGACAATATTTCTTGGCAAGGTTTCTAGTTATTGAGTTTCTTTTAGTGGGGTTAGCAACATGTTTTAGGATTCTTATAGATGCTATGGTCAAGACCATGGAAATATTATTAAGGTTTTGTGAGTTATAAAAGTTCTGCTAAAGACTAGTCGCATCACATGAAAATTGCAAGAAAATATATGTTGTTCATATTGTACCTTTTTGGTAGATTTAAAGCTTGATACAAGGGCATCCGAGGGTTAAGGCTGGTGAATCAGATATGGGTTTTGGTCAAAATTTACTTTCGAGGGTCATAACTTTTGACTCAGATGTGGGTTTTGGCTGAAATTTTATAGGCAGTTGCATGAGGAGGATTTATTTGGATTTTCAATGGAGCTAAGCTTGATAGGTGGCTATTTCAACATTTTTTCGAGAGCCTAAAAGATTGTCTTGACCTCCTAAATTGGCTTTTCATGCTTTTTCCATTTTTTAAGAAAGTTGTTTTTGTAATAAATCCGAAATCAATTTTTTGATTTCGTCAGTTAGTTGGCAATTCATCTTGCCTTAGTTGGAGGATTTTTTTGGGAAAAAATAGGATTAATAGAATTGGTTTTAAAAATTACCAAAAATGGAAAAATCTTTTTTCTAAATTTTTTTCCGAATATGGAATTTTTGGAATTGTAATAA
Organism: Cupressus sempervirens; assembly: GCA_028749045.1. Lineage (NCBI taxonomy): Eukaryota > Viridiplantae > Streptophyta > Pinopsida > Cupressales > Cupressaceae > Cupressus > Cupressus sempervirens. The sequence continues at coordinate 733,542,679 of CM053791.1, read as the reverse complement.
GTAGGTGACTTTTTTCATTGTAGAGGTAGAGTAGAGCTGCAAAAGATTAACGAAAGATTATGGTGTTTTGAAACTTCTGTGTTGTGTCATTTTCTGATTTATTCTTTGAAGAGTTGAGGGTTACATCAAAGCTTGTTTAGCAAGCTTGGATTATAGTCAACAACATGTTCATGATGCTATATTTGAGGTTATAAATTTTAGTTTTTATTTTCTGAAGACTTGTGAAGGATAACATATAGGTTATTCCTTGGAGGTCGACTATATTGTATTATTGATGTAATATGTAAGGTAACATGTGGAACCTAAATGTAATATCTTATGATGGTCTTATATTATTCATTGTATATTAGAAAAGCCTCAAGGCTGACTCAATTAATTATTGGGACTTGGTATAAAAGGAAGATATTTTCTTGGTTTAAAAATATGCATATGTGGTCATATAATATTGATGTAATGTTGTGTGAGATTTGGATGTAAATTTGTGGAAATTAGACAAGTGCTTAATGTTGAGGATAATTTTTTGGACTTCAAGGGAATCATATTAGAAAAGAAATTATTATTTGTTCAGCTAACCTATTGGATTTATTATCCTAAGGAATTGTTTAAGGCAATTTGGATAGTGGGTTCAGTTATCTTCCTTTCAGCTCCTAATAGGGTTGACACAACTCCTAATTGGGTTAGAATCTTTTGAAAGAGATTCAAAGTCTTTGAAAATGGACTCATATATAATAATTCTATTTATTTGACTCCTAATAGGGTCACATCATTTCACAATAAATATTAATATTAGTACATCATTCTGTGGGCATCATTCCCACCAAAGTTTTCCCCCTCCTCAAGGGTTTCCCTAGTTAACATATCTTGTATCCAATTTTATGGTTGTTAACTTGTAACTTATATATCTTTTCATTCCTTATTTTAGATTTGTTAAAGTTGATAAAAGTTGTTTAAACCATATAAATAGTTCACCCCCTAGTTATATTGGTGGACTTTAATTTCTAACATTAATAGGGTTAGAACCTTCTATTAAGGATTTAAATTCTTCTAACAGAGACTAAGGTACTAATTGTATTTTAATTGACTCCTACCGAGGTCACATCCTTTCATAGGGAATATTTATATTAGTACATCATTTTGTGGGTGCTATAATTTTCTTCTTATGAAGGATTCCCCTAGTTAATAAATCATTGTGTCATTGTATATGGTTTATCTCTTGTTATGGTTCATTGTTTTGGTTATTGAAGTTGGAATTAGTAAGTTGGATATAGGTTGATTGATCACAACTAATTCACTCCCCCCTAGTTGTGTGGGTATATTTTACTTTCTAACAATTGATATTAGAGCATTAAGTCCTTGATTAGGAATCTTTTAAACTTAAGGAGATCCTCAAAATTTAGGAAGGAAAGTCCAAAATTTGATAGAGATAACTATACAAGTTCAAAGGATAAGATGAGAACTCATTTGATCTTGTGTGCTAGAAAATGTGACCTGTTGGGAGCATGAATCAACAAGCAAACATTAGTTCAAACCAAAACATGTTTGAAGAATTCATCAAAATGAAAGAAAACCAAACTAATGCTTGCTTGAGTTTTGCAACTCAAAGCAGCCAACAAATCAAGTCTTCCAGCCACCTCTACAACTCAACAAAGGCACCCATGAGAGGCCTTATTGGTGTGTTAAGATGGAGGGTATGTTTGGTGTGCTCTCCCAAACACAACAATGGAGTGAATCTCTTGAGTGAATGTGCAAATGTGAGTGATGATGCAATATGAACCATAAACTATATGAGATGAAGAACAATTCAAGAAATGGCTATGGAGAAAGCCATACTTGAAAGCATTCAATGGTGAAAATATGAAATGCAACAAAGAAACTAACTAGATATGCAAGTGAAACTAAGATATAAATGAAATGGAGATGAGAAAATTTATGTAAACTAAACCAATAATGCAAATGCAAAGATAAACCAGCTACCAAATGGTTAGTATTCACCTAGAAATCTCTATGAAAACTCAAACTACAATGAAAACCCTAGCATGAAAACTCAAGACTCAAAATGGCATGGTAACAATGCAATGATAGGAGATGTAAATGCTTGAGACGAGCCCTCTATTTATATGCTTGAGGGAGGGCTTGGTGAGGTGGCATCCATGTAGATGCCACATAAGGTGACATGCAAGCCATGCAAATGGTCAAGAATTTAAAGTTTGCTCACACATGTGTGAGCAAACTTGAGAAGAAGAGTGAGAGACAAGAGTGCAAAGGGGAGTGTGTAGGCATGCCATCTCACACATGTGTGAGCACAATCTTAGGCTAATGAGGGGGATTAGGGAGATGATTAGGAATGATTAAGTGGGATTAGAGAAGAAGTAGGCTTAAGAGGATAAAAATGATGGTTATAGGCTAGGCTCTAGGTTAGGCTTAAGATTAAATTAAATGAAATTTAATTTAATCATGAGTTTAGAAGAATTAATGGGATACAAAGATTTAAATAAATAAGATTTATTTAAAAAAGGGATTATGGAGGATTATGTGTTAAATTAATTTAACACACTAAGCCTAGGAATATTTAAATTAAATTTAAATACTTAAGAGAATGAACTTATTTAATTAAAATAATTTAATTAAATAAGTAGAAGAATGCGAGCAATATAATTAATTAATTAATAATTAATTACAATGTCATAGGCAATATTAATAAATTAATATAGTCTTTAGGGATGATTTTAAGTGTCTATAGATCTACATGGGGATTGGTTATTGGTTGATTAAAAAGACTAAGGCTCTTGTAAAAGAAGAAAATGATCTACTCAATTGTACAGATGAAGACACTAAGATATTTGTGTTTAACATGTATACTAGAGAGACATTGACCTTTGTACATCTAGAAATAAAACTCATTGAAGTAAAGAGTCTTGGACTTTCTTTTGACATTTGGGATAGATCAAAGAAACTCTATGAAGGTGATGAATACACAAGAAAGGCTAGATTGCATAATTGAAAAAAAAATGCTTAAAAATGCCAAAATGAAAGAAGATGAATTTGTTAGGACATATATTCAAAGATTTACTAAGATTTTTACTGGTATAAAATGATCTGGAGGAACAATCTTAAAATGAGGTATGCTACAAATTTTTGAGATATTTAACTCATGCTTATGACACTGAGGTGATTGCAATAGAAGAAGTTATTCCACTTATGAAATACTTTAATAGAGAAACTTTGATTAGGAGATCGCAAGCATTTGAATCTAGTGGACTAAAGGATAAGTTTTCTAATATTGAAATAATTTTCAAAGCTAGTGTACATAATGAAGAAAGAGTACCAACTAAGAGTTCAAGCACTAGCGGTGATTATGCTAGAGATTGGGCATAAATGCAAGAAGAAGAAAGGAAGATTGATGAACTTGTTTCACTAATTGTGAAGAGTAAACCTAAAGGTGAGATTTTTTTTTACTTCTTGGCATTGCAAATAATTTGGCCATTTTTCTTATCAATGTCCTAAACTAGAAAAAATATTTGAGCCTAGGAATACTTACTAGTCAAAGATTCCAAAATAATGTTTTTATGCAAGTGATGATGAAATTGAGTTTAAGAAAATATTTTTTTTGACAATGATGATGAAGATGTGATAGGTTTTATTTTTATTAAGGAAGAGAGTTGTGTTAAATAAGAGAAATCACTTATATCATAGATTGAGAAGAAAAAATTTGATTGGGTAATAGATAGTGGATGCTTGCATCACATGATAAGTGACATAGAAAAATTTGTTCATTTTAAGAATTATGATGGTGGTGGAGTCAAAGTTGGAAATAATGCTCCATGTCATATTTGCAATACCCCAAATTTGGCTCATTGCCATGATCACCAATTCTGGTCTTTTTTTTATCAACCCTAAAGACCTATCTCATTAGGAAATTCTCATTCTAATTGTCACTACTTGACTTAATTGTCAAATGCAGAAAACCTAAATTTGCATTAATCATACTCTCTATTTAATTCCCAAAGTATTGACTCGTATTAATCACATTAAACCTACTAATTAAAGATTTTATTTAATTATTAACTATTTATACTTTAATTAAATTAAATTGTCACCTAAGGCTAATGAACTAAGGGATTAAATTTATTTAATTTAATAATTATGCTTATTTTAATTAATTGAATATGATTATTCAATTAAATAGAAAATGCATTTATGAGATCATATCTCACTTTATTAAATTAAATAATATCTTCAAAATCCTCTCTTCAGTTCTGAAATGGAAACTCTAAGTGAACTACTTCTTGGAATTGGAATCAATCTAGTTAACTTGATCTCACACCCATGACAAGTTCAATTAACTACTCATCACACTAAGATCTAAAATAGTTAACTTCACCTGCACAAGGAAGTTTCCATTTCAATTGAATCTTCTATCTAATCCTGACTGTTCATCAAGGTTGATCCTGGTCATTGATTCATTTCTGGATTCTATTTAAGGGACTCATAATTCATCGTTATGGAGGTTGAATTTTATTGTTATCGAATTGCTGCTGAATTGCATACTCATCTAAGCTTATTCTATTTCTATAGACTTTCATTTCTTAGCTTAATATCATTTAGATTAAACAATGCATTACATATAGCTTAATTTTTATTATTATTTAGTTAAATTCTTGCATAACATTTAGAATAATTGCACTCATATATGCTTAATTGTATTTAAACCATTCATTCTAGAATGGTCTGATTACTTGTACCTCAAATCTGAGAGCATAAGCAAGTAAAATCTACCTAGATAGAAGGCAATAGATCACCTTGTAGGACTCCTCTTGGGTGAACAATGTCATGTTCATTCCAGGATGAATCTACATACAACGACCATGTTGAATAAATAGAGGCCACATTTACACATATAAAATATTAAGGGAAAGGGATCTATTGCACTTGATGGTAAAAGTAACACTAAGGATGTGTATTTTATTTATGGATTGAAACATGTTTTTTTGAGTGTTGGACAAATTTTTGATAAGGGATATTGTTTTCAATTTACTAAAATGACATGTACAATAAGGATAAATATGGAAAATTGATTGGCATAGGTCCATGAACTAGAGGTTATGTTTTTCAGTTGAATCTTGTTGAGATAAGTTGTTTGTTTGCTCAACTCAATGACAATTTGTTATGGTATAGGAGATTTTTCCATATAAAATTTGATAATATTGTTAAGGTAAGAAATATTAATGCTATAAGAGATCTACCAAAGATTCTTAAACCCTCCAACATGACATGAAAGGAATGTGTGATGGCTAAATAGAAGAAGAATTCATTTCCTAGTGAAGTATTCACCACTTTAAAGAAGTTGGAGATTGTTCATACATACTAATGTGGACCTTCAAAAACAAGAAAATTCTATAGTGAATGCTAATTCATTATTTTCATTGATGATTTTACAAGAATTATGTGCATTGTATTTTTAAAAGAAAAATTAGAAGCAAAGAACCTAGAGAAGAGCCTAAAGAAGAATCTATATAAGATAAAAGAACAACAAAGTATGTTGCAAGAAATCATCTTGAAGATTAGATCATTAGAAGCACAAAAAAAAGAGTAATGATAAGAAAAAAGATAAGAGAATAAATTTGTTTGATTTCAAAATTTGAACCTAAGATTAGTTATGAAGTATGGGAATATGAATTTTGGATAATTCTATGAAAGACAAACTTGATTAGATAGATAAGAACAAGACATGGGAGTTTTATGTTTCTATACCAAAAGTTGTATAGAAAAAAAGCAAGATTTGTATGCAACAGTTATTCACAAAAAAGAAGGTATAAGCTTTGAGGAAACTTTTTCCTCTATTGCAAGATTAGAAGCATTAAGAATATTCCTAGCTTATGCATCTAACAAAAACTTTAACCTATATCAAATAGATGTGAAATCCACTTTCTTGAATGAATAACTTGAGGAAGAATGTAATGTCCCTACTTTTCTACTTATGTACGAATGTTGTAACCTACAACCATTTGTCAGTACAATATAAAAAATTGTATGCAAAACACATTAGCAATACTGTATTTAAGTAAATGCTAATCTAAACACTACCCAAGCTATCCTTCCTAATCCTTGAGGAGATATCCTTTCTCCAATCACTTAACCCTCTAGTGAGAATTATATCTTGATTAGGTAATTGTCATAGAAAGAGCTTCTCCCTTAGGTCTTTTTGGGATCTCTGATAAGACTACTTGGTAGAGATCCCACCTCCACCAAGTCTCTATCTCTGACATATGCATATGTTTGACCACTACAATATATATTGTCTCTAAGAGATTCTCTACAAATCTCTATCTAGATTCTAATTCAGAATCCCAACATTCACAAAGAATGCCATTTGTTCTTTATGAGTTCTTTTTAAGAGAAACTTTAAATTCTTATTAAATTCCCTCTAGCAAGATTTACTTGGTCTCTATGGAATTTATAAAGCTCTTCTCTTATTTGTTGACCATTAATCCTTTTTATATAATTTCTATCTCTTTTTATCTAGTTATCAAAGGATACATTCCTTTGGTAAATTTGGAATTCTACAGTCTTCTTAATATTATTACTTGTTTGTTGAGTATGGTATTTGACTCAAATTATGAAATAAAGGCTTTGTATGAATAAAATGATCTCTTTTGACATATGAATTTCTTTCTATGGTAGGTGCCCACTTGGATTGCTGTTTTGAATAGGCGTTTGAGTCCCTTGTTCATATGTATGTGTCCCCTTTCTTGATGAAATTATCACCTTATAACTTCATGATGACATGAGATCATTCATTGCTGAACCATTTACAGTCTTCTATTCCACTTCATGTTTTTTTTGCTCTATCCATGTCTAACTAATTGGATGTCAATCGTATGCATCTCAACATTCATTATTTTATCTTTCTTATGTATCTCAATTTCTAGGCACTAAAAATGTATTTGTTCCCCCCTGATAGTCTAAGTTTCCTCTTTAATGTTCGTATGATGACTAGGAATGTCTATATCTTCCTCTCTAGGTTGTTGTAGCTGTACACAATTGGTTATGATGTTTTCATAGGTTTTGACATTTTCTAAGCTTTTTTATGGGTATAAAAAAGAACAAAAAAAGTTAAATTTTATTTTCCCATAGTTGAGCTTCTGTTTGACTAACAAATTTTCTTTCAAGCATTTTTATTTCAGTTTTTTTGATTTTTTGTAGCCTAATAGTTGTTTGCAGGATGTTTGACGAAGACTCCTTTATACAAACTCTCCAAACATGAACTGACTGTGTGTTTGCAGGATGCTATCAAAGATCCGATTGTTGAAGACTACTCTTAAAACCCACAAAACAATGTGTTTTCTTTCCTGCTTTCAAAACATAGTCTAATTAGGGCTTCTGAACATCCTAGGGTGCAAGATAAAAGAATAGGGGATTATGCTCTTCGCCACTTGGAGGTCATGAGCAAGGGTGAATCAAAAGCCTAGATGCTTCTGAAAGATGAAATTCTAAAGAAGGCAAGTAGCTTAGTGGTTCTCTAGTGCTAATTCTTTTCTGGTTTCCTTTCAAGAGAATCAAAATATTTAAGAAGAATGAGTTTGGATTGATTAAGCTAAGTCGGTAATTAACGTGTTTTGCATGTTTGGGTGAGAAAGTAAGGTAGAGGAGTATGCTCTTTCCCCTTGAGGGAAATTAGAAACTTTGACCCTTGCGTTCAAACCACTAGTCTGAGTCAATCCTTTAGAGGGCCTGTCGGAGTGATCCAACCTCTGGGAATGACCCAAGTGAGCACACTCCTTTCACTAGAGATTCCAACTCACTATAATCAAGATGCTTTGTAGAGTGAAAGACTCCAAAGCTAGATTAATTTCTTTCCCTTGATTCTTGATATCACTTATCAAGGGGAAGCTCTATTTGTTGCACTGGTTGGTGCTGACCTGAGTCTTGCTAAGAAAGTGTGTGTACTCTCAGATGCTAGTGTGGGTTGCTAGTCTCAACTTCATTTGTAGAGCCACCAGGAATTAATATGAACAGAAGCCAAGTAAAAACCTCTTAGTTTGAAGCTACCTAGTTCACCTCCAAAAGGAGGCATAATCTTTGTGCAAGGAGGGGGAAGAATCTCTCATGTAGAACTCCATAGGCATGCTACTAGATGTTGGAAGGTGGTACATGCACTTGTCCCCTGCCACAAGGGTTCTCATTTAGCATATACTATTGAGTCCTTTGAATATACCAAAAATACATGCACCTTCTAGGGGGTGACATGGCTGTGTGAGGTACATGCATGTGCATAAGATGTGGGACAAAGGTTTTTCCTTCTCTACCATTTTTTTTCCTAGGAATAAATAATGTTTGTTATCAAGCCCTAAAAATGTCCAAACTTGCTCAAACAAACTGAAAGTCAAGACTCCCCTATCCCTCTGAGTTGCTTTTCCCTCAGTTGGATTGTATTCAACTACTACTTGCTTCCCATGTGATGGGGACACAAACCAAGCACATAATGGACACAATAGGAAAGGGAAATTTTATTAACTTTGTAAATAAGCTAATACATTCAGTATAGAGAAAATAGACTTCAAACATGCCCTATGGGCTTACAATAGCATAAATTTGAAGATAATTTCTCCTTTCAGAACCTCCTCTCAAACTCCACTCCGAATTGCCTTTTACAATCCCAGAAATATCCTTAAATAGACCCCGGAGGGTTAAGGATTAGGAATGCATTCTAGAAAGTGTTAGTAGGCATCCACCGACCAAGTAGAAGGCTCTAGAAGCCATGTTAGAAGTTGGTGCAAATCTAGAAAAATCCAAAAACGATAATCGAACTTTCGGGAGGCATAACTTTTGAACTGTAGCTCTGATTGATGAACCGTTTACATTTCTGAAAAGCTCTCGAAGTTCTCTATAGCCTTATGGAATAGCTTTTCTCATCCCCCATTTTTTGGCCCTGGTAAAGGTCATTTAATGCCCCTAACCTAACTTTGAAGCAGTCTTAAGAGGTCTCCAAAAATAAAAAAACTGCAATAACTTTCAAACCGTGGGGCCTTTTGACCTATTTTTTTTTTGGAATGCTCTAAATTTCAATTACATTCATCTAACCAATTTACACCTTCTAGTTCACCAAAATGATGGCTCAATTATGTACTCCTTTTTTTTGGCATTTACACATATCCCAAGGTGTTCAAATACTCTATCCTAGAACACTGATAGTGGAACTGTGAGAGTTGGAACCTTTATTTGACCCAAATGGGTATCTAGAAATGAAAACACATGAAAAAAAAACTAAGTCTAAGTGCATTTTTTTTGGTTGACACAAGATTGCCCTTACACCTCTGGATGCTCCTGCATCACCATGTCCTATTGAAAACACTTTGTCTTACTTGAAACCCAACATTATTTCACAAATCTAGAAATCAACCCTGAAAAATATCTATTATCTATCAAACAAACCTCCAAACTATCTGGAATAGTTCAAAACTATGAAAATTTCTTTGAAATCCAAGTCTGATATCAATCTAGTCTCCATTTTTGTGCATAGTTTTCAAAATTTTGCATGAGTAGCTTTTGTCCTATCACTTCTTCATGCGGCTTAGTCCAGATTCTTGTGCAAATAGTTTCACATCTCTGCATGAGATCTTGCCTTAGATGTCCATATTTTGTTGCCAACTTTGCACTTCTTTGCTTGGCCTGGAGCACATCTTTGTGCAAAATTATTATGTTGTCCTGAGTCTTCACATGGCCTTGTGTACTTTCTTGCATGCCTCTTAGAGGATCTTTGCGCAAGATCTTGAGTCTGAAATATCAAGTTAAGTCTATTAGAGCTATCTGTGCTCTATACCAAGTCTTTTTCATGCATCAGTTTACTACTTCTCTATCTGAAAATAGTCCCAAACAATGACATTTTTCTTATCTAAAGATTCGTGACCTGTACTTTTACTAGTCTCATATTTTAATTGTCTTGATTCTAATTCTTTAGTATTTTTCATACTCCGCATTACGATAGTATATAGCACTCTTATATTGTTCTATTAAGACTACATTCTAGTGTGGTCCTTGTCTAAGCTTTTTCTTTTCATCATTATCTATGACTATGACAACTTGACTTATGTTCTTCCACTTAGTTTTCACTGCTTGAAACGTAGTACATCAAAATGGCTAACAAAAAATGCACTAAATCCAATATACCTAGTGAGGAAGAAAATCTACTTATTGCAAACATGAAGCAACAAATCCAATCAATGAGCGCTCAACTTCAAAAACTGAAGGAGGAAGATGAAACATCATTGAACAGATTCTCCTTGAGAGAAAATTTCACTTCCTCCTATAACAACCAAAAATCAAATTCTTGTGATCTTGAATCCAAGATATCTGAGAACTCTTCACAAACACCCAAGAGATCTGGAAATATCTTTGAAGAAAAACCTTGGGAACCTAAACCAAAGCATGATTTCACCCCTTTGGGAAGATCTTATGAATCAAATTTGGAAGAACTTCTTCAAAAGAAACTCATTTTTTTACCTAAGGTCACTTTGGTGGGAGTTTCCTTTATGAGTAACTATTGTGCTTATCATAGAGATAATTTACATAAAACTTCACATTGTAAGGAGTTGAAAAATGAGATCCAAGATCTCTTTGACAATGACATAATTCAAAAATCTAAGCTCTCATCTACTATAAATTATACTCTCAAGAAGGATCAACCTCATGAAACCATGTCTAGTAATGGTTCAAACACAACTTCTACTTCTTCCAACATATAGCCACCTTCTAAATTGTCCAATCTTTCCAACACATATTTTCCAAAAGAAGAACTCACTACTCCCCTTGTTGACTATGTGTACCCTCAAGGACTACCTTTGAAAGAAACTCAAGCCAATAGATACTAGGCTGCAATTATTTTCACTACCTTCACAGATCATACTTCTTCGTGCCCTGCTATGCCTATGAAGTCCATTCCAATTAATTTTCCTTTTGAACTTCAAGAGCCTATTATGTAGACTCCAGAAATAGATTCAAATATAGATTCAGATGCTTCCTCATCCTTGGAATTGGTTTCATGTCAAGAGGACTACTTAAATGATGAATAAATGAGTGTTAATCAAGACCAAGATTCCTTCATCCCCTTTCAAATCTTCCAAGATCTTGTGCCTCCATCTCCCATGTCGTGCACCTCTACTAAGCAAGATCAAGATATTCCTTCCACCACCCTTAAGGAGACTATTAAAGACCAAGAGAAAGATACTTTTCCTATACTACCTAAAATTCCTTTTGAAGATAAAAGTGCTCCCTCACCCTCTTGTTCTACCTCGCTACATTCACTTCCAAACTATGCCCAAGCTTTAAATACTCTTGTCAAAGGTGTTGCTCCTATAATAGTTACTCATAAATCTATTGATAGTATTGGTCATGTTGCTCACTCTAAAGATGTTGATATCCCTATTCATGGTCCATTACCATTTTCTAAATCTATCATTGGTCCCTATCCATCTAAGCTAAAACCTTCAAACCTTCCATCCATATTGGGACCTTATGTTCCTCTATCTCCTACTTCCACTCTTAGCACATTACATGTTCCTCCTACCTTACCCCAAGATCAACAAAGATACACATACTTGAACTCTTCACATTTACCTTTCCATCTCAACTAGTCATATTGGCCTCACTCATCCATAATTCCCAAGTCCTTTGTAAGAAATTTGGATGATCAACTCAAACACAAGTGCATGAATCCATTCTCAAAAGTTCACTATGTCTCCTATAATCGACATGTGAATATTGAGAAGGAAAATACACAAAAGAGACTGCAAAGGTCCACTATTGAAAGAGCTCAACCAAAGAAAGTATGGGTTCTTAAATCTATTATTGAATAAATGTTTTTCAAAGCATCTAATGAAAAATCAAAAGCTATATGGATTCGCAAGTCTCTTTTGACGGACTTGAATATTGAAACAAATCAAAGTTGACATTTAAGCTTCCAAAGGCTTCCACTCCATCTTCTTCCCAACATCTTCCTAAAAAGGTTTCAAAACCTTATACTCCACCTTCCTCCAAAATTATTCCACCACCTCATATATCTAAACCTCATACTATTTCATCCATATTTCCCCCATCATTCCACTGCCCTTCAAGGTGTGTGTCAATGTTGATCTTGCCCACTTTTTCTTCTACCCTTGAACATCCCTTTCAATACCCTATCCACTTCACCTTCTATCCTCCACCTTTTATCCTTCCATCCTATTTATCTCATCCATAGCCTAAAACCTTATCCTCCATATATATTTTCTACTATCTCCCTTCCATTACCTTATCAACATCTTTGAGCGTACCTTTCTATGGCGTTGGCTTATCATAACTTATCTTTGTTATAGGCATTCAATCTAACTTGAGAAAGGCTTGAATTCTTTCCAAAAACTCTAAAAATCCAAAAAGAAAAAGAAAAAAGAAAAAAAAAATGCCTTGGTGAAAACTTGGAAATAGGCACCTTGGTAGCAAAAATAAAGATAAATAAATCTGTCCTATGGTGAAAACCACTTCTTGTGGCATCTTGGACAAGTACCATGAAAATCTGGTAAGTAGGCATCATGCGTAATTCTTCCATCCAGGACATCCTATCATGATCTTGCTTATCCTTCATAGGTCCTCATTCCCAAAGTCATTCACTCATAACCTCCATAACAAAATTTTCTATCCTATTCAGTAAACCCTTTGGTCTTGATCAATGAAAGAAAGAAGAAAACTCAATTCTTAGAAATCTCTTGACATGGCCACTTTCTTGCATTACTTACATGACACCCTTCATTACACCATGAGCTTATATTGTTATATCTTTTTTCCTAGCTTGGGTAATCTTGTGAAGACTTTCCTTAAGGGTAACATTCATCGCTTCATACTCTATGCCTATCCATCTCCACTTATCCACCAACTTGCTACTACATCTCATCCTACACCTTGATAGACACTGGAACAAAATCAAGGTAATCTTTCTTGAGAGTTAGTAATCTCTAAAACAAAAATCATAAAAATTTGAAAAAGTCTTGAAAAAATCTAAAAATTGCAATGAGTCCTAAAAAAAATCTATTATCTTGGTGAAAACTTACCAAAAGGTGCCTTGCTAATAACAATTTTTTTTTGGAAAATACAAATATACAAAAATTTGAAAAATAGGAAAAAGTGTCATTCCTCTTGCAGAAGATCTCTTAAGCTTTAGTCACCAGTTGTTCTAATTGTGTCTATTTCCTATTGCTTAATTTTCTTTTGAGATTCTCCTCATAGAATCTCTTTTGTGATAGTCACTAGTTGTTCTAGCTGTGTCTGCCTACTATCACCAGTGTCACTCCTTTTCGAGATTCTCCTCATAGAATCTCTTATGCAATAGTCACCAGTCATTCTGACTATTTCTATCTACTGTCGCTAGTGTCACTCTTTTTTGAGATTCTCCTCATAGAATCCCTTTCGTGACAGTCACCAATCATTTTGGTTGTGTCTACTTTCTATCACTAGTGTCACTCTTTTTGAGATTCTCCTCATAGAATCTCTTTCATGACAATCACTAGTCATTTTGGCTACGTCTACCTACTATCGCTAGTGTCACTCTTTTTCATGATTTGCCTCATCAAATCTCTTTTGCAATAGTCAATATTTGTTTTAGCTATGTCTGCCTACTATTGCTCGGATCACATTTTGAGATTCCTTTATGGAAGATCTCTCTTGCGTCAGTCACCAATCATTCTAGCTATGTCTCCCTACTATCACTCAGTCCTCTTTAGGTTCTTCACCTCGAAGATTCCTCTTTGACCTCAGTCACCAGTCATTCTGACTATGTCTACCTATTGTTGTCACCCTACTAAAGAGATTTCTTTCATCCATGTTCTAGACACTAACACTTGACATCAATTCCATGACAAACATTGAACTCAAAATGACATACTTGTTTGGATATGTTGAGCTTTTCTTTGTTTTTTTTTCTTTTGCTTTATCACGTCTCCTCGAGCAACTTGATGATGTCATTTTTGACTAGAGAATTAATGATGTCATTTACTTGGTCTCTATGGAAACTATAAAGCTCTTCTCTCATTTATTGACCATTAATCCTTGATTAGTAGTCACTTTATTTAATTTCTATCTCTTTTGATCTAGTTATCAAAGGATACATTCCTCTACTATATTTGCAACTCTATGGTCTTCTTAATATTATTACTTATTTTTTTAGTATGGTATTTGACTCAAATTATGAAATAAAGACTTTGTATGAATGAACTAATCTCTTTTGACATATGAATTTCTTTCTACGATAAGTGCCCACTTGGATTGTTGTTGCGAATAGGAGTTTGATCCCTTGTTCATATGTACATGTCCCTTCTCTTGATGAAATCATCACCTTATAATTTCATGATGACATGAGTTCATTCATTGTTGAACCATGTACAATCTTATATTCCACTTCATGTGTTGTTGGCTATGTCCATGTCTAATTGATTGGATGTCAATCATATTCATCTAAACATTCATTATTTTATAAGTCTTTCTTATGTGTCTCAATTTAAGGGCACTAAAAAAAATTTGTTTCATCCTGATAGTTTTAGTTTCCTCTTTAACATTTGTATGATGACTGGGAATGTATGTATCTTTCTCTCTAGGTTATTGCAGTTATACACAATTTGTTATGATTACCTAAGATCTTCCATGATGATCATATCTACATCTAATAAATAGTGTGTACATAGAGATATAAGTTTCTTTGGCATTTTCTTATGTCTGATGTCTTTTGATCTTCTGTTTAGATAATTCATCCCTTATTTAAGTCATTTATGTTCAATGGTTAGCCTCACTCTATTGGTCTCTATATTTTCCATAAATACTGGGTACTATCTACCATGTTACCGTTGGTCTGCAATTGACTAGTCTCATGTCCATGCTAGTAGGTATCTGTATTTTTTTGTGTCTTATTTTTTCCCCTATGTATTCCTCTTGTTCTATCCTTCTTGCTTATTTCTACACATTTTTTATTAACATGCTTTTTGTTGAATGTTGTGGGCCTCCTCTTTCCAACATGGAAGACAATCATTGTAATCTATATATGTCCTCATCACCACATCTTACTCTAATTGCAGTGTTACTCTCTTCTACTTTTATAGAGTTCGTATAATGCTCCCCTGATATCTTCATACTTTAGTCTTCTAAATATCCAATCCATATGGTGAATGGTCATGTCCACTAGTCGTGGCTCTTGTGACTCTAATTATATGACTAGTTTTTTTCTAAAAGAGTTTGTGCATTTATATTATATATGGTTTGTTTTACTATTAGTCATTTCTCATATTGATAATATTTTATTTTTTGGCTCATAATTTATTTGTTTGCTAAAACATTTATAATGTAATCTATTTAAACATTTTATAATCATATAATCTCTTTAATTCTTTGTGCAAATTTATAGAAATAAATTGCTAGTATTTACTAAGGAAATTATATATGTCTATTTCATGTTTAACACACACACACACACACACACACACACACACACACACACACACACACACACACACACATGTATATATATAGAACAATTGATATATTAAATAATATCGAGTATTATCAATACACATATTATATGGTTATAAATATTGTCTCTTCTAGTTTATATTTCAAATAGATTGGCAAAATGTTTATACATATTTATATTTTGACTATTATCATTAAATTTCATTATTAGGATGATATTACAAAGAGGTATACATTGAACAACCTAATGGTGTTCCACATATTGAAGACAAAGCTATGGTATTTAGACTAAAGAAGACATTATATTTTTTAAAACAAGAACCTAGAGCTTGGTATGCAATGATCGATAGACATTTAATAAGTTTGAGTTTCAAGAAGGGTAAAACAAACAATAATTTGTATTTAAGAAAAATATTTACATGGTTTTTTTATCATTTTTGTATTTGTTAACATTATATTTGGAGGAAATGATGAAGTTAATGAGACAAAGAATGTATTTGAGATGCCTATGATTTGAGAAATGAAATATTTCTTGGGATTACAAATAACACAAAGTATTATGGAATTTTTATTTCTCAAGCTAGCTATCTTAAGGATTTATTGGTGAAATTTGGTTTGGAAAATTTTAAAGTAGTTGAAACATCTATGGTGATTGGATGCAAATTGTCAAATGAGTCCCTTAGTACTATACAAACTAGGTATAGATCTATGATTAGAGGATTGCAATTTGTGACATACACAAGGCCATATATATATATAATAGCTATGAGAATTCAAATAGATCCTAAAGAGACATATTTAGCAACAATGAAAAGGATATATATATATATATATATATATATATATATATATATATGTATATATATATATGAAGGAAAAAATAGATTTTGGTTTGTGGTATGGGAGATCTAACGATTTTACCCAATGTGCATATACTGATGTTGATTGTGTAGGTAATGTTGATGATATGGAGAGAAAAAGTGGTGGTGCATCCTTTCTAGGAGGAAGACTTGTTTCTTGTATTAGTAAGAAACATGATTGTATATCACAATCTACAATAGAGGAAGAATATGTTTTAGTAGAAAACAATAGCAATCAAATTATATCAATGAATCAGATGCTGAAATATATTGGCATTGAATTTTTAGAACCTATAATTATTTGTTGTGATAGTACAAGTACTATGAATATGTCAAAGAATAAATTTGTACATTCAAAGACTAAACATATTGATATTTAGTATCATTTTTTAGAGAAAAGGTTGTAGAAAAGGATATTAAACTAGAATATGTGAGTACAAATGAACAAATAGCATACATATTTATGAAACCATTGGCTAAAGAAACTTTTGAATACCTTATAGGTAAGCTTCAGGTAATATCCCCACCCAATTTAGAGTAGTTGATTCAAGATTTGTCAGTCCAATACAATCAATGCACTATTCATACATCTGGACATGTTGCTTGGTGCTAATCCTATGAGATAGTGGTCACATATAGAAAAGTAAACTAAAGAACTCTTATGTAACATTTTTTGGTATAATTGTGTCTATTGGCACTTGGTATCATTTTCAAATTGGCTTGCTCCAATAATAAGAGCACTTTAGATTCTCTACTTGGTATATTGATACCTTTGTCATTGATTTCAATTGGGGAGAGATACAATGAAAAAAATGAAGAAGATTAAGAAGATTGATGTCTAATAGGAAGAGATACCCTAAAGGGGGATAGTACACAAAGAGAGAGAACCATTGATAAGTTAGAGCATGTATAAGGTTGTATATGTTGAGGATAGTATAAAAATTGTATTTAGATTGAAGATTGTTAGGGAAGCTGTATAGGTTGAAGACATTCAAAAAATTGCTTGGATTGATGATTTTTCATCATGTGTTGTCATCAATTTCATAGTGGCACATTGTTATAATTATAGGCCTAGTTGGAACTTAGATGTACTACTGATGTGTTATATTGGTGACACATTTTTCATTGTTGAGAACATATATGTTTGATTTCATGACATACATGGACTATGCACATCTTAGAGGTTTATTGAGTCAAAAAAGTTAGCACATAAAATTTTGAGGTATGTGAGCTTAGAATTATGTTTATAGATAAGTGTAGATTGTACACTATTTTCTCCTATATTTATATGGAGTATTGGATGAATTTTAGCTCATTTGGTGAAGATTGATAGTAGGCTAGTATGGAGGAAATTTTGTTAGAGATAGTTGTTGGTAATTTGGTTGTATCTTATCAACAAAGTAGAATCAAGGTTCATGATATTGGATCATGGCTGAATACTATTGGAAAAAATTCTTCATTTGTATGTTTTCATTAATGTTACAAAAATACCAATATCAACTAAATAATGTAGAGTTTGTGGTATTAGCCTTGCATATCTCAGTATTGACTGGGCATTCAGGTGAAGAAGAACTTTTAGTATTAACCGAGTACTTGGTCAATGAAGGATATACTAATTGCAGTATTGACTAAGTGGTAAGTTATCAAAGAACTCATCGTATTAATAAAGTGTTCAGTCTAAGTATTAACTAAGTGACAATAGAATGAAATTATCTATATTTAATTGGTTGAGGCTGACTATTTGGATGTTTATTGATTATTTGTTAGAGTATTCAAGCCAACTTGTCCTAGCTTATGATATTTAAGAAAGGTCAAATTGTGAGGACAAAATGAAAAGGAAGAATATAAAATAAAAGATGGATATGTGAGTGAAGGTAGAAAAGGAAGGTGTGAAAGATAAGCTGCAAAGAATATTTTGATTAGTAAGGATCTAGAGGTCAAGCTAGAAAAGAGGTATGAATATGTAAAAGAAGTTTCTTCATAAATTAGGTCAAATTATTGTTACCTTCTAACTATTGTACTAGTAAAGAAATCTCTTAGCAGAGTTGACTTAATAGTCATATTGCAAATCCTCTAACAAGGCCACTCCTAATAGGGTGATCTAAATCTTCTAACAAGGTCATTCTTAATAGTATGTTTTGTAACCTTTAATAGGGTTGGCTCCTAACATGGCTCAATTTAGAAGAGTGAAAAGTATTGTAACTAGTTCCATGGTGGTTTTTCCAAATTGGGTTTTGATGTTAAATCTTGCTATCATATGTGTTCATGTTATTTTCTCATGCTTTATTTTTTTGCAACTAAGTTACTAAAGGTTAAAATAAATTAATAATCATAAGATTTCTTTGTTAACCGAGTATCAGTAATATTCTAGTGTTAACCAAGCTAGACAATATTGCATGATCACTGAAAGTTTGTATTGACATCTAAGGGACAAGGAATTATTATGTTGTAAATAATTCACCCCTCCCCTCTCAGTTACACTCTTACATTTACAAAAATTGGTATAAGAGCTATTGGTACTTTTAGGAAAGGTTTCAAGGACCTAAGCTAAAGATCAAGATGTCGTACAGAAGGGATATTCCTAAGCTTAATAGAGACAACTTTTCAGCATGGTAAGAATTGATGCCACTGCATCTATCAAGCATTAGTGATATTGGTTTGTTATACTTGGAAAACAAATATGTGCCACCACCTAAACCTATGACTATAGAGAAGATGAAAGAAGATAGGCATCACAATATAATGATGATCGACATACCTTCCTCTATAAACTATTTTGAATTTGATGAGGTCAAATATTGTCCTACTACTTTTCATATGTGGGAAAATCTATAGAAAGTATATAGAGGTGATAAAAATGTGCAAAGAGCCAAGGCATAAAGTTTAGAGGTAAGTTTGATTGACTGAAAATGAAAGAAAGTGAGAACATTTTCTAATATAGTGAAAGATCAAAGAATGTGTGAGTGTAATCAGAGTTGTAGGAGGGAAAAATTATGATAAAATATTAGTCAACAAGGTACTAAGAACACTTCTTACTTATACAATTATAGTTTCATCAATTCAAGAGATGAGATGCAATCTTGAAAATGATATAATCTTAGATGCACTTGTGGGAAGATTGACTACTTTTGAAATGGATAACTTTGATAACTATGCTCCCACCTCTAGCAAACTTGAATCTTCATTCCAAGCCAAACTAACTCTTGGTAGAAAAGGAGGAAACTTAAAAGGAAAAGAGGTTGATAGTGAAGAAGAAGAATCAGATGAAAACCTTGAAGGCATTGAAGCCCTTCTAGCAAAAATAGTGGCAAAAGAGAAAGGAAAATTTAGAGGCACAAATTCATTGATTTGTTTCTTATGTGAAGAGGTTCAATCATAATAATGCAAGATGTCTAAACAAAGAATATAAAGATGAGAAAAGAAATAATAAGTTCAAAAGCAAGAAATAATTCAAGAGCTACAACGACTACAAAGACAAAGCTAATAAATCATGTTACATTGCTAAATATTCTAATAGTGATGATGATGAAGAGGAAGAATTTTACATTGTTGTTAAGGATGAAATTGATAATGAGGAAAATGAGAAGATGGAACTTATCTCTCATATTAGTAGAAATGATACATGTATCATAGATAGTGATTTTTCTCATCACATGACTGGTGAAAAAACTAAGTTTGAACATTTAGAACACTATGATGGTGGAACTATTAGGTTTGAAAAAAATGAACCATGTTATGTAAAATGAAAAGGAATCATAGCTTTAATTGAAGGTATAAAATGTGAAAATGCCTATTGGGTTTAAGAATTAAGACATAATATACTTAGTATAGCACAACTAAATACCATATGATACAAGGTTGAATTCATGAGTGATAGAGCTAAATTACTCGATGAAAAAGGAAACCTAGTTAGAACTAGTAATTAGACAAAAGGCAACTTGTTTTCCCTTAATCTCACTGAAAGTACATGTTTTTTCCTTAGATAGAAGATATTTGGCTATGTCATAAAATTATGTGTCATGTTAACTTTAATAACCTAGTTATCGTAAGAAAGAAAAAAAGAGTAAGAGGCATACCTTATCTAAAGAAACCTGAGATGGGCATGTGCAAACAATGTCAAATTGAAAAGATGAGTAAAATAAGTTTCAAAAGTAAGTCCTATTGAAAATAGATTGATACACGTATGATAAATATGTTTCATTCATTGTTTTGTCACTAATGTCAAACTTGTTATTTTTTGGTAAGACAACTACTTATATGATTTAAGTACTATCACTTATTTGATTGATGAAGAGGATTTGGTCAAATGATTTAATAATAGCACGTAGAGGAAAGGTTAAATTATGATATGAAAAGGAGTACAAGAATCAAATAAGACAGTGATATCATAGTGCATTGATAATCTACTTAAGGTTGCAAAGGTTGGTTACACTAAGCAAGTTTAGAAAAATAAGTTAAATAAAGTTTGTCTGCCAAGCTTGACCAAGTGGATAGAAGGTGTTGAGAAAAGTTAGTGCAAGCTGAGTAGAAAATTAGTTGGAGCCAAGTAAAATTCTACTATAGTGTAAGTCGAGTAAAACAGTTGATGCAGAGTAAAGTTTAGTTGATGCCAAGAACTAGTAAACTTTAGTTTGTGTCGAATAATTTTACAGCAGATGCCAAGCAACAAAGAATGTGCTCAACATCAAAAGCTAGTTCATGTTGAGTGCCCACATTATGAGAAAGATCAAGAATTTGATGAATTTGAACTGAGAAGTTTGATTTCTAGGATTATGTGAATCATGTGGAAGATAAGATTGATGATCTGGTGGCACAAAATTCATGGTAAACTATTTTAGGCAAATTCAAAGAGGATTAAAGGAAAAATTTCTAGAAGGGAATGAAATGAAATAAGGGGTAGATTCATTGAATTCTACCTAATTTATCCTAAACCTAAATTAGATGATGGATAATGAATGGAAAAATATCCTAATTCTCTATTTATAGAGATGACTAGTCAGAAGCAAGGTTGGAAATGTGCGAGAACCTAAGGAAGACAAGGAGTCTAGGGTATTGCTTTATTCAATGACTTAAGTGAAGAGTCTACATTGGCAAGTTAAGAAAGAAGGCTTAAGGGTATGAATATTTGAATGGTGAATAAGCTATCAAAGCTAAAGTGTATAAAAACCAAGTATAATGGAGGACTGAAATAGAGATCTATAATTTTCAAATGGAGTTGTAAATTGTTATTAGATCAAACCTTACTATTACTCTCTAATAATTGTGAGTCTAGGGTAAATCCTTTGGTTAAGATTGACCTAACAATCATTTGTAAATCCTTTAACTAGGTGACATTCCAAGTGAATGGTCTAAAGTCCTCTATCAAGAATCACTCCTAATAAGGTGATTGGAATCCTTTAATAGGGTCACATTTAATAGTGTGTATTATAACCTTTAACAAGGTTGGCCTTTCATAGGGCATTACTTTAGGAGAGTGAGAAAAAGTAGCATGTTACTAGTGGTTTTTTCCAAATTGGATTTCCACATTAAATCATTGTGTCAAATGTGTTATTGAATTTTTTATGTTTCATGTTTTCATTTTTGCAAATTGATTTGATAGTAACCTACAAGTTTGAGTGATTGCATAATCTGATGGATGCATGCATAATGAAATTTTTTTATGGATATGGGTTTACTAAGCTGTAAAATTTTTTATTTATACATTTGGACTTTGGATAACTGATTCACCCCACCGTCTCAATTACTCTAAAGAATTCCAACAATTGGTATCAAAGTCATCTGCTTAAGAGGACTAGTTTGAAGGTGTAGACACCTAAAAATCCTTTAGAAAATAAAGTATTTTTATTTTCTGAAAAATTCCCGATGACATCATCATTTATTAATTAATTAATTAATTAATTTTTATGCCATTAAATCCTTTTATCTTAATTAAAAATATTTAATTAAGGAATCCCTCCCAAAAATGTCTAAATCTTATTTAAACATTATTTCCTTATTTATTAATTATTTAATTAATAAATTGACCAAAAATTCTAAAATAAATAAAAAATTTATTTTTTTCCCAAAAGTTGGCCAATTTCCTTATGACCAATAACCTCTTCCAAAATCTTCTAATCCTTCTTTAATTTTGATTAAAGGCTAATCCCATCATTTCCTACCCCTAATCCCAACTCAAAATATTTAATTAAAATTAAATATTAATCCTCATGTTTATTAAAAAAGTTTTAATAAATATCTCCTCAACCCAAACCCTTGAAATAAATAAAACTTTATTTATTTCCTAAAAATCTAATTTATCCTCATCCTAAGAAGTTCTAGACTCTTCTAGAAAGTCTTCATCCTCATCCTAAGAAATTCTAGACTATTCTAGAAAGTCTTTATCCTCCTCCAAAATCTAGACTCTTCTAGAAGATGTCTTTAAACCTAATCCTAATCCCCTCCTAACCTTGTCACATTCCCTAAACATGGGTTAAGACTTACTAACCCAAGCCAAAGTTAACAAATATCTCCTCCTTCACCCACCCTCATTAAATGCCATCCACTTGCCTATCCTTAAGCTAATCCTAAACCATCCTAATCCATCCTCTAATCATTTGCACAAGCCTAAGCAAGCTTAAAACCTTCCTAATCAAGTCCAAGTCGAATTTTCTCTCATCACCCTCAAAATATCTCAACCATAAAACTTTATGAAGTCCACTAGGTCATAAATGACTCTTACAAGCCCTTTTATTGCTCTTACAAGTCATTATGAGGGTCTTTATGAAGATTTTATCTCTTGAGCCTCCTTTGTTGACTCATCCTTGCCCTTTCCTCCATCCTCTCACCATGTGACATGTGTCACTCCTTGATTGGCTATAAGGAAGCACAATCCATGTGCTCTCCTCTCATGCAATCTGAGCCTTCCATAAGCTTTTTCCCATCCTTGCATCTTAGCCCTCAATCCCTCAAGCCTCTTGCCTATAAATTGGATCCTTCCCCTTTACAAAATAACACAATCCATGAAGTAAAGTTATAATGCTATTTTGAGAGCCAAATCCATACTAAAGCCATCTATCCACACCAAAATTCCACAATCATCCATTGAAGCCTTTGGAAGCATATTGAGCATACATCCTATCTATTTAGACAAAGCTACTCAACAAGAGAGCTTCTCATTGAGAGAGCCCATTAATGGCTCATATTTTCAATTGAGAGCTCATCTTAGTCTATCTTGAAGTTTATGAATTTTTTTTAGTTTGTAGAAGCTTTATTTAAATTTGGTTTCTATTAGCATACTAACATTGCTCATATACAGAAGGTACTAGAAGCACAAAGATCAAGATGTCAAAAAGAGAAATGCCCAAGCTTAATAGAGATAACTTTCTTACATGGAAAATTCAGATGAAGCTACACCTTGGAGGACTTGGAGATCATGCACAATCTACCATTATTGTTAAGCATGTTGATTCTCTTGGAGCCCTAACTACTGAAGATCTGAAAAAAGAAGAAAGAACACAACCAAACAATGTTGGAGTTGCATTTGCCCTAAGCTATGCTGAGTTTGATGATATCAAAAGTTTCGACAGTGCAAAGAAAATGTGGGATGATTCACACACCATCTATATAGGTGACTAGAATGTTCTAAGAGATAAAGTTGAAAGTCTTAGAGGTAAGTTTGATGATAGGAGAATGTAAGGAAGCTGAGAATATTGCTCAATATTACTCTGGGATAAAAGATATTGTTAATGCAATAGGAGGAGCTACTAGTAAAATAGATGATGATACTGTACTAAGAAATTTTTTGAGAACAAAGCTACCCGTCTATGCTATTAGAGTTTCTACAATACAAGAACTAAGATGTGTACTAGGGAATGATCTAAGTCTTGAAGGTCTAGTAGGTACTCATTGCTTTTGAGGTATCTAACTTTGATAATTACAAACATAAAAATATTGCATCTACTTTCAAAGCTAAACTATCATTGAAGCAACCTAATGAGAAGAAGAAGAAAGACAAAATATGTGTCCAATGATACTGATGCAGATGAGGAGGATGTAGATCAGCTTGAAGCACTATTAGAAAGGAGATTTCATAGAGGTAAAAGAAAATTTAAAGGTAAACTACCTATCATTTGTTTCAATTGCAATGAGGTTGGTCATATTGCTGCTAGATGTCTAGAGAAGATGAACTACAAAGGTGGTGACAAGTAAAAAAGTAGAAGAGATGAAGACAATAAAGATTATAAAGACAAAGGCAAGAAGTCTTGATATATTGTTGAAGAGGAAAAAAGAGATGAATTTGATGAACATGATGATGAAGTATTGTATGTTGAAATGAAGAACAAATCTGATGACGATGAGGTAATTGCACTTATGTCTTGAGTAAACAAGAATGTTAGATGGATCATTGATAGTGGTTGTTCACATCACATGACTGGAGATAAAACTAAGTTCATTACCTTGAATTGTTATGATGAAAATAGTGTAAGATTTGGTAATAATGCACCATGTCTGATAAAAGGAAAAGGTTCTATAAAACTCATAGAAAAGATTTTATGTGACAATGTTCACTATGTGGAAGGACTTAACTATAATCTAATTGTTGAGTGTTTAACAACTAAATAATTTAGGATGTAAAGTTCAATTTGAAAACAAGATTGCTAAGATAAATGATACTGATTGGAAAAGGTAATCAAACTAGAAGTAATCTATTCTACCTTGATATAGAAGATGTTTCAAGTTTAGTTGTAGAATTTGATGATGTGTGGCTATGGAACAAGATTTATGTCATGTTAATTTTGTTAACTTGGTTAGTATCAATAACATGAGAAAAATTAGAGGTTTGCCTAAGTTGAAGAAGCTTGATAATATAATGTGCAAACAATGTTAGTTAGGCAAAATGACAAAGTCAAGTTTTAAGAGTAAAAATCATACCTCTAAAAAAATACTAGAGATTGTTCGTACTAACTTGTGTGGATTAATTGATCTACAAAGTTACAAAGGAGATAAGTACATTATGCCACTTCTTGATGATTATTCTAGAATGATGATAGTTGAGTTTTTGAAATAGAAATCTGATGCTTTCCAAATGTTTAAGTGGTAGTTAGCAAGAGTTGAGAAGGAAATGGGTAAATGTTTGAAATATTTGAGATCTGACAGAGGAGGAGAAGTTATATTAAATGAGTTTGAGATGTTTTGTAATGAAAAAGGAATCAAAAGTTAGACATCTGCTCCTAGAACCCCTCCACAAAATGGAATTGCTAAAAGGAGGAACAAGTCTATAATGGATTGTGCTAGGACACTCATGATGGAGAAAAATGTTTCTTTGAAATACTGGAGAGAAGCTATAGGTACAACTATCTATACCTTGAATCACATATAAGTTAAGAAAGGTACTCATTCAACACCTTTAAACTATAGCATGGATACTCACCCAATGTAAAATATTTTAAGGTATTTGGAAGAAAATGCTATATTCTCAAAGATTTTAGAAATGGTAAACTAGATGCAAAAAGTGAAGAAGGTATATTACTAGGTTATTCAATAAGAAGTAAAGCTTATAAGTGTTTAAATACTAACACTAACAAAATTGTGGAAAGTGCAAATATGAAATTTGATGAGTATAAAAAAGTATATGAGGCTGAACCTATGAAGGAACCAAAAGAATGCAAATCATTTGTATTTGTTTATGAAGGTATGCCCATTGAAGAAGATGTTGAAAATCAAGTTACAAACCAACAACAAGTTTAAGTGATTGCCGAGTCACATACTATGAATGTCAAGTTGCATTCATGAACCAAGCTACATTTATGTACTAAGTTACAGAATGAAGTTGAGGTACATTATGATTCTAAGATTAGTGTACATGAAAGAGATGCTGAAATACCTAACAAAGATGTATGTGGTAATTCAAAACTTGAAAGACCAAATGACAAAATTAGAGTTGAACCAAGATTATCTAAATATGTCAAGAGACATCGTCCTGCTACATAAATCATTGGAGATAAAGATGCTAGAACAATGACAAGGAAAAAGTTGAGAAATGATACATGTTTGTCAAGCATGAAAGAGCCCAAAATAGTGAAAGATGTGTCAGAAGATGTGGACTAGATTAAATCCATAGAAGAATAGATTGAACAAATTGAGAAGAAAAAAAAATGGACTCTAATTCCTAGACCAGAAGACAAAAATGTGATTGGCACCAAGTGGATATACAGAAACAAGACAAGATTAGTTTATAAAGGATATCTACAAGAAGAAGGAATTAACTATGGAGAAATATTTTCCCCTATTGCTAGATTGGAAAGAGTAAGAACTTTGCTTGCTTATTCTATATATAGAGGTTTCAAAGTTTATCAAATGGATGTTAAGTCTACATTTCTGAATGCTATATTATAGGAAGAATTCTATATAGAATAACCAAAAGGATTTGTTGATGTTAATAATAAAAATATAGTATGTATATTACACAAAGCTTTATATGGTTTGAAGCAAGCACCTAGAGCATGTCATAGGAGACTTCATAATTATCTTGTGAAGATTGGATTTGAAAGGATTGATGATAACAACAATCTATACTTAAAGACAAAGAAAGGAAAAGGTATTTTGTTATCTAAATTTTTTATTGATTATATCATTATTGGAGGTCAAGATACTTTATTTAAGGCTTTTGCAAATCAAATGAGGCAAGAATTTGAAATGTCTATGTTTGGAGAGATCAACTTCTTTGTGGGTTTACAAGTACACTAGATGAAATATGGTATATACATCACTTAGTCAAAGTATGTCAAGGATATATTGAAAACTTTTGGATTGGAGGATTCCAAGCTAGTAAGTACACCTATGGTGATAGGACATAAATTATCAAAGAATGATGATTCAGTTGAGGTGAATCAAACATTATACAGGTCTATGATTGGGCAATTACAATATGTAGTACACAACATACCTGATATTGCATTATCTATAGGGATAGTTGCAAGATTCTTAGCTAATCCCAAGAAGAATCATTTGATGGTTATAAAGAGAATAATGAGATATCTGAAAGGAACATAAGAATATGGTCTATACTACAAAAAAAATGATAAATTTGAATTAAGGTCCTATACTTATGATGATTGGGTTAGAAATATTGATGATAGAAAGAACACTAGTGGAGGAGCATTTTTATTGGGCAAGAGGCTATTTACATGGACTAGTAAGAAACAAAATTGCATTTTACAATCTACTACAGAAGCTGAATATGTTGTTGCCATTGTAAATTGTACAAATATTGTATGGATCAAACAACTACTCAAAGGTATGAAGGAAGAGATCACTAAACCAGTGATACTTTATTGTGATAATATGAGTGCTATAAATATATCAAAGAACTTATGATGCACACAAAGACTAAGCACATTGCAATCAAGTATCATTACTTGAGAGAATTAGTTCAAGATAAAGAGGTGAAGATGGAATATGTTAACACAAAAGAGAAAATTGCTGATATCTTCACAAAAGCATTACCCAAGGATACTCATGAGTATTTAAGAGGCAAACTAGGGGTGATACCCCTATCAAAGGCTATCTAAGAAAAAAGAGAAAAGCCTTGCATCAAACAAGTTGGTTGACATATGTTACATATTTATGTAGTGGATCTTACTTTAGGAGTTTCCTAAAGTAATCAAAAAGTTTGAACTTCAAATTAGTCACAAGTAAGGTGATAAAGGGAGAAACTAAAGATGTTCATATCTGCATATTAAATATGACAAGCCTTTGGCATTATTTTAAAAGAGGGAGATATATAGAAAGAGGGAGATATACAAGGAAACTAAATAGAAACTTGAGAGATATTGAAGAAAGACATTGTTGACAACACATAAAGGAACTGAACAAAGAGGGAGAAATTCTGACTACTGAGAGGAAGTTATCTATTGATTGCATCTACCTAATAAGAGGAAGATAATATAGAGGGATATCTAAGAAGTAATGTAGAGGGAGTCACAAGGATGAGTTGATTTTTTGTTGATCATAACATAACATAATTTTGTAACCTATTCAGAAGATGAAAGTTGCTAATAGAGGGAGATATTTCAATACAAGGAATTATTTTCTTTTTGGTGTTTTTTTGGTGTTACTATTTAAACTAGTTAGTTTGGTTGATTAGTTTGGTTTTTCATCAATGTCAAAGAGGGAGATTATTGAAAATGGATTGATACAAGTATGATAAATATGTTTTATTCGTTATTTTATCACTAATGTCAAACCTACTATTTTCTAGTAAGATAACTGCTTATATGATTTAAGTATTATAACTTATTTGATTGATGAAGAGGATTTGATCAAATGATACAAAAATAGCACCTAGAGGAAAGGTTGAGTTATGATATGAAAAGGAGTATAAGAATCAACTAAGACAGTGATATCATAGTGCATTGATAATATACTTAAGGTTGCAAAGGTTGGTTACACTAAGAAATTTTAGAACAACAAGTTAAACAAATTTTGTTTGCCAAGCTTGACCAAGTGGATAGTAGGTGTCAAGAAAATTTAGTGCAAGTCAAGCAGAAAATTAGTTGGAGTTGAGTAAAAGTCTATTCTAGTATAAGACAAGTAAAATAGTTGATTTCGAGTATAGTTTAGTTGATGTTGAGCTCTGATGAACTTTAGTTTGTCTTGAGTAATTTCATAGTGGATGCTAAGAAATGTAATATGTGCTGAGCATCAGAAGACAGTTAATGTCGAGTGTCAACATTATGAGAAATATTGAGAATTTAGTGAATCTGAGATGACAAGTTTGATTTATTGGATTATGTGAACCATGTAGAAGATAAGATTGATGAGTTGGTGGCATAGAATTCATGGTAAACCATTTTAGGAAAATTCAAAGAGGATTAAAGGAGAAGTTTATATAAGGGAATAAAATAAAATAAGGGCTAGATTCATTGAATCCTACCTAATCTATCCTAACCCTAAATTGGACAATGGAGAATGAACAAAAAACTATCTTAATTCTCTATTTATAGAGATGACTAGTTAGAAGCAAGATTGGAAAAATGCAAGAGCCTAAGAAAGACAAGGATTCTAGGATATTGCTTTATTGAGTGACCAAAGTGAAGGGTCTACATTGGTAAGTTAAGTAAGAAGGCTTAAGAATATGGATGCTTGAAGGGTGAACAAGTTATCAGAGCTAAAGTGTGTGAAATCCAAGTAGAATGGAGGAGTGAAAAAAAGATCTGTAATCTGTAAATGGAGTTGTAAGTTGTTACTAGATCAAGCTTCATTGTTACTCTCTAATAATTGTATTATTCTAGGGTAAATCCTTTAGATTAAGGTTGACCTAACAATCATTTGTAAATCCATTAACTAGATGACATTCCAAGTGAATGGTATAAAGTCCTCTAAGAAGGCTCACTCCTAATAGGGTAATTGAAATCCTTTAATAGGGTCATATTTAATAGTGTGTATTGTAACCTTTATTAGGGTTGGCCTTTTACAGGGCATCACTTCAAAAGAGTGAGAAAGAGTAGCATGTTACTAGTGGTTTTTCCCAAATTGGGTCTCTACATTAAATCATTATGTCAAATGAATAATTGAATATGTTATGTTTCATGTTTACATTTCTATAAATTGATTTGATAGTAACCTACAAGTTTGAGCGATTGCATAATCTAATGGATGTATGCATGATGAAATTATTTTATGGATATGGGTTCACTAAGCTATGAAAAGTTTAATTTATACATCTAGACCTTGGATAACTAATTCACCCCCCCTCTTAGTTATTCTAAAGAATTCCAACAAGTCCTACAATTCTAAAGAAGTTTTGGAACTAGTTCATACAGATCTTTGTGGTCCAATAGGCATGGAAAGCTACTATGGAGACATAAATTTCATTCTATTTGTTGATGATTATTCTAGGATGATGACTATAATATTTTTAAAAGATAAGTATGATGCTTTTCAAAAGTTCAAATGGTATTTGGCTAGAGTTGAGAAAGAAACAAGGAATAATCTAAAATTCCTAAGATCATATAGAGGAGAATTCATCTCAAATGAATTCAAAGAGTTTTATAATGAAAGAGGAATCAAAAGATAGCTATCAACACCTAGAACTCTAGAGAAAAATGGAATAGCAAGAAGAAGAAATAGATCCATCATGGAATGTGCATGGACACTAATGACTGAGAAGAATGTTGCACCAAAATGTTGGAGAGAAGAAATCAACATAGTAGTTCATACACTGAATCAAGTTCAACTGAAGAAAGGTAAAAAAAAAACACCTTATGAATTATGGTATGGATATAAGCCTAATTTTTTTATCATCTTAGAGTATTTGGAAGAAAATGTTATATCTTAAAAGATGTTTCAGAAAATGAAAGTTGGATAGAGGCATTGAATGAATAAATTGAGAAAATAGAAAAGAATGAAACCTGATTTTCCTAGACCTAAGGATAAGAATGTGATTGGTATTAAATGGATATTTAGAAATAAGTTGAATGAGAAAGGAGAAGTATCAAGAAACAAGGAAAGACTTGAATTCAAAGGATATGCTGAAGAAGAAGGTATTGATTATGGGGAAACATTTTCCTCCATTGCAAGACATGAAGGATTCATAATAATTCTAGCATATGCAACACAAAAGGGCTTCAAATCATATTAGATGGATGTTAAATAAAATTTCTTGAATGGAGTCTTGGAAAAAGAAGTCTACATTGAACAACATGAAGGTTTCATTGATCCAAGAAAAAGAGACATGGTATGTAAACTTCACAAAGATTTATATGGATTGAAACAAGCTCCTAGAGCATGGTACGAAAGACTACATGGATATCTAGTAAAAAATGGTTTTGAAAAGACAAATGATAATAGTAATTTGTATATTAAGGAAGGACCATAGGACAAGATATTACTTGTAAAAATATTTGTAGATGACATTAAATTGGAGGACATGAGATGTTATGTAAGTCATTTGTTGAAAAATGAGGAAAGAATTTGAAATGTCTATGTTAGGAGAAATTGAATTCTTTGTGGGTCTACAAGTTCATCAAATGAAGGATGGCATATTCATCACTCAATCAAAGTACATGAGGGAAACATTGAAATTATTTGGAATGGAAGATTCCAAACCATTTGAAACATCTATGTCTATTGGACATAAACTCTCAAAGAACAATGATTCAAAGGAGTAAACAAAACTACTATAGATCAATGATTGGGAAACTTCGGTATGTGGTACACACCATACTTGATATTGCATTGTAAATTGGCATAGTTGAAAGGTTCTTTTCTAATCCTAAAGAAAATCACATGATGGAAGTTAAAAGGATTCTAAGATATCTAAAAGGAACAGATGTAATGCCTCACCTAGAGATCATTGGAACAAGGATTCAATTCAAGCCAATATTTTTTTATAATTATTAATGCACATGACAACATCATATAGGGATCACAAAGATCACAATAGAAGACTTCACCAACAATTCAAGAAACCAATGAATCTCTAGACACCACTACCAAACTAACACATACAAACTCAAGAATGAAAACTGAGGACGACATCAGAACACAAAATCTCTAAACTATTGAAGCATGGAACTACAAGCAATCCTAAAGTGTACTCAAAAGTCCAAGTTTCATTCCCCAAAGAATAGTAGAGAGGCCCCCTATTTTTCATGCAAGAGAATAAAAATTGACAGTCTCATGTGAGGAAGCACCTCTTCATGAGAGAAAGTACACTAAGCCACATGAGGAAACACCATCTCGTGCAAGGACATGCTTGGCTCAATAGCCAAAACACCCAAACTGGTGTAGGGTTTTGCATGAGGATACACCATGCTATGCAAAGAAACCCAGAAAACCACACAACCAATTGCATTCTCATGCAATAAAGCACAATTTTGCACGAGGATACAAATCAACAAACTAAAAAACATAAAGGTAAAAAGATAGGAAATAAATTTCCTCCACATCGAGGAGTACCAGATCCACATAAATCGAGGAATGATCACTTGAGTACATAAACAACAAGATGCCATGAAACAAGAAAGAGGAACATCTATCCATCTAAACCATAGCAGTAAATTAACATAATGAAAGCAACATCACAATGTACAAAAGTAACATCACAATGTACAAAAATAACATCACAATAACTGAACAACCAAACTAAGTATGTAGTTCCTCTGAAGAGTCAATAGCATCATAAGACCATCATGGATCCTAGCCATCTCTCATGCATAAGATCCCAATACATTGATTAGATTTTTGGTACTATCATAATAGGGACATCACTAATAAAACATGCTACAACATAAGCATAAAGAAATCTAACATGCTAGTAGTAAAGCATAAGACAATCCTACAATGTAGATAACATCACTTATCACATGATCACATGATAATCATCATAATAAGGAAATGTGACAGTAACTAATATCATCTAAACATGATAAAAAAGCATTCCAATGAAAGCATAAATCAAAAGAAATCATACTCAGGAACCTAAAGTACCGAGTGAAAACATCCAACAATGGTCGCACTAGGATAAAAAATTGTCTCTATACACCAGTCCCTAGTAGTGGTATAGGTAGCTATGCCTCCCAACTATGTAGTACCTACAGTTCCACACCTACTATGCTAATGGAGGTAATGATCCAACCATAAACACACAAAAATAACATCCATGGTTAACACTCAAGCCAGACAATATGATGGTTGTAACCAAGAACCTAATACAATGCAAGGAGTATAGGTCTTGGTTAGACACTCAATAGGCTACTAAGTAGGGGTTGACATCTTGGAGAGTCACTTGGCATCGATAAGCCCAATCTCAGATCGTGCAGATACAACATCGCTCAATGGAAAGGCTCTCACATATACATTTTATTATCTTAAGTTTTATTAACACTCACACATTTTATTTAGTTATCACTTATATAAAGCTTCCTCTAACAACCTTCAGTGCCATGATCACTAAATTGTGAGATAGAAGCCCCCTCTAGGTGCTACCCTACCCTACCCTACCCATGCTCATCCTACAAAAAATAGTAGTGGGCATGCATATTCCCAATCCAGCCCCAATGATCAGAACTTCTAGAAGTACCATAGAAGGTTGAGACATGCAAGTCCTTTGACAATCATATGCGCATGTACTCGTGTGTGGTGTACCACCATCACAAAGATCATAACACAAGGACTAGATGAGAAAATAGTGCAAAATATCACTCCCCAAAAAAAACTTGGGAGGACAGATTCTACACGAATCCCAAAGCCAATAAAACTATACATCATGAAATCATTCAATTGGCCTCAATTTAGGAGCATGGATTCTACATGAATCCTAATGATGCAACAAGACCAAACATCATGAACTCACTCAACTGGCCTCAATCCAGGACCATCGATTCTACACAAATCCTAGTATCCAGGAAATAACAACAAAGGCCCAAAAGAAACCATAACAATAGGTATAAAAATCACTCAATCGAACATGACACAAGAGCACAGATGTGGCATGCATCCTAATGCAAACATAAAAGTGCAATAAAGGTATGACTTACATCCAAATAGATGATCCAAGTCCATGACCAATCTCATGCCAAGAAAACTTGAGAAAATGGGGCAACACGCAAAATGAGGTAAAACCCCCCAAATTTTGAAAAAAATCCAAAATTAAAACCCATTTGACCTTTAGGTAGAAAACCCCCAAAAATCCAAAAATAATTAAGTTTGAACACTGTATGCAAAAATAGCTAGCATAACGATGCAAAACTCCAAGCCCTCATCCCAAAAAATAGGGAAACACTCATACCCGACCAATCGGGTAAAACCAGCAAACAAAAATAGAGGGAAACACTAGTTCTCAACCTCCAGCCAAATGACTACCCAAAATAGAAACATAAATGAAGCAGAAACAATAAAATGGGAGAGCCCTACCTCACAGCCAAAAAGGGAAAAATGGGAATCTGAACTAGAAAATAAAAAGCCGATAGAAGTGGCCAAAAATCGCAGCAATCCAAGGTCTTCCTCAACTGGATCCAACAAGCTCAAACTCATGACAATTCCATGCCCATAGCCCCCACAACAAACAAAATAGTAAATCCTCATGAAGAGGATTTTGGGTTTTACTCTCAAACTTTCTAATTCAAAAGTTAGAAGTGAGGAATTAAATTTCTTTTTGGATACTTATTCACTTTTTGAGTGAATAATCGATTAGGGAAATTAACCAGCTAACCTGGTTAAACTTTGAGTCAAACTAAATGAAAATAGGATATTCTTAGAAATAGGAATTCATCTATGGAAAAACTACCAGAAATTAAAATAATCAATTAAAAAACTTGAAAACCAAAAAACACAAAAATTTGATTAACAACTTTCACAACAATGCAAAACTCTAAATGCATAGACATGCTCACTAGTCAAATCACATAATGCAAATGAGTTCAGATTTAATAATCACTAAAAAGTTTAATTTAAACAATTAAAATAAGAATAGTTTGACCATATAGGGATGACATTGGTAAAATATGAATAGCTGAATCACTGACTCCATGTGCCACTGCCAAGGATATAAATCCTACACATTAAACAACATGATCAAGTCCAATTGCATATAATAACATAGCCAAAGTAATAAATGCATCAAATCACCTAATTTAGCCATTTATTTACTTATATCAAAATAATCTACTTACATCACTCACATTCGAATAAAGCATAATAATGCAAGAAAGAAGTAAATAACCATAGCATAAATCCATCACATAACATAATTAGAGATATGTCCAAATACTAGATAACTAGATATCGTCATAAAACAAACTGTCATCTCAAAATGGCATCATCATGCAATATGATCAAATGAACAACATAGTAGTCTAACATCTATGATACTAAAATCAAAGTATAACATTTGACCCTCAGGTCATCTCACATGTAAAACATAATATAAGTAGATATCCCCAGCACATAACCAATGAATCAAACATGGACAATCCATTTCTAACTATTTAAGCATTTAATAATGGTTGTTTAAACAATATAAAAAGGCACTTAAAGCACAAAAGTGAACATAGTCATAAACATGACTAACCATTGCTACAGGAACCTAATCTAAGGTAGTAGGTAATAGTACACAATGTAATCTCTACACACATCTTAGGAAAATCATAGAACAACCTCATGATACCACATTGATCTTGGTAACCACTGGCACAAACCTCATTGAACCAAAAATCACATCATAATCTCATAAATCAATCATAAGCATAATCAAATCAATTGATACATAAACATAAATCAAATCACCTCAATGGTGTAAACTACTCATGGTCACAATCATGATCCATCACAACAAAAGATCAACAAGGTTACATCCATCAAGATGACTTATAGAAGTCAAATGGGAGACACACTACATCTGAAGAATATTCTTTATGTTACAAGAAAGGAGGAAATCTTGAGTTAAGAGCCTTTATTGATGGAGATTGGGTAGGAAGCACTAATGAAAGAAAAAGTACCAATGGAGGAGCATTGATTTTTAGAAAGAGACTAGTGTCTTGGACAAGCAAGAGACAAAATTTTATTTCTTAATCAATAGCAAAGGCAAAGTATGTTGTTGTAGCAGTAATTTTTTATAACATAATATGGGTCAAGCAATTAATGTCAATGATGAAGGAAGAAATCAAGGAACTAGTGGTTATCTACTGTGATAACACAAGTAAAATCAATAACTCCAAAAATCCTATGATGCACACAAAGACAAAATACATTACAATCAAGTATCATTTCCTAAGGGAATTGGTTCAAGAAAAAGAGGTGAGATTCAGATATGTGAACACCAAGGAGCACATAGCAGATATATTTACTAAGGCTTTACCTAATGATGCAATTATGTATCTAAGAGGTAAAATAGGGGTTATTTCCCTATCTGATGCTCACTAAAGCAAAAGACAATGAGACATCAACCAAGTTCCACTAAAGGTTTATCAAGTTGATGCAATGAAATGCATAGTATATTGCATATGAATCAGTACAGAAGGTACATAGTCAATTCAAAGTTTGTATCCTTTGGAATTTGATATGAGAGAGAGAGGGGGGGGGGGAGAGAGAGAGAGAGAGAGATAGAGAGAGAGAGTGTTAAAGTTAAGTGTCAATGAGGGAGAGCTTAAGGGAGAGTTAAAAGGAAGAGTTTTCTATCTCAGAAGGAAGATATTCATATGAATGAATGTGAAACAAAGAGGGAGAAAATGAAAAAAGTTCACAAAAGAGTGTTAATAGGGAAGAAACAAAGACAAATCCAAGTAGAATCTCAGAGGAAGATGGTATGGATGAGAATTAGAATGAAAAATAAGGATATTATCTAATTGATCATACTTTTATCAGTCTATATTGAAATGTTGTGTTGCCATCAATGTAGAGTTTTTTGGAAATAATTCTTTAATTATATGTTGTCATTGATGTAACACAAATGTCAGTATGAACCAAGAAATATAGAGTTTGCAGTATTAACCTTGCATATCTAAGTGTTGACAAAGAAAATGGGTGAAGAAGATATTTTACTATTAACCGAGTAGTTGGTTAATGAAGGATATCCTACTTGCAGTATTGACCAAGTGGTCAAGCATCAAAGGGCTCAAAATATTTACCGAGCATTCAATCTTAGTCTTAACTGAGTGACAACTAAATTAAATTATCTATATTTAATTGTTTGAGGCCAACTATTTGGATATTTATTATTTATTTGGAAGAATATTCAAGATGACTTGTCCTAGCTTATGATATATAAGAAAGGTCAAGTTGTGAGGACAAAATAAAAAGAAGAATATGAAATAAAAGATGGATATGTGAGTAAAGGAAAAGAAGGAAGATGTGAAGGACAAGCTTCAAAGAATATTCTAATCAGTAAGGATCTAGATGTCAAGCTAGGATAGAGATCTAAATCTACAAAAGAAATTTCTTCATAAATTAGGTTAAATTGTTGTTACCTTCTAACCATTGTAGCAATAAAGAAATCTCTTAATAGAGTTGATTTAATAGTCATATTGAAAATACTCTAACAAGGTGAGATTTCAAGATTGAAGTATTTGAAGAACTTTAACAAGGCCACTCCTAATTGGGTGATCTAAATCCTCTAACAAGGTCATACTTAAGAATATATTTTTAAACCTTTAACATGGTTGGATCCTAAGAGGGCTCACTTTAGAAGAGTGGAAAATATTGTAACTAGTTGCATAATTGTGGTTTTCTCAAATTAAGTTTCCATGTTAAATCCTAATGTCATCTGTGTTCATGTTATTTGCTTATGTTTTATGTTTCTACAACTAAATTACTAAAGGTTAAAATAGATTAATAATAATAAGATTTATTTTTTAACCAAGTATCGGTAATATTCTAGTGTTAACCGAGATAGATAGTATTGCATGATCAGTGAAAGTTTGTATTGACATCTAAGGGACAAGGAATTATTTTTTGTAACTGATTCACCCCTCCCCTCTCAGTTACACTCTTACATTTCCAAAAAATACATGTTCATGATGCTATGTTTGTGATAGATAATATTGGAGATCATTCTTGAGAGGTTGCAAATGCTAAACATGCAATATGTTTTACTAGAAGATTTTTTGCTAGTGTAACATGTTTTTTATTATAGAAAAAATATGTTTCAAAGGGATCCAAAACCCATTACATCAAAATAAATATTTTAGCAAAAAATTACATTAAAAATATATATGTTGGAAGAAACAAAAATCCAACATCCAAAAGGCTAGCAAGCCAGTATAAAACCCAAGAACAAAACAAAAGAAAGAAGAACCAGAGATAGAAAATTGAAAGCACAGAGACCCAAAAAAAGATACATCAGTTCCTTCAAGGAGCACAACAATTCATTCCCAAACTTGGTCATTCTCCTTACCACTTTCTTTAGCTCTTCAAGGTCATCCACAATAATAGTAGTCACAACCTTATTAATTCTAGATTTGATATGCTTTCATGGGCCAACTGAGTCATGTTGATCTTTATTTGCATAAATAATCACAACCCTCTTTTTGGTGTTTCCTTTTGGTCTATTGATTAGGGTGTTCATATTATCAATAGAAGACCTCGTGACATTAAGGTTGTTCTCTAGTATCTTTTTAAGGTTATCCTTAGTCTTGTGGCTATGATAGTGATATCATCCAACTATTTCTCCAACACCCCCCTTGTAGACCCTTCTAGCTCCATTGAGTCTATGATCAATTTATTTATCTAAGTTGTCCATAAAACATTAACCTCTCCAACCAAAGACTTGATATTCCCCTTGTTTCGTCCATTTGGTAGAGAGGGCCCTATATTTGAGAGTCAAATTTTTAATCTCATGAAATGTGCACTCATTGAACCTAAAACCATACAAGGCTATGCACTTCATAGTCTGCAACACTCCAAAGGGGGGCTTGACCTTGTATTTCATCACCTCAAAATAAAGGTTAGTTGATACCTTCTCAGGCATCCCCTCATCCTCATTCTCTAAATTAGGTGGTGTAATAGGACCCTATCATGCTAGTGTAACATGTTGATCCTTATCGGATGAAGTGTTAATTGTATTACAATATGTGAGAACATTATTGTATTATTAATAGTGATGCTAAGAAGGTGTGTATACCTTAATGAGGTCCTATGAAATCATTGCATAATGGTAAATCCTTAACAAGATGACCTCATTAGTTGTTAGGAAAAGGTATAATGGAAATATGATTTCCTTGCTGATTAGAGTGATCATGTATGTAATGTATGTGAGATGAGGATGTAAATTTGATCAAAGAAGAGTAGAGGATAGACTTGATGTTGGATTTTGACTTTAAAGAAGTTGTATTGGCAATTAAGGTGTAGTATTGGTTAGTTGAACTTTTGGATATGTTATCCTAAAGATCTACTCTACATTGTTGACTAAAGCATTTTGGATAGTGGATTTACTTGTCTTCATATCAGCCTTTAATAGGATTGGAACCTTCTCAGAAGGATTCAAAGTCTTCTAATAAGGACTAATATGTTGATTGAATTGTAATAAAATCCTAATATGGTTATATCCTTTTACAAGGAATGTTTATATTAGTACATCATTTTTTTCATGTCATGCATGTTGAGGTTTTTCTCCTAATCAAGGGTTTTCATAGTTAATTAATCATGGCATCACCATGTATGGTTTATCTCTTCTTATGGTTCATTGGTTTGGTTATTAAAATTAGAATTAACAAGGTGGATATTAGTTTTATTTTCTCATAATGGATTCACCACCGTCGCCCCTCCTTTAATAGGGTTGGAACCTTTTGACTGGGTTGAAAACTTGTGACAAGGATTCAAATTCTTCTAATAGGGACTAAAGTGTTGATTTAATTATAATGAACTCCTAGTATGGTCACATCCTTTCACAAGGAGCATTTATATTAGTACATAATTTTTTGGGTTTTGTGCATATTGAAGTTTTCCCCCTGATCATGGGTTTTCATAGTTAATGAATCATGACATCAGTATGGTTTAACTCTTATTATGGTTCATTGGTTTGTTTATTAAAGTTATAATTAACAAGTTGGATATTAATTTGATTTTCTTATAATGGATTCACAAGTTGTCTTGCATCCCCTCTAAATAATGGTAACTTGAGACCTTCTCAGCATCTCCTCATCCTCATTCTCTAAATTAGGTGGTGTAATAGGACCCTATCATGCTAGTGTAACATGTTGACCCTTATTGGATGAAATTTTAATTGGTATTGTAACATGTGAGAAACTTATTGTATTATTTATAGTGATGCTTAAGAAGTTGTGTATACCTTAATCAGGTCCTATGTAATCATTGCATAATGTGAAAGCCTTAACAAGATTACCTAATTAGTTATCAGGAAAAAGTATAATGGAAATATGATTTCCTTGGTGGTTAGGGTGATCATGTATGTATTGTATGTAAGATAAGGATGCAAATTTGATCAAAGAAGACTAGAGGATAGAGTTGATGTTGGAATCAGACCTTAAAGAAACTATATTGGCAATTAAGTTGTAATATTGGTTATTTCAAATTTTGGATATGTTATCCTAAAGATCTACTCTTCACTATTGACTAAATAAATTTGGACAATGGGTTCACTTGTCTTCCTACCAGCCTTTAACAAGGTTCGAACCTTTTGACAAGGATTCAAAGTCTTCTAATAGGGACTAACGTACTGACTACATTGTAATCAACTTGTAATATGGTCACATCCTTTCATAAGGAACATTTATATTAGTACATCATTTTTTGGGTGTCGTTCATATTGAGGTTTCCCCCTTGATCAAGGGTTTTCATAGTTAATGAATCATGGTGTCACCATGCATGGTTTATCTCTTCTTATGGTTCATTAGTTTGGTTATTAAAGTTAGATTTAACAAGTTAGATATTAGTTCAATTTTCTCACAATGGTAAAATTTACTTTCTTGCTATTTGAATTTTGGGTAAGGAGAGTTGTTAGGATTTGCATTAATGGAAACATAACATAGTTTTCGAGGAAACATGGTCAGATGATAAGTTTGGAGATAGATTACTTAGAAAGTTGTCTAAGTATATATTGGTCAACATGAAACAATTGTATAATTTTATTTGGAAAACTTCACAAAAGACATATTATGTTATGTAGGCTTATAGATAGGTAGAATGAATACCATGTAATATGTGGTTAACATGCTAAAGTGTTTGTTAAGTTTTGGTTATCTTTTGGAATCTTTTTCAGTGATAGCGTGAACAATGCAAAACAAAGAAGTAGTCAAAATATCAAGTTTTTGGTTAAGGAATTATTTTGGCAAGTCAAAATAATTCCTTAAAAATGTTAGGTCAAAATTTTAGAGGTTAACACTTACATGAAATTTTTTTATATGATGATTTGGTAATGTGCAAGGTCATACAAAACCAAGAGTGCAAAGTTTATGGTATAAAGGAAGATCTTTTTGTTTTGCAAAGTTTCCAATTGTCTTGTAATGATATGCTTTCCATATAAATACTTTTTATGTACTATATAGATGCAAAATTGATGATATTAGCAAAGAAAATGAGTTGTGTGATATCGTATGAAGTGGAATTAAAAGGAAAATTAGATATTAAAGATATCAACATAGTCAAGGTTTTGTATCTATTGATAAGTTGTATATGCATGTTTGGAGAGTGGCCTTATAAGCTTATGTTTTGTATTGTAATAACAACTCCTAATAGGGTTAAGGCTTCTGGTAAGGCCTAGTCCTCTCATAAGCACATATATACTATATAGATGTAATAAACTTCTAACAAGGTCAATATCTTTTACAAGATACTTTTGATTAGTGGATCATTTTGGGGGTACCATCCCCCATTGGCCAAGGTTTCCCTAGGTAACAAATATGGCACTATGAGTTTTTTCAATATATTGTATTTGGTTTTATTTTTCAATTTACTATTATATGGAAGTTTAAGAATTGTGAGTGATATCCAGAGTTGGGAAAAAATTTGCTTAAAGCTCATAACTGATTCATGTCCACTTCTCCCCCTTCTTAGTTATATTGGTAGGATTTACTTTCTAATAATTTGTATTGGGACACAATTACTCAAAAAATGTGTAACATCTTAAGGGAGATCACTATGGATTAAATATAATTGTAAAAGAATCATGAAGAAGATCTTGAGGAATTAGATGCAGTTAATGATGAAAGGAACAAATTGAAAATGAAACTTAAGGTTGCATAAGATTTTATTCAAAAGATGAAAGTTCAAATTGAGAGCACACAATCTAAAAAAAAGGAATCACATGAACAGATCAAGGATTATGAGTCGACCACAAATCTTAAGAAGGAGAAAGAAATTATGAATCATGAATTAGAGATCACATTATTGAAGATGAGTATGAAAGAAGATGAGCAAAAGAGTGAATCAAATTTGAGATATAAGAATATAGATATGATATCTCAACTTACTAAGGTTATATATGAACTTGAGAAGTATAATATTATTTTAAAAGGAGAGTTTACACAAACCAAATAACATCTTGAAAAGTTGTATGCAAGCACAAATAAACTTAATAATAAGATAGGAATTGGATATGTTGTGTTGGAATATTCAAATATGGAAAGAGTACTTATGAGAGGGGGGGGGGGAGGGGGGGGATGGGTGAATCATAAGTATCATACTTTAGCAAATAAAATTTTAACTGAAAGTAAATTGCGTGCATGTAAATATAACAAATATGCATCAATAACTCATAAAACCAAAATTTTGGTAATCGAGAAACCCTCCAGGAATAAGAAGGTAAAACTGGGGTGGGGATGATACCCACAAAAATTACTACAGCAATATAGTTCAACCACTTCTGATGGTTTTCCCTGTTAAAGGCTTTACACTATGTTAATAGTGACCTGGTTAGAGGATTTGCAAACACTTAACATGAAGTGTCACCCAGTTAAAGGATTTTAATCACCTAATCAAAGGTTCTTACAAAATAGCTATAAAGCTAACCTATCACCATAGGATTTTTATTCTAATACAATTGCTAGAGAGTATTAGATGCAATAAACCTGACTAATTACAATCCTTGATTGCAGATTGCAGGCACTTGTTATGCTTTCTCTGATCTGGATCCTTTTTGCGATCTGAATAATCCTCACTTCTGAAAATATAACTCCTTCTGAACCCTTTTAAGTCTTCTCGCACCTCTTATCTTATTCCTCATTTTACTTTACAATGAAGTTTCGTCTTCCTTATAAAGACATTTGAAAGTTTAGGGTTAGGTATGGATCTACGATCCACATTCAATCTTCATTTTTCGTTCAATACTTATCTTTTGTCGATTGGTTGCATGCCTTTAGTTTTTTTTTTTATTGGCTGCATGTAAATTGCATAGGAAAAATAAAAGATTTGATCTTATCATTCGATCCTTTGAGATTTACCTTCTATCGGCTGCAAAAATTGTTTACATCATAGTTTGTGCAATTCCAGACTTTTATGTTGTTCTACTGAGTTACTCAGCTCCTGAAGTATTTTTGATACTCGACACCTACTTTTTTTGGATAGCTCGGCACTTGAACAAAAAACTATATCACTTGGCACATGTTGCACTCGGCACCCGTTGTCACTCGGCACTTGTTGTCACTCAGCACTTGTTGTCACTCGGCACTTGTTATCACTCAGCACTAACTCTTGATCTTGGTTAAGTGTATTGACACTCAGTTGTCAAATTTATTCTTTAAGCCAACAATCTCCCCCTTTGACATGAGTGGAAAAAACACTTAATTAAGATCCATGTGACTCAGTAATTTATCCTTTATTCAAACTTTGCTCCCAAAATTTACTATCTCCCCCAAAATTTCACAAAATTTGCTATCTCTCCCTTTTATTATACTTATCATTTCATTCCTATACTCAACTCTATACTTATTCTCACCCTTTTTGACACTTATGTCAATGGTCTTTACAGTGAAATGCCATACTTGGCCAAAAATGAGCTGTTTACTTCAAGGAGTACCTTCAGAGCTGCATCCCAATTTGCTAGTGCAACATCCAATGTCCTATGATGGATGACAATCTTTGCTGCTAGGTGTACAAGTCCATCAGATAAAGAAAGGTTGGGATCTTTCCTGAGGACTATTTCTACATTTATCTGCTCCTTATGAAGTAATTAAAAATGAGGAGTAATTGATGATTGAATTTGTATCAATTTGGCTTTTGTGGTTGCCTCCTCTGCTGCTAAAACAACTAGCTCTCTCTGTGTGTGAAGCGATTGGACAAAATGCTTCTCACTCTGAGCTAGATCTATGGGGAGTTGCATGCTAGAATTTTGAGATTGTTTTCCAAACTCGGTATTTTCTGGCTAGTGTCTTGTGTGAATGTGGAAAAATCACACAACTTGTTGTACAAGGAAAAAATGTTTCCTAGTACAATTTTAACTATTATAATTTTCTTTGCCAGTTCTTCTTTAGACAGTGCTATATCACCAAATATTTTACTATTTACTTTACCTTGGAAGGAATAGAATACTAGTAGTTTGTGTGGTCAAAGGTGGCACTTGTGCTTTTACCTTGACTTCTAGATTCTGCAATTCATCAACACTGACCAATACAGGATTTGAGCTTAATTTTGCTACAAGTGATGATT
Organism: Cupressus sempervirens; assembly: GCA_028749045.1. Lineage (NCBI taxonomy): Eukaryota > Viridiplantae > Streptophyta > Pinopsida > Cupressales > Cupressaceae > Cupressus > Cupressus sempervirens. The sequence goes on along the minus strand of CM053791.1, from coordinate 733,498,259 downwards.
GGTCAAGGATTTCCAAATCCTCTACAGTTAATGGATTGATGTTTAGATTTGAAGTATCTGTAACATCCTTTATTTTTATGATATCTGCAGGTGTGATAGTGGCATGAGGAGGACTAGGATGAGATGTCTGTATATCTTGTATACTTTGATCTTGTGGCTCAACTGTTTTTTTATCTTCCTCTTTCTCCTCATTGCGTGCCTCTTCTTCCTTTTCTTCTTTACTCTCCTTCTCCACTAGTTTCTTCTCTTTTGTTTCTGATGCTTTCTTTTCCTTTGTCTTGGCAATTGCTTCTGCCTTATATTCTTCATTATATACATCCTCAATTTTCTTATAAACTATTTTCCACAATCTTGTGGATTTGGTAACTACCTCTTCAATTTTATTCTGTAATATACTAAATGCTCTATACTTGGGAATGAATCTATTATTATGCCTTTTTACGGCATTTATTATTTGATCTTTAGTCAGATCAGGCAACAATCTTGCTAATGTAGACTCCCTTATTTATTTTTCCATTTGTAAACAAAAATTCCATTTATCCTCTACAATTTTATACAATTCTCTGGGCATAGATTCATCTAATTCTAGAGGTGTGTGCTTATACTCAGCCATCATAGCATACACAGATTCCTCTAGTTTATTTTGCTCTTCTTTGGTGAGCTTAGAAAAATTCAGGTTCTTTAGACCTTTTAAATCATTACTTCTAATTTTTGAACATAATTTATCAACATCAATCTGAGGTTTGTGTCTTACCACTTGAAATTGACTGTTGTCCTCTGACTCTATTTTCTCCTCATCTATTTCAGGTTGGGGAATAAACTTCCTTTTCTTTGTCTCGGCAACGATCTTCTTTGTGTCTTTCTTCCTTCTTTTTTCCTCTTCTTGGGATTTTTGTGCTGTAGCCCTTGTGGTAGGTCTCTTTGATGCAGGGGCATCCACTTTCCTTCCTTTGGATTTAGGAGCAGAGGGAGTTGTGGTCTTTCTCTTCACTGGTGCTTCCTTGGCTTCTTCTACCTCAGCACTTTCCTCTTTGTCTTCTCCTGACCCTTGAGTCTGACTTTGAATTTTATCTCCTTCTTCTTCAATGCCTTCTCCTTCTTCTTCTGCTATTCCTTCTTCTTCTTCCACGCCAAACTTTCTTTTGATTTGTCTCACCATTTTCTCTTTCTTCTTTACTGCTGAAGTAGTTTTCAAATATGTTATTACCTTTGATTTGACAACATCATAGGTTCCAAAAATTTGTGCATTTTTATCAGCTTCTTCTGCAAGTAGAGCTGTTATTGCTGCAGAGGCTTGATCAACATCAAGTTCATAACCTAGTGGCCTAAGCCATCTTATTCTAGGTATAATTGCTTGTATGTAAGTATAATCTATATCTACAAGAAAGCAAATATCTTTTTAATATTTCTTAGTTAGTGAGACTGGAATTCTCATTCTTTTTTTCATGGACTTTTTGAAGTCCTCAAAATAACCTGTCATTTGGGCATCAAAATTTTCACCCATTTGTTCAATGTATCCATTAATTTGTTCAACAATTATTTTATCTGGATTCCATTTTACTTTCCCCATAGAAGGAAATTCTTTCATTAGATAGAAGAACATACACATCAAAACTGATCCAAATTTGCATTGAGCTCCCTTGCTCTTCCTTATAGCTCCCAGATTTTCATTAATCTGTTGAAACATGAGCTCTTCCAGATCATAAGTGTGATCCCTTTTGATTATCTTGTATGCAACATCAACTGCTATACAAGGTACACTGTTCAACTTGCTTGATTGATAGAATTTGGGTGAAATAATTCTCATAGAAAAATCTAGTAGGGGATCTGTGACTGTGTCGATAGTCATTCCTCTATTGTTCCATTTGGCACTTGTATTTTTCTCTATTATTTCCCTTTTGTCACTTCGCAGGGTCTTTGGTCGATCTAGGGTTGGAATACCAGTAACCCTATGAACAGTTTTCTTGGTAAATTTTACTGGCCCTGAATCTAACCAAAAAGCTCCGTCATGTATTTGGCTCAAAATTATCCGTACCCATTCTGTTTTGAAAACAGTCGAAAATGCTAGGGTTTTGGTCAATCCTTTTCTTTCTACTATTGAAAACTCATTTTTTAGTACTTTGATTTCACACAGTTTGTTATATGCATTATGAATTTCTAAGTCTCCTATGGCACCAATTTTGCAATTGTAACATCTGTGAACATCTTGTACCATAACAACTTTATCCGGAATAACTGATAATGCTCCTGCAGGATCATTCTTGTATGCTACTTCTAGAATGGGCTTAAATTTAGGTTGTTTTACTTCATTACTGACCAACTGAACTTCATGACTCTTTAAACCCTTGGTGGTTCTTGACCCAGATGCCATTGTTTGCCAAACTAGGGTTTATAATTTAAAAAAGTTTATAAGTCCTACGTAGCTCGGCACTTAAGTAAAATACCTTAAATCGATGAAATTTGTCTTGAATCGCTATTGAAATCTTTTACGAATGGCTTCTGAGTTGTTCTTGATCTTCTCCGCTCCTTTTTTGACTTTGCTTCTTGTTTGAATGGTGAGAAAATAATCAAAAATCGGATTTATCTACCCTTCAAAATAGAGTAATAAATGCTTAGTACGCTACCAACTTTCTACTTGGCTCTTGAAAGGTTTCGTCATAACTCGGCTCCTATTGACATTTCATAGCTCGACATCAACTATTAACTCGGTCGTTGTTAGCAACTCGGCTCCTGAAGACAATTTTGACATATTTTCACAAAGTTCTCAATTTTGACTTAGCATCTTTATTTATGCTGATTTCTTTTTTTTTGCAATACTTACACATCTTGGGACTGATTTATGATGTAACTTGGTTTATCAATCCCTCACACTTATTCTTTACTTAATTTGATGAAGTGTGATCACTTGACCTATTAGGTGAAGTGATCATTGTATTTGATGTGCTAGACTCTTCTTTCTTCCTCCATGTCTTATTCATTTCACTTTTGATGTGTTCAACATCTATCTTTGCCTTTCCATTGCTGAACTCAGAACTTGATGCCTTTGACCTTGTTGGGCAATTCCTGCTGACATGACCAGTTTTTAAGCAACTGAAACATGTGGTTTGACTCAACCATCTTTTGTAGTTCCCTCTAAAATGTGTTCTTATGCAATTCTATGGGATATGTCCATATTCTTGACAATAGTGATAGTTGTTCCTGGTGTTGTAATCCCAAAATTCATGGTTTGATGTCTTTGCTGGTTGATTTACTGTCCACATAGGTTTTGATCTACATTCAAATGCCCTATGTCCATATTTTTTGCAATTATAACAATTTCCATCAAATATTTGAGTCCTTGTAACATTGGATTTGCAATTTTGAGTCATATGTCCTTGCATGTTGCACTTGTGACAAAAACTTTTGGATATTTTTGATTGATTGAATCTTCTACTCTTGTACACATTAGCTATATGTCCCTTCTTATTACAGAAATGACAAGTGGGTTTTGAATTCTTACCTTTATCACTTCTTTGTTCAGCACTCTTTGATGATTCTCCAACTTTAGTGCTATTGTATCCTAGTCCTGATGTATCATGGGTAGATTTTGGTGATTTCAGCAACTGTTCAAAATATTTGATTGCTTCACTTGATTTGTTGAGATTCTCTGCTACCTCTTTTTCCCTGTTTAATTCATTCTGCATTTGTCCATTTTGCATCTTCAAGGTAGAGATCTCAATATCATTTACATTAAGTTCATGATGAAGGTTCATCATTTGTGCAAGTGTATCCATCTGCATGTTTGAGATTCTTGTCAGTTCAGTACATTTTTCTTCAAGTCTGTTTGCAAGATTCCTTTTGTCATTTTCCATCATGACCTTATCATCAACTACTCTTTTCTTTTGTTCAGTAATTTCACATATCATTATAGCTTGTGATTCATGTTCCATCTTGAGAGTTCTTATTTCTTCTACTTGAATTTTATTTTTCTCCATCAGTTCTGCTATTGCTGCATCAGACTCTTTAGTGTCTCCACTGGAAAATATGTTGGTGGTGTCAATCTCCTTGTAGTGTATATCATTTTCAGCTATGGCTAGATTCTTACTCTTTTTTAATGAGTTTCTCAATTTGTTTCTGAATTCCTCCAGGCTATGCAAAGCAAGTTGCACATCTATCACCTGATTTTCAATGATCTTTCCAAGTTTGAAAGCTTCCATCTTTAGATCTTTTCCCTCCAAGTTGTTAGGCTTTTCCTCGTGAGAACCTGGCTAGATCTGATACCAATTGTTGGAATATTCAAATATGGAAAGAGTACTTATGAGAGGGGGGGGGGGGGGGGGGGGGGGGGGGTGAATCATAAGTATCATACTTTAGCAAATAAAATTTTAACTGAAATTAAATTGCATGCATGTAAATATAAGAAATATGCATCAATAACTAATAACACCAGAATTTTGGTAACCCAGAAACCCTCCAGGAATAAGAAGGTAAAACTGGGGTGGGGATGATACCCACAAAAATTACTGCAGCAATATAGTTCAACCACTTCTGATGGTTTTCCCTGTTAAAGGCTTTACACTGTGTTAATAGTGACCTGGTTAGAGGATTTGCAAACACTTAACATGAAGTGTCACCCGGTTAAAGGATTTTAATCACCTAATCAAAGGTTCTTACAAAATAGCTGTAAAGCTAACCTATCACCATAGGATTTTTATTCTAATACAATTGCTAGAGAGTATTAGATGCAATAAACCTGACTGATTACAATCCTTGATTGCAGATTGCAGGCACTTGTTATGCTTTCTCTGATCTGGATCCTTTTTACGATCTGAATAATCCTCACTTCTAAAAATATAACTCCTTCTAAACCCTTGTAAGTCTTCTCACACCTCTTATCTTATTCCTCATTTTACTTTACAATGAAGTTTCGTCTTCCTTATAAAGACATTTGAAAGTTTAGGGTTAGGTATGGATCTACAATCCACATTCAATCTTCATTTTTCGTTCAATACTTATCTTTTTCCGATTGGTTGCATGCCTTTAGTTTTTTTTTTATTGGCTGCATGCAAATTGCATAGGAAAAAATAAAAGATTCGATCTTATCATTCGATCCTTCGAGATTTACCTTCTGTCGGCTGCAAAAACTGTTTGCATCATAGTTTGTGCAATTCCAGACTTTTATGTTGTTCTACTGAGTTACTATGCTCCTGAAGTATTTCTGATACTCGACACTTACTATTTTCTAGATAGCTCGGCACTTGAACAAAAACTGTATCACTCGGCACATTTTGCGCTCGGCACCCATTGTCACTTGGCACTTGTTGTCACTCAGCACTAACTCTTGATCTTGGTTAAGTGTATTGACACTCAGTTGTCAAATTTATTCTTTAAGCTAACATGTTGAAAGATAATTATCTAAAGGATCTAAACTTTTAGAAGAATAAGAATTTGTGAATCAACAACCTAGTCAACAAGAAGATTTGAACACTAAAGTACTGAATCAACTTGAAGAACCTAGATATCTAAGGAGATAATTCAATGGAAGATGTTTTGCATGAGGCCAACCTAGACACATGAAGAAGGACTACACAAAAAAGTATTCTAAGCCATTTTTTGGTTATTGTTATAATTGCTCTATTTGTGGACATGTATCTAGTGAATTTAGAAAAACTAATCAAATATTAAATATGGGAATCCATGAAAGGACTAACAATGCAACTACTAGACCTTTGGGAATGAATAACATTAGTACCAATGGAGTTATTTATTACAAGTGCAACAACATCAAACTTATTGCAAGAGATTGTAGACTATAGACTAATCAATTTGGACCAAGTTATGAAAAATCGGTTATGGCATGTCAAATTTTCAAGAAATTAGGACATATAACAAAATTTTGCAGATTGAATCATTTTATTGATGATATGAGGATACTTAACACGAGAGAAAAAATATGATAACACCTACTACAAAAAGGAATATGAACAATATCAGATATGTTATTAATGGGAAGCAAGTAGAAAGCATTGATAAGACATTTTTAAGAGAAGGAATACTAGAAAATACTAAATTTTGGGTGAAAAATAAAAAATATTCATTAGAAGACAAGATGGGAACAATACCAAGTGTAGAAACCTAAATCTGATTACATCATTAAGTAATCTCATTTAGTCATCTTTTAAAGTATTAGTAATTAAGTATTTACTATTTGGTTAATTTATGCTATACCCTAATGAATTAATAGAATTAATTGACTATAGCCCAATTGATAAATCAAATAACAACCAATAGTATGATTTATTAATTAAATCCCCCTTCTTCTATTAAATTATATAATCACACTATACTTATTTAATTTAATTCAAAATCCTCCTTTTTTTATTGAATAACCCCTTTAATAAAGTCATCAACCCTAAAATAACCCTTAACCCATCATAGCTCCTTGGTTCTAACTCAACCGAACCCATTCATCCATGCTAAGCTTAGTTAACTAATTAATTCTATTTAATTAAGTGAACAACTTGCATTTTTTAATGTGTCCACTTGCCTCTTAATCCCCCTCTAATCTTATCCTAACCTTACCCTAATTATTTACACAATACTAAGCATGTAGATTAAGAAATCTTAATCCAACCCTAAACCTCAGCCTTATCTGATCCTGCCACTCATTTCAAATAAAATATTAAAATATCCATTACATCTCTTACACCTCTTACATATTCCCTTACATCTCTTATGTATTTTCTTACACTCTTACATAATCTCTTACAAGTTTTATGTATTCCCTTACATCCCTTACATATTCCTTACACCATTATCCCTTCATATTCCTTACCCCAAACCTTGGAAAAAATGTTAAATAGATACCTCTACCCTTCACAAATCATCCATCATTTGAGTATTGTTATCATGCCAATTTTCCTCCCAATTCATTGAGAAGCAACATCATTACACCAAAATATACCCACTTCATTGAATCTTGAACATCATATTTTGAGCACACATCCATAAGTTTGGAAAAATCTACAAAGCAAGGAAGGAGCTTCTTCATTTGATATGGGGAGGATTGCACTTCTTCAGAATCTTTTCTTAATTATTTTTTTGTCTTTTCTTATTGTCTAATCATATATGTAGCATTTTCTCTTGTGTTTTGAGTATTTTATCTTTATTTCTTGTATTAATTTAAAAAAATTTATCATAGGTTACATTGTGGTATGCCGAGTGGGACCAACTTCTAAGGTAATTTTCTCATCCATTTTTGGTTTATTTTCTTGCAAGCTAACCCATAATATAATGATTATTTTTGTTTGAGTGCTTAAGGGACCCTTATTATACCTTCCTTCTTCATATACCTTCCATTTAGAGAGTCATTTCTTGGACTCAAAAAGTTTACATTTGGGAGAAAGGTCAATGTTGGGAGTAGTTTCTATAAAAAAAAATTTTTACAAAAAATACTTATAAACTTTGCACACGAGCTTTGTTTTTTATGATTTAAAAGGAATTAGAAAGATGGTTGTGATCTCTTTCTATATCTATAAGACACTTTATTAGATTCATTCCCAAAAATCAGGTGCATGAATTCAATGTAGAACCTTCTTTGTCAGCTTAAAATACTTATAACTTTTGCAAACAAAATCAAATTTTAAACTAACATTTTTTTTTGTTGGAGTGAGTTGCAAGGTTTTTTGATTTTGTAGTTTGAAAATATCAAGAGAGGTGATCTCATTTGCTATTTTCTCTAGGTTGAAAAGCTCAAAAGGAAACATAGCTCATGAGATTAAATTCCCATGACTAGTCCTATTCTATCTTGACTTCTATTCTCTATATCTTTTTATCATTCTTAATAACCAACAAGATCAATATTTGAAAAGGATTCACATTTTATTTTGGTGCTTAAAATGAACAATGCATGCTAAAGAATATTTCACACTTCAAATTTGGGCTCTAAAATCAACTAAAATGAATATTGAATGCCTAAATGGGAAAGACCAAATGCAATGAAAAAATATTGAACTTGGGTTTAAAAATAATCCACAACATCTTGAGTGCTTAAAGGTTATAACATATTGCTATCTTTTTCTTCAAAGCATTTTTTGCAGTTTCAAAAATAAAAAGATGTTGTGTTTAAAAAGAACAATGATTTGGTCAAACATTTTGATCTTGGTATAAAACAGAGTCATCAAATATTGAATTCCTAAATGGTAAAAAAAATTGTAAATCAAACTCTTCAATTTGGCTTTAAAAAAAGAAAACAATTCTTGAAAGATTAAGGTCAAATATGCTCTTATTCTCTCCCATTTCCAATCTTTCAACAATTCCTTTCAAGTATATGCACGTTTTAATTCCAAAAAATGAATGTTGCATGTTAAAAATGAGTGTCTTTGTCATAGAGAGAAAATGTCAAAAAAATCAATTTGGAAATGAATAAAGTGTCTTGCATGTTTTAACGAGTGTCTTTCAACACGTCCCTTGAGATAGTCTATCTATTGAAAAGTAAATCCCATTAATTAAGTGATCTGTGTACCATAAAGTTGTTAGCAAGATAATTCACAATGACTTTAGGAGAACTTATAGAGAGGCCCATCCTTTAGGAAAAGCACATCCTCATTAGAGAATGACCTCAAACTAGTAAAATCCACAAGCATTATATAGACAAAGAATTGAGTAAACTCTTGCTTCATCCCATAAAGCTCAAATGGTGTGTTTTTATTATAGTCCAAGGTATGTTAATATCCTTATGCTTTTTGCATGGTCAACTAGGCTCTTAAGTGAATTGAATGCATACAAACTTATTGAAAGGACTCTATGAATCTAGCAACAAACTAAATTAGTATCCTACTTGATTCACCTGCAAAGGTTTCATAATCCTTGCACATGGATCAATCCAAGTGGACTACTTGGATCACCCAAAGATTTTATGCTCAACCATTTTCATTCCACAGAACACAAACATGCATGGTGTTTCTTTAAATATGAGGTTAGTCATCCTTGCTTGAAGTGTTTTTTTTTTTGTAACTTGACCATGTGAAAAATATTTGTTGAACATTCACAAAGTTGGTTTTATAAAATCCTTTTGCAAAAAGAGATCATTTGTGTTTCTCACAAGGTTTCTTTGTCCTTTGAGGTATTTCTTGTTCAGTTGACCTAATAGAAAATTGCATGACTTCTAATTTAAGTTATGGAACACTTAGCAAGTCACTCCCTCAAGTTGAAAGTTATTATTCAAAGAGTCAAGTTGAGACTTCATTATAGATCAACCCAATCCAAAGTTTAAAAAATTCAAGCTTAAACCATCACTAGCCTCTAGAGATAACAAAAAGTAGAGCTCAAGGGCTTAAAACTCATAAAGAGAATTGTAAAAGAACTCCAAATTATGAAATAAATATTTGAAGTTTCTTTATAAAGAGAGTGGAAATACAAGGTCTAAAATATGCCACTTAAATGTGGAGTCAACCACAAATTAATCACATACATGAAATATCCCTATGATGATTAGATTCATCTTCCTTCTAGCACACACTTTGCATATGCATAGTCTTACCATTTAGTTTTCCTTAGGAGTTATCATATAAGTCATCACCCCTTAAGAATTTCTACATTCATCATCATCCTTAGAGAATGTTTTATGAATCCCTAGTAAACCTTCATGAAATCAAAATCCCAATCAAAACCCCCATTTCTATCACTTGGTTTCATTATCTTGGAGTTGTCTATCCTACATAATACACCCATCACACTAATATAACTATCCCTTGGACCACACATTGTCTAAGCTAGTTTATCTTGTCACTTGTGTCTCTCATCATGTTTTTGTATAGGTTGGAATCCACATTTGATCATCTCACGTCTTCCAAAGGTCATTACTCTACCCTAGGTTGATGCATCCACCATTATCTTAAGCTTACACATAAAAAATAAATCTCATCCATCCTTGAAACCAAGTTTATCTTTAGGTACCTTAGGCATCACATCCTTAGTACTAATCCTCCATCACCATCATTTGCATAATCACACATCCTATCCCTTTGGCATTGATCACCCATCGTTAGATCCTTAGGAAATCTGTTCATCATAGGTTAGATATTATCCCTTCATTTATGGAAGTTCTTAGAGCTCACAATTCACTTTACACATGTATCCTATACTTAGGTGCATCATAATTTCATGCCACCTACCACACATCTCAAAAATAAAAAGAAGAAGAAAGACATGGATTCCAATCCTAGTGGTAGTTCGGCTAACACATAGCTCATTCCAGAGGCCTCCATAGTCATGTATGACCCACCTCCCCAAATTCTAAAAATTATAGACAAAAACAAGGATACCATCATGAAAAACTTATAGAGAGTCAATTTTGGTGCCTTTGGATTTAGCAAAACACCACCACCAATAGGAAGGGAAGACCCCTCACATCCTCTATATGACATATTTCCACCACCTTTAGATCTCAATGACCCCTTTTTTTATCCAAGGAGATCTTATCAACCAATAATATAGTAGATAGTGGACACAAATATAAGATCTACCCAACTTAGTGCCCCAATACCATAAAATAATCAACCCTTCATCACACAATCATTTTTTTATATCACACCTCAGTAGTCCATCATCGTACAATCAACATCCACCAACATTCCCATAACCATTGCTACTAAAACACAACCTACATCCACCCCACTTAATATTGTAGGACCTTCCACCTCCCAATTAGATTACCCACCATCACACATACTTTCTAGAAATGCTAAAAATCCATTCCAAAAAATTATGCAATCAACACCACAATTCAGCATAGGAATGCCACCAATAGGGCCTAACAATCAACCTATTTTCCCATTGATTACTAGAACCATCCTTTTTCTCCCATGAAAAACATATTCACTCCATTTCCACTTGTCCCATGGATGTTAACATAGTCACAAATGCAGGACACTGACATTCCATCTAGTGACCCCATCAAGCCTATCTTCCAAACACAATAGCAACAACCTCCACCACCATCGCTAGCAACTCAAATACCACCCATCATGCACCCATGTCACCCTTGTGGAGTAGCCAAATTATACCACCTCTACAACAAACACAAATTGGGGTAAACCCTTATGTGAATTACTTTGCATCATTTAAAACCCATATATCTTCTCAAGTAGGTGCCCATACATCCTACGTTAGGAAAGATGTGGCTTCCCAAATCAATGCACAAACTTGTCACCCCTAGTAAGAAAAATGAAAAAAATAATAAGAACAACAATATGCACAAGAAAAATCACAAGCCCATCTATTTGTACAACAATAATATAATTGTCTCCCACAATAGCATGTGTAAAATTTGTAATACTAGCAACAATTAGGTCCATGAGTGAAAATGTAGTATGTCCAACTGCCACCATAATAACCACTCACCCCTATCCAAGAAATAGGTCAATCATCATTTCAACCACCACTACTTGTTTAGTATAATCATCCATACTCACTCACTCCATTTGATACATGCCCTGCACCAAGGGAACTAAGATTGGGGGAACCTCTTCTAGCACCTATTAACCTAGAGTGGGAGGAAATGAAAAATTCAATAAAAGAACTAAAAGATGACATTGAGGCCAAGACACTAAAGCTTGAAAATGTATGACCATAGCCATTTTATAGGGCTATAATGATGACACCCTTCCCAATGTACTTTGAAATACCTACATTTGAAAAAGTTAGAGGGAAGAGAGGTCCCTTCACACATGTGAAAGAATTTTGCATGCATTAATAGGAGGTGGCTTATAGTGATGTGTCCCTTATGTTCCTTTTTCCTAAAATCCTTAGGAGGCCCATTCTTGAATAGTTCTATTGGATACCTTATAAAACTATCGACACATTTGTAGAAGTCTCTAAATCTTTCATTGCATAGTATGCTCACCTAACCAAAATAGAGCTATCAATGGTTGACCTAGTATACACAAAATAGATATGGGGAAAAATCCTTGTCAACTTCCTACAAAGATGTAATACACTTACAACCTAATTATCATACAAGTTATTAGAATGAAAACTTGTCAAAAAAATTATCTGCAACACACACGTAAAGCTTGTGTATTATATTAGCATGAACTTACAAACATACAAACATATCAGAGAGAAATGTATGGACCTAGAACAAGGAATCGTCAAAGATGGTTTATAAAGCTATACAAAGAAAATGCCAAATATTGAGGTTACTCCAATGAGAAGCCACGATACTAGAATACGAACAAGATTAGAGTAAGAAATGGTGCCACATATACAAAACATGTCCATGCAGTTTGCACAATGTCAAACACACTAAACATATGTTACCAATAAATGTTCTAGAAACAATAACCATATCAGAGACAAACCAAATTTCATTAACAAGCATATCAACAACCCCAGCAAAAACTATATCAGCAAAACACACAAATATATTCTCAACAAGTACCAAAAAATCAAACAAATGCCATAACTATCCCAACTAGGAAAAATTCATGTGACCAAAAACCTATCCAATAGAGTCTACACTCCCTTAGGGGAATCACGTGATGTCATCTTTTACAAAATATTGAAAAACAACTTTGTGGTATTCCCATAGATGCAACCTTTGAATGAGATTCAACCTAAGGCCAAGCGATATAATGAAAATGAGTTTTTTACCTATTACTGAGTCAAGGGACATACTACTATCAAAAGTATGAAAATTAAGGAGTGTGTAAAATATCTTGTAGATAGAAAGGAAATCATAGTGGGGGGAAAAATGCAAAACTCTCCAAATACAGGATTGTTGATATATCAAAGTGCATTCCCTTCACACAATAATAACAAACTAGGTAACCCACCTACTAAAAAAAATACTTACCTTGACTATGACATTCTCATCAAGTGCATATGCTAGGTATATCCCTTTATTAATGTTATACATATCAAGGGCTTAGAAAATTAATGTGCTATTACAACATGATGAACTGGGGTATCTATTGTAGATCTACCTTCTCCTACTTCCTTTGGGGTACAATACAACATTTTGGAACACCTTGGGAATATGCCAGCCCAAATGTCCACATTGGATCTCCTTGAAATTATTTCATTCCATAAAGAGATCCTCAATAATACACTCCATTAATCCCATGTCCCTACAAACATCAATGCAACTAAATTTTGAAATTTGATAGGACACTTATCAACATCATAAACACTATCCTTCAAGCCCTCTAAGATCCCCAAAAAAGAACCTGATCATATCTCCCACTCTGTATCACTTTTATGGTCTCTAAATTTGTAGTGAGGAGGGTTATGGTAGATAATTGATCAACCCTAAACCTATGTACTTTAAAGCTCATCAAATAGGCAGGTTATAGTGAGATAGACATTGTGGATGATATCATCACAATCAAAGCATACATCAACTTATAAAGAATAGTAAAGGGCACTATCATGTTACCTATCAAAGTTGGTCCTACCACTCAAGAGGTGGTATGTAATGTGGCTAATCTTAACCTTCCATTCAACATCCTCCTTGGTTGACCTTGGATTCATTCAATGAAAGTCATTCAATTCATGTATCATCAATGCATTAAATTTAGGCATCAAGGCACTTAGATAACCATTCATGTTGATTGTAATCCCTTTGCATATTGTCATATGTTGGAAGCATCATACTCACATAATAATAATTTCCCTTGGATTGAGACAAGCACTTCAGTCACCAACTCTTCTAGCACTTGTCATGATCATGCACTAGCCTTTCTTCCACACTCTATACTATTAAGATCAACCACTAAAGATGTGGGAAATATAACCTATCAGATGCATTCTCTATTGGAGCTTTTCACATAAGGGTGCCCATTACATAGAGGCCGAAAGAAAAATACCATACCTAAGCTCAAATAGTTTAGGTCATTTACATTTTTTGCTAATGGAATCCTATTTGGACAAGAGATGGCCCCAGATATCAACACTTGGTTGTAACAAGAACCACCTCCTAAAGATGAAGGACTCAAGTATTTGAAAGAAAAATATCCCAACTCACATTGACTAGCTACATAATAGTGAGATTATTAGGGAGATGACTTAGGTTGGGAATAATCGAGCATTATAGAACCTATAGAGGCATATACCCAGACAAAAAGAAAGGCCTTGGTTTTAGACTCCCTCCAATTGGGCCCGCTAATGAAAATCACTACAACTTCCTAAATATCTAAAATGAACTCATATAGGTCAAAGCCATCCCTGGAGGGGTTAAAAAAAGAGCCTACAAAGGTATTTCTGATGATGTTATTATCTTAGGAGCATGTGTTCTTTGTAAAAAATCTATAAACTTGATTGACCTTCCCCTTATCCATCTTGAACTCATTAATTGGGTCCAACCAAGAATAATTTATGTTGAAAAGTTCTCTACTAAGGATACACTCCTAAGATTCATGGGAGTCAAAGTACTACACAAGAAAAATAAGGCACCATTTGACTATTTCTACAAATTGCATCCAACTAGTTTTTTTAGGGAGGAAGAAGTCTCCTATCACAAAATGAAAACAAAAAGAAAAAAGAAACAAACATATCTTTTGGTGAAAAATCCTTTGGCGCACCATCAGACTGGGTAAAAAAGAAGAGAAAATAAATGACATATTTGATGGTGAAAACTTCTCTAAGGCACTTAACAATGGATATTTCTTCTCTCCCATATAAGATCATAGACTTGAGGTATCATATATTTTGGCAAAGAAAAAAAAATCTAGTCAATATCAACATAACAAAGACTCCTATAATCACATACATCACAGACATCGCTACCAGAATCACTAGAGATTGATTTCATTGAGGTACCCCTAGAGAACATCAATTGACTCACATGGTCATATCAAGACATGCCAAGATTGGACCCAAAGTTGATCATATATCATGTAGGAGTAGATTTAAAATCTAAGAAAGTCCAATAAAAACTATGAATATGCATCTTAAGGTATCCTTACTAGTCAAGGTAAAATTGAATAAAATTTTGCAAGCCAAAGTCATCAGACCAATTGATTACTCAGAGTGGATCTCAAACATTATACCAATCACAAAACTATTTTGTGGGATCAAGCTCTTCAAAAAAAATTTAGATCTTAATAAATGTTGTCCTAAGAATGACTTTCCACTATCAAATATTGATATTATCATGGATCTCATAGCCAATCATGAGATGTTGTCTCTCTTGGATGGATTTTCAAAATATATTCATGTCCATATAGAAAAGGAACATCAACCTAAGACAACATTTATAACCCCATTTATGTACCTTTAGCTACAACATGATTCCCTTTAGACTTAAATATGTAGGGGAAACATGCTATCAAAAAGAAATAACTATCATCTTCCATGACCTAATCCATAAGGATTTTGAGGATAATGTGGATTTTATATTGGTCAAATTAGACAATGGCTTGGGCTGCCTACATGACTTGAAGAGATATTAAACTGGATGAAAAAGTACCACCTCATGCTACACCCAAATAAGTATGTCTTCAATTTTATGTCATGTAAGCTTCTAGGATTCATTATATCACATAGAGGTATAGAGATTGATCCCAAAAAGGTTAAATGTATCATGGATATGCCTCCTACAAGAATATTGAGATAGTTTTCTAGCCTCTAGGGAAAATTATAATCAATTAGATTATTTAATTCATAATTTGCATCCAAGTGCCAATCATTCACACACCTACTAAAAACTGATTAGACTTTCAAATGTGATCCTATATGTCAACATAATTTTGAAAAGATCAAACATTATCTAGCCAATCCATCAATTTTGGTTCCAGTAGTCATTGGAAGACCCTTAATCTTCTACATATAAGCTACTCTAAAAGCACTATTTGTACTCTTGGCATAGTTGGATGATGATGGGAAAGAAAGGGCCATATACTATATCAATTGTATTACCCTTGTTGGATATGAGCTCAAATAGACACCAATGTAAAAAGTATGCTTGGCAGTGGTCTTTGACACTCAGAAATGTTTGCATTGCATGCTTAGCCACATGGTAAAGTTCATCTAAAAAATCAATCCTTCAAGATACATGAACTCTAGGATAACTCTCACTAGTAGAATGGGTCATCCTTCTTACCATATTTGATATCTAATTATGTAGATCAAAAAGAAGTAAAATGACAAGATATTACAAATCAATTGGTTGATGCACCCTTGATCGATGCTTACCCACTTGCCATGGAGTTTCTCAATGAATACATTTGTATGATAGAGGAACAACCCCTATAGAAACTATACTTTTATAGGTCTTACACATCTCATGCATTTGGAGTAAGGATACTATTGGTTACTCCTCAAGGTGATTACATCCCTAGATCTTTCAAGTTGACATTCCAATGAGATGCAGGAGCATCCTAGGCTTCCTTGTAATCCTACATGTTGGGGGTGTTTGGCATTGGATTTCTGGACTCGGTACCAAATGAGTGGTGCTTGGTCACTATTGGGTGTAGTGTTGGAAAAGGTACTTGGTCATTTAAGGGTCTTGGTCACTAAAGAGCTTGACAGATACTGTCGCTTGACACCCTCTCTTGCACTCAACATGTGTTGGTTGCTCACAATATACTGGTTTATGTTGAGAATAGACTAAACAAGCTAATAAAAGAGGGATATTGTAAAAGGAGATTGCTAAGAACATGCAAGTATAACCAATATGCTTCAATCCTTTTTTCGTTGATGTTAAACCTACTATTTTCTAGTAAGACAACTACTTATATGATTTAAGTATTATCACTTATTTGATAGATGAAGAGGATTTGATCAAAAGATGTAACAATAGCACCTAGAGGAAAGGCTGAGTTATGATTATGTAAAAGAGTACAAGAATCAGTTAAGACAGTGATAACATGATGTAATGAAGCAAGGTTTTCATGTGAGAAAACCTAAGGAATTCAAGGAGACAATGTTTTTTCTTCATCAAGTGACCTAAGAGAAGATCCTACAATGGCATGTTAAGCAAGAAGGCTTAAGGATATGAATGCTTAAGGGTGCACAAGCTATTAGAGCTACAATAACTGAAGGCAAGTAGAATGGAGGACTAAAACAAAGATCTACAATCTACAAATGGAGGTGTAAGTTGTTATCAAATCAAGCCTTACTATTACTCTCTAACAATTGTATCAGTCTAGGGTAAATCCTTTGGATTAAGGTTGACCTAACAATCATTTTTAAATCCTTTAACTAGGTGACATTCCAATTGAATGATCTAAAGTCATCTAACAAGGCTCACTCCTAATGGGGTGATTGAAATCCTTTAATAGGGTCACACTTAATAGTGTGTATTGTGACCTTTAACAAGGTTGGCCTTTTATAGGGTACCACTTTAGAAGAGTGAAAAGAGTAGCATGTTACTGGTGTTTTTTCCCAAATTGGGTTTCCACATAAATCATTATGTCAAGTGTGTTGATGAGTCTATTATGTTTCATGTTTACATTTCTACAAGTTGATTTGATAGTAACCTACAAGTTTTAAGTGATTGCATAATCTTATGGATGCATGCATGAAGTCAAATGTTTTATGGGTTCACTAAGTGGATAACTGATTCACCCCCCCCCCCCCCCCCCCAACACAATTATTCAATAATTGGTATCAGAGCCATCTACTTAAGAGGACTAGTTTGAAGGTACTAGAAGCATAAAGATCAAGATGTCAAAAAGAGAAGTACCCAAGCTCAATAGAGATAACTTTCCTACATGGATAAGTTTTTTGAAGCTACACCTTGGAGGACTTGGAGATCATGAACACTCTACCGTTACCACTGAGCATGTTAATCCTTCTGGTGCCCCAACTACTGGGGATATGAGAAAGAAGAGATAACATAACTAGGCAATGTTGGAGATTTCCTCTACCCTAAGCTATACTAAATTTGATGATATCAAAGGCCTTGATAGTGCAAGGAAAATGTGGGATGCCCTAACCACTATCTATGGAGGAGATGAAAATTTTCTAAGAGCCAAAGCTAAAAGTCTTAGAGGTAAGTTTGATGATATGAGAATGGAAGAAGGTGAAAATATTTTCCAATATGTTGCAAGGATAATAGAAGTTGGTAATGCAATAAGAGGAGCTACTGGTAAAGTAGATGATGACATTGTGCTAAGAAAAATTTTATGAACACTACTGCTTGTATATGCTATTAGAGTTAATGTAATTCAAGAACTGAGATGTATACTAGGGAATGATCTATCACTTCAAGGTCTGGTAGGTAGACTCACTACTTTTGAGCTATCTAACTTTGATAATTAAAAACTTGAAAGTATTGAATTTTCAAGGAGATTCAACAAAGGTAAAGGTAAGTTTAAAGTTAAATTACCTTACATTTGTTTCAATTGCAATGAGGTTGTTCATATTGCTCCTAGATGTCTAGAAAATCAGAATTATAGAGGTGGTAACAAATACAAGAGTAGACGAGATGAAGACAGCAAGCACTACAAAGACAAAGACAAAAATTCATTCTACATTTTTGAAGAGGAAATGAGAGATGAATTTGATGAACATGATGATGAAGTGGTGTATGTTGCAATGAAGGACAAATCTGATGAAGATGAGGCAACTACACTTGTGACTTGCATGAACAAGAATGATAGATGGATTATTGATAGTGGGTGTTCACATCACATGACTGGAGACAAAAGTAAGTTCATTATCCTAAATTGTTATGATGGAAATAGTGTAAGATTTGGTAATGATGCACCATATTGATAATAGGAAAAGGTTCTATCAAGCTCATAGATAATATTTTATGTGAAAATGCTTACTATATTGAAGGACTTAACTATAATTTGTTGAGTGTCTTACAACTGAATAATTTGGGATGTTAGGTTGAGTTTGAAAATAAGATTTCTAAGATATATGACACTAATTGGAAACTGATTGGAAAAGGTGATCAAACTAGGAGTAATCTATTCTATCTTGATATAGAGGATGCTACTTGTCTAGTTGTAAAATTTGATGATGTATGGCTATGGCACAAAAGATTATGTCATGTCAATTTTGATAACCTATCAGTATCAGCCACATGAGAAAAGTTAGAGGTTTTCCTAAGTTGAAGAAGCTTGATAATATATTGCGTAAACAATGTTAGTTAGGCATAATGACAAGGTCAAGTTTTAAGAGTAAAGCTTACATCTCTAAAGGAATACTAGGGATTGTTCATACTGAATTGTATGGACCAACTGGTGTGAAAATCTATGAAGGAGATAAGTACATTATGTTGTTTGTTGATGATTATTCTAGGATGATGACACTTATGTTTCTGATATAAAAATCTGATGCTTTTCAAATGTTTAAGTAGTACTTAGCAAGAGTTGAGAAGGGAACAAGTAAAAGTTTGAGGTGTTTGAGATTTGATAGAGGAGGAGAATTTATATCAAATGAGCTTGAGATATTCTATAATGATAGAGGAATCAAAAGACATACATCTGCACCTATAACCCCTCCACAAAATGGAATAGCTAAAAGAAGGAATAGATCTATAATGGACTATACTAGAACACTCATGATGGAGAAAAATGTTGCTTTGAAATACTAGAGAGAAGTTGTAAGTACAATTGTCTATACCTTGAATTGTGTACAAGTCAAGAAAGGTACTCATTCAAAACCTTTTGAATTATGGTATGGATACTCACCCATATTTCAAGGTATTTGGAAGTAAGTGTTACATTCTTAAAGACTTTAGGAATGGTAATCTAGATGCAAAAAGTGATGAAGGTATATTCTTAGGATACTCCACAAGAAGTAAAGCTCATTAGTATTTAATAATAACACTAACAAAGTTATGGAGAGTGAAAATGTAAAATTTGATGAATATACAGAGGTACATGAGGCTAAACCTATGAAGGTATGCCTACTAAAGAAGATGCTACAATTCACGCTACAAACCAACAACAAGTTTCACTGACTACTAAGTTACAGACTTTGAATGTCGAGTTGCATTTAGGAACTAAGCTACATTCAGATGCCAAATTAAAGAATGAATTTGAAGCAAATTTTAATTTTGATATTAGTATACATGAAAAAGATGTTGAACTACCTGATAGAGATGTACACATTGATTATGAAGCTAAGAGAAAAATGAAGAAACTAGAGCTGAACCGAGATTGTCCAAATATGTGAAGAGATGTCATCCTACTACACAAATCATTGGAAACAAAGATGCTAGACCAATAATAAGAAAAAAATTGAGAAATGATACATGTTTTTTGAGCATGAAGGAACTCAAATTAGTGAGAGATGCTTTAGAAGATGTGGACTAGAGTAAAACCATGGAAGAAGAGATTGGGAAAATTGAGAAAAACAAAACATGGACTCTAGTTCTGAGACCAAAAGACAAAAATGTGATTGAAACTAAGTGGGTATTCAAAAACAAGCTATATAAAAATGATGAAGTCACAAGGAACAAGGAAAGATTAGTTTGCAAGGGATGTGCACAAGAGGAAGGAATTGACTATGGAGAGACATTTTCTATAGTTGCTAGGTTTGAAGGAGTAAGAACTTTGCTTGCTTATTTTGCATACAAAGGTTTCAAAGTTTGTCAAATGGATGTTAAATCTACATTTCTAAATGGAATATTAGAGGAAGAATATTACATAGAATAGCCATAAGGATTTCTTGATGTTAACAACAAGAACATGGTATGTAGATTATGCAAAAGTTTATATGGTTTGAAACAAGCACTCATGTAAGAATAGATTTTATGGAAAGTTATATGAGGCTATATGTGGATTTGAAAGGACTCATGATAACAACAATCTATACATGAAGATAGAGAAAGACAAAGGTATTTTGTTATCTAAAATTTTTGTTGATGATATCATATTTGGAGGTCAAGATGCTTTATGTAAGAATTTTTCAAATCAGATGAAGTAAGCATTTGAAATGTCTATGTTTGGAGAGATCAATTTCTTTGTGGTTTTGCAAGTATATTAGATGAAATATGGTATAAACATCACTCAATCAAAATATGTCAAATAAATACTAAAAACTTTTGGATTGGAGGATTCCAAACTAGTAAGTACACCTATGGTGATAGGAAACAAGTTGTCAAAGAATGATGATTTAGTTGAGGTGAATCAAACATTATATAGTTCTATGATTGGAAAGTTGCAATATGTAGTACATAGCAAACCTGACATTGCAGTGTCTATAGGGATAGTTGCAAGATTCTCTACTAATCCTAGGGAAAATAATTTTATGGTTGTAAAGAGAATAATGAGATATTTGAAAGGAATAGAAGATTTTGGTCTATACTATAAGAAGAATGAGAAATTTGAATTAAGGGCCTACAGTGATGTTGATTTGGCTGGAAACATTGATGATAGAAAGTGCACAAATGGAGGAGCATTTTTCTTAGACAAGAGGTTGGTTACATGGATTGGAAAGAAACAAAATTGCACTTCACAATCTACTATTGAAGCTGAATATGTTGTTGTTGATGTAAATTGTACAAACATTTTATGGATCAAACAATTACTCAAAGGTATGAAGAAAGAGATCACAAAACTAGTGACACTTTATTGTGATAATACAAGTGCTATCAATATATCAAAGAATCTTGTGATGCACACAAAGACTAAGAACATTGTAATCAAGTATCATTACTTGAGAGAGTTAGTTCAAGATAAAGAGGTGAAGATGGAATATGTTAACAATAAAGAGAAAATTTCTGATATCTTCACAAAAGCATTACCTAAGGATGCTCATGAGTATCTAAGAGGTAAACTAGGGGTGATACCCCTATCAAAGGCTACCTAAGTAACAAGAGGAGTTCCCTACATCAAACAAGCTAATGTTCATATGTTACAAATTGATGAAGATGATCTTACTTTAGGAGTTGCCTAAAGTAATCAAAGAGCTGAAACTTCAAATCAGTCACAAGCAAGGTGATAGAGGGAGAAAACTAAAGAAACTAAAGAAGCTTATATCTACATGTTAAGATGACATTTTTTTGCCATAAGTCTTTGGCATTGTTTTCAAAGAGGGAGAGATTCACTGATCAGAAGGAGAATGATCAGAAGGAAAAAGGAAACATAATTGAAGAGATTTACTAATCTTAGAGGGAGATAATTGTTGAAGGAGACAATTTTTTATTAGGAGAACAAAGAGGGAGAAATCTTAAA
Organism: Cupressus sempervirens; assembly: GCA_028749045.1. Lineage (NCBI taxonomy): Eukaryota > Viridiplantae > Streptophyta > Pinopsida > Cupressales > Cupressaceae > Cupressus > Cupressus sempervirens. The sequence goes on along the minus strand of CM053791.1, from coordinate 733,476,144 downwards.
GAGGGAGAAATCCTAACATCTACCTAGTAAGAAGAAGAGATACCAGAAGAAACTCAAAGGGAGTTATAAGAAAAATAAATTGTAACCTATTTAGAAGATGGAAGTTGTTAATAGAGGGAGAGATTTCAATACAAGGAATTATTTTCTTTTTGGTATTTTGATTGGTCTTACTTTTTTAACCTAGTCAATTTGGTTGAATAAGGTGTTTTCCATTTGGTTGATCAGTTTGGTTTTCCATCAATGCCAAAGAGGGAGATTGTTGAGAATAGATTGAAGAAGCTAATCAAAGAGGGAGATTGTAAAGGGAGACTATTGAGAACATACAAGTATGACCAATATGCTTCAATCATTTTTTTGTCACTAATGTCAAACCTACTATTTGTTGGTAAGACAACTGCTTATATGATTTAAATACTATCACTTATTTGATTGATGAAGAGGATTTGATCAAAAGATGTAACAATAGCACCTAGAAGAAAGGTTGAGTTATGATTATGTAAAAGAGTACAAGAGTCAATTAAGATAGTGATAACATGATGTATTGATAATCTACAAGGTTACAAAGGCTAGTTACACTAAGAAATTTTAGAAGAACAAGTTACACATATTTTTTCTACTAAGCTTGACGAGTGGATAGGAGGTTCCAAGAAAAGTTAGTGCAAGTTGAGTAGAAAATTAGTTGGAGCCAGTAAATGCTTATTCTAGTGTATGCCAAGCAGAATAGTAGATGTCGAGTAAAGTTTAGTTGATATCGAGCACTAGTAAACTTTAGTTTGTGTCGAGTGATTTTTCAGAGGATGTCAAGCAACATAGTATGTGTTGAGCATCAGAAGCTTGATAATTCCAAGCTATTGCATTATTTAAAAGATCATGAATTTGATGGATCTAAGCTAGAAAGTTTATTTTCTTGGATTATGTGAACTAGGTAGAAGATAAGATTGATGAGTTGGAGGCACAAAATTTAAGGTAAACCATTTTTACGTGAATTAAAAGAGTATTTAAGGAGAAGTTTCTAGAAGAGATATGGAATGTGGGTAGATTCATTGGATCCTACCTAATCCATCCAAACCCTAAATTTGGATGATGGAGAATGAGTGGGAAAAGATCTTAATTTCCTATTTATAGGAATGGCTAGTCATGAAGCAAGGTTGTCATGTGCAAGAACCTAAGGAAGTCAAGGAGACAAAGGTTTTTCTTTATCAAGTGACCTAAGAGAAGAGTCTACAGTGGCATGTTAAGCAAGAAGGCTTAAGGATACGAATGCCTAAAAGGTAAGCAAGCTATCAGAGTGATAATGAGTGAAGGCCAAGCATAATGGAGGACTAAAACAAAGATTTTTAATCTACAAATGGAGTTTTAATTTGTTATTAGATCAAGCCTTACTATTACTCTCTACTAGTTGTATCAGTCTAGGGTAAATTCTTTGGATTAAGGTTGATCTAACATTCATTTGTAAATCCTTTAACTGGGTGACATTCCAAGTGAATGGTCTAAAAAGACTCACTCTTAATAGGATGATTGAAATCCTTTAACAAGATGGGTCACACTTGATAGTGTGTATTGTAATCTTTAACAAGGATGGTCTTTCATAGGGCATTACTTCAGAAGAGTGAAAAGAGTAGCATGTTATTGGTGGTTTTTCCCAAATTGGGTTTCCACATAAATCATTGTGTCAAGTGCATTAATGAATCTATTATATTTCATGTTTACATTTCTACAAATTGATTTGATAGTAATGTACAATTTTCAAGCGATTGCATAATCTTATGGATGTATGCATGAAGTCAAATGTTTTATGGGTTCACTAAGCTATGAACAGTTTTAGTTATACATCTAGACCTTGGATAACTGATTCACCCCCCCCCCCCCCCCCCCTCTCAGTTATTCTAAAGTATTTCAATAGTTTCTTCACATTTATTGGTTTCTTGACAATGCTTTTGGGAGCTTGGAAATGCTTGGGAGTTTGTTGACACTCAACAATCTGTTGGTGTTGAGTAGAGTTACTGGTGTATTTTATGCATGTAGCATGTTGTCATGACGTGGATTGATTTGCAAGTTTGTGTGGACCTATTTGTGGTCTTGGTTATCTCTCCTATGTGTATTTAATCATGGTTGTAAACTTGGGGCTTGTCCTAAGTATTTTCATGTGGTTATCACATATTAACTATGGGATAATGTGAGGGTTAACTTTTTGTATCTAATGTTTGGTGTAAGCTGACTTGTGGCTTAAATATATATTTATTGTAAGGGGTTTATTTAATTTGTAGCTTGGTAGGCCAACTTGTAGATTAGTTGGGTATAAGTAGGGGATCTTGTGGAGTCTTTAGTCATTATTGATCTAGTTCAGAGAATAGGATGAAGTGTAGGAGTGAAATTTGAAGAGCTAGTAGTTGTGGCTTGGAAAACTAGGAGATTGCTTGGTGGGCTTGTGAGCATAGGTTAAGATTTCCTTGGTAGTTTTCTCCCAGAGTGTAGATCTGGACTAGCTGAGATTAGTGTTGTTAGTTGGATCTTGTGGGATCTTGTACAATTTTTATTGTAATTGTTGTTGTATTTGGCCCTAACCCAGAAGGCCTTACAACTGAGTATATTACATGTAATCAATTATTTTATGAATAAAGTGTTGTGATTTGGTATCAAATCTTATATTTGTGTTGCATTGTTATTGTGTTTCTATTGTGTGGTTATTTGTTGGTGGCTAGAATGTCTCCTTTGGGGATTCTCCTACCTTGCACTACATCAGATGGTATCAGAGTGAAGATTGTCCCTAAGCATGTAGATAGATCACCAAAGTTGAGGTAATTTGCACCAAGATCATGGGTTGGAGAAGGCTGATCTTATGGAGCTGATTGATCTTCTAGATTTGTGGATCTATTGCAAAGGGTATATGAAAATCTTGGAAGATGCCTCTGAGCAGATTGGGCCTAGGGAAATTGATGATCTTAGTGATGTTGTGGAAGAAAGAATCTTAGATAAGGGTAAAGTATATTTTAGATCAGAAATGGAGGAGGTTAAAGCTAGTTTTAGATCTCAGATAACATTGATGAAGAGTGATATGATTGCTGAAATCATGAGTGTTTTAGGTGGCATACCTAGGCATGTGGGTATTGAAGGTAGTTATGATGAAGCTAATGTAGACTTTAAAGTTGTTGGATTGAGTGGTGAGGAAAGAATTGATCATGTGGAGAGACCTATTGGAATTAGGGCTGGTCAGTTTGCTATACCTAGATCTCAGTTGAAGTTGAAGCATAAGATGGAGGTTTCTAATTTCTTAGGTACTTTGAATCCTAAAGATTTAATTGATTGGATTGGTAAATTGGAAGACTACTTTGAGCTTGAGGATATTAAGCATCCACTCAAAGTAAGGTTGGCATAAACAAAGTTGAAAGGACATGTTTCTCTTTGGTGGAAAGAATTGCAGCAAGATCAAGAAGAAGAAGGTGAATTGAAAATCACTAGATGGAGATTGATGGTGATTAAGTTGAAGGATAAGTTCATTCATGTTGATTATGAACTTGAGTTGTTTAAAAGGTTCTAGAATCTGAAATAGAAAGATATGTTTGTGAAAGATTATACTGAGGAGTTCTACAAGTTGACTATTCAATCTAGGCATAGAGAATTGTCAAAGGAGAAGGTATCTTGGTACATTAATGGTTTAAAATTTAATATTTAAGATGAGGTTGGTATGCTGAATATTTCTTTAGTTGAGGATGCTTATCAATATTTTTTGAGAGAAGAAGAGAATCTAAAGAGGAGACATCAAGGTAATCCTTGAGGAAAGGAGAAGTAGGATAGCTTGGCACAAGCTAAACCAAGTGTAGAAGGTGAACCAAAACCTATTGATTAGAAAAGGAGGATAGGTAGAGGTGTGTTCAAAGGTAATGTGGCACAGAAGGACATAGATCTTTTGAATGTCTGATTGGTAGGATAGCTGATATTGTAAATGAGGTTGTAGTCTAGGATAGTGAGCCTGAGCAAGGAGAGAATTTGTTGCCTTGACGAGTACTTATGGGTAAGAGAACATTGGATTCTTGTTAGAGGACTAGTTTGTTCAAGAATTGTTATAAGTTTTGTGGTAAATTCTACAGGGTGATTGCGGATGGTGGTAGTATTGATAACCTTGTTACTGAGAAGATGGTTTAGAAACTTGGTTTGAGGAGAGTAAGACATCCTTATCCTTATAGGATTGGTTGGTTGCAAGGTGAGCATGCTTTGGAAGTGAGGGAGTAGTGCCTTGTTGAATACCAGATTGGGCAATATAAGGATCAAGTATTGTATGATATTGTAGACATGAACAATTATCATGTGTAGCTTGGTAAACCTTGGCAGTATAATTTCAGGGCTAAGCATGATTGTGTTAGGAACATATTTACTATTGAGAAAGGTGGTACGAAGGTTTCCCTAATTCCTTTGTAGAATGAAGAGTTTAGTAGGAGGAACCTAAGTATTGCCAACCGAGCTGAGTTGAAATATTTTGAGAAAGTTGGAGATCAGCATGCCAAGCAGACCTATGGCACACCAAAGATGGATGGGAAGAAGTAAAGGAAGAAAAAAGGAAAGAGTGTACAACTTGAGGACTTGGAGCATATGTATGCAAAGAACTAGTTTGGGATTTATGTGTTGAATCCTGGAAGATATTCTTCCAACTATTAGAACATCTTTTCAAACCTGGGTGTGTCTGATGTAGGAGCATCCTAGGCTTACTTGTAATCTTGCATGTTGGGGGTGTTTGTCTTTGCAATTGTGGACTCAATTACCAAAGGAGTGGTGCTTGTTTTGCTATTGGGTGTAGTGTTGGCCAAGGTTCTTGGTTATTGAAGGGGCTCGATTGCTAAAGAGCTTGACAGATGCTATTGCTCGACACTCTCTATTGTGCTCGACATGTTGCTTAGCATGTATTGGTTGATCAACATGTATTAGTTGCTTGACAATGCTTGTAGGAGTTCTAAAATGCTTCAGATTTTGTTGACACTCAATAGTATGTTGGTGTTGAATGGATTTCTTGGTGTATTTTATGCATGTAGCATGTAATCATGATGTGGATCGATCTAGGAGTCTTTTTGGTCTTGGTTATCTCTCCTATGTGTGTTCAATCATGGTTGTAACTTGGGGTGTAATTTTGTGTGGTTATTGTGTGTTAACTATGGGATAACACGAGGGTTAACATTTTTTATTTAATATTTTTCATAAGCTGACTTGTGGCTTAAATATGCATTTAATGTAAGGGTTTTATTTAGTTTGTAGTTTGCTAGGCTAACTTGTGGCTTAGTTGGGTATAAGTAGGGAGTCTTGTTGATTTTGATCTAGTTTGGAGAATAGGATGAAGTGTAGGAGAGAACTTTGAAGAGCTAGTAGTTGTGGCTTGGAAAACTAGAAGATTTATTGGTGGACTTATGAGCACAAGTTAAGATTTCCTTGGTGGTTTTCTTCCAGAGTGCATATCTAGACTAGCTAGGATTAGTGTTGTGAGTTGGATCTTGTGGGATCTTGTAGAACTATTATTGTAATTATTTTTGTATTTGGCCCTAACCCAGAAGGCCTTGCAATCAGACATATTGCATGTAATTACATATTTTATAAATAAAGAGTTGTGATTTGGTATCAGATCTTGCATTTGAATTGAATTGTTATTGTTTTTCTATTGTGTGGTTATTTGTTGGGGGCTAGGACATATCCTTTGGGGATTATCTTGCTTTGCACTACATCAAAATGCACCAACAAAATACTAGAGTATGAGGCTCTCATTGTGGGACTAAAAATAATAGTCAAATAGAATATCATAAAGTTACAAGTCTTTGGTGACTCACAGTTGATCATCAAGTAGGTCCTCAATGACTTTAAAAAAAGGATGAGTTTTTTATTCCATTTAAGGAATTGGTAGACAAAATCAAAGAGAACTTCTTCAAAATCAAGTTCAAAGAAGTATGAAAATTATATAACAAGGTTGTAGATACCATGGTTACTATCAACACACTCCTAGAAACTCCTTGAGAAGCACCACAATTTGAGTTCTTATTCAAACAATCACATGTATATGCATACAAGGTCAATGGATCAACAAGAGTGTGCATGCTAATTGGTCCCCAATCCCCATGGTACCATGAGATACACACTTACCTAAAAGATGGTATCATATCCCACCACCTCACATGAACCCAGTGCCATGACTTTATTTGTCAAGCCTCTTGCTACACTATTATAGAAAACATCATATATCACCAAGGCTATCATGATACTCTCTCTAGGTGTTTAGACCAAAATGAGTCTACAATGGCCCTAAAGAAGGTATATGTTGGACTTTATAGTGCCCACTCAAGTGGTATAGTCCTAGATGGGAATATCTTAAGAGATGGGTATTACTAGCCCACACTAGAGTGTGATGAATGCGAGTTTGTCAAGAGATGTCTTCTGTTTCAACAACATGTGAACTTGATACATGCCCTAGCACAAGATCTATAAACTATTTCACCACCATGGTCATTTATATGTTGAGGATTTGAGCTTTTTGTCATGATCAAACCCTTATCTTTAGAAAGACTCTAGTGGATCATCACAACAATTGACTATTTCACTAAGTGGGTTAGAGCAGTTTCTCTTGTCAATGCGATCGGAGTTCAAGTATCCAAGTTCATCCTCTACCACAACTTTTTCCACTTCAATATCCCTTCCACCATCTTAATGGTGAAGAGATGTGCTCCTCCCTTCACATCCACCATCACTTTCCCAACTCATACTTTCCTTAAGGTAATTTTCAGGCTAAGGAAACCAATAAAATGCTCCTCAATATCCTTAGAAAAATAATCAATTATTCTAGCCATGATTAGAATTTATAAATCAACCCTACCCTAGGGGCCTACTACACTTCATTTTTTATGTCCACATGCATAACTCCATATTCCTTGGTCTATATTTTCAAATATAGCTTACCTATTGAGGCTTAACTCTCCTCCTTGCACATATATTTGCAAGGACACATATCTGTTGAGGGCTATCGAGTTTCTAGACTCACCTAACTAGATTTACTTGATGAAAGAAGACAATAGCCTTATGACTACCTCATGGTATATCACAATTGACTTAAGATAAATTTTGACAAAATATTTTATCCCCACAACTTTCAAGTGGGTGATATGGTTTTTAAAGAAAAGATGAAGGTCCAAGTAGATCGAGAAAAGAATGAAAAATGTAAGCCTACCTAGCTAGGCTTATGTGTTGTCAAAATGTCATTTGGCTCAGGATCATATTAGTTATCAACTCTAGAAGTGAACCTATCAATGATCCCACAAAAATCATTCACCTCAAGAATTTTTATCCTTGAGCCACTTTTTATACCATGATAATCATGGAAAGAAGCACATCAAAATAAAAAAAAATGTCTTGGAAAAATCATGATCACACTAAAAAATTGGCAATTCATGCACCTGGTAGAAATAAAGTCTTAAATGAAAACCTAGATCTTGAAACATATCTTTCCAAGAATTTTTTTAACATCATGTATATAAAGAGGGTGATATTCTGGTGTTGGATGCTCCAAAAATGACTACTCCATCATAAGATCTCAAATTTCAATAAAAAAATAGTGCTTTTGAATTAAGGTGGGAAGAAATGATAACATAAATATAATTTAGTGAAATTATGGAAGTGATAGTCAAGATCACATGTTTGGGGAAAATAAGAAGGAAAATACCCCCTAATTTGGAAGGAAATAGAAAAAACTTGAGAAAAAGACACAAATAGTGCTCTATGCATGGAAATACATTATGTGTGTATTTGTGTGAGCATGTGTGAGTGTGAGTGTGAGTGAATGTGTGTGTGTGTGTGTGTGCATGTGCATTTGCATGTGTGTGTGCATGTGTGTGTGCGTGTGCATGTGCGTGTGTGTGCGCATATGCATGTGCACGTGTGTGCATGTGCGTGTGCGTGTGCATGTGCATGTGCATGCGTGCGTGCATGCATGCGTGTGTGTGTGTGTGTGTGTGTGTGTGTGTGTGTGTGTGTGTGTGTGTGTGTGTGTGAGAGAGAGAGAGAGAGAGAGAGAGAGAGAGAGATTGGTTCCATTTTGGTTTCAAGGCATGATGATTCTAGACCTATCACAACCTCTATCATGAGGTTATCCAATTTTGGACCTCTTTTTCTCATAGAATCAACAATTGGGCATATTTTTAAACATGTCATTTCCTACTTGCAGAATACCAAAATCTATGCTTATAATGCTAGGAAAATTGAATTATTTTCCTAACTCTTTCCATTAATATGGCATATCCAAAAAAAAATAAGGGAACTAATCCATTCATAACCCAATGTCCCATGTGATGTAATGGGGCATAAAGATAGAAAACTTTGATAAAATAAGTAAAGTAAAAAAGGCCAAAAAACCAAACTGAACATTTCTCAAATCCAAATGGTAGTTCAGGTAGATTGAACTCTATATGGATTTGGAATGAATATAAGTAGAGAAATATGAGGAGGAAAATGCAATTCAGTGACATTGACTCACTTGTGAAAATATTGCCACAAATATTCCATCTCCAACAAAAATAAGTGTTGATGTCATTTCTTGTCAATTACAAATTTCTTAAAACTCTATATCTCTTCCATTTCTATTACTAGATTGAAGATATTGTCCCCTATCAAAGAAATATGGAAGTTTCATCATCTATAGGAAAGATTCAAGGACTAGAGGTTAGTAACATTCAATTGGTGAGGAATGATGTGTGTCTTCCACCTAAGTTTTATGCTATTCCAGAAATTGCAATGAAAGGTGACTCAATGGGCATTTATCCTTGATACCACCTAAGGTAATCATGATACATGATGTATGAAGTTTCTAAATGTGCAAGATTGAGACATAGGTGATTATGAGATTCGAGAAGCATATGAGAAATTGTGTGATGAAGGAGTTTTGAAGGAGGAATTTAAAATCATTGAGAGGAAAGGGTTAACTCATGCACTAGAATTTCCAAGAAATTTTAAGATCGAATGTATCAAGGTTGTACTAAGCAAGATCCACAACATGAGGTTTTGGCTACAGAATGGACTAGTCAAGATAACCAAGAAGATGATTCACAAGGTTGTTGGTTATCACATACTAGATAAAAAGAAGACAATGTGATGTTTGGGTCATGAGGAAGTCAAAACCAATAGAGGAGCCAAGTGGAATGAATGAGGCTTGTCCATCACAAACATTTCTAACCCATTGATCAAATTTGTAGTGAGAGTGATTGCTCACAAAATCTATCAATCAAGAAGATTGAACAATGTGCCATGTATGGAAATATATTAGGCATGGAAGATTGTCATGAAAGATCATGAATATGATCTTGCTGAGTTGCAAAAGCTTCAATAAGTAGAAAACTAGACATCCATCAGGAAGGCAAAAAACTCAATGTGTAAGTTTGGATAACTTGTTATGTGTATTTTCTTTTATATTCAGAAGGATTCTCCTAGTATTGGAAATATCATTTGGAAATAGGGAAAAGCAATAACAAGGCAAATCAATGAATTAATTACTTAATTAGGAGAAATTTTTGAAAAATTCATGTATACCTATTTTGAAGAATTCAAGAAAAGAATGAAGATAAAGATGAGAATACCAGAAGAATTGGTAATGAAAAATTATAATGACATATGTTTCTTAGTAGATATAGATAATGCATTTGTGCAAGTAGTAAAGCCAAGGACGACATGGCTAACATCATTTGATTATGAAGTTGATAGTGATACAATTAATGCAAACATTGTTGCATTATTAAAAGAAGAGATTGATACTAAGGCCAAACCTTTTGGTAAATATGAAGAAGCTAAGGCATGAATAACTATAGATATCAAGATATCTTCTAACGAAAAGAAAAGGAAGAAAATGATTGAAGACCTAGAGGCAAAGCTAGGCACCCAAGGCAAGAGCAAGGAACCTCTACATATTACACAAAGTCTTGGAGAGGATGAAGCTAGTGGTAAAGAGGAAGAGTTGGAAGAAGAAGCAGAAGTCATAGGTAAAGCCCTAGTTATTATCACACCACCTAGGAAGAAGGCTAAAGGAATTGCAAAGAAGCTAGTGGTGACATCCCTATTTCCTCCAGCATCTACCAAACCAAGGACTAAAGTAGTAGCTAGTGACAAGAAATCTACAAAGAAAAGAGTAGTGGAGACTATTGAACCTAGTGGATCAAAACCAAAGAGAAGAAGACTGATTAAGGGACCACCTAAAAGGAGAAGAAAAAATGTTGATGAGGTGTGTTTTGATATATGAAGCTCTATTAGTTTATCTATTTTTGGATACATAAAATATGATACGTTAAATGATGAGGACAAATCAAAAATTGAAGAAGCCATGGTGGACATGATGGAAAGACACAAATTGTTTTTTTCTAAATTAGAGAACAAAATTCCACTAGATTTGTTTAATAGACTTGATAGAAGGTGGCAATAGGAAGTTGAAGAAGAGAAAACCATTAGATGTGGTGCATTAGCCAAAGTTATGCATGATTTGACACAAGAACAAAAAGAAACATTTTTGGGGAAATATAGGAAAATACTTTTTCCTAAGTTCAAAAATTTTATGATTTTGCAAAATAAGACTAAAGTTTTAATTTAACAAAATGGGCTACTTTGGAAAAGCATTTTTGGTATTATAACTAAAGAGGTAACACACGAAAAGGATATTGAGATAGTAATTCTTCAAGATGATGAGAGTGATGAAATGAGTTTAGGTATGTTGAGTTTGTAAGGAAGCATGTCACCAATTCATGTTGACACCCCTGAGACTCCAATTATTGAGAAAGATAAACTCTTAGATGCATATAAGGAGGATTAAGAGGTAGAAGAAACTAATTAAGACACTAGCATAGACGTTTCTACCAAAGGTCAAGAAGGACCAAATGTGTCCGAACCTTACATTAAGGAAAATAAGGAGTAGATTAAAATACTGCCAAGTACACCTATTGTTGTTTCTAGCACTGATGTACAAGCAAGCCTGAGTGGTGATACCCTCTCACCATCTCCTAAAGTAGTGCCAATTAGAAAAACTTCATCCCTCAGTAAAAGGAAATTAATAAAGGGTAGCTCACCAGATATTCAAGTTATTCTAGATGAAGTTATTGAGATGTTACAATTAGATTTGGAAAATCTCACTCTTGAACAAACCATTTTGTTGTAAGAGATTTTGGAAAAGAAGAAGAAACAAGAGGAGATGAGAAGAGAACATCAACAAAGGAAGGTATTACATGATGTTAAAGACATTTTTGTAGAGGCATTTGATATACAAAATTTTGATGGGAAATTCCCAATAATTTCCCAACTTGTAACAATTGTTAAACAAATAAATCTTGGAGATATAGAAACCAATGAGAGGTCGATGAATTGGTCAACTAATAAATTTGAAAATAAGATTGTAGACAAAGTCTCAACAACCACTACTGAGAAAAAATTTCAATTGCAAGAGTGTATACACAATGCAATGGAAATTATACAAAGAATACAATAGTTATACAATATTTTGTGTGATGTGCCAAGATTCACCAATGAACTTTAGAAAAACATCCTATAGATTCTGGCTAAAATGTAGAGAACAAGCAACATTGTTTCATAGTTAGCTAAATCTAGCTCACATCATTACAATAAGTTATTGAATTCTCAAGGCAAATAAGCCAAGCTTTAGGCAGAAAATAGAAGCATGAGATCAAAACTAATCTATATCCAATCAATGTTGATACCTCATTTGGAGGTTATATAGAGAGAAATGAAATCAACACAAGATCTTATAAATGAAGATCATAATATTTTGGTTGCTAAAAGTTTGATTGATTTGGTAGCTAGGTTACAGTTGTAAAATCACATTTTTGAATTAGCAAGAACCACTTGGGATCATACACTTGATATAATTAAAAAAGTTCACAAACCTTTTATTAAAAAAATATGGTTTGATTCCACCCATTCAACTCCAACAAAATCCATAAGTGTCAAAAATAAGGGGAAATGTGTTGATGATTACATGATCAAAAGAGTCAGAATGAATCAACATTCAAATCAGCATTTAAAAATTAGAGTTCAAAAGGAAAAGATGATATAACATTGAAACAATTAGACTACTTAGGTTCATGTGCATATATGTATTGATATATTGTTTATTGTTCATTATTTATTCAACATAAGTCAAATTTTTAGTTCTATTTGCACTAAGTCATAGACTTAGGGGGAGCACTCATACTATCCATTGTAACGATGTAATCATGACAAAGTGTTTTTGTAATTAATATTAAATGGGGAGAATGTTGGTATCTCTAACTATTGTTGCCTGTTAGTGTCAAACACTTAGTCATATATTAGTCAGAGTTAGTAGGTCATCACTATGATCAAGCTACTCTATATAGTGTAGAGACTTGTGTATAAAACATGTATATGTTGAGCTCTATAGGAGCTGAGAAAGTATTTGGTTGCCAAGTATTTTCAATGTAAGTTGAGTCTAATGTTTACCAAGTAGTTCAATTACATCAAATCTTAGTTACATAGAAGGTGTTGAAAACATTAGAGGCCAAGTGTTAGTAGCATATACAATGAGTGTTGAGTATTAGAAATAGTAAGTGTCAAGCAATGTAGAATTAATGTTCAAGTAAGGAATGATACAAACTTTGAGGTAAATCATTTCAATCTGATATGGACAAGATATTTAATACATGTAGAGGTTGTTACAATTTTTATTACGTATTTTATGACGTGGATCATAGATCCCTATGTGTTTACCAAGTAGTTCAAGCACATTGAATCTTAGTTACATAGAAGGTGTTGAGAACAGTAGAGACCGAGTATCAGTAGCATATACAATGAGTGTCAAGTATTAGAAATAGTAAGTGTCAAGCAATGCAGAATTAACATTCAAGTAAGGAGTCATACAAAATTTTAGGTAAATCATTTCAATCTGATATGGATAAGATATTTAATACATGTAGAGGTTGTTACAATTTTTATTACGTAATTTATGACATGGATCATAGATCCCTAGTTCTATGATTAACAAAATAGATGAAGAAGAGAATCAAGGAAGTATCTAGAAAACTCTTTATGAAATATTTAAATAGAGAATATCTTAACCTAGCTTAAGATGATAAGAATAGTGTGAAGAGTGTGGTGATGAGAAGGAGTGAACAAGCTAATCATGTGATCACAGTGAAGATTAAGTGTGATAGTGTGAGCATTGCAGAAGAGGAAAAGTGGTCTAAGTGAACCAACCTAGTTAAAGTAGTGAAGGACAAAAAAGATAAATCATATTAAGAGATTAGATCAGATTGGAAAGAGATCAAACATCAACTTATTAGAGAAGACCAAGGATTAGGTAATAAATTAGTTTTAATAGATTAATTCAAGGTAAATCTCTTAACAAATTGGTCTTAATGGGTTTTTGTAAATCTCCTAACAGAGTCCTTACTTCCTATTAAGTGTAAAATCCTCTAATAGGGTGAAATCTATCAATCTCAAAATCTTTTAATAAGTAAAACCCCTCATAGGATAGATCATTGGATATGGTCAAACATTGTAACCCTAAAAAGTTAACTTTACTATCGTAGTAGTGAAAATTTGTGGGTGTCATCCCCACCCTAGATTTACCTTCACCTTGGAGGGTTTCTAGGTAACCAAATCTTTATGTCATGTGATTACTTTTTATGCATGTGATTGATAGATTAGATCTATATGCTATTATAGTTTGATTATATAAGTTACATGCATGCAATTAGATATAAAATGCTAAATGTGGTGAATGCATTATAGTATTGTGAAAAGGTTAAAGGTGTTATTGATCCTAATTCACCCCCCACCCCCTCAGTATCTTGGTTTCCAATTTAGACTTCCATTATGAACATCTCTTCCTTTTATTGACATTCATGAGACATATACACCCAATCCAATTTCTACAACTACTTTTTAAATCCTTTATAGACCATTGGGAAGTTTATAACTAATTGCATTTGAAATTTGTAAAAGTTGATATTCAACTTTTTACAACTTAACAATATTTTTATGAACTTATTATCTTTTATTGTGTGCAACTTATCAAGACTCAAAATGAGTGCATTTCCACTCAAAAAATCCTAAGACACATAAAACCAATAAAAATAATAAAAATGGAACCCTTTGACCATATTTGACTCTAAGGTTTATAAGAGCACCTTGTGTTAAGTGATCTTACAATTAGGTCCATTACTATCTCTAATGGATCCAATAATCCTTGAGGCATCTTATTCCTATTAAAAACCTATTCTATTACATCATGGGAGAGGTTCTCTTGCACCACTTCCTTTCCTCTTCCTATATCTTTTCCCAATCCTTGGAATACTCACCACGATTTCTACAAGATCTAATAGTAATTTTTTTTAGCACTCTCTTATCTTTATGAATAATATCTTTAAAATATGATTCTATTTTACATAAAATATATTCTAATATAGGAGTATCAAAATCTTGCAACTTACCAATCAATGTTTCCCTATTGAATCTCTTGATGATAAGTCTTACTTCCTCAATAGAGATGATATTGTCATAATTTGGTGTCAAATATCTCATAATATTTTGTATAGTCTCATCTTCTATTATGGATCCACCAATTTTTCTTATACTAGCAATAATCCATATTATTTTCTGAACATAATATATGATAGGTTCAACCTCATGAATTCATGTATTCTCTAACTTTTCTTTATAACTCCACAACTTCACCTTCTTTATGTACTTTCTCATTCATACAATGTTTTCAACTTAATCTAAATCACATAAGATAAATCTAATTCCATGACCTCAACAAACTCAACTTCAGATAGGGTACTAGTCAATGCTTCCCTAGCATAATGTTGATGATCAATATTCAATGTAAAACTGTAAAAAAAATTCCTCATTTAAAAAAATAGCAGGCAAGGAGTAGGGAAGATGAAGTGAGAATGAGATTTCAAATTAGAATAAAAAATGGAGGAGGTGTCACATGTTTTTGAATGAGGGATGGGAAAGGAGGAGGTTTTATTTAAGGTTCTCACAATCATTTGGTTGGAGGTGACATATATGTTGTTAGCCATTCTTTGGGTTCAACTTCCAATGGTGGAGTTTCTATTGAAGAATCCAAAAATGTGGGTCAAAGAAGGGGAAAATCTGAGGTGGAAGGAGAGAAAAGCTCTGAAAAGAAGGATTCCAACAAAAAAGGTTTGAATCTAGGAGGAACTAATGGTAAGAATTCTAAACTAACATCCTGAAAATGGTCTTCCTTATTTGGGATAAAACCTACAAGTAAATATTCTTTCTCAAAAGTTAACAATATTTCTAACCTAAAAAAGAAGAATACACCATTTTTTTCCAAACCCTCTCATAGATCATTTTGTTTCATCAATGATCATTTCCTTGGTAGGAAATTTTTCTAGTGCTAGGACTAACATAGATTCTATCAGGTTTTCTATTAGATCTAAATGGCACCCAAAAGAGTAAGTAGATTTAGTGGTTATGTATAATGACATTTTCTCACTTTTTTCACAAATGATGAGCAATTGGATAATATTCTATGTGTTAATTTGTGGATGATGGGAAAAGCTACTGTGGCCCCTTAAAAGGGGGCTCCTAACTTAGATATGGATGAATCCTTTTTGAGCTAGCCCTAGTTTGGGTTTACCTTCCTAGGTTACCTCTTGAATACTAGAATGAAGATATGTTTAGAGGTCTACCTAAGCCTTTCATGAATTTTTTATCTAGAGACCCTATGGTAACATTTAGATCCCATTTTTCTTATGTTGGAATTTGTGTCAATGTTAATCAAAATATTAAAATTCATCATGATATTGTTAGTCATTCTAAGATTTGTAAAATGATGCAAATACTGGAGTATAAATCATTTCTATTCTTCTCTTTCTTTGTAAGAAGATGGGGCATTGGTCTAAACAATGCCCTCATAAGATTCATAAAGAAAAATAGTTAGTTATTGACCAACATAAGCATAAAGAAAATAAAAAAGTCTAGAAAGAGGTCAATAATGTTAATTCTTCTAGCGGGATTCCTTTAGGTCCCTCAAAATTTGTTGGGTTTCCTAACTTATCTATTCTAAATGCTAAACCTAAGGGTTCTCAAAAACTATTTGAGGTGGTTAAGTTAGTTAAGATCTTGGAAAAGGATATTATAAGAAAAACTCAACCTCAGTCAAGTAATGTTGAAAACATTGTTATTAGTGAAAAAAATTAAGAACTTCTTCCCTTAGGCCCCAGTATTGGGGCTAACCTTAGAGAAGAAATGATTAATGTGAACCAAAAAATTGTTGAGGAAAATGATTTCATTATGCCTATGTATTCCAATGGAGTTTCAAAGAGGGAAAAAAAGATAAAACATATTAAGGAAAACAATATCATTATGCCTATGTATTCCAATAGAGTGACAATGAAGGGAAAATATATTGATCCCCTTGTCCACTCACAAGATCAAATCAAACTAGACATGGCATTCAGTTTGAAAAGCTTATTTTATTTTAGAGCTCTCCCAAAAAGAAAGCAGAATTAGATAATATTAAATATCCAAAAAAATTGGGGTGTGATGAAATGGATTATTCTTTTGAAAATGCTATAATATCGAATTGGATAAATATAGAGAATAAAATAAAGGAAAGAATTATAAATAAAATAAAAATGGATATCCTATTTTAGTAGCTCATGCTTCTTAGATTGGAGTCACAACTAGAATTAGAAAAGATATTGGAACCCCAAACAACCAGTTGGAAGGAAACTAGATAAAGATATCGAAGAACTAGAAAGTAAATAGAATATTATGGATGGAAAATAATTGATCATCAGGAAGCTTACTTAGAGAAAAAATATGAAGTTCATCTCTTGAAATATTAGAGGATTTAATAGTCTCCACAAGGAGGAAAATTTTAGAAATATAGTTAGAGATCATAAACTTGATATTATTATAATTAAAGATACTAAAATTCTAAAGAAAAAAGTTGAAAACATTAAAATTTTCAAAAATGTTGGAGTGATTGGTAGTGACTCTAAAGGAGTTTCTAGAGGTACAATAGTATTCTAGAGTCTGAACTATAATAAGGTAATCCCATATTCATTAATAATAATTTTTTGGTTTTTAATTTTCTTCACTTGAGGAATAACTTTAGGTGGTTCTTTTCTAATATCTATGCCCCTAATTTGAAATTAGGTCGTGCTAATTTTTGGAGGAAATGATAAATATCTAGAAATCTCTTTCCTAATGACTATTGGATGATAATGGGAAATTTTGACACTGCTCTCATAGGGACTAAGAAATTTGGAGGGTCATTGTATCATGTTGAAAATAGAATTGATTTTACGAATTTTTTTTGGATGTTGATTTGGAAGGTATATGGTTTACTTGGTCTAATAGAAGATCAAGAACTAATCTAATTCAAGTTTGATTGGATAGAAATCTTATTTCCAATGAATGGATACAAAAAAATTCCTTCCCAATGTCTTCCTTTGTTAGAGATGGTTTGGATCATTACCGTAATATTTTTTCGATGAATTCTTTCTTGGACATTAACTCTAGACCCTCCTTTCATATTTGAAAAAATGTGGACTACCAATTGATCTTGGAAGTAGTATCAAAATATGGTGGGACATTAAAGTAGAAGACACTATTGGAATTTTTATTTGATGAGTACAATGAATAAGGTATGACATATAGTTTTGTCATTGATGTCAAGTACCTAAGGACTATGCACTGAACCAATTACTATCGGTAGCCTAATCTTAAGACACTATTAGAGTATAAGTATCATTATAAATAGATATCTAACTAGTATAATAGAGTATATAACACACTATTAGAATACTAAGGAAGATTTTTTTGGTAGCTGACAATAGAAAGAAAAAAGAGATAAACCCTAAATCTATGATCAAGATTGTGTGTTGGGTTAACAAGAGAAATAGATAAAAGATTGAGATGTGAAACAAATAGATAGAGATGAGAAGAGACAAAAAAAAGGAGAAAAATGAAAGATCATCATAGAGAAAGAACCTATAATAGAGCCAAAAAAGAGATCTGGCAAGCTTAAGGTGTAAGAAAGAATTATGTCAAGTTATCTTGTATAAACACCTAATCAATTTTCTACAAGATTTGTAAAACTTCTTAAAACTAGGGTAATCTTTTATAGGACTATTAAGATTATGTATGAACTTTTGTAAAATCCTTTAAAAAGGTGAATATCAAGATAAACAAGATGAAATATCATAACTAAGTTGTCTTAATAGACTAAGGAAACAATTAACATTTTATCAATCACTTTTCACTAGGTGAGTTTCTTAGAAGTGTTGGTAAATAATTTGTCCCTCACCTTGAATTGGTTTTACCTTGAATCCTTATGTCCAAGATTATGAGAAATAAGCTATCTACAATAGATTGGATTAGTGCATTCCTATGTCACTAATCCTTGAGTTTAAGGGTACAACTCCCCTATGTAAATATGATATTCAATGAATGATGTTTTTACTTGATCAAAGGGGGACTATGGGGTATTCTCTTAAACTAAGAGTAGAAGAGGCTAACTAGATTGCTCATAGATATAAGCAACCTAGGCAAGGTTTAGGGCTAACTACTAACACTACTCCTACTCCTAAATGCATCTAAGACTATGGGATGCAAGGGGATGCAATGATAGAAGAACATCCATGGCCCTAAGTGGCTCTCTAACCAGTCAAGATTTCCCAATGGAAAAATCCCAGCATACTTTAATCCTAACTTCACATTAGAGATGCAAAATGTTATGTAGCTTTGGGAAAGAGTAGAAATACCTATGGAAGATAGCACTCTGGTCATCCATACTACTATTACTTCACTCACTCTAATTAGCCTAGATACTAGTATCTTCACAAGTACTTGTCCTACAATTCTAGAAAGACTAACCTACATGCATGTTAGATCAAAAAACAAGAGATAGTGATAGGAAAAATAGTAACTAGACATCATCAAATCCCTCCCTTCAACCCTTCTAGCCTCACCCAATAGTTTCTGCTATGGGGGAAGAATAGCAAGGTAAATTGTTGATCCTTTCTATTAACTTGAAAAATCACGTACATAGGTCCCTTTTTCCTCAAGAAATTACAAGTGACCATAAAAATTTATGATTTCTTGATGATGTTGCATACCAATAGTCATCAATTACAAAAGCATGCAAAGCATTTGAATCACATGTCATATCATCATTTTATAGTTACAATTACATATAGTAGAGAATGAAGAAGGAAAAATTGTAGAACTAATGAAATTCCCATTGCAAAGGTTTCCAATCATTTGTCTAATGCTCCAAGGGTTAGGTTTTGGTCTTCAAACATTCTCATGGAAACTTAGCATCTCCTCCAACTTTTGTAGGCTCTAGATCATTTGGAATCTTCCTTGAAATGATTGATATTCCTTTCTAGATCTGTAACAATTATTTAGCACCAAAACTTGTATTTCATATCCTAATAGTCATAACAAGTTTGAATCTCCTTGGTCAATATCTAATTATTCATTTTTCCATAGCATAGAGTGAAAAAATTCATATCTGGCTTCCTTTACCCATCACCATAACTATTATCGATAGCATCATCGATCATCACCACAGCCAAATCCATGACATCCTAACTGTTGATGATTGCCATAAGTTATAGCGATATACCTTCCTTTATCATACATCCTCATATCAAAAATGAGCCTTCTCCATATAGTGATTAACCCAATTTCTATATGCTATAGTGATATCATACAAATCCATGACATCTCGACTATCGGTCATTGCCACAATATTTCATCTCCTGCACTTGGTGATGATCACTATGACTTACGATGATAACATTTATTGATGTAGGAAAATGTAATATGAAAAGATTCTATGTATGTAGCATTCATTCATTTAATGTTGACCTTTCAACTACTTCACTATGTACATCTTCATGTAGAGCAGCATCCATCCATTTGAGCTTAGATGGACACTCGAGATGAATTGTCAAATTGGGCCCATCTTCTGTAAGCTTGGGGGAATCTATGGCTCCTGCCATGCATTGAACATTATTTGATGAGCATCTTCCTTTGCGAAGATATGAGCACTGTCAAATCTGATGAATCTTTAGCTTCACACTTAGGGCACCTTGAGTTAGATATTTAAATCATATCCATCAATCTACCTCCCATCTAATGACGCAAACTTAATATCCAAGGGAATTTTACTTTGCAACCAGTGATGTAGATCACCTCTAGATGTATTCTACATTATTGATTTGATTTCAACCTTCATTCTCACCACCTTTGACCAAGGTATTCGCAATTGTTAAGTAGATTGAGCATTTCTAAAATCTTTTATTGCCTCATGTGCATTTGATCAGATTGTACTCACTTCAACCTATTTCCACAACCTCATGCTTGATTCTAGTGATCTCAATTTCATTCCTTTCAGCCTTAGAGATGAACTTAGTTCCTTTGACCATTCTCTTCTTGTTTCCACATCCATTTGTGTTCATTTGATATTTCTCTAATTTAATCCATCTTATAGGATGATTCTTTATTGAACATGCACCGGAGTTTATCAAATAGACAACTTCCTTCTCATCTATGGGATATGCTTGACATTTACCCACCCTCATAGACACATGTAGTAGACAAATAAGCATTGACCTCCCACTTGGTTGAGCTTTAAATGGGGAGAGATGTGATAGAAATCCTTCCTAGTCATCATCTAGACATGAACATTGACCTGATTGGACTTGACTTGACAACAAATTGAAGTTCAAAAGCGGGGAACTAAAAGTGCTCACACAGTTGCATCTTACTTGGGGACTTAAGCATGTGAGAGCCTAAGAAGGGACCTAGATATCTCAAGTTTTGCATGAGTATGGAAAATTTAGGTAACAACAAAACAAATGGGAAACACACAAAGGCATAGGATATATACTTCCTTTATTATAGAAAACACCAAATAGAAAAGATTTGTTCCTTAGTCCATTGGGTTACAACTATGCATTTGGGTGGTGGGGAAGTAGGGAAACCAACACAAAGGGAAATAAAGCACATAGCAAGAAGGAAAGGAAAGAAGGATAACTAAACTAAACACACACTTAATCTAATATATTTACAGAGGTGAGATGAATCTCACCTGATGAAACCAATAGTAAATGATACTCAAGTGAATCCACTTACTATTTGACTAAAGTAGGATCCCTTCCTCTATAATTAATTATTCTCTCTAAGCAAGATTCCTCCTTGTAGTAGTAGAAACAACATGGAAACTCCACATGATTCTTTGATTATATGCACTAGTTGGCTATGTATCCATTTAGGTCCAAACAACCATGCCTAATCATAGATCACCTCTTCTTCTTCAAGGCTCTTGATTTTGTTCTATAGATGATTTTCAACATTGAAAGGCAGGTAGGTAAACCTTTTCTTGATGGAAGTGGCCATACTCTCATAGTTAGTGTTTCTAGGTCATCATATCCCTCCTTATAGACCTCAACTTCACAATTTAGAGAAGTAAATAACATCTCCTTAACCATAGGGTACTCTTTAGGATAGTCACCAACCTTTTTGCCATGGGGAACTTAAATTTATTATGTTATGTGATATTTTTCTTTCCTCACACCCTCTAGTGTGTCAATAGTTTTCTCAATAATAGGTTCAGACTTTGGATTGACAATGCCTAGTTCATAAGGATAAGAAGGAAGAACATCAAATAACTCATCTTCAATAGCTAGATCCATCATATCTGAGTTTTTGTGAGAGATTTATGCTATCCACTTCATTTTTTCTTCAAAGGAGTTATGAACATTCAGCAAGCTCACAAATAGTGCATCCACCCTTAAGCCCTCTTCAACAAGTCCTTCATCAAGTGAGCATTTATCAATAGGAGATGACTAAAAAGGAGTAACTTCTCTTTCTATGTCTTCTACAGTCCCTTTGTCATTTAGGAATTTTTTTTCTTCATCATTAGAGATAAGAGTATTATAATTAGAGATGAAATTGGGCCAAAACTAGAAGTTGTATCAGGATGGAAAATGGTCTCATGAAAGGGCTCTTCCTTTTCATTTTGACTAGTCTTCTATAAAGGATAGGGGTTGATTGAGACATATGGTAACCAAGGTCTTCTTCTTCAATCATTGGGTTCCCTATCCTATTTTTATAGGAAGAGTGAGAAGGTTCAACAACTTGAGGATTGGCATTCATCATATCCTGTTGAGGGAATTTAGAAAATGAATTTATAATCTTAGTAGAATGAGATAGGCGTTGACACATTTTAGATTGAGACTCAACAATTAGAACATCCCCATTATGAATAACCTTATCATCTTCTATTACTTTTATTAGTCCGAATAAATTTAAGCTCTTTTCAATCCTAATAACTTCTTGTTTGGTATTCTCAAGATCACAAACCTTAATTTATTTTAGTTGATGTGTTATCTCCAATGGTATGGCTAGGATGAAGAATAGAACTTGATTGTAGGAGTTAGGCATGTTGTCTTTAGGGATCTTGGTCATTATGTCATCAAACTAGTCCATGAAATCTTGGATCCCTTAATCATCATTCCTCTTGATCTTCAAAAGGCTGAGCACCAATGAAGTCACATATTCTTCTTTTTTTGTAGAAGGTATAGGGATGTTCTCTTCCTCATACTAACAAGGCTCCTCTTTTTCCACCTTCTTGACTACCATTGACATCTCACCTCCCATATGGGATGGATTCTTTGGAATAGAATGATAACTATCTTTACTTGAACTGAGTTTTGCTTCATCAGATGAATCTAATGAAGACTTATTGTCTCCTTCTTTAGCATCGAGAGGGTTCACATATTTGTTGATAATTGAGACAAACACAGGTTACTTCATCAGCAATTCTTCATGCTCAAATACCATTGATTACTTCAGCCTTGACATCTTACTCTCACACTCTTGCAAGTATTTTCATTTATGGAAGTGATTGAAGAGGTGATTCCATATCTTCCTTACTCTAGGGTCATCCCCTCTACTAAGACTCTCCACAAAATTGAACAAGATCTTTTGAAACACCTTGTCATCCATTGTATGGGGTTCTTTGAGATTAGGCTTAGGCCTTGGCCTTTTCCCAATTTTCACATTAGGCATGGCCATTTCTTCATCTATCTAGGTCTAAGCTGAGACTTCTCCTTGTAGGTGCACGTAAGAAAATTCATCATCTTTTTCACAAAAAGGAATAGGCTCTTTTTCTATAGGAGCACAAGTACACACAAGTGGAGGGGCATTAGCTCTAGTTTCTAGTTCTTTCTTTATTTCTTCCATCTCTCATGTCAACTCTTGTATCTTGTAGTCTGCCTAGTCTTTTATCTCATGGTATCTTGCACAAACTTAGTACCAAAGTCTCTGACAATCAATGTAAAAGGTGCACTTATGATAAATGTTATAAAGCTAGTGAAGAAAAGGGTCACTCCATCTATAGAGGTCTTCAAGGGTAGGGTCAAGTCTAGACATGACCATCATCTTACCATTATGTATGGTCATTATACAAATTCACCAATCCTAAACATATAGGAGAATACTAATCTTGAGATATCAAAGATCCTACTAGGATTGCTCCTTAGTAGAATCATTTGATAACCAAAGATTCATTCAAGTATCCCTAGCAAAGTCACCAAAAACTATTTGTAAATCATTTTTCCCTCACCTTGAATTGGCTTTACCTTGACTCCTTATGACCAATATTGTGAGAAACAAGCTATCTACAATAGATCATATTAGTGCACTCCTATGTCACTAATCCTTGAATTGAAGGGTAAAGCTCCCCTATGTGAATATGATATTTAATGAATGATGTTTTAATCTGATCAAAGCAGGACTATGGGATATGCTCTTAACCTAAGAGGAGAAGAGGTTAACTAGATTGCTCATAGACATAAGAAACCTAGGTAAGGTTTAGGGCTAACTACTAACACTACTCCTAAATGCATCTAAGACTATGGAATGCAAGGGGCTGCAATGGAAAAATAACATCCATGGCCTTAAGTGGCTCTCTAACCAATCAAGGTTTCCCAATGAAAAACTCCTAGCACACTTTAATCCTAACTTCATAGTATGGATGCAGAATGTTATGCAGCTCTAGAAAAGAGTAGAAATACCTATGAAAGATAGCACTCTGACTATCCATGCTACTAATACTACACTGAAACTCTAATTAGCTCAAATGCTAGTAGCTTCACAAGTACTTTTTCTACAATTATAGAAAGACTAACCTACATACATGTTAGCTCGACAAACAAGAGATAATGATAGGAAAAATAAAAACCAGACATCATAAAATCCCTCCCTGCAACCCTTCAATTTTCACTCAATAGTCTCTACTATGGGGGAAGACTAGCAAGGTAGATTGTTGATCCTTTATATTAACTTGAAAAATCACATATATAGGTCCCCTTGTCCTCAAGCAATTACAAGTGACCATAAAAATTTATAATTTCTTAATGATGTTGCATATCAATAGTCATCAATTACAAAAGCATATAGAGCATTTGAATCGCCTGCCATATCATCATTTTATAGTTACAATTACATAGAATAGAGAATGAAGAAGGAACCATGGCAGAACTGATGAAATTCCCATTATAGAGGTTTCCAATCATTTGTATAATGCTCCAAGGACTAGGTTTTGGTCTTTAGACATTCTCATGGAAACATAGCATCTCCTCTAGCTTCTATCCTCCTTGAAATAACTGATATTCCTCTTTAGATCTATAATAGTTACCTGAGCATTAAAAGTTGTATTTCACATCCTAATAGTCACAACATGTTTGAATCTCCATCGTCAATATTTGATGATTCATTTTTCCATAGCATACAATGAAAAACTTCATATCTAGCTTCCTTTACCCATCACCATAACTATTATCAAAAACATCATCAGTCATCACTGCAACCAAATCCACAACATCCTGACTATCAATGATTTCCATAAGTCACAGTGATATACCTACCTTTATTGCTCATTGACATATAAAAAATGAGCCTTCTCCACACAAAAATTAACCCAATTTCTATATGCTATAGTGATATCATATCAATTCATGACATCGCGACTATCAATCATTGCCACAATGTTTCATCTCTTGTGCTCAATGATGATCATTATGGTGATAGATATTTCTTGATGCAAGAAAATTTAATATGATAATAGTCTATGAATTTGGTGCTCATTCATCATTTCATGTTGACCTTTTAACTACTTCACTGAATACATCTTCATGTAGAGCATCATCCATTGATTTGAGCTTAGGTGGATGTTTGAGATGAATTGTCAGATTGGGCCCATCTTTTGTAAGCCTAGGAAAATCTATGGCTCCCATCATGTAGTGAACATTATCTAATGAGAATATTCCTTCAAAAAGATATGAGCATCGTCAGATCTACAAAATCTTTAGCTTCACACTTAGGGAACTTCAAGTTAGATCTTTAAATCATATCCATTGATCTACATCCCATCTGACAGCTCGGTCTTAATATCCAATGGAATTTGACTTTTTAACCAATGGCATGGACCTTGAGATGTATTTGGCATCATTGATTTGATTTCAACCTTCATTCTTGCCACCTTTCACCAAGGTATTCACCATTGTTAAGTGAATTGAGTACTTTTGAAAGCTTCTACTACCTCCTCTGCATTTGATTGAATCGTACTCACTTCAATCTATTCCCACAACCTCGTGCTTAATTCCAATGAGCTCAATTTCATTCCTTTCAGCCTTATAAATGAACTTATTTCCTTTGACCATTCTCTTCTTGTTACCACATCCATTTATTTTCATGTGATCTTCTCCATTTGAACCTATCTTTTAGGATGTGTCTTTATTGAACATACATTGGATTTTATCAAATAAACATCTTT
Source organism: Cupressus sempervirens (assembly GCA_028749045.1). Lineage (NCBI taxonomy): Eukaryota > Viridiplantae > Streptophyta > Pinopsida > Cupressales > Cupressaceae > Cupressus > Cupressus sempervirens. The sequence goes on along the minus strand of CM053791.1, from coordinate 733,450,283 downwards.
CTTCTCATATGTGGGATATGCTTGACACTTACCCACCCTCCTAGACACACCTAGTAGACAAATAAGCATTGACTTCCCACTTGGTTGAGATTTGAATGGGGAGAGATGAGATAGAAAGCCTTCCTAGTCATAATCTAGACATGACCATTGACCTAATTGGACTTGACTTGACAAAAAATTGAAGTTCAAAATAGGGGAACTGAAAGTTCTCTCATATGAAGGAAACAATATTGAAAGCCTAATTGACAATTTTTTTTACTATAATGGAAAAGTTGTGGGTGTCATCCCCACTTCAATTTTTCTCTCTAACCAAGGGTTTTCTATGTTACCAAAATCAACATGTTATGCATGTGTGAGCTGCTTATGTGTTAGTATTATTTACTTTCATGCATGTGAAATCATTAAGTTATAAGACACACTATTGGTTATGTTGAATTTTATTGGTATAAAGATTTTACCCACTATTAATTAATGTAGAGAAAGTAATTTAATGGTTCAAATTGATAAATAATAATTCATTCCCCCCCCCCTCCCATCTCATTACTTAGCCTTTCCAACTAATAATTAACAATTGGTATCAAAACTTAGTTCTCTTAAAGGATGTTTGACAACTTCAGAGTAGATCTAGGAACATAGAAAGGTAAATTAAGGTAAAATAACTTGAAGAAGCACTACATGAAGCCATAGATAAAAAATGAAGAATTAAAGAGAAAGTTGAAAGTCTCATTTGTAAAAAGAAAAGAACTATCAACAAGATTATAGAAAGACCTTGCACATCTTGAAGAACTTTCCCAAAATAGTACAATTTTTGAGGAAGTTAATAGTCCAATAGCTAACCTATTGTACTAAAACAAAATTCTAGAAGAAAACTTACAAAAAATCAAAAGGGAATGTGAAAGTCAAGCTTTAAGAATGATCGATCTTTTGGAAATAATAAAGACTACCAAAGATGAAAAATGAAAACTTGAAACCAATAAGAGAAATATGAAAAAAGGGATTAAAGATAAGGATAATTTTATTCTTCAACTACAACATGAAAATAATGCATTGATTAGATATGTGAGTGATACAAAAGAATAAAATAGATAGATCCTTGTTGAGAATGAAAGATTAAGAAAAGAAGTAGAAGAACTAACAAACAAACTGAAAGTAGAACAAGAAGTAAATGAAAAGCATACTAAGTTTTATATAAGCATAAAGAAGATTGATGAAAATTTTTAATGGAAAAGGAGATTTGGTGATAGAAATAGACTTGGCTATACCAATAAAAAAAAATTCAAAACCATTGAATCATCCAAAACTATCATAGAAAAGACATCATAGTTGAATAGACCAATCAATAATCAACACAAAAAAACCTACCTACTATAACTATGGAAAACTAGGACAAATGACAAATGTGTATAGAAGTAAACCATCTAATATCACATCAAGAACATCATTCAATGGTTACTACTATAACTATAACAAGTATAGGCACATAATAAGAGATTGGAGAATGAAAACATCAAATGTCTCAAAGGAAGGAAACTTCATGGGTTACGAATATACATGAATCATATTTGGTCATAAAGTTGAATATTATAAAAACACAATGTTATGGATAAGGAAACCAAGAAACATGGTATGTAACATCTATGGATATCTCAAACACATAGCAAGAGATTATAGGTTAATAAACCCAAAAACTAGTGCAAGATCAATATGATTATCATGCTAGATCTTTCACAAGTATGGTCATATGGCACAAGACTACAAATACTAATACGCTATGAATAGAAATAATGAAGAAGGGAATGATATGGGAACTAAAATAAAAAAATCACATCACGAAAGTTTGGATAAAAAAGGTAGATGGGACTATATCCAATAGTCAGCAACTACTTCTCATGGACTCTTAACAATGGAAAAATCTTATTTTACCCCCTACAAGATAGATAAGATTATTAAACAAGATACAAAAAGTGGAATCCTATTGTAATTCTATTGGAAAGAAATGAAAATCTCTATCAACTAGAGTAGTACCTATTGGAGAAAAACTTACTATTGTAAATGCATTAATTGCATAAAAAATTACTTACTTACTTTTTGGGCTATAAGTGTGTGTAAAAGTGATTCATTTCACACCTTACTCTCTAAATTTAACAAGTGCAAAATGAAATTGGAAGCAATTTACTGTAAACATTAAAAGCAAGAATTTCTTAAAAGTAATTTGCGGCATAATATGTACAAGCTAAAAACAACTTTATTCAATGCATACATTGAGTTAACATTAAATCTTGGGATAAAATGAGACCTATTGTGAAGACACCCCTTGTTGTGAGCATCAACGAGGCTCTAGAACCAAAATGTAAAGTTTATCCTATAGATTCAAGTGTAAGAGACAATGCATGAACTTTATTGTCACTGCCACTGAGACTAATATTGACTGAGGATATCAACACTTCTATTTATAAAAAAATTGTACTATAGGTAAGGTATAGATTGAGGAGGTTTACAACAAAGGACTATGTGTAGATGGAGTACTTAAAGATGGTTACAGACTCCTTAAGGCTCAAGGTCTCATACATATGTGCATATGCCAAAAGTCTTTGTCAACAAATGAATTAGATATGTGTTGAGCTGAGTACGTGATGGGTCACTTTGAATTTATGAAGAAAATCCAATAAAGATCACCAAGGATATTGTTCACAAGGATATATGACAATTGACACAAGGCAAATAATATCATCTACGAGTTAATAATATGAATGTGCTAAGGAAAATAACTAAGACCACATCCAACACAAGTGCTATGATGGATAAAGTTAAGCATGTAGGTAGAAGGCTTGCAAAAATTATTATTTAGTACAAGATATATCAGTCCAGTTATCTCAAAAGTATGCCTTGAAAAACTATTTGAACATCACATGAGATTGCTGCTTAGGTTAAAGAACACAACTTATCAGGTATGGTTCTAAATTAGTTAAATATAAATATAGCTCATTTGAAGAAGGATTGATAACAAGACATTAAGTATGAATCTTTTCTTATGTGTATTTTAAGAAAAAATTTACCCTATATGAGTAGTATGGAATGAAAATAGACCAATTATTTATCAAATTAATGTTGAAATTTGATTGAAAAGATCATTGAAAAAGAGATTGCTAAGAAGGATATTTTTGAAGAAGATTATTTATTTCAATAATTGTTTTGTTAGTGATGTCAAACATTCTATTTGCTAGTAAGAAAAATTGCTTATAAGATTCAAGTACTATCACTCAGTTGATTGATGAGGAGGATTTGATCAATAAGATGTAACAAAAGCACCTAGAGAAAAGGTTGAGTTATGATTATGAAATGAAGTATAAGGATCAGTTAAGATAGTGATGACATGATGTATTGATGATCTACTTAAGGTTACAAAATGGCTGGCTACACTTAGAAAGTTTAGAAGAATAAGTTAAACAAAGTTTGACTGCCAAGTTTGATCGAGTAGATAGTAGGTGCCAAGCAAAGTTTGTGCAAGTTGAGCAGAAAGTCAGTTGGAGTTGAGTAAAAGAAAAATCTAGTGGATGTCGAGCAAGATAGTTGATGTTGAGTAAACTTTAGTTGATGTTGAGTGACTTTACAGTTGATATTGAGAAACACAGTATGTGCTAAGCATCAGAAGGTTGATAATGTCGAGCTGCTGCATTATGATAAAGATCAAAAATTTGAATCTAAGATGAAAAATTTGTTTTCTTGAAACTTGTGAACTAGGAGGAAGATAAGATTAATGAGCTGGTGGCATAGAATTTGATGTAAACTATTTTTAGGCAAATTCAAATGGATTCTACGAGAAGTTTCTAGAAAAGACAAGATATGGGGTAGATACATTGTATCCTACCTAATCCATCCAAAGCCCTAATTTAGACAATGGATAATGAGCAAGAAAATATTCTAATTTCTTATTTATAGGAATATTTGGTCATGAAGCAAGAGAAATTGTTGGCATGTGTGAGAACCTAAGGAGGAGAAGGTATTAAGGGTTTTGCTTCATCAAGTGACCCAAGAGAGGAGTCTGCAATGGCATGTTAAGCAAGAAGGCATAAGGAGATGATTTCTTGAAGGGTGAACAAGCTATCAAAAATGAAAAGTATGAAAGCCAAGTAGAATTGAGGACTAAATAGAGATTTGTAATCTGCAAGTGAAGGTGTAAGATGTATGAGATCAAAGCTCTATTGTTACTCTCTAACAATTGTATCAATCTAGGGTAAATCCTTTGAAGTAAGGTTGACCTAACAATCATTAGAAAATCCTTTAACAAGGTGGCATTCCTAGTGAATGGCCCAAACTCCTCTAATAAGGGTCACTTTTAACAGGGTGATTGAAGTCCCTTAATTGGGTCACATTTAACAAGGTTGGCCTTTCATAGGGCATCACTTTAAAAGAGTGAAAAAGGAGTAGCATGCTACTGGTGGTTTTTCCCAAATTAGGTTTCCATGTAAATCATTATGTCAAGTGTGTTGATGAATGTGTTGTGTTTCATGCTTTACACTTCTACAAATTGATTTGATAGTAACATACAAGTTTTGGTAAATACACAATGGATGCATGCATGGGTATGAATGTTTTATGGGTTCACTAAATTGTGAAAAGCCAAAATCCATAGTAGAAAGCTATAGAGATGCTATGTTTTATTACTGATAGTAAAAATTACTAGATTAACCCTATGGAACCAAGAACCTCTTGGGCTCCATTCCTAGATTATGAGGGTGTAGAAGAAGAGTTGGTCAACTATGCTAGCTACATAATAATTCTTCCCAAGGACACCTCTTCCACTTTCTTAAGGACTTATGAAGAAGTTTTTATCCATAAGACACTAGAGGCCCTAATCTCAAAGAAAGAGAAGAATACAAAGAAAACCTTAGAGATCCCGCATGAAGCATATAGTAGCCTATTAATATAGGAGGTCACATAGGCAACATCATCATTACAATTTTCCACTCCAGTAAAGAAGAAGAAAGACAAAGGAATTAAGCCACTAGAAGAGACTGTGGTTGCCATTTTAGAACAAGGACAAGAAAAGGAAGAAGATAATGGTGATGATATTGAATTAAGCACACCAAGTGAAGAAGTAGAAGAAAGGGGCATCAAGATTGAAAAGGGTAAGCAAGTATTCAAAAGGATAAAAACCCAACCTATTGTAGTAGAAAGGATACTTATTCAAATTTAGGTCAAGACTCCACTGGAAATAAAGAATTCACAAGTACAATTGGAGAGAAAAGTGCATTTATGGGGAAGAAATTCTGGCAGGACGATGTACAAGATTCTATTTGACCCCAAGGAAATAACATAATACATCATTAACACAAGTTTAGTTGGGAAAATGGATCCCAATTCTTTTACAAAAATGATAGAAAATAAAAATAAGATGGTTGAAGATTCTTTGATTTAACATTTTAGAGAATTTGGTAAGTATTGAGGAGAAGTAAAGGATAAAGTGCCAGAGGAAATATTCATTACATTATTAGTTAGATGGAACTCTATGCATCAAAGAGTAGAGGAGTAGTGAAAAATAATATTGAGAGAATCATGTCCTAACTTATCACTGAATGATGTTGAAGTATGGATGGGTAAGATTAGTATAGCATTTAGAATAAAAGTAATGATTACAATGGTATTTTTTCATGAAGAACCAATTTTGATTTATAATATTAGATAAGTATGGATTGAGAATCTGCAAAGAGAGAAAAATCAAGCCTATGAAGAGGTAGGAACTTCAAGAACTAATGATATGTTCATTATTAGTGACTCAGTTGGCTCTACCCCTATTGCATATAAGAAGACACATGAGAAGGAATAGGCCACTATTGAAGACATCACTAAAAAGGGGATAATCTAATGATGAAGGTAATGTTCAATTTAATCTAGCACTAGTACAACTTAGTACACAAAAAAGAAGAAAGGACACAAAGGCTAATATTGAACAAAGTAGAGCAGAGATAACCATGAAAGCTATAGAAAGCCAACATGCACTTGTATTGGTAAGCACTAGATTACTATACCATCCCTTGAACTACCTAGTCAAACATTGCTATCGATAGAAGTATTGAATGCAATGAGTAAGAAAGATGAGAAGAATCCTATATCCATTGAACAACAACACAAGCCATGGACATTAGATTCCTTGACAATGACTAAAGGAAATGTCGATAAGAAAAAGGATAGTAGTGATTCAAGGAGTCAATCCAAGGATTCAAGAGATTAACAAGAACAATGAAAGAGTGATAAGACTCAACCTTAATGTCATAGTGAATCCAATCTATTCATTATAAGCATAGAGAAATATGATGATAAAGGAGAGGATGATGATGATAGAGACAAGCATAAGAATGGAAAGAAATACCATGGTGAAGACCAAAAACAACTTGATGTTCAAGTAAAGAGAAAGAGAGAGGATGATGAAGAATAAGAGGATAATGATCCACCTAACAATGATCCTTAATTTGATATATTGAAAAGTGAAGTATAGAAGTTAAAGAGGAAGGTTCAAGAAGAATTTCAATGAGTCTTAGGAACTAAGACAATAATTGATAGATGTTGATCCAAAAGAATCAAGAGAAAAGTATTGAACAAGACATTGCATATGCTTGAACATCTTATGTCTAATGTTATAGTTGATAATGATAAGTCAATACATAGGAAAACAAAGTTATATTTAGATACTATGAAAGAAACATGAACAAGTTATGAAGATCAACTGGCTAAGGAAGTTGCATACAAAGTGGAAGAGTAGACAAAGAAAATCTTATCAAATATAATTACAGATTTGAAAGGGAAACTGTACAATGATATTTTTGAAGTACAAGAGATATTGAATAAAGAAACAACTATGTATACTATTCTATACAATTTTTATACATTCACTACAAAGATTGATAGCAACAGTATCGATGTATAAATTGAGAGAACAAGTCATATCAAAGGATTAGACTCATCATTAAATATTGTATGACATTCAATAAGACTAAAGGAATTGATTGCAAAGGAATGAGAAATTACATTTAAGACGTAGAAAATAATAGCTAATATTTTGGAATTACAAGGAATGTTAATTTTTCAAATATATATTATGAAGTAGAATATGTCAGAAGTCCAAGGTATTGTTAAAACACCAAAAGTTTGTATAGTCAAAGGAATGGAGAACATTGTATCAAAATTTAAAAAGTATATTCTTACTTTAAAATATTTGAAGAAAATGTGGGAAGCACTAGTTCTACTCAATAAATCAAGGTATATATCTAGCATGAGAAAATTGTAAATAGTTATGCTATTCACTGCATATTCTATTTTTTCATGTTTTCTAGCATTACGTTTTATAAACAAAAAGAGTGAGATTATACACACAAAGAAGAACAAAGAGAAGATAAGAGGATATCATAATAAAGAGAAGATTTAGACTAGGAAAATAGAGGAATATCATAGTATCAAAGATAGATGTAGGGAAGTCATATGAATGGGGGAATATAGTATAGTGAAGGACACAAACAACATTTAGAGTTTTCTTGTTTTTTTCATCAATGCTAAAGGGGAAGATTGTTAGAATTTCTATTTGATGAGTAAGATGATGAAGGTATGATATATAGTTTTTTCACTGATGTTAAACACATAAGGACAATTCACTAAACTGATTACTATCAGTATCTTAATCTTAAAACACTATCATAGTATAAGTATAGATATCAAAGATCTAACTATAAGAGTAGATTATGTGAGACATTGTCAAAATACTATCATCATAGTAAGTTTTATTTGGTAGTTGGAAATAAAAATAAGAAAGAAATAAACCCTAACATATATGATCAAAATTTTGTGTAGGGTTAGTGAGGGAAAAAAGATAAAAGATAGAGATGTGAAATAGATAGATAGAGAGATGAGAAGAGATAATGAACAAGGAGAACAATGAAAGACTAGCATGTAGAAAGAAGCTGGAAAAGATAGCAAAAAGGGTTTTGATATGCTTAAGGAAGAAGCAAGAATCAAGTAAAGTAATCTTGTATAAACACTTAGCTAATTTTCTACAAGATTTTTAAAAATCCTTAAAACTAAGGTAGTCTTTTAAAGGACTGTTATGTTCATATATGAACTTTTGTAAAATCCTTTAATAAGGTGAATGCCAAGACATGCAAGATGAAATATCATAACTCAATAGTCTTAATAGACTAAAGATATAATTGACACTATATCAATCATTTTTCACCTAATGATCTTTTATCTTTTTTCCCTCACTAAGCCTAATCAACAACCTTTTTACTACAGTGAAAAAGTTGTGGGTATCATCTCCACCATAGTTTTTCCCTCTGAACCACATGTTTTCTATGATACCAAAATCTGTGTGTTATGCATGTGTAAATTTCTTATATGTTAGTATTATTTACTTTCATGCATATGAAATTATAAATTTATAAGATACACTATTAGTTACATTGAAGGTTTATTAGTATAAAGGTTTTACAAACTATCGGTTAATGTGGAGAAAAGGATTTAATGGTTAACATTGATAAATATTGATTCACCCCCTCTCCTCTCAATACTAACCTTTCCAACTAATAATTAATAGACATTTCTCTATTTAGAATGGCTCAAAAACTTAATAATGTTAAAGGAAGTGTTAAAATATTGAACACATAAGTGTTTGGGAATATTTTTGATGATAAGGATTCCATTCAAAAAGACTTGAAAATTAGATAATTCAAGATATCGTTATTTTGACTAGCTAAATGAGAATGAAAGTGAAAAGCTAGTTGATTTACATAATATTGTTGAATTCTTATTGAAAAGATCATTGTTGAGAGAGATTGTTGATCTAGATTGAAAGAGGGAGATTGTTGAAGAAGACTATGTATTTCAATCATTGTTTTGTCATTGATGTCAAACCTACTATTTGCTAGTAAGACAACTACTTATAAGATTCAAGTACTGTCACTTATTTGATTGATGAAGAGGATTTGATCAAAAGATGTAACAATAGCACCTAGAGGAAAGGTTGAGTTATGATTATGTAATAAAATGCAAGGATCAGTTAAGATAGTGATGACATGATTTATTGATAATCTACTTAAGGTTACAAAGGTTGGTTACACTAAGAATGATTAGAAGAACAAGTTACACAAAGTTTGTCTGCCAAGCTTGACCAAGTGTATAATAGGTGTTGAGAAAAGTCAATGCAAGCTAAGAAAAAAAATTAGTTGGATCCAAGTAAAAGTTCATTCTAGTGTATGTCAAGCAAAATAGTGGATGCCAAGTAAAGTTTAGTTCGTACTGAGTAATTTTACACCGGATGCCAAATAATGCAGTATGTATCAAGTATTAGAAGGTTGATAACATCGAGTTGCTACATTATTTAAAAGATTGTGAATTCATTGAATCTGAGTAGACAAGTTTATTTTCTTGGATTATGTGAACAAGGTGGAAGATAAGGTTGATGATCTTGTGCATAGAATTCAAGGTAAACTATTTTTAGCCAAATTCATAGTGGATTCTAGGAGAAGTTTCTAGAAGAGATATGAGATATGGGGTAGATACATTCTATCCTACATAATCCATCTGAACCCTAAATTGGATGATGGAGAATGAGTGGAAAAATATCCCAATTTCCTATTTATAGGAATGGCTGGTCATGAAGCAAGGTTGTCATGTGTGAGAACCTAAGGGAGACAAGGATTCAAGGGTTTTGCTTCATCTAGTGACCTAAGAGAAGAATCTACAATGGCATGTTAAGCAAGAAGGCTTAAGGAGATAAATGCTTGAAGGGTGAACAAGCTATCAAAGCTAAAAAGTATGAAGGCCAAGAAGAATTGAGGACTGAATAGAGATCTGTAAATTGCAAGTGAAGTTGTAAGTTGTATTAGATTAAAGCCTTACTATTACTCTCTAACAATTGTATCAGTCTAGGGTAAATCCTTTCGATTAAGGTTGACCTAAAAATCATTTGTAAATCCTTTAACCAGGTGACATTCCAAGTGAATGGTCTAAAGTCCTCTAACAACGCTCACTCCTAACAAGGTGATTGAAATCCTTTAATAGGGTCACATTTAATAGTGTGTATTATAACCTTTAATAGGGTTGGCCTTTCACAGGGCATCACTTCAGAAGAGTGAAAAGAGTATCATGTTACTGATGGTTTTCCCAAATTGGGTTTCCATATAAATCATTGTGTCAAGTGCATTAATGAATCTATTATGTTTCATGCTTTATATTTTTTCAAGTTGATTTGATAGTAACCTACAAGTTTCTAGTGATTGCATAATCTTATGCATGCATGCATGAGGATAAATGTTTTATGGGTTCACTAAGCTGTGAAAAGTTTTATCTATACATCTGGACCTTGGATAACTGATTCACCCTCCCCCCCTCTCAGTTATTCTAAATTATTCCAATAATTGGCATTAGATCCATCTACTTAAGAGAACTAGTTTAAAAGTACTAGAAGCACAAAGATTGAGATATCAAAGAGAGAAGTACCCAAGATCAATAGAGATAACTTTCTTAAATGGAAAAGTTTGATGAAGCTACACCTTGGAGGACATGGAGATCATGCACAACCTACCATTTCTATGGAACATGTTGATCCTACTGGTGCCCCAACTACTAAAGATATGAGGAAGAAGAAAGAACACAATTAGGCAATATTGGAGATTTCCTTGGCCCTAAATTATACTAAATTTGATGGTATCAAAGGTCTTGATAGTGCAAATAAAATGTGGGATGTCCTAGCTACCATCTATGGAGAAGACACCAATGTTCTTAGAGCCAAAGCTAAAAACCTCAGAGGTAAGTTTGATGAAATGAGAATGGAAGAAGGTGAGAATATTTCTCAATATGTTGAAAGGAAAAAACAAGTAGTTAATGCAATAAGAGGATCCAATGGAAAACTAGATGATGATATTGTTTTAAGAAAATTTTTGAGAACATTGTTACCTATATATGCTATTAGAGTTTCTGCAATTCAAGAACTAAGATGTATTCCAGGGAATAAGCTATCACTTGAAGGTCTGGTAGGTAGACTCACTAATTTTGAGCTATCTAACTTTGATAATTACAAACCTGAAAAGATTGAATTTGGTTTCAAAGCTAAAGTTTCATTAAAGTAACTTGATGAAAAGAAGAAAAATAAGATAAAGAAGTATGTGTCCAATGACAGTGATACAGAATGAAGTGGGTGCACATTCTGATTCTGAGATTAGTGAACATGAAAGAGAAGCTAAACTACCTAACAGAGATATGCATAGTGATTTTGAAGTTGAAAGATAAAATGAAGAAATTAAAATTGAGCCAAGATTGTCTAAGCATGTCAAAAGACATCATCCTATTGCTCAAATAATTGGAGATAAAGATGCTAGACCAATGACAAGAAACAGATTGAGAAGTGAAACATGTTTGCTGAGCATAAAGGAACCCAAATTAGTGAAAGATGCATTAGAAGATGTTGACTAGTATAAATCCATAGAAGAAGAGAATGAACAAATAGGGAAGAACAAGACATGGAGTCTAGTTCCTAGACTAGAAGACAAAAATGTGATTGGTACCAAGTAGGTATTTAGAAACAAGCTAGATGAAAATGGTGTAGTCACAAGGAATAAAGCAAGATTAGTTTGCAAGGGATATGCACAAGAAGAAGGAATTGACTATGGAGAGACGTTTGCCCCTATTGCTAGATTAGGAGTAAGAACTCTACTTTCTTATTCTGCATACAAAGGTTTCATAGTTTATCAGATGGATGTTAAATATGCATTTCTAAATGGTATATTAGAGGAAGAAGTTTATATAGAATAGCCAAAAGGTTTTGTTGATGTTTGTATGCATGAAAACCTAACCTATCAAGAGCAATTGTAAACAAGAAAATGTTAGTTGCATACATGTCTCAAATATTCATAGCAAAGTAAAATACAACCAACAGTATGCTTGAGTTTCGCAACTCAATACAACCAAAAAGACAAGTCCTCATGCAATCTCAAAGTAGCTCAACAAAGACACCCATGAGAGGCCCTATTGGTGTGCTTTAGATTGGAGGGATGTGGGTATGCTCTCCAAAAACACAACTATTGAATCCCTTGATAAAAATGTAACATGAAATGATATGATCCTAAAACTAAATGAGTGGAGAAACCTTCAAGAAATGGCTATGAGTGAGCCAATACTCAAAGGATTCTAGGATGTGAGACGGAAAATGCAAAGAACTAAACTAACAATGATAATCCAACATGAAATGAAAGCATAAGAGCAAGAAATTTAACATCTACCAAAGGTTAGTAATAAATATGCAAATCACCACTAAAAGCTCTAACAACAAACTAGCATGAAAACAATGCAAATGAGGGAGATGGAAAATGCTTAAGACAAGGGCTCTATTTATAGGCTTGAGAGAGGCCTTGGTGAGGTGGCATCTATGTAGCATCCACATAGATGCCACAAGGGAGACATGGAGACAAGTCATGCAAAGGTCAAGATTCAAAGTGTGCTCACACATGTGTGAGCAAACTTGAAGGAAGGAGTGGGAGACAAAGGTGTAAGAGGTGTGGAAGGCATGAGAGGTGTGAGAAGTGTGAGGGGTTCCTGACACATGTGTGAGCACACGCTTAGGAACTAAAAGGGGTTTAGCAAGGTGTTTAGGATAAATAAGTGGGATTAAGTAATGGGTAGGCTTAGAAGGATGAAAGTGATGGATGTAGACTAGGTTTTAGGATAGGTTTAAGACTAAATTAAATAGGATTTAATTTAATCATAGGTTTAGAGAATTTAATGAAAATGGAAGGAATTAAATAAATGAGATTTATTTAAAAGGGGATTTATGGGGGGGTCATGCATTAAATAAATCTAATACATTAGGGATGGAAGTATTTAAATTAAATTTAAATACATTAAGAAAGTGAACCTATTTAATTAAATACATTTAATTAAATAAGTAGAAGAATATGAAAAATATAATTAATTAGTAAATAATTAATTATAATGTCAAGGAAAATATTAAATAAATTAATATAGTGTTTAGGACAAATTTAAGTGTCTACATTTTGCCCCTCTTTAATGTGATGTCGGAACAACACTATATCAAATAAAAGAAAATATAGGTTGCCCCAAAAAGGATAGGAGTCTTAGGAATGGTGTCAAAGTGACGACAAGGGAGGAGGGTGCCCCCTCGAGGAAATGGGGTGAAATAGTAATATATTTTGCCCCATTATCTCAAAAATAGACACAAGAGGGAAAAGGGAAAGAAGAAAAGCTTAAAGAAAGGTCTTGTATGACTTGTTGGCAAGAGTGGATGAAGCTAGGTGAATTAGATAATGATTAATCTAAATGTAATTGAACTAAAAAAATGTATGGAATTCAATTGTTTTCATATAGGAGAGCACACCCTAGTTTGATATTGCAAGAGGACTTATGCATCAAATGTTATAGTAGCATAGATGACTAAATGCCTTTGCATGGACTAGACTCTCAACACAATAGAGACCTTAGGAACATAGTTGTAGGCTTCAAAGCCATGATGGAAAATATGACATATACACATTGGAGAGGTCTAGGCACACCCAAATTCTTGTTAGGGATCTTGGTGGAAAGTGTGCTAACCCATTGCTCATAGTGAGCAATGCATAACCATAACTCAAAAACCAATAGAGATGTGCTAAAGAATCATGAAAATAGATCATATCACAAAATGACACGTGCAATCAAGTTAAATCATTCAAATGATACCAATATATTAAAGATCGAGACACACTTGAGAAGGCTATCGCTAACACACAAAGATAAAATCAACAAAAAGACCTTATGGCCAAGTAGTCATTCAATCCATAGTTCTTGCCATGAACTCTATTTTGATAGTGAAATTTGTTAAGCCTATGTAGGAAGGATTCATCCTATAAGGCAAAAATTGATTGTTTTCATGAATTGCATTGAAATATTTGTGATTGTTTGCTAGCAATGATAGTGAAAGGAATGATGTTCTCAAATCATTTAGTCGCAATGTGAATTTGTGTAAGTTTGTTTGCAAGCACTATTTGATAAGCTCAATTTGATTGGGTGAAGCTTAGTGTCATGAGATAAATAGAAGAATTTGGATGAGATATGATAAGATAATGGATGAATTAAATTGGAATGGAAGGGGAATGCGAGAGAGAGAAAGTGATAAATGTTTGCTAGGGGAATGTGTGTTAAATGGAAGACTAGAAATTTGATCAAGGTATATGTAGATAGATGGAAAAATGAAGAAATTGATGATGGAAATTGATTTGTATGAAAAGATTAGAAGAAAGGAATATGATTAGATTAGAGGATAAATGAATTGATTGAATTGATTGGGAAGAAGTAAAAGAAATGATGTAAGGTGGAATAGATTAGAACCAATGACAAGGGAGAACCAAGGAATGATAATGGATGGAATGAAAGGTGAAAGAGCATGGGGTACCAAAGGATATGGGATTGGAAAATGGGGAGCCAAGGACCATGTTTCAAAGGATTTCAAATGCCCCATACCAAGGATAGGAAAATAGAAGGAAATATGGTGGGAAAGGATACATGAACATGGAAAGATGGTGTGAAGGCTATTGTATGGAGGAAGTGAAGGCATGTGGATGTCCAAAGCATGGATGAATAGTTTGTTGTTATGCCTCTAGTATGGATCACGACCATGGGAATGAAAGGGGAATGAATATAGGATATGGGAGGGAGGGTATGAATATGATATGGGTAATGATATGAAGGATATGGATGAAATGTGGATATGAAGTGGATGAAATGGATGGGACAACCAAGACCAAGGACATATGAAAGAAGGATGGAAGTATATAGGAGTATGGATGGAAAATGGATGAAATGAACATGACAAGGACTATGGGATGATGGATATTTATAGGATATCAAGATCAAATATTTTAATGGATGGTGGGAGTATGTAGGATAGTGTACAAGGGATATGTCAAGTGAGCATATGGATGGATGGAAAGAATAAGATAGTCAAGATCAAAGATGGAAAAGGATGATGAATGGTAGATGGAATTATGGAAGATATGTATGGAAGTGTGGTATGGCTAGAGCTTACCCCCAATATAGAGTGCAAGTGGAAGAGAAAAAATGAATGGATGGATAAATGAAATTGGAAGATAATGGATACATGATAGGAAAAATAAAGGGAGGACTCAAGCAACTAGTTGCATGGATGGGTTCCCTTGATATCTATTCCTTTTTTATTCTTTGTTATTTTGAAATTTTTTTTACTATTTTCTCATAGATGTTGGTAGGATAGTGAATGGAGGATAATTACTTATGAAAAAGTTTGGATTATGGGGGAGGAGTGGTTGGGAGGAAGACATGGTTGATGGATGCTAGGTTGGAAGACTTGTGAATAGGTGGATGAAGGAGGTGGAAAGATCTTCATTGACACACACCTTGAAGGGTGATGGAAAGGAGGAAATTTCAGAGGATATGTTAGAGAAAGTTTGAATTTTGGGATATAAGAAACCAAAATGGATGAAGGAGATGATGGATTTAGGATGGTGGATCTTAGGGCATAAGGACCCAAAATGGAGATGGAAGATGGAAATTTGGATGATTTATGAATAAGGGAAGCCTTTGGATTAGAAAAATTGGATGTCATGGTGGACTTTTCTTTGAGATCCATTGCCTCATTGAGTAGCTTTGGGATCCACATAATTTTTACATTTTTTATTTTCAGCCTTTGTGGCCTTCTGATTTTGTTTTGGATCAAATTTTTCTTTTCTTGAACATGTCTTTTAGAGGGGACATGTTGATCCTTGGATTTTTGTGGATATTTGGCTTGATTCACTTTATCTTTGGCATCCAAATTGCTTCCATTAGCCATGGTAGGGGTGTATGAGAATAAATGGTATGGAGAGCTTATGGATGGTGAAAATTGGAAGGAATTCAAGGATGTGTGCCTTTGTTGATCTTTAGTAGGTATATGAGGGGATGAAGTGAAAGAATTGGATATGGTAGATGGATGTATGTAATGACCCAAAATGGATGAAAATGAGGAAGGAATGGGAATATAGATATAAGGGCCCAAAATGGACTTGGAGGATGATGGTAATATTTAGGTTTGGATGGAGGAATTTTAGGTTTGGAAGGAGCAGAAGGTGTACCAACATCTTGAGACATTATTTCTTCAATGGGATACTTGTTATTTTCAATACAAGATGTGAGTCCATGTATAAGGGGTTCATGACTGGATTGGATAGGTGTGGTGAGATCTTGTGGAGGATGAGGATCATGAGGGGGATTATGAGGGATAATAGGATCATGAAATGGATTCAGATCATGAAATACGGATGAAGGGGTACTTTGATCTTGACTTAAAAAATGATCATGTAGTGGAATAGAAGGAATGATTGGATCATATAATGGAATAGAATCATATAATGGAGTGGATGGAATAGAACCATGAGATGGAGTGATTTGATCTTGACATGGAGGAGTTTTAGTGGATGGAGTGGAAGGAGAATCTTCATGAAGTGAAGGATCTATGGATGCTAACTCTTAAGATGGAATGGAATTAGTAATGTGCATGGTACATGGAATGTCTTGATCTTGATTAAGAAGGGAATCATGAGATGAACTAAGAGGGATAAATGGATCTTGAGGGATAAGAGAATAATGGGATGGAGAAATGCTCAGATCTAGAGGAGAAAAGGAATCCAAAATAGCATGCTTTGGAACAAGTTCTTGAGATGGAATTTGATGTTTGACTTTGGGTGATTGGATCACTTCATTTTTAGTTTTTTATTTAGACAAGGTTTCTAGTGAGATAAACCTATGACAAGGTGGGGATGATGTTGATTTTGGAGGATCAGAAATGTGTGGAGGTGGAGGTATGGGTAGGGGATTGGGATGATGGTTTTGGACATTAAGCTGGAAGTATGGGGAACTATATGGAAGATTTGGATTGGATGGGACATGAAGATTATGGTCTTCAAAACATGGGGAAAAAGGACATATGTCGTGGAAGGTAGATTTTTTATTTTGATTTGCTAGGCTCAAGATAGAATTCTTGAGTTACTCAATTTCTTTGGCAATGACATTTTTGTTTCAGGAATTGTATGGGCTATGAACAAAACTGTATGTGGTTGAAGGATAATGAGGTGAATTTCCCTTGTCAAAGGTAGAGGAAGAATAGAAAATGTGAGATGGATTAGAATTGGATATGAAGTTTTGAGGAGTGATTTGATATGTAGCTTGAATGGGAGGTATAACTCTAGATTTCCTTTGAAGATCTTCAACTATTTGATAAAGCCAATTCTTATCTATTAAGATTAGATGAGGAGTGGTGAGAGATTTGATGAGAAATGAAATATGAACTTGAGACTAGGAGCAATTTTGGACTTTTCTTTAATTTGATTTGGATTGGATTTGACTTGATAGTGATTGGATTTGATTTTATTTGATATTGATGAAGTTTTGAGATAACCTTGATAAGATTTGGGTCATTCAAGATAACTAGGATTAAAGTCTAAGGATTATGATGGTGCTCCTAAGTTCAAAGTAGAATATTTTATGGAAATTTGAATTAGAAGAAGATTTGAATGGATGAAATTAGAAAGATTGATTTTGGATGAAGATGTAAATGGATTGAATTAAGAATTGACTAGAAATGAATGATTTTGACATGGGATTGGATTGGAAGGATGATGATTTGAAGGATGTAATTAAGGATGAGTGATGAGATTGGCTGAGAAAATTGGATCTTGATGTGGCTTATGAATCATGACTAGAATGAAGATTAGGAATTTGTTTGAATGAATAGGAAGATGAGGAAATGATTTGCATGAATAGAGATAAGTAAGACTTCAAGGAAGGTTTTGAATGATTAAGACAGGAGATGCATGATGGTGATGAATTTGATGGATAGAAGAAGTAATGTGGAAAACAAGAGCTTCTTTTTGTTATTTTGTTGTTGTTTTTTTAAATGTTTTTGGATTTTGAACTTTTATGATGTTTTTGGATTTTTTGAAACATAACATGCAAAGAATACAACAACACATATACAAGAAAAGTTTAGATGGTGTGTGTCCCCTTCAAATGGGGAGGTTCTTGAACATTCAAGAACGTAGAACACACAAACAATCCTATAAGGCTTTGACTAAGATATACAAGCTTAGCTAGGGGTTTCCTCGATATACACAAGGTACATGAGGCCCAAATTTGTAGATGAAAGAAAATAATGCCACATAGCCAGGAGGAGATGGTAACCCAAATCTCCACCTTCACTTCCCAAAGGTATAAAGTTCTTTGGGGCTTAGCCAAGAGTGACAAGATTATGCTTCCAAGAGAGGTGTCTTTTGATTCACCTCTTGATATTTATACTCTACCAGAATGCTAGAGTTGAGGTCATCCCAAGGGGTGATGAAACCCCCAAGTAGGCCTCCTAAAAAGTGTAAAACAAGACCACTTATTTCTTTTGCACTCAAGATCACCCAAAGACATGAGAGGAGTGAATACATAAGTGGTCTTGGGTTTAAAAGACACTTGTTCTTTCCCAATGGAGCTTTAGGTTTTGTAATCTATTCTTAAAGACACTCATGTTTAAGCATGCATTGTTCTTTCTAACTTGAAAATTTTGTCAACATAATGAAAGTGAGTATTCGTCAACAAAATTAAATCAATTGTAAACATAAGCAAATTGCTGAAAATGAAATCAATTCCATTAAGTCATTCAAGATTGTGTGAATTCATTTTAAGCACCAAGTTCAAATGTTTCATAGCAAGCTTCATTGACCTTAGGCATTCAAGAGTGTATTTTCTATCTAAACATTCATTCCAATGAAAGCATATCAATTTCCTTAAGGCATTCAAGATTTTGTTTGACTAACCTAAACATGCATTTCAATGAAAAACTTATCCATTCCTTAATGACATTCAAGAGTGTGTTTTAACAATATTCATCCAAATGAAAGGTTTTATTCAATTGATTATATATTCAAGATTGGATTTTCTTGTTTAATGTTTAGTCATTCAAGAGTGTGTTTGATTTATCTCATTAAGTGCAACATTCATTCAAAGATAAATGGTTAAGAATTCAAGTTCATTCCCAAGAGAAATAAAACATTAAGCAAAATTTGCAAGAAAACATGGTTAAGTGCTTCTAAAATGCTCCAATATGCATGAAAAAACAAACTTCATTAGCCTCACAAGAAAAACTCCAAAATGAAGGCTTTACTATGAGAAAATTTATTTTAACTTTTTTTTTTTTTTTTTCCTATACGTAAATAAGCTTAGAATGACCCCAATCCTACAGAACCACTAAAAGTCAAATTTCATTTTATACTTTCTTTTTCTTTTTCTTTTTTCTTTTTTTAAATTGTAAATGATAGAATACAAACAAAGATGACAAATAATAGAGATGGCAGAATAAAAAAAGTATAATATACCTGATACCTGCACTTGTAGATCACAAATGACAAAGTATAGATCGCAGATGCCAAAACACACAAATGACAGAACTTGAAGATGACAAAATTTGTAGATGACAAAACTAAGAGTCACCAAAAAATTTTAGACACCAAAATAGAAGCTTGCTAGAAAAGCACAGATGACAAAATAAGTCACCGAAAAAGCACAGATGACAGTCTATGGTGGAGACACCAGTTCAATGATGGAGATGAAAATTCATAAAAAAGACTAATTTTTAGTTGCCCAAAATGCAGACAACAAAAACAAATTAAACTATGGAGATGACAGTTTAGTAAGCACAGACAACAAAATGTCGGAGACGATAGTTTGGTAGCATAGATGACAAAAAAAACTTCGGAGATGCTAAAACTTAAATTTAATGTGATAACAAGTTGATTTTAAAATAACAGTGGCAAAGATGCCAATCTACATAGATGCTAGTCTACAGAGATGTCGATCTGCAAAGACAACATAGTCGCAGATGACACTGCATCTAGCGCAAACAATAATGTGTGGATTTTGACAGTGGGTTAAAGTTTTTTGATAATTTTTTTAAGGGAAAATAGGGACATGGGTCCCACCACGTATGCCAAAATGTTTGCATGAAAACCTAACCTATCGGGAGCAATCATAAATTGGAAAATGTTAGTTGCATACATGTATCAAATATTCAAAGAAAAGTAAAATATAACCAACACTATGCTTGAGTTTTTCAACTCAATGCAACTGAAAAGGCAAGTCCTCATGCAACCTCAAAGAAGCTCAACAAAGGAACCTATGAGAGGCCCTGTTGGTGTGCTTTAGATTGGAGAAATGTGGGTGTGCTCTCCCAAAACACAACTATTGAATCCCTTGATAAAAATGCAACATGAAATGATATGATCCTATAACTAAATGAGTGGAGAACTTCAAGAAATGGTTATGAGTGAGCCAATCCTCAAAGGATTCTAGGATGTGAGATGGAAAATGCAAAGAACTAAACTAACAATGATAATCCAACATGAAATGCAAGCATAAGTGCAAGAAAACTAATATCTACCAAAGGTTAGTAGCAAATATACAAATCACCACTAAAAGCTCTAACAACAAACTAGCATGATAACAATGCAAATAAGGGAGATGGAAAATGCTTGAGACAAGGTCTATATTCATAGGCTTGAGAGAGGCCTTTGTGAGGTGGCATCTATGTGGCATCCACATAGGTGCCACAAGGGAGACATGGAGACAAGTCATGCAAATGTCAACATTCAAAGTGTGCTCACACATGTATGAGCAAACTTGAAGGAAGGAGTGGGGGACAAATGTGTAAAAGGTGTGAAAGGCATGAGAGGTGTGAGAAGTGTGAGGGGTTCCTGACACATGTGTGAGCACACACTTAGGAACTAAAAGGGGTTTAGCAAGGTGTTTAGGATAAATAAGTGGGATTAAGTAATGGGTATGCTTAGAAGGATGAAAGTGATGGGTGTAGACTAGGTTTTAGGATAGGTTTAAGACTAAATTAAATAGGATTTAATTTAATCATAGGTTTAGAGAATTTAATGGAAATGGAGGGAATTAAATAAATGAGATTTATTTAGAAGGGGATTTGTGGGGGGATCATGCATTAAATAAATTTAATACATTAGGGATGCAAGTATTTGAATAAAATTTAAATACATTAAGAAAGTAAACCTATTTAATTAAATAAATTTAATTAAATAAGTAGAAGAATATAAAAATATAATTAATTAGTAAATAATTAATTATAATATTGAGGAAAATATTAAATAAATTAATATAGTGTTTAAGACAATTTTAAGTGTCTACAATGTTAACAATAAGAACATGGTATGTAACCTACACAAAGCTCTATATGGTTTGAAACAAGCACCAAGAGTATGGTATGAGAGACTTTATTATTATCTTGTGAAGATTAGATTTGAAAGGACTAATGATAACAAAAATCTATACACGAAGATAGAGAAAGGAAAAGGTATTTTGTTATCTGAAATATTTGTTGATGATATCATATTTGGAGGTCAAGATGCTTTATGTAAGGATTTTGCAAATTAGATGAACCAAGAATTTGAAATGTTTATGTTTGGAGAGATCAAATTTTTTTGGGTTTGCAAGTATATCAAATGAAATATGGTATATACATCCCTCAATCAAATTATGTGAAGGAAATATTGAAAACTTTTCGATTAGAGGATTCAAACCAGTAAGTACACCTATGGTGATAGGACATAAGTTGTCAAAGAATGATGATTTAGCTGAGGTAAATCAAACATTGTATAGGTCTATGATTGGAAAATTCTAATATGCAGTACATAGTAGACCTGATATTGCATTATCTATAGGGATAGTTGCAAGATTCTCTACTAATCCCAAGGAGAATCACTTAATGGCTATGAAGAGAATAATGAGATATCTAAAGGGTAAAAGTGCAAAGTTGTGTCACCTTTCAGGCTAAATTATCAGAATGACTGAATTTGAGTATTTTTATCTAAAAATTAATTTTGTTCAAACATATAATCTAGATAAATTCATTCTAGCTAAGTTATATATGGTTTCACACTTTTTCAATTAGAAATGTCTATTAAATGCATGTTTTATACTAGTTTCTATCCAATTACTAAAGAAATAAAATTATTTCAAAAAAGTGGCATTTCAATAACTCTTACTATTTTTTATGATTTTTTTTAATAAAATATAAAAACCATTTTATAGAGCTCAGAGTCAAGAATATTCTCATATAAATTTTATAGTGTTTTATTTAGATATAGTAAATTGTAATTAAAAAATTCTACAAGCACGTATTTTAACACTAGAAAAGATGTCAATTTTGAGAAATAGAAAAATGTTAAATCATATTAAAAAAAATGAAAAATTGTATGATGTTCTAGAGGAGAGAATTCTCTTCAAGAGTGTATAATTATTCTCTTGGTTAGAATATATTTGTTTTGAAAAATGTGGCGGGAGACGAAAATTATCGATTTAAAGTGAGTTGAAATTTGAATCATTATAAAAGAGAAAATATAGGTCTAAAGACAATTTTTTTATTTTATTTTTCTAGTTATATATGTTATCTATAACATAGTCCAAGATTAATGGGAAATAAGTTTTTTTCCATGTAGTTTTGTGGTGGTAACTAGACCCCTAATTGTCAACATTTTTTCAGTAGCTAAAAAATTATCTTTAAAAATTAGGAAAATATATTAATTTTTATTCCAAATAATTATTAAAATTTATATTCCTAAAATTCATACATTTCTACACATTTAATTATTTTACTTGATTTTCAAATTCAAAATAATAATACCAATTTTATGTCATTGAAAGTGAAGAGTTATACTTTTATTAACCTTTTCCTTTACAAAAAGGTGACACAGGTTTGTGCTTTTACCCTAAAAGGAACAAAAGAGTTTGGTCTATATTACAAAAAAAATGAAAAATTTGAATTGAGAGCCTATATTGATGTTGATCAGGCTGGAAACATTGATGACAGAAAGAGCACCAGTGGAGGAGCATTTTTCCTAGGCAAGAGACTAGTTACATGGACTAGTAAGAAACAAAATTGTACTTCACAATCTACTATTGAAGATGAATATGTTGTTGTTGTTGTAAATTGCACAAAAATTGTATTGATCAAATAGCTACTCAAAGGAATGAAGGAAGAGATCACATAACCAGTGATAATAGTATTGCTATCAATATATCAAAGAATCCAATGATGCACACAAAGACAAAGCACATTGCAATCAAGTATTATTACTTGAGAGAGTTAGTTCAAGATAGAGAGGTGAAGATGGAATATGTTAACACAAAGGAGCAAATTACTGATATCTTCACAAAATCATTACCTAAGGATGCTCATGAGTATCTAAGAGGTAAATTAGGGGTGATACCCCTATCAAAGGCTATCTAAGTAACAAGAGGACTGCTCTACATCAAACAAGTTGATATTTACATGATACACATTGAGGTAGAGGATCTTATTTTAGGAGCTACCTAAAGCAATCACAGAGTTAAAACTTCAAATTAGTCACAAGCAAGGTGACAGAGGGAGAAACTGAAAGAACCTGATAAAGTTCATATCTACATGTTTAAGATAATAAGTTTTTGGCATTGTTGTCAGAGAGTGAGAGATTTACTGATCAAGAGGGAGATAGATCAAGAAAGTATGTATAATTACTGAGGGAGATATTCTTCTAATCAAGAGGGAAATATCAAGAGATTTTTGTGAAAGAGATAGAGAAGAATATAAGAAAGAGGGAGAACTCCTAATCTACCTAGTCAGAGGGAGATACAATAAGAGGGAGTTATAAGAAAGAATTTTGTAACCTAATCTGTAGATGGAAGTTGCTAATAGAGGGAGAGATTTCAATACAAGTTTTCTTTTTGGTATTGTCTTACTATTTTAACCTATAAGAAATGATAAGATAGAGCAAGGAACAAGAAACAATTCAAGTAAGTTAAGTGTGAAACAATGTTACCATGAGATAAGAAAAATCCAAGAGCATACACCAAGATGGTTCAACAATGGAGACCAGGATTTATAAGGGGAAAGCAAAGAAAACCCCTTATGAGTATTATGAATAAAGGAAAATTCCTAGAGAAGAGAGAGTGTGTGTGTGTTGGAGCAA
Organism: Cupressus sempervirens; assembly: GCA_028749045.1. Taxonomy (NCBI): domain Eukaryota; kingdom Viridiplantae; phylum Streptophyta; class Pinopsida; order Cupressales; family Cupressaceae; genus Cupressus; species Cupressus sempervirens. The sequence continues at coordinate 733,426,230 of CM053791.1, read as the reverse complement.
AAATAGCTCAATAGAATAACATCAAAAATGATGTGTAAAGAAGAAAGAAAGACGAGCATCTCTTTTAAAGAGATGAGAAAGGAGTTGCATGTGTTTGCATGTGTAACTCCCATTTCTATAATTCCACATTCATAATAGGTGTGTGCAATGTGTCACAATCCTCTTAAGGAGGATAAACTAAATTCCTTAATAAAGGAATTATAAAAATGAGTTGTCCTCACATGTGGAATAAAGGACAAATAATGACATGTCCTCCACATGTGTACAATAGGACAAACTACATTTAGGGATCCTTGGAATATCCCAATTAAATACATCCAAGGGAAGATTAATATTTCTAACACCCCCCCTTAATCTTTACTTGGGGAGTTTACATCAAAGGGTTGTAAACCCAAATTTTTAAAATGAAATTGAAATCTCTCTTTAGAAAGTGGTTTTGTCAAAATATTAGCCACTTGATGTTCACCTTTACAATAAAGAAGAGTAACTTTCTTGTCTTCAACTTGTTCTCAAATGAAGTGATGTTGAAGTGAAATATGTTTGGTCCTTGCATGAAAAACTAGATTCTTTGCCAAGGCAATAGCACTTTGATTGTCACAATGTAGAGGGGTAGGCGCTTGTTGAGGTAGACCCAAATCTTCAAGAAATAAGGCTTCCTTAGTTGCATTGGTACAACCTTTGTATTTAGCTTCAGTTGAGCAAATGGAAATAGAGTGTTCTTTTTTACTTTTCCAAGAAATTGCACCTGAACAAACAAAAAAATAATAGCCACAAGTGGATTTCCCATCATTGGGGTCTCCACCTAGATTGGAATCAGTATAGCCATGTAAAATAAATTTAGAATTGGCATCATAAAATAATCCCATATTAATAGTTCCTTTAATGTACCTTAAGATTCTTTTAGCAACTTTAAAATGTGTTTGTTGAGGTTTAGACATAAATCTAGAAACTAAACCAACACTGTAAGCAATATCAGGTCTAGTAAGAGTTAAATAATTTAAACTTCCTACCAATTTCCTATACAAAGTTTCATCAACAAAAGGAGTATTCATATCAGCCTTTAATTTAGTTCCTAATTCACATGGAATTGAAACATGGTTAGAATTATTCATCTTAAATTTTTCTAAAAGATCATGAGCATACTTGCTTTGAGAAAGAAAGATACCCTTAGGAGTTTGGAAAATTTGCATACCTAAGAAGTAATGTAAAATACCTAAATCAGTCATCTAAAATTTATGTTTAAGTTGAAACTTAATATCAGAAATTAAAGCATCTAAACTAGAAGTGAGAATTAGATCATCTATATAAACAATAACAATGATAATATCATCTTCAGTATGTTTGATATACAAATTAGGATCATTCTTACTTCTAGAAAAGCCTTGAGAAATAAAGAAAGAAATAATTTTAGAATACCATTCTCTAGGTGATTGTTTAAGACCATAAATAGATTTTTTCAATTTGCAAACCAAATTTTCACTACCTTTCTTAACAAATCCAGGAGGTTGAGCCATATAGATTTCTTCATGTAAATCACCATTTAAGAAGGAACTTTTAACATCCATTTGATGAATGGGCCAATTCATTTTAGATGCTAAAGCAAGAACTAATTTGATAGTAGGCATTTTAGCAACAGGAGCAAAGGTTTCATTATAGTCTAATCCTTCAATTTATGAAAAACCTCTAGCAACTAGTCTAGCCTTAAATTTACTAATTTCATTATTAGCATTCAATTTTGTTTTGTATAACCATTTACATGAAACTATATTCTTGCCATGAGGTAACTTGACTAAGTCCCAAGTTTGATTAGCAATTAAAGAGTCATATTCCTCTTGCATGGCCTTTTGCCAATGAGGTTGAGAGTTAGCTTGATCAAAAGACTTAGGATAATTAGAATTCATATTAGTAGTCATCAAAGCATAATTACAATAATTAATCCTTCTATGTTTAATTCCACCAAATCTAGAAATGTAGTCATCACTTTCATTGATTAAGTTTTGAGCCCATTTAGGTTTACGTTTAGTTGTAATAGAATCATTACTAGAAAAAGAATCATTATCAATAAAAGCATCATTAGTAGCTACTTGAATATCATTATTACTAGAAGTAGAAATAATAGGTGGTGCTTGAGTTATAGGGTTAAGAGAAGGAGGTTGGTCCTCCACTAGCACAATTTTAGTGCCACTAAATTCTACATCATGTGTAGTAGAATAGTCATGAACACCATTATTTTAAATGTAAACATCTCTATCAACTTGAACTTTGTTAGTAGTAGAATCATAAACATGATAACCCTTAGTGTTTTCATCATAACCAACGAAAATGTAAGGAGAAGACTTAGCATCTAATTTATGCCTTTTCTGTTTAGGAGTATGAACATAAGAAATAGATCAAAAATTTCGCAAATGATGTAAATCAAGTTTCTTACCAGACCAAGCCTCTTCTAGAGTAATATCCTTGAGAGCTTTGGTAGGGGTCCTATTAAGAATATAAGTTGCACAAAACATGGCTTCAGCCCAAAATTTATAATGCAGATTCTTAGCATGCAACATGCATCTAGCCATTTCAACAATGGTCTGATGCTTTCTTTCCGCCACACCATTTTTCTATGGTGTATAAGGAATAGTAAGCTCGTGTTTAATTCCACATGATTTCAAATAAGAATGAAAATCATTATTCACATATTCCTTTCCATTATCAGTTCTAAGAATTTTAAGTTTAAAACTAGATTGTCTTTCAACATATAATTGAAATTCAATGAATATATCAAGAACTTGATCCTTGCTATGCAAAAAATAGATCCAAGTTCATCTAGAAAAATCATCAACAAAGGTAAGTGCATACCGAGAACCTTGAATGGAGTTATTCTCCATGGGGCCCAAAAGGTCACTATGGACAAGGTGCAACTTATGAGTTGCTCGGCATGATTTACCACTTGGAAAGGGCTCCCTATGCATCTTACCACTCATACAACCAGTACAAGCAATCTTAGAAGGAATAATGTGAGGCAAGTCATTAACCATATTGCTTTTGTGCATTAAAGTAATATAATCCAAATTTAAATGGTGAAGTCTTTCATGCCATATATTGAAATCAATGGAAGTATGTAAAGAATATCATGAACTAGAAAATTCATGGAATTTAAATAAGTTGTCATTATCCAGTTTAGCATGAGCAATCACTTGTTTAGTTTAAGGATCTATCACATAGCATGTATCTTTATAGAATTCAACTTTATAGTCCTGACATAACTTTGAAATAGAAAGAAAATTAGTTTTCAGACCAAGTACATACAATACATCATGCAATTTACCATTAGGAATAGTTACATCACCTAAACCTTCAACTTTACAAGTCTGATTATTAGCTAACTGAATAGGAATGTTAGCAATATCAGGTTGCAGAGAATCAAAAATTTCTTTATGAGAAGTTACATGTTGTGAGGCATCACTGTCAACAATCCACTCTAAAGGTCTACAAACATTAAAGCTACAAGTAAAAGCATGACGAGAATTGAAACCATTAGAGTTACCTTTTTTATGATTTGATTTTTTATTATGGTTACTATTGTTCATAGGTTTTTTATCATTTTGTTTTTTAAAATAGTTATTGACAACATGACCATCTTTGCCACAATAAGAACAATGAGGTTTGGAATTTGAATGATTCCTTTGATTATTACTATTACGATTGTTATTATGATGATTGTTATGGTTATTGTTAGTATTGTTATATTTGGCATGAGATTTATTAGTGAAATTATTAGAATTATTATTATAGTGTTTGTTATTATGATTATTATTATTATTTAAACGAAAATTATTATTATTTGAATTATGAGACATAAATGCATGTTCAATTGATTTAAGAGTACCAAACCGAATTAGCTTAGCTTCTTCCTATCTTAATAAATTTTGAAAAATAACATAAGTTAACTGAGTAGTTAATGTAGGAATAGCAAGTTGTGCATGAACATTAGTTATAAACTGTTGAAACTGTCTAGGAAGACACTTTTTAAGAATAATATGAATTAGGCGAATGTCATCTAACTGAACACCTAAAGAAACAAGTTGACTTTTAATAGAATCAAATTTTAACAAAAACTCATCCATGGTCTTAAAATCTGTATACCTGAGATCTTCAAGTTGATCCTGCAACTCCATTTTGCGAGATTCATCTGCACTGTCATATATGGTTTGTAAAATTGACCAGGCATCATGGGCTTTAGAACAATATGCAATTAAAACATATAAATTTGGAATAATGGAACTACCAATTAACCCTAAAGATTCTTCATTTTTAAGTTTCCAAGTATCTTTTTCATCTTGGGTAGCCACTGAACTAAGTTCAACAGAAGGATTAGTGGCTATCTCGAAGAGGTGTTTAAAATGAAAAATGAATGAAATGTGAGTTTTCTAGGAATGATAATTAGTATGATTAAGTTTTATTTTTGGAATTAAGGTTGACATTTTTATGGAAAAAAAAGTCCCCCTTATAGAAATATTACTTATACGTTAACTTGAATTAAAAACAAAATGTGTTGATGGAACTAAGAATAAGATTCTGAAGAAAAAAATGATACAACCTTACAAAGAAATGTTAGCACAATGATTAATCTGAAACAAAAGAGAATAATGTAGAGGCATTTTATAATGATTAAATGACAATTATGTTTTAAAAAAAATGAATCTGATGAGCTATAATTAGTATTCCTAATGATATAGAATGATGGAAATTTTTATTAAAGGTCAAATTTTTAAGTTATAAATTGATTTTATAACTTTATAATAAGACCAATAAATTAAAAATAATTAATAAAAGATCAATAAAGTCCTAAGTGAAGGAGTTATAAAAAAATAAAATTAAAATGCTTATATTAAATCTTGTTAACAAAAATAATTTTTAAAAAAATAGTAAGCCTTAAAAGTTTTAAGAAAAACAAAACTCAAGAAAGCTTTTTAAAAATACTTAATACTCTTTTTCAATCTAAAAACATAATACACATATTTTGAAAACCTAAAACTCTTTAAAAAAATCTCTCTTTCTTTAAAAAAAACCTCTTAATAAGCATGCAAAGGCTTTTATGAAAAAAAACTTAAGAAATGTAATAGACTTGTTTTTTTTAAAAACGTAATATCTACTTAGTTAAAAATGAAATACACTCATATGTTAAAGAAAACGCATATGTTAAGGAAAATGACTATGTTACAGAAAACCCATATGATAAAGAAAACGCATGTAAGAAACCCAAAACGACTTACTAAGCCTCCAATGAAATCAAAGATTTATAAAGACTTTTAAATAAAAGTCAAATAAAAAAGGAATGAGAAACGCTTTGAGGACTGAAGGGGTGCGTCAGTATTGAAAACTGAAGGTCCACAGTTCTATCTTGCATGAGGGGGATAGGGTTCAAACCCGGGAGAGGAAGAAAAGCAATGCAGGATACAAATAAGCAAATGAGAACCAAAAAAAAGGTTACAGCAGATCAGACCAACGATCAAGTGAAACTTGAAGTGCTCAAACCCTCTATGGACACTACAGACCCTGTGTGCGGCCTGGATCGACTCGAAGCACAAGCACCCTTGAATAGACAATGAAAATGTGAAAAAAAGAGCAGGTTTGGGGCAAGATTCATAGAGGAGGTATAAATGGAAGGAAACTAATGAGATTCAAAAACATGCAAGCGAACAGAAGATTCTAAAAAAGACTGAACAAAATGATTAGAAAGAATGAGATATTAAAGATTTAAAATCTCATAAGATTAAAAAATAAAAATTTTAAATTTCAAAAAATAGATATTTTAAGGTAGAGATAAGAAAATTTTTATTTTTTTTAAATATGAATAAGAAATTTTTTTTTTTTAAATAAAGTTTAAATATAAACAAGTCTAATGAATGTAGGATATCAAATAATAATAAATCCTAAGTATTCCCTACTATAATAATATTAGGGAATTCTTTTAAATTTATAAAAACAATCTACAAAAAAATGTACAATTAAATGCTACTCTCCACTTTAAAAAAATTAAAATATTTAACATTAAAATTGCACAATAAATGAGTGCTATGTAAGGAATGCTCCTTGTTTTGGCGGCATGCCTTCCAAAACAAGAGCAAAAAAAAAATTGAAATTTAGATAGGAAAACCCTTTGGTGGCAAGCCTTCCAAAGAGGGTTAGTAAAAAAAATGATAAAAGATGATAAAATAAAACCTGCACACACAAGATGTTAGGATGAGCTAAAAAAAATACAACACAAACTTCTTCTCTCAATAATGTCTCCAAATAAGGTGTGCTCCAATGAATGGCAACCTTCAACACAAAAACTTAAAATGAGGATTAATACCCATGCTCTAATACCATGTAAGAAATGATAAGATAGAGCAAGGAACGAGAAACAATCCAAGTAAGTTAAGTGTGAAACAATGTTACCATGAGATAAGCAAAATTCAAGAGCATACACCAAGATGGTTCAACAATGGAGACAAGGATTTATAAGGGGAAAGCAAAGAAAACCCCTTGTGAGTATTATGAATGAAGGCAAATGCCTAGAGAAGAGAGAGAGAGTGTGTGTTGGAGCAAAAATAGCTCAATACAATAACATAGAAGAAAGAAAGAGGAGCATCTCTTTTAAAGAGATGAGAAAGGAGTTGCATGTGTTCGCATGTGTAACTCCCATTTCTATTAATGCCACATTCATAATAGGTGTGTGCAAAGTGTCACAATCCTCTTAAGGAGGATAAACTAAATTCTTTAATAAAGGAATTATAAAAATGAGTTGTCCTCACATGTGGAATAAAGGACAAATAATGACATGTCCTCCACATGTGTACAATAGGACAAACTACATTTAGGGATCCTTGGAATATCCCAATTAAATACATCCAAGGGAAGATTAATGTTTCTAACTAGTCAACTTGGTTGAACAAAGATTTTTACCATTTGGTTGATTTGGTTGATCAATTTGGTTTGCCATCAATGCCAAAGAGGGAGATTGTTGAGATCTGATTGAAAAGATCATTGTTGAGAGAGATTGTTGACCTAGATTGAAAGAGGGAGATTTTTGAAGAAGACTATGTGTTTCAATCATTATTTTGTCACTGATGTCAAACCTGCTATTTTTTGGTGAGACAACTGCTTATAAGATTCAAGTACTATCACTTATTTGATTAATGAAGAGGATTTGATCAAAAGATGCAACAATAGCACCTAGAAGAAAGGTTGAGTTATAATTATGTAATGAGTACAAGGATCAGTTAAGACAGTGATGACATGATGTATTGATAATCTACTTAAGGTTACAATGGTTGGTTACACTAAGAAATATTAGAAGAACAAGTTACACAAAGTTTTTCTACCAAGCTTGACCAAGTGGATAAAAGGTGTCAAGCAAAGTCAGTGCAAGCCGAGTAGAAAAATTAGTTGGAGCTGAGTAAAATTTCATTCTAGTGTATGTTGAGTAAAATAATAGATGTCAAGCACTAGTAAACTTTAGTTTGTGTCAAGTAATTTCACAGTGGATGCTGAGAAATGTAGTATGTTAAAGAGATCAAATTTCCACAATCCATAGCAAAAATAAACTGATATATTTCTAGATTCGATTGTGTAAAGATTTTTTATTATCAACGTTTTGAATCACACCAAGTGATCCATCATCAGGATGAAGAGAGCAAGAGGTGTCAAACAAAATGGATCACTTGCTCTCTTGCTCTCTTTATCCTAATGATGGATCACTTGGTGTGATTCGAAACGTTGATGATAAAAAATCTTTACACAATCGAATCCAGAAATATATCAGTAATGTAGTATGTGTTGAGCATCAAAAGGTTGATAATGTCAAGCTACTACATTATTTAAAAGATCATAAGTTTGATGAATCTAAGCTTACAAGTTTGTTTTCTTGGATTGTGTGAACTAGGTGGAAGATAAGGTTGATGATTTGGTGGCACAGAATTTAAGGTAAACTATTTTAGGTGAATTCAAAGTGGATTCTAGGAGAAGTTTCTATAAGAGATATGAGATATGGGGTAGATAGATTGTATCCTACCTAATCCATCTAAACCCTAAGTTGGACAATGGATAATGGGTAGCAAAATATCTCAATTTCCTATTTATATAAATGATTGTTCATGAAGCAAGTTTTTCATGTGCGAGATCCTAAGGGAGACAAGGATTCAAGGGTTTTCCTTCATCTAGTGACCTAAGAGAACAGTCTACATTAGTATGTTAAGTAAGAAGGCTTAAGGAGATGAATGATGAGAAGAACCTCCTTATAGCAATATCGTGAGAATGCTCGAAATAACAGAATACAAAGTGATAGCAGAACTCAGAATAAATCTACTGATCGCAGGCCACTTCGAGGGGGTAACCTCCTTTGAGCAAGCTCAATACAATAAATTCGTCCGTGCCCATCAAGGGCCTCAACCTATTCTTATATACTGGGTACGATCTAGAAAAGTAATACTACCTATGCATGTGGGATAATAAAATAAACTCACGGGACGACTTACAAAGCATATGCGTCCAACAACTCTACTGTAACAAAATAAACAGAAGGAACACACAGGTTCCTAACATCCCCTCTCCCTTAGAAAAAAGCTTTGTCCTCAAAGCTTAAGGTGTGGAAATTGTTGTTGAATCTGAAGAAAGGGTTCCCAGGTAGCATCCTCTGGTTGCATGCCATGCCACTGAATCAAGACCTCAGAGATGGAGCGAGAGCGAAGCTGGCGAGTGCGCTGGTCAATGATTGCCACCGGCTCCAGGATAATGGATCCTTCCGTATCCATTTCAGGGAGAGTAGTTTGTGCTCTGATAGTGGTACCCAGAACTTTCTTTAGACAAGAAACATGAAAGACTGGATGAATGCGGGAAGAAGGAGGAAGTTCCAGTTTATAAGCAACTGAACCAATCTTCTGCAGAACCTGATAAGGCCCATAAAATTTTGGGGCCAGCTTATGACGCCCTTTCAGCTTTAGGGAGGATTGTTTGTATGGCTGTAGACGAAGAAAAACCATATCCCCAACTTGAAATGAGCGCTCAGAACGGTGTTGATCTGCTTGCTGTTTCATCCGATTACGGGCCATGTGAAGATTATCCTGTAAGGTACGAAGAATCTGATCCCTGCTGCGGAGAACTATGTCAACTGCCTGGACTGGTGAGTTGTTGGGAGTGTAGGGAAGGAGCACTGGAGGTGCCTGACCATAGACTGCTTCATATGGAGTCATTTTAGAGGCAGTGTGGTAAGAGGTATTGTACCACCATTCAGCTAAAGGGAGCCACTTGGCCCACTGATGTTGCTGTTCGGAAGTGAAGCAACGAAGATAAGTTTCCAAGCATTTATTGACAATTTCCGTTTGACCATCAGTTTGTGGGTGATAGCCCGAACTCATCTTCAGTTTGGTGCCAGTTTTCTGAAACAGTTCAGTCCAAAAATGACTGGTAAAAGTTGCATCACGATCAGAGACAATGGAAGAAGGGAGTCCATGAAGACGAAATATCTGGTCCATGAAGATTTGTGCAACAGAGGAGGCAGTATAGGGGTGGCTGAGGGCACAAAAATGACTATATTTCGAGAGACGATCAACCACAACCAAGATCACTGTCTTGCCACCGGATTTAGGAAGCCCTTCAATGAAATCCATAGAAATATCAGTCCAAATCCGTGTAGGGATGGGCAATGGTTCGAGCAAGCCAGGAAGGAGGGTCGTTTCACCCTTGTGGCGTTGGCAAGTATCACATTCAGCCACCATCTGTTGAATCGTCTGTTTCATCCCTTTCCAAAAGAAGTTTCTCCTTGCTCGCTCATAAGTTTTGAGGAAGCCTGAGTGCCCTGCTGAAGGAGAAGCATGGAGTTCATAAAAAATAGCCTGATGTAGAGCTGGGTTCTGAGGAAGCACTAGCCGACCCTTGTATCGAAGAGAAGCACCATCCCAAGAGTAATGTGGTATAGCAGAAGGATTATTGGCTAGCTGGTGAATGATTTGAGATAAAGAAGAGTCACTGTCATAGCCCTGCTAAACAGACGCTAACCAATTGGGAATGGGCTTAGAAATAGCAGAAAGGGAAGCTTGATTATCAAATGTGCGAGAAAGAGCATCTGCCACAATATTCTCCTTACCCTTCTTGTAGGTGATCTCATAATCATACCCCATGAGTTTGCTGACCCATTTCTGTTGTGTAGGAGAGGATACCCGTTGTTCCAGGAAGTATTTCAGACTTTGGTGATCGGTTCTGATGCAAAAATGACTCCCTAAGAGGTATGGCTGCCACTTCTGTACAGCATGCAAAATAGCCATCATTTCTTTTTCATAAGTAGAGAGGGCTAGATTCTTACCAGAGAGGGCTTTGCTAGTGAACGCAATAGGATGGTCATCTTGCAGGAGAACAGCACCCAATCCATTGCCGCAAGCATCACTCTCAATAGTGAAGGGTTTGGAAAAATCTGGCATCGCGAGAACAGGTGTACTGCACATAGCCTGTTTCAGTTGTTCAAATGCAGTCTCAGCAACAGGGGTCCAGGAGAAGGCATCCTTTTTTAACAGAGCTGTCAATGGTGCTGCAATTTTCCCATAATCTTTGACAAACTTGCGGTAGTAGCCAGTCAACCCCAAAAAACCCCGAAGGCTCTTGAGAGTTTTAGGATGCGGCCAAGTTTTTATGGCATCTGTTTTTGTAGGATCCACCCGCACTCCATGGTGTGCAACAATATGCCCGAGATACTCCACTTCCTCCTGGCCAAACACACATTTAGATAGTTTTGCACAGAGTTGATGATCAGAGAGAAGTTGCAAGACAAGCTCCAGATGATGGAGATGCTCAGCCCAAGTTTTGCTATATATGAGGATATCATCAAAGAAGACCAGAATGAATTTTCGGAGGTATGGTCGAAATATGTTATTCACCACTGCCTGAAATGTTGAAGGAGCATTCGTGAGGCCAAAGGGCATGACTAAAAATTCATAGTGACCATCATGTGTGCGGAAGGCAGTTTTAGGTATATCCTCCTCATTAACCCGAATTTGATGATACCCAGAACGAAGATCTAACTTGGAGAAAAAATGAGCCCCATGAAGTTCATCAAGAAGTTCATCAACAACTGGAATGGGAAACTTGTCCTTTATAGTGAGATGATTAAGTGCTCGGAAATCAATGCAGAGTTGCCATGACCCATCTTTTTTGCGAACAAGCAGAACTGGAGAAGAAAAGGAACTGGTACTAGGGCGAATAATACCTTGCTTCAGTAAGTCACGGACAAGTATCTCGATTTTGGTCTTCTGATGAAATGGGTAGCGGTAGGGCCTGATGTTGGGCGAAACACTGCCAGGAAGGAGCTGAATACGATGGTCCTCTGGACGAGAAGGAGGTAATCCCACAGGTTCAGCAAATATACCAGAATACTTGTCCAAAATGTGTTGGAGATCGGCAGGAGTGCTAGAGACTGCTGATGGCTGCATCTGAATAGAATGGAGCTGAGCGATGACACCATGTGAATTCTTCTTAAGAAGTTTTTCCATACGGTGTGAACTGATGATGCTGAGAGACCCTGGTTGTAAGCCTTTCAAAGTGTGTTGGTGCCCCTCGGCTGAAAACTGCATCCAAAGTTCAGCAAAATCCCAGAGAATGGGGCCAAGAGTGCGTAACCATTGGGCACCCAAAACCACATCACAACCACCTAAGGGTAAGGCAAACATGTCAGAGCGCATGTTATAAGCTCCAATAGAGAGACGCACATTGCGACATTTCCCTTTACAAGGTAAAGTGCCCCCATTGGCAATCATGACTTCAAAGCTAGAGCAGGGATGGATAAAGCAATCAGCCTGTTTGGCTATTCGTGGATCAATGAAGTTATGAGTGCTACCAGAATCAATGAGTATAGTAAGAGGGATCTTTTTGAAGAAACCCTGGACCCGCATGGTTTGTGGAGTAGTGACTCCTGCCAAAGCATGGACAGATATCTCTGGTGGAGCTTCTGGGGAAAGAGGTTCAGGCTGGTGAGGCTCAACCTCAGCATCCACTGTTTCCTGAGCATCTACATATTCTTCCAGTTCCGGTGGAGAATCCACATCCAAGAGATAGAGCTTTTGCTGAACACATCTATGGCCCCGAGACCATTTCTCATCACAATTATAACAAAGCCCTTTGTCTCGCCTAACTCGCATCTCTGTTTCAGACAAGTGCTTGATCGGAGTAGTTCTGGGAGCTGGTATGACTGGAGGGTTGTGAGAACCTGTATTTCTGAATGGAACAAAATTAGATCTGGAGTGTTGTAGAGCACTAATCTTGTCTTCCGCTAACTTAGCCAACCCAAGGGCTTCCATCATTGTAGTAGGTCGAAACATTTTGACTTCTGAGCGAAGTGCATCCTTCAGACCACTGACAAAACAACTACGGAAGAATTCATCAGACAAGCCCTCTGTGTGATTAGCTAATTTTTCAAACTCTGTCTGGTATTCTCTTACAGTGCCTGTTTGACGCAGTTTAGTGAGTGCTCCTGTGAAATCATCAAAGGAACTAGGGCCAAAGCGCTCCAAAATGAGGGTGCACAATTCGCTCCACGTTGGGCCTACATTAGCCTTGATGTACCAACGGAACCATTGAAGAGCTTCATGTTCCAAATGAAAAGATGCAAGGGAGACTTTGTGGTTATCCAAAGTATTATGCAAGCTGAAATACTGCTCTGCCCTATAGATCCATCCAGTCGGATCAGAACCATCGAAGCGTGGAAAATCAAGCTTTGGTCCACGGAAATTGCCAGAAGAGGACCCAGTATCTCTTGAATGGTTTCGGCTCATGGCTGACTGCTGAAAGTTAAGACCCAGAATTTTGTCATCCAGATCTTGAAGTCTGGTTTTGAGGGATGCAATTTCCTCTTCCATGATTTTTGCTCCTGTACGCGTAACAACCATAAAACAAGGTTTTTTTTTTTTTTTTTTTTTTTTTTTTTTCCGAACAGTCGACTTAGAAAAATTCACTCACAGACAGAACAACTGAAAAGAGTTATTGCAATAACAAGAGATATTAGAAGTGAGAGGAACCTGAAGGCCACGACAGAAAAAAAATTTGATGTAATTTCCACCCAGCGAGCCCAAGAGAGTGCTCTGATACCAGATGAGAAGAACCTCCTTATAGCAATATCGTGAGAATGCTCGAAATAACAGAATACAAAGTGATAGCAGAACTCAGAATAAATCTACTGATCGCAGGCCACTTCGAGGGGGTAACCTCCTTTGAGCAAGCTCAATACAATAAATTCGTCCGTGCCCATCAAGGGCCTCAACCTATTCTTATATACTGGGTACGATCTAGAAAAGTAATACTACCTATGCATGTGGGATAATAAAATAAACTCACGGGACGACTTACAAAGCATATGCGTCCAACAACTCTACTGTAACAAAATAAACAGAAGGAACACATAGGTTCCTAACAGCTTAAAGGGTGAACAAGATATTAGAGTTGTACAATATGAAGGCCAAGTAGAATTGAGGAATGAATAGAGATTTGTAATCTACAAGTGTAGTTGTAAGTTGTGTTAGCGTGCTTTCAGCTCCCAAATTTCAAACCTTAAAAAGTAGCCTTGTTGGAAAAGATTCCCCGATTATTTTGGTATCTTGTGAATTTTCTATGGCTAATATTTTCTTTGAAGAGATTAATTTGTGAAAGAGATAGCATTCTAAGATTGATTTGAACATGAACTTGAACCAAAATTTTCAAAATTCAACTTCAACTTTGAGTTCATGTTCGAGTCTACAAAGTTAAATGTTCAAATTTTGAATCTGAGATGCTTTCAAGTCCTAACATGTAATTTCCTAAGGCTTATAGTTTTAGATCACTAGTTCAAAAATATAGAATCTACTTATGTCTTAGGTCCCATAGCTCAATTGAGTTGAGAAAGGTTCAAAGTTTTCAAATCGAGCGTGTAATGAGGACATCGTAAGTCCCATAGTGAATCTATAGGCGAAGAAGTAGTTCATAAGTATTCCCTCCCTTGCATGGGCATATACCCATTCAGAATTAGTGAATAAAGAAAAGGACTAAGCCAATTATGATCAATTCATATAAAACATGAAGTGACAATGAAGGATTCCAAGTTCAAAGGCATAGTAATCAATTCACTTCCATAGTTGATTTGTTCATCATCCTAAAACTATTGCTTCATGATTCAAGGTCCAAGTTTGAAAAAGTTCATAAGTATGAATTAATGTTTCGGTAGTCCAATATTAAGACATGGAATTTGAAACTCATGGTCCAAAGGCAAAGAATTGTCATCCATAAAAGGGTATTTCTCATGATACATTGGACACAATGTTATCCAAATGTGATCTAAAGTGAAAGATAATAGTGATGTTAAGGCTTCATTTTAATATGAAACCTGATTAATGCAAAGTGGGTATTGCATATGACACAAGGGTTACATAAGAAATTGAAACAAATGTGAGATGCTTATTCTATCAAACCAATTCATGGCCTACACTCATCATTGGATTCACACCTATCAAAGATTTCGCAAAGGAGGCATCTAACTTTTACTAATGATGTCTGATCATTTGTAGAGGAGATTTAATGAATAATGCATGGGCTCCTCAACTTGCAAAAGTTATTCCAATATTAACCAACTCAAACTCTACCAATCTAATATTGTTGCTAACTACACTCCATATGGTGAAAAACTTCAAATGCCAAGGTTATGGAGATAATAAGGATTTAAAACCGATAGGATTATCAAATATCAAGATTGAATAGTCATCAGGCAAAATGCTATGTTTCTTGATTGAGAAATCAGAGATCATGAAAAGGAAACACAAAATCCATGTGGTAGAGGTAAACCATAAGGTACTTAGTGGTAACCTCTCAAGCTAACTAACAACATATGGAACCCGTAAGCTAGCCTCAATAATTAATGGTGAAATCTTGACAACATTACAAGATGTGTCCTCAATGGTTGAATAACCTCTCATGAGAATCAAGGGTTCATAAAATCCCATAGAGCAATAATTTTATGAATTTAGTTATGAGATATGAGCAAGTCACTGAAAGATGCATGAGAACTATTTGTTGAAATGTCATGACAATATATGTAACAAGGTTGGCAAAATGTCGTGGGTGCATGGCATCGTATCCAATAGACACAAGGTTCAATAGAGTGATCACCACAAAATATGATCATGACAAAAGAGAATTCATTTAGAATCAATAACATCAGCTATGTAAAGCACAAAATCACTTGTATGCCTGAGCCTTGGAAACACCAAAGATGACTAGATCTATGTCGTGGAGCTGTGTGTCATCATTGAAGCCAAATTATTTGGTTGTGGTGATTAATTCAATCAGAAGGGAAGAGAATGAGACCTATCATGAATATGTGGAGCACTGAAGGTATATCTCATATGCATGTGGAAACCATACAAAGATCACCCCTCACTTATGTCTAGGTTTGACAAGATACTTAATTAATATGAACCTTATCTTGGAAAATTTTGGGTTCTAATTCGATGAAGGTCCCATGAATGATCCCAAATAAGTGCAAGGCCATCTCAAGCTTAAGTTTCATCAGATGCATGAATGGGATCAGAAGGGCTCCACAATGTTCCTAGGAAACTGTAAACCTTAAAAGCTATGAGATATTTAAAAGAAGAATCAAAATGAGTCATCACCAACATATTTCCACCTACACAAAAGGCATATGGACTTCTTTTCTAATCAGCTATATCTTTGCTCTTATCACTAAAACTATAAAATGTGTGAAACTTTAAAGTTTTGTAAAGTAATGTTAAGAATGATAATGAAAAGAATATGAAGAATAAGTTATTATAACTGAAAAAGAGTATCGGTTGAAAGAAAAGAAGATAAATATGCAAGGGCAAGAGAGGTAAAGGGTTCTTCCTTTCAGGTCTGGAAGTTCTACAATGGTTACAAGGAGAAGAAAGTGCTATTTTGTATTAGGGGAAAGATATTTATTTTATGCAGATTGATTGTAATAAGGGGATAGAACCATACTATTATTGTTTTATCATGTTTCTAAAATAAAGAGGAATATACATTTGTTTGGTGTTGTGGTCATGTACATTCGTATTTCTGATTTGGAAGGATTTTGAATCCTTTTATTTATGTTTTAGATGTAGTCCTTTATTACTATATTGAATGTGATATATGTAATCTTGTGGTTATGTATTCAAGCTTTTGCATAAAGATATTTATAGCTTTATCTCTCTCTCTCTCTCTCTTTTGTAACATGAAAGACTTGGTAGATAGTCCTATGGCTATTTGCTAGTTTTTCTCTCATTATCAACTTATTAATCTAATAATTACATTTATTCCATATTGATGGATGAATGCTAGAAAACCCTTCATGTCTTCAGGTTAAAGACATAATCAGTTGTCACATTCATTGTATATCTTTTACAAGGGAGTTGTACCTCTCAATTTAGAGGAGGGTTATCAATTAATGATAACTCATCCAATTGTTAATACATTTTGTTCTTCTTGGGCATATCAATTCATTATCTACATTTATTTTCAAAGGGCAAAATATGTTTACTAACAAGTTGTATCATATCAAAGCCTTACTATTACTCTCTAATAATTGTATCAAACTAGGGTAAATCCTTTAGATTAACGTTGACCTAATAGTCATTTGTAAATCCTTTAACTGGGTGACATTCCAAGTGAATGGTCTAACAAGGCTCACTCCTAATAGGGTGATTGAAATCCTTTAATAGGATCACATTTAACAGTGCGTATTGTAACCTTTAATAGGGTTGGCCTTTCATAGGGCATCACTTTAGAAGAGTGAAAAGAGTAGCATGTTACTAGTGGTTTTTCCCAAATTGGGTTTCCATGTAAATCATTGTGTCAAGTGTGTTGATGAATCTATTATGTTTAATGCTTTACATTTCTACAAGTTGATTTGATAGTAACCTACAAGTTTTTAGTGATTGCATAATCTTATGGATGCATGCATGAGTAGACATGTTTTATGGGTTCACAAAGCTGTGAAAAGTTTTATCTATACATCTAGACCTTGGATAACTGATTCACCCCCCCCCCCACCCCCCCTCTTAGTTACTCTATAGTATTCCAACAATATTATATCTAAATAAGTGTTGGAATAATCAAATGGGAATAATAGTTCTGGGGGGGGTGGTGAATCAGAAGTATCACACTTTTAACCTTAAAAACTTTTAACTGAAAATAAAATTTGGTAACCTAGAAATCCTCCAAAATAAGAAGGTAAAACTAGGGTGGGGATGATACCCACAAAATCACTACAACAATAATGTTTGACCACTTTTGATGGTCTGCCCTATTAAAGGCTTTACACTATATCAATAGTGACCTTTTTAAAGGATTTACAAACACTTTACATGAAGATTCACCCTGTTAAAGGATTTTATCACCTATTCAAAGGATCTACAACCTAGCTATTCAGCTAACCTATCAACATAGCATTTTCCTTCTAATACAATTACTAGAGAGTATTAGACTAATAAACCTGATAGCTTACAACCCTTGATTGCTAAATTTTGGCACTTGATTTTCTTACTATGATCTTGATCCTCTGAGATCTGATATCTATTTGATGCCCTTACTCTATTCTGATCAACTGAATAATGCAATGTTGCTCTGTTCCTCTAAGTATTTTTGCTCTTCCCATTGAATTTCACTATAGTTTACCCATACACTTCATTCATCCACACATATAATGGGGTTTCATCCTCCTTTTAAGGTCATTAAAGACTTAGGGTTAGGTATGGGTCTGCGATCCATATTGAATCTTTATTTCCTACTCATTCCTTGCACTTTTCTTATTAGTTGCATGCCTTCTCCATTTTTCTTATTGGTTGCATGTTGATTGCATACGAAATATAAAAGATTCATTCTTATCTTTAATATCCCTCAAGATCCTTTTATGTTGGCTCAAAAAATGGTTCACATCTGAGTTTGTAAAGGCACAAACTCGTATGTTGATTTCGTGTTACTTGGCACATACTGGATTACTAGTGCTCAGCACATGTATGATTCTGGTTTGCTTAGCAACTATTGCATTTTGGCTTGCTTAGCATCAACTGTGACTTAGCACCTATATATCACTCGGCTCATATGGTTCACTCAGCACCTAAAGTCACTCGGCACTTGTATCATGCTTGGCACCTGAAGTCACTCGACACCTATTGGAATTTTGGCTCGACATAAACTATAGCTCAACATATATAGTGTACTCAACTTCTATATGAAAATTGGTTAAGTGTGTTGACACTCAATTTTCAAAACCATTTTCAGACCAACAA
This sequence comes from Cupressus sempervirens, assembly GCA_028749045.1. Lineage (NCBI taxonomy): Eukaryota > Viridiplantae > Streptophyta > Pinopsida > Cupressales > Cupressaceae > Cupressus > Cupressus sempervirens. Next base: position 733,407,946 of record CM053791.1, on the reverse strand, counting down.
ATAAGTTGTATTTTGTAGGTTGAAATCTAGAGTTTTTTTGGCTTGAAGTAGGAGATAAGAACACTAAGTTCTTTCATATGATGAACTATTAAACATAAAGCATCCAACAAAATTAAGTCTATTCAAGTTGTAAATGGTAAACTAGAAAAGGAGGAAGATATTAAAGAGGAAATGGTGGGTTAATTTTCCAAGATTCTTTTTGCTAATATAAATTTGAATTTGGTTAATCAAGATGAACTTCTTTCAGCAATACCCTCTTCTATTGATTCTATCCAAAATAATCTCTTAATGCCATTCCTAAATCCAAGGGAATTTTGAATGCAACATCTTCTTTTGAAGGAGAAAAATCCCTAGGACTATATGATTTTATGATGTTTTTCTTCCACGATTATTGGGATGTGTTTTCTAAGGATGTGATGGATGTTGTCAAAGAATGTTTTAGATTACAATCTTTGCTAAAAGAAATCAATGCTACATGTATTGCTATAATCCCTAAGACCCCTAGTGTTAATACCCCAAAAGGTTCAAGACCTATCAATCTCTGCAACTCTGTCTATAAGATTATTTCTAAGGTTTTGACTTCTAGATTGTTGGTTCTTATTCCTGGTATCATTTCTAACCAACAAAAAGAATTTGTTTTTGGTAGACACATTTTGGAGCACGACATGACAATATTCATTCCCTTGAGGCTTTAGTTGAACAAGGTTTCTTAATGAAAATTAACCTATCTAAAGCCTATAATAGGGTGGATTGGTAATTTTTATGTCAAATTTTGAAGGCATTTGGCTTCAAACCCATAATTATCAAGATGATCTACTAGTTAATTTCTACTTCTACTACTTTGGTCCTAGTGAATAGACCTTCTTCTAATTTTTTCAAACCTTCTAGAGGTCTCAAGTAAGGAGATCACATGTCCCCCGTTATCTTTTCTATAATGGAAGAATCATTGGGTAAATTCATTAATAAATTATGCTAGAAGGAATAATTGTTGGTTTACAATAGTCATTAGATATCTAAACCTTCTCTCATGAACACTTTTTTGATGATACTATCTTTTTAGGGGAGGCTACTATGAAAGAAGGTGAAAAATTAAAGATATCTCTAACTACTTATACCAATACTACAGGGAAACTTATAAATTGGGATAAAGGGATAAAACTAACATTTTTTTTTATCAATACCCAAAGGAAAGACAGAGAAAATTAACTTATATTCCTTATTGTAATATTGCACTACTTCTCTCAACCTAAATCTTGTCCCCTAAATCTAAACCTCTTGACTCTTTCTAGAACTCTATTATTAATAGAATTAATAAGAAATTAGTAGTTTGTAAAGGCTCCATTCTCATTCAAGGAAGAAAAATCCAACTTCTTAATCTACTCTCTAAAGTATGTTGGTGTATGCTCTTAGTCTATATTCCTAAAAAGTTTGCAAATATTATACATAGCATTCAAAAGATGTTTCTTTGGTTTCTTGGGATAGTGTTTGTATACCAAAAAATAAAGGAGGATTGGCATTAATATCTATTAGAATGGTGAAAAAATCTCTACTAGCAAAACAATGCTGGAGAATTTTTGAAGAGGAAAAAGAATGGAATAGAATACTAGAAAGAAAATACCTCTTTGGTAATCCTAATAAAGAAAATTTATTTTTCAATAATAAAATAATAAGTGGATCAAAAATAAGGAACAATATTCAAAACGATAAAAAAATTGTTGGTCTAGGTAAGAAATGGATTCTGGGTGATGGCAAAAGAATCAATCTTTGGGAGAATTGTTGGTTAAAACATGAAGCTCTGAAAGAGTATCAAAACTTTGAAGGGATGGTAGAAATATCAAAAATTATTAATGGAAAATAATTTTTCAATTACTAGAGATATAATAAATGGATTTATTTAAAAGAGGTTGATCTCATATTAGCTCCTATTGATTTAGAATTGAAACTTTGGTTTGTTAGTCCTTTTCAAGTAATGAGTTGGTTTGGTGTCTTAATCCTAATGGCAGGTTCACCACCTCGTATGTTTATTCTTTGTGGTTTAAATATACTCAAAACCTCATTCTAGGCTCATGCCTAGAATAAATTTTTACTTCCTTAGATTAATATGTTTGTTTGGATTTTTTTAACAAAATAAAGTCCTAACCATTGATAATCTTTTTGAATGAGGTTTTCTTATACCTAATTATTGTTATCTTTTTTGTAAAGAAGATGAATCAACAACCCATCTCCTCTTGCATTTCTCTTACTCTACCAATGATTGGGTATCTATTTTCCAAAGACTAAATTTGAGTTGGATTTTCCCCAATTTTGTGTAGGATTTCTTTGAATAATGGTAATGTCTAGTTTCCAATGAGGATGTTGGAAAATTTTGGAAAACTATAGCTCCCTGTGCTATATGGAATATTTGGAAAGAGAGAAATGGCCAACATTTTTGTGATAAGTGTACCATATTAAAATGGACATAATTGTGTTTTAAGACCTTTTAGCAACCTCTCCATAATGGTTTTATAAGGACCATGGATATACCCATGCTCGAACCCCTTCTCTCCTATATTCTTCCTCTTTCTACTTTATTTATTCTAGTATCCACCTCTTCTTTTTGTGGCACTCTAGATTTAACGTCTAGGACCAGGTCAACTTAGGTTGAACTATTCTTGACTAGGTCAACCCATTCAACCTGGTCCCTAGTGATTTTGGGGCTCAAGGCCTAAAAGGCCTCGGGGGGTTTAATTAGTTTTATTTCACTCTCCAATTGGCATGTATTATTTTCCCACCCAAAAACTCATATATAAGGAGGATTGGAGACTTCATTTTCATAATTTAATTTGAAGATCACATTGCACTTTCAAGCTCTTGCTCTCAAGTCAAGATCTATGCCTTTTTCAATCAAGGAGCTAAATTATTCAACATTATCAAATATTTCCAAGAATTCAAGCAAGGAGATTTTTATCTAGCATTGAAGGATCCTTTGTGAGCATTTCCTCTTTAAGATATAGATTATTTTTGGCCATCAAGGGAGGAGATCTACATTGAGTCATTCATCATCTTCTTTATTATTTCACACTTACATCCATGGCACCATGATAGGATTATGGAAGATCCATTGAAAATGTGTAGAGGTACCCTAAATTCTTAATTCAAGATCTAAAATACATTACATACAAAATCCTTATTGATAAGGGTTGCTTTTAGCAAGATGAATTATAACATTTATCCTATTTTTCAATCATTTACATAAACATTTCTCATTTGGGGTTATTTCCTTAACCTAGGGCATGACTAAGGCAAGCCCTCATCCAACCTAACCACAAAAACCCTTATTTTATATGTTTATTTGTAGGGTATTAGTTGGAACTTACATATCTAAAACCTACATCTTGGGAGCTTTCTAGAGAAGTTTGTTATTGAATCATTAGACTATGTTAACTAAGTCATAAGAGTTCCTTCCAAATCAACCTAGTCTTTTAGTGCCTTCTTGTCGAGATATTTCCAAGTTTTGTTCCTTTCTTCATTGCATTCTGAGATCCATGATCAAATATTGAGAAAATGGTTATGATCTATGAATTTTGGAGTTAAATACATCTTCCTCTATTTGTTTCAACATGAGTCTTTCATATGTTATTTTCTTTTCTATCTTTACCCTAGATCTATATCTTGATTGACCTAATTATATACACAGTATCTAAGTTCACATTATTCAATCATTTGGTTCAATTTCATATATGCATTATCCTATAAGGTCTAAAGAGTACATTTTCTTATTTTGCATTCTCCTTAATAATTTGAATTTAGTATTGGTGTCCTTCTTCCTTTGGGTCCTAGCTAATCTAATTTGGATTATAAGTGGAATCATATTTGGAAATTCTCGTCTTTCTTTCACATACATATTTGAATGTCTTAGTAGCCCAAATAAGTGGATACTTACAACCCTACTAAAGCACCTCCCTTTTTACCCTAAACATTTTGGTGAACCTGAATTGTGCCCCTTTATTTTTGGAGTTAGGTTATTTTTTTAGGTGTTTACCTTCCTTTTTGATGAACCCCTTTTCCCCCTCTTTCTTAGAGTTAGATTTATCTATCTTGCATGTGGTTGGATGTTTTTTTATGCTCTTTATTACGTTTATATGGTTAGATCTCATTATATTTTCCTTTTGTAATCTCCCATTATTATGAGCTTGATTGCACGAAGTCCAACCTATAACATTCATGTTAGGAAAATCTATAGACTCGTGGGCTCCTTTAATCACGATTCATCTTTTCTTCATAGGACTCATAATGATACTCATATCTTTTATCATGACCTTAATCCTATAATGGAGAATATCTCTTCTAACTCATCCCATGATGAATATTAATCTTTAAGAGCTCCTTCTTCACAAGTTGATTTAAGATTTCTCATGAATTTGATAAATTGGAAACTTGGCATGTGCAAGAAAATCATAATCCCAATAGTGTCACTAATATTGAAGCTCTTAAGAAGCTTGTTAACAATGATTATAATAATATTTATATCTTCTATGGTATATCTCACCTCACTAATAATCATTCTAAGTATTTAATGGAATATTCTCAAGAGTTAGGATATACCCTCCTCCTTTCACAACCATTGAACCTTGTATTTTGATTTCTACCACTCTTTCTACCATACATACATATGCTCCACCTCTTATAGCTACTTCTACACAAGTGTCCACTCCTTTAAGTGTTGGTCTTCCTAGCCTTTCACTTCCCATGAGTGTTCCACCTACTTAAATTCCTTCTTTATTACCTTTAGGTTATATAGTTCCTAGGACTTATTAAAACCCTTTACCCATTCCTTCTAATCCTCCACCGACACCCTTACATATTCTTCTCACTTCTTATAATTTTCCTAATCCCTATATAATACCTATGCCTACTATGACATCTTTTGATCCTACTATTAGTACCATGGTTCAAACTATCACTACTTTACAACAACTAGAAAATTTAACTCAATCTAATTATAATATTCCTACATGTGATGTTTCTAATCCCCTTTTCTTAGATAACATTCATGTTATTATACCACAACATGTTGAGGTACCTCATCTTGAGCCTTCTAATGACAAGGGAGAGCCCATAATTCATGTTAAAAATTTCTAGACTATGTGTAGTTATTTTGGTCATGACTGTAGGCTCATGGCTAAGTTGTTTTTTCTGACTTTTTGGGATAGAGCCTTGCAATGATATTTCTCTCTACCTCCTGATTCTATTGATTCCTTTAAAACTCTTGCTAATGTTTTCGATCAACAATTTTAGAATACTATTGGTCCACATATTTCTTTAACTGATTTAATGCATTGTAAGAAAAATTTTAAAGAGAAAGTTATTGAATTTATTAGTAGATTTAAATATTTTTATGCTTAGACATCTTATCCTATGCCTAATCATGATATTCAAAGCATCCTTATTTATAATTTATTAAAAGACATTATAGATAAGATTCTCCTCATTGAGTATACCTCCTTTTCAAATCTATGTGCAATGCTTCACCATTACCAGTTATAAGTGAGTCAACTTGAGAGCTCCACTCCGATGGCTCCTATTTCTAGTGATAAGAGTGATGTCACCAAAAATTCAAAAAAAAATTCTAAACCTAACAATTTCATCATAATGAAGTCTAAAAATACAATTGTTGATCAAGTAGCTGCTAAATCTAGAGGTCCAACTAATTTTTCATTTGTATATCATCATAATTATAATTACATTCAATTATCTCAACCTTTTTTCTAAGATGATGAATAAATTGCCTTCCTCCTATTTGTCCTATTGATACTAGTAAACCACTACCTAAATCCTTTGATTCAAATAATTTTGTCAATATCATCATCAACTTAGTCATGATACTCAAAATTATTGTGGTTTGAAGAATGTTATTCAAGACCTTATTGACTCTAATGGTATATATTTTTATTCTCAAGTTAATTACATGAATAAATATGTTGCTCTATCTAATCAGAATGTGTATACTTACAATAATCCTTTACCTTCACACTAGAGAATGTTATTAATCAACCTTCTTCTTTTGATCACCATATTAATTATGATGAGAACATAAAAGAAGTGAATCATTTGGTTAATAATTTTGAGTTGGAACCTCAACCTCTGACCTCTTCTCTACCTGAACCTAAACATACACCTCTTACTAGCTTTAGTCAGTCTGATATGTTTAAGACAACTAATGGTCATCTTTACATCACTGCTAGAGCTTCTCATATTTCTTCTCATGGTACTTTGATTGATCCTTCCTCTATCATGACTATTATCACCAAAGAACACCTTTTTAACAAAGGGCGACATAGTGATACTTATGATATAGCTCTCATATGGATTCAAAATTGTAATGGTTTTCTTTATTGTCCTCAAGGTTCTATCACTTTACATGTTACTCTATTAAGGAGATTTATTTATACTACCTTTGTTTTTATTCCTCCTTCTGATCAATTTCAAGTTAAGCTTGGTATTCTATGTCTTTCTTCAATGGAATTTATAGATTCTCCTAAATGCCTTCAATTTCCCTATAATAGAGATATGATTATTATTAATCATTCTATTTATAAACCATCACATCCTAGAGATTGTGCTAACAATGATTTCTATTTGCCATCTCATTATGAGAAACCACCTACCTATCTAGATAATATTTATAGAAATTATCAAAAACATAAAGTAGCCAAGATCATGGAACTTAGTCTTCCTAAGGGTTATTCACCTGTGTCTATCCTACCTACTCCATGTGCACCTTCTATTTTTAAACCTATTTTACCTTCTACATCTATCCCCTTGAGTACTATATGTAAACATGTTCATATTCCTTCTTCAAAACCTATGCTAGTTGATCAAATTACTCCTAGTATATCTCATAAAACTATTCGTAAGAAAAATTCACGTCAGTGTCATAAGAACCATCAAGATAAAGATAGGGACAAATCTCATTCTCTTGCCTCTCAACTTACATCTTCATTTTAACCTTTACCTTCCTTTTTTCAAACCATGCATGAGTCTTTAAAGGAAGTCAAACAAGGTAACACTATGCATATGGATAAACATGTTGATTATGTTCTTATTTTTTATTCTATTGATCTTGATATGGAAGATACTTTAGATGGTGAATATGTTACTAGTGATGAATAATTAATTGATATGGATAATGATTTTCCCAAAATAATTTTTTATGCATCTTACAATCACTTCTTGTAATGAGCATAGTCACTCCCAAATTCCTTTCTTAGAACTCATTGTGATTCCTATTGTGATGGATGTTGTTCCTCTCATAAGTCACCATCCTTCTCACATTTCAGACCAAGATGGGGGGGAATGTGGAACACTTTATATGGACTTCATCTATTATGGTAGTATTTTAGTTCTTGTGTTGTGCTTTTTCTTTGTTGTGTTTCCATTATATAATTTTGATTTTATTTCTTTAGGTGATCCTTGTTACTTTGTTGAGCACAATAGGATAAAGTAATCACCCTATCATATGCATTCTTCTATTTGTATATTTTTCTTCTATATGTAGTTATATTTTATGTTGTAGTTGTTCTATTTTTTGTACCAATGATTTTGTATAGTCTTTTGTTGGATACAATCATTCAATTGTATGTTGTCTTTGATGTTACACAAATGTCAAGTATATACCAAGAAATCAGTGTATGTTGAGCACACTTGGGAGTCAAAGGAAGTTCCAGTGTATGATGAGCATTTCAATGTTAACCAAGTTTTGATTCAATGTCTACTGAGCTCACTTATTTACCAAAGGGATTTTATAGGAAGACAATGTCTACCAAGTTCACTTGGCAACCAAAGAAAAGTTGGTATGGAACCATTATTAACCAAGCTCACTCAGTTACCAAAAGAAGTTTGAAGAAAGTATTTTTTGAGTTAGTATTGACCAAGTTGGGTCGGCTAATGAAGGATTTTCTTGAGTCAACATACTTAGTTCGATGAATTTTTTTGCTAGTTCTAGCCAACCCATGGGATGAATTTCATTTTTTTGAAATTATATTCAAGTTGACTTGATAGGGTAAATGCTATAAATATAAGGTCAATTTGTGGGATTGAATTGTGAAGAAGCATGTGATTGAAAAGATAAATCAAGGAAGCGAATTGGAAGGATATCAAAGTATCCAAGTTGACCGAGCTACAAAGAACATTCTAATCAAGGAGGATCAATTATTTGAGCTAGATCTAAGATTTGAGATCATAAAATATAGTTGCATCAGCAATTAGGTCATATCATTATTACTCTCTAATAATTATAGCTATGAATCAAATCTCCTAACAAAGTTATCTTAATAGCTATTTTCCAAATCCTCTAACAAGGTGGCATTTTTAGATTGAAGTGTCTAAAGACCTCTAACAAGGACACTCCTAATAGGGTGAACTAAATCCTTTCATAGGGTCACACCTAACAGTATTTTTTCTAACCTTTAACAAGGTTGGATCCTAATAGGGCTTACTTCAGAAGAGTGAAAAATAATAACTAGTTGCAATTGGTGGTTTTTCCCAAATTAGGTTTCCACTTTAAATCTTGGTATCTCTTGTGTTCATGTTATTTGCTTTATGATTTTGCAACTAAGTTAATTAAGGTTAGTCACACTAAACATCTTCAGAAGAAATTATTTTAGTGTTTGTTGAGTGATAATAATTCTTAGTGCTAACTAGTTGTTCCTATATTAATCGAGTTATAATAGTATTTCAGTTTAAGCATAGTTTGATTTTGAATTGTATTGGCATCATAAGGGATCTTGGATTTGTTTTTGTGGTAACTAATTCACACCCACCCCCCCCCCCCCCCCCACTCTTAGTTACTCCTCTTATATTTTCAAAATCTTCATGGTTTCTTATGATATGGTACCATTGATTCTTTTTGGTTCCATGTTATTGGCCCAAAAAGACTCTTCTTCATAACTCTTATGTATATTTTCCTGAGTTGTGTCATAGTTCTACTTCCTTTGGAGAATGATAATATTTTCATACTTGATATAATATTGCATATTATCATATGAACCTATTGACCCCAATGTTAGTAGATCCCTTTGTATTCTCTCTTTTTGTTAAGTGTTTATTTCCCTTAATATGTTTCTCATCTTGTGGGTTTAAACATTCTTTAGTGGATGCATACAAGCTTATGTTAAAGTTATTTCTCTTTTTAAGGTATTTTCAATCACTTTAATGTGAGGGAATACACTCTAGTCATCCTTTGATCATGAAGTACAAATATGGATTCTATGTATAGCTTGAATTACTTTAGCCTTTAGTGCTTGGTATGATTTCTAAGGTATGTATTATTATTTAATGTTTACCTCTCTCTCTCTCTCCTTTGAGTTTCTTGGAACTATTGATAGTTCTTGCGGGCTTGTAACTTTTTGGATCTCTCTCTAAACTATTCATATTTTGGGAGGCTCAATCATTGTTTTGGACCCTTTTTTTTACTACTAATAGTCTGATAAGCCTAGTCTTGTTTGGGTCCCTTAAGGACACAGACATCCTTATGCCTAGGCCACTTTCAATTCTTCTTTTTGGGACATGGACTTCCCTTAAAATTGAATCCCCTGGTAGACTAACTAGCATGCCACACACACTTGCTATACCATTTGGTTCATCTTTGATGGATTGACTAGAATTCCATGCACACTCTCTAGACCATTCAATGGCATCTTCTTTTTCAAACACCTTTCCTACTCTCCTTTTTCTTGTATGGTTCAATATAAGGAACAAAAATCTTAATGGGCAAGTAACTACACCCCTTAATAGTGCTTATCTTTCTTATTATGATTTTGGATGTGACAAAGACTTAATTCTCTTAGGGGCTTGATGATTTTGTTTCCTCCTAGATTGTGATAAGATTGAATCTTTTCTCTTGATCTACTTTACTGTGGTTTGAGAAAACTCTTACTTCTATTAAAGTGGGGGTTGAATGTACCATCTTAAAATGTATGTAATTACCTTTTAAGACCTTTTAGCATCCTCTCCATAATGCCTTTCTATAGACCATGGATGTACAGATGCTAAATCCTCTTATTTCCTATATTCTTCCTCTTTCTACTATATTTCTTATGGTATCTACATCTTCTTTATGTGGCACTTTGGACCTAATCTTTGGAACCAAGTCAACTTAGGTGAACATGTTATGGACTAGGTTGACCCAAGTTTACCTAGTTCTTGGTGATTTTGGGGCTTGAGGCCTAAAAGGCCTCGAGAGTTTAATTAGTTTTATTTCACTCTTAGGTCATCTTGTATTGTTTTCCCTTCTGATAACTCATATATAAGAAGTCTTGGAGACTTAATTTTCATAATTCAATTCTAAGATCAAATTGGACTCTCAATCTCTTTCTCTCAAGTCAAGATTTATATCTTTTTCATTTAAGGAGTTCAAGTATTCAATATTATCAAGCATTTTCAAGCATTCAAGTAAGGATATTTATTTCTAGCTTTGAAGGATCCTTTGTGGGTATTTCCTCTTCAAGATCTAGCTTATTGTTGTTCATAAAGGGAGGAGATATATATTGAATCATTCATCCTCTTCTTCATTGGTGTGCACTTACATCCATGACACCATGATGGGATTATGGTAGATCTATTTCAAAAGTGTGGAGATACCCTACATTCGTAATTCAAGATCTACAATACATTACATGCAAAATCCTTATCGACAAGGGTTTTTTTTAGCAAGGTGAATCCTAACATTTATCTTTTTTTTTAGCCATTTACTTTTAGGTTTCTCATTTATGATTAACTCCTTAACCTAGGGCTTGACCAAGGCAAGCTCTCATCCAACCCAACCAGAAAAACCCTTATTTTCTATGTTTATTTACATGGTATCAATTGGAGCTTATAGGTCTAAAACCTACTCCTGAGGAGCTTTCTAGAGAAGTTCATTACAAAATCACCAGACTACATTAATTTTTTCATAAGAAATCCTTCCAAGTCAACCTAGTCCTTTTGTGCCTCCTTTATGAGATATTTTTGGGTTTTGTTCCTTTCATCATTGTTGTAAATGATTGAAAAGATCATTAATGAAGAAAAATGGAACTGGTAAAGAATGTTTTCAATCATTGTTTTTTCATTGATGTCAAACTTGCTACTTGCAGGAATGACAATTGCTTAAGTGATCCAAATACTATCAATTGGTTGATTGACAAGGAGGAGGTAATCAATAAGATGCAACTAGAGCACCTAGAGAAAGGTTGAAGTTATGATGTTGTAATGAAGTATAAGGATTAGCTAAGCCATTGATGAAATAGTGTATTGATGACATACTCTTAGACACAGGGAATGGACACACTAAGACACATCAAAGATCTAAGGTTTAACTAAGTTCATTTGTGAGTGCCAAGAAAGCTAGTTAAAGCCGAGCAAGTTCAACTTCAGTGTGTCCTGAGCAATACTTTAGTTGCTGAGCATCAAAAAAAGGTAGTGGATGTTGAGCAAATTTCTTCAAATGCTGAGCAATCCTTCAGGTGCCGAGTGATTCAAGAAAATAGTAGAAGTCGAGCAATATAGGAAAGCTTCAGGTGCTGAGTAAAGCAAAAACTATAGAGGATGTCGAGCAATCCAGAACTAGATAGTGTCGAGCATCAATAAATAGCAGTAGAAGCTGAGTAACCCAGTTAATGCCAAGCATCAGTAAACCAATGATGTTGAGTTGCTGCATTATTTGTTAAGTCAAAATATTTGCTAGATCAGTAATGATAAGTTTGTTACATTGAATTTTGTGAATTAGTTGGATGATAAGGATGATGAGTAGATGTCACAAAATTTCATGTAAACCATGCAAACTAGTTTTGAGCAAATACTAATGGACTTATCATGAAGTTTCTGGAAGAAATAATTTGAAGGGAAAAAAATATCGTTCTCCCAGATCAAATCAAATTGATGAGCGAGAAGATTTGAGTGGGAAATGAAGAACAAAACTTCTTTATAAGGAATTATAGGTTAGAGATCAAAAGAGAGGAGTGAGTTGGTCATAAGTGTGGTCGTGTTGAGAAGCCAAGAGAAGGATAGTGTGAAGTGTCAAAAGGAGGACATAGTGAGGAGTAAGTACAAAGGATTAAGACTTTGAGTTGATCAAGTGACCATAGAATGCATTAGCATAATGAGTGGAAGAACTCAAGTAGACAGATCTTGAAGGGTGGACAAGCTATTAGCACTGCAAGGAAGAAAAGCCAAGAAAGAAAAGAACTGAAGAGTGATCTAAAATCTACAAGGTTAGAGTTGCAATCTTTATAAGGTCTAAACCTTTCTAATACTTTCTTACCATTGTATTATACATTGAAATCCTACATTGCTAGGTTAGATTAATAGCTAGGTGGATAAGCCTCAAGAAAAGGATAGAAGATCCCCACGAGAAGGATAGGAGATCCTCAGGACAAGGATAGGAGATCCTTAGAGAGGGATAAAAGATTCTTTTGAGAAGGTGACTATAAATCCCATGGACTTGGGTGGGCCTAACAGCTCTATGTAAATCCTTTAATAGGGTGGCATTCCAAGTTGAATGTTCTTAAGTCCTCTAATAGGGCACACTCCTAACAGGGTGTAGAAATCCTTTAACAGGGTCACATCTAATAGTGTGTAAAGCCTTTAATAGGGCAGGCCTTTAAAAGGGCAAACCATTAGAAGTGGTTGAAATCAATTGCGCAGTTATTTTGTGGGTGTCATCCCCAACCCAGTTTTACCGTCTTATTCTTGGAGGGTTTTTGGGTCACCAAAATCCTTTGTGTTATGGTGTGATGCATGTTTACTTTTCATGATTGTTTAATGTTTAACTGCATGCATGATAATTTCAATTATGTGTCATGCTAGTACTTCTAATTCACCCTCATTTTATTAAAAATTTGTATTGGACATTATTAAACCTTGAATAACTGATTCACCCCCCCTCTCAGTTATTCTAAAAGAATTCTAACAATCATTTCATTCTAAGATCACTGATCAAATATTCAAAAAAAGGTTCAGATCCTTTACTTTTGGAGATAAAATACATTTCCCTATCCATATTTCAAGGTGAGTCTTTTATATTTTATTTGATTTTATATCATTACCCTAGATCTATATCTTAATTGGGCTAATTTTATACACATAGTATCTTAATTCACATAATTCAAGTAATTGGTTTAATTTCATGTATGCATTATCCTATAAGGGCTAAAGAGTAAAATTCCTTGTATTGTATTCCCTTTTATAATTTGAATTTAGTATTGGCTACCTTCTTCCTTTGGGTGCTAGCTAATCTAATTTTGATTATAAGTGGAATCATATTTGGAAATTCCCCTCTTTCTCTCACATAAATATTTGAATGGCTTAGTGGCCTAGACCAGAAGAGAGCTAAAACCCTGTAAAAGTACCTCCCTTTTCCCCCTAAACAATAAATAGGCTCTAGCAACCATTATCAAAGATTAGGTTTTCTAGAAACACTACTAAAAATATTATGGAAAATAGAGAAGTGTTTATGAAGTATGATGGAAACAATATGAAGATCTAGAATTTTGATGGACTAAGAAAAGTAATTAGAAAGGGAGGAAAAAAAATTTAGACAACAAACCTTACTAGATAGATCAAGGCTAACTTTAACAAGGTGGTGAAAGGAAATCCAGAAAATGTTGGATGTGGGAGAATTCTAAGAAATGAAGGAGGGAGATGGATTGTTGCTATAGAAATGCATTTGGGCATTCAGTCTAGCCACGTGGCAAAATTAATGGAAATGTTGTAGGATATTTCCTTGGCTAAAGAGAAATGTTGCAATAGTGTTTGGTTAGTTAGGGACTCTCTAAACATTGTCAATAATATCAAAGTCCTTAGTAAGGCTTTGATGACTATTAACCATATCATCAAAAAAATTAATATGTTATCCCTAAGCTTTGCTAAATTCAGATGTTCACACAACTTTCATGAAACTAACAAAGATGTGGACTTACTTGCTAATTATGGAACAAAAAGAAATTATAGTTCTAAATGAGATGGTACTTTGGAGATGAGTGACAAATTCATTGATGTCATCAACTATGATTTATGCCCCCTTATAACAAGGGTTATTTGATTTATGATTGAAAAGACTATTGGTACTTTCTATCATCATTCCTGAGCTTCATTTGTATGTTAGCAATGTTCATATCATTTATATTTATTTTTCATTCTTTCTAGGTAGCTAAAAGTGTTCTAGTTTTTAGAAGCTATAATAAGTATCTATGCATAATCACTTTCTGGGTTACCAAAAGAATTTCTACTTTCAAAGTCCATTATTATTTACTTTGTGTTTGTTCTAAGAAAATGGGTTGAAGAACTAACCATGTTGAAAACAAAGACTATGAATGGAAGAATGACGATCTCGTATGAAGAAATCTTAAAAAGGGAAGTGTTATGCCTTAACCTAGAAAAATTGTATGGAATGAACTCAGAGATCACTAAAAGCTTTACAAAGAGCTGAAAAAATGGTATGGCTACTATCTATTGTAGGAGCATTTAGATTTGTAAAGAATTAATAGATGAGGTAACTAGTCTACCAATCTCAATGTCATGTCCCCTTTTCAAATAATTAAAAATAATAATCTTTGTTAAGGCAGGCAGGCCCAAAAAGGTGAAGTTTTAGAAAAAGGGGATAATCTTTGGAAGCTAATGGACTAATAAATGAAAATTATTATTAAAATATGTTTTATTAACCCCTCTTGGACGTGAGTTAGGGTTATGCCCTCTTTTAAGGGGTTTGGAGGCATTTTGGGCTCATTCTAGAACTTGATTTTTGCGCATTGCTTTGTTGTTCTTCAGAGGCTGCCAAACCTGTGGAGAAGGAGACCCAAGAATGGGAGTTTTCAGTTTTATAGGAAGGCTAAGGATGGGATTTTGAAGCCATTCCATGTGCATGCTCATGCAGAGTTTGCCTTTGTGCTGAACAGTGCAGATTTGTGGGTTTTCGGGTGTGTGTTTTGTAAGAGTTTGGTGTTTTCGGTTGAGTATTTCATATCAGTTTGGGTTGCTGCTGTATATCAGAAATTTAGATATTAAAATAGATCTGAATATATGTATTTGGTCATGATTATACTTCTTTTATAGATTATTATTATTTTTGTGGTGTTTTCGGGCTATTCTGTGTTGTTTTTGAGAGCTCGATGAGCATTGTTTTTATCCTCTGTTTGGGAGCTGTTGTGTAAATATTATACAGATCTAGAAATATCATTTTGTAGGCTGTTATTCTGCTGAAATTTTTATAAAAAATTTCCACTTTTATATTTATTAATAATATGTGAAGTTGTGAAGTTTTTGGCACTATTTCCGGCATACCCGATTTGGGGTTTATTGAGAAATTGGTGGATCTTTGAAATATTAGTTGTTTGATCTTAAAGATCTGATTAGAGGCTTGAAATATCATATAAAATCAGAAAAGGGACATTTCACTCAAGTAGGAATTTTTTCAAATAAGTCAAAAATTCTAAGTAAATTGTAATTAAATTTCCAAAAGAACAAAAAGGAGAGAGATCTTCTAGTTAAGACTAATTTGGATTTCTTTAAAGTATCTAAAATTAAGTCATTTTAGGTTAGAATTATTAAAGTGGTTGTGAATTATTTTACTCTTGATGGAAGGACTAGGCTTCACAATTTTTATTTTTCATTCCTAAACCACTTTCATCACAAAATTCTAATAAATTTTCCTTACTATCTCGTTGTGACCTATGCCAAAAAGTATTAAGCACATAAAGAAACCTATGAAGCCTATGCTTCATGAAGGGTTGATTCTTATTATTTTTTAGCATTGTCATGATAAGGTGGGTTCATTGATGGAACCCAAAAAGAGAAGGGTAAGAGAAAGAGGGAGAATTCCCAGGAAGGTAGTTCAAAAAACAAGAAAAAATTGCCTCATGGAAAAAACAAGGAGGAATCAAAAATAGAAATAGAGGTTTTAACAATGATAATCATGCCACTAAAGATGATGATGATGAAAAATCTGTAACTTGAATAAGGAAAATATTTAAAGTCAAAAGTCACTTAAGAAGCATAAGAAAAGTGTTGGTGAAGCCTCACACATGAAAATGAATTTGGAAGATTTGGTTACCCAAGACTCTAAGGATGAAAAGGCTACTACAATTGGAAAAAATAACATGGATATTGAAATTTAGAGTGTGCATTATGAAGTCACTTCCATTCTTCAAAATATAGGTGAAAAGACTGATAATGAAAAGGGTCTTGATTTTTCATCAAATGAGTCAAAACAAAGATGAGAAATAGAAGGATAGGGCTACAACTAAGGTTGTGAAGGAGTCAAATGTTATGGAGAAAGAGAAGAATAAGGAAGGGGATGAGGAGAACTTTGATCTAGAGGTCAAAGAGTAGGATATTGGCAATCCTACACATATTGACTTGAAGCTTGTGTTGATATCAATTATTCAATTGCATATTGTCATTGATGTTACACAAATGCTTTACTCTAATCGAGTACTACCAGTTAGAACCAAGCTCAAAAGATTCTTGTATCAACCAACTAGAAGATAAGTTCAATGATCTAGTTTAAGTTGAGCTAGGTCAGTCACCAAAGGAGTTCAGTTGTAACCAAGTTAGAAGTTCAGTGTAAACTGAGTCAAGTCAATTACCAAGGAACTCAATGGTAACTGAGTGATTTAGTTTCAATTCAAGTCGACCTCCATTAGAATCATTTTTCTTTTTTTTTCTTTTAATGAAGTTGGATCAATGGATGTTAATTGTTTATTTGTAAGTATATTCCAGCCAACTTGACATTGTATTTCATATATATGAAATTTCAAGTTGTGGAATGAAATATAGAAGTGGTCAAAGAAGATAAGATGTGAATAGAGCATGATATCTAATTAAGGCCAAAATATCCAAGTGTTGGAATTATTTTAGAGTAACTAGGCAAGGGTGAGGGGGTGGTGAATCAGTTATTCAAGATCCAAATGTACAAATAAAACTTTTCACAATTCATTGAACCCATAAAAAAATTCTTAACCATGCATGCATTCATTATGTGTTAACTAAAACTGATATGTTACTATCAAATCAACTTGCAGCAATGTAAAGCATGAAACACAACATATCCATCAACACATTTAACACAATAATTTAACGTGGAAACCCAATTTAGAAAAAACCACCAGTAACATGCTACTCCTTTTTCACTCTTCTAAAGTGATGCCATGTTAAAGGCCAACCTTGTTAAAGGTTACAATATACACTGTTAAATGTGACCATGTTAAGGGATTTCAATCACTCTATCAAAAGTGAGCCTTGTTAGAGGACTTTAGGCCATTCACTTGGAATGCCACCCTATTAAAGGATTTTCCAATGATTGTTAAGTCAACCTTACTCCAAAGGATTTACCCTAGGTTGATACAATTGTTAGAAAGTAACAGTAAAGCTTTGATCTAATACAACTTACAACCTTACTTGTAGATTACATATCACTATTCAATCCTCAACTCTGCTTGGCTTCCAATCTTTCCAGCTCTAACAGCTTGTTCACCCTTCAAGAATTCATCCTCTTTAAGCCTTCTTTCTGAATACACCATTACAAACTTCTTTACTTGGGTCACTTGATGAAGCAAAACCCCTTTCCTTCTCCTTATCATATTTTCACATCAAAAATCTCTAACTCTTTGCTTCATGACCAAACATTCCTAGATATAGGAAATTAGAACACTTCTCCCACTCATTATCCATCACCAAAATTAGGGTTTTCAATGGATTAGGTAGGATACAGTGTATCTACCCCATATCTTGTCTTTTCTAGTAACTTCTCTTAGAATCCATTTGAATTTTCCTCCAAAACAGTTTACATAAGATTTTATGCCACCAGCTCATCAATCTTATCTTACTCCTGATTCAAAAGTTCCAAAAAAAAGAACTCGTTAGCTTTTATTTGGTGAATCTTTGATCTTTGTCATAATGCAGCAACTCGACATTATCAATCTTCTGATGCTTGACACATACTGCATTACTTGGCATCTACTGTAAAATCATTGGGCATCAATTAGATTTTATTGGTGCTCAGCATCAACTAAAAATTACTCGACATCTACCAACTTTCTCAGCATCTACTAACTTGCTTGACATCCACTAGAATTTTCTTTCACTCAGCTCCAACTAAATTTTTGCTTAGCTTGCACTAACTTTGCTCAGCACCTACTATCGACTTGGTCAAGATTGGCAAATGAAATTTGTTTAACTTTATTCTTCTAAACTTTTGAAGTGTGGCCAGTCATTTTGTAACCTCAAGTAGATCATCAATACATTATGTTATCACTACCTTAATTGATTCTTGCACTTCAATACATAATCATATCTCAACCTTTCCTCTAGGTACTTTTGTTACATCTTGTTGATCAAACCCTCCTCATCAATCAACTAAGTGATAGTACTTGAAACATATAAGCATTTTTCTTACCAGCATGTAGCAGGTTTGACATCAGTGACAAAACAATGATAGAAACACATAGTCTTCTTCAACAATCTTTCTACTCAAATGATCTCTTCAATCAGATATCAACAATCTCCCTCTTTGGTATTGATGGCAAACCAAACTGATAAACCAATCAACCAAATGATAAAAATCTTGTTCCATCAAACTAACTAGGTTAAAATAGTAAGACAATACTAAAAAGAGAACTTGTATTTGAAATTTCTCCCTCTATCAGCAACTCTCTCTTCTGATTAAGTTACAAAATATAACTCCCTCTGAGTTCCTTCTTTATTTGTTTCTCTTCTTTCATGGATCAGCAGAATATCAAAATATCTCTCTTTTTGTTCTGATCCTTCCTCTAATTACTTTCTACTTTCTCCCTATTTCTTTCTTTCTTTTAGTCTTTTGATCTTCTGATGGTGTACTCTCTCCATTGTTCCTCTTGCACTTGATCAGTTTAATGTACTTTCTCCCTCTTTGACAACAATTCCAAAGATGTATACTCAACACTTGGCATCTTTAATATGTAGATATAGGCTTTTACATGTTCTTCAATTTTCTCCCTCTATTACCTTGCTTGTGACTGATTTGTAATTCTAGTTCTGTGATTACTTTAGGCAATTCCTAAAGTAAGATCCACTGCATCAATTTGTATAAAATGAATGTCAGCTTATTTGATGTAGGGTACTCCCTTTGTCTTTTACATAGACTTTGATAGGGGTATCACCCCTAGTTTACCTCTCAGATACTCATAAGCATCCTTAGGTAATTCTTTTGTGAAGATATCATCAATTTTCTCCTTTGTGTTAATATATTCCATCATCACCTCTTTATCTTGAACCAATTCCCTTACATAATGATACTTGATTGCAATGTGCTTTATCTTTGTATGAATCATAGGATTCTTTGATATGTTGATAGCACTTGTATTATCACAATAAAGTGCTATTGGTTCTATGATTTCTTCCTTCATTCCCTTAAGTAGCTATTTGATCCATACAATGTTTTTGCAATTAATAGCAGTAGCAACATACTCTGCTTCAGTAGTAGATTGGGAAGTACAACTCTGCTTCTTGCTAGTCCATGTAACAAGTCATTTGCCTAAGAAGAATGCTCCTCCACTGGTGCTCTTTCTATCATCAATATTTCTAGCCCAATTAGCATTAATGTAGGCTCTCAGTTCAAATTTTTCATTCTTCTTATAGTATAAACCAAACTCTTCTATTCCTCTCAAGTATCTCATTATCCTTTTCACAGCCATCAAGTGATTCTCTCTGGGTTAGTAGAGAATCTTGCAACTATCCCCACAACTAATGCAATATCAAGTCTGCTATGTACTACATATTGCAATTTTTCAATCATGGATCTATATAATGTTTGACTTACCTTAGCTGAATCATCATTCTTTGATAGCTTGATTATTGCCACCATAGTTGTACTTACTAGTTTTGAATCCTCTAGTTCAAATTTCTTCAATATCTCTTTAACATATATTGGCTGAGTGATATATACACCATATTTCATCTGATAAACTTGTAATCCCACAAATAATTTGATCTCACCAAACATTGACATTTCAAATTTTTGCTTCATCCGATTTGCAAAGTCCTTACACAAAGCATCTTGTCCTCCAAATATGATATCATCAACAAGTATTTCAAATAATAGTATACCTTTTTCTTTATCTATGATCATGTACAAATTGTTATTATCATCTATCCCTTCAAATCCAATCTTAAAAAGATAAGTACGAAGTCTCTCATACCATGCTCTTTGTGTTTGTTTCAATCCATATAGGGCTTTGTGCAGTCTACATACCATGTTCTTATTATTTTTATCAACAAAACCTTCTAGTTTCTCTATGTAGATATATTCTTCTAATATGCCATTCAGAAATGTAGACTTGACATCCATCTGATAAACTTTGAAACCTTTGTATGTAGCATAAGCAAGCAGAATTCTCACTCCTTCCATTTTTGCAACAGGGGAAAATGTTTCACCATAATCAATTCCTTCTTCTTGTACATACCCTTTGCAAACTAGTCTTTCTTTATTTCTTGTCACTTCACCATTCTCATCTAACTTGTTTTTGAATACCCATTTTGTGCCAATGACATTCTTGTCTTCTAGTCTAGGAACTAGACTCCAATTCTTATTTTTTTCTATCTGTTGAATTTCTTCTTCCATAGCCTTGTACCAGTCATCATCTTCCAATGCATCTTTCACTATCTTAGGTTCCTTCATGCTTAACAAAAATGATTCACTTCTCATTCTATTTCTTTTCATTGGTCTTGCATCTTTGTCTCCAATGATTTGATTTGCAGGATGATGTCTTTTGACATATTTGGATAGTCTAGGCTCAGTTCTTGTAGCTACATTTTGTCTCTCAGCTTCAGTATCACTGCATACATTTTTGTCAGGTGTTTTAGCATCTCTTTCATGTGTGCTAATCTCAGAGTCAAATTGTGCATTTTCCTCATTCTACAACTCGGCATCTGAATGCAACTCAACATTCACAATTTGTGACTCAGCAGTTGTTGAGACTTGCTATTGGTTTGCAACACGATTTATACCATCTTCTTCAACAGGCATTCCTTCATAATAGTATACAAATGATTTGTATTCTTTTGGTTCTTTTGTAGGTTCAGTCTCATGTACTTCTGTAAACTCATCAAAATTCACATTTGCACTTTCCACGATTTTGTTCATGTTAGTAATTAAACACTTGTAAGCTTTACTTCTTGTGGAGTATCCAAGGAATATACCTTTTTTTCTTATTGCATCGAACATTCCACTCCTAACATCTTTAAGAATATAGCATTTGCTTCCAAATACCTTAAAGTATTTCACATTAGGTGGATATCCATACCATAGTTCAAAAGGTGTTGAATGAGTACCTTTCTTGACTTGCACATAGTTCAAGGTGTATACAATAGTACTTTCAACTTCTCTTCAGTATTTTAAAGCAATATTCTTCTCCATCATGAGTGTTCTGGCATAGTCCATTATAGACCTATTTCTTCTTTCAACAATTCTATTTTTTTGGAGGGGTCCTAGGTGTAGATGTTTGTCTTTTGATTCCTCTATCATTACAAAACATCTCAAACTCATTTGAAGTTAATTCTCCTTCTCTGTCTGATCTCAAGCATTTTAGACTCTTACCTATTTCTTTTTGTACTCTTGCCAAGTACCATTTAAACATTTGAAAAGCATCTAATTTTTGTTTTAGAAGCATGACTGTCATCATCTTAGAGTCATCATCAACAAACAACATTCTATACTTATCTCCTTTGTAGCTTTGCACTTCAATAGGTCCACACAGGTCAATGTCAACAATTTCAAGTATTTCCTTAGAGGTATAAGCTTTGCTTTTAAAGCTTGACTTTGTCATCTTACCTAGCTGACATTATTTGCCCATTATATTTTCTAGTTTCTTCAACTTAGACAAACCTCTAACTCTTTTCATGTTACTGATACTAATTAGATTATAAAAATTAACATGGCATAATCTCTTGTGCCAAATCTATACATCATCAAATTTTGTAATAAGACAAGTAACATCTTCTATATCCAGATAGAACAGATTACTTCTAGTTTGATCACCTTTTCCAATCAAGTTTCCATTTGTATCATATATCTTGGCTAATTTATTTGCAAACTCAACTTTGCATCTCAAATTATTCAATTATGAAACACTTAACAAGTTATAATTCAATCCTTCAAAATAATAAGAATTTTCAAATGAAATCTTGTCTATGAGTTTGATAGACCCTTTTCCTTTTATCAAATATGGTGCATCATTACCAAATCTTACACTATTTCCATCATAACAGGTTAAGGTAATGAACTTACTTTTGTCACTAGTCATATGATATGAGCATCCACTATCAATGATCCATTTGTCATTCTTGTTCACACAAGTCATAAGTGTAGTTGCCTCATCCTCATCAGATTCATCCTTCATTGCAACATATACCACTTCATCATCATTTTTGACATAGTCATATTCATTAGCAATGTAGCATGACTTCCCTCCTTTGTCTTTGTAGTCTCTTCCATCATCTTCTCTTCTTTTTTTGTGCTTGTTTCCTTCTCTGTAGTTCTTCTTCTATGTACATCTTGCAACAATATGACCAACTTCATTGCAATTGAAACAAATGATAGGTAACTTACCTTTGAACTTGCCTTTTCTTCTATGAAATCTTCTAGCCAGCAATGCTTCCAATTGTTCAATGTCTCTCCATCTATATTATTGTCACTAGATGCATACTTTATCTTTCTTTTCTTCTTCTTCTTCTTCTTCTTCTTCTTCTACTTTACCTCCTCAAAATCCTTCAGTAACATTTTTTCTTTGAAAGTTGATTCAATACTCTCTGGTTTATAGTTGTCAAAATTAGATAGTTCAAAAGTAGAGAGTCTTCCTACTAGACCTCTAAGGGTTAGATCATTTCTTGGTATACATCTTAACTCTTAGATTGTAGATACTCTAATGACATACACAAGAAAAAATGTTCTCAAGACTTTACTTAGCACAGTATCATCTATTTTACCAATAGCGCCTTTTTATTGCACTAACAACTTCTTTTATTCTAGCAACATATTGAGCAATATTCTCACCTTCTTCCATTCTCATGTCATCAAACTTACCTCTGAGGCTCTCTAACTTTGCTCTTTGAACATTTTTGTCTCCTCCATAAATGGTGTCTAGGGCATCCCACATCTTCTTTGCACTATTAAGACCTTTGATATTGTCAAATTCAGCATAGCTTATGCTAGAGGTGATCTCCAATATCGCCTAATTGTGATCTTTCTTTTTCTTCAAATCTTTAGCAGTTAGGGCCCCTGCTGGATCAGCATGTTCTATTACATTGCAATATTGTGCATAATCTCTAAGTCCTCCAAGGTGTAGCTTCATCAAACTTTTCCATGCAGAAAATTTATCTCTGTTGAGCTTGGGTACCTCTCTTTTTGACATCTTGATCTTTGTGCTTCTAGTACCTCAAAACTAATCCTCTTAAGCAGATGACTCTCATACCAATTGTTGAAATTCTTTTAGAAGAACTGAGAGGGGGGGGGGGGGGGGGGGGTGAATTAGTTATTCAAAGTCCAAATGTACAAATAAAACTTTTCACAATTTAGTGAACCCATTAAACATTCTTAACCATGCATGCATTCATTGTGTGTTAACTAAAACTGATATGTTACTATCAAATCAACTTGCAAAAATGTAAACCATGAAACACAACATATCCATCAGCACATTTGACACAATGATTTAATATGGAAAGCCAATTTGAGAAAATCCACTAGTAACATGCTACTCCTTTTTCACTCTTCTAAAGTAATTCCCTATTAAAGGACAACCCTATTAAAGGTTACAATACACACTGTTAAATGTGACTCGGTTAAGGGATTTCAGTCACCCTATCAAAATTGAGCCTTATTAGAGGAATTTAAGTCATTCACTTGGAATGCCACCCTATTAAAGGATTTTCCAATGACTGTCAAGTCAACCTTACTCCAAAGGATTTACCCTAGGTTGATACAATTGTAAGAAAGTAATAGCAGAGCTTTGATCTGATACAACTTACAACCTTACTTGCAGATTATAGATCACTATTCAATCCTTAACTCTGCTTGGCTTCCAATCTTTGTAGCTCTGATAGCTTGTTCACCCTTCAAGAATTCATCCTCTTTAAGCCTTCTTTCTTAGTACGCCATTGCATAATTCTTTACTTGGGTCACTTGATGAAGCAAAACCCCTTTCCTTCTCCTTATTAGATTTTTGCATAAAAAATATCTAACTCTTTGCTTCATGACTAGAAATTCCTAGATATAGGAAATTAGAACACTTTTCTTGCTCATTATCCATCACCAAAATTAGGGTTTTTGATGAATTAGGTAGGATACATGTATCTACCCCATATCTTGTCTTTTCTAGAAACTTCTCTTAGAATCCATTTGAATTCACCTCCAAAACAATTTACATATGATTCTATGCCACCAGCTCGTCAATCTTATCTTCCTCCTAATTCAAAAGTTCCAAGTAAACAAACTTGTAAGCTTTTATTTGTTGAATCTTTGATCTTTGTCATAATGTAGCAACTCAACATTATCAATCTTCTAATGCTCGGCACATACTATGTTACTTGGAATCTATTGTAAAATCACTTGGCATTAATTGGATTTTATTAGTGCTTGGCATCAACTAAAAATTACTCAGCATCTACTAACTTGCTTGGGATCCACTAGAATTTGCTTTCACTCGACTCCAACTGACTTTTTGCTCGGCTTGCACTAACTTTGCTCAGCACCTACTATCGACTTGGTCAAGCTTGGCAAATAAACTTTGTTTAAATTTATTCTTTTAAAGTTTCTAAGTGTAACCAGTCATTTTGTAACCTCAAGTAGATCATCAATACATTGTGTTATCACTATCTTAACTGATTCTTGCACTTCAATACATAATCATAACTCAACCTTTCCTCTAGGTACTTTTGTTACATCTTGTTGACCAAATCCTCCTCATCAATCCACTAAGTGATAATACTTGAAACATATAAGAAATTGTCTTACCAACATGTAGCAGGTTTGACATCAGTGACAAAACAATGATTGAAACACACAGTCTTCTTCAACAATCTTTCTACTCAAATGATCTTTTCAATCAGATATCGACACCAAGGAACTACAAAGTATATTCTGATCAGGGAGGATCTAGATGATAAACCATAATAGTGATATGAATCTCTATTCTAATTGCTTTGTCAATTAGGTCAATCATTGTTAATCTCTAACAATTGTGGCAATGAAGAAATCTCTTAACAGAGTTGACTTAATAGCCATTTTGTAAATCCTCTAGCAAGATAGTATTTCTAGATTGAAGTGTCTTAAAACCTCTAACAAGGCCACTCCTAGTAGGGTGATTTAAATCCTTTAATAGGGTCACACCTAGTAGTATGTTTTGTAACCTTTAACATGGTTGGCTCCTAACAAGTCTCACTTCAGAAGAGTGAATAGTAGTAACTAGTTGGATTGGTGGTTTTCCCAAATTGGATTTTCATGTTAAATATTGGCATCTCATGTGTTCATGTTGTTTTCTTATTGCTTTGTCTTTCTGTAACTAAGTTACTAAGGTTAATGCACATTAATATTTCAAGATTTCTTTGTTAACCAAGTTACAATGAATATCTAGTTCTAACCAAGTTGTGAGTTATAAGAGAGTTTTTATTGACATCTAAGGGATTTGGAATTATTTTTTTGGTAAATGTTTCACCCCTCCTCTCTCAATTACTCTTATATTTTCAATGATTGGTATCAAATTTATTGGTGTTTGCATAAAAGGTTTCAAGGACCTAAACCAAAGATCAAGATGTCTTACAGAAGAGAGATTCCTAAGTTGAACAAAGATAACTTCAAAGCATGGAAGGACCTCATGAAGCTGCATTTGGGAACCATTGGAGACACGTACCTAAAATTCCTAAGCACCAAGTATGTGTCACCTCCTGATCCTTTGACTGTGGATCAAATGGTAGAAAAGAAGAATCACAACACAATGATGATTGACATTGCTTTTGCTCTCAATTATGTTAAATTTGATAAAGTCAAAGATTGTCCTACTAGCCATGAAATGTGGAACAAGCTACAAAAGATCAATGGAGGAGATGACAATGTGAGTAGAGCCAAAGTAGAAATTTTAAGAGGTCAATTTGATTAGATGAAGATGAGAGAAGATGAAAAAATTACAAAATACACTGAAAGAATCAAAGAAAGTGTGAGTGCAATTAGAGCATCAATAGGAAAAATAGAAGATGAAACTGTAGTCAGCAAGGTATTAAGAACTCTTCTTCCTATTTATGTAATTAGAGTTTTAGCTATTCAAGAGATGAGATGTGATCCCAAAAATGATATGACTTTGGATGCACTAGTGGGAATGTTAAAAACAATGAGTTGGACAACTTTGATAACTATAATCTTGGATCTCGCAACATGGAATCATCTTTCAATGTCAAACTAACCCTTGGAAAAAAGGGAGAAAACTCAAAAAGAAAACAATCTGAAAATGAAGAAGAAGATGAAGGATTTGATGATGTTCTTGAAGCCACTAAAGCCCTACTTGCAAGGAGGTTACCAAAAGGAAAGGTAAATATAAAGGAAAAATTTCATTGGTTTGTTTCTCTTGTGAAGAAGTTGGTCACATTGTTGTAAGATGCTCAAAAAAGGAAAGTAAAGATGACAAAAAACCTAGAAAGTTCAAAGGCAAGAAAGATTTCAAAAGCTACAAAGACTACAAAGACAAAGGTAAGAAATCATGTTATATTTCTAAAGATTCTAACAGTGATGATGAAGATGAAATGGTATATATTACTATTGAAGATGATAAGAATGATGAGGATAATGAAAAGATGGCACTTATTTCTCATATAAGAAAGAATGACACATGGATAATAGATAGTGGTCATTCTCATCACATGATTGGTGATAAAACAAATTTTGAACACTTGGAGCACTATAATGGTGGAATTGCAAATTTGGAAACAATGAACCATGTTATGTAAAAGGAAAAGGATACATTGCATTAACTAATGGAATTAGATGTGATAATGCCTACTAGGTTGAGACACAATCTTCTAAGTGTGGCACAATTGAACAACATTGGATTCAAGGTAGAATTCATGAATGGGAAGGCCACACTTCAGGATGGTAATGGAGAACTAGTTGGAATTGGCAATCAGATAAAATTTAATGTTTTCTTACCTGGACTTCGTTGAATCTACATGTTTTCTATCTTAGATAGAGGAAACTAAGTCTGGAGTGTCGACCAAGTTGCGACTATTCCAACCCAAATTAGAAATAGTTTGAACTAATTCTAAGACAGAGGAACCTAAGTTTCAAACAAAGGAGATATTTAAGACCTTTGGAATGGAAGATTCCAAACTAGTTGGAACACCTATGTCTACTGAACACAAGTTATCCAAGAATAATGATTCAAAAGAGGTAAATCAAACTACCTATAGATCTATGATTGGAAAAATTTAGTATGTTGTTCACAAAAGACTTGATATTGCATTAGTAGATGGTATAATTGCAAGGTTCTCTACAAATCTAAGAGAAAATGATATGATGGCAATCAAAAGAATTATGAGATATTTAAAAGGTAATCAAGACTATGGTCTTTGGTACAAGAAAGGAGGGAACTTTGAGTTGAAATCATTTACTAATGCTTATTAGGTTGGAAGCATTGACAATAGGAAGAGCACCAGTGGAGGAGCATTCTTTCTTGGAAAGAGGTTAGTATCTTGGACAAGTAAGAAGCATAATTGCATCTCTTAGTCTATAATAGAAGCTAAATATGTTGTAGCAGCAGTCAATTGTTCCAAAATAATGTGGTTCAAGTAACTATTATCAGGAATGAAGGAAGAAATCAAGGATCCAGTGGTTATCTATTGTGATAACACAAGTGCAATTAATATATATATAAATCCAATGATGCACACCAAGACAAAATACATTGCAATCAAGTAACATTTTCTAAGAGAAATAGTTCAAGATAAAGAGGTTAGATTGGAATATGTTAACACAAAGGAGCAGGTTACAGACATATTTACCAAACCATTACCTAAAGATGCATTTTTGTATCTAAGAGGAAAGCTAGGGGTCATTCACCTACCTGATGCTCACTAGAGTACAAATTAGTGATGCATCAACTGAGCTTCATTGAAGAACTATCAAATTGATGCAAAGAAGTTAGAGCTCATTGCATATGAACTGATACATTAGGTACATTGTAGAATAATTGTGTCATGTATTTGGCATTTGATGTCAAAGAGGAGAGATTGAATCATGACATATACTTATTTAAGGGAAAGATTGATGTATTCAAAGAAGAATCAAATGAAGTGATTTGTATATTAGAAAGAGTGAGAACTTGGTCTGATGGAGTCTAAAGATAAGATAGAAAAGGGAGAATCTCAAATAGAGTTCTCATGGACATATAGAAAATCAAAATGAAACTAAGGATATTATAAATTATTTTTTTGCTCCAAATATTTCTTTGCATAATGACATGTTGTGTTTCCATCAACGCAAAAGAGGGAGATTGTTGATAACAACTATTCAATTATATATTGTCATTGATGTTACACAAATGTTATACTCTAACCAAGCACTGCTAGTTGGAACCAAGTTCAAAAGACTCTTGTATTAGTTGAGAAGAAGAAAAGTTCAGTGGTCCAATTCAAGTTGAGCTAGGTCAGTCACCAAAGGAGTTCAGTTGTAACTAAGTTAGAAGTTCAGTGTAAACTGAGTCAGGTTGGTTACCAAGGAACTCAGTGGTAACCAAGTGACTCGGTTTCAGTTCAAGTCAACATGCATTAGAATAATTTTCTTTATTTATTTTGTTTATGCAAGCTCACTCAATGGATGTTAATTATTTAGTTGTGGGATGAAATATAGAAGTGGTGAAAGAAGATAAGATGTGAATAGAGAAGGAAATCTGATTAAGGGTAGAATATCCAAGGAGATGTAAAGAATATTCTAATTAAGGAGGATCTAGAGGATAAACTAGAATAGTGATATGAATTTGCAATCCCATTGCTTTGTCAATCAGGTCAATCATTGTTACTCTCCAACAATTGTAGTAGTGAAGAAATCTCTTTACAAAGTTGACTTAATAGTCATTTTGTAAATCCTCTAGCAAGGTGGCATTTCTATATTGAAGTGTCTTAAGACCTCTAACAAGGCCACTTATAATAGGGTCACACCTAACACTATGTGTTGTAGTCTTTAACAAGGTTGATTCCTAATAGGGCTCACTTTAGAGGAGTGAAAAGTTGTAAATAGTTGCATTGATGGTTTTCCCAAATTGATTTCCATGTTAAATCTTGGCGTTTGATGTGTTCATGTTATTTTCTTCTTTTTTTATCTTTCTACAACTAAGTTACTAAGGTTAATGCACATTAATATTTTAAGATTGCTTTGTTAACAGAGTTACAGTGAATATCTAGTTCTAACCAAGCTATGAGTTATAAGAGTGTTTGTATTGATATTTAAGAGATTTGGAATTATTTTAGTAGTAACTGATTCAGCCCTCCCCTCTTAGTTACTCCTCTTATATTTCCAATAGCTTCATCCTAGATATATGATAAATGAGGTTGTGAAAATGTGGGGATAACTTTAGTGGCAAAATTCACTCATTGGGGACCCTAAATTTGGCAAAATTAATTAGACTTTCAGGGTGGCCATGTCACACACACTTAATGAAAATTGGGTAGCATGCTTTGTTAAATCACCATTAATGATACAAAATTATTTTTATTTTAACAATGACTTTTCCAATAGAATCTAATATTTTCACATGACAAATTAAATATTATTGCCTATAATTTCCAACGCTTGCCTTGATCAATGGTCATATTTGCCAATATGTGGTAGAAATTAAAGTTCAATTATAGGTTGAGTACATATATTTGACATGCGTCTCTATTCCAAATATTTTCCATGGAACTTTTTATCATTTCTCACTTTGGCCCAAAATAGATTTTGTTATGGACACATGTCTTTATTTTAGGAACTTTCTCTAAAACTTGGTGTCCTTCATAAGTTTTACCCAAAATAGGATTTGGGCCATTGATTAAGAACCATCCAATGGTTATAAAAATAGGGTTTCTATATGTTATATAATATAATATTAAATTAGGACATGTTAATAAAATATTAAATATTATTTGAGCTTTTAGGGGTGCTACCTTTGAAAACCCCCCATGGGGGAGCTGTCTATCAACCCTATCCTATACTATTATAGGGAGTGCACCAGATTCACCAACATTTTATAGAACTTCAATACAATTGAAAAAAATTGCCAATAGAATTAAAGTTTTTCTACTTTGAGAAACAAATCACCAATAAAAATAAAATTCTCCCTTGAAATAATGTTAGATTTGCCAAATTTTTATACTTTTTTAAAAAGGGGGTTTCTTATAATTATCCCTAAGAAAATGAGTGGCTTGAACAGGACTGGTTCAAATAATCCCAAACTTGTGGATTATGAATTTTCTAAGTCCCCTATGTAGAAGAATTGTTTTCCCCTTCATTTGATACTATTATAAATAATGAAGTTGAGAACCTAAAAGATCACTCTATTAATCCTAACGTAGAGGATCTCACAAATGAAAGAGATAATATTGTGTGGGTTCTCCAGACTTCTAAGGCTAGGTACATTTGCTCTTTTCTTATTGATTAATGGATGGTTAAAGAAGTCTCATATCTGCATAATAAGAGCAATAAGACATAGGAAAAACTAGATAAAGCTATCAACCTTGTTGAAGGGAAGCTATCTATTTTGAAGGATAGTAATAGAGATGATGTTGAGGTTGAGAGGATTAAGGAAATTATTGATAAGAAATTAAGGAGGTTATTGAGGAGAAAAATTATCTTATGACAAATAGAATGGAATAGAATGAGATGCTATTTAGGTCTATTCTTATCCATTACCATGAGGGCCTTAAAGCTTAAGCTACTAATCAAAAGATCCCATATGCTATGCTAGAGAAAAAAAGAAGTAAATGACTGTGAAGATGGATCTTGAGGAGGAGTCGATAGCTAGTCAAAGTGAGGGTCCCAAGAAAAGAACTAGAGGTAACTTGAATAAGAAAGATGCCACTAAGGAGTGAGAGATCATGGAAAACACAGATATCAATGAAATGAAACTAGCTTTTTAGAGGATGGAGGATCTCAAGATACAATATGCAAATACCTTAAAAAAACTTATTTATATTGGAAATATAAGAGGAGTAACTGAGAGGGGAGGGGTGAATCAGTTACCACAAAAATAAATCCTAGATTCCTTAAATGTCACTACAAAATAGCTCTGTGAAAACTTAACTTTTCTAAAGCTCGACAAACACACCGAAAAATGTTGTAACTTGGAAAACACTGAAATAGCTCAACAAATGCTTAACATGAAAATATTTAAGATATTAACTATGATTGATATTACTTTAACCTAGTTGCAAACACATAAGAGAAATATCATGAACACATTTGACACACAGATTTAATGTGGAAACTCAATTTGGGAAAAACTACTAATTGCAATTGGTTACTGATTTTCACTCTTCTGAAGTGAGCCCTATTCGGAGCCAACCCTATTAAAGGTTACAAAACACATTGTTAGGTGTGGCCCTATAAGAGGATTGAATCACCCTATTAGGAGTGGTCTTGTTAGAGGTTTTTAGATAATTCAATAGAAAGTCCACCTTATTAGAGGATTTACAAATAGCTATTAAGCTAACTTTGTTAAGAGATTTAGATCATTGCTACAATGGTTAGAGAGTAACAATGAGATGACCTAATTCCTGATGCAACTAAATTGCTGATTATAGATCTCAATTATGGCTTGTATACTTGATCCTTATTGATCAAATGTATCTTTGCATCACAACAAGGATATTATTCTTATCCTTCCAATTTGCTTCCTCTTGGTATCATCAAATATTCGATCATGTTCCATAATATTCTCCTTCTTCTAATCCTGAATTTGACCTTATATTTAGATCTTTCACATTGTCAAGTCAACTAGAATATAACTTAGAATAATTAATATTCATCTCCTCAATCGACTAGAATCAACAAACAATTCAATTGATCTCAATATGCCAACACAAGAAAATCCTTCATTAGTCGACCCTACTCAGTAGACACTAACTCAAAAATGATTTTCCTATGTTAACCAAGTGAACTTGGTCAACACTACATATTCACAAAATTCCTTTGGTAACCAACTGAGCTCAATTAACACTAGTTCCATCCAAAATTTTCTTCATTTACTAAGTAAACTTGGTTAACACTTAACTTCCACAAACTTTCCTTTGACACCTAAGTGAACTTGGTAGACATTGTCTTCTAAACTAGGAAAACTCTAGAATTCTTGGTAGACATAGGAAACTATCTTCAGTGCTTGAGTAAGCTCAACATACACTGACTAGAAATGATATGATATTTTTTGTAACATCAAAGACAATATACAATTAATCAATTTTTTCAAGAATCTCCCTCTGTGGCATTGATTGCAACACAGCATGCCATAATGTAATAAAAAATTTAGAGAAAGAATAAAGTAAGGAACACATCATTTAGTTTTATTCTAATTCTCATTAATGAGAAGTCCCTCTATCAGTGTGAACTCCTTCTACCTTCAGTTTCTCCCTCTGTCAGAAAATTTTTTCTACAACAGCTTCTTCTGATAACAAACTCTGACTTTAATATCAGATCAAGTTCATTCTCCCTTTATTTGACATCTCTTTCTCTTTATCTTTATAAAATTTCTATGAGATATGATAGCAAATTTCTCCCTCTTTGACATCTCATGTAGAAGACAATATTTAGTGAATATCAATGTACCTCATGTACTGATTCATTTGCAATATGCTATTGTCAATACTGCACCAATTGATTGATCTTCAACATGCTTTGTTTGATACATCACTAAACTTCATTTAGTGAGCTTCAAATAATGGAATGACCCCTAGCTTACCTCTTAGATATAGAAATGCATCCTTAGGTAATGGCTTGGTGAATATGTCTACAATTTGTTCTTTAGTATTCACATATTCCAATCTGACTTCTTTTTCTTGTACCAATTCTCTCAAGAAATGATATTTTATAGCAATGTGTTTTGTTTTGGTATGCATCATTGAAATCTTTGATATGTTAACTACACTAGTGTTATCACAGTATATAACCACTAGATCCTTGATTTCTATCTTCATACCTACCAACAATTGTTTGAACCAAACAATATTAGAATGATTAACTACTGCTAACGTATTCTACCTCTGTTGTGGATTGATAAATACAATTTTTTTTTTGCTTGTCCAAGACACTAGTCCTTTATCAAGAAAGAATGCTCCACCACTAGTGCTCTTTCTATCATTAATAATTCTTGCCCAATTAGCATCTGTGAATACTCTTAAATCCAAATTGCCTCCTATTGTGTACCATAAGCCATAGTCTTCAATACCTTTAAGATATCTCATGATTCTTTTGATTTTCGTCATATGATTTTCTTTGGGATTTGCTAAGAATCTTTCCACCACACTAACTACTAATGCAATATTAGGCCTTCTATGCACTACATACTAAAATTTTCCAATCATTGATCTATATGTGGTCTGATCTACCTCTTTGAAATCATCATTTTTGGGAAGCTTATGTCTACTAGACATAGGAGTTTCAACTAGTCTTGAGTCTTCCATTCCAAATTTGTTTAGTATCGCCTTGATATATTTAGATTGAGTAATGTAGATACCATCTTTCTTCTTATGGATCTACAATCCAACAAAGAATTTTATATCTCCAAACATAGACATCTCAAACTCTTTACTCATTTCTTATAAAAATGCTTTGCACAAGTCATCATTTCCTGTGAATAAAGTGTCATCCATGAATATTTATGTCGACACAATCTTCTTATCTAGTCCTTCTTTGAGATATAGATTACTATTATCATTTGTTCTTTGAAAACCAATCGGTATCAAGTAGTTATGAAATCTTTCATACAAAGCTCTAGGAGCTTGCTTGAGACCATATAATGCTTTATGTAATTTGCAGACCATATCTCATTTGCTAAGATCTAAAAAACCTTCATATTGTTCTATGTAGACTTCCTCATCAAGAATTCCATTCAAGAATATAGATTTTACATCCATTTTATAAACTTTAAAACCTCTATGAAATGCATATGCATATGCAAGTAAAGTTCTAACACCTTCTAATCTTGCAATAGGAGCAAAAGTTTCACCATAATCAATACCTTCTTCTTGAAAATAACATTTACATTCTAACCTTGATTTGTTTCTAGAAACTTCTCCATCTTCATTTAGCTTATTTCTGAATACCCACTTTGTGCCAATTACATTTCTATCCTTGGGTCTAGGAACAAGAGTCCAAGTTTTGTTCTTCTTTGTGTGTTCTATTTCTTCATTCATTGCTTTAATCCAACTTTCATTATTCAATGCATCTTTAATATTTCTAGGTTCAAATTTAGTAAGTAAACATGCACCTTTCAATTTGTTTCTTGTCATTGTTCCATATGACTTTTCTCCAATGATCTAATCAGATGCATGATGCCTTCTGACATATCTTGCTAGCACAGGTACTTTGGATTCAGAGTTTTTTTCCTTGATTTCTTCATGAACTTCAATATTAAGCTCAGGTCCCACTATATGTGACTTAGGTCCATCAGACTCAGTTTTCTCTAGTAACAGCTTAGTAGCTTTTGGCTATGACTCAGGTCCTTTAGATTGTGACTCAAGTTGCACTGATTGCAACTTGATAGCTTTTGGAGATTTTAGGGACTCAGGAGGTGAAGCCTCCTATCTTCTAGATAGATTTGGCAGAGTATTAGGTTCATAGTAAACAAATCTTTTGTAATCATTAGGCTCTTTGTCACTTTCTTCTTCACTCTTTTCTGCAAACTCATCAATTCTCACATGTACACTTTCTATGATTTTATGAGTAGACAAATTCAAACATGTGTATGCTTTACTTTTATAGGAGTATCCTAGGAATATGCCTTCATCACCTTGGATGTGAAATTTACCTTTTCTAGATTCTTTCAAGATATAACATTTTCTAGTATTTGATTGCAACATTCTTTTCTATCATCAATGTTCTTGCACAATCCATGATGGATTTGTTCCTTCTTTCAACTATACCATTCTATTGAGGTGTACCAAGGGTTGATACATGTCGCTTAATTCTTTTTTCAATGAAAAATTCATTCAATTCATTGAAAATGAATTCACCACCTCTATCTGATCTCAAGCATTTCAGCTTCTTTCTAGTTTCTTTTTCTACTCTTGCCAAATACCACATGAATTTTTTAAAAGCTTCAGATATTACTTTTAGATACATTATAGTCATCATTCTAGAATATTCATCAACAAAAGGAATGAAAAACTTATCTCCACTGTAACTTTCTATTCCAATAGGTCCAAATAAGTCTGTATATACAAGCTCTAAGACTTCTTTAGAATGATAGCTCTTGATTTTGAAACTAGTCTTTCCCATCTTACCAATTTGATAATTTTTGCATAGACCCATATTAGATTTCCTCAAGCTAGGAATACCTCGTACTCTTCTATATATTCTTATCTTGACCAGGTTATCAAATTTCACATGACATAATCTTTTGTGCCATAACCAACTTTCTTCTACTTGAGCAATAAAACATGAACTTTCACTAAGATCTAGATAGAATTGATTACCTTTTGTTTGTTTGTTAGATCCAAACAAATTTCCTTTTCCATCCAGCAGTTTGGCCTTCCCATTCATAAATTTTACGTTGAATCCAATTTTATTCAACTATACTACACTCAATAGATTGTGCTTTAGTCCTTCAACCCATTAAGCATTGTCACATCTAAGCTCATTGGTGTACATCCTTTTCCCTTTATGCAACAAGGTTCATTGTTTCCAAATCTCACACTACCATCATCATAATGTTCCATGTGTTCAAAATTTGTTTTGTCTCCAATAATATGATGTGAGTAGCCACTATTAATAATCCATGTATCAGTTTTGCTAACATGAGAGATAACTACCATTTTATCTACTTCATCATCAGATTCATCTTTTATAGTAATATATACCATTTCATCTTCACTATTATCAGAATACTTAGCCATAAAACAAGATTTCTCACCTTTGTCCTTGTAGTCCTTATCATTTTTGAATTCCTTCTTGTCTTTGTATTTAGTACTTTTCTTTTCATCCTTGTCTTCTCTATTTGGGCACCTTGCAATAATGTGACCAACTTCTTCACAAGAAAAATAAATTAGAGGAATCTTACCCTTGTACTTTCCTCTACCTTTGGAATATTTCCTTGTAAGTAGGGCTTCAACAACTTCAAGATCATTATTGAAACTTTCTTCTTCTCCTTCACTTCCTGATTGATTGGCCTTTGATTTCTTACCCTTTTAGATACATTACAGTCATCATTCTAGAATAGTCATCAACAAAAGGAATGAAAAACTTATCTCCATTGTAACTTTCTATTCCAATAGGTCCAAATAAGTCTATATATACAAGCTCTAAGACTTCTTTAGAATGATAGCTCTTGATTTTGAAACTAGTCTTTCCCATCTTACCAATTTGATAATTTTTGCATAGACCCATATTAAGTTTCCTCAAGCTAGGAATACCTCTTACTCTTCTATATATTCTTATCTTGACCAGGTTATCAAATTTCACATGACATAATCTTTTGTGCCATAACCAACTTTCTTCTACTTGAGCAATAAAACATGAACTTTCACTGAGATCTAGATAGAATAGATTACCTTTTGTTTGTTTGCTAGATCCAACCAAATTTCCTTTTCCATCTAGCAGTTTGGCCTTCCCATTCATAAATTTTACC
Source organism: Cupressus sempervirens (assembly GCA_028749045.1). Lineage (NCBI taxonomy): Eukaryota > Viridiplantae > Streptophyta > Pinopsida > Cupressales > Cupressaceae > Cupressus > Cupressus sempervirens. Next base: position 733,371,107 of record CM053791.1, on the reverse strand, counting down.
TTGAATCCAATTTTATTCAACTATACTACACTCAATAGATTGTGCTTTAGTCCTTCAACCCATTAAGCATTGTCACATCTAAGCTCAGTGGTTAATGAGGTACATCCTTTTCCCTTTATGCAACAAGGTTCATTGTTTCCAAATCTCACACTACCATCATCATAATGTTCCATGTGCTCAAACTTTGTTTTGTCTCCAATAATATGATGTGAGTAGCCACTATTAATAATCCATGTACCAGTTTTGCTAACATGAGAGATAACTACCATTTTATCTACTTCATCATCAGATTCATCTTTTATAGTAATATATACCATTTCATCTTCACTATTATCAGAATATTTAGCCATAAAACAAGATTTCTCACCTTTTTCCTTGTAGTCCTTATCATTTTTGAATTCCTTCTTGTCTTTGTATTTAGTACTTTTCTTTTCATCCTTGTCTTCTCTATTTGGGCACCTTGCAATAATGTGACCAACTTCTTCACAAGAAAAAAAATTTAGAGGAATCTACTTTCCTCTACCTTTGGAATATTTCCTTGTAAGTAGGGCTTCAACAACTTCAAGATCATTATCTAAACTTTCTTCTTCTCCTTCACTTCCTGATTGATTGGCCTTTGATTTCTTACCCTTTTTCTTGAGTGAAATCTTTGCTTCAAATACAAACTCAATACCTTTAGAACTAGGAACATAGTTATCATAGTTATCATTGCTCAAAAGCTATCAATCTTCCAACTATAGCATCCAAATTTATATTTCTATTTGTATCACATCTCATTTCTTGAATAGCAGACACTTAAATTGCATAAATAAGAAGGGGGGTTTTGAGTACCTTTCTTACAACTGTTTTGTCATCAATGTCTCCTCTAGATGATTTGATTACATTCACACTTGCTTTAATTCTTTCAACATATTTTACTATGTTCTCATATTCTCTCATCTTCATTTGATCAAATTATCCTCTGATACTTTTTGCTTTGGCTCTTCTTACATTATCATCTCCTATATAGATGGCTTTTAGTTTAATCCACATATCATAAGTTGTAGTACAACTTTTGACTTCATCAAATTTGGCATATTAAGAGCAGATGTAATGTCAATCATAATGATATTATGATTTTTCTTTTTAGCAATATCTTCAACTAATAATGTTCCAGTAGGAGTCTTGTATTCATTATCAAGATACTTACAACCTTTATCACTGATAGTTTCTAGATGTAACCTCAAAAGTCCTTGTCATGCTACAAAGTTGTCTCAATTCAACTTGGGAATCTCTCTTCTGTAAGACATACTGATCTTTAGCTTAGGTCCTTAAAACTTTCTCTGCAAGCACCAAAAGCTCTGATACCAATTGTTGGAAATATAAGAGTGACTAAGAGGGGAAGGGTGAATCAATTACCACAAAAATAAATCTTATATCCCTTAGATGTTAGTACAAAACAACTCTGTGAAAACTTAACTCTATTGAAGCTAGGAAAACAAACAGAAAGATGTTGCAACTCGGTAAACACTGAAATAGCTCGACAAATGCTTAACATGACAATATTTAAGATATTAACTGTAATTGATATTACTTTAACTTAGTTTCTAACACATAAGAGAAATAACATGAACACATTTGACACACAGATTTAACATGGAAACCCAACTTGCGAAAAACTACCAATTGCAACTAGTTATTGATTTTCACTCTTCTGAAGTGAGCCTTGTTAGGAGCCAACCCTATTAAAGGTTACAAAACACACTGCTAGGTGTGACTCTATTAGAGGATTTAATCAACCTATTAGGAGTGGCCTTGTTAGAGGTCTTTAGACGATTCAATAAAAATTCCACCTTGTTAGAGGATTTACAAATAGCTATTAAGATAACTTTGTTAAGAGATTTAGATCACTGCTACAATGGTTAGAGAGTAACAATGAGATGACCTGATTCTTGATGCAACTGAATTGCTGATTATAGATCTCAATTGTAGCTTGTATACTTGATCCTTCTTGATCGAATGTATCTTTGCATCACAACAAGTATATTCTGCTTATCCTTCCAATTCGCTTCCTCTTGGCATCATCAAATATTCAATCATGTTCCCCACTATTCTCCTTCCAATCCTTAACTTGACCTTATATTTATATCTTTCACATTGTTTAGTCGACTAGAATATAACTTAGAATAATTAATATTCATCTCCTTAGTTGGCTAGAACCAATAATTGAACTCAATATGCCAAAACAAGAAAATTCTTCATTAGCCAACCCTGCTCATTAGATACTAACTCAAAAATGATTTTCCTATGTTAACCAAGTGATCTCGGTCAATAATGTATATTGAAAAAGTTCCTTTGGTAACTGAGTGAGCTTGGTTAACACTGGTTCCATCCAACATTTCCTTCATTAACTGAGTGAACTCAGTTAACACTCAACTTCTACAAACTTTCCTTTGATGCCCAAGTGAACTCGGTAGACACTGTCTTCTAAACTAGGAAAACTCTGGAATGCTCAACAGACATAGGAAACTATCTTTAATGCCTGAGTGAGCTCAACATACACTGACTAGAAATGATATGACATTTTGTGTAACATCAAAGAAAATACACAATTAATCAATTGTTCCAACAATTTAATCTCATGTACTCTATTTTTGTTTTTTGTTGTATTTCTTGTTTGTTGGTCAAGAGTGCTAGACTTTTCTTTCGAAACTGTTAGTGATGTATTTTTTTGTTTCTTTTATTATGGGAGTGTTGGGTCTATTGGAATTGTTGGTAATACATTTTCTTTTCTCTTTTTATGTTTGTCATGATTTTGTTCTAGTTTGGTCTAATGAGACAATGATTATATTGAACATCTAAATGCAATTTAGGTGTAAAGGTTTTCATGTCCCTTCAAAACCTTTTTTAAAAAAAAAAAAAAATTAATGCTTCCCTCGTAATCATGTTACATGCAAAAAAAATATTCTCCTCATTTTTGCATGAAGACAACTCACTCTCTATTTTTATGTTCTCCTTATTCTTTTTAATCATCTAATAATCAATACCCAAGAAGATCATATGTGCTCTCATCTTGTTATTGCATCTATCATAGTTATCACCATCAAATTTAAGATTTTCCTTCCTATAATCCATTACAGTTCTCCTCAAGTTTTTTAGATTCCTTCTCAAAGAGACCACAAACTCTGATACATATGTTAGAATTAACAGCCTATGCTACACTATTAAGATGGGAAGGAGTCAATTATGTGCCATAATTATTAACTTAAAACTTGTTAAACAAATCACCGACCAAAAATATAATAATTCATAACTATATGAAATCCAAAACCATAGCTTAATGATATTTTTTCTTGAATAAAACCCTAGGGCAAATGATACCCATTATATCATTTACTAATATGAAAATGTCCCTTTTAGAGGAATCGACCCCATTAGATATTGATACAATACATTAAGTAGAGTTATCCCCATTAAAGGATGAGCCCTTGTTAAATAATTGAACACCTCTTAAAATATTCCCAACCATGTTAGGAGTTAATGAGAAGAAAAGGCTCATTTCCATAGAACATTGTCTGAAGAGAGAAGGTTAAATCCACCTTTAAGAAGACTCACTATTTGAGACATGAAGTCTAAAACTACCCTTGATATTTATAATAAAATGACTAATGAAAAAAAATTTCTTAATAGTTCTTGTTGTGGTTTCACAACACACGCTCCAATTTTTTACTCAAAATGGGGACCCCTTAGTTTTTAGATTCCCTCCCAAGGCTTCTAGTCTAGAGCCCCAATCATTTTGGACACTCCCTTGGGACTAGGTCAAATTTGACGTTTGATAAGGCATAGTTAGGTAGGAGCAAGAAGCTAAAAAATTGAAACAGAAGGGTAAATGTTCATCTCTAAAATAGGTGTGCATATGCATACCTTTAAGAGGTGTGCACATGTGCACCCCATCTAAGTGTACATCTTCATCGGGGTTTATTTATAGACCCTAATCCCTCTCTTACCTTCATTCACTCTTGCTCGCTCCCCAATGTTGGAATTCGGCACCCTCACTCCCTGCACTGCTCCATAACTCTGGTCCCCTTGCACACTCAAAACACTAAGGTAGAACATCTCATAAAGGTTCACACATGCACACCCCTAAACAGTGTGTTTGTGTGCATCTCAATAACCTTGAAACCTTAAAAAGAACATAGACTAACTTCATAAAGGTGCGCACATGTGCACCCCCATGATGTGCACATGTGTGCACTTTCATAGACTAAAAAATTGATAGACTAAGACTTCACCCCTTTGCACATAGTCATGTTGCACATGTGTGTGATTGTGCACATGCACACCTTGTGCATGTGTGCTAGTGTGCAACTTTGTATTTAGCTATTTTGAGGGCTAACTAAGCACACTAGCACACCTGTAAAGGTGCACTAAAAGACACAATAGGATATTATGGGGGAAATTTTGTATTTTGGTCTATTTTGGTCTATTTTGGCTGATTTTTTAACCCAAATTTCATCAGTCTAAGTCCTATAGAGTCCATTTTTGTACCTTCTAATATACATAAGACTAATGTTTTCTTCTTTTTTGTAGATAAGATGGTGTCATCATCATCTTCCATGGCTGAGAAAATGGCACCCAAACCTATTGCTTTTAAATACCAAGGATCGCCTAAGAAATCAAGATTCCAAGATGGACATGTAGAGATCAGAGATACTGAATTGGGCCACATTGATTGGAATGCCTTTCTAACCATTTAAAACAAACCAAAGGAGAGGTCAACGATGATATCTATTTTGATCTAGTCTAGATTGGTGAATGCAGCATCACATCATACATTTTTTCAATCTTTTGAACTGATAATGACGTTGGTAGAACACTTTGTGACTAAAGAAAAGGTTGTAAAGAGTGTCACAGGAGAGATAGTCCTAGACATCTAATGATAAAATATAGAGAAAGTGTTTCACCTTCCAAGGGTGGACCAACACCTTCAAATATCATACAAAGCATCAGATAGATGGTGCATAGAGAATGAGAAAGAGGCAAAAGAACTAGTGCAAATCTCATTTTTTATTGACTGGACACCTCTAGGCTAAAGAGTAGGCAAGGTGGATATGACCAAAGGATATATCAAAGATGATATCAGATACTTAATTGTCCTCCTCAGTAGAGTAATGGGCCTTTCTGCAGTAGGTCACCTTCAAACATCAATGGTTCATTTCATTGAAACAATTAGGACTGCAAAGATTTCCATTGATTGGGACACCATCCTAAGTGATAACTTGGATGAGCAGCTAGTCACGATTAAGATTGATCCTCATTTCTACATGACATCATACATATTGTACCTCCTAGTAGTTAGAACCATTGACTATCCAAGGCTATACAAAAAGGGAAGCATGCAAGATGAAAAAGCTTGGCCCTATGTGGTTTACCCACAACTGGTAAAAAAGAAGCTCCCACTATAGAGTGTGAAATATAGAGTGGTCGATGATGGATTCATTTTTTCCATTATTCAATTCATTAAAGGAGACTATGTGAAAAGAATGTGAGTAGAGGTGGCAGTGAAAATTACTAAAGTAGGATCCTACTTCATTCAGTTCAAGACATTCATGTATCCTCAGGTAGCTAGTACTCTTCTATACCCCAAAAATCTCCCAAGATATCCTTCAGATTGGTTGATAATCTTGAAGATAGCCTGCCAACTCACTTCTACATATGATAGAGTTTAGAAACAACACGAGAAGATATGGGTCTGCCCAATCACAATTAGCTCATTCAAGGTAAAGAAAAAGAAAGACATTTCTACCTTTGATTCAAAATGGCATCAATATCCCTTGGAAGGATACAACTCTCCTTGTCCATACTTTGAAAACATTGGGATGGTTCAACATCTTGTGGAAAATTAGTTTGTCCATTAAGAAGCTCTAGAAGATCACTGGATGAATTTCATACATGACTATGATGTCTGCATAAGGAACTATTGTACATTGAGTCTATATCTAGTAGAGAATGTATTGAAAATGAAGATTCCTCTAAAGGTTGTAGAAAAGGATGCCCTAGAAGTCATGGATCCTTTGTATAATAGGGATAAAATATATGATAGGCCTATCATGGATGCTGAAATAGGGGGAGAGGAGAGTGATGACATAAATTATTGGGCTAGACATATAGTAGAATTGACAAGGGAATGGATGAAAGCCATTTTGAATGGATCCAATTCCCTAGGCCATACCTCTGAAGCCACAACTAGGCCTCTAAAAGGTAAAGGTGCTAAGGTCATCATACCAATCTACCCTGCTCAATCCCCAGTAAGGTTGGAAATAGTACATTGACATGAGTGGGAGGTTGAGTACTTTGAGGTAGATAAGGGAAAAAAGAGGAAAAGGGCAACCCCTAAGGCAAGGAAACAAATGACTGATGCCCAAATAGCTCAAGAGCAAGCACAACTAGAACAAGGGAAAGATGAGCCTCAATCTAAGAAAGAGTAGCCTCTAGAGAAAGCACAATAGGAGAAACCAGAGGAATAGAGGGTCCCATACCAATAATTTCAAATAAAGAAGTCTCTCCTTACCCATACTTTGGCAACATTAGGATGGTTCAACATCTTGTGGGAAAATAGTTTGTCCATTAAGAAGCTCTAGAAGATCACTAGATGAATTTCATACATGACTATGATGTCTACATAAGGAACTATTGTACATTGAGTCTATATCTAGTAGAGAATGTGTTGAAAATGAAGATTCCTCTAAAGGTTGTAGAAAAGGATGCCCCAGAAGTCATGGATCCTTTGTATAATAGGGATAAAATATATGGAAGGCCAAGCACGGATCCTGAAATAGGGCAAGAGGAGAGTGATGACATAAATCATTAGGCTAGAAATATAGTATAGTTGATAAAGGAATGGATCCAGAAGCCATTTTAGATGGATCAAATTCCCTAGGCCATACCTCTAAAGCCACAACTAGGTGTTCGAAAGGTAAAGCTGCTAAGGTCATTATACCAATCTACCCCACTCAATCACCAGTAAGGTTGGAAATAGTACATCAACATGAGTGGGAGGTTGAGTACTTTGAGGTAGATAAGAGAAAAAAGAGGAAAAGGGCAACCCCAATGGCAAGGAAACAAATGATTGACGCCCAGACAACTCCAGAGCAAGCACAACTAGAACAAGGGAAAGACGAGCCTCAATTTGAGAAAGAACAACCTCTAAAGAAACCACAACAAAAAAAAACCAAAGGAATAGAGGGTCCCACTACCAATGATTTTAGAGAAAGAAGCCTCCCCCTTAGCTTCAAAGAGAGCGAGAACATAAATGACTATGGTGGGTGCTTGGAGGAGGAGACTGAAAAAGAAGAATATTCCCTCCCCACAAGTTCCAAAGACAATCTAAGAAGCTAAGGATGAGGAAGAAGGAGAATGAATAGAGTTCATCCCCTTGAGCCAAACAACCCACTCAGCCAAAGCTATAGAAGAAGAGAGAAGAAGAATCTTTACACAAAAACCTCCATCTTCTCCAAGAGAGTCTATCATAGTATCAACTTTAGAAGATGAACAACAAAAGTGGATAACAGAGATGGAGGGTGAAGGAATGGATGTCTTCAACCTCTCAAACTTTGATTTTATGCTAGTGGGCACAGTGATGGTGGGTGAAAAGATAAGAGATACTCCTACGAGTGTGCTTTTAGGAGAGGATTGGAATCAATTGCCTTGTCTATCTCAAGGACCTATGGGTATTCCATTACCACCAACATAAGATATGAACACCATTTTGGATAAAGGGTTGGTATCTCCACCTCCTTTGGCGATACAAGTAGAATCAGAAAATCAAGAGAATGAGGAGAGAGAATACCAATAGCTTCATGTCGATGAAGTATCTAAAGAGGGGTAGATAGAAGAAACTTAACCAAATCCCCCAGATGCATAGGCCAGATCCTTCGCACACCAGAGCAAAGAAACTCCTTCTAGAGATCCTCCATAACATGAGAAGACTCAGGAGAGAAGTAATAAGGGAAAGGAGCCTATTGCAAGACCAAATTATTCAGCCAAGTACATGTCACCTATGGGGACCACACCTTTATGACTAAAGAGGGAGGTCATGTTTCAATAGAAGAAGCAGTTGGAGCTGATTGAAGAGGAGGGAATGAAGGAATTGATCAAAGTGATAAGAAATCCTAAGCCACCTAAGGGTGATGCTAGAACCCTTGCCTTCATCATGAAGAATCAAGATCAAGACCTTCTGACTCATATTATCATTCCTCTTCCTCATGCTGACACTGAAGAACTAAATCCAAAAGATTACCAAATGAAGGAGGACATGTTGGGAAATCCCATGGTGGAGACAACCAAAGTGATGATCACCATAGGCATGAAGGAGGTGTTTCAACATATGGATCAAGATGAATCAAAGTTGATAACATTGTGGAAGAAGAACAAGCTACTTAAAGGCTACCTAAATGAAGTAGTAGGACCCATTGACTTGGAAAATCTAGAGGTCACTCTTGGAGCTACATTGGGTAGAAAACAGATAGGCCCACAGATGCACTCATTTTTGGAAACATGTCAGCAATGGTGTGACAATTTTGAGGAGAAGGGAGTGTAGATAATACAGGGCAATTTGAACTAGTTGTACCACATCTATTCAAATTCCAACAAGTTGGTTTTTATAGTGAACCAAGATCTTGGGCTAGTGGATAAAGTATGTACCTAGGCCAAGGACTTATAGGTATTAAGATCAATAAAGGGTCAAAGGTATCATATGCTTATGGAGGTATACACTATAGAGAAACTTGATAAGATCAATGATTAGATAGAAAAAATATCAGCAAGTAATAAAGTAATTGAGGGATTGCATGAGGAAATCTAGCGAATTAAAGACAAAGCTCAAGAGCAATTTTTGGAAGTGGAGAGGTATTATAATGCCATTATACTTGAGATTTTTTAATATGAGTCTAAAATCAAGATTTTTGCAGTGCAATCACTAGTCCAACAATTCAGAGGAACATTAGAAGAAGCTTTGTTAGATGATGATGTAAGACAAGCATTCAGAACTGAAGAAGCATTGTTGGAATCAGACACCAAGCTTGAAGATTTTACAAAAATGAGAATATAAGTTAGCAACTACTAGGAGTTAGTAAATAATAAGTATGAGGATTTAGATTTACTAGAAGCTAGTCAAGTGTTAGAGATGATATATGAATTCAAGAATGAACATCCATACATCTTTTTGGTGTAATGAGGGAAAAAACCCATATGCTAGAAATTTAGTTTTGACACTTAGAAGATTTTTTGGTTTTTTGAAACCTATCACCAAGGTGCACAGGTGCACTCTTTTATAGAGGTGTGCCTACAATTTTGAAGAAGTAGTGCATTGACAATTAATTGCTAGTTCCTAATTTAGAGCATTCCATGCACCGGAAACACATTTTGATGGTAGTTCAACTCCCAGAAACATCTTAAGAAGCCCAAGCTTCCATTTTTAGAGCTCTCAAAGACTTCCAAATCAACTCATAGCTTCTTTCTTCTTATCTTCTTACTCTTTCATTTTTGTGTGTCATGTAAAGGCTCATGCACCCATTAATGGATATAAACAAGGGTGAAGGCCTACTTACCACCATTTCAAGAGTCGGTTTGTATATAATTTATTTTTTTAAATTAGTTTTTAGCATGAATTTTCATTAGAAGAGATCTCACTCCTAAACACAAATGAAGGAGATGATTTCTTATAAATACATGGATGCAATATGTACTCTAAGCCATTATTTTGATGCTATAATATATGTTATTGGTGCTCTCATTCTAAGTGTAGTAAATCTTATCAAATTTTGTTATTTTTGTGAATGCATGTTCATGAATAATAATGGAGCCAATGGTTTTATTGTATTGTTATGATTGTGCAATCTTTTAGTTTTGGTTTTTACCTTATGTTAATGAATTTTGTCATTGTGACAAATTCACAAAAGGATCATCTTTGTTCTTGTATAACATTTTGTCCCATGTGAGCGCACTCTCCATGGCCTTGCAATTTGATGAAACATGAAATATCTTTTGGTTATTATTGAGTTCCCATCGACAATTGCATTAGTCGAGTTGAGGAAGTGTTGCTCCTAATTTCATTATTTTCCTACACGATCCTTTTGATAATTTAATTCACAGATGTGTTGTTGCTTTGTCTTATGTTTGTTAGGAATTTCCCTTTAAATAATTTACTATAAATCCCTTGTTACTCTATCTTTGCATTTACTTTTCAAACACTTGGTTAAAGTAGGAATTCATATAGTTGCATTGATAAGTTGCATTCATCATAAAACAAAAAAATACAAAAATATATCTCTTTTGTGGTTATATTTCAAATAGCAACAGGTTCTATAAGATTGGTTTGAACCAGCAAAGGCCTCCTCGTGAACATACACATTTATCTTCAATTGAGTTACCCAATCGGTTGAAAAACCCACCGAGAACTATGGAGTTAGTCATCAATCAACTTTCAAGAGAGAGGTTCGAAAGGATCCATGTCATTCAGCATTATGCAAAACGACAACTTGAAAGAAATAAAGCTAGAAGGATGCCCACAAAAACCATACGGATTAAGAAAAATAAGTTGTTGTTTGAAAATTCTATAGTTTCTAGACATTCAGAAAATTTTCCATCTATCACTATCAAAAAGGTGCATAGGTGCACTTTTTGAAGAGGTGCACTTTTTTGGAATGAACATAAACTAGAAGATCCTGATCGACCATCTCCATTTCAGTGAGCTTTAATGTCTTCACCCAGTGGACATGAGTACCTAGAGCTCAATATTTTTCACAAGCCTCACAGTGATAAGGGGATACCCAAAATTCTTCCACTTCCATTCCAAATTTCATCATCTTCAGTTCCACCTCCAAACCAACCTCTACCTATCATTCCACCTAATCCTCCGCCAATGGCCTTCTTTGCAAATGTAGTAGATTTACCAATCAACTTGCAAGGTGCACTCAAAGGCCTTCCCAAGAATCTTGAGAAATTATGCCTGAGGTTTATCTATGGAGAGACACAAGCAGTTGAGGATCATATCAAGGTTTTCAAAGAAATATGCAATCGAAAACAGATTTAAGAAGAGAATGTGGTTCTCCATTTATTCCCATACACATCGGGAGAAGTTTATTTCAACTAGTACATGAATTTTCCACCAAGATGTATCCAAAACTAGGTGGCCTTTGAAAAATTGTTCCTAGATCAATTCAAAACATTCATCAACCCAATTGTGATACATCATTAATTCATATCAATCAAAAGGGATCCAACATAGACCATTTCATGTTTCAATCATCATTTTCACATGGCATATCGCAAGTTGGAAACACCCTATACCATACCAGTTGAAGCCACAATCCAGATCTATCTTAATGCTATGGACCACCTTACTGCTATCTTCCTAAGAAGATTGTTTGCTACAGATATTGATGCATTGAACAAAGTCTTTGAAGAAGTAATTACCTTTACTAAGTAGACCAATTCTAATGGAGGAGGATTTATGGTTTTGACTCAAGCTAGTACAACAATACCAACATATCTTGCTAGAGCACAAGTGATGCTTAGTCAATTCATTCCACCGACTCCAATTTCACTACAATAGGCACCAGTTGTGCCAGCTCCAGCCATAACTTACCCAGGATACAAACATCCAAAAGCTACTTTCTTTGAGAAAAAAGAAACAACACCCACTGAGATAGAAAATAATGTCACAACTGAGTTAGACCAAATGAAGAAGACCCTATCTCAGATTACCAATGAGATAAGTCATTTGAGGTTGTCACAAGGACATAACAAAAATTTTCAAAAAATGAAAGTAGGCCCTTACAACAACAACAACAACTATGGTTAGAATTACAACAAGAATTTTAGCAGAAATAATAATGTAGGGAATAATTTCAATCCTCCAAATCGCAACAACAGTTTCCAAAGTCAAAATTGACAATGGAATACCCATCCAAACGATGGAAGTATCCCTATAGAAAACAACAATAATGCTCAATTTGTGGACATCAATCAATTTGAAACAAATCAAAACATGCCTAATGATGGTGGCTCATATTTCAAAAAAAAAACAAGAAATTGATAAGTAGGAGATAATTTCCACAGCAAGTCAAATTATGATATTGCTATTAGGATTTAACTATGTGATTTTGAGTCAAACTCATTGACCCATGTTTCATAAGTAGTGATTCAACATGAATCCATCTCTCATGAGAATAAATGGAACACTTAACACTCATTGGATCTAGGTGATGCCCTAACAAGGTACTAAAAATGAGCCCCTTATACAGTTCAATACTATGCTATTAGAATCTTATGATTCTCCATAGAATTAAGGATTGGAAGAAAAAGTCAATAAATAATTTACCTTTCCATTCAATCAAGAATCAAATCCAGAACTAGAGGAGATGTTCACTTTTTGGGAATGATAATCGAAATACTTATAACTTGCAAAATAAAAGGGAACCAATGAATGTTAGGATTGCTCCTGCATTAGAACCAACACCTCCAGATCCAATAGCTAATAACAATACAGTGCCTACTAGAGCACCCTATGTTGGATAAAAAAATCAAAACCAAGGAAATATACCTATGATATTGAAGAATCCTTCTTGGTCAACTAAAAAATACAATACAGTAGAAGATTTAAAAAGAACAAAGGAAAATATATCATTTTTAGATATGCTATAATGTTTCCCTAATCAAAGGGAAGCATTGTTGAAGACCCTTGATCATACCAAGGCAATTCTTACAATAGGCCATCAAAAGATAGTATCACAATGAGTTAACAATTCTAAGGTTATGCCTACCATGTATAAAGACAAGGCTGAAGTGCCTCCTTTCTTGCTTAGTCTTAGAATTTTTGGGAGAAACCTCTATAATTGTATCATAGATTTAGGAGCTTCCTATAATGTCATACCACTTTTGATAGCTCAACGATTAGGAGTCACCCCTCAACCTACGAATCAGATAGTAATTCAGCTTGATAAAACATAAGTAAAAGTTATTAGGTTATTGAAAGATGTTCAAATACAATTAACTATAGAACCTATCACACAGGTGTGTAAGTACACTTTTTTATAGAGGTGCACTAACAATTTTGAAGAAGAAGAAGTGCACTAACAGTTAACTACCAGTTCCTAATTTAGAGCATTACATGCATCAAAAACATATTTTGATAATAGTTCAACTCCCAAAAACATCTAAAGAAGCCCAAGCTTCCATTTTTAGAGCTCCTAGAGACTTCCAGATCATGTCACAGCTTCCTTCTTCTTATCTTTAGATTTGTTTTATTATTTTTTAGCATGAGTTTTTATGAAGGGTGCTCCCCTTAATATCATAAACCATAATAGAAAATAAAGAAACAACATGTGAGAATAAAATATGGACTTCTTATTTGTGCCACAAATGCAAAATTAAAGAATTCACAGTTGCAATATGTTAACCCACATGGGTGCCTTCATTACAATAATCTACAAGACAAGCTACGAACTATCGCCCAAAGCTATTCTAGACAATGTTTGGGCCTTTCTTAAATAGGCAATTTTATGTCGCCCAAGAAGGTTCTAGACAATGAAACTTAATATCTAGGGCTAACAAGTGCTAACAATACATATAAAGTTGGCCAAAGACATCTTTGACAATTATTTTAGATAGTTCAGGTAGCCCAACTTCAGAAGAACATAACTCTCGAACCGTTGCTCTGATTGGCTATTATAACCACTTTTCAAAAATGTTAGCTTTTGATCTACAGGTATGGAATGGCGAAAGCACCCTTCCCTTGAGTTTTTGGACCTCATCTAAGCACTCGAAGGCCTCTAACAATGAGCCTGAAGCTTTTTCCACCGAAAATCCGCAATAACTTCTCCGATACTTAAGCTAGAGCAATGAGATTTTGATGATAGGCTTACAACTCTAAAATGAACCTTCCTAGAGAAAATGGGAACATTCTAAGCTCATATGAAAAAATTACTAAAAATAGTAAGCTCTCATAAATAGCAACTCCCCTATTTACTAGTCCTTATTAAAATAGAAAAGATCGAAAATAAAATATTTTTGGGTGATGCAAGATTGCTCTTACACCCAGGATGATCTTGCATCAGACCAAGGTAATTTGAGAAGTGACCCTATCACGCCTCAGGGGTTCAGAGGAAAACCAAGATGGTTAACCTCCTCCTTTGCTAACCATAATGAATCCTCTACTGTTATCCCTTTCTATTTGACCAAATATTCCTCATAAGTTTTGTTCCTAGTACTTTTTCCAACATGACTTTCTAGTATCTCCTCAATCTCCTTTGTAGCTGAACTAGCTTCTGGAATACTCCACAGAGCTTCTACAACTTCATCTCCATTGCCTCTTTCATAATACTCTTTCAAATATTAAATATTAAATACTGGTGAAATATTCAATTCAGGAAGCAACTCCACTTCATAAGCATTTCTAGAATCATGCCTTTTCACTATCTTACATGGTCTAAACTTCTTCATCTTCAGCTTATTATAGGTACCCACTAGAAAATGCTCCTTTCTCAAATGAACCATGAATTCATCTCCAGTCTAAAATTCCTTATACCTCATTTTCACATCTACCTTAGCCTTATACTATGTATTCATCTTTACAATGTGTTTCCTTACCTCCTCATAGATGTTCTTCAAATGTTCAACAAATTCTTATACTTCAGCACTATTGATCTCTCCTTTACCTAACTACTACAATTCAGAAGCATTTCTGGGACTACTCCTATATACAATCTGGAATAGTGATTTACCAGTACTCCTATTGATAGAATTATTATATGCAAATTCTGCCTGTGGTAAAATCATATCCCATCCTTTTGGTTTATCTACAACCAAACATATCATCAAATTTCCCAAACTCCTATTCACCACATATGTTTGTCCATTAGTCTGCGGATGATGTGATGAACTAAACTTCAACTCCATCTTCAACTTGTTCCACAATGTATGCCAGAAATACCCAACACATTTGGTATCTTGATCTAAAACTATACTCTTTGGCAGAACATGTAGTCTCACCACTTCCTTGAAAAACAATTTTGCCACATGAACAAAATCACTAGTCTTCTTGCAAGGAATAAAATGTGCCTTCTTTGAAAACCTGTCAACCACCACAAAAATAGAATCATGCCCTCACTGTGTCCTTGATAATTCAAGAACAAAATCCATGCTGACATCCTCCCATGGTTTCTCTGGTACAAGTAATGGTTGATACAACCCTGCATTCTACTTCACTCCTTTCACCATCTGACACACTCTACAACTATGTACAAACTTCTTCACATCTTGTTGCAACTATGGCCAGTAATAATTCTCAACAACCAAAGCTATGGTTTTATCTCTGCCAAAATGTCTAGGTAGTCCTCCATTATGCTTCTCCTTGATTAAATTCACTCTCATTGAACTTCTAGGAATGCACAACTGGCTTCCTTTGAACAACATACTATCCTAGATCATGAAATTCAACCACTTTGTCCTATCAAGTGTAATAGGTTATGTACAAGCCTTCCATGCTTCACCAAAATTAGGATCATCTGGATACAAAGTACCAAGTTCCTTGAACCCAACCACCTCTATCTACATTTCTGTTAGTAAAAGTTGTCTTCTACTAAAAGCATCTGCAACTCTAGTAGACTTCCCACTCTTGTGTTTCCAAACAAATGTATAACTCTGCAAAAAATCAACCCACTTCAAATGCCTTTGGTTTAACTTTCCTTGACTATTTAAATATTGCAAAGCTTGATGATCAGTATACAAAACAAACTCCTTAGGAAGAAGATAGTGTCTCCACTTCTTCAATGCTTGAACTATAGCATAAAATTCCTAATTATAAACAAAATATTTTCTTTTTGCATCATTCAATTTCTCACTGAAATAAGTAACAAGTCTACCTTCTTGGCTCAAAACAACTCCTAATGTAGTACCACTAGCATCACAGTCTACTTGAAACACCTTGTTAAAATCAGGAAGTGCTAAAACAAGCTACTTAGTGACTTTCTATTTCAATAGATTAAAACTCTTATCTACTCCTACAATCCACTTAAATTCTTTCCTATCCCCTCTCATTGTTTTAGTCAAGGGTCCAAAAATATTGCTAAAACCTCTTATGAACTTTTTGTAAAAACTAGCTAGTCCATGAAAAGATCTTACCTCTGTTGCCCTCCTTGGAGTAGGCCATTCAAGGATAGCCTTCACTTTCTCTGGGTCCATTTTTAGACCTTCCATTGAGACTAAAAATCCTAGGTACACCAACTCCTTCTTTACAAAACTACACTTTTTCAAGTTTATCAACAATTTTTCTTCCCTCAACTTATCAAACACCTTACGAATATGGATCAAATGCTCCTCCAATGTCTTACTAAAGATCAAAATATCATCTAGGTAAACAATGACACACTTACACAAAAACTCCCTCAGTA
Organism: Cupressus sempervirens; assembly: GCA_028749045.1. Lineage (NCBI taxonomy): Eukaryota > Viridiplantae > Streptophyta > Pinopsida > Cupressales > Cupressaceae > Cupressus > Cupressus sempervirens. Next base: position 733,354,677 of record CM053791.1, on the reverse strand, counting down.
CCTCATTCATGAGCCTCATGAAAGTGCTTGGTGCATTGGTTAGCCCAAAAGGCATGACTAACCACTCATACAGTCCTTCCCTTATCTTTAAAGCAATCTTCCACTCATCACCTTCTCTGATACAAATCTGATGGTAACCACTCTTCAGATCTATCATTGTGAAATACTTAGCTCCACTCAAACAATCCATAATATCGTCCATCCTTGGTAATGGAAATATGTACTTGATTGCGATCTTGTTGATAGCATAAGAATCTATGCACATCCTCCATTCTCCATTCTTCTTTGGTGCTAATACAACTGGTACAGCACATGGACTCAGACTCTCTCGAATCAACCCCTTCTACAACAACTCATGAACTTGCCTATTCAACTCTTCACTTTCGACTGGTGTCATTCTATGTGCTGCCTTGTTTGGAAAACTAGCTCCTAGAACCAAATCCATCTAGTGACTGATCTTCCTCATTTGGGGCAATCCATTAGGTACATTATCTAATACAATATCAGAAAACTTTTCCAACATACCTGCAACTTCTATAGGCACCTCCTCTACTTCTTCTTTACTATTTTTTGGAATTATAGAAAAACACATATGCTCATGCTTCATACCTTTGAGAAAATCTTTTCCATCAACAAAACATATTCTAACAGCACTACATAAATTTTCATCTTTATCCTTCAATGGCGTCAACTTATGTTTCACTCCATCCTTGGTCAGAGTGTAGGTATTTGTTCACCCATCATGTACAACATGCTTGACAAACTACCACAACCTACCCAACAACATATGAAATATGTCCATAGGTATGATATCACATTGTACCTCATCCTGGTAGCATCCAATCTTGAACTTCACTAAGCACTTCTCGTTGACCATGACCTTGTGGTCATCTTTCACCCAAGCAATACAGTATGGATGCGAGTGTTTCTATCTCTTCAGCTTCAACTTCATGACCATCATTTTTGACACTAGATTGTTAGTACTTCCACTATCAATGATCACACCACAACACTTATCTTCACATCTGCACCTTGTGCGAAACAAGCTCCTTCTTTGATTAGGTTCATTCTCACCACTCAACAAGACTCTTTTTTTAACTAGGACTTCTCCGCTTTCAACATCTTTAGAATGTGATGATATGACATATTCATCAACATGTACAACTCTACCCTGACCTTTTATTCTTTGATTTGTCCTTCCTTGGCACTGGGAACATTCAAATGCTCTATGCTCTTCTTCTCCATAGTGAAAACATTTCCCATGGAAGCCTCCTCTTCCAGATCCCTATCCTCTACATCTTCCTCTCTGATCTCTATTGTTTTGATCATGGAAATGATTGTAATTGTTTCCCCTCTGGTTCTGACTAATACTTCTAGCCTCATCCTTGTTCTTTTGATCATCATTATGGCCTCCATAAGATCTTCCACCGTGACCTCTTCCACTATTTTTGTTGTCAAACTTTTTGCTCAATTTCTCCTCAACCCTTAGGGAAAATTATATGCCTCCTCAATACTGGTCACTCAAACAAGACTCATCTCATTCTAAATGCTTTGCCTCAAACCATTAAGATAATAGGCAACTTTCTCCTTATCAGCCTTTGCATGGCCGGTTCTAAAGGAACTTGGTAGAACTTTTTAGTATACTCTTGAATAGATTTTCTTGCTTGTTTCAACCCTTGCATTTTCTTCAATAGATCAAACTCATAATCCACAAGAATGAACTATCACTTCATTTTAGCTACCATCTGATCCCATCTAGTGATTTTATCCTTTCCTCTTTTATTTCGATCCAACTGGATCTCCTGCCACCAAATCTTTGCATGACCCTTCAGTTTGGCCTTCACAAACTTGACCCTATCTGGATCTTCAATTCTTTATATTCAATGTACTCTTCCAATTCATTCATCTACTCAATCAATTCCTCTAGGTTAAGATTTCTCAAAAATGTGGGAACATCAAACTTAGGTCTTTTTCCAATACTAGAAATGACCTTAAAAAGCTTTGCTTCCTCTGGGTTAAGAACTTCCTCTACTACGTTCGGGTTCACGTTTCCTTCTTCTTCTTCTCTTTCATCATCACTTTCATCATCTCCTATGGCAAGATTTATTCCTCTGTGAATATGTTCTTGCATTGCTTTCATTTTCCTCTAGAGGGTTCTAAAATCCTTAGGTGTAACACCTTCGACTCTTCCACCATGCTCTCTTGTGGAGGCATTTTTACACTTCTATTGAAACCCTAGTGCAAACTGCCTCACAATTGGCAATCTATCTACACACTTAGCTCAAACCATGGTCCTGGTGTGAACTACCTCATAGTTGGCGATCTATCCACACACTCAAGAACTCTAGCTTTGATACCACTTTATGAAGGGTGCTCCCCTTAATACCATAAACCATAACAAAAAACCAAAGAAACAACAACAAATATGAGAACAAAGTATGGACTTCTTATTTGGGACACAAATGTAGAATTATAGAATTCACAAGTACAATATGCTAATCCACATGGGTGCCTTCATTACAATAATCTGCAAGACAAGTTGTGAACTATCACCTAGAGTTGTTCTAGACAATGTTTGGGCCTTTCTTAAATAGGCAATTTTATGTCGCTTGGGAAGGTTCTAGATAATGAAACCTAATACCTAGGGTTGACAGACCCTAACAATACATATAAAGTCAGCCAAATACATCTTTGACAATTATTTTAGATATTTCAAGTAGCCCAACTTCGGAAGACCATAACTCTCGAATCATTGCTTCAATTGGCTATTATCGAAAATGCCAGCTCTTGATCTATAAGGTTGGAATGGTGCAAGCACCCTTCCCTCAAGTTTTTGGACCTCTTCCAAGCACTCTAAGGCCTCCAATGGTGAGACTCAAGATTTTTCTATAATTTTTTCCACCAAAAATCTGCAATAACTTCTCCGATACTTAAGCTGGAGCAATGAGATTTTTAAGATAGGCTTACAACTCTAAAATGAACCTTCCTATAGAAAAGGAGAACATTCTAAGCTTGTATGAAAAACTTACTAAAAATAGTAAGCTCCCATAAATAGCAACTCCCTATCTACTAGTCCTAATTAAAATAGAAAGGACTGAAAATAAAATATTTTTGCATGATGCAAGATTGCTCTTACACTCAAGATGCTCCTACATCAAGTTTTCATTAGAAGAGCTCTCACTCCCAAACACAAATGAAGGAGATGATTTCTTATAAATACATGGATCTAATATGTACTCTAGGCCATTATTTTGATGCAATAATATATGTTATTAGTGCTCTCATTCTGAGTGTAGTGAATCTTACTGGAGTGTGTTATTTTTGTGAACGCATGTTTATGAATTATAATGGAGCAAATGGTTTTATTGTCTTGTTATGATTGTGCGATCTTTTAGTTCTAGTTTTTGCCTTGTGTTAAAGAATTTCATTGTTGTAACGAATTAGAGAAAGGGTCATCTTTGTTCTTGCATAGCTTTTTGTCTCGCATGAGCGCACTCTCCATGGCCTCACAATTTGATGAAACGTGAAACATCTTTTAGTTATTATTAAGTTCCCATCGATGATTTCATCAGTGGAGTTGAGGAAGCATTGCTCCTAATTTCATTGGTTTCCTACCCGATCCTTTTGATAATTTAATTTGTAGACATGTTGTTACTTTAGCTCGTCCATTAGGAATTTCCCTTTTACTTATTTACTTTAAATCAATCATTACTCTTTCTTCGCATTTACTCTTCATACACTTGGTTAAAATAGGAACTCATATAGCTGCATTGATAAGTTGCATTCATCATAAAACAAAAAATACAAAAATATATCTCTTTTGTGGTTATATTTCAGATAGCAACATGTTTTGTAAGATTGGTTTGAACTAGCAAAGGCCTCCTAGTGAACATACACATTTATCTTCAATTGAGTTACCCAGTCGGTTGAAAAACCCACCTAGAACCTTGGAGCTGGTCCTCGATCAACTTTTCAAGAGAGGGGTTTGAAAGGATCCATGTCATTTAGCATCATGTAAAATGATAGCTCAATAGTTCTGAGCAAGTAAACTTAGGAATAATAATTGATTCCACTCATACCTCTTACTAAATTAGACAATCCTTTATCTCTACTCTAATCTAAAATCAAGGATTGTACACATAATAATCATTCCATACATTACAACTAAGGGAATCACTTTCTTTTCTACAGGCTACAACCAAACTATTGAGTTGGCCTGTGAGGAATTTCCCAGTACATAAATAAATAAATAGACCCATGCTAAGATGCACATGAAACCTTTTGTAATTATACAAAAATTACAATAATCAATTTATGCACCATAATCCATAATTAATTCTTGCCAAATAAAACAACACACAACATCATTTTGTCAGCTCCCAAAAGTAATAATCCACACACCACAAACTAGAAATAATCATAGAAAGAACCATATGCTCCATAAATTCAAAAGCATGCACTATTCTAAATCTTCTATCATGCATTATGTCTCAAATATTAAGTCTATCTTACTAACATGCTATATCCAAAATACAACAACTACCTCTTGTCTAATTCATTGCCAGTGACTTGCAAGCAGTCTTCATTGAAACAATTGAACTTAATCAAATCATCATATGAAGAGTTGTGACCATAGACATAAGGTCTACACTCATCCTACAAAACATCCCCAAGCTTGTATACTCATGAATATCATACATTTTTTGTACTATTATGATTAATAGCTTATAACACACAAAATGTAAGTCTATCTAACTCCATTCTGAAACTCCTGAACATATGCTAACATCAATGACAAAATCTATGAAATTTTTTATATGCAAACAACAATTCCAACTTATTATTATCAAATAATCTCCCCTATTCTAAACATTCTCTCCAATGCTACACAACTGATTGATATGTCCAAGGCATGCAAAAATGATCCCAAAGCCATTTATTAATTGGCCAAAAATAGAATCTAAATGCAAAATTAAAAAAATATGTAATGACCCATAAATTGTGGACTACAACCTAACTCTGAAAAATTGAAATTCAAAAAATAGATCAGTCTAGAACTTGATTTTTAAAACTTCAGACCTAAGAATGATTTTGGACTTTTAGAGTCTAAAAGTCCAAAAAAAATGAATCCTAATTTTTTTTTAGTCCATAGAACTAAACTTTGGTTTTGTCCACTTTTGAACTTAATCCTTTGAAAATAATCTTGGATGTTCTCCACTGAATTGATCAATGATCTCCTTTACTTCTTTGTAAGTGGGAAATGACACATGTTCAATCTCTTATGTTGTTCCTTTATGAACTTCTTGATGCAAATGGAAAAAATTTCAAGGTCCTCAACACCTTCCATTGTAAACTTTCTATCCTCTTTATATTTGAACAATTGTTGAAGATCTTCCTCTACACTAAAAACCTCAATTATTCCTTTTAACTATTAAATAATGTTTCTAATTGGATACATCTAAGTATTATATGCATCTTGGTATATCTCTAGATCAATTCCATCAAACAAATTTCCACCATCTACTACCCAAAAAATTGCATCTTTTATCATTCCTTTAACCTCCTCATAAATAGCACCATACTCTTTAACACTTGTATGAATAGAGCTTAACCATCCATCAAACTTATCTAGATCCTTTCCTTGATAGTAATTGAGAAATTTTTGGAAACTCAAATTTGAAATATTCTTGAGGTTAAGCCTTGCAACTTCCCATATTTCCATCATATGATATAATTTGTTGATGCTCTTTACAACACTTCCCAATCAATGTTTTCTATTTACAATTGTTTTGAAATGCCATAAAATGATCTCTAACCTCTCTACACTATAAGCCTCAAATCTTGATTTCTATTCCATACATGCCTTAAAAAAATAATTAGAAGAAATATCTAGGGTTACTTTCTTTTCAAGAACAACTTGTAATGTGGTTTTTGGGTTATTATGATCAATATGACTAACTACATTAATAAGTATTTACTTCAAAACTTGATTTTGTTTTCTAAGATCTTAAATTTGGGTCTTATGTTTATCCAAGTACTTAAACAATTGTTTCAAACCTAAAAAAAGCCAATTCCTTCCCACCTTCTTGTGTGGTCTCTCCCAAATCAACTTCCTCCATGACATGATCATTGAGAGTAAAATATTTCGTATTCACCATAGGAGGAGGTAAAACAACCTATGCCTTCTATTATTCATTGTCATCTTGTCTAACATAGACATCCTTCACATGATCCAACTTAACTCTTCCTTGCAAAAGGACTATCCTAGTACCAACATATATACATCATCTTCCTTAGTGTATGTTCTCCTCCTTAATTTCAAAACCTTTTCCAACCAAATAGGCTTTGAGGATACAGTCAAATGTTGATAAGGAATAAGTATGTTCACCCTATTATTTCTCAATCCCTTGTGATTATTGAATTTCCCTTTCTGGAATCTTCTCTTGATGTAAAGGGGAAGGGGCATCTTGTTGTGGAACTTCTTATAGAGTATGTTGAATATTGGGGAGATTATTGGATGGAATTATTGTTGTATGGGATGTTGACATTCAAATTTTTCATTAATGTCAACATATGTTCATATGTTTTAGTGACGAGCTAGAAAAACTATGATTCTAGATGATAGAAGTTGTTGGATAGTGAAATATAGATAGTATACAACATTCTTGAGTGTGATATCTCAGATATATATATATCTTAGAGTGAGTGTAGGCCTTTTGTCTATGATCACATAACTTTATGTGTTTATTGATAAGAGTTATAATATTTTTGCTCAAGATTTGTCACATGCTAGTAACGAGGAATTATGTTAGGGGTAATTACCATATTTTTCATATAATTTATCGGTGAGATAGAATTTCTCTATGCAAGAATAAGGCATCATAGAAGACTTATATTAGTACATGCTTTGGGATTTTTGGTTCATTTGCTTCATGTTGTTTTAGTCACCAAGGTGTGGCATTTGGATAATTGGTTTTGAAAGTTTACAAGATAGTGTAGGATGCATTATGAATTGGTGAGCATTGATTATGGATTGTGGAACACGTTTTGATTTTTCTAATTATTATATACTTGTAATAGGTATAGTGTGTACCTTAACATTAGTTGATGTAATTATTTGTGCATTGGGGAAATTCTAACATGTCGACCTAATTTCTTATTTTAGCTTGTATAAAGGAAAGTGATTTGTATCAAGGATAACTTTAGTGGCTGATATTTTCCATTTGGCTATTTTCACTCACTGAGGACCCATAGTTTGGCTAAAAAATCTACACTCTTAGGGTGGTCATATCGCCTACACTTTATAAAATTTGAGTACTATGCATAGGCCAATCACCAATAGTACTACAAAATTATTTATATTTTAGTGATAAATTTTCCAAAAGAATCTAATATTTCCACATCGTAAATTAAATATTTTTACCTACAATTTCCAAAGCTTGTCTTAATTGGAGACCATATTCACCAATATGTGGTTAATGTTTAACATTATGGAACAAGTTAAGTAAATATATATTTTATGTTCACCCAAAGTTTTGAAGACTAATTAGATGATAGACTAGTATACCTAGTCATCAGAGGTGTTTTATTGCTGGCAATACATGAAAAGGGATCTAGAATGGTAGATTGACACAATCAACAAGACACACTAATGTGCGACCCTAAATCAAAAGCAAAGGAAGAACAAATGATAAGCCCAGTGGAAACAATGGAAAGGAAAATTCACTTGGACTTAACATGCTAAGAGTGATAAGAGAAGTTCACGCAAGAAGAAGGAAGCCAAGCAACATAGACAACAAACAACATAGCAATATGAGTCAACATGAAGAACATGAAGTAGGATACCTATGACTGCCTAGTCATATAGAAGGTAAATAGTGCACTCAACCTCACATTTAATGGCAATGGGAGAAATAATCAATGAACAATAAAAACAATTTAAATTTGAATTCTTTCCAACTGGATCATGTTACCAAAAACAAATGGAACCCATGACTATTGTATATACACATCACAACCTAACAAAAGAAGCACACCACTACAATAGGTGGATATTTTAGTGATGGGAAGGAAATTCAAAATTTGAATTCCCAGATCAAAGCTTCAAAGAGAAGCAGGAAAAAAACTATAAAATAAAATGAAGTCAAAGGAGAGAAGGTTAGATTTCCTAGTGAATAGCCAAAGAGCCTAAAGAGCCAAGCTAAAGAGGAATCTCATACAGTATGGGAAATTGATTTAGGAAGAAATTGTGTTGAGAAGAGGAGAGAAAGTCCATAAAGCAAATCATGTCCTTCAGTGAGGAGAAAAAAAGTACACAAGTGATCAAAGATTGAAGTTGCAAAGCCTAGAGAAGGTAGAGCACAATTGTAAACTAGTCAAGAGAGCCAACCAAGGATCTATACCAAGCTAAGTTTAGTAGCTAATTTTTTAGATCATTTCTCTTTTATTGACTTACATTTGCAACAATAAATCCTATCAAGGGAAAACCCTAACATGTTCCTTTTATAAATACCTTAATAGGGTGGCACATTAACTCGTGTCTTAAAGTCCTCTAACCAGGCTGCTCCTAACAGAGCAAGACCTTAATAGGTCTCATCAAAATCCCCTTTTAGGGTTGCATCTCATAGTATATTTGTAATATTTTAAAAGGGATAAGCTCTTGACCAAGTGAATTTCAAAAGAGTGCAAACTTGTGAGGATTGACTCACACACTGTGGTTTTTTCCCTAACTAGGTTTCCATGAGATAAATATTGTGTTATGTGATGCTAATTTCATGTGATGTATATTTTTTGCTTAACCTTGATCGGTTGAGTTATAGCCTGCACTAACCTATGAAGAAGTAATGAGTGTGATTAAGAGAAAATAGTTGTGCATAGTGAGTGTACTAATTCACCACCACACCCACCGCCCCTCCTCAAGTATATTGACCTTGGGTCATAACTAGCAATTTGTATGTGTCTCTATTGTGGAGACTTTATATGAAACCTTTTGTCCTTTTAAACTTTGGCCCAAAATATGTTTGACAATGGAAGCATGTCTCTATTTTGGAGACTTAATGCACAACCTTGTGTCCTTTAAAATTTTGGTCTAAAATAGAATTTAAGCCATTGATATAATATTGTCCAATGGTTACAAAAAATCAAGTTAGTATATGTTAGATGGTATAAAACTAAGTAAGACACCTTACTAAAATAGTAAAATTTATTTGAGCTTTTGTGGATGCTTCCCCCAAAAAATCCTACAGAGGTGTTGCCTCCTCAATCCCTCCCTATACTATGATAAGGAGCACACTAGGGGCACTATGCATTGATCCCATCTTGGGGGAATTATCACCAAGCTCCCATTTAATAATTTGGAGGGAAATTATAGTTATAAAAGTGGGCTAAATTTAACCTTCAAGTCTAATAATTCATTAGGTTCCATAATGAAAGATTCACCAAGATTTTATAGAATTTTTATACGAATAAAAAATAATTTTGAGTACAAATAACGTTTTTCCTTTCAAATAAGATAAAATTTCCAATACAAATTAATCTTTTCTACCCAAAATAATGTAGCATTTGTTAGGATTTTATAATTTTTCTAGAGAGGGGGTTTCTTAATGTATTTCCTAATTCCTATATTGTAAAGTATGATATAAGGTGTGGATATTATAGATATGAGCCTTGATGTTGGATGTTAGAGTAGAGATAAAGGTTTGGTTAGATGCTTGGATAGAGGTACGAGTGGAATCTAAGATTATTCCTTATGTACTTCAATGGCGATGTAAAAGCAATTGAGTTGTCATACATTCATTTCATCTAAGGCGGGTTTAATCTTTTTTTCTTCAAAAAATAAGTCCTCTTGAAGGTGTATTTAACCTTCACCCTTTGAGAAATGCGCTCAGGCAGTGAAAATTTTGTTCTAAACAACTTCTAATAGGGTTGTGAACCTTTTAATAAGGTTTTCATCCTTTAATAGGGACTAATGTACTAAATGCTTTGTATTAACTCCTATTGGGGTCAAGTATCCTAATAGGAACATTTCCATATTAGTGCATGATCTTGTGGGTGCCATCCCCACTAAGAATTTTCCCTTAATAAGGTTTTCCTCAAGAACAAAAATATTATGTCTTATGGTGTTGGCTTATATCTTGTTCGCATTGGTTTTTTATTGTTATATCTTTCATTAGTGATTTGGTTGATAAGTATAAAGTTTGTAAATATAGCACACAACTAATTTGCCCCTCCTCTTAGTTGTGTTGTGAGGATTCTTATTTCTAACACTTATGTCGTAGCTTTCTCCTGCTAATCGTGAGGATTCTTATTTCTAACACTTATGTTGTAGCTTTCTCCTGCTAATCAGTATGCCTAATTATCTTGGTATTATGTTTTATATCTTCATTCGAAGATGAACTAGCCACCATCCCTACTCATAGCATAGATGTTGGTTTAGTTTTCTTCTTCTTACATATCTTCTTCTTTAGTGACTAAGAGACTAAGGGTGGTGGAGGAATTGATACTTGAGACCGATCCTCTTGTATAGAAAATTTGTCAACACCCTTAGGCTTTGCAATGACCTTTTCAACTTCTATTTCACCTTCTTCCAATTCATTTCTCTACTCTTCGGTCTTATCCCCTAGTATCATCCCTAACTATCTCTTGATTTGTCTCTATTTAATTTTTCCATTTGGGGATAGACAAGTACCTAAATATCTTCCTCAGACCTGGGCACCTCATCCCCACTAGATCCCTTTGTTTGATGTTTGTTTATAGTAGTTTGGAGAGGAAGGACCTCAGTTGGCACCTATTTCATAATTAATTCATGTTTATTTGTATGAGCTCATGTAGTTGAAGAAAAATAATTTGGATTTACATATTGACTTGGTGGATCCTATAATCTAGGGATTGCTTCAAAATTATAAATTTAAAATTCATTTGAATCCATATCTCCTCTAGTTTCCTTTTCACTCTCAGTGCTTTCATCTTGATTGATTACATCCTTAGGGTCTAGAGACTAAGACACTTAATATTTGTTTTCTTTCTTAGTTGTCTCTACATTTTTAAACTATCATTTCTTATGGATGAGTAGAAAATGTCTTCCTTATCGCCAACTTCAAGATCCTTAGGAAGAGGCCCCAATTTAGGTGACATTGAAGAACACTTACTCTTATATACTTTTCCTTTTAGCACTAGATCAACATATTTCTTCTCTAAGGCAGATGCATTCTTTACTTGCAATATAGAAGGTTCCTTGAAAGTTTGTGCTTGCTCTATCTCTTTGATGTTATCCTTATTTTATTTCTCCTTCTCAACCCTCAACTTCTCTACAAGACCTTGAATTGTAGATCTAGCATATTGATACTATCTCTAGATTCAAAGGAGCAGTTAACTTGAATGTAGGAATATTAACCTTCTCCCCTTTTCCTTTCTCCACTTAGAAGGCAGTTTCAGATGTGGCTTCATGGGCACAAGATAACATGTAAAAGGTTTCACAATCCACCTCACCATCAAGGCAATAATGTTCCTAGCCCAATGTGTTACATCATAATTCTCATCTCAAGCTATCTTTGAATTAAGGATGGGTTGAGTAAACACTTTATCTTTATTATAAACAAGATTTAAGATATGGTTGGAGTCCTTGACCCAAACCTTTAGATGAATGCTAACCTCTAGGACATCTTGTGCCAATGCCAAGTCCAATATGTAATGCTCTCTAATCTTGACTTCAGAGCCTTCAAGGAAGTTGATCTAATGATCTTCTAAATGTGGTTCATGTTTGTAGTACCTTCACGCAATATTAATATCTATCCTAATAGGATCAAACCTTGGTCATATCAATTTAAACTTCTCAAGCAACCAATCATGCTATTTTTAATTAATGGACTTGCACACTTTGCTATCTTGTATGAAATGAGCTCCAATGAAAATGGGAAACTCCCAACAACTTTTCTTCTTGTGCTTAATGCGTTCATATGCATTAATCAACTCCCTATCTATCTCCATAAATGCCAGTATGCCCAAAGGATATTGGGAAATATTCTTTATATTTAGTTAGCACCTTCCTATACAAATGTAAGTGAATGTTTTGAATTGGATGTAATATGCCCCATTGACACAAATCTTTGCAATTGATTCCTTAGAAAATCTCTTAGCATAGTTACCCTTAATAGACCAGGTGACCACAAAAATTAAAGCATATTTAACAATTTGAAATTATGGACTTGCATCCTTAAGTTTCTCCCTTTTCACTAATTCTAGCTACACTACACAAGGCCATGCATTCAAATCTTGGAAAGATCCCCTCTTTAAAATCCTAAGATATTCAACTCTAGCATTAAGAAAATACACTATGTTGTCCAGTTCATGTAGAACCTTGGGTTATCCTTAACTTATATCTATTGGTCATGTAGGTTGTCACTAATAATAGGACCCAATCTATCCTCACTTTCCTACTTTTGATCATATGTACAATCCATGGCTCAAGAATTTATGTAGATGGAAGACCAGACACTCTTCTTAGAAGGATGAGTCCATTACCCATGCCTTTAATAAAGTAACCTCTTCTCATACCAATCATTTCCAATCTATCCTATGTAAGAGACTTAATCAAATGGTTCTCATTTATCACCTTATCAACAATGACCATGTTGTCTTTGAACTACCTTGTTCCTTTCTCAATGAAGATAAAATAGAAGGTGTCCACCTTAAGAATATGGAAGAAAACCTCAATGATACCAGTCTTAGATCCAAAATAATTCACCAACCTTGTTCTTTACTATCTTCTTCTTCTCCACATAATAATGTGCAAGTGTCATGATGAGGTCAGAGACTACACTAACATAGGATGGGTAATAACATCAATTAACCCAATCAAAACCAAAGTTGTGCAATACTCAAATCTGGTATCCGGTTAGATACATTGTGTAGAAAATCATCACAATCCATGTGAGTTATATTTGGGTCTTTGATTTTGATATATCAATTTCCCATCTTTGAAGGAGGCTTGTTGCCCATGTACTTATATTTCACTAGCTAAGAAGTAGATATCTTGAAAGTTTTTGCACAAAAATAGGATTATCAACAATACTTATTCAAAGCATAAATATAATCACTATTAATCTATCAAACTAATTAAGACTAACAAAAAAAAAAAACCCTAAAAGCCTAGAATATTTAGATTAAACTCAACAAACTACCTAAAAACAAAGGAAGCTAGAGTTTGATAGTTTTGATCTTTCAAAATGCGAAAGACATATCAGATTGTGCAAGTTTTATATTGTGCAATTTGAAGAAACTAGGCTTCATTTCACTCTAGAGGGGACTTTATTGGTGTTTCAATGTGGTGGGCTTCCTAGGTGTTTCAGAGTATGAAACTCCTATAATGTAAAATGTCTTCATTATAAAACATTGTTCATATTATAGACTTTCATAGTCTCAAACGAGTCTAGGAGTTTCAGAGTGTGAAACACTGAAGCTCTAAATACCTTAGGGTGTTGGCTGCTAAACCTTCTTTGAGGACTTTTTAGTTTTAAGGGGTTTTAGAGTTTTGAAGGTTCAAAACTCCAAAATTTTAAAGGACAAACACTTAAACAATTTTGATGAATGAAAAAGCCAAAGCTAAGACGAAAAATATGAAACCCTAGATACAAGGAGTAAAAGAAAAATAATAATAAAACCCTTAAATCCTACCTCAAAAGATGAAAAAGGAGAGAAAAATATGCGATAGAGAGACTCTTGATAAAAAAAAACCACCCTAGAGCAAGATTCTACCAACTTAATCAAAACTCAAAGCTTGCTTAAAGATTACTAACTACTATAAGAAAATCGCTACTAGGAGCTCATAGAAAGACAATTGTAGAATGACCAAAAAATTGCCCAAGATGCCCTTATATAGTTGCATAGAGTATATGGCATTAACCCTCATCACAAGATTATTCGGGCTTTGGACATTGAAAGTCCGAAATGGTAAACTCTAGCAATGCGACTTACTTTGGTCCTTTAGACCCTTTGGGGTTTTAGAGGTGATGAGACCTTCAAAGCTTCGAAGTAATGCCAAAGATGGGTAAGGGATGAAATAGAAACAAGGAAAACCACTAATGTAGACTTTTAGACCTTTTGGGGTTTTGGACGTCATGGGAAATTCAAAACTCTGAAAGGACTCAAAATAAAACAAAGAAAAAAAACAAAAAACAAAATAAAACAAGAAAAGAAAAACACAAGGACCTAAAGACCAAAAGGATGCAGAGAGGCTTCCAAAGGCCACTAGAAAGATGCCTAATTATTAGAAGCACCTAGCAAGTGCCCACAATTTGATGCGTTAGTAACTAACTTAGCGAGACCTCAAAGACTCGAAATCACAACAAAAACCAAAAGAGCCAAAAAGGTGGTTTTCTTTTTTGACAAGTGCTTGATATGCAGTGTGTGTTGTGGAGCCACAACAAATATCATACTCCATATTTCTGTCACTTAATGTATTTTGTTCTCATCTCCAACAATGAAGGGTTTGTGGTGCATCATATTCTTCTTTCAGAAAATAACAGTAGGAGAAGGTTTTAAAGTGTTGCAAAAGCTTGTGGTAGTGTATTGCTCTAATTTAGCTTTTAATAAGATTAATCCTCCCCCTTTTCAAACCTCATGTGAAAATGAAGAGTTGTTTCACATGACACACTAGGTCCAACACCTTTTAAACTTCCCAGCTGCCATTATTTAAGTATGAGCTTCTTAACAATCAACTTAATGAAACAAAAACTTTAAAGAATATACCTTTCAAATATGAAATCATGTACCTATAAACTAAATAATTTTCTTCGCCTAATAATTCTATATTCTTAATATTTTAAATATTATAAAAGATAAATTATTTAGTACCATAAAACGTTTTTCACTATTTAAAATATAAATTACTAATAATAAAATAGAAAAGTATTGTGTTATAATTGATGTAAACAATTTTAAAACAGAAAAAAGGAGAAAGAATACTATCAGAACATAACAACAAAAGGACAAACAAAGAGAGGAATAATTTGATGCTCGCAAGACACAATTTTCTCAAAATGCTAAATAAACTACAAAAAATCATATAATAGAATAGCATTAACCTAAAATAATAAAGAAATAAAATCAACACACAAATTTCCTATAAGAAAGATCATCCTCGTATCAAAGTGGATTTATCGTTTCTCCTCGTTCCAGCCACTGCTGGACCCCACACAGAGAGCAGAGACTACCGTTCAACCTCCGGATTCTACCGCAACATTTAAATTACAATAATTATTACGAGATTAAATATATCCTGCCTAACTCTGCTCCGCTCTTCGTGCTTCTTCTCTGTACCATAATACTAATAATAATAATAACAACAATATTTATATATCTCACCTTACACTCAAAATTAAACTAGTCCATATTTACAGTTGTCTGTAACCTTTCATTTCATACAGGTGCCGCGAGGTATTTTAATGGCGTTCTATTTGGAGCAGAATGAGCAAGCGGAATACTGTTAAGAACAGCAAAATATACTCGCCGTGACGTATTTCCAGGTAGGTAGTTTCTCTGATAAATGCTTCTTTTGTTTCCTCGTACGCTTTAATGGAAAACCGCATATTTATTCATGCCTTTTTCGACCGCCTTAACCCGCGCTAAACCCGGGTTAGCTCTGCAGTTTAAGAGGTTTGATCGTACTAGGTTATCTTTTCTGTGTGTATTCCGGGGATTTCTGACCTTGATCGTAGGAGAGTATATCGAATTTTTATTTTTATTTTTGTCTTTTATGGAGCGTAATTGTCGAACAAAGTGTGATATTATCTTAAAAAGGAAAAATATTATCTGATCAATAAATTTCAATGCATGAGGGAAAAAATTGAACAAGAGGAGAACGATTAGGTGTAGAGGTAGATAACTAAGATTGGTCACGTTTTTCAATGGGTAAAATTTTATCTATTTTTCGTAGTTCTTTTTTATTGAAGTGTTTGATTTTAAAAATTATGCAATTTTTAAGAAACGTTTAAGGTTAATATCTACATCGTCAAAATCTCTGTGTAGGATCTCGGCCTCATCCCTTATGATGTCTCGGAGCCTTGCACTCTGGGCTCTTTGTGAGCCATTCAACTTCACGAATAGACCTAGGGCCCATTAACACTTAAGGTCAATTTTGATAATTTGTACTAGATAAAAAGTAGAACCCCTTTCTATAGCTAGGAAGATATAAAAAAGGACCAACCATTTGTAGTGGAGAGGACAATTAAACACAACTATGATAATGGTTTTAATAAGTATCATTGTACTTATACCTTTGGCCTTGACATGGAGGATAATCATGAATAAGAAGAATGACACTACTAGAACAATAATATTGTCGTAAAGATCTAAAAGGATTTGAAGATGGGCCAGTTCAAAAACTACATGATTTCTTGCACTTTGAATTTGTAAAAGCATGTTAGAAATAATAAAAAAATATTTTTATTAAAAAGATAATACTTATCGACTAAATTATTTAATAAAGCAAAAAGAAGAAGTTAAAGATAGATTTAGAAAAATAATCATTTCAATAAAAGACAAGAACCAACGCCACAATGGTAAGTTGTGAACTTATTATGTGGGAGGTGATCTTGGGTTTGAATCGACTTGAGCTAAACATTTAATAATAATTAACTTTGACCCATTACCAATCAATTTTAAAAAATATATATATTAAATTTTTTATTAAAAAAAATTATGTACTAATTTTGTTATGTCATTGGTTTTTTTTAAATCTTTAAATGCCTAAATATATGATAAAGAAAAATAACATCAAAGATAGATTCTAAAATTTAATAATAATACAAAATTCCTTAAATTTTTAAGATTAATGTATAATTAGTTTTCATTTTAATTTATTTTATGTAAGCTCTATTTAAATATAAGAATTAAAAATAGCATTAGCTCTTTTACTTCTATTATTATAGATAAAAAAAATTTAAAAAAAAAAAAAAATTCCTAACATTTGGTAATTTCTAATTAATAAATTTAAAAATAAAAGTTTCTTAAAGATTCATCTTAAATAATTGAGTGAAAATAACATCTAAATGACCTCCCAAATGCATAGTAAATGCGTGGGACACACTTTAAATCCTCTTGCTTAGTCATTTATACTTTCTAAAAACATGGCAAGTGGTCAACTAGAACTCAACATTAGGTTAAGGATTAGGTTCACTATGATCTTGGAAAAATATGGATATAATTCTTGGGCAAGATATTGAAAAGGGATGCAAATTAGCTAGAGCAATTAATCTTGTGATTGAATTGACTAAATATCAAATAATATTGAAAAAATAATTATATCAAGTAAACACAATTAGAAAAGTCATATGAATTTAAACATGAGAGAAAGTAATATTTGTGCTTTAATAGAAGTGCCTAGCAACTAGAACTTTTTGAGGCCTTATTTAAATGATTACCTATTGATCACTAATTATCTTAAAGCAATCTACATTTACTCCACATTGTCACCACACTTATTATTAAAATAAATACATTATATTTAAATCAAGATAGCAAAACCACTGGCTACAATAGGCAAGCTCATAAATTCGTATAGAGATTTCCTACCAAAGGCTAAATAAGAGAGAAGTAGTTGATAAAACAATCAATTTTTAAGTTAAATTACATATATTTTAATCTTCATTATTTCTTATATGTGAAGTTAGAATGATGAATATTAAACATTAAGCTTTCTTTAAGAAATAAAGTGCATACTTTTTTTTAGAGAGAAATAAAGTACATAATCAATTGAATAGTATTTGTTGATTTTTTCTTAGTGACAATCGGATGGGTGTTTCAATAATTTATTTTAGAATTCAAATCAAATAAATTCTTTCTACTTGCAAGAAGGAGATCAATATCAACTATATTTTGGGTTGCCATCTTATTTTGTCTTGTTGAGATAAACAACCACTACATGAGAACTTGGTATAATGAATGTCCTAAGAGCACAATCTCATAGTTGTATTATTATCATCATATAAGAGTAAAAAAATATTTCCCCATGATTTTGCTTATAGATTTAGATCACAAAACTTAGTGCTAAGCAATATGTGACTATCTAGTACAGTTTATTGCTAATTTAGCTAAGTGCTTATATATGAGCATCACCTAATTTGCTTCCTCTTACTAGCACATTAATGTCAATTAAGTACCTTAATAATTTGATACATGTATTAATTAGTTGTCCTTTAGTTAACATAATACAAAAAAATTAAGCTTGGTTTAGACCCATTTCTAATATTTAACATCAACTTCTTAATAGAAAACATTATCTTTGGTAGGATCTCAAATAGTACTTAGCTTAATTGACTATCTCTAATTCAACATACCACCTAAAAGGCTTCTCTATAGACCGAATTATTCATTGAAGTTTGTGTCACATCACACTATCTAGGTTTGTGTTGTATTTTTCAAATCAACTATTTTATAATCCCAACATCTATATGAAAAGAACTAATACCTACTGACAATCCATAACACTTCCAAACAATAATAAAATTGCACCATCTTTCTTCCAAAAAGTAGAATGCTACTTCAAACTCTAATAACACTGCATTCTCTATCTTCCAAGGATTATACTAGTCAAGGCATATGTCCCTTAGTCTTTGATAACATGAGTTCTTAATTGCAACTATTCATATTGACTTGAAGAATATAATTACATTATATTATATTTTCATTGACATATAATGATGTAAACCACATTTAATTACATGCCTACCATAATATATTAGCTCATTAACTAGATTACTCTGTTGATTATAAAATTTAGAATACAAATTAATATGACCACTCTCCTTCAAACTTTTTAATTTTAATTTTATTTTCTAAAATAACAATTGAAAATGATCTCCAAACATTATCTTTTCTATTTTCACTTGACTAATATTTTTATACCATATTAACTTGACTAATATTTTTATACCATATTAAATGCACAACTATAAAAATCAGATAAACTTATTATAACTTATTATTATTCTTTAAATACAAGGACTCGTTCATAGCTTGTTAAAAGATAAAAATATAACACTCTTCCATACAAACTATGAAGTCAAAATCTCTCTTCCATATAATACAAATGAAACCTAATATATAACACAATCCACATAAGCAAAGACTACAATCTCTACTTTCCAAAACACCTTCAACACTTCTTTGTATGGTTACCGTATTTTCCTTCACATTTCCATGCCAATAATCGACTGATCTCCCACCATGTATCAAAGTCAAATATTTACAAGTGTCCCTTAAATAATTCAAGATAACTTTTAAAAAGAAAAGACTTCCATGCATTAAAAAAAATCGACGAATAGTAAACCCATTATAAATAGAAACAAACTGGTGATTGAACTCCAACCCAAAATATCATTCCTTACTCATCCGCATTAAAGCAAATATAAAGACTGCAAAGAACGGTAAAAGATTTTATATTATATCATATATCCATCCTCTCATCTCGCTCTCTCAGTTTCAAATCTGACCAATATATATTGTGAAAAGCTACTCATGCGACCGTCTATGTTACGATACAGGTTTTCTTTTTCGTAGACCAGTTTTCTTTCATGCGTACTGGATTGCTCCACAGCTTATAACGTTCTCATCGTATGCTCAGGTAGCTTTTGCTAATAATTTCTCTTCAGCTTATGAGTTTTCTTGGTTTAATGCATTAGTGGGTCATGCTCAATATGGTTCAGAGATTCATTCCTCCTTCTGTTTCGTGTATTAAAATGCAATTATTCTCTGTCATATTGTTTACGTTTAACTGTGGGCGAAGATGTAGCCCTCGCATGGTTTTTAATATCTGTGACGTGTAAAAAATTGTTTTCTTCTTTCTGGTAATTGATTACTTCTTCTTTGATTGGTTATGCGTCTTACATCTGCTTTAGGTTTAGAATCCTAGAGTGTGACAATATAAGCTGTAATTTGTTACCATCGATGCTCTTGAAGTGCATCAAATTACGCGTTACATTTTTTTAAGTTCAAGTGGGCAGTTGGTTCTCAGACAATTTATATCAACTATTGCTTGTGAGATATGGGTATGGATCGATATAAATTGACTCTCAACAGTTTGTTAATGTCGACAAAGGTTTCAGATAATGTATAATTTATTTTTTGTGTTTCAAAATAATTTTGTTTTTGTGGTCAGAACTTTATAGTATTATATGAATGGAATAACTTGAAGAAGGGGGTTGTGGGTGTGATACCCAAAGAATCACATGCTGTCATTGCTGTTTTAGCATACCCAATGTAATTTACCTTTATTGAGCTGGCCAGATTCTTGTTCTTTGACTGTTGGGTAAACTACTGTTTGTTTCAGTGCCTGGCATGTAACTTTGTTTTTGGTTTTTCGTTATAGATTGCAGTGTTTAGGATTATGTGGGCTTATGACCTGGCTTTAATATAAATTCCTAGTCCCTGCAATTATGCTCGTGTTGTTTATCAAGTTTTATCATTCTTATTAAATTTTTTAAAATATTGGTTTTCATATAGCCTATTTGAGAAGTAGCCAGCATGCTGAATTGGAATATGCTTGATATTCATGGTGGTGAGCATGCTCTTCTCTACTTGATCAGCTCCAGTAAAACTTTAACATTCATCCTTCAAGAGGAAATTTTTGCTTTAAACTTGACAAATTAAAAAAGAATATATATAAAACATTTGAATTTTCATCAAAAAAGATTTTGGAGTTTTTTGTTGAGACTTTGTGAATATCACCAAATTTCGCTAATTTCTTCTAAAAGCTGAGAAGGGTGCTGAACGAAAACCTCATTCTAGTATTTCTACCAACCCAAATTAAGAGTAAACCAAATGGTTGTGGCAATAGTTTCAGAGAACATGTGATGCAGAAGCATCTGGGTTCATGAGATTTTCCTTCACTCTAAAGGAATATAAAATACAGAACAGAATAATGATTGAATCAATTTTTTATATTATATCTTTCTATGTCATTTTGAGAATACAATATTGCACATTTATAGAGTTTCACAACTGAATTCTGCCACCACCTATAATAAATGACTAATTACATAAAATAATGTGCATTGTCCTTCACACGAGTGACAAAATAAGTAATGATAGGCTCAGAAAACTTTGGCTTTGTGTGTGATTATTCAGTGATTTAGCATGACTGGGATGAGTTAAAAAGGTTTGAAACACTTTAGATGGCTTCAACATCATTTGGGAAACTTTGGTATCACCTGCAGCAGCTTATATCACTTCTGTAGCAACCGAGTGAACTTTGCCAATCATTAATGTGCACTACAATAGTCACTATGACTAGCTCTTTAATGTTAGAACTTCCCAATGCCATGATATCTTTATACAATTCCAAAATAAGATGCCTTTCTTTTAAAATTGCATAATTTTTTTAAGAGCAACATGAATATGTGGATACATTTACACAATGATGCTTTTCATTTCTATAGTATCCTTGACTTCAACAATAATGGGAATAACTTCAGCAACAAAATGTAAAAGCTAGGTGGTTGAGTAATCTATGATGACATTGACCCTTCACTCTTGAGGTAACCCTTGCACTGCCTTTTATGTATATCACTATATTTTTATGCCTCCATCTTTTGTTGGTGGCTTACTTATCTGCAACTCAAATATCCTTGTATTAAATAGCCCAAAAAGAGCCAAACCAGTTTAGTAAGATAAAAGGGAAGCATTGAGTGGTGGGGATCTTTTATCCAATAATGAGAGAAACTAGGGAAGAATAAGAGACAAAATTGTTGTGAAAGCATTGGGCATGCATGCATGCAAAATATAGGAAGCTCATTTTGGAGGAAAAAATGTCTAGAAATGTTAAAGATTAGAAAATAAATGTACAAGAGTGAATGGAAATGACAAGGGCAAGTGCATGGACAAATAAAAGGTTGTTTTGGGATTGCAAAATCAAGGGGAATTGACTGGCAAGTAAAAAATTGAAGGGGGAAAGAAAAAAGCATGTTTTGTGACTGATTCATCCCATGAAGGGATGATGCTGGGATGCAGATTGGGTCGACTAGTGAAGAGTTTGAGTAAATCAAAGACGTGGGCTGTGGGTTAGTATCATGCAGAATGTATAGGAAAATTGAGTAGGTTTTATCCTTCTTGGGCATGATCAGCCCATTGCATTCTATGTATTTTTGCATGTAATAGTTTAGGCCCATTTTCAGTTTGTGGTGTATCTTGAAGGGCGTTATTTTAATAAATGAAAGTTATCATTGTCATGGCTTCTGCAAGTTGTGTGTTTTATGTTTTTTTGTGCGAGTGGTTGCTAGGTAGGGTAAACATTCGTTGGACAGCCTTGCCACTTCATTATGGCAGATTGGTTTGAAAAGTCAAGGGTGCAAAAGGTTAAATTACATCCAAGGGATGAAGTGGGGCACCACTCCCCATATAGTGTGTTACAATCTTTTGTGGAACCAAAAGATCTTTAATTGGGAAACTCAAATTGTGATCCAAAATGAACAATAAAAGCATAATTAGCCAACTTAAATTCATAATGTTCCCAAGCTCAGCCTTATTCTTCTCACTTGTAAAATGACCCATTTAAGTAAGAAAAAAACTAAAATAAAGTTAAAAAACTTGGATTGTTAAGCTACAACAAAGACATACGCATTAAATGATTGAATCACTCAGGTCATGAATTTAGTTAGGAGAACACCATGGATGATGTGTTTGGCCATAGTCGAACTTGTTCAATAGGATCCATCCTAGTGAAACATGTCCTACGTAGAAGTAGTTGATAGAGACAAGTTCAATCGCCATCCAAGTCATCCTTGATAGCACAAAAACCCAACTAAAAGCCCAATGTTAAACCTTTTGCATTAAGAGGGTTGGAACCAACTTGCAAGTGAGCCTTCAACACCTCAATATTTGGCAAGATTAGAATGTCTAATAGGGGCTTGGGAATCTGTTCTGGAAGATTCTCTCAAATAGGCAGGTAGCACGTGTGGAAGATCAATACTAGTAAACACGAAACCATAAAAAGTTATTCTAAGACTTAGGAAAAAGCTGAAAGTTTAGGAAAATGCATAAAACATTTTGCAATAATTTTGCCAAGGGTGAACAAAATCTCTTACAAGACCAACCAATCCATGAGGCAAACAAAACATAAAGAGAGTGAAAACAAAGAGTTACAAGAACAAGTGGAAACCAATAAGAACCCTAAGTCAAATTCATATTGAGTAGAAATAGTGAACAAAGGTGATAGTGACGAAGATAAAAAAGGCAACCATGTTTTTTATAGTCCAACCACAACATCACTATTGTGATCTTTAGAGCTATATGTGGAGGAGTTTACGAACTTAAAAAAGAAGATGAAAACTCTAGAAACAAGGAATTGGGAAGAGGAGAAAAAAGTGTATGAAACCATAGAGTATAGAAGCAAAACAAAAAGAGAACAAAAATCTTAAGAGCAAATAATGAACACATAAAGAAAAATAGATATAGGATAGCAAGATATTGAGGTTGTAAAATAGGAATTGGAATAATTGAGATTAACGGGGAGTAAAGGAAAAGAAGTGGATACCACACAATTGAAGGAAATTCAATTAGCCTAACGGACATGGAATATGAAGAATCTCAAGTAAAGGAAAGGATGGAAGAGGGAAAATCTTGGTCATACGTGGTAAATGGTTCAAAAGACAAACAAAATGGAATCATCGAACAAACAAATGAAACATAGATAAGGGAAGAACAAGAAAAACATGGCAAGGCTGCAAATATCATTATCAAAGGGCTGAAAGACTTTGGAAAAAATAATTAGAACCGAAATTCTAGCAAGGGACTTTCTTAGAGATAAGATGAAGTGGACAAGTGGTATTCAACAAGCAAATATGATAGGTATGAGGATGGATAGAGGAAGGGATAGACATATAGAATTTAACTTGAGAAACCTAGAGGATAAGAATATTAACCTTAGAAACAAAGGGCTACTTAGAGGAATGCAGTTGTACCTAGACAAAGATCTAACTTAAAGACAAATAGAAATGTGGGATAGTGGGTATGGTTGGAAAATGGGAAATCTCAAATCAATGAGCATTTCTTGAATAATAAATAGGAAATAGGGGCCTTGTAGGATCACTTAAATGTAATAAGTTGGAATTGCAGAGGCTATCCATAGATAAGAGGTCACTGGGGCCTACAACAGAAGGGAAGGATATTATTAATCTTGTTGAAACACATGAGCATGACAGTTACATGGTCCTGTATTTTGATGGTTACAAGAAATTTTCAATTTGGAACAAAGGGAATGAAACAAGTAAAGGACATAGTAGAGTCACAATATTTATAAAGGAGAAGTGGTATGAACTTGTAAAATTTGAAAAAGAAGATCCAAATAAACAATATGTATGGCTGCAGATAACAATAAGTGAGACAATTTTCTGGTTGGCTACTAGTTACTTTGCTCAAACAAACTCTCTGGTCTACAAGAAAATGAACATAGACAATGAAGACCCATATGCTTCATTAAAAAAAGATTTAATGTTATTCAACACTTCAGGAGAAATAATGCTAGCTGGAACTTCAATGCAAGGACAACCAACAATCAATCTTTACATTTGAGAAATGGTGAAAAGGGATAAAATAATCCTTTATGGTTGGAAGAAGGCGATGATCAATCTTGGAAAAGAGGTTTACAAGACAGTAATGGGGTTGTTTTACATTTTTGGGCAGAATTATTGGGGTTGTGTAGTCTGTTAGGCATGGTTATTTGCAATGGCACGCAGGACTGGCCTACTTGAGTAGGTATCACTTGCAAAATGTACAATGGGCAATGTGTGGTGGATTATGTTATTTGTTCTCAAAATCTTACATCTAGAGTGATAGAGTCCAACATTGGAAAAGGTCCTATAGAGACAAAGTTAAATTATATGCCTCTCTATGTTAGGTTGGACTTTGTTCCAAGTAGTCCACATGATAAGAAAGACCTCCATAGGCAAAAGGCAGTTGTTAATAAAGGAAAAATCCTCATCAATAAGGAAAACAAGGACATAGTTAGCATTGTTCTTAAACAACTTCATGAAATAGACAATATCTTGATAGGTGAAAGGGTCAATAAGGAGATTGGGCATGTGAATAGTAGTTTGCTGGTTCCTATTATATAGGCATTAAAGGCATGTAAAAGATCTTCCATAGGAAGAGGGGTGCAAATACTTTTCCGGCAAATCCGAGGTATGATGAAGAATGCAAGGCAGCCAAGAGATCTATAAAAGATAAAGATATGAGCAAAGAAAACAAGAAGAAACATGCAAAATTGATCTAAGAAAAAATAAAGTAGTATGTAAATGCAAGAAGGGTGTTAATATTTATTGGAAAACACAACCCCAAAGATTTCTGGAAGGAACTACAACAAAGGAAAACGAATCTGTGAATAATATTACATATGCTCAATGGTTAGAATATGCAAAGTTACTTTATGAGTGGGCACATGAGAAGAACTCTCCTCCCATAGTCAACACTTCGATAGAACTCTTCATAGTGGATGATATCAAACTAGGAATAAAGAAAATAGCAAGTGGTAAGGCTAGGGACATTGACATGCTTCACACATAAAGGAGTCTTCGATAGTGCTATTCAAGATGGTTTTCCGATGGACTTGACAACTAGTGTGGTTATTTTTCTCTTTAAGAGTGGGGTCGTCAATAACCCATCTAATTATTGCACTATTATGATCAACCATCTTTTTGACAAACTCTTTAGGAGCATGATGGAATGTAAAATCAACAGTTGGGTAGAAGGTGAAGGAAAAAGAACAAAAGGGTAGTTGGCTTCAAATGTAGACATTCTACCATTGTTCGTTGCATCACCTTTGACATTTGATAAAGAAAATATGGGACAATTGGGGGAAGAAGCAAATTGCTTTTTTGTGGACTTAAAGAAAGCCTTTGACACAGTGCCTAAAGACAAGTTTTGTAACAAAATGGAAGAATTAGGCATTTCAGATGTGTATAGAGTGACAAAGCATAGACTATATGAGATAGTTAGAGCTAATATCAGAACTAAGGAATGTCCAAACATTTCAGTAGTGACATTAGTGGTAAGCAAGGATGTCCATTACCCCAATTTTTTTGGTTTACACATGGATAAATTAGAAACCTTGTTAGAAAAAATAGATGGAGAAGGCATTCGATTGGCAAGATACATGGTTAAGCTACTTTTTTATGCCAACAATCTTATCTTCATATCAAAAATAGTTTATGGATCAATAAATAACCTAGGGGATTTGGAACACGTTTGTCAGGAAGTGATGATGTAGAGGAACATTATCAAAACAAAAATCATGATTTTTCCTTTAAAGAGGAAGGAAAAACAAACTACTTTCCTTTGTGAAGGAAACCGTTAGAAATTGTGAAAGATTAAAAATATTTGGGGATTGACTTCCATTATAGACTCAACTAGGAGACTTATAGAACAAAAAGGATATAGTATTTAGAAATATGGGATGAGAGAAGCCAAAAACAATCTTAAAAAAAATATTAGGTGCTTCACGCATTATGTTTTTCATTCAAATATAATACACATTTATAGGATTCTTCAATCCTATTTTTTAGGAAACAATATTCTGAAATAGGTTGGGTTGTTTTAACAACTCAACATACAAATTCTAATTAAAATAACATGTTAAACAAAGCTATTAGACCATTAATAATATTAAGTAATTTATTAACAACTTAATAGTATAACTCCAAATTGTTTATGCACTCGATATTCCTAATACCTACATCAACATGTGAATACTAATTCCTAATCCCATTTAGTGTGAACATGGGGAGATTGTCCATCACAAATGCTCCTACTCACAACTATTATGATTAGGGACAAACACATCCAATCATAATTACCCAACAAATGTGACTGGGGAGAAACACTTTCATTCACATACATCATCTAGTGAATGGGGACAAACACATCCACTCACAATCAACTGACGAAAGTGATTGGGGACAAGCACATCCAACCACTTACATCTTTTTGTGAATGGGCACAAGCACATCCATTCACTGTCAGTCAAGGAATGTGATTTGGGACATACACATCCAACCACAATATAAAAGGAGGTTTGAGAACCAAGTTCCCGTTGTCGTGTATGCAGCCACCATTATAGATCAATGCCACTCTAATCATAAATGATAGGAGACGGTTGTTGCTGCCACCTAGAAACCAATCTTGGCTTTAGTCTTTTTGGTACAAAAAGGGAAATGGAGCAATGATTATTATTTCCCCTGGATAATGTGAAACTCCACTTATTCATACTGGAAAAAATGGAAAATAAAATGCCACCAAAACTAATAAGTGGCCCTATTGTTGGTGACTGATGAGAGGTCTCTAATTATCTCCCTATCTCCAATAAATTTGCAACTTGCTTAGCAAATTTGACTTTTGAGACCCATTTTGTCAATTGTGAGTAAAGAATATATCTTCCCCTTCTTGATTTGAACTTCTTACATGGAGTGTCGATTACCACCCATCATGCACTCCAATTACAATTAACACAATTTTTACACAACAATGAATGCTATTGTCAACAAAATAATACAACTTGACTATGACATACAATATCTCCTTACAAAACTAAGGATAAATGAACAATAAATAATAACCTAATATTGTAAAACTAATAAATACTTGACTACAATTGAAAATATTTTACCCCTTCTGTGATCATAATCAAACACTCCAAATATTCACCAAAATACGTGAATGTGGATCCTAAAGCATGTGCCCTTTTATTTATCAAATTTTAGTAGAAAATGAATGTTGATTCCTCTTAGTATATCAACATACTATTTAGTCTCTTGTGTATCCCGAATTTTTGGTGGAGAATATTATGCTTCATTGAATCTATCACAATCAAAGGTTTTAGCACCTCCACTTCTCAAATCATAACTCCACAAAGAGATCTAAATTGCAGATCATCCACAATGAAGATTCTTGCAATCTAAGTGTTTATAAAGTGCTACAAAATAAGTAACATGGGTTGAGCCAACAAAGATCAAAGATTCCTTCACTACAAAAGAATATGCTTTCAATCGTAATCAAATTGAACTAGTTGCATTACCTACACATCGAGGAAGAAAGTGCTCGAAACATTCCTTGGAGTGAGGCACTAAGCTACAACATTTATATCATTGGATAAGGCACTACGATCAAAAGATGAACACAAAGTCAACACTACTATATCCACAATACACCATACACAATGTAGAGGAGTTAATGCTACTTCTGATGCGTAAAGGTGAGATCTTTCAAATATGATCTTGCACCTCTAACAAAAATGAAGCCACTAAAAATAGATCAAAATAACACTTGATCTTAGGAAGAGAATATTAAAAGGCATTACTTAGAACTAAAGATCACCAAACTACGAAAATTGATGATATGGCCTAGAGAATGAAGCCAGTCCACAAATATAAAAGATTGTTGCAAATAATAAATGAATGAGACCAACAAAAAAGAGCAATTTGTCTACATCACAGTCTGCCCAGAGAAACCAGTGGATGGTTTAATATAGATGCATCACACTTTGGTATTCCATCCATGAAGTCTCTATTTTTCCTTCTACGAAGCTCCCACAATATTCACTTTTTAGTTTTGAGCATTTTTCATTTCTATGAGTGCTCTTTCTTTAAATCTCCAAACTTTCGTTATAATGCTTTTTGCAATGCTCCATTACACCATGTGCAAACTGCTTGTACTAACTTATCTGTGCTGTATTGGACAGATTGCAAATACACTTGTAGCTCATGAGGCCTACCAATTTACAAAATGAGCAAGCATTGCAAGAAAATATGGATCCACAACTAACTGAATTTTCCACTATCCCAATGCTGAGAAGTCTCATCAAAATGGGGAAGCTCCACTTCGCTACAATGAACGCCAATAATCACTTTACATCAAAAAATAATAGGCACAAAATCTGAATTGCTCTGATACCAAATTAGAAATATGGGGCAATAGAAGCCAAACAGAATTTAAGACGTGTCAATTATGTTTTTCATTCAAATACAATATATATTTCTAGGATTCTTCAATCCTATATTTTAGGTAATAATATACCCAAATAGGTTGAGTTGGTTTAACAATTCAACATACGAACTCTAATTAAATTAAACTCTTAAACAAACCTACCAAACTATTAAAAATATTAAGGTGTCTATCAACAACTTAATAGTATAACTCCAAATTATTTACGCACTCAATATTCCTAATACCTAGATGTGAACACTAATTCCCAACATATAGTGGGGATGGAAAGAGTCATATCTACTTCAAAATAGATGAAAAAATGCTGAACTTTGGGATTGGAAGACCACGAAAACTCTTTGTGGTTTGTTGGTCATGCTGGTTATTCTTAATGACTACAAAGTTTGTGGAGGCATCATGAAAAAATGAGGATGGAGATAGTTAGAGAGAATTTAGAAGCACTTAATCACAAGAAGTCTCAAAGTGAGAACCTCGGTGCCATATGAAATTCTATTAGTGGAAGCCAGTATTTTCCCATCAATGTTGGCAGCAATAAGTTGGTTAATAAGCTATTTAAAGAAACTTGAAAACATGGATAACCAATGATGGTCCAAAATTATGATGAAAGAGACCTTGGTGTGTAGGAAGAAAACCTAGATGAAACAAAATATAAAGTGGTTGAGGATATGGAAAGTCAAGTTACAAGAGTGTCCTTATACCAATGAGGAAATAAAAAAGTTTGTCATTGCAAAATTTTAGATTGTCATGTGGACTAATCACATGGGTCCAAAAAAGGCTCAGTACATCGAAGTGTTGAACCCAACTTGAGATCATGATAAGAAAGCTTACCTAGGGGCAATTATTAAAGGGAAAGCTATGTTGTTAGCCGCACAATTGAGGACGGGTTTCCATCATCTTAGATGTGAGAGTGGTAGATAGAAAAGACCCAAAGAGGCGTAATCTTGCTTTTTTTGTAGGACAAGTGTGATTGAGATCAAGTGACACTTTCTCATAGAGTGCACAACATGTAAAGACATCCTGGCTCAGTAGAAATTCACCTCAAAGGCCAACAACATGCATGGCTTATTTGAGGAGGATAAGATCAACCAGACTCCCAATTTGATTATCAAGATCCATAATAGGAGGTTAGGCATGAAAAGGAATATGAAGTTAGCTCAAGGTTGTGATTTTGTGGTCCCTTAGATTGACTAGTCTTGTGGATGTCATTAAAATCCTTCTTTCATTCTAAATTGAAATTGAAGATAACATGAAAGTTTAAAAAGATGAAATGTTTAAGATGTTCTTACTTTTATTTGAAAGATAAAATTCTTCCATTTCTTCTAAGACATTAGGAGCATGGTCTTCAATGGAAGGTGACACAAGATTTCCATCATCTAGCATGGAAGGTTCCAATAGATGAATGTTTTCCATATTCACAATAGAATACAACTTCACATGTGGAGGTAGGTCTATTTAAAAGACCATGTCCACTAGTTCAATAATTTGAAGTAGATCATACCAAAGTGGTTTAAGCTTGTTTGCTTCACTTTGGAATCTTTCTTTGCTCCAATTTGACCATATTGTATTGCCAACTTTGGAACTTGTGCTTAGCCCAACACTTTTTTTTGATTAATTAGTAAGGTTCTACAAGGGTCTACTCAAGAAGATGAACATTTTACTGATTAAATGACCATAATGGCTAACAATTAGAGCATCGCACCCCAACAAATTGGCTTTGATACCAATGTTACCACCCACCACCAAAATACTAGTCAACAACTATGGTGTAAAAAAAGAAGAAACACAAGCCTACACCCAAAAACCAATACCAGTTGATACAAACAAAAAAGACCCTTAACACACCATTGACAAACATCCATCTACCAAGCTAGCACCATTAGCCATGCCCAAGCTAGCAAGATCCTCCACTATAGTTTAATTTCAATAATTGGTTAAAAAAGAAGATGAGCTAGGTGTTGCAACATCTAAGGAAGAGAATATGATGATGTGAAATATTCCTTGACACTTGTGCACTCAATTAAATTCCCTAAACCTTAGGGTGTGAATGTAAATTGATGAAATAGTTCCAATTTGTTAATGTTTTGTTAGGATTAACCGCAAACAGAAATAACAATTACAGGCAAATATAACCAATATCAGAAAGTAATAAATCACATAGAAGAGAACACAAGACACAAGGATTTAGGGTGGATCACCCAATCTCTGGGCTACGTCCACCAACAAGTCCAATATTATTATTATCCAATGATTACAATCCGCAATCCCTTACATCTCAATACCGCCGTAAGACACTACAATATTATCATATATTATGAAATCCCTAACCCCAAGCCATTTTATACAAGCTTTTGCTACTTACAAAATTAGGGCTAGAATAAGTTGTCCAATAGAAAAATAGCAGCCGGGACCTTTTACAATAGTGAGTCATTTTTGGCTTCAGGGGTGCTACCCCTGAAAACCCCTACAGGGGTGTTGCCCCTTGACCCTATCTTGGGGGCTGCCACCAAACCCCCATAGAAATAATCGAAGGGAAAACAATGCCGAATAAAGCTATGACTCTGATTAGGCTCCACATCACAACATGTTTTTCCCAGAAATAATGATAGACAACAATAAAGAAAGCACAAAAAAATAGGCACATAAAGACACACCACATCTACCCTTAGAAAAGCCTCCAACTTAACAGGAAAACCCAACTACACCAGAAAAATATCTCTTTTATTAATAATACAAGTTCAAGTACAATGCTTTCAACTTGATGCCGTTAACACACAAAGCAATCACATATATATTAAATTGAGAGACTCTTCATATCACAATTGAAGATCTCTTCAATTTCCAAAAAATATATCTTTTTGCATTTCCAAATGCATGACTCATTGCATGTCGCATGTCTCTTTATATAATAAAATGTCAAATTTTTAGAGTATGACACCTAACACACGTTGAATGCCACATCATGGATACTTGGAAATAACATCATAAATCTTTTCTCAATTTCAACATATAGCAATATCAAAGATAAAGATCTCTATTGCATCCATAATCTTCAACACAAATGTGCCTTTTGTTTACTGTTTTGACTGAAGTACATATTATAGAGAACAATATAATTTATTAAAAAATCAATATGAATTCATGTCAATAGTTGTAGAATGATTTTTCAATTCATTTCATTCATGAGATATTACAAAATTAGTTCTGGAATTTAAACACAGTGGTCCCTCCAATCACTCTAATCATGTTTACAATAGAAATATATATGAAATATTTGATGGTTATTGAAAACTACAAACTATTAGCAATTGTTAACCAATTATAACTGGGAACTAACTTTGTCGACTAATGAAAACAACTAATATCAGTGTTCATTAACTACATCGATGCCCCCAAAACGAAAGTCATCTTGTAGATGATCAACAAACCAAATGAGGAGACAAATCATTAAAAACTAGACCTTCATTGTGTTCTTTTTGGAGGATCATTACATGTGTAATTGCATTGCCTTCTTGGTATATGTTTTCCAAAATGCAACTATCTCTCTTATAGCATAATCCATGAAGGGATAAACACACACACACACACACACACACACACACACACATAAACTATATATAACTTCAGTTTAGTCTCTTGAGTTTATCCAACTGAAGCTACAAAAAGTTAACACACCCTCTTAGCTAGGGAGGATAAACACAAGACAAATATTACACCATTGGTAATATTAGGCATGACAAATTTCCATCCTTTTAATCACATATAATATCAAGAGTATTGGTCTTTAGAATATCAACATATGATATTCACCAAAACTCTGAGTAAATGGTCTCTAGAATATCAACACTTGATATTCACCATTTTGATATCACCTTTGAGTATTGGTCTCCAGTATAACAATATATGATATTCACCAAATACTCTTTGACTAATGGCCTCCAAAATGAGATGCAAGATATTTACCAAGTACTTTGAGTAATAGCCTCCAGAACATCAAGTCGCATAACATTCACCATATACTCAAAAATGTTTGTAAGGTATGTGCACACACATTCTCATAATGCTTACCATATAAACATCCACCATGCAAAAGTATAATCTATTATGATCTACATAAATATTGTAAGATACTCATCATAATAGAAAATTAAGTTATTGTAAGATCGTCACCTTTCAATAACTTCTATAGATACAAGTGACATCATTTGGTAGTCGTCACTTCCTCATGTACACAGGGGGTAGGCCCATTAAAATCACATAGTCACAAGGTATATTCATAAATTACAATCCTCTTGACTGCTACAATTTATTGATCACTGGAGAATCCATCCCAACATGGTTTACTCCCTTTAACTCAATATGAACGAGATCACCAGAAGGTTGACAGAATCATATCCTCTATCTGCTCCCTCTCTTTCAAGGTTGTCTCTAATGA
This sequence comes from Cupressus sempervirens, assembly GCA_028749045.1. NCBI lineage: Eukaryota > Viridiplantae > Streptophyta > Pinopsida > Cupressales > Cupressaceae > Cupressus > Cupressus sempervirens. The sequence goes on along the minus strand of CM053791.1, from coordinate 733,321,262 downwards.
AATAGTAGGCTCCCTCTGAATCCCAATCTCCCTCTTCCTCCAATAACATTCTTGGAAGAAAAGATCAATGCAAATGGATCTTATAGTATATTGAAAAATAACAAATAAGAGAGAGACTACATTGAGTAGATAAATGAAATATTTAAGGATAATAAATACTTATCTCGGCATCCTTGATACAAGTTGTCTCAATGAAGGTCCATATGTGTTAGATTGGAAAAAGTCTCCATATAAACATTGGTTATAATTCCCCCCATAATATAAAATGCCCACTTATATTAACCTCCAAACCTCTTATAGTCAAAGGATCCTCTAATACAATATCAAATTCCCTCTTTATTTACACCAAAGTATTTATAAAGCTTCCACATACGCTTGTTTAAAGCTTCTTTTAATTATAGAACATATCTAAAATATTATCTATTTATGACTTTCTTTTGTAAGTAAATGAAATATTGTTTACATTATTTGCATGTTCTTATAGGTATATATGTAACAGCTGTGAAATTTAAAATATATCCAATATTATAAGAATTAAAAAATGTATTCATACCTTTTAATTTCCTTTGTATGCGATTCTGTTCATCATGTGCTCTGTAGGTAATAGTGGTCAACTTGCATAGTATATAATAGTTTATCACCCCCATTGGCGTGTCGAGTACTACGTGTACTATCTTTCGGGGGTCTTTTCATATGTTTTTCTGTCAGCCCAATCATTATTTTGGTTACCTTAACCATGAGTTGAGGTTGTTTGCTATCCTTAGTCAGGTCACATCCATCATGTTTAGTCAACAGGTTGCATAATATTATTTGACCCACATCAACTGTTGTAAATGGAGTTAGATATTTCCAATGTATGTATTATGTCTTTTTTGATGAGTTCTTGGAAGCTCTAAATTGTTGCTTCTTCCTTATTCGTTATTAGAAACATGTCCTACTATATGACATCCGTGTCCTCTTCTTCTGCTGGCATTTTTGTACCTGTATGGTGCAGAGTGACTGACCTTATTACAATTTCCTGTACATTGGTTCTTTATATATGATGTCATTTTAGTCAATAGCTTTTGTAATAGATCCATCTCTTATTAATAATGTGGCTCTTTTAATTAGCCGCTGCTTTGCAATACTAAATTGCTATATTAGGTATCGAGTTTATTACTATACTTTGAATTGCACCTTTCTCATATTTTTAACCACTATATATTAACAAATACTATATCCTCAAGTACTGTCTATGGTTTGCGGACTCAATCAAATTACAATCTCATCGTAGACTCTTATTCAATGTCATTTCAATGTCTCCTACAGAAGCAGTCATTTGCAACAAATTGAAGCTTTCATTGGTCAATTCTTCCATTCTGTCTTAAAGAACAACTTTAGTGGACAATTGTTTAGAAATTCCTGAGAATTACCTATGCCTTCAGCTATCATCTGCAAGAGAAGAAAATATCTTTCATTCAATCTGCATTTGTTGAGAATTAAATAACCATTGATATTTCATCTTCTCCAGTTTTGGTCTGGACTACATAATGCAAAGTCATTCTACATTGCCAGTCATGCTCAAGAAGTGGCCATGCTTTCTAATGCAATAGAAATTTAACAGTATCCACATGTTCCCCCTTCTGCAACTTTATGGAGGGTCATCTGTCCCTTGTAATGAGCCACTTCCACATATTTTTATGGATGAGATAATCAGCAAAGCAGGATGTCAAATTGAAACACCTTATTCTTTGATGCAGCTAAGTGTCCTGTCAAATATGCATATTGGAATATCTAAAACTTCACAGGCTTGGTAACGAACTTGCTCTGATACCATGTTATTTTTGGAAGATCGTTGCATATGTAATTGCATTGCCTTCTTGGTATATATTTTCCAAAATGCAACTATCTCTCTTATAGCATAATCCATGAAGGGAAGGGGCATATCATTTGTTAATATAATAATTTATTATTTAAACACACACACACACACACAAATATAAACTTATATATAACTTCAGTTTAGTCTCTTGAGTTTATCCAACTGAAGCTACCAAACATTAACACATTGAAGGGGTGGGTGAGAGAACCTCATTGGAGCAGGATAAATTGAGGATGGTAGATTGGATGACTGAGAGATATTCCAGTGCAACCTTTAGACTTCTTCTATTCAGAGCTTTAGATGATGTACCACTAAGAGCTCATATTCCCTTGTGGTCTTCACCAGGTGAACAACTTCAACCAATTGGCACATGGTCCTCTCTATCTCCTTATCCACGTCTGCAAGATGGATATTCTTCTTAGGAAGTATCTATTCTCATATTTTATTATTTGATCTTGGCATTATTCTCGTTCCTTCTATCACAGAGGTCTTGCAAAATGATGAAGTGTCTTGCAAGGAGTCTTGGCAATCAGGTTAAAAGATGGTTAACTTTTTCATTTACTTGCAATTTCTCTTAGACCATTTCCCAAGGAATCTGTCTCTTAATCGCTTCCCTCCAAATGTGCTCCTTGTCTGAAATTTTCCCACAAGTTCACAAGATCCTATATGAGATTGTCTTCCTTGTTTTCTTGTATTGGTTCCTCCATGGATGGCCCATTATATTGCCAATTTTCACATCTTTTCTTTGTATTCTACCAAAATTCTTATCGCTAATTAAGTAAATATTACAGAGTAAACAATATCATGAGTTCAGAAGTCAATAAGAATTCACAATAGCAGTTACACACATTTTGTCAATTCATTTCATTCATGAGATGTCACAAACCTAGTTCAGGAATTTCCATACGTGCGATCTCCTCAATCATGTGTACTATATATATAGATGTTTGTTGAGAACTACCAACTGTAGGCAAGTGCCAACTGATTATAACCAAGAATTACATTTTCCAACTAAGAACAAAATTAATATAAGTATATACTGACTATTGTGTCTTTGGGGTAAGAAAAGGCTGCCCATTTTCTCCTATTCTCTTTGGTTTATATATTGAAAAGCTTGAAGAATGGCTGAATTGCCAGAGGGTGATGAAGTCTGTTTGGGACAGTTTGTGGTCAAGCTTCTTCTATATGTAATGACCCTATTCTAATTGCTAATTCTGCTCATGGTCTGCGAGAACATCTATTTACCCTTGAGCACTTTTGCAGTCATGGGATGCAAGGCACCAACAAGGCTAAAATCATTATTTTCTCCAGCTATAGAAAACGGGACCAGCATAAGTTCTTTTTTGAAGGCAATACTCTTGAATACAGTTATCTTGGGATTGGCTGCAACAAGCTTAGTTGGGAAGGATGCAAAAAAAAGATGACTTAGGATGTTGGAAAGCTTTATATGCTCTCCATAATAGATGAAGAGAAGTAAACTTATGGGATTGGAAAACCATTAAGATTCTGTTTGGGCTTTTAGCACTTCTGGTGGTGTTCTATGGGTGTTAATTGTGAGCTAGCAGTATTTCAGATTTTAAGAGGAAACAAATCGAGAGTTTAAAAGCGTTTGAGAACAAGAAAGTCAAAATAAAAGGGCCAGTCTCTTATGAGATTATGCTAAGTGAAATGAGGGTTGCACCTAGCAATCGCAATGGTGTTTCTCATAAGTTATTCAGAATAATTGAAGAAATGGAAGCTAGTAGGCGGCCTAAGGTTGTTTTCAATGATATTATGAGAAAATGCAAAAGGTCATAGATGAAGTAAAACAGAAAATGGAATATTCTTTGAATGCTTGTCCTACAAATAACAAAGAGATTTAAGGATTTGTTTTAGATATGTTTTACAAGCATACACGGGGTAAAGCGCTAGGGATAATTAAAAAAGTATTATCTTGAAGAGTTCAACCCCTAATGTGACTACCAAAAAAAAAAGAGTACATAGCAGCTAATTTTCTGTGGAGAGCCAAAATCCTCATTGCTCAAGTAAGAATTAACTCTCATGAGCTGCAATGTGAAACATGGAGGTGAAAGACCTAAGGAGGCATGTGAAGAAGGGTGTTTTTGTTTTGCAATACCGGGCTTGCAGAATCAGAAAAACACTTTATTTTAGAATGTGATGCTTTGAAGGATATCAGAGACAAGTATGCCAATTTAATGATAGTTGGTTATTGGCACAGTTTATTCAATATGGAGACAATTGAAAAGGTGGGGTTGCTTATCATCTCTTTGAATAAGAACTAGAAGCTAACTGATGTTTACCGCATAGATTAATTAAGAAACGCACACAGACAAAGAATACGAACATGAACAGCAACCAACAGAACTCTTATTATTATTCGCATATGCCCACAGTACATTATGCTTCGATGGTAAGATATGATGATAAGATGAATACAATGCTTCCTGAAGGGGTTATAAATACTTTCCGAAGAACCTTCCCGAAGGTATCCGTCGGCCAGATACATTATGTCCGCTACATAACAAAAACCTTTCCGAAGGGACCCGTCGGCTGATACACAATTTCTACCGACGACATCATCCCCCCCAAAAAGAAAAGTCGTCTCCTGATGACAACAGAACAAAACTCAAACAACAAATACAACAATATTGATTTGCCACATCACTTTCACATTCATCCCGTTGCATCTATAGCCTTTGCTAACACAATACTGACTCCTCAAGCTGACCTTGATAGCCACCTGTGCTGCTTTCTCTGCTTCCAACTCCTCGGTACCCTGAGCCAAGTGTCGCTGCACTGCCTCCAACTGGATGATTAGCTCCTCCCGAGCTCTCTACGCATCCACCAAGACAGCCTCACGGCCAACACCTACTCTCAGTGCCTCTGGTACACAGACACTTCATGCCTGTAGCAGCTCTAAGTCTGCTCAACTGGTCAGACTCCCACAACTGATATCCGCAATGACTGGGGGTCCAGGGGGCAACGTGGCGGGGTCCTAAGGCAGCGCCCCGTTGCCGCCAAGACCAAATTATCACTTTGAAACCTACACAAAACTGCACGGAACACACCATTTTTGTCATTTTCTGCTGATTCTACACTCTTTCTGGCAATCGCTGATGCTTCCCCTTCCCTATGGCATCATCTGATAGTCATTCTGAGCACTCTCGATTTGTCGACGTTTTTTTTTTTAAGAAAACCTCCTGTCACCCTTCTGTGCTACAAATGTACAGCTACACCATACATCCTGCCATTGTATCGACTCCTTCCTTATGCAATATCCTGTAACGTCCTTCAAAGTCTGAATGCAATAGCAAGTAGAAGCCGTACGCCAAAACCCCACTCTTCAAAATCTGTAATCTCGCAATCCACATCCGTACACATGAAATGCTTGGAAAATCCGTACAATCACCTCGCATTCCAAATTGCAATTTCCGTACATTGTCTTTACTTCCAAATTCTGTGCACTGTACGGCCAAAATTCGCAGTGTCAATGGCTTTCCTCAAAAATCCGTACAAGGATACCGTATGGTGATTTTACATGGTTAAAATAGCTAAAAAAATCCGTACGCTCCAAGTCTTCATAAAATCTGTACGGTGAGTAGTGAAATCCACATAGTGAAAAAGTCCGTACTTTCTCAGGCTTTTAAAATCCGTACGATGGTCTCAGTGTTACAATATGCAACTCTTAAAAAAATCGTACACTGCAAGAAAAAAAAAGCCGTACTACAACAAAACTGTAGACCAACCTTCAAAATGGAAGCCGTACGGTATTCTTCCCTTCAACTATGAAATCCGTACGACACTGTTTTCTTCAGTATGGAAACCGTACGACACTTTTCTTCAGCTATGAATTCCGTATGGTACTATTTTCTTCAATATGGAAACTGTACGGTACTTTCCTGAAAACCATACTACACCTATTAAATTATCTGAAAAACCGTACACCATCCTTTAGACATTGAAAACCGTACGGTAGTCCTTCTTTACTGTGAAATCCGTATGGTGGTGCTCCTTCATATACTAATTACCCTACGGTACTTTTCCCTAAAAACCATACGGTGCTTTTTTCTCTGAAAACTGTACGAAAGAGTCCATCCTCTGAGAAATCCGTACAGTGTTAGTGGAAACCGTACAATGCACCTTTATTGCGAAATCTGTACGGTAGCAATGAAATCCGTACGGTGGCAATGAAATTCGTACTCTGGCAATGAAATCTGTACGGTACCTTCTCTCTCTCTCTTTTTTCAATTTTTTTAAAAAAAATTTAAATGTTTTTTTTTTTAAAGACAGAATAGCAAAGTCAGTTTACCCTTCGACCGTCGTCACTGTCGGTTTGCAATGACGAAGGGGTCTCCCGAAGGCCATTCTGTGACACAAAAGTCTTCCGGCCGTGGTATACCTTCAGCTTCGAGCCACTCACCACTTTAGGGATTTCCTGTCCATCCAAAGTCCATAATTTTATTGCTCCATTGTCCCCTACTTCTCGGATCTGATACGGCCCGACCCACTTAACTTTGAACTTGCTTGGTTTGATCTCATTCCGATCGTCATACTTCAACACCCAGTGTCTGAGTTGAAACCTGCTACGCCTGTTCTGTGTCATCTCCATATCGCCTAGTTTGTTCCCGAAGCTCACTACCATGGACTCCATCAGCTGCCCCTTCTGTCCGTCAATAACACTTTCACTCTGTACTGCTACAACTTTTATTGAACCCTTCCTCTTTGTTGCCTGTGCAGACCGTATCGTGTGTCTTCCTTGCTGCTGGTACCTTTTCGCTATATTTGTGGTTCGACATAATACTTTCTTTCGGTGCAGTCGTACAGTAGAATCTTTCCTTCTTTTGGGTTCGTACTGTATGGTCTGTCCTTTAGCTTCAATCATATCCACGTTTTCTTCTTCGGCTTCTCTGTGTTGCTTCAAACATTCATTTCTTCCTTCGGCTTCTCCATGTTCCTTCAGACATTCATTTCCTCCGTCGGCTTCTCTGTGTTCCTTCGAACATTCATTTCCTCCTTTGGCTTCTCTGTGCTCCTTCGGACATTCATTTCCTCCTTCGGCTTCTCTGTGTTCCTTCGGACATTCATTTCCTTCTTTTTTCTTACCTTCGTTGATCCTTAGCATATTACAACTTGGAAAGAGCTCGTAATCCTCTATCTGCCAGTGGTAAAGACCATTTACTGAATCCAAATCGTCATCTCCTTCCAGTTGTAGAACTCCCTCCTGATCCGGTTCCATAGTTTGCCCCTTTTCATCCTCTTCTCCCTTAGAATCTGACGATAGGGTTTCTTCCCCGACCATCTGAGTGTGTAGATCGCTGACATACTTCCGTCCTTTGCGTTCGAGTGAAATTATTTTTCTTCCAATCATGCTTTGCTTTTGCTTGTATCAGCCACCCCCGACCCAGAATAGCATCGTACCCCTTCCGCTTGAGAGGAATCACAACGAAGTCCAACAGGAATGGTTGTGTTCCGATTGTCACTGGTTGCGCTGTGAGTATTCCCAATGGCTTGATTCCGTGTTGATCAGCTGTTAACAGCTGCAAAGTAGGTGGCCATAATGTCGGCTGTCCCAACTTTTTCCAAGTGTCTTCAGGCAACACATTGACACCGGACCCTTCGTCCACAATCATTTCCATCAATACAGTCCCGAGAATTCCCATTTCAACGACTGCCGGATGGCGTCCAGATGAGAGGGCTAACAACATCGGATCTTCTACACTTGCGCCACTTTCCTTCTTTTTGTTTGCTGTACTTGCTCCACTTTCCTACTCCCTTCCATGTTCTCCTGGGAGTTTAGCAGTGGGAACGATATTTGTGAGTGCTGATCGGAGCTGAGGCATAGTGAGCAACAGATCACTTATCCTGACAGGTATCTCGGCTTGCAATATTTTCCGTACAATGTTATGTTCTGCGCAGTTCCGTACGGAGGTACTTGGCAGGTCCTTCAGGTGTGCCGTTTCTGCCTGTGCTGCTTTCTGGATCTCTGCCCGTGCTTCCTCTAGTCTCTTCTTTTCTTCCGCTGGGTCAGGGTATAGTTTTTCCTGCTTCCGAGTGATTGCCAGAACTTCTTCCTTGTCTGTCCCAACAGTAATCAAGTTTACTCCGGACTTCGGGCACTTAGTATCATCATGATCGCTAGGTCCACACCATCGGCATAGCAACTTCGGTGTGTTCGTCGTTGTGCACTCTCGGGCGAAGTGACCCCACAGATTGCATGCGCGGCATTGAACAATCGGTTGACCATTCGCATCATACTGAATTCGACTCCTTCCGCTTGTATTGTTGTTGTTGCTATTGTTGTTATTTTGACCGTGCCAGTTGTTTCTGTATCCGCCCGATGTGGCTCCTTTCGTACTGGTGTTCTCGTTCCCTCCTGATGGGGATGCCTCCTGTGACAGGAACACTTGCTGCGGTGTTCTTGTTTTTAAATTGAAAGGGCATTCCTTTACTGAGTGTCCCAGGATTTGGCAGATTTCACAAAATTGATCTTTTAGGCAGGATCCCTTCGTATAGCCTTCTTTCTTACACTCCGTGCACCATAGGTCATTGCCCTTAGTCTCCTTGTTCATGTTTTTGAATTCCTTCATCATCCGCATCATGTCCTTCTGGAGGGCCCGGACCTTCTTATTGCTTTCTTCGTCATCGCTGCTATCTTCTCCTGAAGATGCATCGTCTTCTGAATCGGACGAGCTGTTTTTCTTCTTCTTCTCTGTCTTCTGGTCACTTTCGAGGTTCATTGCCCGATTGTATGCTTCAATGTATGTTGATGGTGGCACGATCTTCATCTTTTTCCGCAGTTTCGAGTGAAGGCCTTCAATGAACCATCTTTTCTGGAGCCCATCTGCTGGCTTATTCTCCATTTTACTGATTAAGTCCTTCAATCTCCTAGCAAAGACCTGTACTGTTTCATTCTTCTTTTGCTTGGTATTGAATATCTCCGCTACAATTTCATTATCATCACGCAAAAGTTGAAATTCTGCGATGAACTCCTTAATGTTATCCCAACTATTTAATTTTTGTGGATCAGCATCAGTAAACCAATCAATCGCAACACCCCGTAGGGTAGCAGGAAATTGTCAGATCCATTCGTTTGTATCTGTTATGCCATTTGCCCTCCAGATCGTTTCACATGTTTTACAATGTCGAATGGGATCAGCTGCTTCATCACCATCAAATTTAAGCAATTTTTCCTTCGGACCTACCATTATCACTATATGTCGAGGGTTTTGTTGTGTACCTACGTTGTTTTGCACTCTCGTGCTGTTTTGAGCACTCGCGCTATACTGAGCTCCCGCGCTGTTTTGCACACCCGCGCTGTTCTGGACACCCGCGCTGTTGTGCACACCTGCGCTGTTTTCTACTTCTACACTGTTTTCAACACCCGCGCTATTTTGGACTTCCGCGCTGTTTGGTGAAGAAGAGGGTTCGTCAACCGAAGCTGTTCGTTCCGGAAGTATATCTCAGACGAAGAGGTCACTCCACGCTCGTGCTCCTTCGGCACTCCGAGCCGTGCGAGTCGATCTCCTTCCGTCAGGATTCTCTTCCTGTGGCATATGCAGGTTCAGAAATTCCTCCCTTGCTTCTTCCACCAACTCAAGCCGTTGTTGAGTCTCCTTCAACAATTCTTCCGCGCTCTTGTTTCCGTCGGCAATCTTCTGAAATCTCCTTCGACGCTCTGTCTGCTAAGCCAGAATTAAGTTTTCCTGCGCAACACGTATGTCATCTTTTTCCTTCAGCTTATTCTTATCTTTGTTCAACTGATTCGGCATTTAATTCATATCCGCCTGTGTGCGTACCAGGTCCATCGGGCAACGACGCCAAATGTTTACCGCATAGATTAATTAAGAAACGCACACAGACAAAGAATACAAACATAAACAACAACCAGCAGAACTCTTATTATTATTCGCATATGCCTACAGTACATTATGCTTCGATGGTAAGATATGATGATAAGATGAATACAATGCTTCCCGAAGGGGTTATAAATACTTTCCGAAGAACCTTCCCGAAGGTATCCGTCGGCCAGATACATTATGTCCGCTACATAACAAAAACCTTTTCGAAGGGACCCGTCGGCTGATACACAATTTCTACCGATGACAACTGAAATGCAGAAGATAGTCAATGACTTTCCCTAGGTCCTCAAAATATGCATTTTACTCCTATGGCTCCTTTGAACCAGCATCAATTCTTTGCCACTATTGGATAACTTCACCTAAGAAGCCTTTGGAGCCTCAACATTACCAACTCCCTATTTTTAATTGTACGAGAATGCCCCTTGCACTTGAGGGTGAATTTATTGGATCTGTTCAATGCAAATATTGCATTTTCTGATTTCCAAATTCACTCTTTCTTGTTTCCTTTGTGGCTTTTGCATCACCACATTAAAATGATTAAAAGGTAAGCAGCCAAAATACATCGCAAATGAAGATCTATTAGTGAAGCAATGAATTGATTCATTGTAAGAATGTTATATACATGTAAATTTTTATTCCAATGCTTAGAATGCCTTTTATTACCCCGTATTTGGAATTACACCAAAGTTCCAAGGACAACTTTGATTTGACCATCTATTTGTATATGAAAGCTAGAAGATCCTTTGTAATGCCTTGCCTGAAGATCCTTGGAACACAAGGATAAAACATGCACTAAATACATTTTTTTTTCAAGATAAGTTACATAACAACAACATAAAATAACCAAGTGCAAGAATGAAACATCTAATCAAGATAATAAAATACGGGACATGGCTAAAATCACATGTTCACTAACACAATCGGAAGTCTTACAGACACTTCCAAAGATCTTGAAGCACTAAACCATAACTTACAAACCAAAGATCACACGAACCATGAGAATACCCAAAGGAGATGTTCTTTTTAAACCCAAAGGAAAAGTTCCTAGCATGGTTAAACATACAAGTCCATTTCCAACTAGCCATAACATAATTAAGAACTATAAGTAGAGACCCTCAAACGGTCCTGCACAAGATGGCGGCTCAAGGTTACATCCACTCATCTACTAGACACCATGCTGAAAGACAAATGCTAAACCTTGAAATTGGCTAAGTCTGAAATCCTAAAGCCTTGTAATCTTACTAAGCTTGAAATGTTTGATTTACTTCACATACTAATATCTCATGCTATTCAATACTTTATGATCAGGTCCTGATCAGGTTGTATATATTAATATATGCATTGTGATAGTTCCTCTCATGCATCAAGCATTGATTCATGACATTAATGATACTATATTTGTTATTCTTGGTCTATTACTTGATAGACTGCATTCAGTTGTTGTCCCTAAGTGCCAAAAGTTAGATAATGCACATCTTTCTAAGATATATCATATTCTTTTGGTAAGCATCAAGGATTTAATGCCATTGTACATACCAAAAGAATATAAGTATGATGAATATCATATGATTGATTTATTCTTGTTGCATAATACTTCAGATTATATTGAAAGATAACATCTAAGTTGATGGATATACGTTGAAATGTAAATCATCATTTAGACTTTACTTATATATATATATATGGTTATATATTGTTAATATAATATTATCTAATGATGATTAATCATAGAAACATGTCTCCTCCTCTCATATTCATAAGTCATATAAATCTACAATTGGAACACACCAATAATAATGGTAGTGTTATTACATTTGCAAAAAACTATCCATGTCACTCAAAATGGTATTAGAGAAAAATTGCAAGTGTACTAGGAATGAAAACCAAAATTTCCTTCTATCTTAACATGGATCATTTTCTGCAAATGTAATAACATTGCCATTTGTATTGGTGTGTTCCAATTGCAGATTTGAATGACTTATAAATATGAGAGGAGAAATGTCTGAGGAAGAGACACGTCTCTATGATTAATCATCATTACTTAATAATATATTAAAAACATATATATATATATATATATATATATATATATATATATATATATATATATATATATATATATATATATATATATATATATATATATATATATATAAGTAGGGTCTAAATGATGATTTATTAACAACAAATTATCTTATGATGGAATTAGTTTGACTAAAGCTACAATCTTAACACCAGTAGCATCCCTAATCCAAAGCAGTGGTAAGAAACATCATCAAAGCAATAAGATCTAACATCAGGATAAGGGAATGCAATAAGTAACCATACTAAGCATCATCTAAAACATGATATCCATGCATCCCAAGTAAAACATAAATCACAAGGAAACATGCTCCAAATACACCAAAGCACCAAGTGAACATCTAGCACTGACCTCAAACAAAAAGTAGATCATCTCTGTACACCGGTCCCCAATAGTGGTATAGGTAGCTATGCCTCCCAACCACATGGTACCCGTAGGCCCACTCCCGCCGTGCTGAGAGATAATGACCTAACCACAATCACATAAGACAATCACCCATGGCTAACACTCATGCCAATCAAGTATGATACCAGCATCTATATGCTCATGAAGACAACGTAGTACATCAGGTCACTGGTCGGAACCACTATAGGATAACTATGTAGGGACTCTAGTGGAGTGTAAGTCGCTTGGCATTGGAAATCCCAAGCTATATCTATGCTATAGTATCAACTCCAATTAGGAGGCCACACACCATGTCCTCGGCTTAACTATTCAGACACATACCCTCGTCTTAACCATTTAGGCACGCACCCTTGGCTTAACCGTTTAGACACATACCCTCATCTTAACCATTTAGGCATGCACCCTTGGCTTAACCGTTCAATTGTTCTCTTATTTTATCATTAAGTTTTGTTTCCCATTAGTTAATTTGGTTATCACTTATTTAAAACCTCTTCACCTTGTTGGCCACTTTCAGGTTGGGGTACACAAGAGAAGCTAGTCCGCATGTCTATCCTACATACCCATGCTCATCACATAATGAGTGCCCAGAGGCAATGCAAGTTCCCAACCTAGCCCCCAAATGAACAATCTCTCAACCGGCCTATATCTGAGAGTTCGGGTCTCACAAGATCTTGTCATACGCATGTGCATGTGCTCATGTGTGGGCACAACCAACTTCACAAATATAATCACATAATACCAATGCAAGGGTTGGATATGAGAAATGCAATAGTGATACAAGCATAACAAGCTCATTGAACTGACCTATATCCGGGAGTATGGATTTGAGATGAATCCCAATAAGGTAACAAATCACCACGCCTCATGAACTCTCTCAACTGGCCTAAATCTGAGAGTATGGGTTCTACATGAATCCCAATGATAATAAATTAAAACTATGGTCGATTTGAAAACCTAATATAAATTCTTGATTCATGACTAAATCAAGTGCCAAGAAACACCCAAGAAAACTGGGCAACACACAAAATGAGGCGATGTAAAAATTGCTAAAAAATCAATTTCAAAATCAATAAAATTAAAACCCATTATCCAAATGGTTTCCAAACTCTAAAAAAAATCAAATAAAAATCGAGTTCCAAGCCTGCATGCAGAAACAACCAACATAACAACACAAAACTTCAAATTAAAACCTCCAAAACAATCAAATGTTCATACCTGTCCAACCGAGTAGAACTAGTAGACCAAAACAAAGGGGAACACTAGCTCTCAACCTCTAATCAAATTACTATCGACAATGGGAACTAAAACGAAGTCAAAACAACAAAATGAGAGAGCCCTACCTCGTAGCCAAGTGGGCAAAACGGAGAAAGCCACAGTAAAATGAATGGGTCGCCGAATCTAACAAAACAATCAACAAATAAAGATCTTTCTGCTACGGATCCAACGAAACCACTCTAGCATTAATCTGCTGATCCAATCTCCCACAACGAACAAAACAGTAAAAGATCACAAGGGGTTTTGGAGGAAGTGCTCCAAAAGACCTGGACTAAAATGTGAGAAGTGAGGATAAACCCACTTTTAGCCAATAAATGCACTTTCACAAAGTGACATAGATTAGATTATTTAAATTAACTAATCTAATTATCTCCCTTAACCCAAACAAAATTAGGCGATTCAATTTAATTGGAATTCAACTACGGCAAATTAGCCGACAAATAAAATAAATTGAAGAATTAAATAAAATCCTTCTAACCCATTAAATCAACATTTAATTAATATTTTCTACGACAATTGTAGATTCCTAAATGCACAAACACACTCACAGGTCTAATCATATAATGTGTTGTGAATCTGGATTTACCAATTACCGAAGGGTTAAAATAACAATTAGAAGATACATCGCCCATACGGGGACTATATTGGCTCAACATGAAAGGTCTGATCACTAACTCCATGTGCCACTGCCAGGGATATGTCCTGCACAATAATGAACACAATCAAGTGTAGATGCACAATTATAATAGCCAAAGCAACAATTACACAAAATCACGTAATTAAAGCATCTAATTAATTTCATTTAAATAACCAATTGGGATAAATTACTGAAATAAACAAGGTAAATATCCGTAGCACATAATTCCATGAATCTAATAGGGATAGCTCATTTACTAATTATTTAAATATTTAATAATGGAAGTAATAACAATTGCCCAATAGCACAATTGACACTATAAACACATAAGTCAACATGGTCAACCACATGTGTAAACATTGCTGCAGGAATCTAGTCAAGTGCAATAAGACAAATTATACACAGTGCAATCTCTGCACACATCTCAGGGTAATCATGGAACAACATCATGATACCATATATCAATCCAGGAAACCACTGGCACAAACCTCAATGAAGCCATCAATCACATCATAATCTCAAAAATCAAGAATAAGCAAAAATTAATCTTGTTGATCAATGTAATGACCCCTTTACCTTAATCTTTTAAAGTTTGAAATTATCTACTATACCTTCAATGGAAGAGACTTCTTGGCTTGCTATGACTGTGAGTTTGATATCTTTATTTATGTGCTTAAGGCTTATGTTAGGTGGTTCTTATAATATCTGTATTATGCATCCAAGTCTTATATGTGTGTTTTATTTTTAGTTCCCATTGTATGCTGACAGGATTACACCCGATGTAGTTCAAATATCTCTATTTAGACTATTGCAATTTGTATGGCCGTCTACCTTATGTATTTATTCGTTGAATGTCAAAGATTGGCTTCATCTCTATTGTCCTTGACCATGTAGTATTTCCTTGTCTTGATCAAATGTTTTCCAATGTGGCATTCTAGATCTAGTTACAACAGTCCAAACCTATGTTTACTGAATTATTGTGTATGCTAAATCTATATGATTATTATTGTTACTATTGTTTTGAATTTAGTTCCATTTCTTATCTCCACTTATGTAGTGCTACTAATTTGGCCATGGTCAGACTGTGTGTGTGTCCCATCTTATTCCAAGAACTTATGTACTTTGGCGATACCTCCCTTATCTATTCGTGGGCACTACTTGATGTGTTCAATGTGTCTGTCCTCCTCTTAGCTATCCAGTCTTCATTGTTTCAAACTCTCATAAGGACGTTACTAGCATTGCTTACCATGTTAAGCTCTAGAGTTATTTGGAATCCATATGCTCACTATTCTCCCAATTCTACTGTAATGGAGACTTCTTCATTCATTGTTATATATTTCATTCACAATTGACTCAAGTTTGGATGTGTTGCCGTTATTGTTCAAAATAGATCATTGTTTGTCTTTTTATCCTCTGGTACATATGTAGACTTGCTTGACCTTGACTTTCTCTTCCTTTAAAAAATGGCTAACTGAACTCTCCTTTGAATTGCTGTATATTCTCCTTTCTCTTCATTCGATGTGGTCATTATGTTTCATACTCCCTGTCTTTATACCTACATAGGATGAGTTGATTTTCTTGCTCTAATTCGTTCTTCATTCCCATCACATTCCTCACTCCTATTTTGCTGAGAGGTGTTCATACTCTCATTGTAGTTTCCCACACTAATAGGTCCCTTTACCATCATTGTTTTCTCCTTAATCCATATCGGCTAACTTTGGTATATTGTTCGCTTCCTTTTATGTGATATCGTTATGCTTGTTACTTCTCTGATTTGTCGATCCCGTTATTACATTCTTCCTCTATGATTCGAACCACGTGGAGGTGACTATGTTTGATCCCTATCGTATTGACTTCTTGTATGCCTTGCGCTTTATGTGGATTCCCCTCACATTTGTTTTCTTATCGTCTCTTCCTTCCTAGTTTCCTCGTCCCCTGACTATACTATCCATTTAGAGTGCAAATATTGTTTGGTTTCTGATGGTCTCTGCTCGTATAATGTATAGATCGTGTAGTAGTGGAACGAATAACTCCCCCTATCATTCAATAGCTCCTCTGCTCCTTATTTTCCGATTATCTCCTTCTATTTTCTTGGTTGTTCTTCGCCTGATGGTCTCCTCTCATCTCTCTCTCTCTCTCTCTCTCTCTATATATATATATATATATATATATATATATATATATATATAATCGAATGGTCATGCCCTTTTGAAGCTATTACTTACTTTTGATATTATTGTTTATTTATTCATTTATATTATTATTATGTCTAATATATATTTTAGACAATTCATAATAGTTTTATTATTAAATATATATGACTAAATATAGGCATATATTTCATATTCATGTTATAGTTCTAATACTTTTATTATAATTATTTATTTTTAAAGTTAGGTTGCTTTCCATTAACATATCACTTTCATATATATATATTATTATAATTAATATTTTGTATTAGATGTTTTATATTTAATAATTATTATATTTAACATAAACACATTTTTGATGAAATATTTTATAACATTTATCATAGTAATATTATCATTATATAATTTAGATTATTATAATGATAATATTGATTTAGTAAATTATAGATTTATTTATTACTAATTTATTATCTTATATTTAACTATATTATTATTAAAATCCACCTCAAAAAAGGGGACATTACAATCCGCCCTTCCCAAAATTGCTTGTCCTCAAGCAATTCAATAGTTTCTCCTTGCGATTTGATCATAGTCCTGCAACAACGATTTCAATTTTTGGAGATTAGATAGTTGTAAACATAAATTCAACTATTACAAGATTATATTTAAATTACTAAAAATGATTTTAAAGAAGGAACTTATCTCGATGTAGTAGAACTCTTGTGATTCTCCTCTTGCTCAGTGTTGCTTTCCTGGATGAGTCTTTAGAGATGTAGAGTTTTTGTCTTAATTCATTTTTAAGAATTCTAGCATTCATTAGAATGTCCTCTTAACTTCAATACTCATAGAGAGTGGCCTTGACAGAATGCCCTTAATCTTAACACTTGCTAAGAATGTTCATGATGCTCAATACTCCTTAAGAATGTCCTTACTATTTGATACTTATTGAAAATGTGCCTAATTCTTGACCTTCACTATGAAACATATACATAGAATATATGAAAACATAAAGCATAAACAAAATATATATAATCAGTGAAAACACGATGCAGACATGAAGTATATGAAAACACGATGTAGACACGAAGCATACACATGTTAGACCTGTATCGCATGTTAGTACTTCAAAAACCATGATAAGAATATGTTCAATCTTGCAAGTCATTAACTTATAAGATCCTAATTCCCAATTTAAACCCTTCTTAAGGAGAAGTTGTGATCAAATGCTTAGCTCCTAGGGGAGTGTTTCTTGGGGCTCTAATTAATAGAACAACTCTCCACTAAGCATCATCTTCTCATGATGCTTCTCTTTAAGACCTTATGGATAATCAATCTTGATATATCCATCCTTCCTAGGAGGGAGTTCTTCCTCATCCTAGGCCTTATGGATACCCACTCTGGGCATATCCATCCTTACATATGCATATGATTTTCCTTAACAGTATGTACTGTCCTTCAGAGAATATTTGATTCCCTGCCTTACTTCCTTAAGAATATTCATATATAGAATATCTTGTGAAGTCATTTAGAGAGGTTTGCTCTCTTCCTTAATTCCATACTAGGAATTATAATTCTTTATTTTCCTCTCATTAGTGTCTACTTGGAGTCTCTTTCTTCTTCCTCTTGATCTCAACAAATCAATATTCTACAATAATTTATCATTAACTGTAAGAGATCACTAAATTGATGATTGGTCTTATATATATCTGATTGATATTCTTGTTGTGTCCTTTTGAGTTCCATCAGAACATTGTTGCATTAACTATTCCTCTTATTTGAATCCTTCTCCATACCACTCCATTCTATTGATTTTCTTCCTTTCCCTATAGGATGGCAAGATCATGCTCTGATACCACCATAATGACCCCTTTACCTTAATCTTTTGAAGTTTGAAATTATCTACTATACCTTCAATGGAAGAGACTTCTTGGCTTGCTATGACTATGAGTTTGATATCTTTATTTATGTGCTTAAGGCTTATGTCGGTTGGTTCTTACAATATCTGTATTATGCATCCAAGTCTTATATGTGTGTTTTATTTTTAGTTCCCATTGTATGTTGACAAGATTACACCCGATGTAGTTCAAATATCTCTACTTAGACATTTGCAATTTGTATGGCCGTCTACCTTATGTATTTATTCGTTGAATGTCAAAGATTGGCCTCATCTCTATTGTCCTTGACCATGTAGTATTTCCTTGTCTTGATCAAATGTTTTCCAATGTGGCATTATAGATCTAGTTACAACAGTCCAAACCTATGTTTATTGAATTATTGTGTATACTAAAACTATATGATTATTACTGTTACTATTGTTTTGAATTTAGTTTCATTTCTTATCTCCACTTATGCAGTGCTACTAATTTGGCCATGGTCAGACTGTGCATGTATCCCATCTTATTCCAAGAACTTACGTACTTTGGCGATACCTCCCTTATCTATTCGTGGGCACTACTTGATGTGTTCAACGTGTTTGTCTTCCTCTTAGCTATCCAGTCTTCATTGTTTCAAACTCTCATAAGGACGTTACTAGCATTGCTTGTAATGTTAAGCTCTAGAGTTATTTGGAATCAATATGCTCACTATTCTCATGCTCACTATTCTCCCAATTCTACTGTAATGGAGACTTCTTCATTCATTGTTATATATTTCATTCACAATTGACTCAAGTTTGGATGTGTTGCCGTTATTGTTCAAAATAGATCATTGTTTGTCTTTTTATCCTCTGGTGCATATGTAGACTTGCTTGACCTTGACTTTCTCTTCCTTTAAAAAATGGCTAACTGAACTCTCCTTTGAATTGCTGTATATTCTCCTTTCTCTTCATTCGATGTGGTCATTATGTTTCATACTCCCTGTCTTTATACCTACATAGGATGAGTTGATTTTCTTGCTCTAATTCGTTCTTCATTCCCATCACATTGCTCACTCTTGTTTTGCTTAGAGGTGTTCATACTCTCACTGTAGTTTCCCACACCGATAGGTCCCTTTACCATCATTGTTTTCTCCTTAATCCATATCGGCTAACTTGGTATATTGTTCGCTTCCTTTTATGTGATATCATTATACTTGTTACTTCTCTGATTCATCGATCTCGCTATTACATTCTTCCTCTGTGATTCGAACCACGTGGAGGTGACTATGTTTGATCCCTATCGTATTGACTTCTTGTATGCCTTGCGCTTTATGTGGATTCCCCTCACATTTGTTTTCTTATCGTCTCTTCCTTCCTAGTCTCCACGTTCCCTGACTATACTATCCATTTAGAGTGCAAATATTATTTGGTTTCTGATGGTCTCTACCCGTATAATGTATAGATCGTGTAGTAGTGGAACGAATAACTCTCCCTATCATTCAGTAGCTCCTCTACTCCTTATTTTCTGATTATCTCCTTCTATTTTCTTGATCGTTCTTCGTCTGATGGTCTCCTCTCATCTTTCCCTCTCGATAGTATATATATATATATATATATATATATATATATATATATATATATATATATATATCAAAAAATGATCGAATGGTCATGCCCTTTTGAAGCTATTACTTACTTTTGATAGTATTGTTTATTTATTCATTTATATTATTATTATGTCTAATATATATTTTATACAATTCATAATAGTTTTATTATTAAATATATATGACTAAATATAGGCATATATTTCATATTCATGTTATAGTTCTAATACATTTATTATAATTATTTATTTTTAAAGTTAGGTTGCTTTCCATTAACATATCACTTTCATATATATATTATTATAATTAATATTTTGTATTAGATGTTTTATATTTAATAATTATTATATTTAACATAAACACATTTTTGATGAAATATTTTATAACACTACTTATCATAGTAATATTATCATTATATAATTTAGATTATTATAATGATAATATTGATTTAGTACATTATAGATTTAATTATTACTAATTTATTATCTTATATTTAACTATATTATTATTAAAATCCACCTTAGAAAGGGGGACATTACAATCAAATAACATAATCAAATAACCCCAAGGGCGTAGACCACTCACGGGCCCCAATCATAATCATTTACAAGGTTAGATCATCATGGTTGCATCCATCAGGACAACTTACAGAAATCAAATAGGAGAGGCACCACATCCTTCAATGTTGGTACCCATCTTTTTCTACATTGTGGTTTAAAGCCTGTCCATATAGTTGTTATCCTTGTTTGGAATGATAAAGCCCAACACACCAAATTAAACCCAAACATAAGTGAAAATCATCTCAACTACATTTCCCTTAGGATTCTTTTAAAATGGAACAAGTATACATTTTACATAACCAGTCCTCATAGAAAACAAGTAATCGAGATGTGTTTTTGATCAAGGAAAACTTCGTACAAAATCCACGGAGATGATCTTTTACAGTCTAGAAGGATCCAATAATTGCATTGACAATTTTTATTTATTGCTAGGCTTACTTTTGACATGACACATTCCCTTATGAACTTTGTGTTAGCATGAATGCTGATGATATTCCTTTGGGAGAGTATCCTAAACATTGGAGAGTATTGACCTGTTGCATTCATGATTGTGTTTGTCATTGATGTCAACATAGCAGTAAGTTTGAAGACTGATAGAGTAGAAGATAGAGATCATAGTTGTACGGATAATGTTTTGATTGTCTGGTGATGTGCAGTCATGGACATGTTCCCTATTGTGTCCTGATGTTACACTTCAATGCGCAGTAAGTCGAAGACATACGAAAGTTATGCCTGATTTATAGAAAGCAGAGCAGAGCAAGAGTACTTGAGAAGCGGTTTCTAATGTTTGTATTATATCTTCTAACAAAGATATAATCTGGAGATGCATGGTCGATAAGTGACATAAGACAGTCTAAGGATGATATCAACAAGTGCGCAAGCCCTAGTATCGCATGTGTGAAAAGTTGTATAGACTGTGAGTCAACAGTGCTTTTGTAATTACGAATTGATTAATTATCTCATTATAATTAATTAGGAAAGCCTCAAAGCTGACTCAAGGAATTATTTTGAAGATATGGTATAAAGGAAAGATGTTTTACTTGATTGTAAGTATTAAGTGTATGTTCTATGTGAAGTGCAAAAAGGAGCAGAGTGTTTGGACTTTAGAGAATGCGAGTAAGCGATCCAAGGGATTATTGGATGCGAGATTTGTGATCTGGTTGCAAGATTAGGAGCAGAAGTCTGGTTGATAGGACAGAGAAAGAGGAAGGAGCAGTAATATTGTTTTCTACGCATCCTTCTCCTTATTTTGTCACATAATGATACTTGGATTTCAAATCTAATTTTCAAAACACTTGGCATGTTGAAACTGGTCCAACAAAGCATCAATTTGTTATTGATGGTTATATTGTTTGAAGCTCGACGATCAATACACATTCTCCACAAAACTTCTTTCTAGATACAACAACAATAGGAGAATGTCATGGAAAAGAGATAGGATGGATTACATGTTGATCTAACAAACATTGATATTGTTTTTTAACTTCAGTTTATTAGTTAAATAATTGCTTATAGAGACCAATGCCATGGAGAGGACAATCTAGTAACAAACAATTTTCATGTTCTAGCACCTTTTAAGTAGACATGGTAGGAATAGCCTTGTACTCAACTGTGTCATTAACATGCATTTCTCCAATCAGAAGAAAAACAAAATTCTAATCAATATCTTGGCTTGATTAGCACTTATGAAGGAAAATATTGACCAACTTTGAATGAATTTATATTGTGGCCTTCCACTTCTTTGGATAACTGTGTTTGTTAGCTCTTGTTGTGGAGATACTATGTCTAGGACACTTATATTGTCTGCCAACACTGACACTCTTGATATCATGGGGAAGAACATGTTTGTATGCACACACATATTGATAAAACAGCTAATGACACTCTTGACATCAAAGGGGAAGAACAAATTGTATGCACACACATATTGATAAAACAGCTAATGCAGAAAAGAAGGAAGCTTGTAGTCATACTATCCTTTTACTTTTTTAACAATGTAAAAGCTTGTAACCCAATTTTCTTTTTCTTTTTTAATTTTTTTAGCAGCTCATGCTCTTCAAAATTCTAAACAATAGCAATATAGAACAAAAATGCTATTGTCGAGGACCCAAAAAGCTAGCGTGGAGAAGTAAAAATAGATTTTACATCAAGGAGACTGCAAAAACATATCTTAGAAAAAAACATGGAATCTGTTGCTTCCATATAGTAACTATAAATGCTGTAAATCCAGTCTTCCTCTTGCAGTGGATTCCAAGGCTTGAGGGTTATTTGTTTCTGTCTAGCTGCAGTCCCACTATTGCTGGAGCTCTATCCTTGGAATAACTAATGTCAAGTTGGAGTTGAAAGTTCTGTATCCTCTTGGATGATTTCAATGATATGACACCTGATATTTTCTGCAATCAACAAGTTGATGGCCTGTAGGTTGTTCTCATGATTTTTAATAATAATATTGAATTGTCAATACTAGTATGTATTATAGCATAACTACCACAGGCAGCAGCTGCAGTAAGCTTGTTTCGATAAAGGGTTTGAGTGTGTGGGAGTTTAAAATTTATTTTCTTTGGGTATGAGGCACATCAACAATTACTTCAAGAGTGCAAACCAGATTATGATTAACTTTTCAGTGATTTGCAGCATTTGTGACAGTTGAGTTTTGAGAAAAGTCAAGTTCATTAAACAAATTACTCTTCATTAAACAACTAACTGATGGAGAGTGCACGATATGGGCTCAAATGGGTAAAATGAGGGGTATAGATGGAGTTGGATTTGGGAAATGGAGTTGGACACAAGATTTTTCCAAATTGGGTCATAGGATGTCAAACTTAGGGGTGATGAGGAGGTGCAGGCATTTACTCTAAGTGTGGAAGAGATTTTCATAGCATGAAATGTTGGAAGGCAGATTTAGAGGAGTGCGTTTTTGTTGTAGCTGAGGTTTAAAGTTAAACAACTTGATTTAGACATTCTTCCATAGCTGGGCTCTTATCCATTATACCATAAGACTTATGGGAAGGATTTTCTTTAGGATGTTGTGGCTGGTTCCTCCTCAAAAGGTATAGACAGGGATGGATGGCCATAAGAGCACCGCCTTTGGTCTCTCTGCATGGTGGCCATATGCTGAGATTCTGTTTTCCTTTTTCCATAGATGTTGATTTCAGAAGGATTAACAGCCTTTTGTTTTGTCCTTGCTCTGCTGAGAGGATTATTTATAGAGTGCTTGGAGCTCCTCCTTACTTCAATGCTGCACTGATATCAGTAGTTATAGAGATTTGTAGGTGAGAGAAGTGAAAAATACCTTGAATTTTTCCCAAGCAGTTGATAATGAGAGCCTTGACTAATGATAGACTATTAAGTCTTTAGGGAATAAAAGTGCTGCGATTTCATAATTAGTTGCAGCAGGAATGTGATTGGAGAGGAGGTGTAAGACGACTCTAAGACGAGGGAATGCAGGCTGTGGTGGAGAGGCTGGCTGATGTCTCGTGTAGCTAATGAGCAAGTCATTTGAATCCTCATCAACTACCTGCTAGTCCATGTTAATATGGATAGTGCAAGAACACAGCTTGGAGTGGAATTATCTCAAACACAACATATTATTGTTTTTGTGACATCTATTTCTACTCCTTTCTTTAGGCAACCCAAGGACTGCGGAATTAAAATGGTCATATATGTCCAACTAAGCTTGTATAGCTACTCATTAAAAATAAGTCTTTCTCGTGATCAAGAATCAAATTGAGAATCAACCTTTCC
This sequence comes from Cupressus sempervirens, assembly GCA_028749045.1. NCBI lineage: Eukaryota > Viridiplantae > Streptophyta > Pinopsida > Cupressales > Cupressaceae > Cupressus > Cupressus sempervirens. The sequence goes on along the minus strand of CM053791.1, from coordinate 733,297,226 downwards.
TTTCGTAGGTTGAATCTTAATGTGGATGAGTTTGGTAAGCTTACTAACTTTATAACGAGCCTCATTGTTCTTAGTATGCCTACTTATTTATGGAATTGCATTCAATTATTTCACCCAAATTGGACCTGCACCCTACCTCTTGTTCTTCGAAAGAAGCTACAGTTTTCGTTCTTCTCTGGTGAGGATGCAATTCAGAATATAAATTACAACAAGTTTCATCTTTCCATTTGCCTTTACCTTTTGCATTGATGATATCTTGTTCTTTGAATTGTTTGAAGAGGGTGATGGACTCTTTTTCCTGCCTACCTCAAGACACTGAGATTGGTAGCATGCCTCTTCAATATCCTTAGGCTTTCTCAGAAGCACAGGCTTCCTTAGATGGCCTTGAAGTCCTTCAATATGTCGCATATTAAATAAGTTGCACATTTGTATAGCTTTCTATTGGAATTTATAGGTAGATTCCTACACACTTTTGCATCATCTTTCCCTTAAATACTAACAATCAAAACTTCCCCTTTTCATAATGAATAAGATGCATCTATTTCCTTAACCAACTCTATAAAGTCATTACATTTACAAATGGATGGTAATTTCATAATTTCTGAAGAATGAATATAGCTTTCGGACCAACTGAATGAATGACTTGTCAATTTTAATCTTCTAAATGAACTTTACTAGTATTGAATAAATTAAACTATATCATAATTTGAGCAGATTGATAGTTAAGTTCGTCAGCATTTAATTCATCTTCAAACAGCAGGATCTCAATTTTAAATTTTCAGTTCGGCGTCCACTTTGAATGAAGATGAAGTTGGAAGCATTAATTTGCTATTGGCCTTCTGTTTTCTTAGCTACTCACTCACCTTCGAACCCTTTGTGGATATTCCTAGACTTTCGATGAGAATCTTTTATATTTTCTTCGACTGGTAAAGCTTTCCCATTGATTGGGAAATACTCACCCCATCTACTTTCAACTTGATGAATCTTGCTTCATTATCTGGAGGCATCCACTTGTCTTGACTGTCTATGTTTCTTAGTTTTCTATTCGAGTTCTTGGTGGATATCTAGTACTGCAAAGGAAAAAATTACCTTTTCCTTTGTACATCGTGCTATAGTAATGGGCATCCTGCAATTTTGGCACACGAGAAGAAAAGCAACATAGATTGAGGAGTACAACTGAGAAAATTCTTGAACTGTTAACTAAACCTCTTGGTTGAACTTTTTCTTTTCTTATTGAGTTGCTTAAGTGCTTAAATGAATAGAGGACTGTATGTAAGAATTAAAAAGTTGGGGAAATTGAAAACTATACTTAAAAAATCCTGGCATAGGAAATTTACCATGGAGAACCTTTGTGTGAAGAGTTCACCTTTTAGATAAGTAATCATCAGCCTCAAGAAGACAATACAAGGAACAGCCTTCACAACTAAACACTTCAACATTTGTTCTACAACAGATCCCACACCTAACAGGAACAGATTATGAGGGAATTCGGTTAACTCTGAGAACTGTGCAGATAAAATAAATTCTTGCTACTATGACCACGAGATGCGAAAAGATTTTGGCTGGGACAACTGAGATGGGATGTTTGATTTAGGTTTTACACAGCCATTACTGAGAAAAAACAATTAAAAATCAATCCATATAAAGAATGCAACTTCCTTGTTGAAAGTTGGAACATAATAAAATAAGCATTCCCAAAGTGATCTGTTCAAGTTTCTCCTCTTATCTCAGCTATAGTAGAGTTCCATCTTTGTTAGCACTTCCCAGTATTCCTGAGATTGTATTGTCTCCTCCATTTTTTGCAAATGTCCAATGAACAGACAATATCCCAGCCTTAAGTTTTTAGCTGGAAAAGAAAGGAGGGAAATCGCCTCCATAATTTCCATCAGAGTCCACAACTGCCTGTTCATTCAAGGACCTTTTTCTGTTGCATGTGACAATATTCTGTTTCTGCCCTGAGTTTTAACTGAGGAAGAGTGAGGACATATGGAACATACATGCTTGTTCATGATCAACTATTCTAATGATCAGGAGAATGCATATAGTCTTTATTGTGTTCAAGAAATCAGAACAGATAACTACTTACCTGAATACTGCCTCATCAATCATTGTTAATAAATATCAAGTTGTTGCCACTGTAATGGCATTTTATATTAGTAGTCACATAGAAAAACCATATTTCCAGTAAGGTCCTTTCTATGCGTGGCATTCAATCTTGCAGATGATATGAATGTATATGGCTTGGTTTCATTATATAATCTGTTTTGATTTTGCAAAATGGATGACCGCCAATAGTCATAACAGTGTTGTGCTGCTATCAGGTGTCGCTTCTTTCCTAACCATACCAAGCGCCATCAAATTTGATGGTCTTTTTGTACACAATATGATGCATGCTTTATGTTCCTCCTATCTGTCATGTACTGATTGTTTTCTCTTTTCAGGACACCGTTTGGTGCTCCTTCTGCTGTTGTCTTCTTGGTTGTAAGCTTTCAGTCCCATAGACTCCTTGTGGTCTTCTGTTGGACATTAATAAATTTATCTTGTCTTATCTCATCTACGCTCCTATGAAGATCAAAATGATCATCTTGTTCTGTTTCAAATTAGATATTATCAAGAATTACCCATCTAGTTTTTTTCGTTTCTTTGAAGCATTAGTTATGATACTACATGCCCTTAAAACATTGTCATATTTTATGCACTTCAATTGTGGGACAAATTGGGTCTGCCAATGTAACATTTATGTCTGTAAAAGGAATTTTAATATGTTGCTTCATATCATGCACGTAAAAGAAATTTCATCTTTTACAACCTTTGTTTCCGCCTTCAGTGCCCCTCAACTCAACAGATGTAGTGATATGCATCAACTTTTGATCACTTTCTGTGGATCTATCCCTCAAGCTTGTAACATTATGAATAATATTTCATTGGCATGGTTAGGCAAGCCTAGATGAACTTTGAACTGGTTTTCCTTGAAATCTCAAGGATGCAAATTTACATAAGAAGAATTTTCCTTGTTTAAATGGTAGCTTCCCTTTTCTAATAAGTGACAATGTTGCATTTGAAGGAGTTTATATCTTGCATGTGTTTCATCTGCATATGATTCAGCTAAAGCCTCAAAATATTTTGCTTTCTTGTTCAGATCTCTCAAGGAAAGTCCACTTGTTCTAAAATAGAAGAATGGAATCTTCTGTTCTTGAAAACAGTGAAGAGTCTTGGAAAGTGGAGGAAGTACCTGAAAGTCCATCGCTGTCATGGGATTCCACAAATTCTGATGATTTTTCTGAGAATCAGCGTGTTTTTCCCCGAATAGGAGACAAATATCAAGCCAACATATTGCCATTTGAGCTCCAAATGGAGTATTGTCTACTAGGAATGACTGACAATCTGAATAAGGGTAACAATGACAAACACAGTATGCAACGATTTGCAGAAGGACTAACTTTGCCAGTAATGCAGATCTCATATTTTCTTCCCTCGGGTAGTGTAAAAGAGTATGAGATGACACATGTAAATGGACCATTTTCTGATATGGAACTTGCCTCAAAGGAGTCCTTGTTAAGTGTAGCTGTTAAAACAAATGATGGGTTGCATCAGCATGGTTTTATACAATCAGAAGATGAAGGTTGTACCTATAAGCTCAGTGACAGTGCCCAATTCACAGAGAATTATGAATTTTCTTCTATTAGAGATATCAAAACTAAAATCTCAGCAGCAGAGGATACTTGTACAGACTCAGCTGTAACAGCCGAGAATATACCTGAAGTATTTTATTCTTGCCTAGGGAAAAGAAAAAAGGGCAGAGTAGGTTGGAATAGAGTCAAGAAGATCAAAGCTGATATAATAAACCCTAGAAAACAGATCTCTGGTTCCACATGCCATTGTCCACACCTGAAAATTGATGGTAAAGGAGAAGATGCAAATTCAGGAAGTAGCATTGTAGTGCCTGGTAGCCCAAGTGCACCATGGAGTAAAATTGAGGAAGATTTATTTATCCTTGGCCTATATATTTTTGGGAAGAATTTCAATGCTGTGAAGGGATTTGTAGAAACCAAAGAAATAGGAGATATCTTATCATACTATTATGGAGTTTTCTTCAGAACTAAATCATATTGCAGATGGGCAGAATCCCGGAAGATGCGAAGCAGAAATCGTATCCAGGGTCAGCGTATTTTCTCTGGATGGCGGCAGCAGGAGTTGTTGACACGTCTGATCCCACACATTCCTGAGCCTTCCAAAGATGAGGTTCCAAAGGTGAAGCTTTTCCACCACAAATTATGTTAACTGTGAAAGATAGAGTTACACATTTTTCATGCCAAAGAGTAATGGAAAGATGATTTTAAATTCTAATGTCTATTACAAATTTATACCAAATTAGTTTGTTGAGTATGAAAAGTATTTTCCATTGTGACTGATTTGTTTTGTGCTTCCCACAAGTGAATCAATGTTCAAGATCAAATTGGATAAAGTTGTTACTTTTGATTCTGAAACATGTATAGCTTAGAAGTATGGAAGAAACAAACAGCTAATATGATCAATGCTCCATCTCTAAGTACAAGTAATTAATTTTAATTCTCTTTTATATACCTTTCAAATTTATGCTCATTTTGTTGGTTTCAAAAATTGACTGCTGCTAGAGGTATTTTATCTTATACTACTTTTCATTAGCAGATAATGAAGGCATTTAATGAAGGAATAATTTCCATGGAAGAGTTAGTCACAAAGTTGAAGTTATTAGCAGGTCCTGATGTGCTAGTTCAAGTTGTGGGAATTGGCAAAGGCAAAGATGATCTCACTTCAGCACACATTGGTCCAACAAAAGCAAATCGAGTTCTCTCTTTTCATAGTGAAATTCCAGTGGGCAAGGCATGCTCCTCCTTTTCTATTGAAGACATTGTCAAGTGTTTGACTGGAGATTTCAAGCTCAGCAAAAATCGAGCTGATGACTTGTTTTGGGAAGCGGTTTGGCCTCGTCTACTGGCAAGAGGATGGCATTCTGAACAACCAGAAGATCAGTTTCTGTTTAGGCTAAGAGATTATTTAGTTTTTCTTATCCCTGGCGTGCAGAAGTTTTCAAGAAGAAAACTCACCAGAGGAATCCATTATTTTGATTCTGTGACTGCTGTTTTACGTAAGGTGGCATCAGATCCAAAGTTGCTTGAGTTAGAAAGGGATGAATCAGGAGGAGTTGAAGGGAAGACAGAAATTCTCAGTGCTCCTGTGAATGAAGCAGTAAAAAGAGAGAATTTAGGACAAGGTCATTGCTATCTTAAACCAAGATTCTGCACAAACTATTCAGACTCTCTTATGATTACAGTAGCCGATACCAGTCTGGTCTCACAAGATGAACTTGTGCCTAGAATATGGAGGAGAGTGAATTTGTCTATAGATGATGACAGTGGAAAGTTTCAGATTATCTCATCAGCAGCAGAAGATGGGGATAGTGTAGCACCTCCCCTAACTGAGCAATACCAATTTCCCAAACACTGTTTACTGAAGGATTTGTTGAACAGTGAACCAGAAGAATCCACCCTCTCTGCAAATAATGAGAATTCAAATGAGAAAATTGAGCTTTCTAGAATTCTAGAGGCGCCAAATGATGATCAAAATGATGTTCTCTTATCACCATGGAAGCAACGGAGACTGAGCACATCTATTGACCGTAAAGGTCATACTGCAGATGCCAGTTTGATAGGATCTGACAGCTCTAAAGTTCATGGAACAACAATCAAATTACAGAGAGGAGTAGAAACTTCTAAAGCTGCTTTAGATGTTAACCCATCGCAAAGATGCCCCTCCATGTTATCTTCAAGTCACTGCAATCTAGACAGCACTGATATGACTGTTTTGGATAGAGATTTCATTTCTGCACATAGCATCAGCAACACTGCACAACATTCTATTGGAAACAGAGTGATACCAGAGATGGGTCCACACTTGAAATTGCTCCAAGATCAATTAAAGATAAATGCAACGAGTTATACATTTCTAACTGGCAATGCATGCTTTGATGGTTCTGAAACTGAAGGAAGCTCTCATCATGCTTCTAGTTATAGCTACCCTATTAAAGAGCCTTCTGAAAAAACAGGAGTTGCACATGCCTTGACTCCTTGCCTGGAAGAAAGCAAGCCTACAAAGACACAAGGAAAAAATGAAGGAGAACTGCAAGAGAATGTATTCACTGAGCGCAGACAAAGCTCAAGGGTTCGCCCCTTAACCACAAAAGCATTGGATGCTTTTGCAAGTGGAGTTTTTGACATTAAACAGCGGAAAAGACGTAGTGAGAAGAACTTGAATTTGGATGGCCATCGCACAAAATCTCTTTCCAAATTGGTCAAAGATGAAGAAATAGCTTCTTTCAATGCTTGTAGGTCAAACAGTTGAACTTTCTCTAGAAGGCTAAATTATAAATAAGCATGGAGTTTGTGGAAGGATACTGTGACCCTGATTAACTGTAAAGTCCTGGTTTCGTTTACAAATGCATGTGAACTTAGACTTGTGGGAATCCCTAAAGACAGATTTTATGTACCAATCCAAGGACAAGAAGGACGACAATGTGGCTAGGATGCTTATTCCTGCAATTATGATATACATTGGGAGATTGCTGGGTTGAAGCGGATGCAAAATGGGAAGCATGTTTTCCTCAGAAAATGCTTGTGGTCTGGACTCATTTTTACATCATAAACTTAAGGTTTACAAGGGATGACGGAAGTGATCTTCCTAAAGGATGGTTATTATAACATGTGTATCTACTAAGCAATGCACTTCAAAAAAGAAAAGATTTGTTCTGTACGGACCAACAAAATATGAGATTGCAAGTTTGTCCATAAGTTTTATTTGTTATGTTATTTCCTTCAACCTGAAATTGGATTTGATGGTCTCTCCAAGACAGTAGAAGAGAACTGTTCTTGGGATTGTAAAATAATTTTGAGAGGCCTTAGAAGCTAAAATAGTGAATTGCTTACGATTGGATATGAGAGTTTTTAAACCTAGATACAAGAATGTAAATTTTCTGTTGTCAATCAAACAAGCAAAATGGAAGCTAAAATTTCTCAAATTTGTTTGTGGTTTGATATACTGATCTACTTTAACTTGAAGTAGGTTAACATATTTACACGCTTGAGATTTCTTCTCTCCTGACCTGCATCATTTCTTATTGGGCTTCCTTCAGATTATGTTATATATATATTATCAATTATAGTTTTTTGGCTATGACATATAATCAATTTATCAGCTTAATGGATCTCAAGATTCCCTTAAACAGCTGACGTCAAGCAACTTAGAGGTAAAATTCAGATTTTTCCTATTGAGTATATTAATATCTAGGAGCTTTCCAATGTCACAAAGTCGAATTGATTAAAATTGCACAATCAAAGGGCTGGTTCAATTCTTTTAGTGCCTTGTTGGAGCAAAGGATGCTACAAGAAAGATAATATCTGAAATATTGGTAATGCACTTTATTTTTAGGTATTTTTAATTTACTCAATCCTCTTGGATGGAGTAATTCTCTTCTGTGTTGTATATCAGGAGAGAAACTAGACATAATCACACAAAAATGCGGTGTAACCCCTATTTTAAATCTGAGATATAGATGTTTTTATGGTAGGAATATTTTATATCATTAAGCCCATCAATGGAAAGCCAAAATTAAGTTATACTTCCAATATTGGTAATACATTTATATCGCTAAGCATTTTCAACGTCTGCAATTCTTCTTGGAAGGATCAGCTCTCTTGTGAATTGTATATCTGGAAGGAAAGATTGTGCAAAATGTTATTTCCCTAATATGGTTAAAATGGATCAAAAATAAGGAAAACAAAAAATTAAGGGAAACATCTATGACTAGCGAAGTAGAGCCTAATCTGTACTATTGTGCATGAAGTTGCAATAATTACATATCATTCCATTATTGCAGTAGTAACCACAGAAGAGAATTGCATGAAGTGGGTTCTACTCATTGATCATATAAGATATGTAACCACTGTGACTTCATGCATACGCATCATTCCATTATTTTAGATCTTATTGAATGTGATTTTATTTTTAAGAAACATCTTTTACCAGATGAATAGAACCTTCTCTGTAGTATGCATGAAGTTGCAGTGGTTACATATCATGCATGATCAATGAATAAGAATATTTTATAATCGAAGTTATCAAGCTAGAAATAAACAAATAATCTTTTTTATGTTCTCAGATTTGAAATGAAGATTAACTTAGAGAAAAACTAGGCTGTTATATAAGAAAATTTACAATAAAATTTAGAAAAATAGAAAACGATTCCTTCTCTTTTTCTATTCAAATTGCTTGAAACTGAAAATATGCTAAGTAGCCAGCTCAGGTTTCCTGTTTGCTGGTACAAGAAAACTTTGAAATGGGATTTGGGTTCGTTAGTATAACAACATTTAAAACACACACACTCCCTAGAAGCATGAAATAAGATTGGAATGTTACATTGTATTATATAAATAACAAAAACCTTATAAACTTGTAACCATAGTATCGTATCAAGATCAAAATATTAAAATAATAATATTGAGTTTCAACTTTCAACACTTTGAACTTTATGCTAAGTTTCAATCATCTAATAGATCTTTTCTTTTTCTTCTTCAATGACATTAATTTCTTTACAAACAATACCAATGCTAGTGAGATTAATTGCACTAATAACATTCTCACTTTCTGTCATTAATTTCAATTTCTTTGCAGACAATACCAATGAGATTAATTGCACCAATAACATTCTCACTTTCCAAGCCTTTAAATTCTTCTTTCTTTTTCACTGTATAGAAAACTTATTTGCTTGTAATTAACATCCTATTTGAAAAACATTAAAAAAATAGTTTGCACCTCCCTACACCAATTGAAGATATTTTAAACAACTCATCAAGATTCTCTCATGAACCCCCATTGTGTTTTATAACAAGGGTTTTCATATTCTTGGACTTCTCGGTGCCCGCCCCCATACAGTTTTATTCAAATTTATAACAAACAATACTTATTCGCAACCCGGGCGGAAACTTAAGAAGCTATTGTTCCATATCCAAATTGGATTTTTGTGGTTCATGTGATTTGAATTGTTACGTTTTACTAGATTCAATCTTGATATGTATGACTGGTGATGCACTCAAGATACGCCTCACACTTTAAAGGTAATAAAGCATACCATTCAAAATCTGTAGGATCAAAATAAATGAATGGAAGCCAAGGCCGGCTCCGAGTCAATTCAAAGCTTGAGATACTGTCAGCAATTGAGGACAAGAATAGGTCACATTTTCTATTTGTCAAATTACAATCTGGTGCACCAATGCAATTTTTATCATGCATGAAGAAGAAATTGGAATGCTAGACAAGCATCTAGAATTGAAGGCTATGACAGGATACTCAGGGGATGCATGAGTTCCTAGGATGTTAATAAATTAGAGACAAAACCTGTAACGCTTTGGGGAGATCAGGGGAGTAATGCTTTGGAAATGCAAAGATGATTTGAGAATTATTGTTATTCATAGGTAGCTTTTGATTCAAATGAGATGTGTTGGTTTGAATTCGTCCGGAACGAGGGCTCTCAAGGGCGATTTTGTTGTATATTTCGAGGAACAATGAATAGAATGAAGAAAAATTATTGGTGGCATGTCAAAAGCCAATCTTAATCCTGTAGGTTTTAGGATAATTTTCAAAGGTTTTAAGGTCGCTCACACCCTTCCTTTCTTTAGAACATTGGACAACTCCTTAGGAATTAAATTAAATTGAAAATTGTTTAATGAAATTTAGGAATTGTAAAAGAAAAAGGATGGATGAATATGACAAGTGAAGGCAACTTAATGATAAGCTATGGAGGAAGGAAGTGATAAATATTGGTGGTTTGAGAAAGTGATTCAAGATTAGGATTTCAAGAAGAGAAATTTGTCTAATAAAAGCCTAGAATAATAAGTACTTGATTTACTCATCAAATATAATATCTTAATAATTTTAGTGTTTTTCTCATTCCTTTCAAAAGTTTAGTTTGGATTCAATAGTCTTAGATATTATATTTGATTCAACATTACGAAAAAGTTTAAACCAATTAACACCATTTATAAATATTTTGACTCAAAGTATAGTGTTGCTTATAAGATGTTTATTTTGTGGAGAATTTTGTTAGCTTCAATTTAGGCTTCCTTCAGATGCAATTTAATTAAAAGTTATATTTTATGCCCAATATATTCTCCTATAATAGTTTTTAATAAAATGTATCATGCTATAGAGTTGTATGTAAATTAACTTATTTTTTTAATGTGTGATTTTCTATCAATTAAAAAGGTGGTTAGATAACACATTACTTCGTGAACAAATACTAGAAGCAAAAAATAATTAAAAACCATCAATATGCTCCATAATCATGAATATTGTAAGAATTTAGATCGAGCTTTGATACCAAGTAAAAATTTACCTTAGGCAATGGATAAAAACATAAAGATCTAGAACCTTAATAGATGGCACAAGAGAGATGGGAAAATGATATGATGAATTGATTGATTTAATAATGATCATTAATACATGAATAACGTTGAATTGATAAATTATGATGTAGAATGCTTGAATATATAGGCAATGTATGATCACTAGGAGATATACAAGTGATAAACTATCACATACACTAGATAAAATCACATGTTCACCAAAGGTGGATTATCCTCCATTGTACAACAAAGTATGTGCAAACATGTGCAGTTCAATGAGAGGATGCTAATGTGATAGTCACACTAAAGGTGGATTTCACACATAAAGTGAAATTAGATAATAACTAGCACCACCTAAAGTGGAATTCTCCTACATCATGTGTTAAGATAGGATGCAAACTCACGAGTATCCATAATACAAACTACTATATAATGCATTATCATATGTAAGCTTCAATAAATTGTAATTAAGAATAATTAATTACACCAACACCCCTCACCCCCCCTTAAGTGCAACTTAAGATAATGCACTTAAACTTACAATGCAAGATGGATCCTAGCTACTAAGTCATGTTACCTACCTATGTACAACATGCAAGTACAAAAGATATGTATCATAATCTCTTATAAAGAGAAGAAAGAGGGAAAACCTCATGGGAAACACTCCCCCAAAGAAAGATGAAAACATAGAAGATGCATGGATGCATGGAGAAATCATAACCCCCATATTACAACATACGTTATCTATACACAATCAAGAATCCCCCCATAGGAAGGAAACAAGGAGACATGATATTCCCCCCGACCCATAATGAGTAAACTCCTACAAGTAAGGTGAGTTCTTGAAGGAAAAACAAAGATCAATGCCTACAAACAACATTTCTCCCCTCAGGAAGAAGATAGAAAAAGTGCTTGATGCAAGAATGCTCCCCATTGTGAATAGGAAGAAGGAAGGGGAACCCAAATAAAGTATGAAGTCTCTGAAGTATGCTCATCTATCACCTTGTACTTGGTTGATAAAGGGACACAAATCGATCAAGAACATGCCTAATAGAAGGTGACAAACAAGTAACCAATGGTAATTGGTCCATGCAAGAGTTTGGATCAAGCTCCCAACAATGTCTCCCCAAAATAGGAAGTAGGAAGAGAGACTATGGTGCAAGGGCACCTAGGTGGGCTAAGGATAGACCAAGGGCTCCTATGTTTATTTTGGCTTGTCGTGGTGCTAGCCACACCACTAGGTTAATAAAGGGACTAGCCTAGTCCTAAGTTTAGGAGTCTTAAGTGTAGGAAGCCTTATTAGTTACTAGTTGCTCCTAGTTGCATTTTAGGTCAAATAGGGTTTTTTTATTGTGATTTGGAGGGTAGAATGGCCAAATAAGTGATTTAAGGTCCTTTTTATATGTTTTAAGTCCATTTAGGGCTTTTGGTGAAGTTTGGTAGCCTTTGGACCTTGAGGGCCAAAGTCAAAAATATGTAAAAGTTGCTAAAATTTTATCAATCTTGTCTTTGCCAACATTGACAACTTTTTGTTGCATATGAGCAACTTTGTGGATGGGGCTTGGTAACTATCTAAAATAGTTAGGATTGACCATTGGACAACTATATAAGGTCATTCTCGACCTATTCAAGGGGTTGGAGGAAGTTTTGATTTTGTGTATATGGTTTGTACAATAGTAATACAATGATAGTTCTGTGTTTTCCCAGTTTTGTCAATTTTATTGGATTGAAAGAAGTGTGGTAACCATTAGAAGTGGTAGTTTAATTCCTTTCTAGATTATATATAGTGTTGGATTACAATTTTGTGGTTTGATAGATAGTTAGTTAAATTATTTTGGTTTTTGCTAGTTTGTTGTCCTAACCAGATAGTTGGCCAAGATGAATTCATAGAGCCTCTTCCCATCGCAGGATATGTATAGGATTTTGAGACTAGGAAAATGATTCCATGTAATATTGTACAATAAAGGAGGGGACCTGAAAAGAAAGGATGGAGATTTTATGGTGATGCCCTAGGCGAGCCATAGTTGCACAGTTAGGGATCACAGTAGATTGCAGAGGTGTTAGGAGGGATTAAATGCTTAGATTGCTTCAACCAAATCTTGGAGTGGGATATAAGCATGTGTGGTGAAGCTCCAAATATAATGGGAGGCACTGGTGAAGGTCCAATGGAGGGTAAAACTTACTTCTTGTTAGACAGGCTCAATGCCTTATAAAACTCAATTTTTAGGCACAATTGTAGGTCATATTGTATGGGTGGTTTGGGAGCCTAAGACCTCAAGAATCCTTTGGTACTATGAAAAGGGTATCTAGATCCATGGTTAGTTTACCCCCTTGTTAAGGAGTTTTGAGAACTATTCAGAATTTTCATCAAATGGAGGGCTAATTTCTTGTAGCCCTATCTGCAAGCATTTTTGTGTAGTTCTTGGAACTTGATTAGAGTTTCATTGAAATTTGTGGTTGTAAGCCTTGAAGAGGGTCCTAATGCCTTCCTAGATAGTCATACCTTCATTTGTAATGATATATAAGATGTTGGGGCAGATTGTGATCTTGGTGAAAAGGAAGCAAGAAGGGCTAATTCAAGCATAGGAAGGAGTAAAAGAGTTATTGTTCTAACTAATTGGTGTTCACTATTTGATTGGACTAAGACCTCATAGATAGGATCCTAAGAAAAGTAGGGTATAGAAACCATATTAGGTCAAGAGAAAGGCCTAAGTAGAAACTAGGGAGGGAGCAAGACTAGTTGTTACATTAGAGTGGTACCATAGCAAGTTAAGGACTTGGGAAGGAAGTGTATGTCTGTAGCTACCGGGGAATCAATAGGTGAGTCAAGCATGGTGACAAATGTAGAGCTAGCCAAAGAGGTTGATGAGAAAAAGGAGAATAATAAACTCCTTGAAAAAGCCTTAGAAGAGGTAAATATAAAGTTGGATGAAGTTGCTGATGCAACCAAGAAAAAGGAAGAAGAAAGAAATGATAGGGGTAAGGAGATAATAGAGGAAGATGTTGTCCCTGAGCCAAACCCTATCTTGAATGAAGAGCCTTTCTTGAAAGCCATGTAAGCCCTAGGAGGGAAGGCCTTGGAAGGTGTGTCACTATTTAGTGGGAAATTGGACATTGATGTAGTAATGGATTGGATAAATGGGATGGAGAACCATTTTGAATATGGAGTGATAGATGCACATAAGGTCAAAGTAGCTAAGTCTAGACTCATAGGGTAAACATTAATATAGTGGAAATATTTCCAAGATGAGAGGATTATGATGGGTAAGAAGCCCACAACAAATTGGAATGCAATGGTAACCAAACTAAGGGAAAATTTCCTACCAAAGGACTATGAGATTCAACTTCACAAGAGGAGACAAGGATTGAAACAAAAAGACATGGATGTGGCCTCTTATATAGAGGAGTTTTAGAGGTTATTGTAATAATTCACCTTAGGGAAAAATCACCCAAGATCAAGGAACTCAAGCACAAGCATAGAATGGACCAACAAAGTATGATCAGAATAACAATATGATACTCAATTGATGCACAAGTACACTACGAGTGTCTAAATATAAAGGCCTCTGGAATGCTTCTAGAGTGTCTAGGAGTTAGCACACTGATAAGTCTTACAACCAAGCACATGTCCACTAGGAGTGGATTATCCTCCATTAAGCACAAAAGTAAGTGTGATGATGAGAGGATAAGCCTACAAAGGTGTAACATGTAAAATTATGTTATAGACACCATGTGTTTAATTAAGAGTATGAATAACTGTGTTGTCAACATGAGAACTCAGTTAATTATGCAAATTCTAGTGTTGTAGACACCATGTGATGAATTAGAGTTGCTTACTCCAATGTTGTCAACATGACAACTTGTATGAGTACACAAACTCCTAAGTGTCTCACGTAATAAATAATAAAATAATGCATTGACCTAATTAAACTTAAGTGAAGTGTAATAAGTAAATACTTATTTACACCAACGCCCCCCTTAAGTGCAACTTAGGGGAATGCACTTAAGCTTACAAAAGCTATAATGAAAATGCATGATGGGTCCTAGCTACTAGGCCATGTTAGGTACCCATGTACAAAATGCAATGCAATCTCTTATAAAGAAGAGAAAGAGGGAAAACCACATGGGACCCCCCCCCCCCCCCCCCCCCAAAAAAAAAAAAAAAAAGAGAGATGAAAAAACAAGATGCATGGATGGATGGAGTAATCAAGAACCCCCCATTATGACATACATCAAGTATATACAAAAGAGAAGTATGAGAAGAACACAATCCCAAAAAAGGAAAAAGGTCCCTCCCAAAAGAGAAAAAGAAGAAAGGAGACAAGGTAGTCCCCCCCACCAAATGTAGAATGCTGATAAGTGATAGTTGCTCCAATGTAGAAGTTGATCCATGACTACTGAATAATGTTCCTCCCCTTTGGAAGAAACAATATAATAGCTACATATGAGATGCTTCCCCAATGTGTAGAAAGAATCCTGATGATGAATGGTGTCTCTAAAACCTACTCAATTGTCCCTATGTCGATATTGACTATCACCCCTTCCAACTTTGCTGAAAAGAAAAATGTCAGATCTAGTAAGGATGGATGTAGAATATATTCCAAAGAACCATGTGTCTACTCAAATGATAAAGAGACCTCCTGCAACTTCTATACATAAGGATCCACAATCATATCAACCTGGTAAGACCGATCATGTAGAGGATGTATAGGAGTGTCAGAGTGAGCCCTCACAACAAATAAAGAAGGATCTTCTTCATCAAAGAGAAGATGTATATCATCAGTGATGTCTCCCAAATCTACTATGTATGACTCCACAAACAAACTTGAAATATCTGCTATGTAGTCATCCCTTGATGCTAGAGCTAGAAGACAAGGTGTACCCAACTGTACTGATTTGCATGGATCTATCATTGTAGCAATGTGTGCATGTGGAATTTGTTGATGCTGTGATGTCGTGCTGTAGTTGTCAATAGGATCCCATATATCTAAATTTGGTGAATCACTATCACTACTGTCATTATCAGTTTCCACAATGTATGAAGTATGAAGAGGATTAGAGGATAAGATGGGTGAACTTTCCTCAAAGTGGACATTCCTCTCTATAAAGATCTCATGATTCTGAGGATCCATAAGTCTATATGCCTTAACACTATCTTCATATCCAATGAAAGTACAAGGCCTTGGTAGTGGTGCCTTGCATTTCCTGGAAGATATGCTTGCCCATGCTAGACAACCAAATACTCTAAAGTGTTTCACAACTAGTTTTTTGCCACATCATGCCTCAAAAGGATTCTTTCCATCTAAGGCATTATGAGGAGATATATTAAGTATGTGATTGGCATTGCTTATAGCTTCGAATTCAAGTGATGGATCAAGAGACTTGGCTTGAATCATGCAACTTGCCATAGAATTAAGAGTTCTAATCCTCATTTCTGCAACACTTGTCTTTTCCGGACTGAATGCTACTAAATTCTGAAGATCAATACCCTCAAGTTCACAAAAGTCTTTAAGTCTTGAGTTCACATATTTTCTTTCATTGTCCATATGAAGAACCTTGATGGCTTTCCTTGATTGCTTTTCACATGACTCTTGAAGGCTAGAAACATATCAAACACTTCATTCTTGTGATTAAGAAAGTAGACCCATGTATAGCATGAAAAGTCATCAATGAAAGTGAGGATGTAGCGACCCTTGCTAACTGATGTTACTGTAAAAGGACCTACTAGAACCATGTGAACCAACTAAAGAACAAATGATGCTCTTAAAGGCTTCCCTTTATCATACTTCTACTCTAGATGCATATCCAATGAACAAGTTGAACATTCACCCTTAGAAAAGTTGATTGTAGGTAGAACTTTGACCATATTGTTTGAGCAAAGTTGATGAAGATAGTGGAAGGCAAGATGACCATACCACTCATGCCATAATTTTCTTTGTGAATGGATTGAGTCAAGAGGGCATGTGAAGGAGACTTAGGCACAAAATGGGAGAAAGAATAAAGCCTTTTGTGATGATTTACTTTACCCACTGCAACCAATGAATCATCTTTAAGATTGTGCACCATTACTGAATTAGGAAGGAACTCAACTTTATTGCCATCTCCATAGTGAGTGATATGGTAGATTGAAAGGAGATTAGAGCTAAGGTTAGGAACATAAAGAACTTCTTTGGACTTCACATTTTCCATCTCAACTTCTCCTTTCCCTTTAACTTCCATTTTTGTATCATCTCCTCCAAAAATGTGTGGTACCTTAGACTGCTTCAATGAAGAAAAGTCCCCTTTTGAAGAACCCATATGATATGAGGCACCTTAGTCAAGAATCCATTCCACTGAAGAACTTGAACTAGCCATAAGTGCTTGCCCTTTTCCCTTTGAAGTGGTGGGAGTTGAATCCTTGGAAGTATTTGGCACATTGATTTTGTTCTTCTTGAGTAGGTTTTCCAACTCATTGATTCTCTTAGTCTTGCAATGATGCTCATCATGATTTGGTTTCTTGAATTATGCACAAAATAGTTTTTCGTTCTCGTCATTGTTTCCCTTCTTGTTGGAAGAAGAATTGCCTTGCTGTGAGGAGGTAGATTGTTGTGTCTCAAAATGTGATTTTTGCTTCCACTACTTCTTCTTGCTATTGGTAGAAATTTTTCCTTGTTGATTTGATTGGTTCTCATTGCTAGCCACTAATGCCTTTGTCTTTAATGACTTGAGAATTCCCATATCTATCAACTTGGATTGTTCCAACATCAACATTTCTGCAAATGCATCAAATGAAGGCTTAGTGAAGGCACTTCCCATGGTCAACCGGTGAGTGTTTTAACTCGACACAAAAGATGCATACTCTGAAGGTAGCCTCTTTAAAATGTAAGGAATCAATCAATCATCCTTCATGGAATTACCACAATCCTTAAGTAGTGCTCTCAGCTCATTGGCTTTGTTGATATAATCTTGAATTGTGTCAAAATTCTTAGGATCCAAGAGAAGTAGATCATCCTCAATCTGGTATCCCTTTTCCTCATCCACCTTACTATACAACCCTTCAAGTTTTTCCCAAGAAGCCTTGGCTTCCTTAAAGCTGAAAATGTGGAAGAAGAGATCTCTATGAACACAACTTCTGATTATTCCTAAAGCTTGATTTTCTTTGATTTGCCAATCAATTAGTGTTGTAGCATCATTAGGTTTGGTAATTGTACCATCAACATATAGATTTAAACCTTTTTTCATTAATCTACTCCATACAATATCTTTCCATGTAGCATAATTGTGTAAAGTTAGAAGTGGAGTTTTAGGTGAACCCATGATGCGAAAAAGTAAAAGAGCACAAGCTAGAAAGAGAGACACAAGAGCACAAGAGACACCCCCCAATTCACTCAATCAAAAACACCCCCCCCCATAAATAAATAAATAAATAAATCTTTTAGCACTTTATATGTAGTGCGTGTACAGTAGGCCACTTGTCAAAATGAAAAAAAGTGGACTTTTGATTTTGCTATTTACAACTGCCTTTTGAGGTTCAAATTTGATACTAAGCACTATTTCTTAGATGTACGATAATTTTGAAGAGTAATCAAAGAAATACAATGTAGAAAAGGACCTAATTATGAAAGTGATATTTGTGTCCACACAAGCCTATAATTTGATTGCAGTTCTAGAAAGTAGATGAAAAATTAAGCACTTTCAAAAAAAATAGAACCTAAAAATGTGTCCAGATGAGCCCATACAGAGCATTTGAAGTTGCAAAATGTAGGATTGGATAAGTATAGTCACGAAAAAATACAATTTCTAAAAAGTTCATTCAGCAAAACCAAAATAGAACTGCACCACTAAAAATTTCAAAAACTTCTACGCAAAAAAAAAAAAATTGCACCTAATTTGGAGTCTGGATGACTAAGTTATGGCCTCCCAAAGTTGAACTATCAAATCAAAACTGCATCTAAAGAGGGGTCCTAGCAGCAAACTATGAGGTTAAATTTGATGGTCAAATGATCATTGCAATAGTGTATTCTTGGCTACAAATGATGGTCAAACAACTGTCAAATTTAATGTCATGAATTGTTGAGATCAACGAAAAAAGGAAACCCTAATGATGTGGCAAGTATGGTCACTAATGTGTATGTACATAATAGTACAACTTTTGATGATGTGGTCTACTGACTAGATCTATATGGTAGTGCCACATGGCGCTGGGTCTACTTCATTGGCTGAGCTGACTTGGTCACTGTTTGGGATTTGCTGAGTCAATGGACAAGTTAGTTGGCACTTTTTGACTAGGTCTGCAGGTGTGGACAGGGTGGCACATAGACTGGAAGTAGGGTTTAATCACCATTGAGGTGGCAAGACTATCCTTAGGTTGTGTGGATCTTGCTATCATCACGTGTCATAGATATGGGCATCAATTTGTCCACTATACATGTGGAGGAGAAGGGCAATGTCGCATGGTGGACTGAGATTATGCGAAATGTTAGAAGGTTGTTGAGTTTTTGAATCATCGGTGCTGAGGGTTTGAGTCATCAGTGTCAAGATTCTGAGTCATTGACGGTTTGATCACTTGTGCAAACGAAGTGAGTTGTACAGTTTGTTCGCTGCCATGTGGAGGGGGCACTGCTGTCATGGCTCGCTATGTGGCAGGGTCCGTGTGCCACTATGGACAATGGGGAAGTTGAAGTGCCCCACTGGGAAATGCAAACAGTGGTGGGTGAAAGGAATAACAGTCGAAATGTGCAAAAAATGGGAGGATGACGTGAATCAGCCATCAGGAAAAAATACAACCAGTGGGGAGTGTGTGGTGGGACTTTAGTCCCACATGCACATGGAATGGAGCCTTCATTGTACTTAAAAACAAAGGCTACAAGTGATAATTTAAATGCAAGCCACTGATGGTATTGTGGTTGCTACTTGTTGAGTGTTGTTCACTAGTTTGGGCAAGCCTGGTTTGCTTGGGCCGATCTGTAGTCCGTCGGGTGTTATAAAGTGGTTGGCGATTTATGAAGGGTTAACCACTGGTTAAAATGGAATATGTCATACTTTGAGAATATTTTACTTGTGAAGGGTTAGGATTTCACCACTCGGTTCCTGCCAAAAAAAAATTCTTTGCAGGCCTAGTAGGCCAATAAAATAATTTCGAAAATTTGTAGAAAAATGCAAATGGAAATTGAAGAGAAATTAATAAAGATCTGAAAAATAAATTTGCAGATTTAATAAATGATCATATAGAATTTGCAAATTGGACCTTTGGGTGTTGGTTTGCAAAATTTTTTTGTCTCAAATTTAACTATGGCCTATGGTAGGCGAATTTATAGTCAAATTTTACCGAATCAACATTTCAGATACAATGGTGAGGTTCGCTTTGGCTCTAGATGCTCCCAATGACTGCAATACTCTAGATTTTGGTCAAGGTCCTCCAAGAGGTGAAGCAAGAAAATGGTCTCAAATGGATATGTGAAGAGAAATTCTCTTAGCTTTGATACCATGTAAGAATTTGCCTTAGGGTAAAATCACCCAAGATCAAGGAACTCAAGCACAAGCATAGAATAGACCAAAAAAGTATGATCAAAATAACAATATGATATTCAATTGATGTACAAGTACACTAGGAGTGCCTAAATATAAAAGCCCTTGGAATGCTTCTAGAATGTCTAGGAGTTAGCACACTAATAAGTCTTACAACCAAGCACATGTCCACCAGGAGTGGATTATCCTCCATTAAGCATAGAAGTAAGAGCAATGATGAGAGGATAAGTATACAAAGGTGTAGCATGTAAAATTATGTTGTAAACATGTGCTTAATTAAGAGTATGAATGACTATGTTGTCAACATGACAACTCAATTAATTATGCAAATTCTAGTGCTGTAGACACCATGTGCTAAATTTGAGTTTCTTACTCCAGTGTTGTCAACATGACAACTCATATGAGTATGCAAACTCTTAAGTGTCTCACCTAATAAATAATAAAATAATGCATTGACTTAAGTAAACTTAAGTAAAGTGTAATAAGTAAATACCTGTTTACACCAATAGTTATGTCTTAGGTCCAAGAAGTGAGAAGAGGAGCCAATAAAAGTGGCTAGGTACTTGGGTGGTTTAAAGTGGAATATCAAGAGGATCTAAGTTTGTGGACACCTACTACTATTCAAAGGTGCCATTAAATAACCCTAAAGGTGGAAGAAAAGAATAGGAAGAAGGGGGACTCCAACTTCAAAGATAGAGGTAAGGGAACAAATTAGAGGGGATATAGAGGAGAATATCAAGGCAAAGGTAATGAGCAGAGGAACCAAGGTGAGACCAAACTCACTGAGCATATTGCTGAAAGAAATCCTAGAGGAGGTTATAGTAGAGGAAGGAGTCACCAAGGAAACTCTAACAAAGGAAGAGGATCAGACAGAAGTAACCCCTACTTTGCTAGCATGAGTTTCTATAACTATGGTAAACTAGGCCATCCCACATATAGGTGCCTTGATAAGCCTTCTTCTTCAAACCATGACAAAAGAGTGGCATATTCTTAGGAGGATAACTCTAGTAGCAAGGAACCTAAAGTGAATCACATAGAATTAGAGAAAGGTGAAAACCTCATGTTTAGAAGGGTACTAATCAAGCGACCAACTCTAGATGAACCTAAGAATAGGAGAGCTTTGTTTAGGATCATATGCAATATTCTTGGGATGGTTTGCAAGGTAGTAGTAGAATCTAGATCTACTCACAACATCATATCACAAGAGACAGTCACCAAGCTTAAACTAACCAAGATACCCTATGTGAATCCCTATACGGTAACTTGGCTCAAGAAAGGTAAAAGCATCTTAGTAAATGAATAGACTTGGGTTGATTTCTCTATTGCAGGGTACAAGGATAGGTTTTTGTATGACATCTTGCCCATGGATGCTTGCCATCTGCTGTTAGGTAGACCCTTGTAGTTTGATAAAGAAACAATGTATGATGGAAAGGCCAATTCCATATCATTTAAGAAGGGAGGTAGAAATTTTAAAATCAAATCTTTGGTGGAAGGAGATGAACCATAGTCTAAGGTGCCTAGTGTATTGCTATGTAGTGGAAAAGAGTTTGTCAAGGATCTCAAGGATGATGAGAGCCAAAGCTATGTAGTTGGATTGAAGTCCAAAGGAGAGGAGAAGATAATCAAAGAGCCACTGCAAGTATTAAGAAATATAAATATATTGGATAGAACTCCTACTACTTTACCTCCTAGAAGGGTGATAAGCCATCAAATAGAATTTGTTACCGGTGCATCTTTTCCAAACAAGGCAACATATAAGTCTACTCTTGACCAAAACTTGGAAGTAGCAAGACAAGTACAAGAACTTTTGGATTAGGGTCCGCTCAAGAAAAGTATAAGCTCATGTACAGTCACTATTGTACTAGCAACCAAGAAGGGAGGAAAATGGAGACTATTCATTGAATCAAGGGCTATAAATAGGATCACAATCAGGTATAGGGTTACCATACCTAGGATTGAGAATCTAATGGATTGTCTTGGAGGGACAATCTACTTCACAAAGTTGGATTTGAAAAGTGGATATCACCAAATTAGGATTAAGGAGGGAGATGAATGGAAGAAAATATTTAAGACAATAGATGGTTGTATGAGTGGCTTGTGATGCCATTTGGCCTCTCAAATGCTCCTAGAACATTCATGAGGCTCATAAATGAAGTGCTTAAGGACTTCATTGGAAGGTTTGTGGTTGTGTATCTAGATGATATACTCATACTCAACAAAACCAAGTAGGATCACATTAAACATGTGGAAGCTATACTGCAGATGTTGTATGAGGAGAAGCTTGCCACCAATCTTGAGAAGTGTGACTTTTTCAAACAAGAGCTTGTGTATTTGAGTTTCGTAGTATCAAAGGGGTCCTTGAAGATGGATCAAGAGAAGGTTGCAGTTATTCTCAACTAGCCACCACCTACCACATTTACTGAGGTAAGAATTTTTCATGGTCTAGCTCACTTTTATAGAAAATTCATTAGGAATTTTAGTGGCATATGTGCACATTTGCTAGATACCATTAATGGTGGAGTCAAGTCAAAGTTTAAATGGACTTTAGAAGCAGAGAAATCCTTTGATATGCTAAAGAAACAAGTAACTACCCAACCTATTTTGCAATTGTCTAGCTTTGAGAAGTTCTTGACCATAGAATGTGATGCAAGAGGCTTGGCAATAGGAGTGTTAAGTCAAGAAGGTAGGCTAGTAGCCTTCTTCAATGAAAAGCTAAATGAAGCCAAAAAGAAGTATTCTTCTTATAACTTTGAGCTCTATGCCTTAGTCCAATCTCTTAGGAAGTGAAGACATTACCTATTGCGCAAGGAACTTTTTGTATTTACTGATAATCAAGCCCTAAGCTATATCATCACTCAAGAAAAGTTTAGTAATAGACATTTGAAATGGATGGATTACTTGCAAGCATTCACTTTCACAATCAAGCATAAGAAAGGGTAGATGAACAAGGTAGAAAATGCATTGATCAAGAGATTGTTAATTTTCCAAGAAGTTTAGTTACATAGCATTGGGATAGAGAGATGTCATGTCCCCTTTTCAAATAATTAAAAAATAATAATCTTTGCTAAGGCAGGCAGGCCCAAGAAAGTGAAGTTTCGGAAAAAGGGGGTTAATCTTTGGAAACCGTTGGACTAATAAATGAAAATTATTATTAAAATATGTTTCATTAACCTCTCTTGGACATGAGTTAAAGTTATGCCCTCTTTTAAGGAGTTTGGAGGCATTTTGGGCACATTCTAGAACTTGATTTTTGCTCATTCTTTGTTATTCTTCAGAGGCTGCCAAACCTGTGGAGAAGGAGACCCAAGAACGGGAGTTTGCAGGTTTCCAGGGAGACCCAAGAATGAGAGTTTGCAGGTTTCTAGGAAGGCTAAGGACGGGAGTTTGAAGCTATTCCATGTGCATGCTCATACAGAGTTTGCCTTTGTGCTGAACAGTGTAGATTTGTGGGTTTTTGGGTGTATTTTTTGCATGAGTTTGGTGTTTTCAGTTGAGCATTTCATATCAGTTTTGGTTGCTGCTGTATTTCAGACTTTAAGCTATTAAAATAGAGTTGAATATATGTATTGGGACGTGATGAAACTTCTGAGATAGTTTATTAGTGTTGTGTGGTGTTTCCGAGCATTTTTGTGTTAATTTCGGGAGCCCGATGAGCATAGTTTTTGTCCTACATTTGAGAACTGTTGTGTAAAGGTTATACAGATCTGGAAATGTCATTTTGTAGGCTATTATGCTGCTGAAATTTCTATAAAAATGTCCACTTTCAGATTTATTAATAATTGGTGAAGCTGTGAAGCTTTTGGCACAATTTCTGGCATACTCGATTTGGGGTTTCTTGAGAAATTTGGAGGATCTTTGTGATATTAGTTGTTTGATCTTAAAGATCTGGTTAAAGGTTGGAAATATCATAAAAAATCAGAAAAGGGACATTACAGTGGTATCAGAGCCATGATCTTGCCAGCCTGAGGGTTTGTAGAAGTTTGCAGGTCAGTTTTGACAACTACCCAGATCTTGCATTTCAGTTTTGAGAACTACCCAAATCTTGCATGTCATAATTTATGATTGCATGTTGCTTCTAATCAGCTGCATGTCAAAATTTATGGTTGCATGCTACTTCTAATCATTTTCATGTTAGTTCTTGGTGAATTTGGTGGTTGTAGAAGTTTGCATTTCAGTTTTGACAAGTACCCAGATCTTGCATGTCAGTTTTGACAACTACCCAGATCTTGCATGTCATAATTTGGTGGTTGCATGTTGCTTCTAATCAGTTGCATGTCCAAATATATGGTTTAATGCTACTTCTAATCATTTTCATGTTAGTTCTTGGTGAATTTGGTGGTTGTAGAAGTTTGCATATCAGTTTTGACAACTACCCAGATCTTGCATGTCATAATTTGGTGGTTGCATGTTGCTTCTAATCAGTTGCATGTCAAAATCTATGGTTGCATGCTACTTCTAATCATTTGCATGTTAGTTCTTGGTGTTTGAAGAAGTTATATCCTATTGGGGTTACACTCTACTTTATCCAGAATGGACAGGTGTAGTACAGAGTCTCAGAGGGAACGATCTTGGACAATTGATAGCCAGAGTCAAAATAGTAGAAAGGATGGTTATTCAGACATTCGAGATAAACTTATGAAAATAAGCCATGACATGTCTAAACAGTTGGTTGAGCACCACCGTATAATGAATGACATGTTATCTGACCCAGCTAAGGTGGATAAGTTGACTGGATTTCTATTTGGCAGATTTTCTCACAGGACAGATGACACAATTCCCAAGAACTTGCATGAGGAGTTTGAGAAACTAGCTGATAGCCAGGTAGAGGTCTCAGATTCTACTCTACCATAGGAGGTGGTGGGAAAGGATATTACACAGATTGATAGTAACGGTCAACTTGATACTCAAATTGAGACAATTGTTTACAGGTTGTCAAAGGGTGATGCCACAGGTATTCAGGATGGTATAGTTACAACAGGTAGTGACTACAGTGTAGTGGGTTCAGATGATGATTATGAGGATGTTGTTGTGCAGGATGGTGAGATACTTGGTAGAGATGAGCAAACATTGAGCATTCATGACTTTGCTGAGAAAGAGTACCAGGCACAGTTAGATGCCTCATCACATGAGGTTGAGGCAGGTAGTACTTCACATGATTTATCCCGCCAGCTGAAGGTGAGTGAAGATAGTATTTTGACTTCATTATCTCATCATGATAGGTATGTGGAGTTAGTTGGTATTGGTCATATTACTCAAGTGAGGATTTTGCTTGAGTTACCAGCTGATTCTAGTTTACAGATATGGACTCAAGATTGTTATATTGGCATTTGGGATTCAGTTGACAGGAGATCTTTAACACTTTTTGGTAGCAGTGTTTGTTTGGGTGCTATCATGGATTTGATTAGCAGATTGCACGGTGTTGTCTTTTCTTGTGCTAGCAGCTTGTCCAATGTTGGTATTAGTTTTTATACACCGATGTTGGGCTTTGTTCATATATCCAGTCGACCATACTTGCTAGAATGTGTTGATGATATTTCATATTTGGCAGTGTGTATAGATGAGTCCCAGGATCATATTGGCATTGATGACATCCAGGAGGATGCAACGGGCAATTTTGAAGACTTAGTTTCCTTGGGTATAGAGGAGTTGGACAGCAATGCTAATGTTTTTGATACTCCGTATGTTGATATGAGTTTTAGATTTGATTCACAGGATATGGATGGTAATACTCTAGAGACTAGTAACTTTGAGGATACTCCTTTAGATAGTGCATCAGAGGAGGTTTGTAGGAGACAGTCAAGCCAATACCATCATGTGTCTAATCAGTTGAGAGTTAGTGACCAAGACATTGCTATCACTTGCCAGCATTTCGATGCTTCTCGTCAGTTGTTAGCAGTTTATGGATGGGGTTCTCCTACTAGTGATGAGCAGGGAGGCAGTTATCTTTCCTTGACAGAGTTCCACTCTTTATGGGAGGCTATCCAGATTCTGAGATAGGATTATATGCAGTTGGTAGCCGACAGAGATTATCTTATGAAGTGGGGTAGTACATCATATGATGCATTGTTGGCCAAGGAAGATGAGGTGAGTGAGCTTACTGAGCAGCTTGTGGTGACTTCTGAGATTCTTGAGAGTACACAGTTGGCTTTCAAGGAGTCACAGTTTCATTTGGCTAAGGTGACCATGGAGTTAGAGCGACTACAGTCTTCACTTGATTCTATACAGTCACAAGCAGTGGTGTTTGGTGATCCGAGGATGTCCATGGCCGAGATTGTCAGAGACAGTGGAGATGGGGATGCATCCATTCTTGATACTAACATTGGAATATCAGGTTCATTCCCACTAGAGTTAGGTTTAGTTGAGTTGGGTGTTGTAGCAGATTGTTGTATGCCTGACATGGTGGTGGCCTCTAGTATTGATGGCGCAGAGACTAGAGATTTATCAAAGATCATGTGTGATGTTGGTGAGTCGACAGTTGGCATGGTTCCTACTAGTAACACTACTCCCTTGGTGATATCTTCGGAGGTAGTAGTTAGTTCCAACATGGTTAATGATCAATTGCAGTTAGTTTCATCTAGATTACAGTCTGAGCCACTGACTGAGATTGGTGCATTCTATCGGCATTACATTGTGAGGTATGCTCATCAATTTACCTTTGATGACCATGTTGATGAGATAATGATACAGAGATGTACTTTGGTTCCTAGTGCTTATCATCAGTTATGGGACAATTTGATGCCTCAAGATGAGAGTTGTGATGGGCATGACATGGCGATAGGTTCTACAGTTGACAGCTTGATAATACATGACTTAGAGCAGGAGTTTCAGAGTGATGCTTCAGCGGGTGTTGTTATTCATTCTACTCCTTTGGCTATGACATCTCCTGACTTAGCTGGTGATCAGTCACAGTGGGTTGTATCACTTGTTCATGGTGAGTTGTTGACTAAGGTTGGTTTTTTTTATCAACATTATATTGCAAGGTATGTACATCAGTTAGCATTTGATCCTTGTGTTGAGGAGTTGATGGCAGGAAGATTTGGTTTGGGTTCCAATTCTTGCTATTTATCTTGTGATGGCTTTTCACCATCAGGGGTGCATGGTAGTTATGGTTATGAGATAGTGGCCGGTGATTTGCAAAGTTGTGTTGACTACAGGAGTTGTACAGTGTGTGGATTCTCCATACTTGGTACAGTTTCATTCGAGAGCATTCACCATTGTTGCAGAGTTGGATTGTGCATTCTGTATAGGCCAGTGGGATGCGTTGATGGTATTTACTGTGTTGGTAGTTTGATTTGTCCACTTTGCTTGGGTTCTGATGTTCTAAGAGTTTGTGCCTTATGGGTTTTTGATTGTGGTAGTGGTGATTTCAGAGTTTGGTTGAGCTATAATTGTGAGTTTGATTATGGATTCCTCTTGGTCATATTGCAGAGGATATTGCAGGAGCCTGTGTTAATTGGTAGTAGTATAGTTCATGACTACATTTGGGATCCAGGTGGATTGATTGGTTTATTGCTCAACCATTGCTTGAGGACAAGCAATGTTTGGGAGGGGAGGACTTGTCATGTCCCCTTTTCAAATAATTAAAAAATAATAATCTTTGCTAAGGCAGGCAGGCCCAAGAAAGTGAAGTTTCGGAAAAAGGGGGTTAATCTTTGGAAACCGTTGGACTAATAAACGAAAATTATTATTAAAATATGTTTCATTAACCTCTCTTGGACGTGAGTTACAGTTATGCCCTCTTTTAAGGGGTTTGGAGGCATTTTGGGCACATTCCAGAACTTGATTTTTGCTCATTCTTTGTTATTCTTCAGAGGCTGCCAAACCTGTGGAGAAGGAGACCCAAGAACGGGAGTTTGTAGGTTTCCAGGGAGACCCAAGAATGGGAGTTTGCAGGTTTCCAGGAAGGATAAGGACGGGATTTTGAAGCCATTCCATGTGCATGCTCATACAGAGTTTTCCTTTGTGCTGAACAGTGTAGATTTGTGGGTTTTTGGGTGTGTTTTTTGCATGAGTTTGGTGTTTTCAGTTGAGCATTTCATATCAGTTTTGGTTGCTGCTGTATTTCAGACTTTAAGCTGTTAAAATAGAGTTGAATATATGTATTGGGACGTGATTAAACTTTTGAGATAGTTTATTAGTGTTGTGTGGTGTTTATGAGCATTTTTGTGTTAATTTCGGGAGCCCGATGAGCATAGTTTTTGTCCTACATTTGAGAACTGTTGTGTAAAGGTTATACGGATCTGGAAATGTCATTTTGTAGGCTGTTATGCTGCTGAAATTTCTATAAAAATGTCCACTTTCAGATTTATTAATAATTGGTGAAGCTGTGAAGCTTTTGGCACAATTTCTGGCATACCCGATTTGGGGTTTCTTGAGAAATTTGGAGGATCTTTGTGATATTAGTTGGTTGATCTTAAAGATCTGATTAAAGGTTGGAAATATCATGTAAAACCAGTAAAGGGACATTTCAAGAGATTCAAGAGTCTCTATAAGGAGGATGAAGACTTTGCAGAGGCTTACAAGGTATGTTCTAACTTTGAGAACCATTTCCATAGCAAGTTCTCTGAATTTACCTTACAGAATGGGTTGTTATTTAAGGGAAATTAGTTATATGTACCAAGGGGATCAATAAGAGAGAACCTAATTTAGAAAAAACACAATGGGAGCCTAAGCGATCACTTTGGCATGAAAAAAACCTTAGACTTAGTCCTCTATTAGCCAAAACTAGTTAGGGATGTGACTAAGTAAGTTGAGAAATGCATGGTGTGTATTAAATCCAAGAGCGGAATGAATAATGCAAGTTTATATTAGTCCTTACCAATCCCAAATAGGCCATAGGACTATATAATCATGGACTTCATAGTAGGTCTACCCAAGAAAAAATAGGCATATGATAGTATTTATGTAGTGGTTGACAGATTCAGTAAGATGGGACACTTCATTCCATGCAAGACTACTAATGGTGCTAGCCACATTGCACACTTATTCTTTAAAGAGGTTGTGAGGATTAATGGAATTTCATTGAGAATTTTTTTAGATAGAGATGTAAATTTAATGAGCCATTTTTTGGAAGACCTTGTGGAGAAGACTTGGACAAACCTTTTATTTGGATCAACCTACCATACTCAAATTGATGGCCACTGAGGTGGTTAACATGGTTTTGGGTAATCTTTTGAGGTGCCTAACTATGGAGTATGAGAAAATATGCAATGTTATCATTCCCCAAGAAGAGTATGCTTACAATGAAATTAGGAATAGAACCATAGGCAGAAGCCCATTTGAAATTTTGTATGGGATGCATACACGGGGTATATGTGAATTGAGAGATCTTGGAGGCATGGAATATAGGAGTGGACATGTTGAGGATTTCACCCAAACTATGAAGGAAATCCAGGAGTAGGTGAAGAAGACCATCCAATATAGCACACAAAATTTGAAAGCCAAGGTGGATGAAAGGAGAAAATAAATTTAGTTTTCTATTGGGAATTATGTTATGGTGCACTTGAAGAAATCAATATTGTAGAAAGGTGTACCTACTAAATTGCATATGAAAAGAGTGGTATCTTGTAAAATCATAGAAAAATATGGTGCCAATGCATATAAGGTTTATTTTCCATCAAATTTGGGCATCTCTCCTATTTTCAATGTGCAAGATTTGGTTCAGTTCAACAGTTCATTACCCGAGGTTTCTCACAATAGTTAGGGATTCAATGCTGATCTGGAACCTAAAATGGTGCCTTCACCAAGCAAGCTGGAAGTTGAACATGTGTTGGACTCTGGAGTCAAGAATGCCACTAGGTACAAGGTATACATGGAACAACTCATCAAGTGGAGACACAAGCCAGACTCAGAGGAAACTTTGATTGGTGAGACAAACTTTAAAAAGGTGAGCATCTCCAAAGATCTATTGTCCATAAGAGTGACATAGTTTTTCTCTGTGGGGGAGTATGGTGCAGGGGCACCTAGGTGGGCTAAAGATAGACCTAGGAATCCTATGTTTGTTTTTTATTATAGTGGTGCTAGCCACACCATTAGGTTAATAAAGGGACTAGCCCAATCCTAAGTTGAGGAGTGTTAAGTTTAGGAAGCCTTATTAGGCCTTAGTTGCTCCTAGTTACATTTTAGGTCAAATAGGGTTTTTTTTTGTGATTTGGAGTAGAATGGAAAAATAAGTGATTTAAGGTCCTTTCAATATGTTTTAAGTCCATTTAGGGCTTTTGGTGAAGTCTGGTAGCCTTTGAACCAAGTTTGAGGGCCAAACTCAAAAAGATGTAAAAGTTGCTCAAAAATTGTCAATGTTGTCATTGACAACATTGACAAATTTTTGTTGCATACGAGAAAATTTGTGGATGGGGCTTGATAACTACTAGAAATAGTTAGGATTGACCACTGGACAACTATATAAGGCCATTCTTGACCTTTTCAAGGGGTTGGAGGAAGTTTTGATTTTGTGTGTACAGACTGTACAATAGTAATATAGTGACAGTTTTGTGCTTTCCAAGTTTTGTGAGTTTTATTGGATTTAAAGAAGTGTGGCAACCATTAGAAGTGCTAGTTTAATTCCTTTCTATATTCTATACAATGTTGGATTTCAATTTTGTGGTTTGAAAGATAGTTAGTTAAATTATTTTGGTTTTTGCCAGTCTATTGTCCTAAACCAAACAATTGGCCAAGATAAAGTCATAGAGCCTCTTATCACTGTAGGATATGCATGGTCTTTTAGGATTAGGAAAATGAATCCATGTACATATTGTATAGTGAAGGAGGGGCCATGGAAAGAAAGGATGGAGTTTTTATGGTGATGCCCTAGGAGAGCCACAATTGCATGGATAGGGATCACAATAGATTATAGAGGTTTTAGGAGGGATTGAAAGCTTATATTGCTTCAATCAAAGCTTGGAGTGGGATAGAATCATGTGTGGTGAAGCCCCAACTATAATGGGAGGCACTAGTGAAGGTCCAATGGAGGGTAAAACTTATTTCTTGACAAATAGGCTAAATACCTTATAAAACTTGATTTTTAGGCACAATTGTAGGCCATACTATATAGATGGTTTGGAGCCTGACACCTCAAGAATCCTTTGGTACTCTAAAAAGAATATCTAGATCCATGGTTAGTTTACCCCATTTTCAAGGAATTTTTCAAACTATTTAGGATTTTCATCAAATGGAAGGATAATTTCTTATAGCCCTAGTTGCAAACAATTTTGTGTAGTTCTTGGAACTTGATTAGGATTTCATTGTAAATTGTGGTTTTAAGTCTTGGAGAGGGTCCTAATGCCTTCCTATATAGTCATTCCCTCATTTGGAGTGATATATAAGATGTTGGGACAGATTGTGGTCTTGGTGAAAAGGAAGCAAGAATGGCTAATTCAATCATAGGAAGTAGTAAAAGAGTTATTGTTCTACCTAATTGGTATTCACTATTTGAATGGACTAGGACCTCATAGATAGGATCCTAAGGGAAGTAGAGTAGCTAGAAACCCTATTAGTTCAAGAGAAAGACCTAAGGAGACCCTAGTAGAAACTGGGGAAGGAGCAAGACTAGTTGTTACATCAGATAAATAAGCCTCATTCAATATAGAAGGTAAACCAATGGTAGATGCTCTAGGATATATGTAGAAAATGCACCATAAAAACTAAATAATGTTCCCTTTGGAAGAAACAATGTCATGTGTGTATCTATGGATCCTTCCTAATATGTAAGAACCCTCAAAATGTATGATGTCTTAAGAAATTGAATAGGAGTCTCCAAACACATGAATATGATAAAACCTAAGCCATGAAAAGTGACATATCAAGTGAAGTTTGAGGCTCATGAAAGACAATCTCCAAAGACTCAAATGTCTTCTTGAAGATAAATGGACCTCTTATAAATGTTTTATCAAATGATTCACAATCACATGAAAAAATCAAATGCAAGATCAAGTGGAGAATAAATATGATGGTCAAAATGTTCCCTCATAGAAAATGAAGAAATATCATCCTTTTCAAAGAGAAGATGAGTCATCAATGATGTTTCTCAAATCCTCATTGTAGGACTTACAAACTGTTGAGATAATGGGTGTTGCACACATTGCGTAATATTATTATATTTTATTATTTTATTTTATCATGTAATGTTCCACCTAGATGGACGTGCAACATGTAAAGATTTCTATGGAATATTCTTGATGAGTTGTATTGTAACATTGTGAAAATATTTCATGTAATTATTTAATATTGGGGAAAAGAATTAAATGCCCAATATTAAATGTGGGGTCAGTTGGTTAGGTAGCACATGGTTTTAGCACATGGTTTATGTAATACCACTTGGTGGTTTTGTGGGACTTGCTACTATATAAGAAACCACAAGGGTAGTTGTTGTAGAGAGAGAGTGACAAGGAGAAGACAAAAGGCAAGAGTTGAGCGGGACAAGGCTTGATAGGTTAGCCAAGGGAGCATTTGTGAAGGTTGAAAGTATGGCATGGGATGTGTGGATTCATGCTTGTTCACATAGTTTTATCGATTGTGGCTATGGCCATGAAGGCTTCCATGGTTGTATGGCAATGGTATTTTTGCTGAATAATACATGGTGATGGATGCTTTTGGAGGTTGGGTTTTTCCCTCAATGAGGGTTTCCCAGGGTATATCTTGTGTCACATTTTGTGGGTATGTTGTCTATTCTCTTCCATGTGGATTTTAATTCTATGTTTATTTTAGATCTATTATGGGTTATGTGGAAATGGTTATATTCTTTGTTGCCAAGTTTCCTTTCACAAACAAACTTGCAAAGTCTATCAAGAACTCATCTTAAACAACTAGTTTTGGAAGACAAGGAATATCCTATTTTCTTGAATTTCAAGCATGGATGGTTGTATGAATGCAAGCATCATTAGGAGTAACAATATACATGATCTCTATTGAATACATATCTCTAGGTCTCAAAAATAAGTCCATCTTGATAGCACCTGCAAGGCATCATCATCAAAAGAATATTATCTACAACATCAAGTAGAATGTGACAATGTACAACTGGATATTTTAGGAAAGGAGAATGTAATGCCTACCAAGGAACCCAAAAGGACAAGACTAAACAATAATAAGTTTAGTGAATGTTTTTTAAAAATTCTTTTTCTTGTTTTGTCTACCTAACTCTTGATGCAAGATTCCTAATAGGTTCCCTAAAATTGTCCTATAACACGTCTTAGTTTCCAAATTTAGAGTTATGTTTATACATCCAACCTAACTAGTAAGTATTTCCTACTTGTAAATGATTTAATTATTATTCACTTAATTTCTCTTTAAAATTCCCATTTTCACTGCTTAAGTTAAATCATCTATCTATTTGTATCTACTTAGAGTTCATACTCGATACATTACTCCTGTCAATATCCCTTAGGATTTATCCTATCACTTATTAATCTTTAATCTAAAGTAGAACCTAGTCACTCTCAATTATGTTAATCCACATAGTCATCCCTATAGGATTTAGAGTAAGAGAGAAAACATTTAGATAGACTTTCCTATTCACTTTGATTACTAATTTCTAGGTAATATACACAACTCCAGATTAATACTTTTACCATTTCTAATTTAGAAAGTAATGTCCAAGGTATTTTAGATAAGTTGTATTTACTTGATATGTATTGAACTATTCTAAGAGTACATTAATTGAATTTAAGCCTTTGACTACCATTTACCAATTAATTTTATTCCAACATTGTAATAAATTTCTAAAAAAGAACAATAAAATACATTAATATTATTATTTAATATGAAGGAATATATAATGTCCCCACATCATTATTACTTCATTAATTTTTGAAACAAGACAATAAGTTCTCACTTTCCTTAATTTCTCCTAGAGATACCCTTTCTCCCTTTTACATGACTTTTCAACTAATGATGCATATACATATGGTCGTAAAACCTCTTTCAAGAGTTCATATTAAATATTTCTTCCAAAGGAATGCATGATAAAGAGTTCAAGAATCAATAAATAATCCTTAACAATAACTTAGCAAGGATTCACATAGAGCCATCCATAAGACAAGAATAGTAGCTCAAAAAATATTTTACCTCCTAACCAAGTAGAACTATAAATAGCCCACTTCCAGAGCTAGGAGACAAGACCATGATCCACATAGGTTCTAAGGAAATATAAGGCTAGGGTTCACCATTTCCAAATATCATAATAAATGTGGGGCCCATTTGCCGTTGCACCAAAAGCCATGACTGTTAGTGAACATGGAACACCACATAATTAACCACCTGTGGGCAGGGGAGCGCGTCGCATCACCCAACAATCTCCCCCTCACTTTTAATTATTTTCCCCAATATTAAATAATTACATGAAATATTATCACAATGTTACAATACAACTCATCAAGAATATTCCATGGGAATCTTTACATGTTGCACATCCATCTAGGTACAACATTACATAAAAATAAAATAATAAAATAACAATATTATGCAATGTGTGCAACACCCATTATCTCAACAATCTCCCACTTGTTGTATACATTGCATAGGGTCAATCCGTAGCCACACAAAATGAACAAGGGAACAATCCCTCCTAGCACATCCACCATCATGGATCAAAATACATCAAGTGCTCCATCTTGGTACCCGCAACAAAATCAAAGTATCCAGCATCTCGAACATGAATGATCTCACCTCCTATTATGCCACTCCCACTGGACATACATAGAAGCCATCCAAAGAGAAAGCCACCCAACCTGTCGCATTACAAGATTATAAAATCCTGTACCAACTAAAATTCCAAGCACAAATAACCTGATCCAAAGGTAATCACATGTATCCGTAGTTGTCAAAATATCCATAGCTGAAATAGGACCCACAACAAGTGCCAAACCCATCCAACTATCCATACCTCAAAGGTATAACAAGTGAATCTCATATCACCGACATATCCAATCTGCAACCTGCAATCACAAGCCTCAAGAGCAATACCTGCCATGTATATACCAAGAAGCTCCCACTGCAAAAGATAATGTCAAATCTATAACCAATCCACTCAACACATCTCAAAGAAGTGAATCCATGTAGTATCAAGGACATCCACAATACATAAACTAATATCCTGCAAGAACAACTCTCATAACAAGTCTCCAATGCTCTCCAAAGTTCACCACAACCAACAAAGGAAAGAGAAAGAAATAACCATGTCATCTCTCACATGACATATATGAGCACAAACTAGTGATCACAATCTCTAACCAATCTCAAATCTAATGTAGGAAAAACTGAACATCCAAGAAGATAACCAAGACCAGAGAAACCATGCAAATCATAACCTGTATCATGTCCTTCTACACACACCTCTAGATGTAAACTGTGCAAGTATGATCTCCTCCATAAAACCCCAACAAGAAGCCTCAACAACACCCAAATCATACCATATAACTAATCATGGATGTAAGCCTCTCACAAGAAGATCAAACTCAATAAACCCATTCCTAAACCAAGGTATATGCCCAATATAAAACCATCTCTCAAACTCAACCAGCATAACAACATATGCACATGGAGATAACCAATGCTAAACCATCTCTCAAATGAACCCTCCAAAACTAACTCATGTACCATAGCTCAAGATCCATATTCATGAAAGACAAGCATAAATATAATGCAACTGAGAGAAACAATGGGCTATACCTCTCAAGTAGCAAACTGCCGAGTAGACCAAGAGTGGGGAATGAGAATGCTCATCCAGATACCCAAGTCTCCAACCAAGACTCATCTAAGAACAATCTCCTCTCAAGTCCATATCAGGTGACTGCCCCTCGGACTTCCTGCTGAAACCATCAACTGTCCCAACAAATACTTCTCTAATCCAAGAGAAATCAACGTCACCACCGTCTCTAAGTATCCATGAGCACTTATAACCAATCAATCCATGCCAACTCCAAATGCAACATAGCAATATCATGAAGTATCTAGCTTATGATCAGTGTACTCAATACCAAGAAACTAAAGCAAGATCAATGTCAAAGTTCCAACCATGGCCTCAGGAACATAAACATGACAACATGATCTTACCATCTCAACTAAAGAGATAACATGCTCCATATGAACACACCATAACATGTCACAACTCTAAACGCATATCAAGAGTATACCATGACATAATAATGAAACCATCCTCATACCAAAGATAACATGCCAAATAAAAGCATAAACCACACCTTTGCCAAGAACCTTGTGAGTCCTCAAGATGCAACCATCTCCACACACCATGAAGAAAACCATCTCCACATACCAGGAAGAACCATCTCCACACACCATAAAGATAACCAAGAACCCCATGAGTCTTTAAGATCTATCCATCTTCACACACCATGAAGATAACAAGTGCACCATGCAAATGTCAAAGATGCTTCTGCAGCAATAGGATCTAAGACAAACCTCCAACATCTGCAAACACTCAATAAATATATCAATGCCAACAACTCCCACTCAACTATGGTAGAAAGTCACCTATGGCATCATAAAATCCATCCTCTCCAAACCAAGAAGATATAAACCAAACCAGGAACTAATCCTGCACTATCACCCCATCACTGTCACAATCTCCCACTAAACTATGTATCCAAGCTATCCATGACATCATGATGAAAACCCATCCTCTAACCATGAGAATCAACCAAGGCATTAAACCATCAAATAACTCAAAGTGCACATCATGAGCTCCTCAAAAGAAACTAAATAACCATGATCCTCAACCAAGAAGATATACCATCATAACTAAATCAGAAAATCCAAGCTAATGAACATCAAGGATGTACCTATATAACCAATCATGTCATGCCAAAATCTATGACACCATGATCACATCCATGAACCAAGCATCTGGCTCTCAATATGTCCAACCTGTCAGCATAAAATAGTCAACCACAATCCTCCACCATGACTGTACCTGGTAACAACATCTCATCCCTTCTACATGAAGATAAAATCATGTGACTTAGGGCATAGACAACCCAAATCCAAGCCACCAATCTGAATATGCATCAATAATGAAAGATCAATGGGCAAAGACAACCCATAACCAAGCTATAAATGCAACCTGTAAGTATAGACCGCTTACAACACTGCACAACTTGTAGACCCAACAAGTCATCATACATATCCAAATCCAAACACTGATAACCATATCATCATGAGACCAATCTAAAATATGAATTGAGTATACAATGACATCAAATCTTAAATCTCCAATGCCATAAACTCACAATGTTACCATAGTCAAAATATACCTATAAACTATTTAGATCAATATATCAACAAATAAATCATGCCAAACCTGCACCAAATATGAACCAATGTGTAGAGCTCTCCAAGAGCTTTCCATTGACTATTCGGAGTCCAAAATCCGACTCCGTATGCTCAAGTTATGCCCTAATCCGTGCTCAAAATAAACAACATCTAACTTTAGGGCTCTTAAAACCTGGAAAAATATCAAAATCACAGAACCAAACTTACACCATGTTGTAGTGCTCTGAATTAGCTTTCCAACGCCTATAAGAACTCTAAAATCCGATATTCTGAGAGAAAGTTATGGCCGTTTTACTAAGACAGTCTTTTTTACCATTTTCAGTACGATTTTTCATTTTTTTTTTTCAGTGACAAAAATTTCGACGGGATTAAATTTGACGGCCATCATGGGCTGAAACTTAAAAACTCTTTCATTTCCTCTGAAAATGGCCAAATTAGGGCATATTATATATCAAATTTTATGGAAATGTCGACCCGGATCCAATGGTGAGGTCTGTTTTTACCCAGGAGGTCATTTCTATATGCTACCCCCCAAAACCCTCATTTAAAATGAAACATCCGAAAAACCTTTTTGTTCAACAATTTCTCATGCCCAAATCTTTTAACATTCCATCATAACAGCAAATCCAAAACCCTCAGATCTGCAATAAATCATTCATATATTTTGCCCTTTTCTTTTATCCTCTCATGCATTCCCATGGATTCAATCTAGGGTTACAATAATAAAGCCATAGCTCTGATACCACTTGTGGGGCCCATTTTCCATTGCACCAAAAGCCATGACTGTTAGTGAACATGGAACACCACATAATTAACCACCTGTGGGCAGGGGAGCGCGTCGCATCACCCAACAATAAACATAAAAGAAGCATAATAAACATTAGATAAGCACATCAAAATTATAAGTACACATCTTAACAAAATGAGAAAATAGTATGAAAAACATGAAAAATAAAACATAAAGGAAACCAAAGGCAAAGCAAGAGTATGATCTTACACTACAACTAAGTGAGTGTCATCACATACTCCCTCAAATATTGGGATCAACCTCCTAAACCATTTTCACCCTGCCACATCCATGCCTTATACAAAATGACATATGGTCCCAGTACTCCAACATGGCATATGTGACCTTATCACACTTTCCCTAATGTTGGTATCAACCTCTCAAACTGTTGAGATAATGGGTGTTGCACACATTGCATAATATTGTTATTTTATTATTTTATTTTATTATGTAATGATGGACGTGCAACATGTAAAGATTCCCATGGAATATTTTTCATAAGTTGTATTGTAACATTGTGATAATATTTCATGTAATTATTTAATATTGGGGAAAGAATTAAATGCCCAATATTAAATGTGTGGTTAGTGGGTTAGGTAGCACATGGTTTTAGCACATGGTTTATGTAATACCACTTGGTGGTTTTGTGGGACTTGCTACTATATAAGCAGCCACAAGGGTAGTTGTTATAGGGAAGAAAGAGTGACAAGGAGAAGACAAAAGGCAGGAGTCGAGCGGGACAAGGCTTGACAAGTTAGCCAAGGGAGCATTTGTGAAGGTTGAAAGCATGGCATGGGATGTGTGGATTCATGCTTGTTCACATAGTTTGCTCGGTTGTGGCTATGGCCATGAAGGCTTCCATGGTTGTATGGCAATGGTATTTTTTGCTGAATAATACATGATGATGGATGCTTTTGGAGGCTGGGTTTTTCCCTCAATGAGGGTTTCCCAGGGTATATCTTGTGTCACAATTTTGTGGGTATGTTATCTATTCTCTTGCATGTGGATTTTAATTCTGTGTTTATTTTAGATTTATTATGGGTTATGTGAAAATGGTTATATTCTTTATTGCCAAGTTTCCTTACACAAACCATGATCACCCTACCACATCTAGGCCTATATGGAATGATGCATGGTCCCAATACTCTAACATGAAAAGTGTGGCTTGAATACCATTTATCTTGATTAATGTGTTAACCCAAACCCCCATTGCCCATTTATTTTTTAATGTTTCCACTTGATTACCAAACTCACACGTAGAGCTAGCCTACATAGGGTTTTTGTCTCTAACACATAGGATCCTGTAGTGACCACTTCTCAATCCCATCACCTATGGTTAACCACTCACCTAGGGGTATCTAACCCTACACACAAAATCATGAGAATATATATATATATATATATATAGGTTTAGGGAGAATACCCAAGGGTCCCATACCCTTAGGTTAACCCTTGAGCCCTAACTTAGCACATGAGCATGGGAATTCAAGAAATAAATAAGCCATCACAAGGAAAAAGAATCATATGTGTATGTCTTCACAAGAAGCTAGATGTTGAATACACATATTATACATCACATAAAAATTTGACATGTCTCTAGTGTCTTGAAACACTAATTGATAAAATAAAAACCTAAGTAGGAGGTCAAATTGGTTAGAACCCTTAAATCAAGCATATATAATTTCCTAACATGTAACATGTATAAGAAATAATGAGAAAAAACACATAAAAGATATCATAATTTAATATCCTATGCCTCTTGTTACCTATAACCCTCTATTAGAATATAACTTATCTCCAAAAAGTGGTGCATAATTACCTTAAGAATAGACATAGAAATTTGCACAAAAAAGAACTCAATCTTTTAAATAACCCTAGGAACTAAATGTAAAAACAAATAAATCACAAGAATATATAAATAGATCTATAGTTTATCAAATAAATGTTGCAATCAATAAGTTCAATCCACACTTCAAGTTCTACAAAAATTCAATGAAAGTAGGAGCAAGGAGAGAAAGAGAGGAAAATAATCCAACTTGAGATACATCATTCAAACTATACCATCTTAAATTGGACACACTTTGATTTAATACCTTTTAGCTCCTCTTTAGTGTGTTTGCATTTCATATTCACACCTTAAGCACACACTTAACATATTTTCTCCTCTTTCTCCTAGGAGAAATTGAGGTAGGACCTAGAAAATCCTTCTTGATTTCCCTGCTTCACATATTCACTACATTAGGACCTAATCTGTGAGTATCCTTTCTTCCTAGGACCTCAAAATCCCATATTAGATCTTTGGATGATAGTTCAACACACTTGTTCCATCCCTAATCCTTACCAATTTGGAACCAGGACAAAAAGAAACTGAAGAATGACCTTCTCAACTAGGTTGACCTAGATTGACTTGTCCCATAATAGGTTGACTTAGGTTGACTTGGTCAAGACTAGGTCAACCCTTGTTGGCCTAGTCCCAAGGTTTCTGTTTATTAAGGGCTTAGAAATGTTTAACTCCTTTGTTATTTCTCGGTTGTGTGGTCGGCCCTTGTGAAGTAATTTCATGAAATCTCCTATAAAAAGGCATTCAATCCCTCAATTGTAAATGACATGGTATGAGAGGAGCAAGGAGAAAGAACTTTTGGACATTCCAATCTAACTTAGAAAAATTGCAAAGTGAGAAAAGGGTTGATTTCTTATTCTTCATTACAAGTGAGGCTATTATTCTTCATCAAGCTTTCAAGGGCGAATATATCAAACATGGAGCTGTGAAGGGATCTTGAAGATGGTTAGAGTACTTTAGCCTTAAGGGTTTGGTATGATTTCTACATCATGCTTCACATTTGATTCTTTACATCCTTCATATATCTAGATGCATTTTACATACGTGCACACTTACATGACAAGGTTTCACTCATGGAGTAGATTCGTATCATTTTAGCATATTTACATTCTAGATCTACAAATCTTTGGGTTACACACATACACATGACATTTTTCCTAATGACTATTTGTGGAGGTGGAAATCACCAAAATGGGGGGTTGACTAAGGAAAACTTCTTTATATCCACCCATATCCACAAAACTTGTTACAGATTTATAGGTGGGGAACAAAAAGAATTATAGATCTAGAACCTACTATTGAGGTTGATGAAAAACCAACCCCATAGCTCCCAAGAATCATTTACATGCAAACACCTGTCACAAAAAGAGAGAAGCAAAAGCTATGGAGGTTGGAATTCATAGATCCAAAGAAGATGAAACATTCTTGATGTGCAAAAAAGATACTACAATTGTATTCAATGAAATAATTATTACAAAGAGATCAATCCTTATAAATGAGATCAAAACCCTAAAAGGTAAAACCTGGGTTGCATGATAATAATAATAGATAATCATATTAATTATTATATGCCCAAAGTTTAGGTTAAGTAAACTAGACATAATAAGTGACTTAATAATTAAATCAAAATTATTTAATTAATAAGGAAATACTTTGTTACTCTAACACCTACTTTTCTAGAGCTTTTTGGATAAGTCAGTTTTAGGTTGTTGGACTATGTCAACTTGGTCATAAGATGTCTTCCCAAGTTGACCTAGTCCTTCAGTCTCCATTTTGGGGAGATTTATGGGTTTTGTTCCTTTTGTGATTTTATTATGAGATCTACAACCAAAAGTTCAGAAATAGTTCAGATTTACTAGTTTTGGAGCACAATTACATCACCCTCTTCATATTTCAAGGTGAGTACCCTATCCTTTATTTTATTTCTTAGTATACATATACTTTCATATCTTTATTGGGATATTTGTGTGTATTTCAGTTATATATTTGTCATATCTCTTACTTACATTGCATGAAAGAGAACTTGCTAGCGTACTTCCTTGACCAGTTTCTAGATTTTGTATTGGCATCATTTTATCCTCTTTATGGTTTTTCTAATAAAATTTAGGGCTTATTGAGAGTTATGATCGAAAGTCCCTCTTTCTCTTGTATTGAATGGCTCAAGGAGAAAATGTTCAACTTACTTAGTCTTGTTTGCATTATTTATCATTGGTGTCATTTTCCCCTTGAACATTTTGGTGAACCCAATGTGAATACTCCTTTTTTTATCTTCTTAGATATATATTTATTTTATCTATTAAATACATAATTTTAAACTAAAAAAAAAATTGCATTATTAGGATTACTTTTCATTTTACATGTTCTTGAGTGATATTGCGTTGCTTCAAGATGTATGATTTCTTTCATGAGTATTTTGATGACGCATCTATTAGTAAACCTTTAAAGGTGTCTAGTAGTGAAGAGTTGGATGAAAGGAATGAGATCTTCTTTGAATCCATTCCTCCCATGACTTCCTCTACATATTTTACAATCAACCTTTACAATAGGGTTATGTCATGGATTCCTATGTGTAGTACTGAATCTGTGTGATTCTCTCAACCCTATATCACTCTGAAAGGATGTCCATCTCAATAAGATGTTATCACTCTTAAGGGAATTCCTTAGGATGATAAGCCTCTTATAGTCCTTAAAGGGAAACTTGATTATACTTCAATTTCTCACACTTATCGAACAAAGAATAATCCTATTAGAAAAATGTTCAATGCTCCCCTTAGGATTCATGACAAGGGCTTAGTCACCTCTTGTGTACTATAAGTTGAGTGGCTAAATCGGGCATTGACAGATCAATCTTTTGGTGAAACATTAAACCCACTCTAAAAAATGGTATTAGAGTTTGGTCATAGGTTCAAATCTTTAGACCCTTGGGTAATGGTGAGGGGGAGATTGTTGGAAAAATTTTCAACACCATCCTCAGGGTTTATGACAAGGGTTTAGCCACCTCATGTGTTCTATAATTTGAGTGGTTGTATCGGGCATTGATAGATCAATATTTTGGTGAAACGAAAACTCTGCTCGAAAAAAATCCTCAGGTGAATATTCTAGTGGCTCCTACACCTTTACCACCTTCTCAACCAATGCTTCCTTAAGCACTTGGTTTACCTAGTTCCTTTGGAAAAGAGTATGATTTAGTTCAGTGGTTACATGCTACTTCCTCTAAGATCTCTTTATGGGAACCTCTTCAAACATCCCCTACTTTTCATGAAACTTTGTAAAAATCTTTATCTACTCTTCCTAAACCTTCTCTTAATTAGGATAACATTAACTCTTTATTAGAGTGTATGATTGCTATGTAAT
This sequence comes from Cupressus sempervirens, assembly GCA_028749045.1. NCBI lineage: Eukaryota > Viridiplantae > Streptophyta > Pinopsida > Cupressales > Cupressaceae > Cupressus > Cupressus sempervirens. The sequence continues at coordinate 733,254,019 of CM053791.1, read as the reverse complement.
CTCCTCTTTAGATTATGTTTATTGAGGATGATTTACCACATAAGAAAGTTCAAGACTAGTATGATGATCTTATGGTTGTGGTTCTTATCAATAGAAATCATATTCAAAGAACTTTAATTGATAATGGGTTAGGATTGAATGTTTCTATCTTGGATATCGTGAAAGCTATCAATGTTGATATGTCTACTATGAAGTCAGATAGTCTTCATATCCTTGGCTTTGATAACATTGCTAAGAAACTTTGGGAGTTATAACCATCCCTTTTAAAGTTGGTCATGTGCATTGGATATTTAGATTCATGTGATGCATGAACCTCTAAACTATAACCTTCTTTTAGGAAGACCATGGTTACATAATATGCACGCTATTCCATGTACTCTATATCAAAAGGTTTAGTTTATCTATGACAGCGTGATGTATTATACTTTTCATGTGGATGATAGACCTAGTAGTTTCTATTGTGCTAAATCTTCTAAGGTTTCAAGACCTAGGGAATAGAAACTAAAGGATAAAATTGAAATTAACAATCAATCAAGCGAAGAACCTTCTTCTTCTTTATCTAAAGATGATTGGGGAACTTTAGACTTTAATCTAGCATTCATTACAGAATATAAGGTCTCTGATATTTTTTTCATGAAAACATCCGAACAACCTAAGGAAGAAAATGTTATTTTGACTCCTCTTTCTAGAGAGTTGAGTATTAACTTCATCATTTGATCATCCAAGAAAACCATTGAAACTATTAAACCTAATGGCCAAGAGGTAGTTTCTTATGAAGCTCCCTTGACTATCTCTGACATGGCTAATCATTATAGTCCTGGATACTATTTTCTTTCTAAACATAGGTTTTATGGCCAAGGGTACAAAAATTTTGAACAAGGAATATACCTTCCTTTATCTAATGATGGTTGTGAGTGTACCTATTGTTTGGGATTTAATCCTTATAAGAAACCTTCATTCTTTCTAAATGTGAATCATATTTGTAGTGTTCCATTGAAGTTATCAAACCCACATCTTATCACATTTTATCAATCACCTTCTTTGGATTTTTTCTCCTTTGATGATGCTTCAGATGAATTTCTGGGTGAATATGAGGATTTTCCTTCTTTCCATCATAATAAGAGAAAACCTTATTGTTTGGATATTAACAGTTATTTTGGAGATGAAACTGAGCCAGAACAACATATCAATCCTCTTCCTTCTATGGAAGAAGCACAAAACAACAATATTTTAATCACTGAAATGATAGATGTGCTTGTTGATCAAGATGATTTTAGAAAATTCATTAGGATTGGAAAATGTTTGGATGAAATAGAAAAAAAACTAGCTCACTGAGCTTCTTTTGGCATTTTCTGATATCTTTTCTTGGAAATATTCTGATATGCCTAGTATTGATCCTAAAATTGTAACTCACAATATAGTTTTGACACCTAATGCTAAAACTATTAAGCAAAAGATTTGTAAAATGAATCCTAGCATCACTCTTCTTGTTAAGGCTAAGATAAAAAAAAACTCTTGGACATCAATTTTATACATCCTATAGATTATTCCCCTTGAATTTCTAACATTGTAGCTATCTCTAAGGGAAAAAATAAGATAAGGACATGTATTTATTTTTTTGATTTAAACATTTCTTCTTTGAAAGATGGCTTTCCTTTACCTAACATCAATATGATAGTGGACTCAACTAGTGGACATGCATTACTATATTTAATGGATGGATTCTCTGGGTATAATCAAATTTTTATTCCTCCTTTTCATCAATATAAAACCACTTTTATTACTCCTTGGGAAACATTCTAAATGGTGATGATGCCTTTTGGATTAAGAAATGTGGGTGCTACTTATCAACAAGCTATGATTTTGATTTTTCATCAGTACATGCATAAGATTCTTGAAGACTACGTGGATGATATTTTATCGAAACATGTGAAATGTGACAAGCATGTTCTTACTCTTAGATATATATTTGAAAGAATAAAGAGGTATAATATTTGTTTGAAACCACAAAAATGTGCCTTTGGGCTTGATAGTGGAAAAATCCTAGGTTTTATCATATCTAATAGAGCTATTAAGGTAGATAGAGATGAAATTGATGCTATAGTCAATATGCCTCCTCATCGCAATACCTCAAAACTTCGTAGCATACAAGGAAAGATACAACTTGCTCATAGGTTTGTTTTTAACCTTGTGGATTGCACTATTCATTTTTCATCCTTTCTTAAGAAAGATTCTACTTTTTCTTGGAATGAAGATTTTAATCTCTCATTTGAATAATTCAAGACTTATCTTACTGATCCTCCTATCTTAGAACCGACTTAACCCAATAAGCCATTCTTTCTTTATACTTTTTCCTCTTCTAAGGTGTTGAGAGTTGTCTTGGTTCAACATGATCAAGATGGTAAGGAATGTCATGTTTATTATATAAGTTATACATTGATTGATTATGAAATATATTACCCTACAATTGAGAAACAATGTCTTTCTTTAGTTTTTTTCTTGCCAAAAATATAGGCGTTACCTCCTTAATTCAAAATTTAATGTTTATGTGAAGTTTAATCCTTTAAATCATCTCTTTTCAAAAATAGATTTATTGACATGACTTGCTAAATGGGTCATGCTCTTAACAAAGTTTGATTTAAAATTCATCTCTCTTAAATATATTAAATGGAAATCCTTGACTGATTATTTGGCTGAGGCTCCTTCTCCAATGCCAACAATATACTCTATTTATTTTTTTGACAAATTTTTCTTGCCTATTGATATAGATGAGGCATGGGAGTTGAATTTCAATAGATCTAGATGTCAAATTGGATTCAAAGATGGAAATCTACTCCTTTGCTTTACAAGATCACCTTTTCATGCACTAATAATTTTGTTGAGTATGAAGCTCTAATTTTTGGTTTAAAAGAAGCTTTAGCCTTACACATTAAACACATTAAAATCTTTGGTGATTCACAACTTGTCATACAATAGATTAATGGTACCCATCAAGCTAAGAATGAAAAATTGAAAGAGTATTGAGATTTAGTTGTAGATCTTCTTGGAAAATTTTCTTCCTATTCCATTCAAAACCTACCTTGAAAGGATAACCAAAATGTTGATGCTATGACTAGTGCAACATCTCTTACTATGTTAGAGGAGAGTATGTTAGATTTTAAATTCATGATTCATACTCTATCTAAACCTACAATTTTACATGATACTCCATTAAATGTAACATATCTTAACTTACATTTAGATGAGTGGTATTCTCACATTTAGCAGTACCTTAAAGATGGATCTTTCATTAAGTCTACAACTAGGAATTCTAGAAATAGGATCCATATATTTGTGGCTCATCATATCATCCTTGTTGATGTTCTTTATAAGAGGTCTTATGATGGCCCTCTTCTTAGATTCCTTACAAAAGTAAAAATACCTACAAATTTGTGAGAAGCCCATGCTAGATCATGTCAGAGGCATTTTGGTAGGAAATCCTTAGTTAAAAAACTCATTTGAATGGGATTTTATTGGAAAACTATGCAACAAAACTCATTCACCTTTGTTAAAAAGTGTTCATTGTGTCAGCACCATAATAATCTTTTTCATGCTCCTGCCTATTCTTTGCATTCTCAAGTTCCACCATGACCTTTTAGTGTGTGAAGTTTTGATCTTATTGGTAAGATTTCTCCTCCCCCTTCTCAAGGACATAGTTATATTCCTACTACTATAGATTACTTGAGTACATTGGTTGAAGTTGTGACTTTGCACTTTACCACTTTAGATGTAATTTGTGACTTCATCCTTCAAAACATTATTGTTAGATTTGGTATCCCTATGTATAACATTTGGGATAATGGAGCTCAATTTAAAGGCAAGTTAAGGAATTTTTAGATAAATATCATATTTATCATCATTTTTATTCTTGTTACTTCCCTCAATCTAATGGACAAGATGAAGCTTCTAATAAGGTTATCAAATAGATCCTTTAGAAAATAGTTAATAAAAATGCTAAGGATTTGCACACTCAGTTGGTTTATTCTCTATCGAATTATAGAAATGGTGTTTGAATTGATACTGGAACATCTCCTATAACTTATTATATGGGGTAGATAGGGTAATGCATTTAGAATTAGAGATTCCTTCTTTGAGGGTTTCTTTCAAAGGTATAATTGATAAGGAAACTTTTTGAGAACAAAGTTTACAAGATCTTGAGATGTTGGATGATCAACAATTTAATACTCTGGAACACATCATGCCTTATCATAAAACTATAAACAAGTGATATAATTGTAAGGTGATTGAACAATCTTTTTCTATAGGTGATATAGTTATTTATGAGAATCAAAGGAATTTAAATGCCTTATCGGGTGTAAAAGTTAAGTTTATTCCTAACTAGTTAGGCCCTTATATTATTACAAAAGTATATGGATCTGGTGCATACAAAATTGCTGATATGAAAGGTGTGCCATTTAAGGAACCTATTAATATTATGCATTTACATCATTAGTATGTTTAATCATTCACATTTCTTGTATGTTCTTGCATTTATCTTCTTTTGTAATCTAAAAAGTGATTGTAAGAATGTTATGTGCATGTTATCTTCATATCCATGTGTTTCTTTCTTTCTTTATGTAATTAGTTATGTAAATTAATCATGAGAAGGAATAGTAAAACATATTCATGTGTGTGTGTGTGTATCACCATCAAACTATTTTTATATACATATTAGGCACTAGATACAAAATGTGTCCAATATCAAAATAGTAAAATCAACTCTCGTCCATAGGACAACAAGATCTTAATCTCTCTACTCTATGATGCAATGACAAGGTTTCTTGATGGTTAGTTGACATATATGTGTGACTTCTAAATCTAGTCCTCTTTGATTGGCTATAAGATTTTCATTGGTGCACATGTTGCTCTTGTAGCTCATGGCCCTACTAATCTAGCTTCGCTTGCATCAACTCTAGTTACACTACTACAAGTGTAAAGATGTTTGAGTGGCATTTGGGATCTTGTTTCGTCACATATCAAATCTATGAAGTGGAAGGAATCCTTGCTTCTATGGACATTTCTATCAGGATTTCCTATACAAAGGCTCTCCAGTCCTCTAATCTAGCTACACAAATCATATTTTACTATTCATATATTTTCTATCATAATGCATATAATTAATCTATATCATTCTCCATATCTTGATCTACTTCTAAAATCCAGGATCCATGCCCTCGATATGGGTAACTAGAGGTAGTCAACTCAACTCTCTATGATTTTCCTATCTAGTCTTGGAAGGAGGGGTCTTGATCTAACCTTGTAGTGTGTAGGATCGTAGTGGTCTGGCTGCTATAGGATATGGATCCTCTCTTGTGTCCTCCCACCCATTGTTGGTGTATCCTCCCCACCCTCAACATCCATCATCTCCTCCTCAAGTGGAGTGTCATCATCACCATCCTCATCATTCTCATCATCCTCATCATCAATCTCATATATGTCTCCTTGTGAGGACCATCTATGCAAATACAAAGTGCACCTTATGTAGTAGTATCGAAGGAACAATCCCAATTCATCTCATTTATTTAGAAAAAGAAAGAAGAATATGTCAACATCATTAAAGTTTAGTCAATCACCCCTTCTAGCACTAGAAGGTCTGCAAGGTTAATTAAAGTCAATTAGGAGCCAATTGAACCTCCTAAACACAAGTGATTCAAATAGATGGCTAGTGAACGATAAAAGAAAAGAAAGATACTTCTTACATATAAGAACACAAACAAGAAGAAAACACATTGTTGAAGCAGAATCAAAGGAATCTAAAAAGGAAGATACATAAGAAAAGGGAAAAAGAAAGGTAAAAGAAAAGGAAACGATAAGTCAAAAGTTCCCACTAGAGGAAGAAAACCATAGAAAGCCAAGATAGAAGCCTTGAATAATGCAATCACAAATGAGGGAAACTTTGTGCAATTGAACAATTTCCACGATTTGTATAGTAACTTTGAGAAGTTTGAGCTACAGAATGCAATGTTGGAACCTAGAAGTAAATGGAAAGAAATTTGTATGCATACAAAGTCTTATTCCCAAAGACTTGTATGAAAGACTTGTTAACAGAAAGAAGAGACTAGCAGACGAAGATCAGAAAATAAGAGAAAAACCAAGTAAGAAAGCTTTATGCAGTTACTAGTTAAGAGAAATTACAAAGTTTATTGAGAAGTCTTGGATCTTTACTAAGAAAAAAGAAAATTCTTATATTAATCATGGGATTAAACTATGAAGAGGTTAATAGGGAGACATAGGCAACAATAATAAAGATGATGACATAATTCAAGCCATCTAACAGTCAAAAATCTATAGAAGAGACATCAACACAAGAGAAGGAAAGCATTGTAATAGGGGGAGAAATCCCTACAACTAACACATAAGTAGAGCTAAAGGATGGGGAAGTAGTAGAAACAAAATATTTAGAGATAAAAGAGGTTGTAGAATCATTAGATATACTACAGGTAATTATTGGCATCGATACTATGCAGATTGATAGCACAAACATTACTTTGGATATTGCAAAAAATCATTTAAAGGATTTTGTGCTTTCTGTTGTTAACGATTTGGTGGACTATACAAGCTCTAAAGATGAAGAAGAGGAAAAGAGGAAGAGAGAAGAAGAAAATATGCATAAAAGAAAGATAGAGTAGAAGAAAGGAAGAAAAGAGAAGAATATTAGGAGGAAGAGAAAAAGAAAAAAGAAGAAGAAAAAGAAAAAGAATAAAGAGAAAAGAAAGAGGAAGTGAAGAAGGATGAAGAAGAGGAAGGGAAAATAGAAGAGGAAAAACAAGAGGAGATAAATAGAAAAAATTGGAAAATAATCATTGCAAGAATCAACAATTTTTCCACAATTAAAGTATACAGAGACTATGATTGATAAGGTCATCTTTCAACATAAGGAAAACATTCTATTAAAAACACTTGTCAAATCCAAGTCTCCATTGGAATCAGATTTGGCCAATTTATCTAGTGATGATGATGATTAGATTGGACTGCTATCTGTTGGTGTAAATAAGTACTTTACTATTTACACTTACTTAAGTTTACTTAGGTTAATGCATTATTTAATTATATTATATTATTTTATTTTTTTTATTTGTGAGACACTTAGGAGTTTGCACACCTTTTGAGTTGTCATGTTGACAACACAAGAGTATGCAACTCTATTTGAACACATGTGTCTACAACACTGTTTTGCATGTCCCACCCTTGTAGGCTTATCCTCTCATCACCACACTTACTTATGTGCTTAATGGAGGATAATCCATATCTAGTGGACATGTGCTTGGTTGTATGACACATCATGATGCTAACTTCTGTGCATTTTAGAAGCTCTCTTAAGGCCTTTATATTCAGGCACTCCTAGTGTACTCTATATCAAATTATTGAATACATTGTTATTCTGATCATACTCTCTCTCTACTTTGGTCTACTGCGTGCTTGTCTTTGAGTTCTTGGTTCTTGGGTGAATTTTTCCCTTAGGCAAATTCTTACATGCTATCAGAGCTTGGAGACTTTCTCATCACAAGTCGTTCGATACCTCTTGCTTGCTTCATCACCTTAGCTCAAATTCGGAGTGTTGTAAAAATTGGGAGCATCCAGCACCAAATCTGACCTCTCCATTATGTCCAGAATGCTGAACTAGTGAAAATCAACTATAAGCACGCCTACCTTGGCTCCAAGTCGACTGTGAGGAAATTTTTTTTTGCAAATCAGACCTGGAGGCCCCAATTTGGGGTTTTCGGATCTGCATTTTTAATTTCTCTATTTCTTCCATCAATTTTGTGAAAGTTTTTGACCGTAGGTAGAGAGATTTTTTTCATCAAACTGGGTAGTGACAAACCAGTTTGACTATATATTTGGGCAGAACATTATTGTTATTTTGCAGAGTTTTTTGGGTGAGCTGTACCTTATTGTATTTGAGTGCGGGTATATATTTTTTTGGGCACAGTAGACAATCGGAGCATGCTCAGCCCATACCCTCGGCCAAAGCCACAAATCCCCCGGCAGCCCACATCATATTCCGGCAACATACATACTGACGGAAACATTATTTTTTTATGGCTTGCGGCAGTTTTCTTTTAAACCAGTCCGCAACCCCTCACCCACTCAATGTGGGATTTTTATTAAACAAAATCAGCGGCGTTTAATAATTTTGGCACATAGTGAATCCTGGCGAGCGACTGCCTTCTCTGGTACCCTCGTGTTTTTGGCATCGCTGTCACTTTTTTGACGTGTGACTGAAGATCCCAACTGCTGCTCAACCTTATCCCACATAGCATTTGGGAACCCCCATCTTCGGTGAAGGAAAAACAAACTCTGGCAAGGGTTTAAACATTTTTTGGCAGACATGAAGGATTTTTGGCTTGCAAACTTAAATCCCGCCCACAGATGCCTTGAAGACCCTGTCACACCTATACAACATGCATCCAATCTAGTAGTGCCACATCATCACATGGAAACCAACCTATTTTTTGGCATGTTCTTTGTCCGTACAGTATGGACATCATAGTTAGCCTGACACGTTAGCCCAGGCGTGGATTTTTTTGCTGACATCATCTTTTGCCAGGTTAAATTTGATGCCCATCTGGACATCATTCCAAAGTGTTTTATAACTATGTTGATGGCCATTTGATCATCAAATTTAGACTCTCAGTTTCTCCTCTAGACCCCTCTCTAGATTGCTTTTTAGTTTGGCAGCTTGACTTTGCGAGCTCGTAACTTGGACATCCAAACTCCAATTCAGGTACAATTTTTTTTGAAATTAGGTAGAATTTCTTGAATTTTCTAGTGGTGGTGTTGTTTTCTAGTTTTGGTGCACATATTTTGCATTTTTTGGTGACTGTACTTGCATAATCTTACATTTTGCAACTTCAGAAGCTCCGTACGGGCACATCTGATCACCTTTTTAGGTTTCATTTTTTTTGAAAGTGCGTGTTTTTTCATCTACTTTCCAAATTTGAAGATAGATTTTAGGATTGGGTGGATCAATTTCTCACTTTCAGAATTAGGCCGTCTTTGGCATTGTATAGCCTTGGTTCTTTTTCAAAATTGTTGTAAAACTAAGCTAGAGTGCTTAAGTGATAGATTTCAGCTTCATAAGGCAGTTGTAAAATCCAAATCAAAAATTCCACTTTGTTCATTTTGACAAGTGGCTCATTGTAAATGCACTACTTATAAAGTGCCAAAGCATCTCTTCTGGGGGGGTCTTTTGATTGAGTGAAAAGGGGGGGTGTGTACTGTGTTTTTTATGTCTCTCTATTGTGCTCTTTTATTTCTGCATCATGGGTTTTAAGTGTCCTCCTTTAACTTCACGCAACTATTCTACATGGAAAGATATTGCATGAAGTAGATTAATGGAAAAAGGATATAGTTTATATGTTGATGGTACAATTACCAAACCTACTGATGCTAAAGAACTCATTGATTGGACAAATCTAGACCGACAAGCTTTAGGTCTTATTAGGAGTTGTGTACATGGGGATCTTCTCTTTCACATTAAAAATTGTTCAGACTTTAAGGAAGCTTGGGATAAACTTGAATAGTTGTATGGTAAAGTGGACGAAGAAAAGGGATTTCAGATTGAAGATGATCTACTTATCTTAGATCCTAAGAATTATGACACAATTCAGGATTATATCATTAAAGTCAATGAGCATAGGACACTTAAAGATTGTGGAAATCCCATTAAGGATGATAGGTTGATACATCACATCTTGAAGAAGCTACCTTTTGAGTACACCAACTTTGTTTCAAGTTTTAATACTCATAGGTTAACCATGGGATCTGCTTACCAGAAGCCTTCCTTTGATAGATATGCAGACATGTTGATTTTTTGAACAATTTCACTTGGTGGATTTTGGCCTTCTCAAGTCATCTAAGACCAAAGCCTTAGTAGCTTGTGATGATCATACATCTAGTCAAGGGGGGAAAAGAAACAACAAAAAGAAGCAATGGAAGCAGAAAACACAATCTGAGAAACAACATGACTCCTCTCAACAAGGCGATTCTTCTTCAAACAAGAAAGGAAGTAATAACAAGGACAAACTCTTTTGTGCATACTATAAAAAGCCAAATCATGATGAGCATCATTGCAAGACAAAAAGAATCGATGAGTTAGAAAATCTACTCAAGAAGAATAAGGTTCAAGTGCCAGGTACTTCCAAGGATTCTACTCCTAACTCTTCAAAGGGTAAAGGTCAAGCACTTATGGCAAACACAAGTTCTTCTTTGGAATGGATACTTGACTCAGGTGCCTCTTACCATATGGGTTCTTCAAAGCAAGATTTTTCTTCATTGAAGCAGTCACAGGTACCACACATCTTTGTGGGAGATGATGCTAAAATGGAAGTTGAAAGGAAAGGACATGTAGAAATGGAAGATGGGGAATTCAAAGATGTTCTCTAAGTTCCCAATCTAAGCTCTAATCTCCTATCAATTTACCAAATCACTCACCTTGGAGATGGTCATAAGGTTGAGTTCCTTCCTAATTCAGTGATGGTGTGAAGTCTTAAAGATGATTCATTGGTAGCAGTTGGGAAAGTCAATGATGATAGGAGGCTTTATTCCTTCTCCCACTTTGTACCTAAGAGTCCTTCTCAAGCCTTGTTAACTCACTCTACTTCAAACAACTTATGGCATGAGCGATTTGGTCATCTTGACTTCTGCTCTCTTCAGCAACTTTGCTCAAAACACATGGTCAAAGGTTTACCCAACATCAGCTTTTCTAAGGGGGAGTGTTCATCTTGTTCAATGGATATGCATCTCAAGGAGAAGTATGATAAAGGGAAGTCTTCTCGAGCTCCAGTTGTTCTTCAACTAGTTTACATGGTATTAGCAGGACCATTTGCAGTGACTTCAGTCAGCCAAGGCTGCTGCATACTTGCATTTGTTGATGACTTTTCAAGATTCACTTGGGTCTTTTTCCTTCATCATAAGAATGAAATAGTTCATAAGCTTCAAGATTTCACAACTCATGTTGAACACAAGTCAAGGAAAGAAATCAAAGTACTAAGGGTGGATAATGAGAACAGATATGTTGACATCCTTGCCAGATCTGCATTCATTCTTTTTAGCACAATTGGAAGGGGTGAAATTCAGCATCAGTACAGGGATACTTGAGCAAGTTTCAAGGCTAGCACACATCGTCAGGACTGTACCTTGGGCATTGTTTCTTCCTAAGGGGAGGAACATCTTTCTACATTCTTGGACTAGCTTCTTCATCAGAGCAGCTTTCACTTGTTGGCATTCTTCTTTTGGGGGGGGGGGGGGGGGGAAGCCTCTTCTATCTCTCTTCCTTCTCTTATTCTCTTATGTATATATTGGATGTATGTCATCATGGGGGGGTCTTGATTACTCCATCCATTGATGCATTCTCTTTTATCTCTCTTTTTGGGGGAGGGTTTTTCCCATGAGGTTTTCCCTCTTTCCTCGCTTTATGGGAGATTGCATTTCATTATGTACATGGGTACCTTACATGGCCTAGTAGCTGGGACCCATTATGCATCTTCATCCTAGTTTGTAAGCTTAAGGGCATTCCCCTAACTTGCACTTAAGGGGGGGTTCTGGTGTAAATAAGTACTTTACTATTTACACTTACTTAAGTTTACTTAGGTTAATGCATTATTTAATTATATTTTATTATTTTATTATTTTTATTTGTGAGACACCTAGGAGTTTTCACACCTTTTGAGTTGTCATGTTGATAACACAAGAGTACGCAACTCTATTTGAGCACATGGTGTCTACAACACTGTTTTGCATGTCCCACCCTTGTAGGCTTATCCTCTCATCACCGCACTTACTTCTGTGCTTAATGGAGGATAATCCATATATGGTGGACATGTGCTTGGTTGTATGACACATCATGAAGCTAACTTCTGTGCATTCTAGAAGCTCTCTTGAGGCCTTTATATTCAGGCACTCCTAGTGTACTCTGTATAAAATTATTGAATACATTGTTATTCTGATCATACTCTCTCTCTACTTTGGTCTACTGTGTGCTTGTCTTTGAGTTCTTGGTTCTTGGGTGAATTTTGCCCTTAGGAAAATTCTTACTCATCTTTAAGTAAATTATTTGAAAAGAACAAGAAAGTAAAGAGTCTTTAGGAAATTTAGAGGAGGTTTTTGGAAAATTGAAGAATATTATACAAGTTAAAATAATAGAGGAAAATCCTCAAGTGAGAGAAAAGGAATTGATTAAGACTTTTGAGAATGATTTCACTTAGTTATCAGAAGTAGCAGCTATACATGCATAAGTTAAACATGTTGCACAACTTTTGACATAGTGTGCAAAAACATCAGAAATGACTTGGCAAGACTTGAATATTGTATAAAAGACTTAAGGAGATGTGAAATAGAAGGAAGAAAATTGTATGGACAATACACTTTGTCATACAATTTAATCAAAGATGTAAATGAGGAGCCAAGTGACAACCATAAAGCATTTAAAAACTTTGTTAATGAGCTTCACCAGCCTGAAAGAAGATTGAGCATTTAGAGATAAAAATTGTGAATGTAAATGATGATATAAGTTTGATTGAGTTGAAAAGAGAAAGAATAATCAAGAGATTTTCATTGTTAATGGAGCATTTGATGCTGAAAATCAGCAACATACAAAAGAAACTAGAGGAGTGTCTTACGGATAAGACATCATATGAAAAATTTGTATATTCAGATTTAAATGCAGTAGAGGCAGTGTCTTATGGACTATGCACCCTAATAAATATATCTAATTTAGTCAGAGACACATGAGAAAAATAATTTGAAAATATGAAAGAAAAATTTGTTGATTGCATTAAAATAATACAACATGAAGGAAACGGTAACACAATTTTGACATGTATATAAGTTTTGTCATTACCTTTGGCATTGATGTCAAACAGGGAGTAAATGAGAAAAATTATATTAAAATATATGTAGAAGACATAATATAGTCAAAGGGGGAGTATCCCTATGTATGTAAAGATGGTATATATGATGATTTGTAGTTTTTGTAAATTTTGTAATGGCCATTTAACAAAAGTTATACATGTTTGAAGTATTGGTTTTGGGAGTTAGCCAATTTTCCCATATGTTTCCATTAATGCCAAGGGAGAGATTATTGGAAATTTGGCTAGGTTACATAGTATGATATTTTCATTTATGGAAACATATAGTCAACATTAAGTTAGTAGATCTTGGAGATAACATATTATGATAGAGACTTAGAAAATTGTCTTAAGTACAAGTGAGTTTATCTATCAGCATAGGAACTATTTTGGACTACACGATTTGTAAAAGCATTTTTGGCATGTGTGCACTTACATTGAGAAAGTATAATATGTTACGATGATATATGCACGAGTGCAAGATAATATAGTCAATACAGAAAAAGATATTTTTAGTTTTACAATGAGAGTGTTGAGTCGACAAAACAAGGTAAAAGATATGAAATCAAATATTTTGTATTAAGAATTTTTTTATTATCAAAATAATTTCTTAACTAATTAGGGATGACATTCTAGATGTTAAACCTAAGTGAGAAAGAATTAATTTTTTAATTTGGGGGATGACATCCTATATGTTAAACCTAAGTGAGAAAGAGTTAATTTTGTAAGTTGGCAAGTGTTGTCACAAAATATTGCACCCTTGTCCAAAGTTTTTACGTAAGGAGAACCTTGTGAAACATGGAAACAACCTCCAAGTTGTGGGACTTGAAATATGAGGTTGAGTCTCTAGAGAAGGTTGGCTTCCTTTGCCATCAGGATGCACCTAAACTACACTTGAAGAGGAAAAGGGAGAAGGAATACATGAAAGAAAATACCTAATCTATTCTAAGGAGGTGATGCACCAAAATAAAGTTTTTAATCCTACCTCTAACCATATATGCACACTTGAACTATTATGACATCAAAAATATATAGATCCAGACTTGTTTAAACCTAAAAATCACATGTAGATTAGAAAACCAACATGAATAACACAAGGAAGAAGATAGTTCACTTATATATCATTCATAGATCAAAAGAGATACAATAATGCAAATTGTAGATAGCCACAAAAAACATTGAAGAGAGGCAAATAGATCTTGCACAGTACATCAATGGCTGAAAGAGATAAGGTAGAATATCATGAATAGCTCAGAGACAAAGGGAATTTACAATGTGCATGCCAAAGCATGCCAAGGAAAATAGAGAAGAATCAACCAGAACCTAGAGGGATTACAAAATGTGCTTTTATAGCTTAAGCATAACTTAGATGTTTCGGATTGAGAGTTACTTCACAACCTCTACATCCAACCACTATTGCAATTCTAGAAAAAAATTAATCATGGTGCAAAACTGGATGGTGTAAATTCACTTGTCCACCAAATGAAGCTCTAAGATGTCAAGAACAATGACCATTAACTTCTAACTGAGTAGATGGATCAATAGATGGTTATAAAGTGTTCTTTTGCATTTATCAAACCTAAGTAAAGATGAAAATGATTGCAAGAGATCAAAAAGATCAAATCTATCATCAAAGAGTTGCATCCTCTATCATAAGTATGCGAAATCAGCTATGTAATCGGTCAACTTAGAGTCAACCTTTAGGCATTTCCATGTGGACAAATCACCCTTTACCATTCTGTCACTCTACCAACATTCAACCTTATGTTTCATGTTTGACCACCCATGCTTACAGATTTGTCACCACCTCTCTTCATTAATAGTTATTACTTGTGAAACCATGACCAACTGTCTATCACTACTTCACAACCTACCTTCAACATTTCCCACTGCTCTGATTTGAGGTTCACCTCTTAACCTTGCAACCAAGTGAAACAAAGGAAATTGCTTGATAATAACTATAACTATAGTTCCTTCTTAACATGTTGCAATAGCACACTAGCCATAGATTTGAAAGATCTAACAGTGTGAAATGCATTTTTGAAACACTGAAGGTTTTTCCCTTATCGCACTATTGTAACTTAAACCATGGTCTATCAAATTAACCTTACGATCAAGCAAAAATAACAGAGTTGCTTTGTTGGGACCTTGAACTTTGTTGATCCAACTAACTCTATGATGATGTGAACACAATCCCTTCATGCCTTGATCACTTGAACTTTGGTTTGTGCTTACTCCACTGTGACTATGTGAACCAAAGGGTGATCACACAATCACAACTTAATATGTTTCAAAGGCATAACATGAAAATAAGGCTGCAAGAATTAGGATAAAAAGATATGGCTAAAGTTTTAAATAGATACTTATATAACATTTGATCATTTAAATATTTGAAAAAGTATGATCGTTGGATGATACAACATTTGAAATCAATTTTCGAATGGGAAGGTATTTTTAGTTAACATTTCTGGCGACTCAGAGGGGTTGCAAGCCTTCTTGGCATAAGATCAGTGACCGCTAAAGATTCATTAGGATATAGAGTCTTTGAATTTGAAAAAATATCCACTTCATCACCTTTTTTGCATCTTGAGCCATAAAAAATACCCTTCTATCTCTGCAACTCTACAAAACTAGAACTAAAACTCTCTGCTACAAAACATGTACTCATGTACTTCTTGGAAAATAGGAAAAAACATGAAGCAAACTAACTAGCTATATACATGGAACAACAAATATCATAAACAAGACTTAAGATATATTCCATTGATTGGAATAGGAAATATCTCTCCATCAAGCCTACTTATTTGGAAAGCATTAGCCTACTTGCAATTGATAATCACATAGGGACCACTCCATAAGGCATCAAACTTTGAATGTCTTCTTGCCTTTGCTCTGTTTGCATCCCATTTTAACACAAGATCACCCTCTCTAAAAATTTTGAACTTACCCTTCTTATCAAAATACTTCTTCATCTGTTGTTGGTGTGCCTCCAAGCTCTATATGGCCTAATTTCCTTTTTCATCTAACTGCATTAACTCTGCTATTCTTATAGATAACATCATTTTTAATTAGTTCCAATTGATGGGCTAATTCTAGGGATAGAAACTCCAATGAGATGGGAAGTATCGATTCCTTGCTATAAACCAACATGAAAGGAGAATTTCTAATAGCCCTTTTAAGTGCTATTCTATTAGCCCAAAGGGCAGTTCTTAGTTTTTGGTGCCAACACCTTTGATTATCTTTAATAGTCCTCTTGACGATTATGATCAAATTCTTATTGGAGGACTTAGCCAAACCAGTACCTTGGGGGAAATAATTAGAAGTGCTAAGGTATATGCCATGAGCAATCACCATGAACAAATTTGAGCTCCTACAAATTATTTTTCATTATCTGAAATTGTGGTGGAAGGGGCACTAAACCTTGCAACAAGCCCATCTAAGAATTCAACAACTGAGTTTTTAGAAACATCTTTTAATGCAATTACCTCTTTCCACCTCATAAATTAATTTGTAGTAGCTAGAATCCACTTGTGACCATATTTGGAAGGTGGATTGATATGGCTAATAAAATCTAATTCCCATTGAGTAAAGGGTTGATCCACTTGAATGGGATGAAGTGGAAGAGCTGCAAACCTTTTCTTACCTAAAAAGAAGGCACATTTTTTGCACTTCTTGACATACCTATGATAATCATTGAACAAGGATGACCAGCAATAACCAGCTATCATTATCTTTATGGTGGTCATCCTTGCTAAAAAGTGACCACCATCAGGACCATTATAGAGCTCCTTAATCATTCTCTTTTCTTGGTCTGCATCAATACACTTCACTAGGCTCCATTGAAGTCCTTCCTAATGAGAATACCATCAACTATAGCATAAAGAAAGGACTAAAATTTGAATTGTTTTCTTTTTGACCTATCCAATCCTTGAGGATATCCACTACCTGACAAGAAGATAATCATACCATCTATCCAATTCCTTGGATTCCCATCACTCACCTCCTGATGTTCTATCAATACTAAGGCAACTTGTTCATCTAATTCTTGTGATGAGATCATCTACTTGCACAACCCTTTCCCTCTTACCAACTTGGTTATCTGGATGTCCACATCATACTCCATCACTCTGGTGATCTAACTTTCTCTTTTCTCACTAATATCCTTGCTCAAAAGGAAACCTTTAACACTTGCATGAGGGACCAACAAGTGGATCTTATTGTGGGATAGAAGATGTCTGCACATCTTCAGAGATCTAATAACTACAAGGGCTTATTTCTCTACATAACTATACTTATCTTCATACTCCTTCAACCCTTCACTAAAGAAGGCAATAGGCCATTCTTCATTCTTATCATTCAATTGAGTCAAAACAATAGAAATACTTGACACACCTCCTAAGGTATAAAGGAAAAAATCTCTCTCTAAATTTGGATTGATGAGAGTAGGGGCCGAGGCTATGGCTCCTTTGATCTTTGAAAAACTTGCTCTCCCCTCCTTGGTCCATAAGAAGACCATATTATTTTTAAGCATAGTTGTAAGAGGTTTCACCATGGTAGCTAAATTATGAATAAATCTCCTCACAAAATTTATTCTACCAAGAAATTTGTTTAGACCTTTCTTATGGTTAGGAAGAGAGAGAGAGAGAGAGAGAGAGAGAGAGAGAGAGAGAGAAAGTATTGCCTTCATTCTTTATGGATCAATGGTTAGACCATCCTTGGATACAATGTGTCCTAAAAATTTTCCTTGGTTAGTGATAAAGGCACACTTGCTTGGATTAAAAGATACTCCATACTCTCTTCATCTTAGGAATACTTGTTTGAGATGGCCCAAATGATCTGCTACATTCTTTGAATACACTATGATATCATCAGGGTCTACTAGCACAAACCTTTCAATCATGTTCTTGAAGGCCATATCCATTGCCTTTTGAAATGTGGTACTTGCATTTGTTAGCCCAAATGGAATCTTATTGTAAGAATAGGTGTCCCACTTTACGGTGACTGTAGTCTTATATCTATCAAACTCCTTGACTAACACCTAATCATAACCAGAGAATCTGTCAAGAAAAGAGAATCTCTCTAAACCACTAAGCTTAGACAATATTTGTTCCCTAGAAGAGAAGGGATGATGATGTTGAGGGAGGCTTGGTTAAGACCCTAAATTCTACACATAGGCTAATTTCTTCACTCTTCTTCCTAATAAGGACAAGGTTAGCTACCCATGATGAGTGCTTGATAGGAAAAATGATATTAGCCTCAATCAATTTGGATAGTTGTTTTCTCATTAATGGCCCAATCTTTGGATTCATTGGCCTCTATTTTTTCTTAATAGGTTTGAAATTTTCAACTAAATCTATGGTATGTTGAAATAGACTTGGGTCAAAACCCTTTAAATCATCATATCTCCAAGAAAATACATCATTAAATTCTTGACATAGATGGACAAAACTCTCTTCCTTAGTTTTAAAACATACCTTCCCCATGTTTAGAGTCTTTCCATTAGCAACTATAGCTAGTATATGATAATATTTTTTTGTAGCAAGGTTCATGCCTCTATCCCTTGCTTGGTCATTAGGATTGAAGACACTCTCTAAGGTAATGAGACCCTAAGGCAACTTTTTAGAACTAAGATTGATGATCTGGTCTACATACTAGTCATGTAGCCTTGATGGATTTCTATTTGAGAACTCTGCTTCATTCTACAAGAAACTTACAATTTTTGCATTAGATTGAAAGACTTTACAATTGACATTATTATCAAGGACAATAGGCCTAACATTATTCTAATCTATTTCTTTTTTTCATCTTCAAGGCTCCTTGGCACATCATAAGATGCACTCACTATTACAAGTCTATCAGCATGTCTATTTTCTTTCCTAGGGATGCTTTGAATATTAAATGCATTGAAACTTGCAAGTGAATCCCATACTCTATGCTTATAAGACTTGAGAAAACCATTCTTGGTGATATTTGGATTTCTCACCTGATAAACCACCGGCTTGCTATCTCCATATACACTTAAGACTTGAATTCCAATATTTTAAGTGAGTAGAAGACCTTGGATTAATGCCTTATACTTTGCTATATTATTAGTACAACTAAATTAGAGCCTAAATGAGAAGTAGTACCTTTCTAGTGTAGGATAAACCAACACCATACTAGCTCTTGATCCATTTTTATTTCTTGATCCATCAAAGTACATGCTCCATATCCCATTTGTATCCTCTTTTTTCTTCATCAAGTTAGGGACAAGAGTATCCTTCTCTAATATACAATAAGTACCAAGGCTTGTCTCCAAGGTTTCTAATATAGGATCTAACTTATATGCATCAACCCATTCATCTAAGAGGAAATTAGGTATCTCTGCTAGAGAATTAGTAGGCTCATTTGCTATGCCATTTTTGTCTATCTCTAGGATTTTTTAGTTCATATTGATGAGATTAGGAGTGTAGGGATCAATATGATGGAAGGCTAAGGGCTCTACTTTGATTGAAGATTTAGTTCCATATCTTGTTCTAAAAAACATGTATGACTAATCAGAGGATATGTAACCACCTATTTGGGTAGTGAAATCTCTTGAAAGATAGATGGCAAAGTGTGGCTTAACCTCGTCAACTAATATATCTTGAACTATAGTACAACCAGGGCATGCATATAGGGCCATTTCAATATTCCTAACAATTCCTATAGTCTTGACAATACTACCATCCAATTGCAATACATCCCTAAAAATGGGCTCATATTTCATTTCTAAGATCTCAATAATACACTTGGGCATTACTAAACTACTAACCACCAAATCAATCATACAATTATGGACTAGCTTATCTCCTATAATTAGAGAAACATAAGATGGAAAAGGTCTAACCTTTTTACTTATTTCTACCTCCTTTGATGGTTGTACAAAATTCGTAGTACTCTCCATGCTAGGTAGTTTATCCTTTGATTCAATGCTCTCCAATTCTTGTTGTAGAAGCTTCTTCTATGATGGTATAGTAGTAATAGCATCCAACATAGAAATATTCACATTTGTCTTCTTCATCTATTCTACCACACTAAATGATGCATTAGGTGCTTTGGTAGAAACCTTGGGAGATTCATGTGTAGGAAGCTGAGATGGAACAACTTGAGGGTCACTCACATCTCTCCTATTGTTTTTCCTTTGTTGCCGAGGAGTATTAGTAGGTCAATCAGTACTATGTTGCTGATCCATTGATTTTACATGAGGTATTGCACTTGATACTGAAGCATAATTGGGAAGAGGAGGAGAACATCTTCAACAACTCTTCTCTTACTCATAGTATTGTAAGCATAGGAATCTTGGTTTACATTACAATGCTCTTCCACCTAATGATTCATGAAAGAACAACCACCATGTTGAAAAGCATTAGCAAGTTGATTAGAATTGTGTTATCGGACAACTTCTTGTTCTGGTACAATTAATGCCAAGTAATATTCTTCCTTCTAACATATGCAATATCCATAGGAGTAGTTACAAGAAGGGCATAAATCTTGATCTTGACCAAGATTGTTCTGAGGGACTAAAGCCCTATTGAGGTTGGTGTTTGTAGTTTGGGTGTTGTCAATAGGGGTGGTTGATATGTCTATTTTGATTGTATAGAACATGAATTTGGTTTGGATATTGATTATGTATGGGACCTTGATACTAGAGTTGGAGAGGCTTATTATTTTGAGCTTGTTACCTCTTCATAGTCACCCACTCATTACCCATTTTTTCACTACTTCACTATTATCCTCCATCTTCTTTTCATGATCCTACATCCTCTTATCCACATTCTACATCAATTTCTGCATCATGGCCTCAATCCTATCAACTCCATTAGAGGATGTGGAAGCTATTAGGACCATAGTAAGAGGTTGACTTGCAGAGGAAGTATGAATAAAAGCTACAATAGGTTGATGATTTGGCATGTTAGGAAAGAAGGGAATTGGAGGTCTTGGTGCTAACTTCCCTTCTTGTGTCAAGCTATTTTCTTCCCTTATGGAAAACTCATAAGGATTTGGTAAATTGTCCCCTCCCATAGACTATAGAGTGGTAGGAATATTATTGTTGAAGGCTCAAGGTAATACAAGAATGCATTACCTAGAGAACACTTTATTGCAGTGGGTATTCTATCCCATGTCTTCTAAAATATATAATTAAAATCAGTCATACATTCATGGGGTGCCCTCTTGATAGTTGTCAGTTGCTCCAAAACTGACAAGTGATCACTTTTATCCTCAAAATGCTTATAAAGTCCTACTCCTAACCCATCCCAATCAGTAATAGAGTTATGAGGAAAAATTCTATACCATTGTAGTGTTTTCCCTTTCAAGGGTGAAGCTAGGAGCCTAACAACAACATCATCCTTAGATATTTTGTGTATATTAAAAACATTTGTAACTTCTTGGATGTGTTCTAAGGAGGAGATGGAAGTTTCATGAGTAAAATTAGGTATAATTTTAAGAGCTAATACTGGTATGTCATGTCTTTGGAAAAATAGGAGAGGACTTCCACCATTAAAGGTGGAAAAATCATGAGCTCTATCCATGTAAGTGATCTATTGATATGTGCAGATGGTATTATAGGCTAAGATCTAACAAAAGGAGGAGTATAGATGGATCTTGTAGGGGTATGTGTAACTATTGCACTCCTAATTGGTGATGAAGATACCATATCCTTTCTTCTTGGATTAGAAAATGAAAGCTCCTGGTATTGGAACTAACCCCTAGAAGATGCCCTTGTTTCAACTTTGGGCATGAATAACAAAAACTTGGTCTAGAAACTAGATGTGAAATGGAGTAGATTCACCAAGTTCTTGGATATGAGCCTCTTGAAGGCTTGAAAACACTGAGAGAAGCACTATCTTCTCAACATGTTTTGGAATTTTTCTTCTTTGACACCAATGAACTTGAAATCTTTTCAATATTCTCCCACCGGGTGTACCAAAAATTATTATCAGAAAATATTTCACCCTTGTCCAAGATTTTTTACCTAAGGAATACCTTGTGAAACATGGAAACAACCTCCATGTTGTGGGACTTGAACTATGAGGTTGAGTCTTTAGAGAAGGCCAACTTCCTTTGCTATCAGGATGCATTTGAATTACCATTTAAGAGGAAAACGGAGAAGGAATACATGAAAGAAACTACATAATCTATTCTAAGGAGGCGATGCACCAAAATAGAGTGTTCAATCCTACCTCTATCCATACATGTACATTTAAATTGTTCTGACATCAAAGATATATAGATCTAGACTTGTTTAAATCTAACAATCACATGCAAATCAAACAACCAACATGAATAATAAAAGGAAGAAGAGAGTTCACTTATATATCATTCATAGGTCAAAAGAGATACAATCATGTAAATTTCACATAGCCATAAACCATTGAAGAGAGGAAAATAGATCTTGAACAATACATCAATGGCTGAAAGATATAAGATAGAATATCATAAATAGCTTAGAGGCAAAGGGAATTTATAATGTGTGTGCCAAAGAATGCTAAGAAAAATAGAGAAGAATTGACTAGACCCTAGAGGGATTACAAAATGTGATTTTATAGCTTAAGCATAACTTAGATGTTCCTAATCGAGAATTACTTCACAACCACTACATCCAACCACTATTGCAAATCTGGAAAAAATCTAATCATGGTACAAAACTAGATGCTAGAAATTCACTTGTCCACCAAACAAAGCTCTAAGAGGTCAGGAACATTAGCTATTAAATTCTAACTAAGTAGATGGATCAATAGGCAATAATGGAGTTTTCTTTTGCATTTATTAGACTTGGGGAACGATGAAAGTAATTACAGGAGATGAAATAGATCAAATCTATCATCAAAGAGTTGCTTCCTTTGTCATAAGTATGCCAAATCAAGTGTATAATCTGTTGATTTGGAGTCAACCTTCAGGCCTTTCCACATGGACCAATCAGCCTTTATTATTCTACCACTCTGCTAGTGTTCAACCTTATTTTTCATGTTTGACCACCCATACTCCTAGCTTTTCCACCAACCTTCTTCATTAATAGTTGTTACTTGCAAAATTGTGACCAACTATCTATCATTACTTTACAGCTTATCTTCAATATTTCCCACTGACCCTCTTGACCTTGCAAAACTAAGATCCTAACCACACTTTCACCATCATTTCTCTAACTTGAGGTTCATCTCTTAACCTTGTGACCAAGAGAAATAAAGGAAATTTCTTGATCATAGATTTAACAATAGTTCCTTCTTAACACAATGTGATAGTGCATTGGCCATAGACTTGAAAGATCTAATGTTGCAAAATGCATTTCTAAAATATTGAAGGTTTTTCCCTTATCACACTGCCACAACTTAAACCATGATTTGTCAAATTAACTTTGTGGCCAAATGAAAACAATTTAGTTGCCTTGTTGGGACCCTGACCTTGGTTGAGCCAACTAACTCTGTGATGATGCAAACATAATTCCATTGCGCATTTGCCACTTGAACTCTAGTTACTACTTACTTTGCCTCAACTATGCAAACCAAAGGGTGATCGCACGGTCTCAACCTAAAATGTTTCAAAGGCATAAAATGAAAATAAGGCCACAAGACTTAAGATATAAGGATACAAATAAATTTTTAAATAGATCCTTATGTAACATTTGATCATTTGAATATTTGAAAAATTATGACCGTTGGACAACTCAACATTTGAAATCAATTTTTTGGCAAGAAGGAATTTTTGGTTAACAACAAGCATGTGAATTAATGAAGGCCAATAAGAGAAAGAAATGAGGTATAAAGGTAAAGTGTTGAATGCAAATTTTGGTGAGTGGATTTTGTGATAAGTACATGTTGTGGTTTCACAACACACGTCCCATTTCTCTTAGAAATGGGGACCCCCTAGTAAATTTTTGCTTTATTGGACCCCTAGTCCAGGGTTTGAGTCATTTTTAAGGCTCTACCTAGAGTCTAGATTCTACTTGGTCCTCTACCTAAAAAACCCATGTGATAGATTTGGAGGAAATTGAAAATCAAGGTGATTGTGAGTAAAGGAGTGCACTAGCACACCTAGCACACATGCACACCTTGTCAAGGTGTGCTAGGGTGCTAAATGTACTAGTATACATTTGCTTCCCTTTGGAGGTGTGCATCTACACACATGTGCACAACCAAAGGGTGTGCATGATCCTGGGTCTATAAATACTTGGGGTCATCACCCTCCCCCTTCACTTATAATCTTCCTTTGAGTCTCCACGAGCACACCTCTACACCTAGAGAGGTTTGCCAAACATCCTCAACCTACACACATAACATTTAGTTAATGCACATAAAGGTGCACACATGTGCACCTCTCCAAGGTGTGTAGGTGCGCACCTTGTTAGAATTATTTAGAATAACTGAGGGGGGGGTGAATCAGCTATTCAAGGTCCAAATGCCCTATTAATACCTTTTTACTACTTTTAATGAATCCATACCCTTTTCATTTGTTCAAACTTAAATCAATCATATAAGCAAGTTACAGTAAATCAACATGCAAAGATAAAACATTCAAGATCAACACATGACACAATGATTTACGTGGAAACCCGATTTGGGAAAAACCACCAGTAACATGCTACTTGATTCTCACTCTTCTGAAGTGATGCCTTGTTAAAAGCCTTCCCTGTTAAAGGCTTGCAACACACTGTTAAATGTGACCTTGTTAGAGGATTTCACCAAACTGTTAGGAATGGGCCTGGTTAAAGGGCTTTAGAACATTCACTTGGAATGTCACCCTGTTAAAGGATTTTTCTAATGGCTGTTAAACCAACCTAAGTCCATAGGATTTAGACTTATAGTTACAATTGCTA
The DNA here is from genome assembly GCA_028749045.1 of Cupressus sempervirens. Taxonomy (NCBI): domain Eukaryota; kingdom Viridiplantae; phylum Streptophyta; class Pinopsida; order Cupressales; family Cupressaceae; genus Cupressus; species Cupressus sempervirens. Next base: position 733,229,299 of record CM053791.1, on the reverse strand, counting down.
GAAAGTAACAATAATGGTCTTTTGATCTGATATAACTTACAACATACTTTATAGATTTCAGATCACACTTTTAGTTCAATCCTTATGCTTGGCTTTAATCTCTTTACCTCTAACTACTTGTCTTCCTCTCAAGCTTTGTCTGCTTGAGTCCTCTAACTCATTCTACCAATGCAATCATCTTTGTGGTCATCTATACAAATAGAATTTCTGTGCTATCTTCTCCTAGGCACATTCTTCAGCATTTCATGCTTTTATGCTTGACCACTGTCTCTCTTTCCTTCTATCCCCTCTCGCTCTCTATTTCTCTTATTAACTTATGTCTTCTTATATAGAAGTCTGATTTGCCTTTATCGCTCAATTCTCCCTCTTCAATTTTAGGGTTTCAAAATTGATTAGGTAGGATACAATGTATCTACCCCATATCTTGTTTTCTTCTTGAAACTTTGCCAGTTGTATCTTAAAAATGTTCTACATGGTGTTCTATGCCACCAACTCATCATTCTTATCTTCCTTTTAATTCACAGATTTCTATATAACAACCTTGTTGGCTTAGATCTGGCGAATCTTCAATTTCCTAAATAATGCAGCAACTCGGCATTATTGAGTTACTGGTGCTCGACACCTATACCAGCTTGGCACTTGAACTTGCTCGACACTTGAACTTACTCGACACTTGAACTTACTCGGCACTTGAACTTACTCGGCATTAACTAGAACTTGCTCGGCTCTTACTAGCTTGCTCGGTTCCTTCTCTCTAATGAACTTAGTTTGAGCTTTACAAAAGACTTAGCTAAAACCTTAAATCTTTGATATGTTTCAGTGTGCCCATCCTTTGTAGTATGTCATCAAATACATTCTTTCATCAATGGCTTAGCTGATCCTTGTACTTCATTACAACATCATAACTTCAACCTTTCTCTAGGTATTTTAGTTACATCTTATTAATTGCCTCCACCTTGACAATTAACTAATTGATAGTATTTGGATCACTAAAGCAATTGTCATCCCCGCAAGTAGCAAGTTTGACATCAATGACAAAACAATGATTAAGGACATTCTTTACTAGTTCCATATTTTATTCCAACAATCTCCCTCAACTTTTCTTATAATTATTTCAATCATTTCCAACACACCTTTATTTAAATTTTGAAACCAAATTTTAAACCTCACCTAAAACCTAAGGAAAAGGTGTGCACATGCACACCTTTGTCACTCAAACAAGTCCCTAACATAATGGTGCACACATGTGCGCACATCATTTTTTGCACCCTTCATCTAGCAAAGTCAACTTAACCCCTTAAGCAAAAGAACATATGCAATGTTTCCAGTAGTACACATGTGCATGTGCACACTCCACAAGGGTGCGCACCTGCACAGGTGCACCACTACACAGTCAATAATCTTATCAAAGTCATTTAGCACACCTAGCAACCTATTAAGATGCACAAAGTGCACTAAACTACATATCAAAGCCAAAAAGAGGGTTTTTGAATGGTTTTGTTAAGGTTTAGGATTCTGGGTTTTATTTTTTGGTAATTAGGATTTGGTAGGGGTTTAATTTCAACTTTCTTGACCAATGTGTTTTGTTTTGTGTAGATAAAATGGCTTCCTCATCATCCACACTTGTAGAGAAGATGACTCCAAAATCAATTATTTTCAAGTTTCAAGGTGCACCAAAGAAATCACGGTTACTGGATGCACATTTAGAGGTTAGAGATACTGAGTTGGGACATATAGATTGGAACATGTTCCTAGTATTTTGCAACAAGCCTAAGGAGAGGTCCTTGATGGTCTCAACTCTTATCATATTAGGCTTGATTAATGTAGCCTCACATCCCACACTAGTACAATCTTTAGAGCTTTTCATGACCTTGGTAGAGAATTATGTGTTAGAAGAAATAGTTGTGAAGAGTATAACATGGGAGATAGTCCTAAACTTAAGACCAAGAAATATTGAAAAAAATTTCCATCTCCTGAGAGCTGATTAATATGTGAAAGTTACTTATCATCAAGTCAAAATATGTTATAGGGAAAATGAAAAGGAAGCTAAAGAGATCATGCAATTGTCATTCTTGATTGATAGAACACCTATGGGATGAAGAGTAGGAAAGGTAGATATGACTAGAGGATACATGAAGGGTGACATTAGATACTCAATTATGCTTCTAAGTAGGGTTATGGGTCTACCAACAACTGGGCACCTGAATATTTGGATGGTACATTTCATCAAGACTGTCAGAATAGCTAAAATGCCAATTGATTGGGCCACAATACTAAGTGAAAACTTAGATGAGCAATTGGTAGGAGTCAAACCCGACCCCAAGTTTTACATGACATCATAGTTGGTATATTTACTAGTGGCAAGGACAATTGACTATCAAGAATTGTATAAGAAGGGAAGCATGCAAGATGCTAATTCTTGGACTTATGTGGTATATCCCTTGCTGGTAGAGAAGAAACTCTCAGATCAAAGGAAAGAATACAAAATAGTGAATGATGATTTCATTTTTGCAATCATTTGGTTTATTGAGGGTGATTATGCCAAGAGTATGTCAGTAGAGTCAATAGCAAGGATAACATAGATGGGTTCCTATTACATCTAGTTCAAGACTTTCACCTACCCAAGGGTAGTAGGTACAACTATGAATCTAAAGAAACTCCTAAAATATCCATCAAATAGGCTCATTTTACTATAGATTGCAAGACAATTCACATCTATATATGATAGAGTGAGGAAATAACATAAGAAGACCTGGGTATGGGCCATTACTATAGGTCCATTTGAAGTTGAGAAGAAACAAGATATCATGACCTTTGATGTAGAATGAGATCAATATCCCTTAGAAGATTACAACTCTCCTCATCCATTTTTGATAATATTGGCAAAGTTCAACTTTTGGCAGGAAAAAAATTTGTTCATGAAGATGTAGTAAAGATCATTGGATGAACACGATAGATGACTATGATATCCAAATTATGGATTATTGTAGGATGTCTCTATATCTGGTAGGAAGTGCCTTAAAGATAAAGATCTCACTAAAGGCTATCCAACAAGACACTCAAGAGGTCTTAGATCCCTTGTACAATTGTGACAAGATATTTGATAGACCAATTATGAATGTAGGAGATGTTAGGGAAGAGAATGTAGATATCAATAATAGGGTAAGATATTGTAATTCAATTGGCAAGAAATTGGATCAAGAAGCCCTTTAAGCTAGACCTAGTTCCTTAGACAATCACCTTCCAAGAAACATTGTAAAAGTTATAATGTTAACATTCCTTGCCCAATCTCTAATTAGGCTGAAAATAGTATATAAACATGATAGGGATGTTGGGTACCTTAGAGTTGAAAAAGGGAAGAGTAAGAGGAAAAGCAAGATGAACCCAACGATGAAGAACCTCAACAAGAAGAGGCAACTCAAGCCCAAGAGACAGCTCAAGCACTTGAGAACCAAGAGCCTCAAAATAAATAAGCAACTCAAACTAAGGATATTCCATAAGTGGCTCTACTAGAATAGGAAGCACAGGAGGTATCCCACCTACACAAGAGGAACACACCTCTCCTTCACCTACTAAGAAAGCTTGTATTGGACCTATTGTCATAAGGATTAGGATCCAAAAGATACAAAGAAAGGTTATACATATTCCTCTAGTTCTAGAAACCATCCCTAAAGAGGATTAAGAGGATGAATAAGATGAAGAAGACAATCTCTCACTGAGTCAAAGGACACACTTGGCAAGGGTTGCCTAGGAAAAGAGAAGGAGGAGCTTTATAATCATGTCGCCATCTATTCCCAAGCAACCTATTGAGGTCACAAGTTCAAAGGATAAGTAGCAATAGTGGATAGATAATAAGAAGGGCATGGAATATATATTTTCAACATATCTAATTTTGACTTTATGCCAGTAGGGACTAAAATTGTGGGTGATAAAATATGAGATACACCCACAAACCAACCTTTGGGAGAGGATTGGAATCAAATGCCACCTCTACCACAAGGATCTTTGGGTACCTCACCACCATCATTTTAGGATTTATCATTTTTCGATAAAGAATCAGCCACTCCCCTCCCTCTTGTCCCTAAAGAAGAGAGAGATATGTATCAAGAGGAGCTAGAACAAAAGCCAACCAATGAAGTATTAAAGGAAGGATAGATACCTAAAGAACCTCATCAAACTTCTTAGGATATAGAGGCAAGGAATTTTGATAGTACATATGCAAGGACACCAAATTTAGATCTCTCATAGAAGGAAAAGATTCAAGAAAGGAGTGATAAGGGAAAGGGTCTATTGGGAAAACCTCATCTTCAACCAAATACTTGTCTTCAATGGGCACTGCACCAACCTAGTTAAAGAGGGAAGTTATGGTCTAACAAAAGTGACAGTTGAACTTGAATGAAGAGGAGAGTATGGATATGCTAGTAGAAGTCATCAAGAGGCTTGAGCCACCTACAAGTGATGCACAAAAATTGGCCTTCATAATGAAGAATAGAGATCAAGACCTACTTGCTCCCATAGCCATTCCTCCTCCACATGCTAAGACCAAAGATTTGACTCCTAAGGACTATTAGATTACATAAGTCCTATTAGGAAAGCCCACAGTAGATATAACTAAAGTAATGATAACTATGGGCATTAGGGAGGTGTTCAAGCATTTTGATGATAATGAGAATGAATTGATAAAGCTATGTAAAGAAAATGAGTTACTAAGATGATATCTACATTTAATTGTAGGTCCATTGGATCAAGACCACCCAGAGGTTACTTTCGTTGCAACACTAGAAAGGAGAGATAAGGGGAGTGTCAAGGTTTATTCATATCTAGGAGCATGTGAGCAATGACATGACAATTTTGAGCAGAAGGGTGTAGAGATAATACAAGCTAATTTGAACCTGTCACATAATGTTCATTCTAATATGGAGAAACTGGTATCTATAGTAGACCATGATTTTGGGCTTATGGATGAAGTACACACTTGGGGAAAAGACCTTCAAACACTCCAAAAAATAAGAGGTCAAAGGTATCATACACTCATAGAAGTGTATACAATAGATGAGATTGATAAACTTGAGGTTTGGATTGAGAAGATAGCTATTGGAAATAAGGTCATGGAAGAACTTCATGAAGATATCTAGAAGTTAAAAGGCTAGTCTCAAGAGAAAATTTTGGATGTAGATATGTATTATGATGCTATTTCCCTCGAGATTTTTGAAGATAGGTCGAAGAAAAAGCTCAAGTCAGTACAAGTAGTGGTTGAAAAATTGCAAAGAACTTTTGAGGATTCTTTATGTGGTGAAGATATTAGGAAAGCATTCAGGGTTGAAGAGGTATTGTTGAGACTCGATGGTAGGCTTGACAACTTTGCAAAAACTCAAATGGATATCAGTAACTATCAACAAATAGTTAGGCATAAATATGAGGCATTAGATTTACCAAAAGCTTCCTAGTGACAATTATTATAGATAAATTCAAGAGAAAACATCCAAATATCACTCTGGTTTAAAGGGGAAGAAAACCCAAAAGCTAGAAATTTAGTTTTGACACTTGGGAGAGAATTTTGTATTTTTGAACCTACACAAGTGTGCAAGGTGCAGTATTCCAAAGGTGGGCCAATTTTTTTTGAAGAAGTTAGAGATGTACCGACAGTTAACTACTAGTTCCAAGTTTAGAGTTTTCCATTCATTAGAAACACATTTTGATGATAGTTTAACTCCTAGAAATGTTCAGAGAAGGCCAAGCTTCCATTTTTATAGCTTCCAATGACTCCTAGATCCTCCTACATCTTCCTTCTTCTTATCTACTACTTCTATCTTTGTTTTAAGACATGTAAAGGCTCATACACCCATTAATTGATATAAACAAGGGTGGAGTCCTATTTTAGCACCATTTAGAGAGTCAGTTTGTACATAATTAGATTTGTTTTATTAGTTTTAAGCATATATTTGCATGAGGAGACCTCTCACTCTTAACACAAATTGAGGTGATGATTTCTTATAAATTGACAAATGTAACATGTATTCTAGGCTATTATTTTGATGAAATAATATATGCTATTGGTGCTCTCCTTCCAAGTGTAGTCATTCTTTTCAGAATGTGTTATTTTTGTGGATTCTTGTTCATTATTTGATTCTGAGATATTTTATTTCTAGTGTTTGCCACATATTAACAAATTTCACTTACACATAGAGTTGGAGAAGGGATCACCTTATTGTTCCTACATAGCTTCTCATCTCTCATGAGTGCACTTTTCATTGTCTGACAATTTGATAAGAAGTGAAACATCTTACAATTTTACTAAGTTTCCATCGATGATTGCATTAGTTGATTGGAGGAAGCGCCGCTCCTTCTTTCATTGGTTTCCTACCTGATATTTTCAATTATTTAACTCATAAATGTGTTGTTACCATGGTTTATGTCCATTAGGAATTTCCCTTTCATGTTATTTTCTTTCATCTCTTGTTACCTTATATTTGTTATTTACCTTACTAACCCTTGGTTAAATTAGGAATTCATATAGTTGCATTGTTAGATTGCATTCATTTAAAAAATAGAAAATACCAAAAATATATCTCTTTTTGTGGTTAATTTTGAAACAACAAGCATATTTATCATCTTATCCAAAATTGGTTCAAATTGGCAAAGGCCTCCCTATGAACAAATACATTTATCTTCAACTGAATAGATTCTAGTAGGTTGCAAGATCACCTGAAACCTTAGAGTTGATCCCATATTGACTTTTCAAGAGAGGAGTTCCAAAGGATTCCTGTCATTAAGCATCATGCGAAATGATAGCTCAACAATACACAATTATTTGAGATTTGAATTTTGACATAAGATCAGAAAAGTGCGAATTTGTGATTAAAAAAATTATGAAGAGAAGCGAAAGGAAAAAATGACATATTAAAGATATCAAAAAAAATGAAGAGGTTTTTGTATCTATCTCTTGTATTGAAGATTGTTATTGTATATTGCATGTTTGGGAAATGGGCTCATCTTGCATACTTATACAATTGTAATAATAACTTGTAACAGGGTTGGGGCTTCTAATAAGGCATAGTCCTCTAACAAGGACCATGACACTATATAGATGTAATAGACTCCTAACAGGGTCAATATTTTTTCACAAGATACTTTTGATTAGTGAATCATCTTGTGGGTACCATCCCACTAAGGTTTTCCTTTGACTAGGGTTTCCCTAGCTAAAAAATATGGTGTTATGTGTTGCATTACTTTATGGTTGTATTTACTATTCAACATAATCAATTTACTTTCATATGCAAGTTGTAAGTTTATTAATGATATCCATAATTGGAAAAAAGTTTGTGAAATACCGATTCACCCCCCTCTTAGTATTTCCTATTTATAACAAAAGAACCCAAATGTTGTTTGAGAGTGCATTGGAATCTATTATTAAATACTAACAAAGGATTGTTTGGCTCTTTTTGGATTCCAATAAACTAATGGTCGCATAAAGAAGGGTCATTCTTGGACTAAAATGCGAAGAGGAAGGTTTTCTCTACATCAACCCATCCAAAGATGGAATTAGTGGGAAGATTAAGATACTATTTAAATTGATTAGGACTGTGGGTCATTAGAAATAGGCAGCAAGAAACATCCTTTTGTTCTACATAAGTTTGGATTAGGGAATCCTTGAATTCCTAGACATGTTCTTCCACCATTTGGAGATCCAAATGTTCATATTTCAGAAAATATTACTTAGGATGTGATAATAGATTGTGCATTACAAGGAAAGCTTCCAAGGGATATAACTATCCCCTGAGAAACACAAGTTTCTATGGAGAAACCATTGTCCCTAGTGGTAATTGGGATGCAATTACACTCTAAGTAGTAGTAGCAGGTTGGGGCTTAGAAGCCTTACCCTTCTTATCCTTCTTATTTTAGACTGTAGATCTAAGTTCTACACACTTTCTAGGGACCTCAGATGATTGCTATTACCAAAGGTGAATTATAGAAAAAGGGGCAATTGATGCAAGGTTTTGGGGCTATGATACTTGTTGAATTGTCATTCAAAAAAAACTATTTAGGGTCCTCAAACCCAAAAACAAAATTAGATGGAGTGAGAAAATTTGAACTTTCCTAGGCCAATATTTACACTACATAGGGTTAAACAATGCCCAAGCTCACCAACACAACACAAGTTAAATGTGCAAAGGCTCAAAATCTCCCTCCTAGTGCCATTAATTTGTTTATTTAACTTTGTTTTGCACACTACAAATAGAGTAACAATTGTCACTAGACTAGAATGTTTGGCCAATATTGTATCAAAGACCAGAAAGAGGAACTATCAACTCCCAAGATCTTGTAGCTAAAGTCTCATTCATACAAGAAATTGGAAAAGTTGGATGAAGGGGTGACTAAATTTACAATAAGGTAGGCATAATCTTCAAAAAATAATTGAGTTGATTATATTTTTGAAATAGGTCTCTTGAACTAGGTTGGTAAAATGTCATAGGGAAAGAGAAAAGGGGGTTATAGAAAGAAAATAATAGGAAAGTAAAGAGACTATACAATTAGAGAATTTATATAACTATAGTCTACTTTTGCACTATTATTATCAACAATACAATGCTTGAATGGTAGGACAACTTAAGTACATGCTTGTTCAATGAATCTAGCATTACTAAATGCTACAAATGAAATAGTACCAAAGTAAAGAAGATCATTTAGATTTATCCAAGCCAAGGAAGATAATAATAAAAAAATAGAAAGATCTTGCTACTTTCAAAGATAAATAAATCCCATAGCAAGCACTCCAAGATTTGTCTATTCCAATAACAACTTAAAATAACAACAAGCATTGGTCCAAACAATTCTTTAAGGAAGCCAAATTACAACAAGAAGTGTTGATCATGTAAGTATCCTTCTTTTTGTTAACTCATTGCATCAAAGACTTATGTTCCTGGGAAGCTTCATCTCCTATGTTAATAGTTGATCCTTCCATGGTTCAAATCTTGTGATGTTGTTGACCTTGACCCATTGGGGAATCATCTTCCAATATTTGTGTAGAGATACCTTTTTTATTAGGTGGCCTCCGTCATCTAGAATTTATATTAGTCTTTATCTAGCCACAATACCCAAAACAATTTGTCAGTCCTCCAAAGTCAATACCCATTAGCACTTGCAAAGATTAAACATTCATTGTTACCATGATCCTCTTTTCAATAGTAATCTATTTATCAGATTCAATATTTTTGAGATTTTAGGGTTCTATTCCTTCCTATCCTTACAAAGGGTAAATGTGCCACAGGGGGAAGGAACATGAAATTTGAAATCCTAAATAGATATAGTAATTCATAAAAGACAAAAGGAAAGGTAACCATAAGCCATACCTTGGGAGAATGAGAACTATCTCTCACTAGTAACAAGGTGAAAAATCCTCAAATCTTGAGGACCTACAGTTTCAAACTTTGTGAGTTCCAAAATATATAGTTTCAAGACCTAAAATCATATTATTTTCTCTATACCAAAAACCCAAAAACACACTGCCTAAATAAAACTTTTGACATCACGGCTTATGACACTAAGTTGTCCTTATGAAATTTACAATAGTATTATTCAACATTCACTCATGTGAAACATGGGATTAATAAATGTTGGGTAACTTTGATGTAACAGTATTTTAAATTCAAAAAATCCAACAAATACATTGTGAATGATGCAAGACACTCAACCTAAAGAAGAATGTTGCATCAATATAGATAAACAAGGTAGAAAATCATTGCTCACTACCACCCACAATGTTATGGATCCACCAACACAATGCAAAACAAGCCATTGCTCACCCTACCAAGGATGAGCTCACATGTGTTCATGTAATAGTGACAACACACCTATATTTTTTTAATCTTTTAGAGCCAAAAAATCAACCATCCCAACATTCATGGAAGCATTCCCTTAACTTCTTGGCCAAGAAAAAGAAGCTCTCCTAGTGAGATCATACCTCATGCTAACAAATAGATAAAAACATGGTACCCAAAGATATCTAGATGATGCAGATCACATCCATAGTTTTCTTTATATCAAAATTAAATAGGTTAAAAAAATGTATATTAAAAAATTATTCACGCAAAGTTTCAAAGTAATCATGTAAATAAAATCTTTTTGAACAAACAAGAACAATTTGATCGAGTTTCCCAATAGAGGGCTTTGCATCTGGTTCACTATGTGAGAGAAGAATCAATGCACATCTGCTATAACAACATCAATTATAACCAGTGCATCCATTGGAAAAATTTGAATTATTTTTTATATTATATCCACTTATATTTTCTTATGAGCATACATGACCTTATATAGTTTTAGAAGTACCAAAATAGGACCAAATTGACATTTGCAGTCATAAACTATTGTCTAATTTTCAAATTCTATTTTGGCCATCAACCATGAAATTTAAACCATAAAACAAATAAGATAAACTCAGCACAAAGTCTTTGGCCATATTCTATCAAGCCTTTAAACTATACAATCTAAATAACAACATCCTACCTAAATATAGATCTCTAAAACCAATGCTTGATCGACTAATTATATCCTTCCATCGAATCTACAACTTGTCTTTTCTATTCAGTTCCTATAGAATAGTCAACTAGAATTATTGTCAAATCCTATAATTTTTAGGAATTACCTTCTTCTTACATTTTATCAAATATACTAATTTTCTCTAATGATTAATGTCATGAAGGAGAGTAGGAAGGATTAAAGAGTAATGAAAATATGTATAAGAAACATGTAAAAAGAAATAAAAATACACACTCCATCATCCCCCCAAGTGAAGTATTATGCATGTCCTCTTGCACTCTGGGTGGACAACCAACATTGGTGAACTCAACTATTAGGTCCTTGGAGACCTATGTGGTTCTTGCAGTTTCTTCTCTTTAAGTAGTAGCAAGCTTCGGTGTAGACATTTCTTCTATTTGTTCTTTTATAGGTGGATTATATTTATGAAGCTAGGTGATTTTTTCAGCCATTATTTAGGATATAGACACTTCATTGCTTTAGGAACTTCAAGAGTTCCTAAAGCATCCTCATTAAGGTTCTCCTAGGATACTGCAGTGACAATGTGTGCATTGTTTAGATTTGGACACCCTATTTCCTATATTACATGTTGTTCTTGTGTTAGACCAATGTTTGAGCAAGGTAGTTAATTTGATGTCTCCCCTCTTTATGGAATTTCATTGCTAAGGGGGTCATTGCTAGCTTTCTCTATGAATGCTTCTATAACTACACTAGGAATTGTTTCAATTGGAATTTCCTCAGTCAAATTGAGTTCCTAATTTTTCCCCTTTTTTCATAACAAGATTTTCAATAGGTCTTTCCTATTGTATTCCAAGAACATCATCTTCCCATTTGTTAGTATCTCCTTCCCATTCTTTCCCTTCTTTAGCTTCTTGTTCTTCTTAAACTTCATTTTCCTCTTCCACTTCTAGTTCCTCTTTTGCTTCATGTTCTTTTTTGGCCTTATGTTCCTCTCCAACTTCATATTCTTCTTCTTTTTTGTTTATCCTCATTTTCATATTCCTCTTCTATCTCCTGACCACTCCCTTCAATTTCTTGTCATTCTCCAAATTCATGTTCTGCTTCTGAGAGTGATTCCTCTTATTCTACTATTTGTTTTCATTTGCCTTGTTTCTTATTTCATGTTTTTTGTATCCACAACTCTCTAAGAATACAATTATTCCCTTGTGTAGATTGTTGGACACTTATGCCTTCTACATCCTGAATAGAATGGGCTACCATGGAAAGCTCCTATAATTTTTCAAGAGTGTCTTGTTTCTTTATGGTAACCATAGGATGTTGACTTAGGGTTCTTTTCTTCTTCTTGGTAGGTGGTTTTTCCTTTTTATATTTAAGGATTTTTGTTTTGAAGGCTTTATGATTTATAGGACTTGGTGAGGGTAAGGGTTTTTCTTTCCATTTTTTAGAAGAGATGGTTTCAGATTCTTTTCCAATGGTAGCAAATTCAGGGTTTCCTATATGGGTTAAATCAACAAATCTTTCTCATTCTAAGGTAGGTTGAGAAGACCTAAGTGCATAGATGACAAGTAATTTGATTAATCCATGGTGGGAAAGGGAATCAAGATGATCTTCTCAGTATTGGTTGCATGAGCATTTCAAAGAACCCAAAAGATAATAAGGGACATTAACAAGAATTTTATACCATAAATACAACATGAGGCAAAGATGGTGAACATACAGATATTGGTATGAACCATCAGAGGTGATAAACTACATCAAAAATTGAGCAACCTCATCCCATGCCTTTAATAAAGATTTTTGAACTATCCTCTATGCTTGAGTAGTTTCAAATGACCCAACCCTTTGTAAAAATTTCTTCTTGTGAGCTTTCAAATCTATGACCCTAGATTATCCAATGGGAAAATAGTGATTACCAATTTGTGGAAGGCTAGTGATAGCCACAATAGTTTGATGGTTAACTAAAAATTGTAGCCCTCTCATAATGACCTCTTTACCTTGAAGATTCATGGTAAATTTGGTAGGCACTACGTCATTATAGGTATACATACATAGGAATTCATAGCTATGTAACCATCCAGAATGTTCAATTTAAAAAAATTTCTTCAATATTCCCCTAATTTATCTACTAAATCTGGTTCATAGCAAGGTTGGTGTCCTCCCACAGTGTCGAACAACAAAACTCATACTAGAAGCAATAAATTCAAATTGGAGCTAGAAGTTTTGAAAATCAACAACAATGGAGATAGAAAATGACAACAACACAAATGCCAAGAAGAAATTTATCATGGAATGAATAATGAAAGTATGACTAGAGGGACTAATAATGGGAAGGTGATGTCTAGACAACCCATTATATTCGTGAGTAATTAATGAGAGAAAATGACTCAGTGACAATGAAGAATAATGTGGAAAAAATAACGTAGTTTTATGATGACATGTGCAAAACATCCCTAAACACTCCTCCCTTCCTTGAAGGGTTGAATCATCTTGGTCATGTCACATAAGCAGTAAGAGAAACAAAAGTACATTAATAAAATATAAAGAAGAAAATATTTCGTAAACCCATAGGCATGCAGGGGCAGGATGATGCTAAAATGAGTGTGCAACAAAGCTAAGGGATGTGTAAGGATCAGTGTCAAGATATGAAGGATATGGTCATAATGAACCTAGAAAAGTACAACTCATAAAGCGATGAGAGACTATAAACAAGATGAATAACAATAACTATTGAAAATAATTGGTTAATTATGTATTATCTTTGATGTTACACAAAATGTCATATATTTACTAGTCAGTGTATGTCAAGCTCACTTAGGCATTGAAGATAGTTTCCTCTGTCTACCGAGCATTGCAGAGTTTTCCAAGTTCAAATGACAATGTCTATTGAGTTCACTTAGGTGACAAATAGAAGTTCATAGAAGTTGAGTGCTAACAAAGCTCACTTAGTTAATCAAGGAAAGTTTGATGGAACTAGTGTTAACAAGGCTCACTCAGTTATCAAAGGAACTTTTTGAAAATGTAGTGTTAATCGATTTCACTAGGTTAACATAGGAAAATCATTTTTGAGTTAGTGTCTATCGAGCAGGGTTGACTAACGAAGGATTTTCTTATTTTGGCATATTAAGTTCAATATTTTTTTTTTTGGTTCTAGCCAACTGAGGAGATGAATAGTAATTATTCTAAGTTGTATTCAAGATGACTTGACAATGTGTATGATATAAATATAAGGTCAAGTTGAGGATTAAAAGTGTGTAAGTGCATAGAAGATTTGAAGATGCTTAGAGGAAGAAAATTAGAAGGATAAGAAGAATATCATTATGGATCTGCAAAGATACATTTGATCAAAAAGGATCAAGTATACAAGCCAAAATTAAGATCTGTAATCAGCAATTCAGTTGCATCAAAAATTGGGTCATCTCATTATTACTCTCTAACCATTGTAGCAGCGATCTAAATCTCTTAACATAGTTGGCTTAACAGCTATTTGTAAATCCTTTAACAAGGTAGTATTTCTAGATTGAAGTGTCTAAAGACCTCTAACAAGGCCACTCCTAATAGGGTGATTAAATCCTCTAACAGGGTCACACCTAACAGTGTATTTTGTAACCTCTAATAGGGTTAGCTCCTAACAAGGATCACTTCAGAATAGTGAAAATCAGTAACTAGTTGTAATTGGTGGTTTTTCCCAAATTGGGTTTCCATGTTAAATATTGGGAGTTATAGTTTCTATTTCAATGCTTACCAAGTTACAACATTTACTAGTGTAAACTTAGTGCCTGTGTGTTTATTGAGCATCAGTAATTTTAGTGAAGTTTATGTTATGTACTAACATCTAAGGGATCAAGGAAATATTTTAGTAGTAATTGATTCACCCCTCCCCTCTTAGTTACTCCTCTTATATTTATAACAATTGGTATTAGAGCTTCTTGGTGCTTGTAGAGAAGGTTTTAAGGACCTAAGCTAAAGATCAAGATGTCTTACAAAAGAGAGATTTCCAAGCTGAAAAAAGATAACTTCTAGGCATGGAAAGAAATTATGAAGTTGCACTTGGCAACCATTAGTTATTCAAGATTGAAATACATGGAAAATTCTTACAAGGCTCCTATTGGAACATTGGTTGTGGAAGAGATTGTTGAAAAGAAAAAACCATAACATCATGATGATTGACATTGCATCAACTCTTAACTATGTTGAGTTTGATGAGGTCAAAGGATGTGCTACTACTCATGAGATGTGGACTAAACTGTAGGATATCTATGGCGGTGATGAAAACATAAAAAGAGCCAAGGCAAAAAGCTTGAGAGGTTAGTTTGATCATATGAAACTGAGAGAGAATGAAAAAATTGCAAAATATGTTGAGTGAATCAAAGCTAGTGTCAATGCTATCAAAGCCTCTAGAGGAACAATTGAAGATGTAACAGTGGTAAGAAAGGTACTCATAAACCTTCTTCTTATCTATGCAATAAGAGTGTCTGCTATTCAAGAGATGAGATGTGATCCAAATAACAAGATAACTTTGGATGTTGTAGTTGGAAGAATGACTATATTTGAACTAGATAACTATGATAATTATACTCCTAGTTCTAGAAATCTTGAGTACGCATTTGAAGCCAATATATAACTCAAGAAGAAAGCTAAAAAGTATAAAAGAAAACAATCTAAAAGTGAAGAGGAAGACATTTTTGATAGTGATCTTGAAGCAATTGAAGCATTCCTTGCAAGAAGGTATGCCAAAGGCAAAGGTAAGTATAAAGGTAATATTCTTTTAATTTGTTTCTCTTGTAAACACATTGGATACATTGCTCCAAGATGTCCAAATAGAGAAGAGAAAGATGAAAAGAAGAACAAAAGGTACAAAGGAAAGAAATATTTCAAGAACTTCAATGACTACAAGGATAAAGGTAAGAAATATTTTTTTATGGCTAAAGATTCAGATAATAGTGAAGATGATGAAATGGTTTATATTGCTATAAAAGATGAATCTAATGATGAAGGAGATAAACTAACACTTATCTCTCATGTTAGAAAAAATGATTCAAGGATTATAGATAGTGGTTTCTAACATCATATGACTAGTGAAAAAACAAAGTTTGAACATATGGAACATTATAATGGTGGAAATGTGAGATTTGGAAACAATGAACAATGTTTCATAAAGGGAAAAGGTTGTATGTCACTAACCAAATAACTTAGATGTGATAATGCTTATTGGGTTGAAGTACTAAAACATAATCTACCAAGTGTGGCACGGTTGAATAACATTGGATCCAAGGTATAATTCATGAATAGGAAGGCCAAGCTATTGGATGGAAAAGGAAATTTGGTTCACTCTAGTAAACAAACAAAAGGTAACCTATTCCACCTAGATCTTAGTTAAAGTTCATGTTTATTGCTCAAGTAGAAAAAAGTTGGTTATGGCATAAAAGATTATGTCATGTGAACTTTGATAATCTGATCAAGATAAGAAAGAAGAAAAGAGTGAGAGGTATTCCTAGTCTGAGGAAACCTGATATGGGCTTATGCAAAAAATGTCAAATTGGTAAGATGCACAAGAATTCAAGTTTCAAAAGAAAGAACTATCATTCTGAAGAAGTCTTGGATTTGGTTCATATAGATTTATGTGGACCTATTAGAATAGAGAGCTATAGTGGAGATAACTATTTTATTCTTTTTGTTGATTATTATTTTAGAATGATGACCATAATGTATCTAAAATACAAGTTTGAAGCATTTCATAAGTTAAATGGTATCTGGGAAGAGTAGAGAAAGAAACTAGAAAGAAGTTGAAGTGCTTAAGGTCAAACAGAGGTGGTGAATTCATTTGCAATGAATTCTGCATTGAAAAAGGAATTAAGAGATAAGTATGAGCCTTTGGTACACCATAGTAGAATGGTATAGCTGAAAGAAGGAAAAGATCCATCATGGATTGTGCAAGAGCTTTGATGATAGAAAAGAGCGTTGTAATCAAATATTGGAAGGAAGAAATTAATACTACAATGCATACCTTGAACAAAGTATAACTAAAGAAAGACTCAAATCAAACTACTTATTAACTAGGGTATGGCTACAAACCTAATTTAAGTCACTTGAAATTATTTGATAGCAAATATTATGTTCTAAAAGAGTCTAGGAAAGGTAAATTCGATGTCAAAGGTGATGAAGGCATATTCCTAAGATAATCCTACAAAATTAAAGCATATAAATTTTTGAACTTATCAACTCATAAGATCATAGAAAGTGCACATGTAAAAATTGATGAGTTTGGAAAAAAGAGTGAAGACAAGAGTAGCAAAGAACCTCACGATCATAGAAATTTTGTCTACTATGAACCTGATACATTGCTAAATCTAATTGGAAGCCAATAGACTTCACCTCCCAAGTCTCCAAAATCTCTAGAAGCTATCAAGTTGCAACCAGTGCAACTCGAGTTAGAATCTAAAGGACTTGAGTCATTGTCAGAAGCTATTGAGCTATTGCCAAAGAAAACTAAGTCTAATGGACCTGAATCACAGATAGTGGGACCTAAGCTTGATGCTAAAGAGCATGGAGAGGCTAGTGGAACAAGTTCTAAATCCAAAGTACTTGTGTTAGCAAGATATGTTAGAAGGCATGATGCATGTAATTAGATCATTGGAGACAAGTCAGATGGAACAATGACAAGAAATAAATTAAAAGGTACATGTTTTCTTACTAAATTTGAACCTAGATCAATAAAATATGCTTTGGATAATGAAAGTTGGATTGAAACTATGAATGAAGAAATAGAATAGATAGAGAGGAATACAACTTGGACTCTTTTTCCTAGACCCAAGGATAAAAATGTAATTGGCACAAAGTGGGTTTTCTAAAATAAGATGAGTGAAGATAGAGAAGTTTCTAGAAACAAAGCAAGGTTAGTATGCAAAGGTTATTCTCAAGAAGAAGGTATTGATTATGTTGAAACATTTTCTCTTGTTATAAGATTAAAAGGTGTTAGAACTTTACTTTCTTATGCTACACGTAGAAGATTTAAAGCTTACCAAATGGATGTGAAATCTACATTCTTGAATGGAATTCTTGAAGAGGAAGTCTACATAGAACAACCTAGAGGTTTTGTGGATCCTAGAAAAAAGGATATGGTCTATGAATTGCACAAAGTGTTGTATGGTCTCAAGCAAGCTCTCAAAGCTTGGTATGAAGGACTTCATAACTACTTGATAAAGATTGGTTTTCAAAGAACAAATGATAACAATAGCCTTTATATCAAAGAAGGACCAAACAAAAAGATTGTGTTGGCTGAAATCTTTGTGGATGACACATTATTACTAGAAATGATGACTTATACAAAGCCTTTTTGGAAGAGATGAGCAAAGAATTTGATAATTCCATGTTTGGAGAGATAAAATTCTTTGTTGCATTACAAATTCAATAGAAGAAAGATGGTATCTATATTAATCAATCCAAATATATAAAGGAGATACTAAAGAATTTTGGAATGGAAGATTCAAGACCAATTGGAGCACCTATGTCTATTGGATATAAGCTTCCTAGAAATGATGATTCTAAGGAGGTAGATTAGACCACGTACAAACCAATGATTGGAAAATTGCAATATGTAGTGCATGCAAGGCTTGATATTGCATTAGTAGTCGATATAATGTCAAGAATCTCAGAAAATCCTAAAGAAAACCATATGATGGAAATCAATAGAATCAATAGAATCATGAGGTATCTAAAGGGTACTAAGGACTATGGATTATGGTACAAAAAAGAAAGCAATTTGGATTTAAAAGCATTCATAGATGTTGTTTAGGCAAGAAGTGTTGATGAAAGGAAGAGCACCAGTGGTGGAGCATTATTTCTTGTTAAAATATTGGTGTCTTGGGCAAGCAAGAAGAAGAATTCTAATTCTTAGTCTATAACAGAGGCAGAGTATGTGGTAGCAACCATTTATTGCTCCAATGTTGTTTGGTTCAAACAACTGTTGGTAGGTATGAAGATAGAAATAAAGGATCTAGTGGTTATCTTCTATGATAACTCCAGTGCAATTAATATATCAAAGAATCCTGTGATGCATACCAAAATCAAGCACATTTCTATAAAATATCATTTTCTAAGAGAATTGTTGCAAGATAAAGAGGTAATATTAGAATATGTGAATACTAAAGAAAAAATTATAGACATATTCACTAAGTCATTACCTAAGGATGAATTTTTGTATCTAAGGGGTAAGTTAGGGGTCATTCCCCTATTTGAAGCTCACTAAATGAAGTTTAGTGATGCATCAACCAGAACATGTTGAAGATTAGTCAAGTTGATGTAGTATTGAAAAGGGCATTTTGCATATAAATCAGTACATGAGGTACATTGATATTCACTGAATATTGTCTTTGGCATGAAATGTCAAAGAGAGAGAGTTTTTTGTCATATCATAGAAATTTTTATAAAGAGAAAAAGTATACATTTCATATAAATTTTGTTTGAAGATGGTGAACTTGGTTAGATATCAAAGCAGGAGAATTTTCTATTAGAAGAAGATGTTGAAGGCATAGGTTTTTGATAGAGGGAGAAACTAAAGTAAGAGGGAGCTTACACTAATAGAGGGATTTCTCATGGATGAGAATTAGAAAGAAACTAAGGATATGTTCCTTACTTTATTCTTGCTCTAAAGTGTCATTGCATTATGACATGTTGTGTTGCCATCAATGCCAAAGAGGGAGATTGTTGAAAATAATTGCTTAATTGTGTATTGTCTTTGATGTTACACAAAATGCCATATCTTTAGTAGTTAGTATATGTTGAGCTCACTCAAGAATTCAAGATAGTTTCTTGTGTTTGCTAAGTATTCTAGAGTTTGCCACTGTTTAGAAGACGGTGTCTACCGAGTTCACTCGAGAAACAAAATGAAGTTCATAGAAGTTGAGTGTTAACCAAGCTCACTCAATTGCCAAAAAAACTTTGAGAAAATGAAGTGTTAATCAAGTTCACTTGGTTAACATAGGAAAATTGTTTTTAAGTTAGTGCCTACTGAGAAGGGTTGCCTAACAAAGGATTTTCTTGTTTTGGCATATTGAGTTTAATAGTTTTGTTTGCTGGTTCTAGCCAACTAACGAGATGAATATTAATTATTCTAAGTTGTATTCAAGTCAACTTGATAGTGTGTATGATATAAATATAAGGTCAAGTTTTAAATTGAACGTGTGCAAGTGAATAGAAGATTTGAAGATGCTTAGAGGAAGTGAATTAGAAGGATAAGTAGAATATCCTTGTGGAGCTGCAAAGATACATTCGATCAGAAATGATTAAGTACATACAAGCCAGAATTGAGATCTATAATCAGCAATTCAATTGCATGAAAAATAAAGTCATCTCATTGTTACTCTTTAACCATTGTAGTAGTGATCTAAATCTCTTAACACAGTTGGCTTAGCAACTATTTGTAAATCCTCTAACAAGGTGACCTTTCTAGATTGAAGTGTCTAAAGACCTCTAATAAGGTCACTCCTAACAGGGTGATTAAATCCTCTAATAGGGTCACACCTAATAGTGTGTTTTGTAACCTTTAATAGGGCTCACTTCAAAAGAGTGAAAATTAGTAACTAGTTGCAATTGGTGGTTTTTCCCAAATTGGTTTTCCACATTAAATTTTGTTGTCACTTGTGTTCATGCTATTTCTTTTATGTGTATGCAACTAAGTTAAGTAAGGTTAATCATAGAAAATATCTTAATATTTTCATGTTAAGCATTTTTTTAGTTACATTTTCTATTTTAATGCTTACCAAGTTACAAAATTTACTAGTGTAAACTGAGTGCCAATGTAGTTACCAAGCATCATTAATTTCAATGAAGTTTATGTTGTGTACTGACATCTAAGGGATCTGGTAAATAGTTTAGTGGTAACTAATTCACCCTCCCCTCTTAGTTACTCCTCTTATATTGACAACAACAACTATGTGACAATCTCATTGACAAAAAGTAGAACAGAGAGAGGAGAAGATGCATCAAGAAGTAGAGCGATAGGAAGCATGACTACTACATGTCACAATTCTATAGGAGGTGCTAGAGGTGACATGAACTTGATGCATCAAGTAGTGAGAGGTGCAAGTGACCAAAAAAAAAGGTGCCAAATATGGAATAAGAAAAGTAGAAGAAGTGTAGGTAACATGAACTTGAGAAGAAGCAATATCTACTAGTGAGAGAGATGATAGGAAGTAAGAGAACTTCCTACTGCTCCAACAAAAAGAGGGCTTCTAAGTATAACCATGCAATAGTATGAGGTTTTTATGTTTTTTAAAAAAAAAATTATAATATAATAAGGCTTCCTAAATTCTAATTTTCAACCAAATGTCACATGATTATGCTAGGAAACCAATTTTCATAATTAGGGCTTATTGAAACTAGGAGCCACTAGCAAGCTAGTTTTCAACTTGGAGTTGGCCAACAATGCCACGAGCTCAATTTTCATTTTTGGATTTTATTAAAATAATAGATTTAAAGTTTTAGATTTGAAGGAGGCCAAAGGGGACCACAGTTAGTTCCTTGGTGACAAGAAAGAAAGCTTCTTTCAAAAGAGGCTTCTAGTACAACTTTAGATAACGACTATTAACAAGGAGCTTATGACATTCAATTTCCACCATGTAGAGCTATACAACACCATTATCAAATACATGTTCACTTTCATAGGGGCCCAGCCACTGAGTATGAAATTTACCTTTCAAATTGTGAAATTGAGAATCATAAAAAAATGCCTAATCTCTTGGCTAAAAGGAGTGGTGGTAAATGTGCTTATCATGCCACAATACATGTGTTATGTTCCCACTATGAATCAGAGAGACTTAAACTAAGAAGTGCAATTCAAAGAGTCTTAATCTTGAACTCAATGCGAAGAAAAACCTTCTTAACATAGACTATTTCATAAGGGGTCAGACTAGTGGTGGTCTTCAACATGGTGCAATAGGCCCACATAGCTTCAGGAAGCCATGTGGTCCAATCATGCTTATGAATTGTAACAGTCTTAGTAAGGATGTTCTCCAATTCTCAATTTATGACCTTCACTTGCCCATTTTCCTAAGGATTATAAGGAGTGGACTTCTAGTGGTGGATCTCATATTCTTTGACTAAGGCAAAAATGAGTTTCAAAGTAAATTGGGGGCCTTCATCACTAGTAATCTCATGAGTAACACCAAAGTGAGGAAATATTTTGGACTACGAGAAGTTGACAACCTTGGTATCTTAAGCATGCTTAAATATTACCACTTTAACCCATTTAATGTAATATGTATAAAAAGGATGTATTCCTTGTTTTGAGAAGGAGGGTTGATGGGTCCCACAAAATCAAGACCCCACTTTTCAAAGGGTTTGATGGAAAACTAAGGGTAGAGTGATGTTTTATTTGATCATGTAGGACAACCCATTCACTAGCACTGGTTGCAATAATGAACATAACACTTACAATATTTATGAAGTGTAGGATAGTAATACCTTGTAGTAAGAATATTTTGAGTAGTCCTTTGAGCATCAAATTTCCCACCACATGGTTTGGTATGATAGGCTCAGAGAATATCAAAGACATCCTCCTAATGAATATATTGACACATGATTTTGTCAATGCCAGTCCAAAAGAAGAGACCGTTGATCCAGGTCAACTGCCCACTAAGCCTAACTAACTTTCAATGTTCTTGGGGAGAAAAATGTGGTTGAAACTTTCAAGTGACCAATTAGTTAGTGATATAAGCATACCATGGACTTTTTGCAAAAATGGAAAAGAGGTGTTCATCAAGGAACATTCCATCAACATGAACAGGTTCATTGTTTGGTTTTTGTAACCTAGATAAGAAGTCTACTACCACATTTTCTCGACTAGGCTTATCAAGTATAGTGATATCAAATTATTTTAACAAGAGAAACCATCTAATAACCCTACCACTTACTACAAGGTTATTCATTGAAAATTGAATTACTGAATGATCAGTATGAGAAAACACTTTAGATAATGTTGAAATTTATTAATAGCATAAAAAAGCTAAGAATTATATTATTTAGTTATTGTGTACTTGATTTACCTCTACACCAATAAATTTCTTACTGATGTAGTAAATAGAGTAGAAGAGGTTGTCTTCCTTTTGTTTGAGTACTACTCCCATAGAAAAATTAGAAGCATTAGTGTGAATGTTGAAAGGAAATTCCCAATTAGGACCTCTAAGAATAGGGGTAGTCACAACCTTGTTCTTGATAGTCTCAAATGCTTCCTTACACATAGGGATCCAAGGGAAGATAACATCTTTGACTAACAAATCAAAAAAAGGGGAGGCAATTTTATTGAAGTTTTGAATAAATCTCCTATAATACCCAACATGACCAAGGGAATTCCTAATGTCTTTTTGGGTTGAGGATATACAAAAGTCTTGGATTATTTGAATCTTTTTGGGATCAACTTGGATACCTTTTGAGGAGATTAAGTGGCCTAATACAATTCCCTTAGTCATTAACACGTGACACTTTTCATGACTTAGAGATAGGTTAGTGTCTATACTATTAGACTATATAGTCCACCAATATAATTAGGGGGGGGTGGGGGGTTTGAATCTGTTATCCAACTAATATCACAATTATCAACCTTAATAAAATTTAACCATATGAGAAATATAATCAGAAACCACAGCAAGATACTCATGCAAAATAACACTAGATATATTAACTAGGGAAACCATTGATTAGAAGGAAAACCCCGGTGGGGATGGTACCCACAAGATAATGTACTAATATAAATATTCCTTGTTAGAGGAGGGACCCTATTAGGATTTTATAACAAAATTTGGTATGTATTAGGAGACTTTGAATCCCTGTTAGGAGATTCCAACCTAGTTAGGAGTTGTGCCAACCCTGTTAGGAGTTGTAGAAGACAATTGAACCCACTATCCAAATAGCTTCAAGGGCAAGACCAATGAACTCACTATCTAAATGATCTTTGGAGTATTCCTTGTAGAATAATAGAAATGAATAGTATTTCTCCTTCTTTATTTGTCCTATAAACCATACTTCTACTCCTTCTGATCTTGAAGCTACATGACAACTCTCACATCCAATAATCCCTTGGACTGCTTACTCACATTCACTAAATGCTCTACTCCTTTTTCTACTTGACACCTTTTCATATTTGATACATAAAATACATATTAAAAAAAAGGAAAAAATATTTCCTTTATACTATATCTTAAAAATTAATTCCAGAGTCAGCCTTGAGGCCTTCTTAATTAATTATCATAAGATAATTGATGCAATGTAGCTTAGTGATCAACTGATCCAAAAACCCTCTTCACTGAAGTCCTTCAACCAAATCTCTTGATAGAGATGATAAAATGTGCAAGCACCAATCACAAGTGCTACAAGGATTATACCATGTTATTGCAACTCTATACCCAAACAAGGAAAACCCTAATGACTAGAGGACCTTATGAATATGACAACTTATCACAAGTTGCTGACAATGCGCAAATTGACCAATTTTGGGAAAACAACCTTAAACTTCTTCAAATTAACAAGGAAGATTCCAACACATGGGAATGGTCTATTTAGGCCACCAATGACATGAAACAATGGTTAAAACCAAACTATGTAAGTTTTTCCACATTGTTGCTTTGTTAAGCCATCCAAAAAGACTAGTAGCCCTTTTTGATGAAAATATGATTTTAGAGGAAATATCTCCACACAACCTAGGTAAAAAATTTCAATTTTTGACACCCTTTTTGGACTTAAAAAACATACTAAGGCTTCATGGTTTGATGACACACAAAAATGGGCTTTTGTTCACTTTCTTGTTTAGGCAACTAGGGTAATTAGGCCTCCATTTACAAAGGAAGTACATGTTATAGGAATCCATCCTGAAAAAAATGATGGAAACATGTGAGGAAAACCCTAAAAAAATTTCAAACTTTATTTCAAGCCTTGATGCCAAGTTTGGTTGGAGTTGTGAAAGATGTTGCATCCTTTTCCTAGCGTGCACATGGGAAATGCATGCCTAGGGCATCAAATTTCTCAAGGATCCCTATAAGTAAAAACTTAATACTACTTGCATCTTAAAATATATATCCAATACTAGGATTTCAATAGAGGCAATTAAATTTACATGGTGAAATCCTCCTCTATGCCTAAAAATGCTTCAAAACCCTAGGCTAGCAAGAAATCTGGACCTACTTACACAAAAATGTGAATATATTGAGTTAGAGAATAGATGGAGACTCAAAACCAAAAGAATTGGAAATTTATTTCATCCACCTATCCAAAAATATAGGTTTTAAACTCCAAATGAATATCCACAAACCCTTACAACACATGATGACATGTTGTTTGTAGTAAAAACAAGGTATCTTTATTGATTGAAAGTTGAAAAATACATAATCTCTTTCTTTATCTCTGCCTATAACCCACCTAAAAGGGCTTATTATATTCCTTCCAATGGTCATAAAAAAATTTCAAAAATTTTATCGACATTGGGGAAGTTTTTTTCTTTGATTTGCAAAAAGTTTCTTAAAAATTGCTTGACAACTTTTCAAGCAATTTTGCATTTTTCGCACTTTTTGCACTTTAAAAGAAAATTTTATGAAAACTTAAATCTAATGAACCAAATAGGTCCTACACATGATAAAACATGAAATAATCCAAAATCCTAATATTCTATTCCCTTTGACCATCTTTTACCATAGTTGACCAAGGGCTTATAATAGTGCCAATCTTGGAAGTAGGTCATACAATTTGGTCTAGATGCCTATTTGATTAATCTTTCCAAGGTTTTATTTTGAGATCTGAGGTTTGATACTTGGATCCAAGGTTTTTGACCTAGATTATAAGGTTTGGATTCATTTTGGGTGCTCCTGCACCATATTGCCCTTGTGTTTCAAAACTCAAGTTCCTACTTGAGGGAAATTCCTCCACAAAAGTACCATGTTATTTGATCTGGTCTTCTATCATTCAAGTTGCATCAATATTTGGGAGCCCTTTCCACTTGACTAAGTACTACATGTAATTCTTGGTTCTAGTCTATTTTAAAGCTTGGTGTCCAAAATTTCTTCTAACTCCACTAGTTTTATTTGAGGGAGATCAGTTACATAGTCTTCACTATGGATGTATGCTTTCTCACCTTGTTCACTTGATGAATTTTCTATTCCTTTGTTTGGGGTGAGGTTTGAAATATTGAAAACTAGAGAAATTTGCAGGGTAGGGGGAAGAGAGATCTCATGTGCATTTTCACCCATCTTGTTGAGTATACTACATGGTCCAACTTTCTTCATCTAAAGTTTGGAATATCTACCTTTAGGTAGTCTCTCTTTTCTCAAATATGCCCAAACCTTGTCTCCAACTTTAAAGTTGATTTCCCTTATTTTCTTATCAACATATTCATTTTATTTTAGTGTTGATCTCTATAAAACTTCCTTGACCTCATGTTGCACCTTTGTAATGAATTTTTGTTACTCTTCTTCTTGAGCACTGATTTTGAAATTAGATGGTAGTTCTACCAGGTCCAATAGTCCCTTGGGATGAAGGCCATACACTACTTGGAAGGGATTCTTGCCTATTGATCTATTCATGGAGTCATTAGATGAAAATTCTTCTTGGGGCAAGAGTAGATCCCAACTTTGAGCAGTCTACTTTGTGAGGCACCTTAGGAGATTTCCTAAAGTTCTATTTACCACCTTGTTTTGCCCATCAATTTGTGGACGATAGGTAGAACTATAGGCTAGGTTAGTACCAAGTTTCTTAAAAAGTGTTCTCCAAAAATGGCCTTGAAATTTTACATCCTTGTCAAATACAATAGTTTGTGGTAAACCATGGAACCTAACTACTTCCTTAAAGAAAATATGTGCAATATGAGAAGTGCCATTTGTGCTTTTACATGGTATAAAATGGACCATTTTACTGAATCTATCCACTGCCACAAAATCACTATCAAAACCTTGCTTAGTTCTAGGTAGACTTATGACAAAATCCATCGAGATTAATTCCCAAGGTCTTGTGGGGATTGGTAAGGTTTGATATAACCCTTGATTTGTTGAAACACCTTTGGCTTGTTGACAGATGGTACAAGTCTCAATGAATTTCTTTACCTCATTGTTCATCTTTGTCCAATAATATCTTCTTTTCACCATGTCTATTATCTTTTCAATGCCAAAATTTCCTCCTAGACCATCATAGTGTTTCTCCCTAATGATATTTTTCCTCATTGAGCATTTAGGAATGCATAACTGGGCTCCTTTGAATAGGAGTCCATTCTAAATCATATATTTAAAGAAATTTGTATGGTATCTTCCAACCTTCTCTGTGCAAACTTGAAAAACCTTTGCAAAATCAAGATCATCATCATATAAGTACTTGAGAGAATCAATTCCCACACTTCATAGTTGTACTTCTTCAACTAGACCAACCCTTTTGCTAAGGGCATCAATAACTTTGTTTGCAACACCTTTGTTATGTTTTATGTTGAAAGTATATACCTAAAACTACTCCATCCATTTAAGATGTTTGATAGATAGCTTTTCCTAAGAATTAAAGAAACTCAATGCATGGTTGTCAGTGAATACTACAAAATCCTTTGGAATTATATAGTGCCTCCATTTCTTGAGGGCTTGTACCATGGCATAGAGTTCCAAGCCATAAGTTGAAAACTTTTTCCTAACATCATTTTGTTTCACAGAAAAGAAAGATAATGCCTTACCTTCCTAACTTAGGACTGCACCTATGGCCAAATTGCTTGCATCTATTTCCATAATAAAAACCTTATTGAAATTAGGTAGAACCAAGATTTGGTATTGAGAGACTCTATTCTTCAAGTATTAAAATGCATCATTGGTTTCCTTTGTCCAAGCAAATTTAGTCTTCTTTCCTCCTTTGATGGTGTCAATCATGGGTGTACACACATGATTGAATTTTTTGATAAACTTCCTATGGAAGGTGTCAAGACCATGGAAGCTTCTTACATCCCCTTGGTTCTTTGCTTGGGGCCAGTTGATGATTGCTTCAACCTTCTCAAGGTCCATCTTAAAGGTACCTTGTGAGATCACAAATCCTACGAACACAAGTTCCTTCTTTATAAACATGCACTTTTTCAAGTTGATCACCAACTTGTGCTAATGAAGCCTCCTTAGTACCTATTCCACATGATCAAGATGCTCTTCCTTGCTATGACTAAATATTAGTATGTAATCAAGGTAAATAACAACAAGTTTTCCAATAAAATCTATGAATATCTCATTCATAAGCCTCATAAAAGTGTTGGGGGCATTAATTAACCCAAAAGGAATTACTAACCATTCAAACAAATATTTAGTAGTTTTGAATGTTGTCCTCCATTCATCACTAGGTTTTATTTTGATTTGATGGTAGCCAGACTTCAGATCTATCTTGGTGAAATAGAAAGCTCCTCCTAGTTGATCCAATAGATCCCCAATTCTAGGCATGGGGAATCTATACCTTATGGTAATCTTGTTGATAGTCATGCTATCAATACACAATCTCCATTTTTGATCCGGGGGATACTTTCGTCAAAATTGAAGTATCTCCAAAACTCCAACAATTAGCATCAGATTAAACTCCTTGAAATTCTGGACCCAATGCAATTTGAACGGACAAAAACAGAGACCATATGCAAAAGTTATGGTCAATCAAAGGTTGGTCAAACCGAGAACGGAGGTCATCAAAAAGGTAAAAAAATAATCATCTCCAAAGTGCACAACAATGGATTTCAAAACAAAGAGCTCATCGAGAGCTTTTCCACGGTGTTTATTTTGTCAAAAAAGGAGCTTGTATGTGGAAGTTATGACATTTTAAAGTTCGGCATGAGAGATGAATATTAATGACGTCATCATGATGTCAGCGAAGTGGGAAATAAAAAAGTTTATGGTCGGATTTGAACCCATGACCATTTATTCCCAAAACTCATGCTTCCACCACTATGCCACGCATGGTTTTCAAAATTTATTGGCAGCAATCGATATTTAACCATTAACTAGCTCCCCTTTTTAAGTAAGGTGACCGCCGGCAGGATTGGAACCCCCGAACCGGCAGTAACCACAAAATATCGTTAACCGTTGAGCCATTTTAGCGCTTAAAAACTATTTTGCGTGAGTTGCTATTTGACTTTATCCAGAAAACCACCAACCTTAGTAAAATAAGGTTATTAGTTATTTTTTACCCCAAAATTGACATGATGCCGAATCTTCAAGAATGGCTAAAGGTTAATTAGAAGGGGAGAATTAATTAAAAGGTTGTTTTTGTAAAATTTTGTTATAGCCTTATTTTGGCTAATTTCATGTATAAAAAGGGGGTTAGGAGACTCTTAGGGGCATTCAGAAAAAGGAGAGAACGTCCAAGTGCTGAGTATAAGGGAGATCTTTGAAGTGCTCATTCCTGTACTTTGAAACAGTGTGATGTTGTTGTACTTCAAAGGAATGACTTTGTAAACATTTGTACCTAATTTTTGGAGATAATTGGATCGGTCCCCCAATTGGAGCAGGACCCGGAGACGTAGTCCATACAGATGAACTCTGAGATCAAATTGTTTGCGTCTTCTTTCTCTCATTGTCTCTTTTATCAGCTTAATCTTGTTGCTCTCTTATTTCATTTATGTTAATTTGATTCGTTAAAAGTTTTAAATTAATTCTATGTAATCAATTAGCATTCCTCTATAATAGTCCTAGATCCTAATCAGATCAATTTTCCATCCTTTTTAGGAGCAAGGACAGATGGAACAACATAAGGACTTAAACTCCTTTGTATTAGATCTTTTTCCAAAAAATCATTCACCTGCTTGGCAATTTCAACATGTTGAGTTGGTTTCATTTTTTAAGGTGATTTTTTAGGTAGGGAAGAGCTAGGTATCAAGCCAATTTGGTGACTAATATTGCTAATGGGAGGGAGGCTTGTGGGTAGATCAGTAATAGTAACCTGAATATACTTTTGTAGTAGATCTTGTATATCTTTAGGGATAGGATACTTGTCCTTAGAAGTTATTTTTTCCTTTGGCTTAGAGACCATAATAAAACCTTGGGCATCAGGTTCCTTCAAGGCTTCAATCATTTCTTTCTCTCCTATGGTAACAACAATAGGTTTTGCTTTAGGATTAGGCATGGGCTTCATGGTGAATGTTACACCATTCCTAGTTATAGAATAGGTATTCTTCTTGCAATGGTGGATGGCATCAACATCATATTTCTAGGGTCTTCCTATAAGTATATGAGATGCATTCAATTCTACAACATCACAAAGTACCTTATCCTTGAAGTCTGCTAGGGAAAATTCTACCCATGATTTTTCTATCACTAAGGTTTGTTGACCCTTCATTAGCCAAGTGACATGATATGGAAAGGGGTGGGGTTTCTTAGGTAGTTTAAGTTTTTCTACCATTTCAGAGGAAACTAGATTTTTTAGTAGAACCTGAACCAATCAAAAAATTACATACCTTTCCTTGGCACTTGATTCTTGTCCTAAAGAGATTCTTTTTTTTGGGGTGGCTCTTGGGTATGAGGGATCTAAAAAAATGCTTTCCTCATCATTAGAGATGATCCTTCCTTAGATTCAAGTTCTCTGCAATCAAATTACTCTTCCTTCATAGTTTATGCTCTTCTTTCCTCGTGATTATTGTTTTTCTTTTCAAGGCACTTTCTTGCATGTTGTCCTACTTGATTACAATTTTATCATGTGAGAGGGCCATTGCCTCTTCCTCTACCTCTGAAAGACTTTCCTCCTTTATAGTTCCCTTAGAAAATTTTCCTTTTTGATCCTATTGTGACTCAAAATTGAAGCCCCAACTTTGAGTACCATTGTGAAAATTAAGCCATATAAACACTTTTTAATGCATGCATACTTGGTTGTACTTGTGACACCTAAGAGGTGTTTAATGTTTTTAAAACCTTGTATTCAGTACATCTATGTGTTCCATGAAGATAAATTGTTATTCCGAGTCATTTCGTGGTCCCGTTTTGAGAAAATTATAGGCCTTGTTTGCATTTGAATATCTTGCACCCAATTATGTTTCATGACTCACCACTTTGGGAATGTTTAGTGTTCATACTAGAGAACCTATTTTTTAGGTTTTGAGTCATTTTGTTATGTTTTTGCTAGGTTTTGAATCCCTCAAAGTTGGTTATTTATTTTTGTCATGCTGATGTGATTTGTGTTGAATTCTGGGAGGCCCTATTTGACTTGTTATAACTTTGAACTAGTTGACCAAAATGAGAAAATTCCTTTTGCATTACATTCTAGAGGTCAGAGACATGCTATGTTTCAATTTTGAGCTTATGGAAACTCTAGTTGATCAGTTTTCAAACGTGATTCCAATGCAATTTGTAACCTTTTATTGGTGCAATAAAGTGCAAATTGGTCAGTACCCCTGTCTGTGATGTCATAACTCAAAATTTGTGATAGGTGAGATCAAATGGATTATACCACTATGTTGTACTTTACAAATAATTTAAGTGTGCCAATTTTTAAATCTTGGCAAATTCATCTGCACACTTTTCCAGGTCAATTTCATTTGCAAAAACTATTTTCTGCCAGTGTTTCTAGTCTACAAATTTTGAGTAGCCCACTTTGACTACTTGCCATTTCTGTCCTATTATTCTTAATGAGCCCTAATTGTAGATTCTTATTATTCTCATGACAGTGAATCAATGCCCTAGCTTTCATGCCCCCAATTGTCAGTTTGTTCTGTTGTAAGAGTCGATTCTAAACGTGATTTATGATTTTCTGACATGTTTTCTTGCAGATCATTCTGAGAAGGCAACTTCAACAATCAATTTCTTTTGACTGAGAACTCGTCATGAGACAAGATTTGAAAGGGTAAGAGTGTACAATACAAGAATTGGTGTGATTGATTTTACAGCTCGATAAGGTATTTTTGTTAGTTTTTAAGGCTAGTCAAAGGACCTTCTGGAATTAATCACAGTTTGTAGATAAATGACAAAGTGAGTTTTATTGGATGGTCCATTGTTCAAATTTGTTCCATATCAGTATTAGGAAAATTAGTGGATTAGTTTGAAAGGTCAGGTGTCTGAATTCAAAAAAAAAATTACCTAGACCCACTTTGGGGCCCGACTAATTGCACCAAGCTAAAAGATTACTTGCAATTGGGTTACTTAATGTGATCCAAGCTTTTGATTCTTTTGAGAGCTCTTGAGTTCCAAGGGAAATGATGGCTTCATCATTATCATCAAAGGCTAGTCTCTCACAACCGTCCACTAGAACAAGTGAAGTTTCAAGAGTAGGGTGGGGAAGCTCAACTTGCTTAGTGTCATCTAAAAAGGCTTTAGTAACTACAACATCCATGTTGAACTCCCATTCAAATGGAAAAATGAAAACATGACCTATGGTTGAGCCATTCCATGAAGCTGCTTGATTCATTTTAACATTAGAAATCAAAATTTGGCCTGCTGATATATTTCTCTAAGGTGTTTCCCATTAAGGAGAGGTTAGAAGAGTCCTGCATAGAAATGTAACAAAAAATGAAGAAGTATCGCCCAAATTGGAGTGATGGAGAAAGACTTTGTAAGGGAATTATATTCATCATGTTTTAAATAGTGACTTATAAATACATGAGTAGACAACATAAGATTCAGAAAAAACAAGTGGAGAGAAAGGAGTGCTTTCAAAAGACAACTTACCCTTGGATAGAGATTGCAAAACTCCCTTAGAAAGTTCTATGAACAGCCAATTGTGTTTTGATGGCTTTCCTTTTAAAACTTTTAGCTTTCTTCCATATATTTAAAATTGGTCTTCAAAGGGAGCATAGCTTAGACAAAGAACACTCCTTAGGTCTTGAGAGAAATAGAGGTCCAACAAACAAGAAGAAATTGGAAAATGTCTTCAAGAAAGGAGTTTGCATAAATTATATTAGAGTCATACATACAGGTTGAACACAATGGAGTGAAAAGAATCAACCAGCTAAGAAAGAGGACATAGAGGTAGAGAACACAAGATTTCAAAGCCCATGCATGAGGATGGAAGAGGAAGTAGAGCGACATGTGCAAGATGAGTAGAGGTTGAAGAGAGTTGCACTCCATAGCAAGTAAGAAGTCATTTGAAGAGATAAAAGGGAGGCAAATACAGAAGGATGCCTCCCCAATTATCTACAAAAGCTACAAGCCAAAAGGAGGCCATAGGTAATACAAGTCCAAGGTGGTGTTAAAGATAATGAAACAAGGAGGAGAGCTACTAGTTTTGAAATAAAAGAGGTGTGAAGGGGCAATTCAATGCAAGGAGCCATTTTCTGAAAGGTACTTACAAATTACAAAGGGAGAGGATAGGCTATAGTCTAGAGCCATGCAGTAAGCATATGCAATTACCACCATGCAAGGAAAAAGCTTACCTTAGAAGGCAAAGCTAAAGGAGTAGCATTTGGAAATAAAGTTAGAGGCTAATGCAGCAGACAACTTTGTTATAGTTTTCACATAAATAGGAATCCCATGCACTCAACAGTAAACATCTTTTGAAATTAAATGCCAACAGTAGGGAGATGTCAATGAGAGTAAGACATGCAGGGCAGAGAAGTGGATTTTCTTTATAGAACATATATCCCACATTGAACGAGTTTGGAGATATCTCAATGTTTAAATGAAAAAGGACATGCATTGTTAGTGTCTAATAAGATAACACCTTTTATAAGGAAAAGTTAGTGCACGTGGGTCCTAGCTAGCCAGAGGAAGACAAAGTAAAATTTTGAGCTGCCATGATGATGTCACCAATACATGGACCAACTAGCGTTTGACACATGGTGCCAAAAAAATGAACTAGGAGATGACAAGTGGCAAGAGGCACCAACTTGGCATGGAAAACAAGGTGCTGACATGGCATGGGGGACACATGTCACAAAGGCACTTCCCCACATGCATAGTCAGCACCTTGTTGACTATAATGTGGGAAAGTGCCTAGCTAACATGTGTCAGCGGGCCCTAGTCATAGTTGATGTGGTAGGTTTGAGATGGATGCGCAAGATTGTGTCATGTGGAAAATTCAACAACTGGCACTTCCCCACTTCATGGAAGTGCTCAAAAGATAAGGAAAGTGGGAATGCACCTGAGTGCCATGTGGTGGTGGGCCTAGGTTAGAGGTGACGTGGGAGGGGCCAGTCAATATGGTGACATGGAGGTGATATGGTAGTCTAAGGGAAAATGAGCAGGTGACACATGGCAACCACATGTTATCCAATCATAAGGTGACACATGGTGCTTGGTGGATGGTGATGTGGTAGATGTTGGCCAATGGCATGCTGCCATGTGGCAAAAAATCAAACCAAGGTTAACCCAAAATTCAAGGGTGAGGAAAAAATAAAATATTTTAAAATGTCAAATTTTAAGTGTTTTTTCTGAAAGAAGGACATACAAAATTTTATAAATTCAAAGAAGCATATTTTCTAAAGTTTGAACTTTAGAAATTTTTAATTTTTGAAAATTTAAAGTTCAAACCAGAGATTTATAGCAAAGGAGCTAATTTTTCAAATGACATTCTAGAAGTTCCCAATAAGCAAACATAGGCATATTATATATTGCCAGAACTAGGAGAAGACAAACTTTTTTATTATGGAGTGTGTTTTCACATAGGGAGTCACTGGTTCAAGTTATAAGTAGAAATGTAAAATTTGGGCCTTCTTAGTGAAATGAGAAAAAATTGAAAATGCAATTATAGGCATGGTAGAAACACATGGTAAAATTTCTGTTGGGTTAATCTTGAGAATATTATGCCATTTTGGTATAACTTGGCTCCAATTTTCAATTATAATGGATATTTGTTTTTCCAGTTGGGCTGAATTTGTGGATTGAAGTTGAAGTCATGATTGAAGAATCAGATCTTTTGTGAAATGAAAGAGGAAATGAAAATATCTCTAGGTTAGGATTAAATTCTTTCATCCTATATATGTATCTTTCTCTCTTTCATTTGAGGTTGGAAAATATTGGAAAGGTTTAGGGGTTGAAAATTGAAGCAGAACTAGTTCTCAAATTGATGATGTCTGAGTGGAAAGATCTGGGATGTGCTAGTTCCAGACCATTAAGCTATGCTTTGGCTGTGATACCCCTTCCCCATTCCATCAATTTCTCATTTCCACCATTTTCTCTCCTCTATGACAGCATATGTTTATTGTATAGTCTGGTCTATTAGGTATCCTATGAGTCAATTTCATGCATTTTTGTGTATTATTTCAAGGAAATCAATACAAAGAATAGTAGGTGTTGAGTTTCATTTTAAATCTTGTCTCCTTTCTCAGTGATTTGTAATGTTTTATGATCTTTGAGCAAAGAGCCTAGGTCATAGTTGTAGTCCCTTAAGTTTGTATGTTATTTCATTTTTGCTTATAATTCAATGAGTTATGTAAATGCTTCAGAGAAATCAATAGGGTTGTAGGTTTATTGAGGAGGATATCAGGTAAGAATAAGATTTAGATTGAACATTGATATCCAATTTACAAGGTAAATGGATGGATCTAGAGTCTTAGCATAGGATATGTGTTTTAGATATCCAAAATGCATGAGAGAGATTTGTAAATTTCCCAATGGATGAGGCACTGATCAGCTACAGGATCATTATTTTGTTGTCCATACTTGATTTTCATCCACTTTCCCCACCCACATAAAATCAAATAAAATTCAAATCATCTTTATATTTTATGTTTGAAGAGCTAGAACAAAATTCCCTCACTTAGCTTATGAATTGCATTGTCTTGCACTTAGCTATTGCAAATCTATGTTATTGCATGATTCAATAGGAGAAATAAGGGCTAAATCTATTGTTAATAGATTCAAGAATATGTTTAGCACTTGTACCATATAAATTGAATCCAAGTTCCACCCACCTAGGTTTTGTAGAGCCTAAAGTAGAAGAAGGGTCTAGCCTTATAGTTAGCCCAGTCTCTAAAATGGTATGTTGAAGATGGGAGTTAGCTACCCCTAGATGTATCTTGTTCTCATCAGGGTAATTTGGAACCATTCTTGTTTCAAAACACCAACAGGTCCTTATTATGATCAGTAGGTTTGTTTCCACTATTCTACCCATTGTTCCAAGACTTGTTCTTGGGCTTACAAGTTTTATTATTCTCCTTTCCTTTATTTTGATCTGGCCTGCTCTTCCATTTTTCTTCCACCTTGAGTTCTAATTGATAGTACTTGTTCATAGAACTAGGGGTGTGAAGGCAAAGTTCTTCTTGGATGGGTAACTTAAGGTTATTCATGTACCTTGCTGGTTTTTTTTCCTCATCATCTACTGTGTTGGTCTTCATACACAATTTTAAGAACTCCTATGTATAGGAACTAATATCTAGATCCTTTTGCTTTAGATTTGTTTCCTCCTATGAATTTTTACACCATAGTCCTCGGGCACATATGTTTCCCTGACTAGTGCCACCATTCTATCCTAAGTAGAAATCATGTTTCTTCCTTTCTTACCCTCTTTTTCTAGATAAAGTTCCACCAAGTTAGGGATACTCCCTTCAACTTGGACTTTTCCATCTTTACCCACTAAATCTCTGGGATTTCTTTAGACTTAAAGAAACTAGTTAGGGTTTCTATCAAATTCAATGCTACATCAACATTTATTTTGCCATTGAAAGTTGGCAATTCCAACTTCCCCTCCATGGTTATTTTCTTCATGGATTTGAGATCATTCAAGAGAGGCCTTTGTTTAGTAGGAATTTCATCTTCTTCATCAAGATCTTCAACCTCTGTATTCTAATCTTCTTCCAACTGTGTGCCTCTTTGTTTGTCCAACTTGCCTTCAACTTCCTTTAACCTCTTTGCAAGAGTAGCGTTGGTTTCTCTTTGCTCCCTTCCTATTTTTTCTAGTTCATCATTTTTTACCTTGGTAGGTATTTCTTCCTCTTCTTTAGTAATATCCATGGCTTTGATACAACTTGATGCAATGGAGCCTATTGGGATTGATCACAAGGTGATCAATTGTTCCAAAAACCCTCTTCACTTAAGTCCTTCAACCAAATCTCTTGGTAAATATGATCAAATGTGCAAGTACCAATCACAAGTGCTACAAGGATGATACCAAGTTATCAAAACCATACATCCAAACAATAAAAATCCTAATCACTAGGGGACCCTATGAACATGACAACTTATCAAAAGTTGCTCACAATGTACAAATTGACCAATTTTGGGAAAACAACCTTAAACCTCTTCAAATGACCAAGGAAGACTCCAAAAAATGGGAATGGTCTATTTAGGTCACCAATGACATGAAATAATCATTAAAACCAAACTATGTAAGTTTTTCTACATAGTTGCTTTGTTAAGCCATGCAGAAAGACTAGTAGCCCTTTTTGATGAAAATCAGATTTTAAA
Organism: Cupressus sempervirens; assembly: GCA_028749045.1. NCBI lineage: Eukaryota > Viridiplantae > Streptophyta > Pinopsida > Cupressales > Cupressaceae > Cupressus > Cupressus sempervirens. The sequence goes on along the minus strand of CM053791.1, from coordinate 733,192,499 downwards.
GGAAATATCTCCACACAACCTGGGGAAGAAAATTTAGTTGTGAACACCCTTTTGGGACTTACAAAAAATACTAAGGCACTAAGGTTTGATGACACAAACACATGGGATTTTGTTCACTTTCTTGTTTAGGCAACTAGGGTAATTAAACCTCCATTTACAAAGGAAGTACATGTTATAAGACTCCATCCTACAAAAAAAAATGGAAACTGTTGGAAATAGAGATGGAGTAACTGAGAGGGGAGGGGTGAATCAGTTACCACAAAAATATTTTCACAGATCCTTAGATGTCTTAAAATAAAATTGTTGCTGGCACTCGGTAACCACACAAATAAATGTTGAAACTTGATAGATGTTCTGTTAACTTATTAAGCATTTAAGGTGATTAACATGTATGCATAAAGGAATAACATGAACACAAGAGACACCAAATTTAACGTGGAAATGCAATTTGGGAAAAACCACCATGTAACTAGTTACCAATTTTCACTCTTCTGAAGTGAGCCCTGTTAGGAGCCAACCCTATTAAAGGTTACAAAACACACTGTTAGGTGTGACCTTGTTAAAGGATTTGATCACCTTGTTAGAAGTGGCCTTATCAGAGGTCTTTAAAAAATTCAACTGAACTATCACCTTGTTAGAGGATTTGCAAAATGGCTGTCAAACCAACTTTGTTAAGAGATTTTGAATCATTGTTACAATGATTAGAAAGCAACAATGAAGTGATATGAAATGTATGCAACTTATCTTTGCTGAATACAGATCTTTGTTCTAATTTACTGGATCCTCACTGATCGAATACAACTTTGCAACTTCATAGGGATATCTAGTCCTTCCTCAACATTCGCTCATTTATTCATTCACACTCTTATGCATCCATACACTTACACACTATGAATTCATAACTTGACCTTTCATATATACCTTACAGATTGTCAAGTCGGCTCAATTACACGTTTACAAAAACTAAAAAACATAAATCAGTCGTTTGCACAAAAAATTTAAACTTAATTCTTTAGAACCATAAAATTCTTTGCTGCCCGACCCAGCTCGGTGACCACTGCTCCAGAATGGTTTCCCTATGTTAACCAAGTGAAGCTTGGTAAACACTACAAACCTTGCAACTTCCTTCGGAGACTGAGTTGACTCAGTAATCACTTACCTTCCTTTGTTTACCGAGTGAGCTCGATAAAAGCTAACTTTCCTTCGCCTATTGAGTGAGCTCAGTAAAAGCTAACTTTTCTTTGCTTACCAAGTGAGCTCGGTAAAAGCTAAGTTTTCTGAGTAACGTTGAGGAACGCTCGGTAGTCACTTATAAATTGCTTTGCTAACCATCTGAGCTCGGCAAACTCTACCTAATGACTGATATGACATTTGTGTAACATCAAAGACAATACACAATTATTAATTTTATCCAACAGAAAACATGTGAGGAAAACCATAGAAAAGTTATAACTTGATTTCAAGTCTTGATTCCAAGTCTAGTTGGAGTTGTTGAAGATGTTGCATCCTTTTCCTAGCATGCACATGGGAAATACATGCCTAGGGCATCAAATTTCTCAAGGATCTTTGCATGTAAAAACTTAAACCCACTTGCATCTTAAGTAAATATCCAATACTAGGATTTCACCTAAGGCTATAAAATTCCCATGGTGAAATCCTCCTCTATGCTTGAAAATTCTTCAAAACCCCAGGTTAGGAAGAAATCTGGACCTACTTACACAAAAATGTGAATATCCTGAGTTAGAGAATAGATGGAGACTTAAAACCAAAAGAATTGGAAAGTTACTTAATCCACATATCAAAAAATGTAGGTCTTAAACCCCAGTGAATGTATACAAATCTTTACAAAATAAGACAATGGGTTGTTTGCAGTAAAAATAGGGTATCTTTATTGATTGAAAGTTGAAAATACATAATCTCTCTCTCTCTCTCTCTCTCTCTCTCTCTCTCTCTCTCTCTCTCTCTCTCTCTCTCTCTCTCTCTCTAACAACATTTCAAACTTGTTATGGTTGTTGAGGAAGTTTTTTCTTTGATTTGCAAAAAGTTTCTTCAAAGATGCTTGACAACTTTTCAAGCATTTTTGCATTTTTTGCACTTTTCATGCTTTATAAGAAAATTTTATGAAAACCAAAATATGATGACCTAAATAGGTCCTAAACATGATAAAACATGAAATAATCCAAAATCCTAAGATTCTATGCCCTTTGACCATCTTTGAACATAGTTGACCAAGGGCTTATAATAGTGCCAATCTTGGAACTAGGTCATACAATTTGGTCTAGATGCATATTTGATTAATCTTTTTGAGGTTTTATTTTGAGATCTGAGATTTTTAATCTGGTCTATAATGTTTGGATTCATTTTGGGTGCTCCTATACCACATACATACATACATATATACATACATACATACATACATACATACATACATACATATATGTGTGTCTATGTGAGTATATATGTCCATGTGTGTGTATATATATATATATATATATATGTATGTATGTATGTATGTATATGTATGTGTATATGTATATGTATATATGTATGTATGTATGTGTATACATACACATAGATATATAATACATACATACATACATATATATATATAGAGAGAGAGAGAGGGCGGGGGGGAGAAAGAGAGAGAGAGAGAATGCATGTGTGATTGTGACAAGTTTCATAATCACATGACTTTAGACACCAATATAGATGGCGCATGGACTTATTGAATTGGATTCCTTATGAGTGAAGAGAGAAATCAAATACTTAGTAATGCCATTCAATCTAACACTAGATACGTAGTTATTTTTTATTAAGGGAAAAGTAGGTTTTGAGGAGACCAAAAAGCCCATACAAGTAGATTTTGACTTGCATCTAGAACCCCACAAGGATAGATACATATACATAGATATATATATATATATATATATATATGTATATATATATATATATATATATATATATATATATATATATATATATATATATATATATATATATATATATATATATATATATATATATATATATATATATATATATATATATATATATATATGTATACATATACATATATGTGTATACATACATACATAAATATATATGCATACACATGCATATATGTACATATATGTGTGTCTATATGTGTGTATATATACATAGATATGTGCATGCATATATATGTATGTGTGTGTATGTATATGTATATGTTTATATATGTCAAAATTTTCCTTAGGGAAAAATTCACCCAAGAACTAAGAACTCAAATACAAGCACAACTATAGATTAGAAAGGAGTATGATCAGAATTACAATGTATTTGATTCAATATGCATGAAAGTACACTAGGAGTGCTTGTATATAAAGGCCTCTAAGATGCATCTAGAATGCCTAAAAATAACCTACATGATAAGTCATACAACCAGGCACATGTCCACCAAATATGGGTTATCCTCCATTAAGCACAAAAGTAAGCACGATGATGAGAGGATAAGCCTACAATGATGTGACATGAAAATCAGTGTTGTAGAAAACATGTGCTAAAAAGGGAGTGTGAATAACTATGTTGTCAACATGACAACTCAGTGAATGATGCAAACTCCAACATTGTAGACACCATGTGCTAAATTAGAGTTGTGTACTTCTGTGTTGTCAACATGACAACTCAAAAAGGTGCACAAAATCTTAAGTGTCTCACAAAAAAATAATAAAATAATGCATTAAGCTAAGCAAACTTAAGTGTAAATAGTAAATACGTATTTACACCAACACCCCCCCTTAAGTGCAACTTAGGGGAATGCCCTTAAGCTTACAAAAACTAGGATGAAATGCAAGATGGGTCCCGACTACTAGGCCATGTTAGGTACCCATGTACATAATGAAATGCAATCTCTCATAAAGCGGAGAAAGAGGGAAATCCTCATGGGAAAAACCCTTCCCCAAAAAGAGAGATAAAAAGACTAGATGCATGGATGGATAGAGTAATCAAGACCCCCCTATTACGACATACATCAAGTATATACAATAGTGAAAAATGAGAAGAACAAGACCTCATAAGTGGAAAAAGTCCCCCCATAAGAAAGAAGAGGAAGAGAGACAAGGTAGTCCCCTCTCCCAAATGTAGAATGTCGACCAGTGATTGGTCCTCCAAGGAAGAAGCTAGTCCATGAGTGCAAAATGATTTTCCTCCCCTTTGGAAGAAACAAAGGAAAAGGTACAATCTTGAAGATGTATGGTGGCCCTAAAACCTACTCAAGTGGCTATAGAGCCTATTCTAAAATTTTCTCCCCAACTGATAAAGAGACCTCTAAATACTATTGTTCATAAGGATCCATAATCACATCAACTTGTAAAGATCGATCATGTAGAGAATGGACATGAGGGTCAAAGTGAGCACTCACAACAATTGTAGAAGGATCATCTTCATCAAAGAGAAGATGAAAACTGTCAAGGGTGTCTCCCAAGTCCGCAATGTGTGACTCCATGAAGAAACTTGCAATGTCTGCTAAGAAGTCATCAACTAAAGCTAGAGCTGGAAGACAAATTGTACCCTGTTGTGTTGGACCTATGACTATATCAATATATGCATGTGGACTATACTAATGTCATGACCTCTCACTGCAACTATTGATAGAACACCACATGTCTGAATCTATTGAAGCACTATCACTAGTGTCACTATTAGTTTCCATAGTACATGAAGTGCAAAGAGGATTAGAGGATAAGCTAGGTGAACTTTCCTCAAAGTGTACATCCTTCTCCAAAAAAATCTCATGAGTCTCTAGATCCATTAGTCTATAAGCCTTAACACTATCTTTATACCCAAGGAAAGTACAAGGCCTAGGTGTTGGTGCCTTGCATCCCTTGGAAGATATGTTTGTGCATGCTAGATAATCAAAGACTCTAAAGTGACTCACAACTAATTTTATGCCACACCATGCCTCAAAAGGATTCTTCCTATCTAAGGCATTATGAGGAGACTTGTTAAGTATGTGAGTAGCACTACTAATGGCTTCAACTTCAAGTGTTGGATCAAGAGACTTAGCTTTTATCATGTAACTTGCCATGGATTTTAGAGTCCTAACCCTCAGGGCTACAACATCTTTATGTACACAACTCTTAATAATTCCTAAAGCTCGATTGTGTATAATTTTCCAATCAATGAGTTCTTTAGCATCAGTGAGTTTTGGAATTGTACCATCAACATAAAGATTTAGACCTTCTACCATTAATCTACTCCATAGAATATCTTTCCATGTAGAATAATTGTGTGAAGTTAGACGTGGACATTTAGGTGAACCCATGATGTAGAAAATGAAAAGAGCACAAGAGAGAGACACAAAACACAATACACAATACACAACCCCCCTTTTCACTCAATCAAAACACCCTCCCAAAAAAAGATGCTTTTGGCACTTTATATGTAGTGTGTGTACAATAGGCCACTCGTCAAAATGTATAAAGTGGACTTCTGATTTTTCTTTTTATAACTGCCTTTTGAGGCCCAAATCTGTCACTACGCATTATAGCTCATATTACAACAATTTGGAAAAGTAATCAAAGCAATACAATGCAAAAAATGCCCTAATTCTGAAAGTGAGATTTTTGTCCATACAACCCTAGAATCTGAATGCAGATCTGGAAAGTAGACAAAAAATAACACACTTTCAAAAAAATAGAACTTGTTTTCATATCCAGATGAGCTCATACAGAGCGTTTGAAGTTGCAAAATGTAGGATTGAATAGGTATAATCACCAAAAAATGCAATTTCTAAAAATTCCTTGCACCAAAACTAGAAAAGAACAAACCATTAAAAATTCAAGAAATTCTACCCAATTTTTAAAAAAATCACACCTGATTTGGAGTCTGGATGACCAAGTTATGGCCTCGTAAAGTTGGGCTACCAAATCAAAAAGCAATCTGGAGAGGGGTTTGGACAAAAAATTGCTAGCTTAAATTTGATGGTCAAACAATCATCACTGCAGTTATAAAATGCTTGATTTTGATGATCAGATGGTTGCCAATTTTAACTTCATAGAATGTTGATGTTAGTGAAAAATAGTCACCTTGGTGACATGGCACACATATTGGACCATATAGATTGTACAGATATGACATGTGGCACGTAGAAAAAGTGTGACATGTGCAGGATGATCTGATGTGAAGATGACTTGGAGGCTGATGTGTCTTTGTTGAGCTAGCCTACTGACTTGTCATTGTGTCAGCAGCTAACTAGGCTATTGTTGGTTGCAGGTACTTGCTACACGGAAGACTTCAAACAAGCTGCATGGCACAAAAAATAGTAGGCCGCATGGTGCAGGGTTCTTCTGTTGCCTCTAGTTGCACCGCGTGTCTGGCATTATCAGACCGTGTGGGCAAATGGTGAATTGTCATGTGTCTTCTGGGAATAATACATGTCACTAGTGCCAGAGTTTAACATTGGAAAATTTGTCGAAGACTAGGTGAGAAACAAGTGCAGGTTGCCAAAAACCTTTTTAAATACTAGAATGTTTACTCTACATTGCATAGATGTGGTAGAGTGTAAAGACTGATGCATGGCCAAGGGTCGAAGAAGTATCGGCTGCTGATGAAATCTTTTGGTCGATGGGGGAAACTTTATGATAGGTAGGGAGACAAGTTAATCCCACATGGGATGTGCAAGTTCCCCATCCACTATTTAAATTAAATAACTCGTGAATGTTTAAATAAAAGGGTCGCCAGAGTGTTGGGCTGGCCATGGGCTTTGTGTTGAACTGCGGTGTATGTTAGTCAAGCCAAAATTTGTAGAAGTGTATATACCAGCTGAAATTGTGAGCCACTCACCAATGGATGGAATATTCTACAAAATATTCCCTATGCAGGCTGTAGGGCTAGGATCTAATTGACCGGCACCTGTACCAAAAAAAAATTCTCTGCAAGGCCGCCTGGCCTAAAAATATTTGAAAAAATTCTGAAAAAAGAAGAGACAAATAAATTAACAGATTTGAAAACAATTAATTAGATCTACAAAAAAAAAAATACCCAATTTGTAAATCAGGGCCTCTGAGTGCCGATTTGCAAAAAAAATTTCCTCATGATCAACTTTGGGCTAGGGTAGCAAAATTTATAGTCGATTTGCACCGAATCGACATTTCAGACATAATGGCAAGGTCTATTATGGCTATAGACACTCCCAATTTCTACGGTACATCAGATCTGGGCCAAGATACTGAAGCAAAAATGGTCTTGAATAGCTATTTGAAGAGAAATTCTCCAAGCTCTGATACCATGTAAGAATTTTCCTTAGGGAAAAATTCACCCAAGAACTAAGAACTCAAACACAAGCACAACTGTAGACTAGAAAGGAGTATGATCAGCATAACAATGTATTTGATTCAATATGCATGAAAGTACACTAGGAATTCCTATTTATAAAGGCCTCTAAGATGCATCTAGAATGCCTAAGAATCAACTACATGATAAGTCATACAACTAGGTACATGTCCACCAGCTATGGGTTATCCTCCATTAAGCACGGAAGTAAGTACGATGATGAGAGGATAAACCTACAATGGTGAAACATGCAAATTAGTGTTGTAGACAACATGTGCTAAAAAGGGAGTGCAAATAATTGTGTTGTCAACATGACAACTCAAAAAGGTGTGCAAACTCCTAAGTGTCTCACAAAATAAATAATAGAATAATGCAAAATAATAAAATAATGCATTAACCTAAGTAAACTTAAGTAAGTGTAAATAGTAAATACTTATTTACACCAACAATATATGTATGTATGTATGTGCATACATACATACATACATACATACATACATACATACATACATACATACATACATACATACATACATATATATATATATATATAGAGAGAGAGAGAGAGAGAGAGTACATTTGTGATTGTGACAAGTTACATAACCACGTGACTTTAGACACTAACATAGATGGCTTGTGGACTTATTTAATTGGATATCTTAAGAGTACAAGAGACAAATCAAATAGTTAATAAACTCATTTAGACTAACACTAGATACATAGTTATTTTTTGTTAAAGGAAAAGTAGGTTTTGAGGAGACTTAAAACCCCATACAAGTAGATTTTAACTTTCATCTAGAACCCCACAAGGATGGAACACTTTCACAAAAGAATTCTAATAGTCTAGTAGCCCATAAAAAATAATCAAAGTATAGCCTAGAAAGAGAAGTAAAACTCAACACAGTTTCCCTTAAAACTAGAACAAGATGTTGATACCTTACATCAAGGAACTAATCACTCATAATAGAGATATATATGGGGTTTAAGTTTCCCCAAACCAATACATTGAGTTTTGATATGGCTCCCAAAACTAGAATTATGAATCGTGAGATTCCACTGAAGCTTTTTCTGAGACAAAATATAGACTCCATCAAGAGTGCCAAAACTGAAAAACAACCTTAACTAGAAACAACAATCAATGAAAATGGGCCCTTGAAAATTGTTAGCATCTAGCTAATCAAGGATAAACACATATGTGAGCTTAAAATAAGTACCCTTAAACAACTAAGGGTTTTAACAAGATTCCCTAACCAAAAAAACCTTCTAGGATTCCAACAAGTAGATAGCTCCCTGAAGAAAAAAAATGGAAGAGTAAATCACAAAATGAGGTTTTCAAGGGCTCCCTCAACCACAACATTACGGCCAAAACTAGTACCCATTACCAAGAGACCCTATTTGAAAGTAGAAAACCTTAGGAAACTATTAGAAACATTAAACTTTGGTTTACACTAGATAAATGATGTTTTTGACCCTTAATGTTTGAATTATTTCATTGCACAATTTATTATTGTGGGAAATGGAGCCATATTTATTGATGGATACTAATAGTTGTTACATGCTTCCATATTGACTCAATTTTGATCTACTTATGGAAGGATGGGAAATTATTATATTTCTAATGCTACCATGGATCCTAATTTTTCTACTCACTCTAAGTTGTTGGTTAACATTAATACACTCATGTGTATTCGTGTACAAGATACCATGGTTTTATTATAGCTCCTAAATTTTCAATCCCCAATTAATCATTAATTTCTCTAAATGACATTCTACTCTTAACACATATGCTAGAAATGAGTAAGAATTTTCCTTCTATTTCTAACATGCCACAATTCAACACTTTAAGCAACCTCCTCTTCATCCTCAATACCCTTATGACTAACTAGTTGGGTAATGTTTATTTCTAGATCAATCCTCCACATCTTTTTAATGACATGGGTGGCCATGAAATAATGCATTCACTCATCTATAGTTAGCTCTTTATGCACCTAGAACTATTTAGCTTCTTGACTAGGAAGTACCTAAGGAGAAAGAAGTTGTTTAGCTCCTTAAATTACTCTTGCAACTTATTTCTTTAACTATTTTACAATACTACAACAACATAAAAATAATTTTAAATTTTTAGGTTATGCATTTTATGGAATTTTAATACCATATGTCCATTTTTTGTCCACTCCTCAATTCATAGATCTTAGCCTTTAAAAATTAGCCGAAAGGTCCATGATTCTCTATCAAATAGATAACCAATTGTCTATATATATATATATATATAATCCTCCATAAAATATGTGCCAATATATTTTTTACAATTTCTTATTTTATATAATTATTTTTAAATAATTTTAAATTTATATCTTGATTACAATTTCATCTTAGCTCTACTTTATTTTCTATAAATATCTCTCATAATGTAATTTTAATATTGGTTTATTTAACCTTTTGAGATTAGGGAACATTAAGGGTTTTTTCTTTTCTTTTCTTTTATACAAGAGTAATTGAGGGTTAATTCATTAGCATGGTCCTTAACTCTTAATTATAAAGTTTTCATCCTTATAACCTTTGACAAGGTACAATAGAGGAATCAACTCATTACTTGATTGTGTTCCAATTGGTGTGATAACAATTGTTGATTTAATACCCACACTTGTTGCCTTATGTCTATTATTTTATAACATAGTGTTATTAGGTGGAGCCTAATCAAACTCGGAGGTTAATTTTTCCCTACATTATTTGACATAATTTCACCCTAGATTTTTCTATGAGGGTTTAGGGGCAGTACCCCTTGCAAGGTCCTCAGAAAAATCCTTGGGCATGTGTTGCAAATCTCATGGGAGAGTGAGATGCTGAGAGAGTGGGTTGAATCAAGATCTCCAAAAACCTTTACCACTTCAAACATAATCCATACTGAACATAACTCACCATATACCTCATTTACTATAAGATTAGATGAAAAAGAAATCTTCTAAGCCCAAGAAACCTACATGCAAAAACCTGTGACGGAGAAGTAGAGAGAAGAAAAGTACAAGGATTTTGTTTTGACAATATCCATGATTGTATTATCAGCCAAAAAGAATGAATTAAAAGTACAATAAATCAATCATTATAGAAGGATATCAAAAAACATAATAGGAAAAGAGGTAGCTAATAATTAATTTAATTATTAAGTGACTAATGCAATGAATGAAACTAAAATCTTAAGAAGAAAGTAAAGTTAATTTAATTAATATAATTAAATTAATACTTTACTCTAACACCCCCCCTTAAGATGAGCAACAATGCAAGAATATAGAAAAGGAACTACAATGTTGAATGAAAACTTGGGTCCTAGCAACATGTCCTGATGAGGTACCCAATCATGAACAAATATCTAAGAAATGGAGAAATAGGAAAAACTACATGGGAAAAATCCTTCTCCATATAGAGATAGAAAGATGCTAAAAGCTGAAAAAGAAGGAAGGCAGGGCTCATAGAGACCCCCCAAGGACAACTTCCTTCACTCTAAGCATAGAATGTAGCTAAAGATACCGTGGGGATGAAAAAGTTCAGCAACTTTCTCTAAAGTGGGAATGTACTCCAAGTTGAGAGAACCATCCTAAATCAACAACATGATGAAATACATATGGATTTAAATGTTCTTGGTCCATTGATGCTCAGTTGGATTGTGAGAAATATGGACTATCAAGAGGAAATCCAAAAAATTTCATCATTTTCCAAAGCCATAAAACCTCCCTACTAGCTAGCATGGTTTCTTGGTACTTTTTCTTTGTAGATGATAGTGCAAGAGCTAATGGTTTTTGTGAGACCATGTGATGAAACCAAAATCAAGACAAAAAAAAAAAGCCATAAGTAGGCTTTTCATCATTAGTATCACCAGCCCAATTTGAGTTTGCAAAACCAACAATGTGAGGATCTCCTAATGTGTAGTGAATTCCATAGGAAATAGTGCCCCGAATGTACCTCAAGATACATTTAGTTTCTTTCCAATGACTCTCATGAGGATTATGTGAGAATCAAGAGACAAGACCAACTGTAAAGGAAATATCATGATGTATGTGAGTCAAGGACAACAAACTTCCCACAAGCTCCCTATATAATGTGGAATCCATTTTAGGAGTAGAGAAAGTGGTAGAAAAAACAACACCTAACTAAAAAGGTGTGGGAGTAGACTTGTATCAAGCATACTAAACCTTTGAATCATATAAAGAGAATACTTCTACTAGAGTATGAAGATCCCATCTGAAGACTAAATAACTTGTAGGCCCAAAAAATAGTGCGCAAGTCCAAGATCAATCATCTCAAACTACTCTCTCAAAGCATGATGAACACTCTATATCATGGAGGAAAAAATTCCTATAATAATGAGATCAACATATAGAAAGTGTCAAAAGATCAACCCCATGATGTTAAATGTACATTCTAGGATTCAAATGATAGTGTGTGAAGTTTGATGGAAGAAAAAAAGATGAGAGGATAAGCCTACAAGGGTGTAACATGAAAATCATATTGTAGACAACATGTGCTAAAAAGGGAGTGCGAATAACTGTATTGTCTACATGACAACTCAGTGAATGATGCAAACTCTAGTGTTGTAGACACCATGTGCTGAATTAGAGTTGTGTACTTCTATGTTGTCAACATGACAACTCAAAAAGGTGTGCAAACTCCTAAATGTCTCACAAAATAAATAATAAAATAATGCAATATAATAACATAATGCATTAACCTAAGTAAATTTAAGTAAGTGTAAATGGTAAATACATATTTACACCAACACCCCCCCTCCCCTTAAGTGCAACTTAGGGGAATGCCCTTAAGCTCACAAAAAATAGAATGAAATGCATGATGGGTCCCGGCTACTAGGCCATGTTAGGTACCCATGTACATAATGAAATGCAATCTCTCATAAAGAAAAGAAAGAGGGAAAACCTCATGGGAAAAACCCTCCCCCAAAAAGAGAGATGAAAAGGGATGCATGGATGGATGGAGTAATCAAGACCCCCCCATTACGACATACATCCAACATATACAATAGTGAAGAATGAGAAGAATAAGATCTCATAAGAGGAGAATGCTAACTAGTGATTGTTGCTCCAAGGAAGAATCTAGTCCATGAATGTTGGATGATGTTCCTCTCCTTTGGAAGAAACAATGGAAAAGGTACAATCCTGAAGATGTATGGTGGCCCTGAAACTTGCTCAAGTGTCTCTGTGTCGATGCTGATGTTAGCCCCTTCCAATAGTGGTGAAAAGAACAAACACAGATATGGAAAGGATGTATGTTGAACCTATCCTAATGAGCCATTTGTCTCCTCAACCGATAAAGAGACCTCCTTCAATTGCTATTCATAAGGATCCACAATCATTCCAACTTGTGAAGATCAATCATGTAGAGAATGGACATGAGGGTCAAAGTGAGCCCTCACAACAACTATAGAAGGATCATCTTCATCAAAGAGAAGATGCAAATAATCAATGATATTTCCCAAATCTATAGTCTATGACTCCACAAACAAACCTACAATATCTTCCAAGAAGTCATCTTCTGAAGGTGAAGCTAGAAGACACCATGTACCCTATTTTGTTGGACCTATCACAATGGCAATGTATACATGTAAACTATACTAATGATGTGACCTCTTGCTACAATTATCGATAGAACCCCATGTGTCTAAATCTATTGAAGCATTATCATTGGTGTCACTATCAGTTTCCACAATGTAAGAAGTACAGAGAGGATTAGAGGATAAGATGGGTGAACTTTCCTCAAATTGAACATCCTTCTCCACAAAAATCTCATGAGTCTCTAGATCCATAAGTCTATAAGCCTTAACATTATCTTCATAACCAATGAAAGTACAAGGCCTAGCTATTGGTGCCTTGCATCCCCTGGAAGATAGGTTTGCCCATGTTGGACAACCAAGACTCTATAGTGACTCATAACTGGTTTTCTACCACACCATGCCTCAAAAGGAGTCTTCCCACCTAGGGAATTATGAGGAGACCTGTTAAGTATGTGAGTAGCACTGCTAATGGCTTCAACTTCAATGTTGGATCAAGAGACTTGGCTTTAATCATGCAACTTTCCATGGTCTTAAGAGTTATAATCCTCATACCTACAACATCTATCTTGTATGGATTGAATGTTGGTGGATTTTGAAGATCAATTCCCACAAGTTTACAAAATTCATTTAGTCTTTTATCTGCATATCTACTTTCATTATCCATCCATAGAACCTTGATGGCTTTCCTTGATTTATGTTCAACATGAATCTTAAAGGCTTGAAGCTTATCAACCACTTCATTCTTTTGACGAAGGAAGTAGACCCATGTGAAACATGAAAAGTCATCAACAAAAGTAAGGATGTAGTAGCATTGGCTAACTAAAGTCACTACAAAAGGACCTGCTACAACCATGTGAACAAACTGAAGAACAACTAGTACTCTAGAAGATTTTCCTTTATCATTCTGCTCTTCAAGATGCATATCCACTCAACATGATGAACACTCACCCTTAGAAAAGTTGATGTTAGGTAGACTTTTGACCATTTGTTTCAAGAAAATGTGTTGAAGGTAGTGAAAGACAAGATGACCAAACCACTCATGTCATAAGTTGATGTGTGAATTAGATTGAGTTAACAAGGCTTGAGAAGGAGACTTGGGTACATAGTGAGAGAAGGAATAAAGTCACTTATCATGGTTGACTTTCTCCACTACAATCAATGAATCATCTCTGAGACTATGCACCATTACTGAATCTGGAAGGAACTCAACTTTATGACCATCTCCAAGGTGAGAAATTTGGTAAACTAAGAGGAGATTGGATCTAAGATTTGGAACATAGAGAACATCTTTGAATTCCCCATTTTCCATTTCCACATGTCCTTTCCCTTCAACTTCCATTTTAGTATCATCTCCCACAAAGATGTGTGTTACATGTGACTTCTTCAATGAATAAATGTCTCCCTTTGAAGAACCCATATGATAGGAGGCACCTGAGTCAAGTATCCATTTTGAAGAAGAACTTTTATTTGTCATAAGTGCTTTCCCTTTTCCCTTGGAAGTACCTAACACTTGAATTTTATTCTTCTTGAGTAGATTTTCCAAATCATCGATTCTTTTAGTCTTTCAATGGTGCTCATCATGATTCAACTTCATGCAATATGCACAAAAAAGTTTGTCCTTCCTTTCATTACTTCCTTTCTTGTTGGAAGAAGAATTTCCTTACTATGAGAAGGATTTTTGTGTCTCAGATTGTGATTTCTACTTCCACTACTTCTTCTTCTTGTTGCTAGAACTTTTCCCTCCTTGACTGGATTGGTGCTCATCACTAGCCACCAATGCTTTGATCTTTGATCTCATGAGAAGTCCCAAATCTATCAAGTGAGATTGTTCAACAATCAACAGCTCTGCAAATTCATCAAATGTAGGCTTCTGGTAAGCACTTCCCAGGGTTAACCTGTGAGTATTGTAACTCAATAAAAAGGAGGCATACACTGAAGGTAGCTTCTTTAGGATGTGATGAATCAACTTGTCATCCTTCATGGGATTTCCACAATCTTTAAGTAGTGCCCTATACTCATTGTCTTTGTTGATGTAATCCTAAATTGTGTCAAAATTCCTTGGATCCAAGAGAAGTAGATCATCCTCAATCTAAAATCCCTTTTCCTCATCCACCTTACAATACAATGATTCAAGTTTGTCCCATGTAGGTTTGGATTCTATGAAACTAGCAATGTGGAAGAAGAGATCTCTATGTACACAACTCATGATAATTCCTAAAGCCCTATTGTCTATAATTTTCCAATCAATGAGTTCTTTAGCATTAGTGGGTTTGGGTATTGTACCATCAAAATAAAGATTTAGAATTTTTGCCATTAATCTACTCCATACAGTATCTTTCCATGTAGAATAATTGTATGAAGTTAGAAGTGGACATTTAGGTGAACCCATGATGCAGCAATGAAAAGAGCACACAAGAGAGACACAAGAACACAATAAACACCCCTATTTTCACTCAATCAAAAAACCCCCTCAAAAAAGATACTTTTTGGCACTTTATATGTAATGCATGTACAATAGACCACTTTTCAAAATGAACAAAGTGGAATTCTAATTTTTCTTTTTACACCTACCTTTTGAGGCCCAAATCTATCACTAAGCATTGTAGCTAAGATATACAACAATTATGAAAGGAAATCAAAGCATTACAATGCAGAAAAAGCCCTAATTTTGAAAGTGAGATTTTTGTACACATAACCCAAAATCTAACTACAAATTTGGAAAGTAGACAAAAAATAATGCACTTTTTAAAAAAATGGAACTTGTTTTCGTGTCCAGATGAGCCCGTACGAAGTGTTTGAAGTTGCAAAATGCATGATTAAATAAGTATAGTCGCCAAAAAACACAATTTCTAAAAAATTCTTCCACCAAAATTAGAAAAGAACACACCATTGGAAAGTTTAGGAAATTCTACCCAATATCAAAAAAAAATTGCACCTAAAATGGAGTTCGTATGATTGAGTTATGGGTTCTCAAAATCAAGCTGCCAATTAAAAAAGCAATCTAGAGAGGGGTCCGGAAGGAAAATTACATGTTTAAATTTGATGACCAAATTGCCGTCACAGTAGTTATAAAATTCCTAGTTTTGATAGTCAGATGGTTGTCAAATTTAACCTCATAAAATGTTGATATCATCAAAAAAATAGCAGCTAGGTGACGTGGCAAGTGATTGGACCGTACAACTATATGGATGAATGACATGTCAAAGTATGAAAGTGACATGGTAGGGTATAGTCTATCGATGGTGGTAGTTGACATGTTAGCTAATGTGGCAATTTGAGTCACCTAGTGACATCTACAATTTTGATGATATGTCACTATGTGTTTATGTATGTGTTGATGTGTTGACAGCTGGCATGGGTCATTCGTGTGGAAAAATATATGGATGTCACATGGAGGGTGGATAGGTTTCCATGTGGATGAGGGTTTATGTCAAGTCGCAGACATGGTAGGCTAAGTCACTGTGGATGTGGCATTGTACAAAATGGCAGACATGGTACTTGCATTAGGAGCTGACTGTTCCACACTAGTGGAGGTCAGTGACAGTATTGACATGTGTTAGTCTGCATGGCAAATAGAGTAGGGTTCTCATATTTTGTTGTTGGTAGCCAGAGTGTAAGAAGATGATGCCAGAACTTGTTTTGTGACTACTAGATTCAAATTGTGCACATCAAATTATGGAGATTAATCCCACATGCATGGGGGTTAAAAGCCTATGCTTGTTTAAAAATAAACAACATCAAATGTAAAACAAAATCAACCACCAATTGTGCTTAGGCAGTCACTGGTGATGCCATTTGATACTGCCAAAATCTTCTTATCGAGTTTCCTGTGTACGAATTTTGCTAGTCCAGTTATGTAAGGAAAAAATTTGTAGGATTAATGTCAACTGATGAAGCCAAGGAATATTGCACCAAATTGTAGGGCTAGGGTGTCACTGCCTGGTTCTGCAAAAAAACTTTCTTTACTAACCCGACTGGGCAAATTTTTTTTTGAAAATTTGCAATAAAATTGTGGCGAAAATACAAAGAAATTAAAATTAGATCTAAAAAATTAAATTGTAGATCTAAAAATGACCATACCCGAATTTGCAAATCAAGGCCTTCGGGTGCAAAAAAAATTTGCCTCACAATTGACTTTGGCCTAGGGTAGCCAAATTTATAGCCGATTTGCACCAAATTAACGTTCTAGATGTAATGGCGAGGTCTGTTTAGGCTCTAGATGCTCCCAATTTCTGTAGTACTCTCGATCTAGGTCAAGGTCTTGAAGAAACAACGGTCTTGAATGGCTATGTAAAGAGAAAATCTCTAAGCTCTAGTACCATGTAAGAATTTTTCTTAGGGAAAAACTCACCCTAGAACCAAGAACTCAAACACAAGCACAATTGTAGACTAGAAGGAGTATGATCAGAATAACAATGTATTCAATTCAATATGTATGAAAGTACACTAGGAGTGAATATATATAAGGGCCTCTAAGATGCATCTAGAATGCCTAAGAATTAGCTACATGATAACTCATACAACCAGGCACATATCCACTAGATATGGGTTATCCTCCATTAAGCACAAAAGTAAGAGTGATGATGAGAGGATAAGCCTACAAGGGTGTAATAGGCAAATCATTGTTGTAGACAACATGTGCTAAAAAGGGAGTCTAAATAACTGTATTGTCTACATGATAACTTAGTGAATGATGCAAACTCTAGTGTTGTAGACACCATGTGCTAAATTAGAGTTGCGTACTTCTATTTTGTCAACATGAAAAATCATAAAGGTGCACAAACTCCTAAGTGTCTCACAAAATAAATAATAAAATAATTCATTAACCTAAGTAAACTTAAGTAAGTGTAAATAGTAAATACGTATTTACACCAACAGAATTAATTTTTCTCTCTCCAAGAGACAATGTCCAAATCTAACGTGCATTATATGGATTTGGGGGGTTTCAAATATTTCAAGCACAACAGTGAGGTCTATTTTTTTCTCAAAATTATTTGAATTTTAGAGACCATCTCCCCTCCCCCCATTTCCATTAAAAATTCTCAAAAAATCCTAGATTTATTTTTCCAAACCCTCATTCCTCTTTTACGAACAAGCTACAATAGGTCTAGCTCTAATACCTTCTAAGATTTGATGAAAAATATATCTTGTAAGCCCAAGAATCTTGCATGCAAAAACCTATCATAGAGAAGTGAAGAGAAGAAAAGTACATGGATTTTGCTATAACAATATCCAAGATTGTATTATTAGCCAAAATGAATGAATCAAAAGTACAATAGATCAATCCTTATAGAAGGAGATCAAAAAAACCTAATAGGAAAATAAGTATTTAACAATTAATTTAATTATTAAATGACTTATGCAAGTGCATGAAAGTGAAATCTTAAGAAGGAAGTAAAGTTAATTGAATTAATATAATTAAATTAATACTTTACTCTAACATTAACCTTAATTATGAAACATCATGTAATAGCATGTAATAGCATGTAATAGCATGTAATACCACATCTAACATGTACTAGCGTGAATAAAACACATAAACAAGAAAATAACACATGGCATGGGATTTGGTAATGCAGAAACCCTCTAAGATGAACGTAAAACTACAGTGGGGATGGCACCTACAAAATCTTCACTGCTGCAATAACCAAGTGCATGTTAGGACTAAAATTTTTACCACTTCTAATGATCTACCCTGTAAGGGATCTACTCTTCTAAAGATAATATGATCGTTAATTCTTCCTTTACAAAAGTATTTAACTTCACAATTAAGTGATTACTTTGTTAAGAGATTTACAATAGACCTATTAGGACCACTCTATTAAGAGATTCAACTCATACACTGATTACAATGTAATAATACCTTGATCCTTCAGTCTACACTGATTGTTGACAATGGATCTTCTCTTTCTAGTAATTAACCAAGTTACTTTGATTGATTTGCAATATATCCTTACTTTACTGCTTGGTTGCCTTACTCCTTTAGCTTCCTTCAACTTGCTTGCGCATAACCTTACACAATTTAATCATGAAACCCTACTTAAATATCCATATTAAGAAACTTCTAGATTGCAATAAATGATTCTGAATCATCCTTTTTATTACTTGACCTTTCAAATTTTCTAATTGATTCTACATATTGCATAGGGATTAGTATGAGATATCCCAAACTAGATATTTACTAAATTTTCCTTTCAACAATATATTTAGAAATTAAACATTGTAGATATTTTTTGGCACAATTGAAACCACTAGAAATTCCCATAGATATCTAATCAACTTCTTCTTAAATACAATATTCAAACTCAACATAGATAGATATAATATGATGCAACAATAAAACCAGTAGATTCTCCATAAGAAAATAATTGTCTTTCCAAGATACTATTCAGACTTTGAACATATGAAAGTATGCCACAAATAAGTAATATAAAACTAGTAAACTCTTGTACAACTCTGTAGATATGTTATTGCATTATACAATAGTAATATAATAACCAACACTAGAAAACCCAATCTTAAATACAGATTTAATAGTCAAATTTTAATACTAGAATATGAACCTGTAAGTGAATATGAAACACCTAAACTAATATCTCTTTAGACAATGGGTTTGCATCTAGTGCTTGCTAGCACAAGGGGCTATGTCCTCATACTAGTTAAAAGTTGAAGCCTTCCAAATACTCTCACAAGAGAGAACTATAATCTGGAATAATAAATCAAGCATACCCAAGAATGAGCCTCTTCCCCTTTTAATACACAAACTAAGACTCTTCGACTCCCCTCTGGCTATCATCTTATTTCCTTGTGACTCTTCAACTTCCCTCTGACATTTTATCTTATTCCTCCTCAACCTTTTTCCCTCTTTATAACATTAATTGACCTTTTAATAATTTAATTCTATGCTCTCATAGTTAATTTTAACATTATATAAAATAAGACTCCAATATTTCTAATGTCCCAAAAAGGGGACATTACAAGTCTCCCCTCCTTAAAATTGCTTGTCCTCAAGCAATTAGTATCAAGATCCCATACGAGTCTATGGATATCCCTGTAGCCCAAACTGAAAACAATTTCAGCTACACTGCAAAGAAAGATGTCACTCTATAATCTATCTCTCAACTGAATCCCTGGATCCCATATTTGAAAAAAAACTTTGCACCCATAAACTAAATAACTTTGATCATCACTGATACCACTGAATCCAACCTCAAACTAAATAGAATTACAACAAGGTCCTCAACAAGCCAAACATACATATGATCGACACTTGGATCCAAAACCTTGTTGTCATAATCAGTTCAAATGATAAGATAGAAATGTATCAGTAAGCTATGCATAACCTAGTAGTTGATGACAACCTGACCTAAATAGATAATGTAATAAACAAGCCACTCATAAAATAAGTGTAACACCTTGGGCACAACATATACCAAACTATCATCTTCAATCTAGAGAATCTCTAAGTACATACATACTATGAATAAGAATGAAGCTGAAAGAGAATTTCCTATGATCAACACATAACTCTCCTTAATACCACAAGCTGATGTATATAATCCAACCAAGTTCTCTATGGTGTGAAATCAAGAACCCAATGTGGGTTGTTCCTATGATGCACAACCATAGTACTCAATCACCTCTTCCATCCTATGACCCATATTCCTTGCTAGGAATCATACTGTAATTTTGTATCTTGAAATCAAAATCATCTCCTTTATGATAATCAAAGGAAGATTCCTCATTTATCTCAAAAAGAGGATTATTGGAAATCCAATTAGCCTCTACTTCAAACATGGGGTTATGAATAAGTATAATGTGATCTAAAACTTTGGAACTTGGTCTTTTAGGACAACTATCCAAGTCATCATTTTTTTGAATACTATCAAGCTCAACAATGACTTCTTTGAAAAACTCTTGCCTCACCTTACCCTCATGTTCTCGAGAATGATTCATGATCCTAATCTAGTTTTCTACTTCTTGAAGGGAAATCTGAGCATCATTTAATGCCTCATGTATTTCCTTAAGCTCTATATTGAGCTCATTAATCTCACTCCTTTCTTTATTTAGTTGATCAACATGTGTTTCAACAACCTTAAGAAGGTTATCCCTATCAGAAAGAAAATACAAATATTCTAATTTTATAGTTTCAAGGGTTGTTTTGACCACTTTCAAATTAGAAACAAGCCATTCTTCTTTCACTCCCCTTTGAATCTTCTTGTAGAGATCCTCAATCATATAGTGAGTGTTGTCATAATGTATCAAAGATGCCACAACCATTTCCTCGTTAACCTTCAACTAGTTTCTAAATGCATGCATTTCATTATCATGTTGATACATCTTATTATCTTGTAGTGTCATCTTGGATTGTTCCTCTGAATCCCTATCATGAGTGTAGGAAATATATGGTTCATCACACAAAGACTCCAACCTACTATTACCTCATGTGTAGCTAATCTCATCAACCTACTTGTCAAAGCTAATCTCCCAATCACCAACATAGAAACTTGCACCTTGTGTCACCTCTTTTGTGTGATCATTAGAAAGCTGCAAATTAATGAGGGTTGACTGCTCTTCTTTTTCAAGGTCCCCTATTAGATGATTTAGGTCTACTATAAATTCATCATACATAGTTTTGCACTGGTCATTTGCACAGAGATCATGAGCTAATTCAAGGTACTTCATTTTTTTCAAATTGGTCTTGTTTTAGAGTTTTGGATGAAAACCTATGAAATCACTTAAGGCTAATTCTTTTTGAATCATCAGAGGAAGTTTTTTTATTCATCATACATATCAAGTACCTCTATTTTGAAATACTAATTCTGATTTTTGATTTTTTGAATAACTAATGAAGCATCTTCATTCTTTTCCCAAATATTATCCAAATTTGAGGAAGTTGCTCTTAGTTCTAGTTTTGCTTCATAGTTTCACATTTTTACTATATCTAGTTTCTGATGAAAGTTTCACCTAAAAGTCTATAAAATTCCATGTATTTTCTTCCTATGGTTTATTTTCCTTAGTTTAAATGCAATTGATATAACAAACATAATTGTTGGTTCATCTGTAATGGTTCTAGCCAAGGTATCTAAAGGAAAACTATCTAGCCAATGTGTAGACTTTTCAAAAAAGTTATATAGTTTAGTTGATTTCTAAATAGTTTATGAAATGTCTTCAATCACCAACTTACTATTAGATTGTGGTGACTAATTAGGGAAGTACTATACATACTCCATAATTCCTTACCAAGGTTTTGGGTTGGGTTGGGCCCCAAGTAGGGGTTTGGAGGCAAAGCCCCTGAAAAAAAAAATTGGCCCTTTTTTATCATGATTTTAGGCCAACATGTAATTATTCATTATAACCCTAAAGCATTAAAAATACTTGTATAAAAGAGCTTAGGGTTAGGAATTATTTTATAGTGGTGATGCAAAAATTGGTTCTTAAGTGGTATTGAGTTGTAAGGGATTACAAATTATAATCATGTTGTAATCACTAGATTGTAATAATATCAAACTTGCTATTTTGGTGGATGTAGCCCATGGATTGGATGAAGCATGTTAAATCTTGGTGTCTTGTGTTTTTTTCTATGTGATCTCTTATTTTCTGATATTGGTTATATTTGCATGTAATTGTTATTTATGTCTAGTTATCCTCTGTAGGAAAGTCTCACAATTGAGTGGACGTGATGGAAGACGAGGGTAAGCTAAGGTTTGATAGGCTTAATGGGCAAAACTTTCAGTTATGGAAGATGCAAATGGAAAACTATCTTTATTAGAAGGATTTATGGAAGCCATTGGAAGGCAAAACCAAGAACCAGGGATCTATGTTAAATGACAACTGGGATATTTTGGACAGAAAGGCATTGGAAGCATTCAATTATGCCTAGCACCATCAGTGGCATTTAATATTACAAAAGTGAAGACAACAAAAGAGTTGATGCAAACCCTAGAAAAACTGTATGAAAAGCCCTCCACTTCAAACAACGTATTTCTCATGAAGCATTGTAATCACTAGATCATAATAATATTAGACTTGTTGTTTGGTGGACATAGCCTAGGGATTGGGTGAAGCATGTTAAATCTTGGTGTCTTATGTTCTTTTCTGTGTGATCTATTATTTTTTGATATTGGTTATATTTACATGTAACTGTTATTTTTGTCTATGTTTTAATCCTAACAAGTGGTATTAGACTGATGTTTTTTTTCTAATTATCCTCTGCAAGAAAGTCTCATGATTGAGTGGAAGTGATGGCAGACGAGGATAAGCTGAGGGTTGATAGGTTTAATGGGAAAAACTTTCAATTATGGAAGATGCAAATGGAAAACTATCTTTATCAGAAGGATTTATGGAAGCTGTTGGAAGGCAAAACCAAGAACCAAGCATCTATGTCAAATGATGACTGGGATCTTTTGGACAGAAAGGCACTTGGAAGTATTCAATTATGCCTAGCATCGTCAATGGCATTTAATATTACAAAAGTAAAGACAATAGAAGAGTTGATGCAAACCCTAGCAAAATTGTATGAAAAGTCCTCCGCTTCAAACAAGGTATTTCTTATGAAGCATTTATTTAATATGAAAATGACAGAAGGTGGATCTATTGTAGATCAATTAAATGAGTTTAACACTATTACTAGTTAGTTATGTTCTATGGGTATCAACTTTGATGAAGAAATTAAGGCTCTCTTGATTTTTTGTTCTTTGCCTGAAAGTTGGAATGGCTTGGTAATGGTTGTGAATAATTTTTTTTCTGGATATAGTACCCTAAAATATGATGGTGTGATGGTTGTTATTTTGAGTGAGAAAACTAATAGGAAATCCTCAAGTGAATCTACATCAGGAAGTGCTTTGAATGCACAAAGTTGAGGTAGAATGACTAAGAGAGGAAGTAATTCCAAAAATTGTGGGAAATCAAGAGGAAAGTCAAAGGGGAGGAGGTCTCAATTGAGAGGACCAAATGAATGCTGGTACTATGGGAAGCTAGGGTATAAAAATAAAGATTGTTGGATTTGAAAGAAAAATGAAGGAGATAAACTAGATGGAGACAAGGAGGCAAATGTGGTAAGTAACAAATCTAAAGAGGATGCTTTGCTTCTATCTTTAGAAAGTGTTGATGATTCATGGGTTTTAGATTTTGGTGCTTCATTTGATGTTACACCTCATAAAGGTTATTTCATTGATTATGTCCAAGGGGATCTTGGACTTGTTTATTTGGGGGATAATGAACCCTGTCAAATTGTTGAAAAGGAAAAAGTTAAGATTAAGTTGTAGAATGGGAATCATTGGCTACTACATGAGGTAAGACATGCTCCAAGGCTGAGTAGGAATTTAATTTCAGCAAGGCAACTCAGTGATGAGGGTTGTGTAGTTACTTTTAATGATAAAAATTGGAAGGTTTCAAAAGGTTCCCTTATAGTAGAAAAAGGTGTGAAAGTAGGCACCTTATATCTTTGTACAAGTCATATTGTTCCTTCTACTTTAATTGTTTCAGAGAAAAATGAATGTTTAGGAATAGTTATTGTAGTTGAGTAGGGAGAAAAAATAGCTACTATAAATTCTAATATAGCACTATGGTGCAACAAACTTGGGCACATGAGTGAGAAAGGTATGAAAATACTTCATTGAAATAATGTTTTACCAAGTCTTAAAAATGTGTTAATATGGATTTCTGTGAAAGTTGTTTGTATGGAAAATAAAAGAGATTGAGTTTTTTGAAGACTGAGAAGAAAAACAAAAAGGAGAAATTAGAACTTGTGCATACTGATGTATGGAAATCAGCTCAAGTATCTTCCCTTGGAGGCTCTCATTATTATGTTGCATTCATTAATGATGCAACTAGAAGAGGATGGTTTTATTTCCTTAGATAGAAATCTAATGTATTTCAAACTTTTAAGAAATGGAAATGGTTGGTTGAAAATGAGAGTGGTAAGAAATTAAAAATATCTTAGATATAATAATGATGGTGAGTATTGAGTCATGAATTTGAAGATTATTTCTCCACTAATGGTATTTGTAAACATAAAATTATTCCAAGGCCATAGGAAAATGGAGTGGTTGAATGTATAAATAGGACTACAATGGAGTGTGCAAGGAGCATGAGCTTGCATACCGGGTTACCCTTACACATGTGTGCAAAGGCTATCAATATTGTTCTATATTTGATTAATAGAGGTCCCTCTATTCCTTTGGGTTGTGGTATTCCAGAGGAAGTATGGACTAGTAAGAAGGTGAGTTATTCTTTTCTCAAAACCTTCAGTTGTGAAGCATTTGCTCACATAGATTCTAAAAATGGAACCAAGCTGGAAGCTAAGTCAAATAAATGTGTATTTGTTGGATATGGCATTAATTAATTTGGTCATAGGCTTTGGGATTTTAAAAATCATAAAATTGTAAGAAGTAGGGATGTCATATTCAGTGAGAAAGTGTTGTACAAAGATCTATTGCAGCAACATGAGAAGAAATAAGATGATTATGTAGTGCTAGATGAAGAGATATATGGCTTAGCCATGTGGATTTGAGGTCAAAGGTAAGGAGAACTTAGTGTTCAAATTGAAGAAAAGTGTATATTGCTTGAAGCAAGCACATCAGCAATGGTATCTAAAATTTGACAATTTTATGCATGAGCATGGATATAATAGATGTCATTCAGATCATTGTATTTATTTTAAGAGGTTAGATGATGATAGCTACATTATTTTATGTTATATGTTAATGATATGCTTGTAGCTGGGTCTAACATGTTAGAATCTAAAAAGATTAATAACCCAGAAAGCTAGTATAAAGAATAGATATCTAAACTATGAATGCAAATGATACAAAATCAAACTAGCAACATAGTTAGTCTCCAAGAGAGTAATGAAAATTCTAGAACAAAAATAGCATTAAGAGGATGCAAAAACAAGAGATCCAAATACAATTCAGGTAGCATGCTTATATAGGCTAGGAAGAAGGAGGAGGTGGCAACACCAACCAATGAGGAGCAACCATCTATCAAACTAAAGATAGAAAATTATCTTCCCAAGATAGCTAATGGATGCTCACATGTAGGAAGGTGACACCTTGCAACCATTCACCTAATAAGACATACTTTATCAACATAAGTGATATTATTAAAAGTGTAGGAAAAAACTAACAATATAGGGAAAAATAACCTACTAGGAAATTAAAAACTACACTAACACCCCCCATAAGTGAAGCTTAGGTGAATGTAGAAATGGGTCCCAGAAAGTCAAGCTTGATGAGGTACCCATGTACATAAAATTCTCCCAAAAGAGAGAGAAAAGAGACCCCCCCAAAAAAAGTCAGGACTCCAAGTGAGAGGAAGAGACCCCTCCAAAAGATGAAGCATCTCGCATCCCCAGTAAAGCTCACAAATGAAGGAACTTGCTCTCAGTAAAGGGTTTGGTGAAGATATTAACAACCTACTTGAAAGTCAAACAATAGAAAAGGTCAATGACATGACCATGGATGAGCTCTTGGATGTAGTGCATGTGGATCTCTATGTGTTTAGTCTGCTAATGATGGACCAGATTTTGTGAGATCTGAATGGCACTTTGTTTGTCACAAAATATGACCGATGGCCATCTAATTTGGATACTAAACTTAATGAGAAGGTGTTGAAGCAAAATGGCCTTAGTGGTAGTATTTAGAGCCCCCTAATACTGAACCTCAGTAGAAGATAAAGTAATAGAAAACTACTTTTTGCTCAACCAACAAATATAACCTAAACTAAGTGAGAAGCAGTAACCTAAAGTAGACTTGCGATCCTGAGAATTACCCACTCAATCTAAATCTATTTAGCCCAACAAATCAAGCTCAATACCTATTGCATAGTTAATCCCAGAACTGTGAGAACCCTGAATGTAGTGAAGGATCTACTTGGCTGCTTTCCAGTGTAGCTCATGAGGCTCCTGCATGAATCAAGAGACCATGCCTACATCATATGAGATTTTGAGTCTAGTGTGAGTCAAATAAATGAGACTCCCAACAAGTTGGTGGTAAAAATTGCCATCAACAAGTGGAGAAGAACATTGAGCCTCAATTTTGACTCTAGAAAGGAAGGGAGTTAGAGCAAGCTTACAATCAACCAAAGGAAACCTAGAGAGTAAATCAAGAGCATATTTGGACTATGTGATGGTGATCTCAGAAGGAGACTGGAAGATCTCAATCCAGAGAAAGTAATCAAATAAGCCCAAGTCAGTCATCAAAAAACTATCCTATAGGGAAAATTTGACAGCCTTAATGGTGGGTGAAGAACTTCCTATGATCAACAAGTCATCAACATACAAAACCAAAAATAGAAGTGAATCACCCTATTGCAAAATGTAAACATTAGGATCAGAATGGCACCAAGTGAACCCAACTAATAGAAGGAAGGAGTCCATCTTGGCATACCAGGTATGAGGAGCCTGTTTGAGGACATAGAGAGACTTCTAAAGGTGGCACACAAGTGAAGAATCCTAAAGGAAGCCCTGTGGTTGCTCCCTATAGATCTCCTCATGAAGGTCACCGTGAAGAAAAACACTCTTCACATCCATCTAATGTACTTCTCAACAATTTTTTGCAATAATGGTAAGAACAAGTTGAATGGAATTCATTCGAGCAACTAGCACAAAAGTATTAGAGTAGTCAATCCCAGGAACCTAGGAGAATCCTTTGGTGACCAAACGAGCCTTGTGTTTGTCAACTGACCCATTTGCTACAAAATTTGTCTGATAGATCCACTTACATTGAACAATTTTTCTTCCCTTAGGAAGAGGGACAAGATCCCAAGTGTGGTTCCTCATCAAGGAACTATACCCTTCTTGCATAGTGAAGCCTCATGAAAGGACTATGGATCTGAGGCAGTAGCAATAAATATATGTGGAGCATCTTGGAATTGTAAACAAGTCCACCTAGTATCTGATGGATCTCCAACCCAATCACCTGTACACTGCAAGGTCCATCTAGCTCAAAGTGGACTAGAAGATGGAGAATCTAGAGGGGAATCATTAACCTTTGAATGATGACTAGGAGAGGAAGGAAGTGAGTTCTCTTAATCACTCTTTGCATCAGAAGTGGAGGTAGAATATTGTTTAGGTTAATCTAACTCATTAGAAGATCTATCATATATTCCAAGTGACTACAATGTCAAAGTAGAAGGAGTTGGAGAAGTGATAGAAAGTGAGCTTGAAGATCCCTCCTCAAACTAAACACTCCTCTCAATGAACAACTCGTGTGTAGTAGGGTGGTGCAACCGATAACCTTCGCACCATTAGGATAACTTACAAATATATACAAGGTCTTCTATATGGATCCAAGGCCTTGTGTATCTTTGCAGGAATGTGGGCCCATGCAGGAGAGCCAAAAACTTGAAAGTGCTTAATTGATGGTTTTTGACCACTCCAAGCTTCAAAAGGAGTAACTCTCTTCAAGGATTGGTGAGGAACATGGTTCTAGATATAAAAAGCACAGTTAATGACCTCTACCCAATACTGTGGTGTAAGAGATCTAGAGTAAATCATATAGTTTTCCATTTCCTTCAAGTATCTATTCTTTCATTTTGGAACACTATTCTACCCAGGATTGTATGGAATTGAATGTTGTAAATCAATCCTCTCTGAAGTGCAAAATCTTTCAAATCAATGGTTAACATACTCACCACCATTGTCTGTGCACAAAACTTTGATGGTTTTCTTAGATTGCTTCTCTACAAAAAATTTGAAGTCCTAAAAATGATCAAATACCTTTGACTTTTGTTTAAGAAATTATACCCAAGTATATTGCAAAAATTCATCAATGAATGTGAGGACATATCAAGCCTTGCTAAAAGAAGGATGCTGAAATGGACTAACCAAATCACTATGAACTAACTCTAGTATCTGTGAATCTCTCCATGCCTTACTTTTGTCAAACTTTTCCTTAGGATGCTTACCAAGAATGCAACCTTGGAAAACACCGCCTAAGAATTGAATCAAAGGCAACCCTATGACCATGCTCTATTGGTTGAGCTGATGCAAATAGCAGAAGTTAAGATGGTCAAACCACTAATGCCATAATTTACTCACATCATTAGAGTGAGTGAGAAAAATAGTCGAAGGAGGATCAAGAAAAAAGTGAGAAAATAGATAGAGTTGTGACTGATTATTTTCTCTCCCAACTACAACTGTAGAATCACTATGCAACTCATGTATCTCCACTGAATCAGGAGTGAACTCAACTCACTTGCATGAACTTGTGTGAGTGATCTATTATACTGATAGGAGATTAGTTGATAATGAGGGTACACAAAGACATCATGGAATGTGCCATCCCCCACATCAATAGACCTTCTCCCACACACTTCAATAGGAGTGTCATCACCCATCAAAATAGAAGGCATAGTACACAACTCCAAGGATGCAAGTTCTTCCTTAGATGAAGCCATGTGATGTGAAGCACCCAAATCAAAAACCCAAGTAGATGGTGAGAAAATGACTACAACAAGGGCCTTTCCCTTTCCTTTCCCCTTGTTGTTTTCTTTTGCCTTGTTAGACCCTTCATTAGAACTTTGTTTGATAGACTCAAGAACACTAATTTTATTCTTCTCAAGAATGCATGTCAAGTGATCAATTTGTTTCTTCAAACATTTATGTTCATCATGACTAGGTCTTTTACAATAGGCACATTTGACCTTTTCTTTCTTAGTCTTATCGCCCTTGGAAGATGGGGTATCAATAGTTGCATTTGAAGCAACTGGTATCTGATCCTTCTTTTCCTTGCTATTATTTTGTTTCTCATCCTTACTATTATTGTTACTACTTTATCCTTTTTGTTCTTTTGTGCCTTGGTTGGTGGCCAAGGCATGTGACTTAGAGGACTTAAGAGTGCCCATCTGGATTAGCTTGCCTTGTTCTTAAGTGAGATTGACAGCAAAATCATCTAAAGATGGCATGGTGAATTGAGTACCAAGTGCACCCTTAGTAGCATAAAAGGTAGAGACAAACACAAATATACTAAACTTAGCTTAGAGAGAATACTAAGAATCAGTTGTTCATCTTTCTTTTTAATTCCACATTGTTTTAATTGTAGCCTTAGTGATTTTAATTTAGTGAAGAAATCCTAGATTGTGTTGAAATTTATTGGACTTAAACTAATTAGTTCATTTTCCAACATATGACCCCTCATTGAATCTTGTGTGCCAAATAGTATTTCTAGCTCTATCCATATTTCATTTGGTGTATCCAAAGACTCAATGTGAAATAGAAAGTCAGGAGAAATAGACAAACACAATGTTACATATGCTTCATCATATTTGTTGAACCACTTAGGCTTATATTCATCTTTATCAAGTTTAGTTTCAAGTCTCATAGTTATCCTATTTAATCCAGCTTTCTTTAAGTGAATTGTTATGCATGATTTCCACTCAAGGTAACTGTATGGAGTTATTATGGGCATATTTGTTTCATCCATGATGAAGAAATGTAGAGAAGAAATGCTAAAAAGAAGAGAACCCAACCATGACAATGCCCTCCCTTTTTACTCAATCAAAGGACTTCCCCCCCCCCCCCCCCCAAAAGAATATGATTTAGCACTTTATTTTAGTGCATTTAAAACTACCACTAGCAAGAAATACTTAGTGGTCTTGATTTCAATGCATTAGAAAAAATCTCATGAAGAGCATTTGTTGAAAGTGAAATTTGGGCACAATACTCAAGAAAAAAATAGCACCACTGTAATCTACTCAAAAAATCATGCGCTTTAAAAAAAGAATCACATCAATACAAGGTTGTATGAGAAAGTTGCAATCCTTTGAAGTTTCCAAAATGAGAACTGTGCAAAGTCATGACCAGGAATCTGCAATTTCTAAAAAAATTATGCATGAAAATCAAAAAATGACTACAATAGTGGATAAAGCACAAAAAATAGCCAAGATCATAACAAGAATCATCGAAATTGGTGTCTGTATGAGCAAGAATGAGGCATTTGAAAACTACATTCAAAGCTATGACTGCTAATTGAGAGGGGTACAGCTATAGCTTTTTGGACTCGATTCTAAAAAATACATATTGCATGCAAAAACTAAAAGATACCTAGATGGTTTTTTGTGGCTGCGAACAAAACCCAAAAAGTGTTTTTCTTGCTGATGTACCGAAGATGTAGTTGTAGTGTAAACTAGACACCTTTGACAACAAAAAATGGCTCCAGCAACCAAAAAATAACCCTAGCCACCAAAAGATGTTATGGAAAAGGTTAAATCAGCTACCTAAGTCAATTAATGGCATGCTAGAACCTACAATATTGATTGAAAACACCAAATATGCAAGTTGGTTGTCAGATTTGAGATTGAAACCCCAATTTTATAACTTGTACGAAGAGAGTAATGCAAATCCTAGAAGAAAAATAGAAATAAGAGGATGCAAAAATAAGAGATCCAAATACAAGCTATGTAGCATGCTTATATAGGCTAGGAAGAGGGAGGAGGTGGCAACACCAATCAATGAGGAGCAACCGTTTATCAGACTAAAGATAGAAAAGTATCTTCCCAAGATAGCTAATGGATGCTCACATGTAGGAAGGTGAAATCTCGCAACCATTCACCTAATAAGACATGCTTTATTAACCTAAGCAAGATTATTTAAAGTGTAGGAAAAAACTAGCAATATAGGGGGGAAAAAATAACCTACTAGGAAATAAAAAACTACACTAACATAACATGGATCACATTAAGGGGTTGAAATGCCAGTTAGCATATGCATTTGCTATGAAGGATTTGGGGGCAGCAAAACAAATCCTTGGTATGAAGATTTGCAGAGAGAGGAAGAATAGAAAATTGACACTATCTTAAGCTAATTATGTTGAGAAGGTGTTGCAACATTTCTCTATGGAGAATGATAAAGCTCTCAACACATCTTTACCTAGTCATTTGAAGTTGACTAAGGAGATGTGTCTCAAGACACAAGAAGAGGAGGATCAGATGTCCAAGGTACCCTATGCTTCAGTTGTAGGAAGCTTGATGTATGCTATGGTATGTACAAGGCCAGATATTGCACATGCAGTGGGAGTTGTTAGTAGGTATATGACTCATCTAGGAATTGAGCATTGGAATGCAATCAAATGGATTCTCAGACATTTGAGAGGAACATCCAATAAGTGTTTACACTTTGGGGGCTCTACTACTAATTTACAAGGCTATGTTGACTCAGATTTGGTAGGGGATATTGATACCAGGCGAAGTAGCCTTCATGAAATTACTTCACAAGGGCTTACCACACAACCAAGAATATAACAAAGGAGTTAAGCATTTCTAAGCCCTTAATCAATGGAAAACCTAGGACTAGCCCAACAAGGGTCGATCTAGTCTCGACCAGGTCAACCTAAGTCAACCTATTCTAGACCAAGTCAACCTAGGTCAACCTAGTTCAGAAGGTCATTCTTTAGTGTCTTTTTCTCTAGGTTCTAGACTAGTAAGGGTTAGGGATGGAACAAGTGCATTGAACTGTCATCCAAAGATCTAATATAGGATTTTGAGGTCATAGGAAGAGAGGATACTCATAGATTAGGTCCTAATGTAGTGAATATGTGAAGAGAAAAATCAAGAAGGATTTGTTAGGTCCTACTAAAATTTCTTCTAGGAGAAAGAGGAGAAAATATGTTAAGTGTGTGCTTAAGGTGTGAATATGAAATGCAAACACACTAAAGAGGAGCTAAAAGGTATTAAATCAAAGTGTGTCCAATTTGAGATGGTACAGTTTGAATGATGTATCTCAAGTTGGATTTATTTTCCTCTCTTTCTCTCCTTGCTCCTACTTTCATTGATTTTTTGTAAAACTTGATGTGTGGATTGAAATTATTGATTGCATTATTTGTTTGATAAACTATAGATCTATTTATATATTCTTGTGATTCATTTATTTTTACATTTAGTTCCTAGGGTTATTTAAAAGATTGAATTTTTTTGTGTGCAAATTGTTATGTCTATTCTTAAGGTAATTATGCACCACTTTTTAGAGATAAGTTATATTCTAATAGAGGGTTATAGGTAACAAGAGGTATGGGATATTAAATTATGATATCTTTTATGTATTTTTTCTCATTATTTCTTGTACATGCTACATGTTAGGAAATTATATATGCTTGATTTAGGGTTTCTAACCAATTTGACCTCCTACTTAGGTTTTTATTTTGTAAATTAGTGTTTCAAGATAGTAGAGACATGTCAATTTTTTATGTGATGTATAATATGTGTATTCAACATCTAGGTTCTTGTGAAGACATACACATATGATTCTTGTTCCTTGTGATGGCTTATTTATTTCTTGCATTCTCATGCTCATGTGCTAAGTTAGGGCTAAAGAGTTAACCTAAGGGTATGGTTAGAACCTATATAATTTTCTCATGATTTTGTGTGTAGGGTTAGATACCCCTGGGTGAGAGGATCACCATAGGTGATGGGATTAAGAAGTGGTCACTAGAGGATCCTATGTGTTAGAGATAATGACCCTATGTAGGCTATCTCTATATGCAATTTTGGTAATCAAACGAAAACATTAATATAATAAATGGGTTATGGGGGTTTGGGTTAACACATTAATCAAGATAAATTATATTTAAGTCACACTTGTCATGTTGGAGTATTAGGACCATGCATCATTCCATATAGGCCTAGATGTGGTGGGTGATCATGGTTTGAGAGGTTGATCCCAACATTAAGGAAAGCATGATAAGGTCACATATGCCATATTGGAGTATTGGGACCATATGTCATTATGTATAAGGCCTAGATATGGTAGGGTGAAAATGGTTTAGGAGGTTATGTGATGACACTCACCTAGTTGTAGTGTAAGATCATACTCTTGCTTTGCCTCTGGTTTCCTTTATGTTGTATTTTTCATTTTTTTCATACTATTTTCTCATTTTTTTAAGATGCATACTTATATTTTTTATGTGGTTTTCTAATTTTTATTATGCTTCTTTTATTTTTATTATGATATTTGGAAATGGTGAACCCTAGCCTTATATTTCCTTAGAACCTATGTGGATCATAGTCTTGTCTCGTAGCTTTGAAAGTGGGCCATTTATAGTTCTATGTGGTTAGGAGGTAAAATAATTTTTGAGCTACTATTCTTGTCTTATGGATGCCTCTATGTGAATCCTTGCTAAGTTATTGTTAAGGATTATTTGTTGATTCTTAAACTCTTTATCATGCATTCTTTTGGAAAAAATCTTTAATATGAACTCGTTAAAGAGGTTTTAAGATCATTTTTATACACATCATTAGTTGAAAAGTCATGTAAAAGGGAGAAAGGGTATCTCTAGGAGAAATTAAGGAAAGTGAGAACTTATTGTCTTGTTTCAAAAATTAATGAAGTAATAATGATGTGGGGGCATTGTATATTCCTTCATATTAAATAATAATATTAATGTGTTTTATTGTTCTTTTTTAGAAATTTATTACAATGTTGGAATGAAATTAATTGGTAAATGGTAGTCAAAGGATTAAATTCAATTAATTTACTCTTAGAATAGTTCAATACATATCAAGTAAATATAACTTATCTAAAATACCTTGGACATTACTTTCTAAATTAGAATTGGTAAAAGTATTAATTTGGAGTTGTGTATATTACCTAGAAATCAGTAATCAAAGTGAATAGGAAAGTCTATCTAAATGTTTGGTCTCTTACTCTAAGTCCTATAGGGATGACTATGTGGATAAACATAATTGAGAGTGACTAGGTTCTACTTTAGATTAAAGATTAATAAGCAATAGAATAAATCCTAATGGACATTGACATGAGTAATGTATCGAGTATGAAACTCTAAGTAGATACAAACTGATAGATAATTTCACTTAAGTAGTGAAAATGGAAATTTTAAAGAGAAATTAATGAATAATAATTAAGTCATTTACGAGTAGGAAATACTTACTGGTTAGGTTGGATGTATAAACATAACTTTGAATTTGGAAACTAAGACATG
Source organism: Cupressus sempervirens (assembly GCA_028749045.1). Classification (NCBI taxonomy): domain Eukaryota; kingdom Viridiplantae; phylum Streptophyta; class Pinopsida; order Cupressales; family Cupressaceae; genus Cupressus; species Cupressus sempervirens. Next base: position 733,157,693 of record CM053791.1, on the reverse strand, counting down.
TGTTATAGGACAATATTAGGGAACCTATTAGGAATCTTGCATTTAGAGCTAGGTAGACAAAACAAGAAAAATAATTTATTAAAAAAACTTTCACTAAACTTATTATTGTTTAGTCTTGTCCTTTTGGGTTCCTTGGCAGGGCATTACATTCTCCTTTCCTAAAATATCAAGTTGTACATTATCATATTCTACTTGATGTTGTAGACAATATTCCCTCTGATGGTGATGCCTTGTAGATGCTATAAAGATGGACTTGTTTTTGAGACCTAGAGATATGTATCCAATAGAGATCATGTCTATTGTTACTCCCATTTCTACAACCATGCATGCTCGTGATTCAAGAAAATAGGATATCCCTTGTCTTCCAAAACTAGTTGCTTAAGATGAGTTCTTAACAGACATTGCAAGTTTGTTTGTAAGTCCTACAATGAGCATTTGAGAAACATAATTGATGACTCATCTTCTCTTTGACAAGGATGATCTTTCTTCATTTTCTATGAGGGAACACTCTATCCATCATATTTATTCTCCACTTGATCTTGCTTTTGATTTTTTCATGCAATTTTGGATCCTTTGATAAAACATTTATAGGAGGTCCTTTTATTTTCAAGAAGACTTTTGAGTCCTTAGAGATTGTCTTTCAGGAGCCTCAAGCTTCACTTGATATGTCACTTTTCATGGTTTAGGTTTATCATATTCATGTGTTTGGAGACTCCTATTCAATTTCTTAAGACATAATACATTTTGAGGGTTCTTACATATTGGGGAGGATCCATAGATACACATATGACATTTTTTCTTCCAAAGGGAACATTATTCAATTTTTATGGTGCATTTTCTACATATATCCTAGAGCATCTACCATCAGTTTACCTTCTATATTGAATGGGGCTTAATTATCTAATGTAACAACTAGTCTTCCTCCCTTCCTAGTTTCTACTAGGATATCCTTAAGTCTTTCTCTTTAAATAATAGGGTTTCTAGCTACTCTACTTCCCTTAGGATCCTATCTATGAGGTCTTAGTCCATTCAAATAGTGAGCACCAATTAGGTACAACAATAACTCTTTTACTCCTTCCTAGGCTTGAATTAGCCCTTCTTTCTTCCTTTTCACCAAGACCACAATCTACCCCAACATCTTATATATCACTCCAAGTGAATATATGACTATCTAGGAAGGCATTAGGACCCTCTCCAAGACTTAAAACCATAATTTACAATGAAAGCCTAATCAAGTTCCAAGAACTACACAAAACTATTTGCAACTAGGGCTATAAGAAATTATCCCTCCATTTGATGGAAATCCTTAATAGTTTAAAAAAATACTTGATAAGGGGGTAAACTAACCATGGATCTAGATACACTTTTTAGAGTACCAAAGGATTCTTGAGGTCTTGGGCTCCAAACTATCTGTATAGTATGGCCTACAATTGTGCCTAAAAATAAGGTTTTATAAGGCATTGAGCCTATCTGACAAGAAGTAAGTTTTACCCTCCATTGGACCTTCACCAGTGCCTCCCATTATAGTTGGGGCTCCACCACACATGATTCTATCCCACTCCAAGCTTTGATTGAAGCAATCTAAGCATTCAATCCCTCCTAACACCTCTATAATCTACTATGATCCCTATCCATGCAATTGTGGCTCTCCTAGGTCATCACCATAAAAAAATCCATCCTTTCTTTCCATGGCCCCTCCTTAACTATACAATATTTACATGGATTCATTGTCCTAATCCTAAAAGACTGTGCATATCCTATAGTGGGAAGAGGCTCTGTGACTTCATCTTGGCCAATTGTTTTGTTTAGGACAATGGACTAGCAAAAACCAAAATAATTTAACTATATTTCAAACCAAGAAATTGAAATCCAACATTGCATTGAATATAGAAAGTAATTAAACTAACACTTCTAATGGTTTCCACACTTCTTTAAATCCAATAAAACTCACAAAACTTGGAAAACACAAAACTGTCACTATGTTACTATTGTATAGTTTGTACACACAAAATCAAAACTTCCTCCAACCCCTTGAGTAGGTCAAAAATGACCTTATATATTTGTCCAATGGTCAATCCTAACTATTTCTAGTAGTTACCAAGGCCCATCCAGAAAGTTTCTCATATGCAACAAAATGTTGCCAATGTTGTCAATGACAACATTGACAATTTTTTAGCAACTTGTACATCTTTTTGAGTTTGGCCCTCAAACTTGGTCCAAAGGCTACCAAACTTCACCAAAAGCCCTAAATGGACTTAAAAAATATTGAAAGCACCTTAAATCACTTATTTTTCCTTTCTACCCTCAAAATCACAAAAAAAACCCTATTTGACCTAAAATGTAACTAGGAGCAACTAAGGCCTAATAAGGCTTCATAGACTTAACACTCCTCAACTTAGGACTAGGCTAGTCCCTTTATTAACCTAGTGGTGTGGCTAGCACCACTACAAGAAAAAATAAACATAGGATCCATTGGTCTATCTTTAGCCCACCTAGGTGCCCCTACACCATACTCCCCCATAGAGAAAAACTATGTCACTGTTGTGGATAATAGATCTTTGGAGATACCCACCTTTTTGAAGTTTGCCTCACCAATTTAAGTTTCCTCTAAGTCTGGCTTGTGTCTCCACTTGATGAGGTGTTCCATGTACACCTTGTGCCTAGTGGACTTCTTGACTCTTGAGTCCAACACTTGTTCAACTTCTAGCTTGCTTGGTGAAGGCACCATTGTAGGTTCTAGATCAACACTGAATCCCTGACTATTGTGAGAAACCTCAAGCAATGGACCATTGAATTGAACCAAATCTTGCACATTGAAAATAGGAGAGATGTCCAAATCTGATGGCAAATCAACCTTATATGTATTAGCTCCATATTTTGCTATGATTTTACAAGGTCCCACTCTTTTCATCTACAATTTAGTAGGTAAAACTTTCTACAATATTGATTTTTTTAAGTACACCATAACATAATTCCCAATAGAAATCTAAATTTATTTTCTCCTTTCATCCACCTTGACTTTAAAATTTTGTGGGCTATATTGGATGGTCTTCTTCACCTGCTCCTAGATTTCCTTCATAGTTTGGGTGAAATCCTCAACATGTCCACTCCTATATTCCATCCCTTCAAGATCTTTCAATTAACATATACCCCTTGGATGCATCCCATACAAAATTTTAAATGGGCTTTTGCCTATGGTTCTATTCTTACTATCATTGTAAGCATACTCTTCTTGGGGAATGATAACATCCCATATTTTCCCATACTCCTTAGTTGGGCACCTCAAAAGATTACCCAACACCATCTTAACCACCTTAGTGGCCATCAATTTGATTATGATAGGTTGATCCAAATAAAAGGTTTGTCCAAGTCTTATCCACAAGGTCTTTCAAAAATGGCTCATGAAATTTACATCTCTATCTAAAACAATGCTCAATGGAATTCCATGAATCCTCACAACCTCTTTAAAGAATAAGTGTGCATTGTGGCTAGCACCATTATTAGTCTTGCATGGAATGAAGTGTCCCATCTTACTAAATCTATCGACCACTACATAAATACTATCATATCACTATTTTTTCTTGGGTAGCCTACTATGAAGTCTATTATTATACATTCCTATGGCCTATTTAGGATTGGTAAGGATTGATATAAACTTGCATTGCTCATTCCACCCTTGGATTTCATAAACACCATGTATTTCTCAACATACTTAGTCACATCCCTGACTAGTTTTGGCTAATAGAGGACTAAGTCTAAGGTTTCTCTCACACCAACGTGGACACTTAGGCTCCCATTGTGTTTTTCCTAAATTAGGTTCTCCCTTATTGATCCCCTTGGTACACAACTAATTTCCCTTAAATAACAACCCATTCTATAAGGTAAATTCAAAGAAATTGCTATTGAAATGGTTCTCAAAGTCAGAACATACCTTGTAAGCCTTTGAAAAGTCTTCATCCTCTTTACAGAGACTTTTGAAGCTCTTTACCCCAATGTAATGTAACTAAACTTCTTGGATAGTTAACAATCTCCTGATCAATGCATTTTCTACCCTGTTCATTTCCCTTTCTTATGCTTGATTGTGAAAGTGAATGCTTGCAATTACTCCATCCATTTCAAATGTCTAGTACTCAACTTTTCTTTAGTGATGATATAGCTTAGGGATTGATTACAATAAGTAATGTCTCCACTTCCTAAGAGATTAGACTAAAGCATAGAGCTCAACATCATAAGAAGAATACTTCTTTTTGGCTTCATTTAAATTTTCATTGAAGAAGGCTACTAGCCTACCTTCATATTTTTGCAAGAATATTGTTGATACAAGTGTCACAATATATATTACTTGCTTGCAAAGATGAGAGTATTTTTTTTTTATTGGTCTCTTCCTCCCCTGTGGTTTCAAAGATTTAGATAATGAAAGAAGTTGGGGAGTAAGCAATTCAAGATTGGCTTAATATTGAAATTCTTTTAATCTTATCTTCATCAACTCTCATCATCAATATTTTTTATGCATGTTCAACTCTTTTGTGGTATTAGAATCAAGGTCCCAAACTATTTCATTAGAGATCTATGAGACTTGTGGCACATAGGCAATTTTGATTTCCTCTTACTCTCTATGGTAATAGCTCCTCTCCATCTACAACAATTTTTAAAAATGGTATTTAATGTCATTCACAATATTTCCCCAAAGCCATCTGTCATGCCTAAAATAGACTCTTTTCTTATTGTAGCCTTTGGTGGTGTTATTGCATTTGCTAAGTATGTCGATCTGTTAAAGTCAAAATGATTATTATTTATGTGAAATTGACTATTGAAGGATTCTTGTCAAACACCAATTCAGCCTCCACATGGCACTTAACATCCATACTTTCTATGCTCTATCATTATTGATGTGGTGTCCAGGACAACTATTGAAGCTATGCCCAAAAATAGCTCTTGCTCAAGAGGTTAATGATGGTGTGTGTTAAAGCTCCTTCCACATCCCACAAATTTCACATTCAAAGAAAAAATAAATAGACTTTGAGAATATTTATTTAGCTTGACTAAATTCTTTAATCCACTATATATCCTTACAATTGTAACTGCTCACAATCGTGAACACACATTCATGTTCTGGCATTCCTAACTTGTTCTTCCACTAATGTCTTTGTCATAGAATTGTGATCCTAGTTTCAACATGGGCCTCTCCTCAACTAGCTTCTATGTAAATCATTGTATGCCTTTATTGTTGTATTTTCAAAGAAACCCTTCATGTACAAGCTTCTACAACTATTAACTCTGTCCACTGTTATATGTGTGGTTTAGTTATTACAGTTTGGCATAGTTGACTTGCCTATGCTTTAGTATGTCTAGGCCTATTGTTGGTTCTTTTATTAGTGCCAATACCACTCGCACCTATTCTCCCTACCTCTTTACCTGTAGATTCAATTCTACCCAATGAAAATTTTACTTTCTACTATAACCTCCTAAACTATGTGATGGCCATAGAAAGGTTTCCCATATTTTTAAATAACCAATCTAGTTCCTAGAACATATAGCTTTTCTCATAATCAAACCTTTTCCCACAACACACAAGCTATCAATTTTGTTTCATGACTATTAAGAAATATGTGCCACTAAATCAAGATCTCTGGAGTTTCAAGAGAAAAAACCATGCACAAGGAATAAAGTATCATTGATTACCAAAAATGCAGAGAGTTTGTTTCATTCAAACCTATTTTTGACTTTTTACTTCACTTCAAACATTACTAAAAGCCTTAATAGGTATTTGCAAATCAAAGAATTCAATATTTCTTAATTTCATCTACAATGGCAAAGAATGGAAATTACAAGGGAAGGAATATTGTACTTAAACTGATTGTTGTATGATGTCCAATAAGACATTCATTAGATAATAAATCAATAGTTTCTCTTTTACACCCAAAACACCCACGTTCAGAAAACTTTTGCTACAAGAATTTGGACCATAGATAGAAGTTGCCTCCTATTCTAGAAAAGATATAAGATTTGGAACGTTAAATCCCACAGATATCATCATCTCAAAACTCATGGGAATATATAAATAAATCTCTAATCCTTTGTACCAAATCCTCAAATAAAAAGACTATGGCCTACAGATAAAATATCTCTACAATGACTTCACACAGTAACACTAGTAGAGGTCATTCGATGCTCCTGATGCATGAACTTCAAAATCTAGTTATGATATATATTTTCTAGTAACCTCATAGGTTGGCAAGATTATAAGCTTGGATACCATTAAGATATCTTGAATTGAATATTTACTAAATTTTCCTTTCAACAATATATTCATAAATTAAACATTGTAGATATTTTCTGGCACAATCAAAACTAGTAGAAATTCCCATAGATATTTAATCAACTTCTTCTTAAATATAATATTCAAACTCAACATAGACAGATAGAATATGATGCAACAATAAAACCAGCAAGTTCTCCACAAGAAAATAACTATCTTTACAAGATACTATTTAGGATTTGAACATATGAAAATATGCCACAAATCAGTAATAGAAAACTAGAAAACTCTTGTACAAATCCATAAATACATTATTGCATTATACAGCAACAATATAATAGATAGCACTCAAAAACCCAATCTTAAATATAGATTTAATAATCAAATTGGAATACTAGAATAAGAACCTATAAGCGCATATGAAACACCTTAACCAATGTCTCCCCAGATAATGGGTTTGCATCCACTATTTATTGATATGAGGGGCTATGTCCTCAGACCAGCTGAAAGATAAAGCTTTCCAAATACTCTCTCAAGAGAGAACTAAAATCTATAATAATAAATCAAGTATACCCAAGAATGAGCCTCTTCCCCTTTAATATACAAACTAAGACTCTTCGACTCACCTCTGGCTTTCATCCTATTCCCTTGTGACTCTTCAACTTCCCTCTGGTATTTTGTCTTATTCTTCCTTGAACTTTTTCCCTCTTTATAACTTTAATTGACCTTTTAATAATTTGAGTCTATGCTATCATAGTCAATTTTAACATTATATAAATTAAGACTCTAATATTTCTAATGTCCCAAAAAGGGGACATTACATAGTGATGCAAAATTACCAGTGTAATTACCTCCTTGATCCTGACCTTGATCATAGAAAGACATTTGGAAAAATGGTTTACATATTATTTTGGTCCATTCCAAATTCATATACTCAAACAAAATAACTCACCACATATAGCCCCTGATACTCAATTGTGCTTAGTTCTTCCTATTGATCCTTAACATAGACTTCACTTTGCTTAAACTATTTTCTCTCTGAAATACTCAGATTGTATAACATTCATCTTACATGATGTGTCTGTTGGAAATATGAGAGGAGTAACTAAGAGGGGAGGGGTGAATTGGTTACCACAAAAAAAAAATCCTTTTTCCCTTAGATGCCAATACAATCTTCCACTTATCATACAATATTGAATTGCTCGATTAACATTAGAATTTTACTGGTACTCTATTAACAAAGAAATATTGAGATTTATTAAATTATTTTACCACTTAGTAACTTAGCTACAAAAAATTAAAGCATAAGGAAATAACATACACTAAGATTTGACGTGGAAACCCAATTTGGGAAAAACCACCTTGCAACTAGTCACAATAATTTTCACTCTTCTAAAATGAGCCCTGTTAGGAGCCAACCCTATTAAAGGTTTAAAAACATATTGTTAATTACATGATGCTATTAGAGGATTTAGATCACCCTATTAGTAGTGGCTTGGTTAGAGGTCTTTAAACACTTCAATCTTGAAATGTCGCTTTGTTAACACTTTGTCAAGAGATAATTTTACTTCTACAATGGTTAGAAAGAAACAACAATTTGACTTGATTTATGAAGAAAATTTCTTTGTATATTCAGATATCTATTATTTCTTAACCTCTAGATCTTTTCTTATCAGATGTTTCTTTTCAACTTGTCTACACACTTTCCTGCTCTGCCTTTTTCCTTCACTCAAATATCCATCTTTTTCAAATTTTTACTATTACCATTTATCCTCACAACTTGAACTTTCTTATATATCATAAGCTAGGAAAAATTGGCTTGAATACCCTTTCAAAATGTCAATAACCATCCAAATACTCGATCTCAAATAATAAAACATTTTACAATTTCAATCTATTGTCAGTCGATCAATATTGGAATAGAACACTTGGTTTACACTATGACTTCTTCATTGCCCAACCACTTGATCAATATTGATCTCCTTTGATTCCCAACCACTTGATCAATACTACAAACTTATGATGCCCAACTACTCAATCAATACTGCAAGCAGGTACCCTTTCATTAACTAACTACTCAGTTAATACTGGAAAGTATTCATAACCTAACTACTTGTTTATTACTGAGATATAAAAGGTTAATTCTACAAACTCAATATTTCTCAATTAATACTGATATTTGTGTAAAATTAAATAACAATGTACAATTGAATAATTTTTTCCAATAAAATCCCTCTTTGGCATTGATGGAGAAACAACATGTCAACATAAGTTAGAAAAGTATGAGCAATTATATAATATCCTTAGTTTCATTCTAATTCCCATCCATACTAGCTCGCTCCAATATTCTGCTAGGATTTGTCTCTGTTGCTTTCTTGCCACTATCTTCAATCAATTTCTCCCTCTTAGTTGTACACTCCATAATCAATACTTTCCCTCAATCTCATTAATAATTAACCTTTCACAATCTTCCATGTTACTCTTCTTGTATGTTGACACTAGAATCTCCTACTTTGACTCAATTTCCAAAGGATACAGACATCTAAAATTATGATGTACTTTTTAACTAATTCATATGCAATATGCTCTAGATTTCACACTTGAATTTTTACACTCTGTACCAACTTAATTGATTTTCAATGGAGCTTGGTTGATGCCTTACTAACTTTTTCTTTAATGACCATTAGATAGGGGATAACCCCTAGTTTACCTCATAGATACATGAATGCATCCTTAGGTAAAGATTTAGTAAATATGTCTACTATCTGCTCCTTAGTGTTCATATATACCAATCTCACCTCTTTGTCTTGAACCAATTCCCTTAGGAAATGATACTTGATTATAATGCATTTTTTCTTTGATTACATTACTAGATTTTTTATATATTAATTGCACTTGTGTTATCACAATAGAAAACCACTGGCTCCTTGATTTCTGACTTCATTCCTAACATCAACTACTTGATCCACATTATGTTAGAATAATTAACTATTGTAGCAACATACTCTTCTTCAATTGTGGATTGAGAAATACAATTATGTTTCTTTCTTGTCCAAGATAGTAGCATCTTTCCAAGAAAGAATGCTCCTCCACTAGTACTTTTTCTATCATTAATGTTTCCTACCCAATCTGCATCAGTAAAGGCTCTTAACTCAAGATTTCCTCCTTTCTTGTACCATAACCCATAGTCTTCAATTCCTTTTAGATGTCTCAAAATTCTCTTGATTGCCATCATGTGATGTTTTTTAGGATTAGTAGAAAACCTTGCAATTATGCCAATTGCTAATGCAATATTAGGTATTGTGTTAACCACATACTCAAGTTTCCCAATCATTGATCTATAAGTAGTCTGGTTTACCTCCTTTGAATCATCATTCTTTGAGAGATTATGTCTAGTAGACATAGGTGTCCCAACTGGTTTGGATTCTTCCATTCCAAATACATTTAATGTTTCCCTGATGTATTTTGATTGAGTGATGAATATCCCATCCTTCATTTGATTAACTTGTAGACCCACAAAAAAATTGATTTCTCCAAATATTGACATTTCAAATTCTTTCCTCATTTATTTAGAGAATGATTTACATAAGTTAGCATGACATGTAAATAGGATATCATCTATAGATTTTTTGAAAGCAATATCTTATCATGTGGTCCTTCCTTGATATACAAATTTCTATTATCTTTTGTCTTCTCAAAACCAATTTTTACTTTATATCCATGAAGTCTTTCATACCATGCTATAAGATCTTACTTTAATTCATATAAGGCTTTATGAAGTTTTCATACCATTTTTTTTGGCTTGGATCAATGAAACCTTCAGACTGCTCAATGTAGACTTCTTCTAAGACTCCATTCAAGAGAGTTGATTTTACATCTATTTGATATACTTTGAATCCCTTTTGTGTTGCATAAGATAGAAGTGTTTTGACTCCTTCAATTCTCACAATAGGGGATAATGTTTCCCCATAATGAATGCCTTCTTCTTGAGCATAACCTTTGCATACAAATCTTTCCTTATTTCTTGTTACTTCTCTTTTTTCATTCATTTTATTTTTGAATATCCATTTTGTACCAATCACATGTTTATCCTTGGGTCTAGGAACAAGAGACCGAGTTTTTTTATTTTCTATTTGCTCAATATCTTCATTCATAGCTTCTGTCCAACTTTTATTTACTAAAGCATCTTTACAGATCTAAGATCAACTTCACTAAGTAAAGATGTACCTTTTGATTTATTCCTTGTCAATATTCCTTCTATCTCTCCTTCAATTATTTGATCATGAGTATGATGTCTTCTAACAAATTTTGCAAGCCTTGGATCTTTCTTACTTGATTCTAAACTTTGTTCACTTGGTTCTTCAAGATCATCATCCTTTTTCTCGAGTTCCTATGGCTAATTTGGCTATAATTTGGGTAGTACTACCTATGACTCAGGTTACACTCCCTGGGGCTACAACTTGGGTTTAACTAATCATGACTCAGGTGTCTTTTTCTATGACTCATGTGCCTTTTTCTATGACTTGGGTTGAACTATCAGTGAATTTCTAGGTGCATTTGGTTGCTAATTAGCTTCAACCTTATGAAGTAAAGTTTGAGGTTCCTCTTCATTATAGCCAAACTTTATGCTCTTTTTTGCTTTGTTCTTCATTTTTTTCTACAAACTTGTCAATTTTTATATGTGTAATTTCTATGACTTTGTGAGTATTAAAATTCAAACATTTTTATGCCTTACTTTTATTAGATTACCCTAGGCATATTCCTTCATCACTTTTTGCATCAAGGTTTCCTTTCCTTACATATTTCAAGATATAAAATTTTCTTCCAAATACTCTAAGATAACAAATATTGGGTTTGTAACCATACCATAATTCATAAGGTATTTTATTTATACGTTTCATCAATTGAACTTAGTTTAGTGTATGAATTGTTGTGTTGATTTCTTCTCTCCATTATTTTGGTGCAACATTCTTCTCTATCAATAGTGTTATTGCACATTCCATGATGGATTTTTTCCTTCTCTCTACTATTCCATTCTTCTCTAGAGTTTTAGATGTTGGTACTTATCCTTTGATTCCTCTTTCATTGAAGAACTCATTGAATTCATTTGAGATGAATTCTCCTCCTCTATTTGATCTCGGGCCACCTATATGAATTACTCTATCTGTTAAAGTTTATATTCCTCTATATGAATTCCTCTTCTTCTTTGTCTTCCTTATTTGGGAACCTTGCAGAAATGTGGCCAACTTCTTCACATGAGAAACAAATCAATGGAATCTTACCTTTAAATTGATGCAGGAGCATCCTAGGTGTAAGAGCAATCTTGCATCATTCAAAAATATTTCTTTTTAGTATTTTCTATTTTAATAAGGACTAGTAGACAAGGTGATTACTATTTATGGGAACTTTCTATTTTTAGTAAGTTTTTCATATGAGCTTAGGATATTCTCATTTTATATAGGAAGGTTCATTTTAGAGTTATAAGCTTACTATAAAAATTGCATTGCTCCAGCTTAAGTATCAGAGAAATTATTGCAGATTTTTGGTGGAAAGATTTGCAGAAAAATCATCAAGTTCACCATTGAAGGCCTTAGAGTACCCAAATGAAGTCTAAAAACTCAATGGAAGGGTATTTGCACAGTTTTGAGCCTGTAGATCAAAAGCTGATGTTTTCAAAAAGTGGTTATAATAGCCAATCAGAGCAATGGTTCGAGAATTATGGCCTTTAGAAGTTGGGCTACCCAAAATTTCTAAAATAATTTGTCAAAAATGTATTTAGTCGACTCTATATATATTTTTAGGGTTTTTCAGCCCTAGGTATTAAGTTTGCGCATATAGAACCTTCTCAGGTGGCATAAAATTGCCTATTTAGGAAAAGCCTGAACATTGTCTAGAACAACTCTAGGTGATAGTTCATAGCTTTTCTTGCAGATTACTGTGATAAAGGTGCCCATGTGGGTTAGCATATTATACTTATGAATTCTATAATTCTTCATTTTTGGTGCAAATAAGAAGTCTTTTTTTTTCTCGCATTTTCTATTATTTCTTTATTTCTGTTATGAGTATATGGTATTAAGGGGAGCACCCTTTATCAAGTGGTATCAAAGCTAGAATTATTGAGTGTGTGGAAAAATTGTCGACTATGAGGTAGTTCACACCAAGACCATGGTTTGGGCTGAGCATGTAGACAAATCACCAATTGTGAGGCCATTTGCACTAGGGTTTCAGTAGAAGCACAAAAATGCCTCCACAAAGAGAGCATCGCAAAAGAGTTGTAGGTGTTACACCTAAGGGTTTCTAAGCCCTCCAAAGACAAATGAAAGAATTGGAAGAAAATATGCATAGAGGAATGAATATTCCTATAAGAGATGAAAGCAAGGATGAGGATGAAGTAGAAGAAAATGCCAAAGAAGATCTAAACCTAGAGGAAGAGAGGCTTGTTAGGGCCATCTCCAAGATTGGAAAAAGACCTAAGTTTGAGGTTCCCACATTTTTGGGAAATCTTAAACCAGAGGAGTTGATTGATTGGATCAATGAACTGGAGGACTACTTTGAGTATGAAGATATTGAGGATCCTAATATGGTCAAGTTTGCGAAAGAAAAATTGAAGGGATATGCAAAGATCTAGTGGTAGGAGGTTTAGTTGGAGAAAAATAGAAAAGAAAAGGAAAAAATCACTAGATGGGATTAGATGATAGCTAAATTGAAGCAACAATTCATTCCCATGGATTATGAGCTTGATCTATGGAAGAAGATGCAAGGGTTGAAGCAAGTGGAAAAATTCGTTCAACAGTATATCGAAGAGTTCTATAGAATTCTCATCATAACTATCCATGCACAACCTAATAAGGAGAAAGTCATCTATTATCTTAATGGGTCAAGGCTAAGCATTCAGGATGAGTTGAGTCTAGTTTGAATGAATAGTATTGAGGAGGCATACTAGTTTTCCATAAAAGTTGAGGAGAAACTAAGAAAAAATTTTGACAACAAGAATAGCGAAAGAGGTCATAGTGGAAGATATGGTAGACAATCTTATGGAGGTCATAATGATGATCAAAAGAATAAGGATGAGGCTAGAAGTAGCAGTAAAAACTAGAAGGGAAACAATTCCAATCATTTTCATGATCAAAACAATAGAGATCAAAGAGGAAGAGGCAAAGGAAAAGGATTTGGAAGAAAAGGCTTCCATGGGAAATGTTTTCACTATAGAGAAGAAGGGCATAGAGCATTTGAATGTACCCAACACCAAGGAAGGAAAGATTGAAGAATAGAAGGCTAGGACAAAGTTTCACATGTTGATGAAGATGCCAGATCCTCACATTTTGAAGATGCTAAAAGAGGAGAAGTATTAGTTAATAGAACAGTCCTACTGAGTGGTGAGAATGAACCTGATAAAAGAAGGAGCTTGTTTTGTACAAGGTATAGATGTGAATATAAGTGTTATGATGTGATCATTGATGGTGGAAGTACTAACAATATGGTCTCAGAAATTATGGTGACCAAGTTGAAGCTGAAGAGATAGAAATGCCCACATCCATAACATATTGCTTGGGTGCAAGATGACCACAAGGTCATGGTCAATGAATAGTGCTCTATGAAGTTTGAGATTGGAAGCTACTAGGATGAGATACTAATATGTGATATCATACCTATGGACATATGTCATATGTTGCTAGGTAGGTCATGGCAATTTGATAGGCATGCTATACATGATGGGTTAGCAAATACCTACACTCTGACCAAGGATGGAGTGAAACATAAGTTGAAACCATTGAAGGATAAAAAAGAAAAGGTATGCAGTGCTATCAGAATATGTTTTGTTGATGGAAAATATTTTTTCAAAGGTATGAAGTGTGGGCATGTGTTTTTTTCTATAATTCCAAAATATAATAAAGAAGAAATAGAGGAGGCACCTGTAGAAGTTGTAGTTATGTTGGGAGAGTTTTATGATATTGTATTAGATAATGTACCTGATGAATTTCCCCCAATGAAGAAGATTAGTCACTAGATGGATTTGATACCAAGAGCTAGTTTTTCAAACAAGGCAACACACATAATAACACTAGCAGAAAGTGAAGAGTTGAACAAACAAGTTCATGAGTTGTTGCAAAAGAGGTTGATTCAAGAGAGTATGAGTTTATGTGTTGTACCAGTCATATTAGCACCAAAGAAGAATGGAGGATGGAGGATGTGCATAGATTCTCATGCTATTAACAAGATCACAATCAAGTATAGATTTCCATTGCCAAGGATGGATGATATTATATATTATTTGAGTGGAGCTGAGTATTTCACAAAGATAGATCTGAAGAGTGGGTACCATCAGATTCGTATTAGAGAAGGTGATGAGCAGAAAATTGCTTTCAAGATAAGGGAAGGACTGTATGAGTGGTTAATCATGCCTTTTGGGTTAAGAAATGCACCAAGCACTTTCATGTGGCTCATGAACAAGGTACTAAAGGAGTTTCTAGGTAAGTTTTTCATTTTTTACCCAGATGATATATTGATTTTTAGTAAGAAATTGGAGGAGCATTTGATCCATATTTGCAAGGTGTTTGATAAGTTGAGGGAAGAAAAGTTATTGATAAACCTGAGGTAGTTTTGAAAAGAAGGAGTTGGTGTACCTGGGATTTGTAGTCTCAGTAGAAGGTTTGAAAATGGACCTAGAGAAAGTAAAGGCTATCCTTGAATGGCATACTCCAAGGAGTGTGACTGAGGTAAGATCTTTTCATGGGCTAGATAGTTTTTACATAAAGTTCATAAGAGGTTTTAGCAATATATGTGGACCCCTAACTAAAATAATGAGAGGGGATAGGAAAGAATTTAAGTGGACTATAGGAGCAAATTAGAGTTTTAATCTATTGAAATAGAATGTCATTGAGTAGCCTATTTTAGCACTTCCTAATTTTAACAAGGTGTTTCAAGTAGATTGTAATGCTAGTGGTATTACAATAGGAGCTTTTTTGAGCAAAGAAGGTAGACCTGTTGCTTATTTTAGTGAGAAATTGAATGATGCAAAAATAAAATATTATGTTTATAATCAAGAAATTTATGCTATAGTTCAAGCATTGAAGAAGTGGAGACACTATCTTCTTCTTAAGGAGTTTGTTTTGTATACTAATCATCAAGCTTTGTAATAGTTGAATAGTCAAGGAAAATTGAACCAAAGGCATTTGAAGTGGGTTGAGCTTTTATAGAGTTATACATTTGTTTTGAAACATGGGAGTGGGAAGTCTAATAGAGTCATAGATGTTCTTTGTAGAAGACAACTTTTGTTGACAAAAAAGAAGATAGAGGTGGTTGGGTTCAAGAAACTTGATACTTTGTATCCAGATGATCCTAATTTTGGTGAAGTGTGGAAAGTTTGTACTTAACCTATTACACTTGACAGAACAAAGTGGTTGGATTTTATAATCTAGGATAGTATCTTGCTCAAAGGAAGCCAGTTTGCATTCTCATAATTTCAATAAGAGAGAATTGCATCAAGGAGAAGCATAGTGGAGGATTCGCTAGACATTTTAGCAAAGATAAAACCATTTCTTTGGTTGCTAAGAATTATTACTAGCCATAGTTGCAGCAAGATGTGAAGAAGTTTGTACAAAGTTACAGAGTATGTCAAATGGAAAAAGGAATAAAGTGGAATATAGGGTTGTATCAGCCATTACCTATACTAAAGAAGTCGTGGGAGGATGTCAACATGGATTTTTTTCTTGGATTACCAAGGACACAACATAGGCATGATTCTATTTTTGTGGTGGTTGACAGGTTTTCAAAGATGGCACATTTTATTCCTTGAAAGAAGAATAGTGATATTGTTCATGTGGCAGAGTTTTTTTTTAGAGAAGTGGTGAGGCTACATGGTCTACCAAAGAGTATGGTTTCAAATCAAGATACCAAATTTGTTGGTTATTTCTTGCATACAATATGGAAGAAGTTGAAGACATATTTGAAGTTCATTTCATCACATCATCCACAAATTGATGGATAGACAAAAGCTGTGAATCATAGTTTGGGAAACTTGCTAAGATGTTTGGTTGGAGACAAGCCAAAAGGTTGGGATATGATTTTACCATAGGCAAAATTTTCATATAATAATTATGTCAATAAGAGTAATGGTAAATCACCATTCTAGATTGTATATGGGAGTACTCCTAGAAATGCTTTTGAATTGAGGTATTTGGATAAAGAAGAGATAAGTAGTGCTAAAGTAGAAGATTTTGTTGAACATTTGAAGAACATCCATGAGGAGGTGAGGAAGCACATCATAAAGATGAATACACAATATAAGGCTAAGGCATATGTAAAAAGGAGGTATAAGGATTTTCAAATTGGAGATGAAGTCATGGTTCATTTAAGGAAGGAGTGTTTTCCACTGGGTACATATAATAAGTTGAGGATGAAAAAGTTTGGACCATGTAAGATAGTGAAAAGGCATGATTCTAGAAACCCTTATGAAGTGGAGTAGTCTGCTAAATTGAATATTTCACCATTATTTAACATTTTAGATTTGATAGAGTATTATGAAGGAGGTGATGGAGATGAAGTTGCAGAAGCATAGTGGAGTATTGTAGGTGCTAGTTTGGCTACAAAGGAGATTGAGGAGATATTGGATATTCATGTTGGAAAAAGTACTAGGAACAAAACTTATGAGGAATATCTAGTCAAATGGAAAGGGAGGCCAGTTGAGGATTCATCATGGCTAGCAAAGGAGAAGGTTGACCATCTTGGTTTTCCTCTAAACACCTAAGACATGATAGAGTCTCTTCTCAAATTACCCTGGGTGTCTAATGGAAGATCATCTTGGGTGTAAGAGAAATCTTGCATCACCCAAAAATATCTTCTTTTTAGTCTTTTCTATTTTAATAAGGACTTGTAAATAGGGTGGTTACTATTTGTGGGAACTTGCTATTTTTAGTAAGTTTTTCATATAAGCTCAAAGAGTTCTCATTTTCTATAGGAAGGTTCATTTTAGAGTTATAAGCTTACCATAAAAATCCCATTGCTCCAGCTTAGGTAGTAGAGAAGTTATTGCAGATTTTTGATGGAAAAATTTGCAAAAATATTTTTACTCTCACCATTGGAGGCCTTAGAGTGCTCGGATGAGTTTTGAAAATTTGGTAGAAGAGCACTTGCATATTTTAATACTATAGATGAAGACTTGGAATTTTCAAAAATTGGTTATAATAGCCAATCAGAGCAACAGTTTGAGAGTTATGGCCTTCAAAAGTTGAGCTACCCAAAATTTCTAAAATAATTTGTTAAAAATGTATTTAGCAGACTCTATATGTATTTTTAGGGTTTGTTGGCCCTAGGTATTAAGTTTGAGCATCTATAACCTTCCCAAGAAACATAAAATTGCCTATTTAAGGAAGGCTCGAACATTGTCTAAAACAACTCTGGGTGATAGTTTGCAGCTTGTCTTGCAGATTACTATGATGAAGGCACCCATGTGGATTAGCATATTGTATTTATGAATTATGTAATTTTGCATTTGTGGCACAAATAAGAAGTCCATATTTTTTTCTTGCATTTTCTATTGTTTATTTGTTTTTGTTATGAGTTTATGGTACTAAGGGGAGCACCCTTCATAATAAATTTTCTTTTTTCTATTGTTGCTCATTTTTGCTAGCAAAGTTTCAATGAATTCAAGGTCTTCATCTAATTCTTCTTCTTCTTCTTCACTTTCAACTTGTTTTCCTTTTAAGTTCCCTCCTTTTCTACCAAGAGTTAGTTTTTCTTTGAATGCAGATTCAAGATTGTTAGAAGAAGGAGCATAATTATCAAAGTTATCCAACTCAAATGCAGTCAATCTTCCCACGAGAGTATCTAGAATTAAGTCATGTGCTAGATTGCATCTCATCTCTTGAATAGCTAAAAATCTAATTGCATAAATTGGAAGAAGAGTTCTTAGTACCTTTCTAATTACTATCTCATCATCAATTTTACCTCCTACAACTCTCATTGCACTAACACTTTCTTTGACCCTCTCACTACATTGGGTGATGTTCTCACCTTCTTTCATTTTCAATCAATCAAATTTTCCTCTTAAACTCTCTACTTTAGCTCTTTGCACATTTTTTTCACCTCCAAAGACTTTCTTCATCTTTTGCCACATGTCAAATGTAGTAGGACAATCCTTGACTTCATCAAATTCAAAATAGGTCAAAGAGGATGCAATATCAATCATCATACTATTGTGATCCTTTGTATCTTTTATTTGCTCCATAGTCATAGGCTTGGGTGGTGGAACATATTTGTTCTCCAGGTAGAATACACCAACATCATTGATTCTTGATATATGTAGCTTCATCAACCCCTACCATGCTAAAAAAAAAATCTATATTAAGTTTAGGAATCTCCCTTCTATAAGACATCCCAATATTTATCTTGTGTCTTTAAAACCTTTTCCTACAAGCACCAACTGCTATGATACCAATTGTTTAAAATGTAAGAGGAGTAACTAATAGGAGAGGGTAAATCAATTACCACAAAAACAAATCATTTTTCCCTTAGATGTCAATACAATCTGCCACTTATCATACAATACTAAAATTTCTCAATTAACTTTAGACTTTTACTAGTGCTCAGTTAACAAAGAAATCTCAAGATATATTAAACTATTTTATCTTTTAGTAACTTAGTTGCAAAAAATTAAAGCATAATAAAATAACATGAACACAAATGACACCAAGATTTAATATGGAAACCCAATTTGGAAAAAACCACCTTGCAACTAGTCACAATAATTTTCACTCTTCTAAAGTGAGCCCTATTAGGAACCAACCCTATTAAAGGTTACAAAACATACTGTTAAGTATGACCCTGTTAGAGGATTTAGATCACCCTGTTAGGAGTGGCTTGGTCAAAGGTATTTAAATAATTTAATCTTGAAATGTCACCTTGCTAAAATATTTACAAAATTATTGTTAAGTCAACTCTATTAAGAGATAACTTTACTTGTACAATGGTTAGAAAGCAGAAAAATATGACATGATTTATGAAGAAACTTTCTTTGTAGATTCAGATCTCGATTCTGGCTTAACCTCTAGATCCTTTTTGATTAGATTTTTCTTTGTAGCTTATATTCCACACTTTCCTACTCTACCTTTTTCCTTTGCTCACATATCCATCTTTTTCATATTCTTATTATTACCCTTTATCCTCACAACTTGACCTTTTATATATATAATAAGCTAGTAAAAATCAGCTTGAATACCCTTTCAAAACTTCAATAACCATCCAAATACTCGGCCTCAAATAATAAAACATATTACAATTTCAACTTGTTGTCAGTTGGTCAATAATGGAACTGAACACTTGATTGACACTATGACTTCTTCATTTCCTGACCACTCTATTAATACTAATCTCCTTTGATTCCTGACCACTTAGTTAATATTGCAAACCTGTGTTGCCGAACCACTTGATCAATACTACAAGTAGGTACCCTTTAATTAACCAACTACTCAGTTAATACTAGAAAGTCTTCATAACCTGATTGTTGGGCTATTACTGAGATATACAAGGTTAATGCTACAAACTCAATATTGCTTGGTTAATACTGACACTTTTGTAAACATTAATGACAATATAAAATTGAATAATATCTTCCAATAGTGTTACCTTCTAGATATCTCAAAAACTATTGTATGCACGATTAATATATGCTTCTTGGTACATATTGAGCTTGTGCACTTCTTCTCTTTATATCTTGACTTCCATTATGGATTATTCACAGTGTTTACCATCCAACTCTACCTTGTAAATGACTTAATATTTTTCACTAATAGACAATACTAAGATTTCCTTTAGGGTCAACAATCTCCCCCTTTGATATTATTGGAAAAACACTTATCATTATCAAAATATAGCATAACAAAATCTTCAAAACATTTTCTCCCCCTTAGGGTGTACTCCATACTTGTAACTCGATCATTTTAAAAATATTTTCCAAAATATTTTTGTTCAACATCACTCCATACTCCAATACACCTATGTATGCCCATTCCCCCTTGTTTCTTAGTCATAATATACATATTGTTTATGTTTCCTCTTCATACTTGACCATTATCATGTCCCCCTTACAAAATCAAAATACATTTCCCCCTTTTTTTTGTCACTTATGTCAAGTAGTGACATTAAAATGTTGATTGGGGATTATACCACATTCATTCAAAAATGGTTGGTGTAATCTCAAGACATTAGCCATTATATTTTCCCAATTGTTCTTGAGTGTCTCAAGAACTTATCTTTCTATTTCCAAATTGGCTGTGAGATCTACCATATTATCTGTTAATCTTAGATAGTTTTTGACAAGTGAGTATCTATACACTTAAGTCATTTATGTAGTTCATTCTGAACAAGTAACATATGTTGAGCACAACATGTAAGTTAAAGCATGTTGTGTAAATAGTGAGTGCCAAGTCACTTAAGTGTCGAGCAGATAGTTTATGCTGAGTGATTTAGGAGTTGAGTAAGTAGTGCATGCTGAGTCATTTAGATGTCGAGTAACAACATTGAAGTCATAGTATGTGCTAAGCACTAGGGACTTTAAATGTCAAGAAACATAGTTTTGTCATAGTTGTTTGTATTGGCACAAACTACTACATAAATTTTTTTTGAGCCAACTTAAAGAATGAATTATGATATTTTGGTGATAAGGATGAATCTTAATTTGGAATCCCTATGTATTACATGCACCCAATCAGGTAAAGGAAAGGTTTAAATGGAAATATGGATGAATCACAGACATTGGTTCATAGCTAACCATAAGTCACCTAGGTCTTCTTAAGGAGGAAAAACCCTAAACTTCATGTGTGCTAGAAGGGAATGAATGAATGATTAAGGAGAGTTTTGCATGTGCAAACTAGGACATTCATGGTGACCAATGAATTATGATCTGAATTAGATTGTAGAATCAGTTAAAGGAGAATAGAGGAAGGAAATAGTGAATAGCAGAGAGTCATCTGATTAAGAAGGATCAAGTACACAGTAGAATAGAGGCTATCTATCATCAAGCATCAGAGTGCTAAATCGTAGGATTAATGCTGAGACATTCTAACAGGTGAATCAATTAAATCTCTTAATAGAGAAGTCCTAACAAGATCTATTGAAATCCTCTAACAAGGTG
Source organism: Cupressus sempervirens (assembly GCA_028749045.1). Classification (NCBI taxonomy): domain Eukaryota; kingdom Viridiplantae; phylum Streptophyta; class Pinopsida; order Cupressales; family Cupressaceae; genus Cupressus; species Cupressus sempervirens. The sequence goes on along the minus strand of CM053791.1, from coordinate 733,136,304 downwards.
CTTACTTAATTTTGATTTGAAGTCCTTTAACTAGGCACACTTCTAATAGGGTGTTGAAATTATTTAACAGGGTAGACCTTTCATAGGGAAAATCATAGTTCATGATCAAACATTGTAACATTCATTGGATACACTAACATTGTACCATTCATTGGATAAACTTTATTACTATTGTAGACACCTAAAATTGTCCAAATCCCTTATCCTAACCAATTAAATAAATATTTATTATTTATTTAATTCCCCTACCTTTAATTAAATAAATTTTACATTTATTTAATTATATTCGCCCTTCCTTGATTTAAATAAACTAAGGTTTATTTAAATCCTAACCATTCCTTGATTTAAATAAAATAAGGTTTATTCAAATGCTAACCCATTCAGTTTAATTAAGTACTTCATTTACTTAATTAATCCCTTTCCTAATCGCACTTGAAATTAAATATTACATTTAATCCTATTTGAGCACGTGGCTCCTAACTTTAACCCTCACCTAACCTCACTTCCCTAACCTAACCCATCCTTCTAACCTAGGTCAAACCACTTATCCACTAATTAATCCTAGTTCCTCATCTAATCACATCCCTAATCATTTTCACAATCCTAATCAAAGGATTAGCAAACCCTAGTCACATGTGACATGTGACTCTTACACACTTACAACTTTGTCCCCCTTCACATGTGAACCAAGATGTCTCAGACATGTGTGAGAAACCTTGAGCCTCCAACCCTCTTACACATGTCATTGACCCATCACTTTCAAAGGTGTCTCACACATGTGTGAGGCTATTGCCACCTTTGAATGGTCAAAACCCTAATCCACTTGGAGTCTACTTGGCCTCCACCTCATGGACACTTCATTGATCCTGAGAGATCCTAGCCCTTCATCTTGCATTCAATTTTAGCTGTCCATTGCATCTCTTTTCCTATAAAAGGAGAGCTCTCTCCTCATTTCTAAGAAGCACTATCTACCTTATTGTTATGTTGTTGGATTTGTGAGCAACCACATCCCACAACAATGAAATCATCTACACTCGGTGATTTCATGAGGTTTGCATAGTGATATTTTGAATAGTTTAATGCTCGTTTTACTTCATGTTATCTTTGTTTACATGTTATCTTGCATATTTTTGAGGTTTTCATAATCATGTAGGAGTATGCATTAGTTTCTTAATGTTTATTCTCTTATTACATTTTTTATGCAATACAACTATAGTAGTGAAGATTTGCGAATGTCATCCCCACCTCAGTTTTACCTTCTCATTGGAGGGTTTCTAGTTAATCATATCTTGTGTCATATAAGTGTGAATGCTTACTTGTTTACATGCCTTAGACGTATATGCTTTAGATAGTATTTTAGTTTACTTATTGAATGTATGAGATGGATGTGTGGTGAATATTTATAGGTCAAGGTTTAAAGCACTGATTCAACCACCCCCCCCCCCCCAACCAGAAGTTTACCTTTCCTATTATAATTCCAACAATTGGTATCAGAGTCTAGTTCTCTGAAAGTGAAGTCTAACAGCTTTGAGGAAAGATCTTGGAAATGGAAGTCTACAAGTTGGGAAAGATCATTGAGAATTAGGGAATTGAAATACAACTCATTCTACATCAGTTGAATGAAGCAAGAGATGATCTAAAGAAATCATTGAAGAGAAAGGAAGGAAATTTCTATTGAGGAGAATGACACACAATACCAAGAGATGGACACTACTAATCTATTTGCAAATGGAGAGTCTAATGAATTTTATGTAGCAATTGTAGATCTAATGGAAAAGAATAGAACTCTAGCTAAAGAGATCATAAATCTTGAGATAGAGCAAGAATCACAAGCCATATTACTATGTGAGGTGACTGAATAGAAAAAGAAAGCTATGGAAGACAAAACCATGGCTAAAGATGACAAAAGAGTTTTGACTAGAAAACTGGAGGAAAAATCATTAGAGGTAACTAGGATTGCTAACATGAAATTGGAAACTTTGGGTCAAATGATGATTCCAAATCATGAATGGAATGCCAAGGACATTGAGATAACAACACCAAAGTTGCAAAATGAATAGTGTAGCAATGATTTGAAAAGGGAAAAAGATTTTGCTGAAATTTTCAATAAACCAAGTGAAGCTATCAAGTACTTTGAATAGTTGATGAGGTCTCCTAGATCTAACAATGATACATTTGGACTAGGATGCACAAGTATTGAAGGAGAATCATCCAAAAGTGTTGAAGAAAGAAGTAATAAAGGTAAGAACTCAAAACCTACTTGTCATAATTGTGGTAAGAAAAGACATATTGCCAATGTGTGTAGGAGAAAGACTATAAATCATAATGTTAAGCAGAAGAGCATGAGTAACTATCATAAGTGCAACAAACAAGGTCATCAGGCACATGAATGTAGAACCAATACCATGCACACTCAAAGATTTGAAGGATATTGTTATAAATATCAGAAGTATGGTCACAAAGATTTTGAGCGCAAATCCAAACCCATGTGGTCATCAAACAAGAAAATAAAGGTAAGGATAATGGCAACTCTTATAACTATGATTATAATACAAGGTATAGTCGTTGCTACTATCAAGAGTATAGACATGTTCTTAAGAACTATATTAGAACACATTTCAAGAGTGACTACAATAGGTGGTTGAGTCAAACCACATGTTTTAGTTGTTTGAAGACTAGTCGCATCAACTAATATTGTCCAACAAGGTCAAAGGCACCAAGTTGTGAGTTTAACAAAGGAAAAGGCAAGACAAATATTGAAAATGCTAGAAATGAGAAGAACAAAACATGGAAGAGAAAGGAGGAATGTAGCACATCAAGTGTAGATGGGATCACTTCACCCAATGGGTCAGGTGATCACACCTCATTAAACTAAACAATCAAGAGGTATGTGGGACTGATATTTAAAAATTTATACCATACATTAGTTCCAAGGATCTAAATCTAAAAAGATTACATACACATGAATAAAGATGAAAAGTATTATTATAAATCAAGGAAAATCTTTAAAGTTCTATTAGCTTTTTCATGTTGTTGTTGAGCATGAAAATTTTCTTATGGTTGCTGAGTGAAATATTAGTGGATGTTGAGCTAACAAAATTGGTTAGTTGAGGTTCAGCTTGTAATGGTTTTTGAGTGAATGGAAAGACATGTGCATGCTGAGTGAGCCAGAAATTAGTTGATGTCTAGCTTGCAGTTGTGTAAGATCTTAGCATTAATTGCAAAATTTTACGGTCTATTTGAACAATTTCTACTCATTTAACATCATTTGAAATCAAGAAAGAAGATGAAGAGCTAAAGGTGATCTAGAGAATTTTTTCTGAGCATTTGTAGGAGATTTGAATGGCTATTCATCACCATTCCATTAGGATTTGTAAGGTATTTATCATGTTTTGAGTTATATTATTTCAAATTTTGTAAACCCTAGATTTATGTAATGGCATCTAGTTCTTTGAAAGCAAAAGGTGTGGAGGGAAAAGAAGTATTAAATGTTTAGTTAATCAATAATGAGATTATACAACATATTTTCAATGCTATTCCAGACATAGCATATAAGCAGGATCCCTCTTGTGCATTGTCTGTGATACCACCATGAGTCTTAATGATACAAGATGTTAGGAATTTTTATAATTGCAAGATTGGAAGCATAGGTGACATGGAAATTAGAGAAGCACATAGAATGCTATGTGAGAATGGAGTATTGAGAGAAGAATACAACATTGTTAAGAAGAAAGGGTTAACTCATGCCCTAGATTTTTTGAATGTTTTCAAAACTAAGTATATCAAGATTGTCTTAAGCAAAATTCATGACAACTCAGTATGGTTAGATAATGGGTTAGTTAGAATCACAAAGAAAAATATTCATAGGGTAACAAGGTATCCAACCCTAGATCATCCAAACAGTATGAGAAGTGAGTCAAAGGAAGTCATTGAAAAGAACATAGGGGTTGTATGGAACAAAAGGGGAATGACCATTGACACTATCAAAAATCCCCTGATAGCTTTTTTAGTGAGGGTAATTGCACATTAGTTTTATTAGCCAAGTAGATTAAACAGTGAGTCTTGCATTGTAGTGGACATAGGCTACAAAATTGTGAAGAAAGATCATACTTATGATCTCGTCAAGTTGCAGTTTCAGCAATTGATTAAAAACCTGGGAGAAATAACAAAAACAAAGAGTAATCAGTACAAATTTGGATCTATTTTAGCATGTATTTTCTTCTATGTATAGAATACATTTCCTACTTTTGGAAAGTTTGCATGGAAGACAAATAGATCAATTGCAATATAGATAGGAGAATTCATTAAACAATTAGGCAATAACTTTGAGTCAGTAATGACTAGTTATTTTGAAGATTTCAAACAATCTATGAAGAAGAGATTAAGGATACCAGTCTTACTAGTGGAGAAACATTATGATGATGTTTTGTTCCTAGTTGACACTGATGACACATATGTTCAAGCAACAATTCCTAGAGTGAGATGGATAAGGCCATTAGGTTATGAGATAAATGTTGATGAGGCCTCTCTGGCAATTACAGCATTACTTGCAAAAGAAGTGGACAAAGAAGCTAAAGCATTTGGTAGCTATGAACTAGCCAAATCAAAAATCACTACAGAATTGAAGACTACTTTTATGATTAAGAAGAAGAACAAATTGGTGAAGAAACTAAAAGAAAAATTTGGTGAAGGTACCAAGGATGAGGAAGAAGAAGAAGAAGACACACAAGCTCAAGCATCATTAGCTCTAACACAAGGATAGGGGGGATCAACAAGAAGAAGATATTGAAACTAAAAAAGGTGTCGAGGAAGAAAAAGTCAAGGAAACACCTACTCCAATTGACAAAAGGAAAAGAAAGGAAAAGACACCTACAATGATAAAACCAAAGAAGGTTGTAAAACCAAGTCATCCCAAACCAATAATACCCTCATAAGGCTAAAGAGATAGCCAAGCCTAAAGAGCAGGAAGGTGGAGCACAGAAAAGACCGAGAAGAAAGTATGTTTCTTAGGCTAAATCTAATGAGGAGAAGATTGAATTTGATGACAATAACCAATTTCAAGTGGTGAGTCATAGTCCCTCCTCGGATTTAGATAATTTATGTGAGAACATTAGAAACAATGTTGATTTGTCAAGTTTCTCTCACATTAAATTTGATAACCTTGGAAAGATTGAGAAGAATCAATTAGAGGAGGCAATATATGCCATGATGGCTACTTTTAAGAAAGCTCCTCTAGAAATTTCCAACTCCATACCTAAGAGTTTATATGACAGAGTTGAGCAGAAATGACACTATTATTTAGACACAAAGAAGAAAATCAGGGAAATAGCCCTCACTGAAGTTATGCTAGAACTTAGCAAGGCACAAATGTCTAAAGCAATAAAGAAATATGCTGTAAAATTTGTACCTAAGTATAAGGCATTTAGCATATTACAGAACAACATAGAGGATGTTATTAAGAAGTCCAAACAAATGTGGAAGATTACATATGGACTAGCCATAGTCAAATATGATGAATAAGAACATATTGAGGTAGAAGATGATGAAGACGATAACAATGAAGAAGGCGTGGTTGAGGGAGTCACTGATATGAATATAGATGATCGAGAAATAGCTGAGAAAGAGTAGCAACCAAAATAAAGTGTACATAATACACAAATGTCAAGTGTCAACCCTTCACAAGTAATAAATGTAAGTACTAAAACTATCACGATAGAGGATGTTTCTGATCCTACTGATTAGAACATCAATCCCCTAACAGAGGAAGATTTGAAAAGAATACTTGTCCAATCCACACTTTAGGCAAAATTATGTGGCAACCCTATATTGATAAGTGTTGATGAAATTCAGAGGTCAAAATCTATGACTAAAAGGGAGGAATTGAAAACATAAGAAATAACTACAATCACTCCTCAAGTCACATGTGTACAACCTTCACAGCCCTTAGTTATCTATCAAAGGAAGGAGATAGTAGGATGCACTATCAGTGCACCCATGGAAAGCACTCCAATCTCACAAAATGTTCAAGAACTCAAAGAAGAAAAGGTTGAGATAATTGGAGAAGATAATATGGATACATCAATCAATGATGGGACACCAAGTCAAATGAGTCAGGTAGATGTACCTACACCTCCAACACAAGTTCAAGGTGAAATTGGACTCAAAGAGGTAGAAAAGGAAAAGCTTAAAGAGATAATTTTGACACCAAATCCAAAGGAGCTAGAAGAAATTCAAGTACTGGTAACTTTACTAGAATTAGGAACTCCTTCTAGTCAAACTCTTCAGAGACCAAGCATAGATACAACACCATTGCAATTCTCAATGCCAAGTCCAACTCATCTAAGGTAGAAGAGGTAATTCATTATGGAGATGTTAGCTTGGATGAAGAAATTATATTGCCCAAGTTTGATCCTATAGCACTAACAATTAAGTAGATGGGCATACTGCAAGAGGCCTAGCAAGAAAAAAAAATCAAGAATTTCTCAGAAGAGAGCATAGGTAGAAGCAAGCTTTGATTGAGATCAAAGACATTTTCTTTTATGTATTCAATTTACCTATTCCAAATGAAAGAAAGCCAATCATTGAATAATTGACTGACATAGTGGAAAGAGTAAGTAATACAGACCTTGAAACTAATGCCAAATTATTAAAATGCTCTTAGAAGAAGTTTCAAAATAAAGTGAATGAGAAGATATCTAGTGATATAGCACTAATATAAGTTACATTTGAAACTAAGGTAGAAAGTGTGAAGAAAGTACTCGAGAACATTTTCTCTCGTAACACCAAATTGTGTAATCCCACACTCTTCACACAGGAGATAAGGAATCACATCCTGATCTTGGAAAGTCAAATGCAATCATCTAGAGCCAAATTTCCCATGACTCTAGCTCAAAGTGAGAAACATTTTAGGAGCCTGTTGCAAACCCAAAGTCAATTAGCAACACTATAAGAAGATGAAGCCAACATAAGGGCTAAATTGATTAACATTCAATCTAAATTGACTCCTCACATGGAGACCTTACATAAGGAGCTAGGTTATGTGGAAAGCCTTATGAAGAAAGGCCCCACTCTTTCTACATTAGATGGCCTAGTACACCTTGCTATCGAGTGGCCATCTAAATTAAGTCTTTGGAGGTAGCTTGTGATAATTAGGATGTAGCTCTTAAAATTATTCTTGAGGTCCATAAATCCTTTTTGGACAAATACACTATTAGTGTATAACCCATTGACATTAGTGTCAAAAGGGGGGAGTAAGAGCTAAGGGGGAGAAAAAGGGGGAGTAAAGAACAAAGTAAGAAAATGGGGAGTAAGAGTAAGAAGAAAACAGAGCAAGAAAGTAGAACATAGTGAAAGAGTATCAGTTGAGGCAAATATACTCAGTAGGAGAAAGATTTTGATACAAAATATAGTATAAAATAGATCAAATGACTCAGGGGGAGTTATGTAATTTTGAGGTATAAGTCATGTTGCAAAATTTTGATATTTTGAAATTTTGTATAGAAGTCAAATAATAGCTCATGTTATGCTCATAAGAATAAGAGTATTAATATATAACCAATTGTTTTTAACACTCATGTCAAAGGGGGAGATTGTTAATCTTAGATTGGTTTTGACAAGTGCGTGTTTATACACTTAAGTCATTTACTTAGTTCATGCCAAACAAGTAACATATGTTGAGCACAACATGTAAGTTAGAGCATGTCGAGTAAACAGTGAGTGTCAAGTCACTCATGTGCTGAGTCACTCAAGTGCCGAGTAGACAGTGCGTGCTAAGTGATTTTAGAGCTGAGTAAGCAATGCATGCTGAGTCATTTAGAAGCCAAGTAACAACATTGAAGTCACAGTATGTGCCAAGCACTAGGGACTTTAGATGCCAAGTAACACAATTTTGTCATAGTTGTTTGTATTGGCACAAACTACTATATAAACCATATTTGAGCTTACTTAAAGATTGAATTACTATATTTTGGTGATAAGGATGAATCTTAAGTTAGAATCCTTATGTATTGCATGCACCCAATTAGGTAAAGGAAAGGTTTAAGCAATAATATGGATGAATCACAGTCATTGATTCATACCTAACCCTAAGTCACCTAGGTCTTCTTGAGGAAAAACCCTAAACTTCATGTGTGCAAGAAGGGAATGAATGAATGATTAAGGAGATTTTTTCATGTGCAAGCCAAGACATTCATGGTCAACAAGGCATTATGATTTGAATTATATTGCAGAATCAATTAAAGGAGAATAGAGGAAGGAAATAGTGAATAATATAGAGTCATCTGATCAAGAAGGATCAAGTACATAGTAGGAGAGAGGTGATATGTCATCAAGCATCAGAGTGCTAATTGTAGGATCACTACTAATACATTCTAATAGGTGAATCAATTAAATATATTAACATAGTAGTCCTAATAAGCTGTATTGAAATCCTCTAACAAGAGGCTTACTTAATTGTGAGTTGAAGTCCTCACACACTTCTAATAGGGTGTTGAAATCCTTTGACAAGGTAAGAGCTAATAATCTCTGTAAGCGTTTAATAGGGTAGATCATGGTTCATTATCAAACATTATAACCTTCATTGGATACACTTTATTACTATAGTAGTGAAGATTTGTGGGTGTCATGCCCACCCTAGCTTTACCTTATTGTTGGAGGGTTTCTGGGTAATCATATCTTGTGTCATATAAGTGTGAATGCTTACTTGTTTACATGCTTTAGATGTTTATGATTTACATAGTATTTTAGTTTACTTATTGAATGTGTGAGATGGATGTGTGGTGAATATTTATGGGTCAAAGTTTAAAGTACTGATTCATGCCCCCCCCCCCCCCCCCCCCCCTACCACCAAAAATTTTACCTTTCCTATTGTAATTCCAACAATTTTCATCTATAGACAATTGCTGACTCTAAATAATGTCTTTAGAAACTTGTAAGTTTCTTTGCATCACCTCAAAATGAGGTAATATCAATGGTTGAATATATGTGACTTTTGATCTGACGTTGTATTTCTCATGCAATAACTTTATTTTCTTCCCCTACAAGAATCTTATCTTAGAAAAATATACTTAACTAGAGCTTGGATCCATGTTCATATCTTTACCAATATTCTTTAGATATGCATCAATTTTTTTCCAGCTTCTCCCTTATTTGTTTTGTAAATGTAGGGACATAAAAAAATTTAAAATAGTGTATTACTCACTAATTGCTCCAAATCAATAACAAGAGTGGAGATTTCAACCTTATTAAGTACAATTTTAGTTGCAACTTTCTCCAATACTATGTTCTCAAACTTCCTTTCTAACAACTGCATGAATATTTCTTTTGTATCTATTTTGGGTTCATTAAGCTTCTCAACAATATTAATCAATTGTTCAATGATGGGGGCCTTTTCATATAGGTTATCTACAACAATAGTTTCAAGAAATATATCTTTGTTATCATATAATGCTAGTCTTTCTTGATTCTCTTTCCTCATCTTCTCTTGCTTTGCCTTTTTGTCTAGCAAGTCACTAAGTGTTCCCATCTTCTCAACACTCAATTTAGATGTGTCCCGGTTAGGAAATGCAATATCTTCATCAAGAGTAACAAGCTTACAACCTTTTATTCAATCTCTTTCCTTTGGAATCTAGAGTATTTTTGGAACTCATCATTATTTGGTGTCCTTAGGTGGGGACTTCTAGATTGATCCTTTATGTCTCCTCTTGTTTCTCAATGTCCTTCTGAGGTTCAACATTTATCTTTGGCTCCTTGGGATTATTCTCTAGTTTTTCATATTCATTTTTCTTCTCCTTATCATCACCAATTTTTAGTTCTTTAGTAGAGATGTTTAGCCTCTTTTTCTCCCTCATTTTGGTGGTCTTGAGGAAATTAGTCTATCACTAGTAGTAGACTAGTTTGCTTTATTATTTTGACTCTTTTCATTCTTCTCACCCTCTATATTTACATTTTTATTTCCCTCTTTTGCATCATCCCTTTGTTCTTGTATTTGTGTGACTTCACCTTCATTAAAAAATTGACCCTATTGCTCGGCTTGAATAACATTTACATCTCCTTGAATAAAATCTAGACTAAGTGAAATAGAAGGGATGGTATAAATTATAGGTTTTGAATATACTTTTTGTGTTCTCACATATGCATCAATCTTAGGATAATTGTTTACTTGCTCTATCACAGGGTTTGGGTTCAACAAAATTTCATGGACTAACTTTGATGATGGAGCTTCCTCCTTATTCTCTAGCTTGGTCAACATATTCTTATTTTTAGGTTCAAACATAATATTTTCTACATGTAACACATCCTTAATTGAGCTAACCTCTAGCTCATCTTCAATTACAATTGTATCAGTCGATCCTTCACTTTGTTGAATCAGGTTGTGAATTGTGTCTATAGGATCATCATAGATGTCCTCTATGTTATCCAACTCTACTTTTTAGGATTATCTTATTCATCCTCATCCTTTCTCACATCATTTTCCATCAGCCCATAAATTTTCTTCCATATGGTTTTTCTTTCTTCTACTACTTTCTATATTTCTTTTCAAAATCAAGAATGCTCTTCTCTTTGGAATAAATTTGCTATTATACTCACTCGTAGCTTTGGAATTTTTTTCCTTCTTAGTTCTGGCATAATGTTGGCAACCATGCCTTATTTTATTTATCTTTCAGTCTTCATATACTTCCATCTTTCATCAATTTTCCCATACAATTCATTAGGTATCGGGTTACCTAGCTCCAATGTTTTATATTTGAATTTTTCCATCATATCCATTACTTCTTCTTCAACTTTATTCTTATCTATTGTATCCAATTCATCATACTTAATAAACTTGAATCCAACCATACCTGCACTCCCCTTGATATTTTTACAAAATTCATCAATAGTTTGGGGTAGCTTGTGTACTATATTTTTGAATTGATTTGTATCATCAAACTAGTATTGTATTCATCATCTTCATCATCATCTTTAGGCAGTATGGCCTTTCTCCTTTGCTTCTTTGAGGGCTTTCTTAGCTTAGCCCCTTTTGTGTTATTCTTCTTCTTTGTTAGCTTCTTTTCTTGGACAAGCTTGGTAACCTTTTTGTTAGGCTCATCCACTGCTATATTAGATGCCCTTAACCTTTTCCTTTTGACTATTTGTGTTGTGGGGGAAAGATCTATGACCTTCGTTGTTCTTTTTCTTGTCTAAGACTCGATAGACACTATCTTTTTCCTTTACCTTTAACTTCTTCTTCTTTATTTCCTTCATCCTCGTCACTAGACAATTCTTCTCCTTTTCCCTCGATAATTTGCAATGGTTATCATGTTCTACTCCTCCAAATCTTCTTTCTAGACTTTCTATCATTCCTTTCCTCTTTTTATTAATCTTTGCAATATATATTTCCATTGTGATCTTTATTTTATCATATTTGTTGAATTTCTTGGCATCTTTTTCAATGGGTTCATCCAATAAAGTAGTAATTGTTGTAGTAGCTTTGTTAATGTTAATTTCATATGCCAATGATCTTCACCATGCAATCCTAGGAATAATTTCTTGTATATAAGTTTTGTCTATATAAACTAAGAAATTGATGTCATCATAATATTTTTCCACTAATGATTTAGGGATCCTTTTTATATTCTTTATCTTTTATTAAAAGTCCACAAAGTATCCATCCATGACTTTTTCAAAGATGTCTCCCAATTGATTAATGAACTTGTTGATTTGTTGTGTTATAGGTTTCTTCTTACTCCATGTAACATCTCCTATAGTGGGAAAAGAATTATGAACATAAAAGAATATAAAAATAGGTAATGAAAAAAAATTACACATAGTATTCTTTTCCTTTCTTATGCTCTCAAGATTCTTGGCTAACTACCTATTGGTTAACAGTTTGTTCTCCTATTTTATTTTATAAGATGACTCTTTTAATACCCAATGTTTTGGAGAGACAAAAGGATGTTACCAATAAATGGGTTAGTGTATGTGTTCTATCACTACCCTCTAAAATATGAGGTACAACTCTCTTAAGATTTGCAACAATGTGTAATGAATATGTCTTTCTTAGATTAGAAGTTTTGACAGAATAAGCTCTTAACCTGAAAGAAGTAAATGCTAACCAAATTTTTTGTAGACACAAATAATTCAAGCAAAATGGATTTGGATAACCTATCACATCCAAGAGAATGACTATAGTGGGTTATCTTGAGGATTTCTGACTCTTACTCCTATTCTAAATGTAGATTAATTATCTAAATGCAAAAGAAGAAAGGAAGAAGAGGTGCACATGAGGGAAAATGGAATTTCTTTAACTATGAGTCTTGAATGAAATGAAATCCAAAAAGTTACTAATATATTCATCCACATTTATCCTTTAATTCCCAATGAAACTATTTAAAATGCCATGAGACAAGAAAGAGGAGAAGCAAAATTACATATGAAAAAGAAATTGGAATTAATACCATTAGTGAAATGGAATCCATATGGTTATCATAGAATCACATATAATTTTCCTTCAACTCTCAATGCAGAAATAATCTATGGAAAAAAAAATGAAAAATAAAGTAAATGGAATTATGGAGCCAATTAACCATTAAGTTTTTCAACCTTTGTATTATCAAAATAAATTACATTTATAGTTTTCTATCATCCCTTAGTTCTGGTAGAGCAACATTTACTCAATAGAAAGAAAGTATGAATAAAATATGAAAATATCTAATCTACAACAAGATATAGACACGTCGCATCTTCCCATCTATGATCTTGACTCCATAGCACTTCTAAAAGCACATGGTGACTTTTTATCTTCATGTTTCTTTTGGAATTCTGTGAAAATCTTCATTTTCTTCATATTCTTCTTTTTGGTGCCAAGTCTATGTAATTCATATTTCAACGGTCACATCAATTTTTAATTTTGACTGTCAATCTCAGATCAATGATCAAGATTAAGCCTAGCAGTCTTTTAACATGTGACCTTGTGATTCCTCTTATTCACCACTTCATGGACTTGAGCCATGATTAACTTAACTCTTTGTTCTACTTTGCAATGTAGGTCCACTTGTTCCACATGTCATGTTGTTTTTATGTGCACCATCATAATTTAGATTTCCATTGGTTAGCACTAACTTGCAATCATGTGCCTAGCAGTCATCCTTGGCATTTCATGGCTTCACAATTGTCATCCTTAAACTACTAGCCAAGCTTGTGATCAAGTGATTCCTTGCTTTTTCACTTTCAGAGTTTTTCGTATTGACCCAACACTTAATGGTGTGAACATGCAATGGTTTTTTTGATGTTTAATTGTTAACACTTTCACCAAGTCACAACTTATCATGTCTCTATTCTACTGACAAATGAAATGGTGACAACTATGACCTAACTATAATAATGACCATGTGATTCTTTTATTTTTGCTACTTTGTGGACTTGACCCATGATTAACTTAACCCACCTGCGACTATGCAATCACTGGCTTTTGTTTCTTTATCGTGCTAACTCTAGGTTACCTCTAACCATTTATGATGTTGTAAAAGCCTTTGATCAAATCTTCATCCAATGGCCAAGGATTCATATTCAAAGGCAATTGAATTTTCAACTGACCAATGACATGTGTTCCTTTTGTTTATTGACTTTTCCACTTATCCATGTAGGCTACTGATACAAATTGATTTCTCTACATTCTAAGCTCAACCACTTGAATTCTTCCATTGAGATGTGATTACTGCAAATGTTTATCGTCAAAATTCTTTTGAATCTATAAATGATGAATCATTAGAACTTACAAACCTTCTTCTCATGAAGGAGATGCTTATGATTTCCCACCAAAACCTATATCATCTAGCCTTTGACTAGTGCAATGCTTACATGATTTCTTGCATTAGGTTAGCTCAAAGGAATGATGAGAAGAGAGCTCATCCTAAAGGCATTCTAGACTTAGACTCAAGACATTGACATATTTGACTTAACTCAAGCCTAAAGCAAAAATAAAGGAATGAATTGAAAATTGGGCAACAACAAGCTCTATCTAGGGATTCAAGCATAATGATGCTTGGAAGAATCCTTGCAATCGATGGTTTAGCATAGCAAGGTGACAACTTGGAAATTAAAAGAATAGACTAATCTAGGAAAATAGTAACAACTAACTAAGAAAGAGAGCAATTAAGAAAAGTGAAAATCCACGAAAGAAAAACCTACCTAACTATATACTGTGCAAGGGTTACCTACTCTCAATTTTGCATTTGATACAACTTCAAACCTTGCCCATTATAAGAACATGATAGGATTTCTCTAGTAGGATATGTCAACTTGAAAGATTTTTTCTAATTCACTTGTATGATCTAGAATGGCCCTTTCCATAAAGACTAAAACATGGAATGCATCCCTCTTGGTTTATGTCTCTTATCCCACATTAGGACCAAATCACCTTCCATAAATTTCCTTGGTCTTGCTCTTTTATCAAATAAATTCTTGAATCTTCCTTGGAATTCAATAATTCTATCAACCATTTCTTCCCTTTCTTCATGTAACTTGGTAAGATACAAAATTTTCTTTTCTAATCCATCTTTGAAAACATCTTCTGCAATCATAATCTTTAATTTACATGCAACAAGCTTTGGAGGCAATGGAAAATTAGCTTCCACCACATAAACTAACTCAAAAGGTGAGATACCAATGGCTCTTTTAGGTGTGGTTCTATCAAACCATAAAGCATCAAGTATCTTCTTGTGCCAACTTTTCTGACTATCTAAGACCAATTTCTTCAAAATATTACTTAGATTCTTATTACTAGACTTAGCCTACCTATTTCCTTGAGGAAAGTAATTAGAGTAATTACCAACTTGGATACCATTATCATAATGTAAAACTTAGCAATCTTTGAGGAAGAATAGTAAGATGCATTATCCATTATCAATTTCACATGAACTCCAAACCTGATCAATATATGCTCTTTGAGAAACTTAGATACCACTTCTAATGAGGTCATCTTCATTGGCTTGGCTTCAACCCATTTACTAAAATAATTTATGGTACTCAATATATAAGAATGTCCTTGACTAGAAGGAGGATTGATTGGGCCTATAATATCTAAACTCCATTGATGGAAAGGAGCTTCTATCACTATTGGCCTAAGAGGTAAGGCAGCTAGTTGATGTTTACCAATAAACATCTTATATTTCTCACAATTGGCAACCCACTTATATACATCTTTAAATATGCCAAGCCAATAGTAGAATTTCCTTAAGATTTTAAATGCAGTAACAATAGAAGAGAAGTGTTCTCCACATGTTTCATTATGAAAATATTTTAAGAGCACCTTCTACTACTCCTTATCAACACATCTTAGAAATATACCATCAATAGCTTTCTTATACAAGACATCATCTTGAATTAAATACTTTAAGGCCTTTGTTTTTAGATCCCTCTTCTTAGTAATCAATCCATCAGAGCATTCACCATATGTCACAAAATACGCAATATTTGAAAAGCAAGGATCCTAAAGACTTACCATAAGAACCTTTGGAGTATCTTCCTCACCAGCTTGTTGATCTTCTTCCAAAGCTTTACAAAGTGCATTTTCTCTTATTAGTTTAGTTGGCTTGATCTCAATAGCATACTCTTGGACCTTTTCTATCCAAGCTTCTCTATTATTGTAACCAACCTCTTGTTGTGTCAAGATGCTTTTAACTACAGAATTGGGCAAATATATCACTAAATAAGAATGCAAAATATAAAACCTAAAAAATTTAAGTGCTCTCACTATTGCATACACATGTTTCTCCATTTGTGAGTGTCTCAATATTTGATTTTTCAATGGCATACTCATAAAAGAAATTGGGGCTTGTATCCCTTCTTTATTTTCCTGTATGTTCTAATGCATAAAAATATATGATGAATTCTTTAGTGTAATCTAGATGAACAAGAATAGTGGCTTCAGCAATAGCACCTTTGATGTCTTCAAAAGCCCTCTTTCCAATATCATTCCATTTGAAAGTCCTATTACCCTTCATCATATCAACTATACATTTAACTATTTCTAAGAAATTGGGCACAAACCTCCTTAAGGAATTTACCTAACCAAGGAAAGATTTGACTCCAATTTTTCTCAATGGAAGACTTAATTATTGAATGTCCTTACCTCTATCTAGATCAATCTTCACTCCTTCTTGAGATAAAATATGACCAAGTAATTTTCCCTTTGTTACATAGAATACAAATTTATTTTGATTCAGTGAGATGCCATGATCTCTATAGCTTTGTAACACTTTCTCCAAGTCTTTGATATGATCTTTTCTTTTTCATAGAAAAGAATATCTAATCATCAAGGTATATAAAAATGATCTTATCCTTCAAATCACCAAAAGCCAAATTCATACAATGCTAAAAGGTTGCACCTACATTAATTCAGCCAAAAGGCATCCTACTATAGGCAAAAGTACCCCAAGGTGTTGTAAATGTACTTTTGAATTGATCTTCTTCATCTACTTGAATCTGATTATATCCTGAAAAGCCATCTAACATAGACATCATCTCTAACCCTGAAATAGTCTGCAAGAGATGATCCATATTGGGAAGTGCAAAGTTATCTTTGAGAGAGGTCTAATTTAGATTTTTGAAATCCACACAAATCCTTATCTCTCCATTCTTCTTCCTTACTGGCACAATGTTAGCAGCCCAAGTAGAGTGATGAATAGGATATATAATCTTAGCCTATAACATTTTGTCAATCTCCTTGAAGATTTCTCCTTCAATTATAGGATTATAATTCCTTTGTTTCTGTCTGAATGGTGTTTCTTCTAGTTTAAGAGGGATTTCATGTTTGAATTTCCTATCCATGAAATTTTTTAGATCCTCATAGCTCCAAGAGAATACATCTTGAAATTGAATAAGTAATTTTTTGATCTTTATCCTCTCCTTTTGTGTGCAACACTTTCCTATGTTTATCATTTTTTGACTAATCTCTATCCCTATATTAATTCCATCATACTCACCATAGGATTTATCTTTTTTTATCTATTTCTCTCTTAATGTATGCATCATGTCTATCAAAAATCTTTTCCAAAGAAATTAGATGAGCTGGAATCTTATTACCTTTCAATTGAATCGCTTCTGGCTCTAGTTTTCTTTTGCCATTTGTTATTGGATCACCAATTGAATTAGTGCTTCCTTCAAAATACAAGCCTTCAAAAGGTTCAACCCCTTCAATGAATTGTTGTATGTGTTTTTCATCTCCAAACACCTACCAAGAATCTTCATTATCAAGAACATTGGGCTTGAATAGAACTTCCACTTTATAAATTTGATCTTTGAAATTAGGATGTGGTAGGAGAAAAGATGCAGAAACTACTAAAGAATAAGCCTTTAAATTGAATTCCCTTGGTACTAATATAATTGGGAAAGCATCCAAACTCTCAATTTCATTGCACACCTTATTATGATAGTTTTTCAATCTTGAGTTCTTTATTGCATATTGGTTTTTGACTTGTCTCACCACCAATTCTGCATATCCTTCATCTTTGAGTATCTTGAATCCTTTTTGTTTTGCTTCAATTATACCAAGGAGAAGGGATTTGTACTTTGAAATATTGTTAGTATTTTTGAAATCTAACTTGTATGCCAAACAAGTTTTTTCTCCACTAAGTGATGTTAGCACTACTTCTACACCTGAACCAACATTGGCACAACTGCCATCAAATTCTAAAGTCCATAATCATTTAGTATTAGCCTATTCTTTTTTTTCTTGAATGTTAGGGGTATCAAAAAATAACATATAATTACCAAACTGCATTTCTTGATATAATATTTGACACCTAGGATCATCTAATTTTAGGACACTGAACTTTTCCTTTTCTTCTAGTTCTAGTTTCTCCTTCTTGTTTCCAAATGGAATAATAGCACAGGAACAATCTAATTTTATCTCTCCCCCCATGTCTTTGTAGAAAATTTTGTTAGGAGCATTCCATAACTTGCAGGGATGTTTTCCACTAGGATGGTGAGTTTTAGTCACTTGGAAGGGTAGGCAGCAAGGGAAACTTTATCATCTTTTATTTGTCCAAGCAAGGGTACTTGTTTTGAATCCATTGAGTAATAAAGACCAAAAGTTTTAGTCAATGGTACACCTAGAGCTTTGGCTACAGAGGCAGGCATTACATTATCAAAAGCTCCTAATATATGATACAGTTACTCAACATATTTCCATTGATAAACAAGGAAATGTAAAAAGGATCTAGTTTTTTCATTTGGAGAGGTAGCTAAGAAAATGGACTTTTCTTCTTTAAACAACTTAGGAAGTACAAGGTCTTCATTAGTCAAAGAAGTTCTACTAGTGCTAGCTTTATTGTGATGATCAAAATTAGCATTCATACTATTAAGATCTTGATATTTATTATTGAAGTGTTCAACTAACCTTTGCAATTGATCAAGATTAGACTTCAAGTAATCCATTGGAGATATTTGAATTCTCACCTCTTCACAATATTGTATATATTAAAGGAATTAGATGGCTTACCTTTGTGCTCCTTTTGTGAAGTTAAAGGTACCATGCCACTACCTTTATCTTCTTTTTTTGAAGGTGCATGATTTTTAGTAGGCACTGCAATGGGAGATTGATTTCTATTCATCTAACCTCTAGTCATGACTATTAGTTGAGGTCCATCTAGAGTTGCAAAATAGTCACCTCCTGTCTCTAAATCTTATTCATACTCCAAGAAAAAAAAATTTGAGTCACCACAAGGAGCATAATAATCCTCACTTTTAGGATATTTAACTATTTGTTCTTTATTTTCCACCATCTGTTTATATCTGATCATGTCAACACATGTATCTCCATCATGATCTTCCCTTAAGTGGAAGGCACACATATTTTGTCTCTTTGGAGTAGCTTCAATTTCTAACCTTTGTTGAGTAGGTGGTATTTGCAAAGTCTTACCTCCATTTGGATGTCTAGAACCTTCTTGATAAGGTTGATGAAAAGAATGACCAGGCCTATTGATCTATTTCTTCAATGAAATAACCTCATTAGACAAATTTTGGAGCATGGCATCTGTATTATTTGAAGTGCTAGCTGCATTACCCATGGTTCTGGATTTAAATTCTCTTTTCCACTTACTAGAGGCTATCATGTCATCTTCCATCTCCACCTCTAGTGTTTGGGTGGCTTGTAAATTTTCTACATTCATTAGTGCACTTATAGTAGGTATTCTCTTGATGAGTTTATTAAACTTTGCATTAAAATCTCTCATAGAAATGAATGGTTCTTTGTTTATTTTTGCCAATTGTAGTAACAACACTTGTACATCTTCTGTACTTTTATAACATTCTTCAAACCTTTGTTTCCTACTATTTGAATATGTGATGCATCCTTTAGTTAAATCTTGGAACCAATTAGTAGCATTATCTACAAGGGTATCTACAAGGGTATCTACAAACATCCTGACAACCACATCTTCATCTTGAGGATTCACCAAACTATAGACATTATGAAAAGCACTTAAGTGTTGTTCTATAGAGATGGTGCCATCACCATTAAATCTTGGGAAGTTCTTCCTTGATGCTCTAGATAAATCATTATTAGTTATTTTAGTGAATGGTTTTCCCCCCAGTTACTTGTGCCTTATTTGCAAGGAAAACACACTTTCACAACAACTAAGTCTTTATAATTATAAAGACTCTCTATGTTGCAAAAACACATTTTCCTTCTAAAATGATTTTCAATATAACTCTTCATACAAATGAATCATTATTGTCATTCTTTTAATTAGAAAGAACCTAAGGAAAGATTTAAACATCCTTTTATAACCATAAAAGAATATTGCAAATTAGGATAATTGTAATCACACATATGTCATATGACATAATATTTAGAATCTCAAATTTGATCAAGCCACTAGAATGAACCAAAATATAAAACAACAATAAAAAAATCAATGAAATAACATCTATATGGCATGAACCTCACATGAACTCCATAAACCAATAAGATAACCACACAATTATAAAATGGACACCATAGAAATAACCAAATGATCAATATCCATTATCATTAACTTGTTGTTCATAAAACACAAAAGAAACTAACTATCCTTAGTTATCCAAAATAACTATCTAAGAAAATCTAGAGAGCCAACCCATAAGATCATTTAAAATATTACATAAATAGCCCACTTTGGGCTTTTTCAATTCCAACAAAAAATAACTCCACATAGGGAGTTAAAATGTTTCTTGCAAAATACTAGCAGAGTTTATAATGTATGAACTAAAAATAAAAGAAAGAGAGAAAAAGGTCTCTTTGTCTTTTCTCAAGCTCTAGTTGTGCCACTCATAGCTTGTGATCTATGGTCATCAGAGCCACTATCGTTGATTTCTTTCCACACTCTATGAGATGCAAAGAAACTGAGTTCTCGTTGTTATAGAATGCCTAACTACTCCAAGTTGAGCTTCCACATCCTCATGATTTGAGCAATGTAGTCCAGCTTCTTGTCTTGAACCTCCAAGTGGTCATTGAAAATAATCATCATAGAATCCACCATGGCAACTATGGTCAGATCATGTATCAATACCTCACTTGTTTCTTTCAACAGCTTGATTCTCACGAAGCAGGTTGCCTCTACTTCCTTAGGAATTTTTTCAACATGATCTTCATTCCCCATTATTTTTACATCAATGCATTTTATGTTAGCTATTAAGATTTCTTTTAGGAAACCCACCTCCTTTAGTATCTCAGAACATTCATCCAGTGCCTTCTCCATTCCAAGTTGGTGCGAGCAATGAACAAGAAGTCAATACCAACCTTAGCCTCTAGATTCTCATTTGTGAACTTATCAATACCATTCTCCTAAACTTCAATGATATTAATTATGTACTCATCCCATTTGATCTTCTCAGACTCCCAAGCATTCATTTTTTAATCTAAGGTTGTGGTTAACTTTTCTAGCCTCTCGCAAGTATTAGTGAAATGAGAAAAGTAATGAGTTGTGTGAGTATGCACTGTGCTCATCCATTGACTATATGCTTGGGCAATTGAACGATCTCTCTTGACCTATTTAAGGAAGCTTTTGTTCAAAGGAGATTCCACATCAATAACTATAATAGCACTGGGCAAAGCTTCCGCATGAGGGCTCTATAGCTCGTGTATGTACTCAACCATCTTCCACATGGATTGTTTTAATTCTTTCTTGTACCTCTAGTCTTTCCATATTCAATGAGATATCTGGGAATTTCCCACACTCTAGATCTTCATGTCAGTAGCCCTTGAAGTAAGAACGAGTATTGTCTTTTCTATTTCATAGTCTTCAGGTTGTATTTCTTGTATGTTTTTCCCAATTGTATTCTTCATAATCTCTACTACCCACTACTCTATTTCATCATCAATTTTCACTATAGTTTCTATCTTAGGCCTTTTGGTTTTAGGGGTCTTCTTAAGGCATTTTTTGACCATGTCTTCAATTGGGAGGGTTTTTTGTACTATACTTCTCTACTTGCTCACGGACAACTTGGACCAGTTAGGCACTAGATGATTATTCTTAGAAGGAGGAGTTTGTAGCATAGGTGTAGGACTGGGAGACATTGCACTTTATGTGGTAGTAGCTCTTATGATCTATTGATAGCCCTATTCCATTTCACTAATGAGAAATTCCCCTATTTCCTCTTGATCTTCTACTACATCTAGCTTTATAGTTGTAGGCTCATCATCGGGCATGCTCAATTTCTTTGCTTGTTCCTACTTTGTTAAGTTGTGAGAATGCATCCACTTGATAGACAATGGGAGTTAAATTGAACCTTGAATATGATGTTTAGGTTCAACACTAAGCCTTGACTTACCTATAGTGGGTGAAGTAACAATTTTGTTAGAACTAGAACAACCAAAGGTGAACCTGAACAAGCTTTACTCCTTTGAACATTACAAGCCCCTATTCTTGAATGCCTTTTTCTTGTGATCCATTACTCTATTTGGGCTAAGACAAGTGAAGTTATCATGTGTAAATCATCTTCTTCTAGCATTGACCAATCAATCTCTGGTAAGGGATAGGCTTCAACTTTCTCAATGTAGACAAGGTCTACAACTTCTTCTTTATCCTCTTCAGCCACCCCTAAGATATCAAATGGGACATTAAAATCTTTAATTTGCAATAGAGTATACCTAGACTAGAGCTTTCTCTTGACTTCAAGGTTAGATTGACAATTGGCCCCAAAATATTCTAAATGGGGTATGTGTGCATCAAAAGAAGCAATTTCAGAATACTTCATGGCAAATTCTTGGCTATCAAAATTTTTCCTAGGAGAGCAAGTTAGTAAGTTCAAGGATTTGATCTATTCGTTGAGTTTAAGAGCATCTTGAATGGATTTTCATTTTTAATGTCCAAGATCAATGGGGAAATTATCTCTTGAACCTTTCCTTGCCTTACATCATTTTTAACCTCTACCAACTATTTGTACACCTCAATTAACACAATACATTCTCGACAATATTGACGAAGCTTTAGTGGTTTACCTTCATATCCTCCAATTCTGAGATCTGTGAACCATGGAAACTGGGTGAAGTGAATGCCATACATGTCAATTAGCTGAGTGGTATCTTTTGTCAATCTCATGTTTTCTCTCCCTTGTGACTTGAAAACTAATTTGGCCAAAAATGTGTCCTAGACCATCTTGAATCCATCAAGGCTTCTATTCTTCTACAAGAATGGGTACTATTCATAAATGGGCATACTTGGGTTCTAATATGAGTGTGGAAGGCCCTTCCACTCCTTGGCCCAAGCTAGGATGTAGGACAAATAGGAGGTCATGTAAAAACTAGTAGTTCCAAAGGACAAGGAAAATTCTTCCTACAACCTAGTTTCTATTATATCCACCCAATCAATGTATTTATCTTCCCTTAAAATAGTCTGAATAAAGAAATACATCTAGTTTTCACAATGGGAGGTATGAGGATTTCCCTTTACCCTATTGAGCAATGTATTAACATCCTTAATCTCAGGAATCATATGCTCTCTAGTCAAAGGTTTTGCAAGGTGGGAACCCCCTCTTTCAAACTTGAAGAGCTAGATCTTAGTGATATTATTGCTCAACTTTGTGCTATTCGTGGAAAATTGAGCATGGAAGGAACTGATGATCCAGTATTTGTACACTTCTCATTGAGGAATACTCAAAGCACCCATAATAGAAACTCTACTCACATATACAAAGATTTTTCCATTAGAAGTGCAAATAAATTTCTTAGTAGCATCATATCTATACCTACAAGCTAGGAATAATTTAGGACAAGGGAAAGCCTCTAGGAATGTGAATGCTTGAAATAGACCACTATCTATGAATTTTTTGGATATGGAGCTCGGTGGTGGGTTTGAAAACCTAGCCAGCAATCTATTTATATCTTCATTGGTAAGGAAGGTGTCTTCCATGTCAGGTAGGATGCTACTTATCACTAACTCTCTAATCTTGTTAGGGATTTTTGGACGAAAAGGAGTAGCCATGACAGGAAATGAATAGAAAAGAAAGATACAAAATTAATGTAAAATTTTAAAGAAATGTAGAAGGAAAAAACACCTTGAAAGTAAAGGGCTAGAGACTCACTAGACTTAGTGCACACAGATTTGTAGGAAGGAAAAGCTCAAACAATCTCTGAGTACACCGAGACAAGACAAACCATTAACCCAAAAGTGGAAATAGCAGGGAATGAAAACAAGGCAAGTTGATTTTAAAATTTGAAGCATGGACTTAAAGGATACATATATATGACATGACTGGTGACAAGACAAGAGTTACGATCATTACCAACTCACCCAAGTTCCACACACACCACCACATACCTTTCATTATTTCCCTTAACTCATCATTAATGTAGATCTTTTCCATAGATTCAACAACTCACGTTGTTGTTGAGTTGTCTAAAAGACATGTGGCATTAGGAGGATACATCTTTATGATCAAGTGAACATGAATGCTTGAACTATGAGGCAATTCAATGTTCAAGTCCAAAGGTCACAAAATATTGGAAACTATTATCATGACTTTACTTTTAATGAAGGTGCACTCGTGAACTTGGACCTTGAACAAATGAACAAAGTGTTCAATGTTCAAATTCATTCTGATGATGAGTATTAGTTTCCAAACATGACTAACTTCCTTATACAACTAAGATACCTGGTGAACCTTGAACCTTGAACACTAAACAAGGTGTTCAATGTTCAAGTTTGCAGGTCTATTCAGCTGAAGGACTTCTAAGACAAGAAAATTGAAAAGATTAATATTGAAAACAAAATAACTATAAGGCATGGCTCTTGTTTAGCACTTATGTATTATTACATGACCATGTACCAAAAAAATAATTGTGGACCATTTATGGATAACAAGTTGCAAGAGAAAGAGGACCAATTGCATTTCCCCAAGGGACTACCATAGCTACTAGTACAATATTCTAGTTTGTTTGGAAAGTAATAGAAATGGGACATGTTGCACCAATTAACAACAAAGCATCAAAATAGGAGGAATAGAAGTCCTAGTAATAGGAGGAGAATAATCTTGACTTCTCTTTGTTCTAGTAGGAACAACTGCAGACAAGTGAGTATCTTGAAGTTATTTAGCTACAGATTCCCTTGCGCATGTTCTTCCTCTTTTGCAAATATCTTCTAGAATATGAAAGTTGGCCTTCTTGAATTCCTCATATATTGGATCAATCCTTCCTCTTTCCTTGGTAGTCCTAGTATACCTGGGATCTAGGATGTATCACATGCTTTAGAAAATGGTTTTTTGAGTTTAGCTTAACCCTAGTGATCAAGGAAACATTACTAGCATTCAACTTTGAATTAGCTTTTCCACTCTAGTAGGTTAAGGCTGTAAAACTGGTATCAAGTTTCGGTGGAAAATACTTGACTTCGACAATACCTTCCTTGCAACTCAAAATATATATAGAATTAGACTGCAAATTAATATGAAGGAAAATTCTTCAGAGCTTTCATTTTAATTCTCCCCAATAGAGTTGCCAAAAAACTATTGGTTAACAACTCATTGTCCTATTTGATTTTATAATTTGACTCTCTTAATACCCAATATTTTGGACAGACAAAAGGATGTTACCAACAAATGGGTCATTGTATGTGTTCTATCACTACCCTCTAAATTACAAGGTACAAATCCCTTAAAATTTGTGATGATGTCTAATGAATATGTCTTTCTTAGATCAAAAGTTTTGATAGAATAAGCTCTTAACCTAAGAGAGAGTAAAGGCTAACCAAATTATTTGTAGACACAAACAATTTAGGCAAAATGGATTTGGACAACCTATCACACCCAATGGAATGAGTATAGTAGGTTATCTTGAGGATTTTTGACTCTTACTCCTATTCTAAATGTAGATTAATTATCTAAATGCAAAAGAGGAAAGGAAGGAGAGGTGCACATGAGGGAAAATGGAATTGCTTTAACTATCAATCTTGAATGAAATAGAATCCAAAAAGTTACTAATAGATTCATCCACATTTATCTTTCAATTCCCAATGAAACTATTTAACATACCATGAAACAAGCAAGAGGTAAAGAAAAATTACATATGAAAAAGAAAATAGAATTACCTATATTATAAATACCATTTGTGAAATGGAATCCATATGGTTATTAAAAAATCATGTATAAGTGTCCTTCAACTCTTAATGTAGAACTAATCTATGGGAAACAAACATGAAAAAGAGAATTAGGTAAATAGAATTATAGAGCCAATTCACCATCAAGTTTGTTGACCTTTGTATTATCAAAAGAAATTACATTTATAGTTTTCTGTCATCCCTCAGTTCTGACATAGCAATAGTCACTCAATAGAAAGAAAATAAGAATAAAATATGAAAATATCTAATCTGCAGCATGATATAGACATGTGGCATCTTCCCATCTATGATCTTGACTCCATGCACTTTTGATAACACATGGTGAATGCTTATCTTCATGCTACTTTAGGAATCCTATAAAAATCTTTGTATTCTTCATATTATGTTGTTTGGTGCCAAGTCTCATATTTCAATGGCCACACCAATTTTTAATTCTAACCGTCGATCTCAAATCAATGATCGAGATTAAGCCTAGCAGTCTTTTAACCTGCAACCTTGTGATTCCTCTTATTCACCACTTCACAGACTTGACCTATGATTAGCTTAACTCTTTGTTATTCTCTACAATGTGGGTCTACTTTATCCATGTGTCATGTTGTTTTTTCTATGCACCATCATAATTTATATTTCCATTAGTTAGCACTAACTTGCGAACATGTGCCTAACAGTCATCTTTGTCATTTCGTGGCTCATAACTGTCATCCTTAAACTATTGGCCAAGCTTGCAATCAAGAAATTCCTTACTTTTGCACTTTCAGAGCTATTCATATTTGTTGACATATCAATCAAGTTTTTTATTAGTGACACACAATTATTTAGATTCTATATAGCTTCCGAGCTCATTGAATAGTTTGCAGTGTTCACCATGTAATTCAGTAGCTATCGAGTTCCATAGTTGCTATCAAATCTTTTGGACTAATCCCAGTGGTTACTGAGCTGATTTAGTCAGTGTGAAGTCTAGTAGTTCAAATCATGCATTTTAGAGTACACCAAGTTTATTAGTGGTTATCAAGCATTGCAATGTCTACCGAGTTTGTAGTTCATGGTATGCGAAGCCAGTGTTAACCAAGCTACTCTATGCTAACCAAAGGATTTAGTGTTTGCCGAGTTACATAATATCTCTGAGTCACCAGTGCAAACTAAGTTTAAGACTACTTGAAAGTGATCAGTATGGACTGAGCTTCTACATCTATCGAGTTCATGATGATGTCAAGCATTGATAGTGGATGTCGAGTATCAAAACCTCACCAAGTTAGTCTTCAAAACCCCAAGTATCTTCATGTGGGTCGACTTTGTAATATTTGTGTTAACTTGTATCATGGCTAACTTTTATATTTTGTAATTTGATTGGTATATATATGTAATGTATTGAACCATATCATAGAGCAAGCATATGTATTATGATGTAATAAGTGGTTACAAAAAGTTCAAGTTATGAATGCAGTAGATAAAGAGAAAATTGAAAAGGCCATATCAGGAGTAGCAGAGACATATCTATCATAGAAAGGTGATCAGTACACTAAGGAATCTCTATCAACAAACTTAGTTGCAAATTAGAGATCTACTACTTCATCTTAACAGGTGAACTAGTCAAAGTCCTTTAACAAGGTAGACCTAACAGTCTTTTATAAATATCTTTATTGAGTGTATACTTCATTGTATGTTTGTAAAACGTCTCACAAGGTGGACCTAGCAGTCCTAATTGCTCCTAATAGGGCAGATCATTAGAAGTGATCAATGTAAGCCTTAATAGGCCAACTTTATGTTGTAGTACTAAATTTTGTGGGTATCATCTCCACCCCAGTTTTACTTTCTATTTGGAAGGTTTTTGGGTCACCAAATCATTGTGTTCAAGTGTTATGGATGCTTTCATGTTTTCAGTCTCTCATGCATGCAGTTAGATCAGATGTGATGAATTAAGTGCTAATTGATTTATTGGATTAGAATTGAAATTTTTAAAGTTTTAGAATTTACTGATTCACGCCTCCCCTCTCAATAACTTAGCATAGTCTTGAATATTTCCAACAGTATTGACTTGGCACTTAATTTTGCGAACATGTGATGGTTGTTTTGATGTTTAAGTGTTAACACTTTTTCCAACTTACAACTTATCATGTCTTTGTTCTATTAACTATAGAAATATGGCAACAACTACCACCTAACCTTAATTTCACCTTTGCAGCATTAACTTCAAGTTCTCCTTAACTGCCAATGACCATGTGAGTCTTCTATTTTCACTACTTTGTGGACTTGACCTGTGATTAACTTAACCCACCTATGACTATGTGATCATTGGATTTCCCTGCTTCACCATACTAACTCTAAGTTAACTCTAACCACTTGCAACATTGTGAAAACCTTCAATCTGATCTTCATTTGATTGCAAGGGATCCATCTTCAAAGGCAATTGACTTTTCAACTAATCAATGGCATGTGTTCCTCTTGTTGATTGAATTTTTTTGCTCATTGACAAAGGCTACTAATACAAATTGATTTCTCTGCATTTTGAGCTCAATCACTTGAATTCTTCCATTAAGATTTGATTACTACAAATGTTTATCTTCAAAATCCCTCTAAATTTGTAAATGATGAATTGTTAGAACTTAAAAACCTTCTTCTCATCAAGGAGACACTTATGAATTCCCACCAAAATCTATATCACCTAGCCTTTGACTAGTGCAATTCTTACATGATTTCTTGTATTAGGTTAGCTCAAGGAATGATGAGAAGAGAGGTCATCCTAGATGCATTCTAGACTCAGACTCAAGGCATTAACATATTTGACTTAACTCAAACCTAAAGAAAAAAAAAAGGAATGAACTAAAAACTCAACACTACCTCAGCTATAAGTTGGCAAGGTCATAGTTGTGATCCTTCTTTACCATCTTTCATGCAATATCCACAACCACACATGGAATATTTTCCAATCAACTAGACTAACAAAACTTATGTGCAATAACCCTTACATCAAATTCAATCTTTGCATCTTTAATGGTTGAAGTCATCATTCAACACTTGTTCCATAGTGCTAATGTATTTGCCTCAATAACATTTTTTCTTTGGCATCAAATATGTTTAACTTTATCCATAACATGATATCAAGTTACTCAGTGAATTATTTCCTAGTGATCTCAATTTTTTCTCCTTCCATCCATAACTTCATATTGTAAACTTAGCTCAAAACAATCTTTATCCATTCAATCTTGAAAACCCTCAGAAAATTTAGGACACGAGTAACCTCTTTCTTGGCAATATGTTTATGATCATCCTTCAACCTTCCATTTACACATAGCTTGTTATATTCACTTCTCAATTCAAAATCATCAACCTCACCAATCTTGCACATATAACATTCTCATACATCATGAATTAAAATAACTCTCAGAGGGATCAAGGATAGGGCTCTAGAAGAATATCCCTTTGTCACCATCTTAGGACACGCCTTAAATTTTGGTGGTTTACATACTTCATTTCTAACCAATTCAACATCACTAACATTTGATTCTATCTTCATGAGATGGATGCCATAATATCGATTTAGGATTTGATCATAGAACTTTACTTCACTTGGCTTTACAAAAAATATATTTCCAATGTCATTGGCATGCACTAAGATCTCCTCAAAATCGCTCAACCATGCACATAAATAGCTCAAGCTCAATTTTCTCTTGAAAAATTGAATACAAAGTGATCAAAATAAATTTTTAAATTCACTCTATATGTCAAAAATGTGATCTTGGGGCCTCCTTAAAGTTCTATACCTAAAGTAGGTGCTTTACAGGTTGTCTCGGCCACTATTGTGAAACTTGGTAGTAACTGTTGGTCTTAGATTGGTTTTGACAATTGAGTGTCAACACACTTAACCAATTTCTAAGATGATGCCAAGCTATAGTATGTGCCAAGCCAAAAATTCAATAGGTGTCGAGTGAACTTTAGGTGTCGAGCAAGTATCAAGTGTCAAGTGATAAGTGTTGTCGAGTCACTATAGGTGCTGAGCAAAGTATAGATGTCGAGTGAAATAGAATTACTACAAGAGTCAAGTGAGATAGAATTCCTATATGTGCCAATCATCAACAACTAGTAAGTGTCGAGTAACATAGAATTAGCATATGAGTTTGTGCCTTCACAAACTTAGATGTAAACTATTTTTGAGCTGACTCGAGATGAATCTCGAAGGATCTTGAAGATAAGATCGAATCTTTTGCATTACCTATGTACTCAGCATGAAGCCAATAAGAAAAATGGAGAAATCATGCAACCAATAGGAAAAGTGAAAGAATTGAGCGGGAAAAGAAGAATGAATATTGATCATAGATTCATACCTAACCCTAAGTCTTTAAAGCCTTTAAAAGGAGGACAAAACCTCATTATGTGTATGAAAGAGTAAGAGTTTATGGGAGAATGCTAGTGAAGTGTAGAGGGGTGTAAAGACTTAGAAAAAGTGGAACAACATTGCAGAATTTAGTTGATCAAGAATAGACTATCAGAATTTCGAGGAGAGACATACCAGATCAAGGAAGGATCAAAACAAGCAAAGCAAAACAAGGATTTGGAATCAGAAATTGAAGATTGCAAGTCATCAGGTCAAGACTTTCTAATACTCTCTAGCCATTGTATTATGAATGAAAATCCTATGATTATAGGTTGGTTTAATAGCCATGTTGTAATCCTTTAAATAAGGTGCTAAATCCTTTAATATGGTAACATTCCAAGTGAGTGTTTGTAAATCCTTTAACCATGTCACTCTTAATAGGGTGTAAAGTCTTTAACAAGACAAGCCTTTCTTGATGCAGACCATTGGAAGTGGTCAAACTTTACAAGCTTAAATAGTTACATATTGTTGTAGTAATACTTTGTGGGTGTCATCCCCACCCCAGTTTTACCTTCTCATTTTTGGAGGGTTTCTAGGTTACCAAAATCTTATGTTATCTATTTTCATGCATGTCTTTACTTTCCTATTTATTGGATGAATTAGATGCATGTGAATGATTTTAGCTAAAATGTTTGAAAAGGTTAAAGTTAGTTACTTCTAATTCACACACCGCCCCGCCCCCCCCCCCCCCCCCCCCCCCCCCCTCTTCCCCCCCCTAAGAAGTAAATCTTCCCACTTGTAAATTCCAAAAATTGGTATTGGAACTAAGTTCTCACAAGGAGGAGCCTTACAGATTGGAGAAAAGATCTAGAAATAGAAGTCTACAAACTTGGGAAGATCATAGAGAATCAATCAATTGATGTACAACTTGCTCTACACACCTTAGAAGAAGCCAGGGAAGAACTAAGAAAATCCTTAAAGAGAAGAAGAGAGATTTCCATAATTGAGAATGATACACAATACAAGGATATTGACACCTCAAAATTGTTTGCAAATGGAGATTCCAAAGAGTTTTATGTAGAAATAGTAAACCTGATGAAGAAGAATAGAGCTCAAGCAGAAGAAATCAGAACACTCAAGATTGACCAAGAATCACAAGCCATGATGCTTTGTGAGGTAACTGAACAGAAGAAAAGAGCCATTGAAGATAAGGCTATGTTAGAAGATGACAAGAGAAATCTTGCCAATAGACTAGAAGAAAGGTCAATTGACCTTGAAAGAATTTCAAACATGTAGCTAGACACCCTAAGCCAGATGATGAATGAACATCATGAACTGAATGTCAAGGACATTGAGATCTCTACACTAAAGATGCAAAATGAACAACTGCAAAATGACCTAAAAAGAGAGAAGGAGATTATAGAGAGCTTCAACAAACCAAACGAGGCCATCAAGTACTTTGAGCAGCTACTAAAATCACCAAGGGCTAGCAATGATACTTCAGGTTTAGGTTACACCAACACTGGAAAAGAAGAGTTATCCAAGATTGCAGAAGAAAGAAGTAACAAAGGTAAGAACGCTAAAACTACTTGTCATTTCTATGGTAAAAAAGGACATACCTCTAATATGTGTAGGAGCAAGAATGCCCATCAACATGACAAACCTAAGAATGTGGGTCACTGTCACAAGTGCAAAAAGTAAGGACATCAAGCACATGACTATAGGACAAGGACTATTAGAACACCAAGATTTGAAGGTCACTACTACAATTGCAAGAAGTATGGACATAAAGCTTTTGAGTGAAAATCAAAGCCTATGTGGACACCTAATTAGCTAGCAAAGGTAAATAGCCATGAACATCACTACAATTGGGACTACAACACTAGGTATAGCTGCCATTATTGTCAGGAATATGGACTCATCCTTGAAAATTGCATAAGAACACATTTTAGTGGAAACTACAATACATGGCTCCGCCAAACCACATGTTTCAGTTGTTTGAAGACTGGTCATATCAGTAGGAATTTCCCAACAAGGTCAAAGGCACCCAACTCAAAGATCAACAAAGGAAAAGAGAAGGTAGACGTTGAACACATCAAAGGAGAAATGAATAAGACATGGAAGAAGAAAGATGGGAGCAACACACCAAATGAAGGGATCACTTCACCTAAAAGGTCAAGTGGTCACACTTCATCAAACTAAGCATAAGAAGACATGTGGAACTAATATACAAAGCTTTATCATACATCAGTTCCTAAACAAGCAAGTACTAAAAAGGAAAGATTAGCATGAATAGAGAAGCAAAGTTAAAACTTCAAGTTTTCATCAGTGTTTCCAAGTTAGAAAAAGTTGCTTTCAAATGCCAAGTAAAATTCCAATACAAGCCAAGTTGATTCTCAAAGTCAGTAGAAGCCGAATGGTTAGTTGCAACTGAGTTGGTAGTGAAAGCCAAGTAATGCAGAAAAGATTAAGAAGCTGAGTGGACATATGTAAATGCACTAAGCATTAAATGCTATGAAAATAGGGTATATTATCATATTTTGAATCTTTTTTCTTCATCACAAATGAAGAGCAAAGACGAAGAAGAGTGCAGAATGATTTCAAAGCAGAGAACCCAATATTTGAGCAGATTTCAACAATGATTTAGCACAATTTCATCAATTCAAGGTATTTACATTTGTGCTGAGCTACGCAATTTTTAAATTTCTTCATGTTAAAACCCTAGCTAGCACAAATGTCCTCTAGTTCTAGGAAACCATAGGAGAAAGAGACATTTGAGGTTCAACTAGTGTCAAACGAAGTGAAACAACCAGATTTCCAGCCAATCCCAGAAGTGGCATATAAAAATGACCCAATTGGAGCCCTATCCATTATACCCCCTAAGGTAGTTATGGTCCAAGATGTTAGAAGATGTTACAATTGCAAAATTGGAGCCATTGGAGATATGGAGATAAGGGAAGCCTATGACAAGTTGTGTGAAAATGAAGTCTTGAAAGAAGAGTACCAAATTGTTGAGAAGAAGGGTTTGACGCATACCCTATAATTCCCCACAATTTTCAAAACTTAATGGATCGGGATAGTTCTTAACAAGAGTCATGATGGAAGTTTATGGTTAGAGGATGGTCTAGTAAAAATAACAAAAAGGATTGTACATAGAGTAATAGGGTATCCAACCCTAGATCAGCCAAAAACCCTTAGAAGTGATTCCAAGGAAGTAATTGAAAAGAACATTGGTGCTAAATGGAATAAGAGAGGAATGATAATAGACACTATCCAAGACCCTCTTGTTGACTTTTCTGTTAGAGTTATTGCACACAAATTTTATCAATCCAGCAGACTTAATAGTGTACCATGCATTGCAGTGGATGTGGGTTACAAACTACTGAAAAAGGATCATACTTATGATCTTGTAGAACTGCAATTGCAACAAATCAATGAGAACTTAGCAACAATAAGGAGAACCAAGGGAGCCCAATGCAAGTTTGGTGCAATTTTGATTTGCATATTTTTCTATGTATAGAATGAATTTCCATCTTTTGGTAAAGTTGTCTAGAAAGCAAATAGGTCTATAATAGCTCAAGTTAATGAATATATTGAACAAATGGGAGCTAATTTTAGACATTAATGACTAGTTATTTTGAAGATTTCAAGAAGACCATGAAGCAGAGGCTAAGAATACCAATTTCATTGGTAGAAAATCATGTAAATGATGTATTCTTTCTTGTAGATCATGTATTGATTATACATACATACAAGCAGCCATAACAAGAGTTAGATGGTTAAGACCTCTTGACTATGAGATAAACATAGAAGAAGCATCTATAGCTATAACTACATTATTAACTGAGGAAGTAGACAAGATTGCACCACATTTTGGTACTTATGATGTGGTAAGGTCAAAGGTGGATATGGAGTTAAAGACTACCTTCACACTAAAGAAGAAGGACAAACTTGTAAAGAAACTTAAAGCCAAATTTGGTGAGGGCACTACAGAAGAAGAAGATGAAGAAGCTGAAGATGATGAAGAAGAACAAGGATAGGAGACACTTGCATTGACTCAAGGAATGGGGTGAGGAGGCAAAAGAAAAAGAAGGTGCCAAGAAAGAAGCACCAAAGCCAGAGCATAAGAAAAGAAAGACACAGAAACAACTAGTTGCACATCCCAAAGGAAAGAAGAAAGCAGCTAAGTCAAGCCCAGCCAAGCCAACTACAAGGGTAGATACAAGGGAAACAACACGAGTGGCAAAGGAACAGGGGAAGCAAAAAGCCATAGAGTAAGGAGGGCCTACAAAATAAAAGAAAAGAAGAAAATATGTTGCACCCCAAGAGTCAGATGAAGAAAAGAGATAATCTAACAATGATCGATTTAGATTGGTAAGACATTCTACCAAATCTAATTTGGAAAATGTTTGTGATAACATTAGAGATAATGCAGATTTAACTAGTTTAAAGGCCATTGATTTTAATAAATTGTCAAGAGAATAACAGAACATAGTGGAAGAGTTTATCTACACTATGATGGCCAAGTTCAAGACTACCCCACTTGAACTAGACAATTCTATGCCTAAGGAGCTAAGCTCCATTGTAGAAAATAAATAGAATTACTACCTAAATATGGAAAAGGAAATAAGTGAGTCAACATTGTCTCATGTGATGCCTAACCTAACTAAAGGTTAAATAAGCAAGGCTAGTAAGAAATATGGGAGCAAATTTGCACCCAAATACAAAGCCTTCGGTATTTTATAGAATAAAATAGAGGATGTTGTAAAGAAACCCACACAAATGTAGAAATTGATTTATGGGTTGACTATTATCAAGGAAGGGCAAGAAGATCCCTTTGAGGGAAGAAATGATGAAGAGGAAGAGGAAAATGAAAAAGAGGAGGAAGGAGAGAAAGAGAAAGAAGAGGTAACAGTGGAGAAAGAGACACATAAAGGTGAAGAGGCAACAACTGAGAAGCAACAACCAGAATAGAGTGTCCAAGACACCTAATTGCCACCACCAAGTCCTCCACATAAAACACCTACAAAAACTATAACTATAAAGGATATTCCTGACACCTCAGGTTAGAACATCAATCCACTAACTACAGAGGATCTCAAAAAGATCCTTCACCAAACAACATTACAATCACAGTTGTGCACAAATCCTATTTTGGTGAGTGTAGAAGAGTTTCAAAAAGTTGTAGCAAAAATTACCAAGGAGAAGGTGAACACACAAGAACCACCTTCACAAACTCTCATAGCTAAAAATGATAAACCAAAAGAGCAAGTTGAAGAAGACACAATTGCTAAGGTTGATCCCACAATAATAGTAACAACAACCATTGAGAAGTCAGCAAAGGAGCAAACAAGACAAAATATTCCTACATCACACAGCCAAGGTGCACCTCCTCAAATCATTTTCATTGATCAAGGTAGAAATGGAGAAGATAAGGAAGAGGAGAAAACCCCCAAGGAAAGAGAGCAAGAGGCAATATAGACACTGGTAAATTTTCCTACCTCAGGGACTCCTACCAAGCAGCTAAGCACTGATGCAGTACCATTGCAAATCTCAACACCAGGCTCGAGCTCCACCAAGGTAGCATGGGTACTTCACTATGGAGACCCTACATTTGATGAGGAAATAGTCATACCAAGTTATGACTTTAAAACAATGAACCTAGCATAGATAAATGAAGAGAAAGAGGCACTTGAGAGAAAGAAGAAACAGGAGATACTTAGAAATGAGTATAGACAAAAGTGAGCATTGGTATAAATCAAAGACATAGTCCTTAATGCATTCAACTTGCCTGTACTTGATGAAACAAAGCCCATCATGGAGCAATTTTCCAACATGGTGGACCAAGTACAAAATGAAGACCTTGATACTAATGTTAAATTATTAGAGTGGTCTAAAAAGAAATTTCAAATGAATGTTAATGAGATGATATCTAGTGAGATAGCACTATCACAGGTTGAATTGGCTAAAAAGGTTGAGAAAGTTAAAATAGTACTTGAGAACATATTCTCATTGTACTCCAAATTGTGTGATTCATCATATTTCACACAAGAAACTAGCCAGAGAATACTAAGCTTGGAAAGGAATCTTAAGATATCTAGCACACAGCTACCTAAAGATCCAACTCAAAGTGAGAAGCATTTTGTAACAATTCTTCGCACTCAAAAATAATTAGTTGTATTGATAGCAAAAGAGGCCAATGTTAAGGCAAATTAATATAGATATAGTCTGCTACTACCCCACATCTAGAAGTACTACATAAGGAAGTGA
Organism: Cupressus sempervirens; assembly: GCA_028749045.1. Lineage (NCBI taxonomy): Eukaryota > Viridiplantae > Streptophyta > Pinopsida > Cupressales > Cupressaceae > Cupressus > Cupressus sempervirens. The sequence continues at coordinate 733,100,151 of CM053791.1, read as the reverse complement.
CCTATACAAAAAATGTTTTGAAGAAAGACCCTAATCTTTCTACCTTAGAAGGCCTTTTTACATCTTGTAGTAGAGACAACCATCTGACTCAAAGCACTGGAAATTTCCTTAGATAATTGGGATGCTTCTCTGAAGATGATAATGGAGGTAAATAAAACATTTTTGGCTAAATATTCTATTCATTCTTAGGAACCTTTGACATAAGTGTCAAAAAGGGGGAGATATTTGTGTAAGGGGGAGATATAATAAATATAGGAGATAATAAGAATCGATGTGTAGATAAAGGGAGATAATACATTATGTAAATAAAAGGGGAGATATTCAAATTTTGAATTTTGAGGAGAAATAAGGAGATATAGCCAAAAAGATGCAAAAACTACAAGAAGATGTGTGAAAAGGGGAGAAGACACAAAGCATAAGCAAAGGGGGAGTACAAACAAAGTAGATACAGAGTACAAACAAGGCAAAGAGTATCAGACACATCAGCATGAGACAAATTTAGCTTAAGGGAATTTTGGTTATAGAAATGGCACATTAGCTCAAGGGGAATTACAAGCTTTTGAGGTATATAGTCTTCTTCAAAATTTTGAACAAGCTTTTGAAGTTTTGTACATGTGTCAAACATAATGTTTAGTATACTCATAGAAACCAGACTCGTAATGCTTAAGTTAAGTGTTTTTTCCACTCATGTCAAAGGGGGAGATTGTTGGTCTCATATTGGTTTTGACAATTGAGTGTCAACACACTTAACCAATTTCTAAGATGATGCCGACTATAATATAGATCTCGAGCTATAGTATGTGCTGAGCGAGAAATTCAATAGGTGCCGAGTGAATTTCAAGCATCGAGCAAGTATTAAGTGTTGAGTGATAAGTGATGCTGAGTCACTATAGGTGCCAAGCAAAGTATAGATGTCGAGTGAAATAGAATTACTACAGGAGCCAAGTGAGATAGAATTCCTATATGTGTCGAGCATCGGCAACTAATAAGTGTCAAGTAACACATAATCATCATATGAGTTTGTGCCTTCACAAACATAGATGTAAACCATTTTTGAGCCGACTCAAGATGAATCTCGAAGGATCTTGAAGATAAGATCGAATCTTTTGCATTACCTATGTAATCAGCATGCAGCCAATAAGGAAAATGGAGAAAGCATGCAACCAATAGGAAAAGTGAGAATTAAGTGGGAAAAGAAGAATGAATATTGATCGTAGATTCATACCTAACCCTAAGTCTTTGAAGCCTTTAAAAGGAGGGTGAAACCTCATTATGTATATGAATGAGTAAGAATTAATGGGAGAATGCTAGTGAAGGGTAGAGGGGTGTAAAGACTTAGAAAAAGTAGAACAACATTGCAGAATTCAATTGATCAAGAACAAAGTATCAGAATTTTGAGGAGAGACATATCAGATCAAGGAAGGATCAGAACAAATAGAGCAGAACAAGGATCTGGAATTAGCAATTGAAGATTACAAGTCATTAGGTCAAGACTTTCTAATACTCTCTAGCCATTGTATTAGGAATGAAAATCCTATGATGATAGGTTAGTTTAATAGCCATGTTGTAAGCCTTTAAACAAGGTGTTAAATCCTTTAATAGGTAACATTCCAAGTGAGTGTTTGTAAATCCTTTAACCATGTCACTTTTAATAGGGTGTAAAGTCTTTAACAAGACACTCCTTTCACAAGGCAGACCATTGGAATTAGTCAAACTTTGTAACCTTAAATAGTTACATATTGCTACAGTAATACTTTGTGGGTGTCATCTCCACCCCAGTTTTACCTTTTCATTTTTGGAGGGTTTCTAGGTTACCAAAATCTTGTGTTATTTATTTTCATGCATGACTTTACTTTCCTGTTTATTAGATGAATTAGATGCATGTCAATGATTTCAGCTAAAATGTTTGAAAAGGTTAAAGTTAGTTACTTTTGATTCACCCCCCCCCCCCCCCCCCCCCCCGCACCCTTCTTAGAAGTAAATCTTCCCACTTGTAAATTCCAACAATAACACTTCAAAAAGTTTTCATCTTACTTAGCCAATACCATGACTTGGTCATTTTTAAACAATTTACTCAGTCACTTAACACTTTTTAAACTTCAATACTAACACTCAACCATCACTAACTTTGTAACCTAGTATCCAAACACATTCACTTGATTGATATTTCCAATTCTTCTTGAAACTACAAATTTTTTTGTATGCATCTAATCTTATGTTGATTTGGACTCTTATGCTTACAATCTTAGGAGTCAATGTATAATTTGACAATTTCAAATACAAAACATTATTTTTCCACAATCCATTTGAATTATTTGTATTGCTTCTTGTTTGAAATTATGTCCATTTTTTTTTGAATCAACCTTTTAGATCGCACTCTATAACCCATCATCAGAGGATAACATAGTAAGAGAGCTCAAGAAAAATGTTAATAGTTGTAATTCAAGCCAAGTTAAAGAGAGAGAGGAGGGGGGGTGGGGGGGTTGGTGGAGCACACAAAACCAAGAGAGATAAAAAAAATATATAAAACAAGAAAAGGAAAGATGAAGGGAGAAATTCCAAAATGGACACAAGGGGAGAAAATTTTGTCCAACAAAGATGTTAGAAAAAAGAAACAAGAAAGAAAAATGAACTAACACAAAGCAAAGAGGATAGGGACATGAGAAGAGAACACAAAAAAACCTACAAAAACAAAAAGAAACCACAAATAAAATGTGTGTGTGTGTGTGTGTGTGTGTGTGTGTGTGTGTGTGTGTGTGTGTGTGTGTACATGAAACCTAACAACTAGAACTAAATGAGAAAAAGAAAGACACATATAAACTACCAAAATAAATCTATAAATAATACTATAGCTAAAAAATAAGGAGACTACAAATATTTAAACAAAAGGAAAACAAGAATTGATAAGAAAAGTAACACAAATTAATAAATAATATGTATATAAAATAGTGAAAACCCACAAATATATAGAATAAATAAATATGCCCCAAAAATACAAAGAACATAAATGAAATAACAAAAAATAAAAAGACACCCGATTTAATATATATCCCACAAAATGGAGACAAAGAGAATGAAAAAAGGGGAGGGAAAGAGAACTAAATAGTGGGAGCTAATTTGACCACTTATGTATGTGTAAGTGGTCAAATAATAAGTAAAGATTAAAATAATATAAAAAGGATGGGAATAGAATTCTCTTCCTTTTTATATTCTTTTAGCCTTTGTATATTATTTGTTAATATGTGCATAAATACGCCAACAAATATGACAATAAATCAATAAAAAGAAAGGAAATCTAATTTATAAAGAACATAATCAATCTATATAATTTTGAAACCAAAAATGGTAAAAAAGAGACAAAGTAGCAAAAAAAATAGTATTTTCTACAAAAATGAAAGTCGACAAGAAGGAAAAACCATTTTGTTCAAAGCTAGGGAATCAAAAAATGCCTCAAACTAGGGAGCTAGGGCTATGGCAATATCACAACAATGTTTACTGAAATAGTGGTCTATAAGAAATATTTTGAAGCACTAGTTAAACTCTATGAAGAACATAACTCAAAGATCAGGAAATAGCAACAACAATTTCCACAGATCCCCTTTCAAACGATTGAAGAATTGTCTCAAAATGACAAGATTCTAAAAACTTCTAAAAATGGAGTCGCCATGGAGAATGGATGGAAAATAGTCTAAAACCCCAAAAAACTAGGAAACAAAGGTTTTCAAAAGATGAATAATTTGAACTAGATATTTTAAGGGCAAGAGAATAGATGAAAAACAAAGTCTCAAAGGCAAAGGCAAGGGTGGATAAACAAAAAAATTTCCATGCAAAAACAAAATATGCAGCTCTCAGAGCCTTGCCATGGCCAAGCAAAATATCTCTCAGTTTGTCAGAATTTTGAAACCATCCATAGTATCATTAGAAATTAGGGTACCTATAGAATCCCAAAAAAAACCTATCTCTAATTCATCTCATCAATCCTTCCTCAAACCATGGCCCATATATACCTCCACATAAGAAAACAACTTTTTAGAGCTCAACACAACTTAAATTCAAATGTTTAAGGTCAAAAATCCATTGCCAAGTTTTAGTTCTTCCCTTGTCAGCTCAAGGATTTGGTATTTTAATAAGTTTCTGTACAAGGGTGATGTCTAAGTATTCTTAGGTTACTTACTTTTCATCCATCCCAAGTACCTCACTTTCTATATTTTTTGGGTCTCCTTGCCTTTACCCATCATTCTATGCAAGTTTTCTGTTTTTCCAATGTGCACAAGGTCTAGGTGATCCAGGTATGATGTGTTTGGGCATCTTCCTGATGAGAAGTAGGTTATATTTGTTTTACTATCTACTATCTTGCCCCAGTATCCTATTTCCTATGTATTCTGAGCAATCGAGCTAGTTTTCCTCTTTGGTGAACTTAATCAAGTGTGTATCCAAAGAATGAAGCCATGGCAGTGATTAACAGGTTGTGTATATGATTATTTCTTGATGGAAAGACCCATGAAGCTACAAATTGAAACCAAGAAGAAGCATATTCATGTTGTAAAGGTAAAATCTACTTCCATGAGGATGAGTGGGTCTATGGGTTTTCTGTTGTGCACTAATAGAAGCGAAGGTGTTTTGCTCTACTTCCAAAGCTACAACAACTCATGACAAATCCAAGTCTTTACATATAAGCAATATGAGAACTATGTTAAATGAACCATTTTGAGCTCTTTATCAGTGAGTTATGCTCAATGTATAGCTGTGCACCCATCAACTTGAGATTAAAAGGGAAAGTGCTATTGAGTTTCCTTCATTCTACAAAATAATGTTGAGAGAGGGGTTTTTCATCCCTAGGTAATGAAAATGGCCACTTCTCTAAAGACTTTCAAAATGGAAACACAAGTTACTTTAAAGGATGAATATTCTTTGGAGATGCTTAAAAAATACTTTTGAAAATGTTAATGGTGAAGATGGGACCCCAACATAATGGTAAGAAAGTGTTAAATGCTTAGGGTAGAAAGTGCAAGAAGGAACTGCACAAGCTATCAAAGGATCACTCCTCATACTACAATTCCAAATAGAAGGAAAGTAGTCTCACAAAAAAGCTAAGTTTCTCCCCCTCCCCCACATAAGTTAAGTTATCAAGTATATCTGCACTCTAGATTCTGAAGCAAAACACTTCCCACAGAACTATGCACTTGCTTTGGTAATTAATTTTTAATAATATGACTTTACTTTAAGTAAAGTAACAAGGCTTATGGGAATATATTATGGAATTAAATACAAATCATGCCATTATAATTATTGGATGAACTTAATTTCATTCAAGTGGTGCCAACATTCGGATTCGTCTACCTATTTCATTAGAATTACTTGAAATTTGTTTCCCCAAGTATTTTAAAATGACTATTTATCAAGAACTACATCTTGTACAATCAAAGAAAATAGCAATCAGAGTTGTAGGTTATGATAAGTTAATAGCCCTAGAGAGTGAATTGAAAGAGTTTCTCGATATGTCATTCAAACTTTACTATTTAGGTGATCTCCATAGAAGACTAAATTCTCAGCCTATTCATCCAATCACTCAAAAGTTAAAGTAGGGTGGATTGATAAAAATAGCTATTTTTCTAATGGTAGTATATGCACCAGAGCTTGTGAGGGAATGTATTGACTGATATGACCCTAAAACAAAGAAAACTTTATTTCTTGACCAATCCATCCTTATTTCAATCAACAAGGCCCTAATGTAGTCTATGTTCGACATTCCCATAAAAGAGGAGTATTGTGATATTGACTTCATGTCTTCTACATCAATATTCAATGAGAGGAAGACCCTAAGAAGGGAATACATGCAAAGGACATGGTCTTAGACTCCTTACTTGAAGAATAGAAAAATCCCCAATACCCTATTCAACACAAATTTGAAGAGAGAGATCATAGATATCCTTGCTATGCTGCTCAGACTGAAAGGAAAAGAAGATATTCTAGAGTTTGTAGCACCATTTCTTCATGGTGAAGCTATCTATGTTGAGGGTATGCAAATTGATTGGACCCAAATTATCTATAATGAGATCTCTTCATGGTTGAATTTAGGGAAGGGATTCAAGAATTTCTATATGTCCTCTTACTTAATCTATGCCTTGGCTACATGTCACTTATCGCCTAGCCTTCCTAGCATCCAGAACTATGATGAACATACAAAGGTATATGAGTTCTACCCACATCTACAACTACAAAGAAGTTTCGATGAATATGTGGTAGTGAATGATGCCTTCACAATAAGGCTATGTCAAGAATTGCAAGCATGACCTAAGAGGAGATTTTTAGTAGAGAAAATTTAGGCCATTAGTCATTTTGGATGTTCATTCATCCAATTCTTAAGTTTATCATATTTGCAAATTGGTGCCTTCGATGACTTTCCAAAGAGGCTTCCAAGGTATCTAGAAGACAAGGTAGGTCTGGTCGAGATATATCGATAAATTCTTGAAGTAAACACCTTGTGTTCAAACATAAAGAAGATAGTCAAAATTCCCTTCCCCGTAGTGGACCACTTAAAGTTGGGATATTCCTACAGGAATGTTTTAGATATCGAGGACTTCTGAGCTAGATGTCTCAATGAATACCAGACTTGGGAGAAGTTTTGGTCTCAATTAACTATTGATGAAATTAAGTTATATAATGATTCTATTGATGTTTTTGACCTTGCAAATGATGGATCCTACATGCATCCCTCATCTTATGAGAAGATCAAAGGTACTTCTATTGTGTCTACCTTGCCTATAATCCCTATTATTGACACCATTGAGGTCACCATGCATGTAATTATCAAGAGAATGGACAAGTTTGTAGAGTGAACCTGAGAAACTAAGAAGAGGATAGGAAGCACTAGCTCTACAAGTGGAGTATCTTCTAGAGCCACCCAATTAACTGCAACAACCACCACTACAGCTACTACTTTAACTTCTATAGGACCAACTCAATCTATTAGGAAAGGTAGAGACTAGCCTCTAGATAAAAATTTGCCAATTACGCCTACCTGCAAAGGTGGCTCTCTCCCTAATACTGGAAAATTTGGAGAGAAGGAAGGAGATAACGACAATGAAAAGGACAAGGAGAAGGAGCAAGAAAAGTATATTGTTAAGCTACCCTCCCTTGTTCAAGTCATCAATTTGGATGTTGACACTAACCCCATTGATGGCCAAGAGTAGGACACATCACAACAAGATGCCACCTTGGCCCTCTTAGTGATTAAGGTTAATGTCTTCCCTACTACTTCCCAAAGAAAACAAACTCCACCAGTTACTAGGAAGTTGTTTGATCCTACTGCCCTATAGTCTGCTATCAATGTGCTCTCTACTAAGTTATGGATTGAGGAGACTATTGATAGAAAGAAGAGAAGATATGAAGAGGCCACTCCATCTAAAGATCTAATCACATAAGCTACCTCTTCTCAGCCACCCTCCAAGAAAATTAAGATGCAGAAATCAATTGCTACACTAGCCACTAATCCATCTATTGGCCACATTCTAGTAGTCATCATAGAGCCACAAAATGAGGGAAAATTCCATGAGCTTTCTACATATGACTTCTAGATCAGAATGGTGGATCTTGGTATCCCTATTCATGACTCCATGGTGAACATATGGAAGTCCATCAACAAGAAGATTAAAGATAGGCTAGAAGAGCTTGGGGTGGAAAAGGAGGTCCTCAAGACCTCTGAAAGAGAGTTGATTGAATATATCAGATCTACTCTTGGGAGCACTTCATCAAGCCAAGTTGACCCAAATGTAGAGGAGAACAAGAATATACTTGTAAAGTTGCAACAAGAAAGACAATTCAGGCAAAATGGCTAAACATGGGTAGATCAGATGAAGGATCAAGTTCCCCCATTGATTGAAAGCTTTGTAAATCTAGTATTAGATGCTCATAAGCTATGACAGGTAGCTTACATTCATCAGACCACCATACAAAAGGCAGTAGATGCACTAACAGAGTAATTAACCCTATTGTAGGTAGTGATCGACATGAAGACCAATATGGTTGTCTCTAATGGGATCCTCAAAATAGTGCAATAGCCATGTAAGGTCTACAAATGAACTTGAATATTTGCATGACCTTATGCAAAAGGTCATTGAGAAATTATTTGAATATCTAAAAATATTGCACACAGAGTCCTATGTGTCTACTAATGGAAAACTTGTGGATGTTGAGAAGATGAAATCAAAGTTCCTAGCATTCATTGATGAAGCTATTGATCCATTAAATTTTAAAATTTCAAAGATCTAGGAGCTCTCAATTGCAGACTCGATCATAAGGAGGGCATCAAAGAAACTCCAATAAAAGGTCACCAGAATAGATGAGTTGACAGAGATGCATGACTAATGGATGGTTCAAGCTGACAATATAATCATTCTAGGTGTCAATGACTTGGAAAAAGTAACTAATTCTATGAAACCTTACAAAGCTAAAGAAGTTACTCCTAAGAAGGAATTATGTTTTGTCACTCTTTTAGAGATTTTTCTTTCTCTCCTTCTCCTTCAATTTGTAGCCATTTATGGCATTTTGTCAATCTCTATAATAGACAATGATTCAAGCTTGTCCTATTTTTAGTTATTTTGTTCAAAGATGCTCTGCCATGAAATCATCTAATGTAACTAGCCATTTTGAGAACACCTATATATGTAACTTTTGGTTAAGTTAATAGGTTTGACAAAATTACTTTTGGGAAAACCCCTATAGTTGGGACTATTGTGTGACTTTGAGTCCATTTTTAATTCATTGTTCATTTATCTTCAGTACAGTAATGGAATGAATGTGTTATTGTTGAAAATTAAATGAATGCAAATGAACTTGGTTTTATTTCCTTCGTTCAATAGATTGTATGCCTTACTTTCTTCAACATATGTATATTTTTGTTTTTTCTGCTATACATCATAGTTCATGAGTATAGTATAGTTCATTGCACAAGAGGTCTGGAAACTGACTAAAGGAGTAGCTAAAAGATAGACAATCTAGGTATTGTCAAAATATTAGTTAACTTCGTAATCTGGGAATTACCCATTCTGCCACCCTTCCTTACTATCTTGACCTCCTATTTGGTTATGCATGTTTCCATATTTTGCATTAAAGTTAGAATAGATTGCATTTAGTGAGTTAATCCCCTTTTTCACTTTCTTAGGTTTTTTAAATTGATGAGAAATCTAGTCTTTGCCTCTTTTTCTCTCTAGTTAAGAGCATACCCCCAAAACCTAAAGAAGAAGAAAATTCATTGCAAATATGGCACATAAAGGGAGTTATACCTTTCAATTTAGGAGTCTTTTATAGATTACTTCACTAACCCATTTTGTTGTTAGCTTCTTTGTTTTCCACAAGCCATTGGGAATTTCAAGTATCAAGGTATAAACCAAAACACTAATGAAGAAAAATTGTTAACCAACAAAATATTGGAGGATAAAATAACCTTTTCCAACCTTTACCAAAAAAAATTCAATAGTGGAGTCAATACACTAGCAAATAATAAAAAGACTCATTCTTCGGTCCCAGATTCTGACAACCCCCAAATCCAAATTATCAACAGCCAACACTCTGAACAAAAGTGAGTTGAATGTCATGAAGTTGGGATATGTGGATATTGGAGTAGTCCATGAAGAAAAATTCCCAATCTAGTAAGTTGGATCTTCAGAGTATGCAAAGATCAGGTAAGTATCTCTATCATATCTAATTGATTGATTTATTTTCATTGTAGTAATATTAATATTAGAAATAAGATCATCACTAATTCCCGATGGTTCTTTAAGGGTTATTCTTTTTAAAAAAATCATGAGAGCCAAACCTAAATAAACATAATGTAAAATGGGTTAAGGTACCAACAAGGCTTATTTGCAAATCTATGCCTCCTGAATTAAATCAAATCCAAACATTAGAACAAATAGGAAGAGATTTCGGTGATCTTATAGGATTAGAAGTAGGAGAACTCCTATCATGTGATATCAAATTTCTTCTAGATCTAGAAGTAGGATCTGCAAAAATTAACAAAAATATCATTACAAATAGGTCTATGTATAATTTAACATTTACAAAATATGAAGGTAAGATTAAGAAAATCTAAAACTTGGATTCAATTAAACCTCAAGAATGCCTTAAATGAAATTCAAATTTAGAAGAATTGTTTGGAAAAATTAAAGGTAGAGAGGAGTTCAAATATGAGTTGGCTAGAAAAATATGTCAGATGAAAATAGGAGGGAGAGAAGAGGGAGAATCCACAAACAAAGAAGAAGGAGAAAAGATAGAAAGCACTATAGATAACGAAATACAATGTATCTTAGTCACAAATATTTCAAAGTGTTATAAAAAAATGAGAATACTACATAAATGTGTGCTATGTTAAGAAAAGAAAAGAAAATTAGAAGAAATAGAGACAAATCTAAAAGATTATAATAAGAAAATCTATGATCTGTTACTAAAAAAAGTAGATGTAAAGGATCACTCAAAATTATGGGAGATGATACATTTAGATCATAAAGACTCTAAAAATTTTGAAATGGAAGGAGATCAGAGGGATTTCAATAGATCCATTCAAGAAAGTAGAAAAATGAACTCCAATCCCATTTAGAGACAGAGGAACTAGCCACAATAGAGATACAAACATAATTGGACAGAGTAAGATGGCTAATATTCGTAATATAGAAGATCACAACATACATAGGATAGAAAAGAATACTCAATACAAAAAGAAGATGATAAAGGGGGAAAAAAGTAAAAAAGATGTGATAGATATAACCTTAAACAAAGAACAACATGTACAGGAAATCAACATTCCACTAGCTTCTTCAAATCATTGGGATAATGTGATTATCAAAAACAAGAAAAAGAAAAGCTCATACAAATTATGGAATAGATCCTTGGGTAAACACTGACAACAAAAAAACAACAAGAAAAAAAGGTAGCTATCCAAAAAGAGGATATTCAAATGCCAACTGAAGTAGCAACCTTCTTGACAAGATAGAGGTTTCTAGTATATAAGATTAGAATACGTGGGAGGAATAGGGAATGGGTAATAATGATTAGATAATCAAAAATCAAGCATGGGAAGAATTCAAAATTTTAATAGAAGAAGAGCAATGTTTGGAAAAGATAACAACTAAAAATATAGATCGAGGGCAAGAAAGGGATAGGGACCAAGACTTGGATGAAACTGATATAGAGGAAACGATATTGAAGGATATAGAAGATGAATAAAAAAATTTATATGGAGTTAATATCATTGATAGCATTATAAAAGACCAAAATTATTTGGAAAAACTAGGAATAGAAATGAATCAAGAAGGCCTAAAAATTCCAAAATGTGGCAAAGGAAAAAAGAGAAGGGAGGGAAGTCACTCTAAGAGTTGAGAACAACAATAAGACAAGCTAAGGATCAGAAAAAGATTATTGAAATTATGAATGCAGGGAAGGGGAAGAACCTTCCCACTGACTAATGAGGATAACAAAAAGGAATGCTAGAGGATTAAATGCCTCTAGCAAAAAATGTTTGTTAAAGCATAATTTAACTTTATTTGAATGCGCTATTACATTAATTCAGGAAACCAAACTAAACAAAGAAGAAGGAAATAAACTAGAAAAGAAACTGAGCAATTAGAGTCCAAATTTAGTAAAATCTAATGGAGCCTTAGGAGTCATAGGAATGATTTGGAACCCTTAAAAAATAGCATCTACTAAAATAATCACTAAGAAAAATTGGATGAGGAGCAAAATTAAAAGTTTTAGACATAACTTTCAAATTATCCTCATTAATGTTTATGGGCCAACCCAAACAACAAATAAGAAAGAAATTTGGAATGATATCAATCACGTTATGGAATCTTACCAAAATGAGTATTTTATAATTGGTGGAGATTTTAATGTAATCTTAAAATAGGAAGAGAAATTTGGTGGGATACAAACAGTAAAATAGGTAACTACAAATTTTAGAGATTGGGTCCAGAATAATAACCTAATGGACATACCCACCAATATTGCAGTATATACTTGGAACAATAGAAGAAAAGGTTTTTGTTACATAGTAGAAAGATTAGATAGATTTTTTGTCAAAGTAGACCTAACTAACATGGAACTAACATTACAATCATCCATTCTACACTATGCAAACTTAGATCATTTTCCAGATAGAGTTGAACTCATATAACTAATTAAACTGACAAAGAACCCATTCAAATGTGAAACATGTAGTTTATGGATGGTAGTTTTATGGAAAACATTAGATGATGGTGGCAAGAAGAAAATTTTAAAGGAACAAGAATTTAATTCTTTGTCTCTAAACTTAAATTATTAAAAGAACATATTCTAAAATGGAACAAATCACATTTTAACAATATTTATCCTAACATCTAATGTTTATAGGGATGATAAATATTCACTCAAAAAGGAATGGATAATGATAAATATAATAAATAAAAATAATTATTAACAAAATAGGAAATTATACTACCAAAAGAGGAAATATATTGGAAACAAAAATCAAGAGAGAACTAGTTAAAGATAAGGGACCGAAATACAAAAAAAATCATAATAGCACTATAAATAATAGATCAGTAAAAGGAATCTTAAAAATTAAAAACAATGAAGGGAATGAACAAGAAGACACCACTAAGATAGGTAATATATTCATAGAATACTTCAAGAATATTCTAAACAACTTTGAATGTTCTAATCTAAAAGCACAAGAAGCTATGCTGAAAAATAACTCCCTAATTGGTCACAATAACATGCAACTAATTTTTAAATAATCCCTTCACTCTAGAGGAAATCAAATGAGCTCTTTTTAGTCTCAATCCAGATAAATCACAAGGACTCGATGGCTTTCAAGAATTTTTCTTCTAGAAATGTCGGGATGTCATAGGAATAGATCTTCGAAAAGCATTAGAAACATCAAGGAATGTTGGGTCAATTTTGTTAGAGAGTAATCATATTTTTTTAGTGCTTGTACCTAAGAAATCAAATTATAGAGGACCTGGAGATTTTATACCTATAGAATTATGTAATATGATATATAAAATCTTATCCAAAATCCTAGCTTTTAGACTCAAGAGTATCCTTCCTAAGATTATTTTTGAAGAACAAACTAGCTTTGTACCAAGCTAGTCGATTTTAGATAGCATAAAAATCATTTAGGAAACCATACACTCAGCAAAAATAAACAAAGAAGCTTGTATGCTAATGAAACTAGATATACAAAAAGCTTATGATATGGTATATTGGTGGTTCATATGTAAGACATTAGAAGCTTTTGGGTTTTCTTGTCAATGGATAAACATTATCTTTAAATGTATATCAACTCCAAAAATATCACTTCTGATAAATGGCTCTCTAGAAGGTTTTTTTAATATTTCTAGAGGCATCAAACAAGGAGGTCCTATATCACCTTTCTTATTCATCGTTATTGTAGAAGCATTTGGTCGAGAAATCACAAAAGCACAAATAGAAGAGAAAATTAAAGGAGCAACAATAGCATAAAATATCCTAAATGTCTCTCATCAACAATTCATTGATGACACAATTTTACCAGAAGAACATAAAATAATAAAAGCACAAAATTTCAAACATATCATACAAGAATATATGAGAGCATTTGGACAAAAGGTAAATGCAAAAAAGTCAGAGATATTTTTCATCAACATAGTATAGGAAGTGGAAGGCATCATATCTAATGAAAAGGGATTAAAAAAAAAAGGTTCTTCCCAATGTAAGTATCTAGGGACATATTTAGAAAAACATAAAAAAGTTCTAAAACATGGAAAAATATCTTAGAAAAAGTTAACAAGAAAATGGAAAATTGGAAAGGGAGATGGTTAATCAAGGTAGGGAGAACTTTGAAAATCAAATTAGTTCTATCAGCTATCCCAACATACTAATTATCCTGTCTACCCTTACCTTAAAGTGTTGATAAAAAATTAGAAGGAAAACTTAGAAATTTCTTCTAGAAAGGAATGGAAGAGAAAAAAAATTAGCACTAATAAAGTGGGAAAATATATGTAAACCCAAAGAATTGGAGGTTTTAGGTATCAAGAACCATAATTGGAAAAATGAAGCATTAGGTACAAAATTAGTATGGAAAATGCATCAAGAAAGAAATAGTAAATGGGATAAGATTGTGTATCATAAATATTTAAACTTCACTGATCCAACATCCTTATTTAGAATAAGAAATCCTCCAAAAGGGTCAAAGGTTTAGAAATTTATGATGAATTACCGACATCTTATCAACAAATTCTTAACCTAGGATTTAGGAAATGGTAATGAAGCTTTATTCTGGGAGGAGATCCTAGGACAGTCACCTTCCCCTAGACTATCTCAACATCCCTATAAACATCAAAAACTCCTTAGTGAATCAATGGGGTAAGTAGATAGCTAACTACAAACAATTGGAAAGGGTAAATGGGAGGATCTATGAAAGTGGAGATCCCTAGAAGGCACAAAATTAACAAATGAAGAAAAACTTATCTTTGAGCAACTTCTTAGCCAATGACAGAAAAATCATAAAAATAAAGATGATAGACACATTTGGAGTGCTTCAAAAGATGGTCAATATAGTGTAAAGAAAGGATATGATCTAATTACATCACAAAGATGGGAGAAAGTGAATACTCCTCTCAAACTATGTTGGGACTCTGCATACTTGCCAAAAGTAGGAATGTTTCTCTAGGTAGCATCTCAAAAGAGAATACTAATAGTTGATAGATTTAGGAAGATGGGATTTGAGAGATCTTCAAGATGCTCTCTTTATAAAGAAAATTTAGAAACAACAAAACATATATTATATCAATGTCCATATATGCAAGTTTGTTGGAGTTGGCCTCACAAAATGTTAAATTGGTCTTCTTCACTCCCAGAGAATCTAGAGGACCATCTAATTGGTTAGTGTAAAGGTAGAAAATGTAAGGTATATAATAAATTGTTGAATATCTCACCTTCTATCATCTTATGGGGAATACAGAGAGAAAGAAATAGTTGTATATTTGTAAATTTGGAACTTAATATTCTCTCCCTTCTCAATAAAGTGGAAACATGTCTAACAGAGGTTATGAATAACCACTTAAGAAAATATGTAAAAGAAGAAGGATCCTTTTC
Source organism: Cupressus sempervirens (assembly GCA_028749045.1). NCBI lineage: Eukaryota > Viridiplantae > Streptophyta > Pinopsida > Cupressales > Cupressaceae > Cupressus > Cupressus sempervirens. The sequence continues at coordinate 733,085,040 of CM053791.1, read as the reverse complement.
ATATTGGGATACATAAATGAAGAATTGGATCAATTTAATCAATAATTAGTTAAGAGTCAGGTGAATGGATCCTCAAGAGGGCTAAGCCAATAGGTATTGTAACAAATAATATAGTTGAACTAGACGCACTATAGGAAGGGCTCAACATTAGCCTAACATTACGAATAAGGAGATTATTCATAGAAGGGCATTCTCAAATAATCATTAATGCCTTAAGAAAAAAGTTGACTCTGAATAGGATTATTAACTCAAAACTTGAGAATGTCCCTAAGCTCATAGACAATTTTGAGGAATCGAGATTTCAGCATATTTATCAAGAAGGTAATAAAAAAGTAGACCTTCTAGCAAACATAGGAGCAAATGGAGAGGACATCACTATTAAGTTGTCAGACAATAGTCGATAGCACAAGATTATCTCTTCCTTTTTATTGATGAACCTTAGTATACTTTTAATATATATTTTTTCTTTATCCTTTATTTATCTTATTATAGACTTTTTATCCTTAGACTCTAAGGCTCTTAGTTCACTTGTATTGCCAACGTCGATATAATCTAAGGACTTTATTGTACAATGATTAAAGAAATGCATGACCTTGATTAAAGAAATCCATGACCTTTTGAACTTATAATTATATTTTCAATGTAGTCCTTCAAAAGGTGTGCCATCATGATTTAGTATGGATAAATATGAAGTGGATGAGTATATGATTACTAATTTAGAAACACCTAGACTTTAATTGATGGTTGAGTTAATTAATTTTTCTATTTAATACCTCCTACCTTGATTCATTTAACATTATTGCTCTTACTCCTTTTGTTTTAGTATAACAGAATAAGAATGGAGTCAACCATATCTCTATATCATGCATCTGAAGCTAGAATCGTGGCTTTTATGGGTATAGTAAAACCAGAGTGGTGGAATAGGATTCTTAACTCTATTAATGATATCAGTAGGGTTGTTGTGTCTAGGGCTCTAGGGGAAAGGTCCTTTAATTACTGGTATACATGGGAAACTAAAAATAATATAATAAGGGCTTTCATAGCCTATTTGTTTAGAGAAAATTTAGGTCAGTGGGAGATAATTTGGTTGTGTTATAATATATTTGTTCCTATCTGATTAGAGGTCTTTGAAAAAGCAGTCTTGAGTGTCAATAGGGATCTGGAAATTCCATTTGCAAAAATTTACATGGTAAATCCCCCAGGTAGTTTGAGACAAGACAATGTCATTAGGAATCTCATTCTATATATCATAGATGTTAATTAGTTCAATCTCATATGACCTAAGATGGAGGCTAACTTAAAAATTTTGCTTCAATGGAGGGGAATAGTCGAGGACCTGGATAATGCATGGTTGCTTCAATATCTACATATCTTTGACTCCTACATTGAGCTAGGGGTAGAATTTCTTGACCTCAACAAACTAGACTTCTCCCTTTTGAAATCATATAAATCTAGTAGGGAGAAGATGGCCAATGTTCTAGCTCCAAGTATCATGGTATCATATTTGGAGGAAGTGGATGATATGGTCATGGTTTTCTAGAAAAAAGAGGAAGATATCTAATGGCTTTTCTCTCTTCCTTTTTGGTGATTGATATAGATATCTTTAGGGGTCTTCTAGTATAGATTTCTTTTTGTCTCCGCTTAGAATTTTGCAGCTCCCTTATATGGTCCTTGTTTTTTGGCTAGAGGATGTGGGTCCGCACTTTCTTTTGGCCTAGTTGCATGTTTGTAACCATGCTTGGTTGGTTTTGGTTCTTTTTCTTATCCTTTGGTTTCTAGTTTTTAAGCTTCCAGAGCTGGGGACTAGCTCATATTGCCCTCTTTGTCTCTGTTTTGCTTCCCTAGTATCTTGATTATGGTAAATCTTGCCCACAAAGGTTTTGGTTATGGTCTTCAAGGTATGATCTGATATCATCAGTACAAAACATATGTAATTAATGGATATTGAATATAAATAAATTTACAAGCTAAGACTCGATTAAATGATCTATTTTCTTTGTTTTGGCTATTCATATTAATTAATGTTCAAATTTCCTTTTGGCTATAGACATTTCCCAAGTTTTTATTTCTCTTATAGTTTCTTAGTATTTCGTTAAGACTCTTATGATTAATATAGTAACTATTTTGTATTAGGAGCAAGGAAGTATGGTTGATAAGGTATCTTTTGTTTTATCATATTGATGATGGTTTTTAGTGGCAGAAAGATTAGATCTTAACTCCAAACTGGGATGTATTTCATACTTCTAAAACAGAGATGACAGTATTAAGGTTAGTCTATTGGTAGTTTTCATGTTTTGGTCATCTCCTTTTTTCACTTTAGAGTTAATTTTTTTATCCTCCTCTTGGAATTCTTGTAAATGGTTATTACTCATTTTATCTTTCTTAGTTATTATATTTAATTATGAATAAGAGGTTAAATCAAACATTGTTGACAATAATTTTATAATATAAAAATTCTAAAAAACTCTTCAAGAGATAAAGTTAAGGGAAAGATATCTAATTTAGAAAATAATCAATAGTAACCAAGGACTAATGCTTCTTTGTGAGTACGAATTTTTTAGAAATTGCATTTGAAATAGGAAGCAATATCTAAAATTAAGTCATTACAATGGAACAAGACATGTAATTTGACATGTTGAAATGTTGATTCAAAAAACTAGACATGATTGCAAACCATATGCAATATTTAAACAAATTTGAAATACAATTCGATACTTACTTCTTTATCTCATTTTGTCGTGTTGGAATCACTTGATCCATTGGATTGGGTGATCACAACTACATCATTTCAACTACTACTTCCTTCACATTTCTTCTTTCAGGTTTGATTCATTTGGCTTCTTACTTATTCAACACTAACTTTTTCTTTTCCATTGTTCTCTTCATCATTGGGTGTTGGTGCTCAGTTCCTATAGTCTCTACTTAGGTGACTGAGCTTCTAATAGTGAAAACATGCCAGACCAAAGTTCTTCAAGTTTTCTAATCTTCCTTTAAGATGTACCCTTGCACAATTTGCTGCAATATGTCCATACTTCCCACATATTGAAAAGTGACCCAAGTATTATAATCCCAATTTATTGCATTACCTTGCCTAATTCCATTTCCTTGACTCTGAGGTGTCCAACTGCATTTTGTATTAGATTTGTAAGCTTGTGCCTTGTGACCATACTTCTAACATGTATATAAATAACCTTCAAATATAGGTGTAGCTAGTATCTTACTAATCTTTGATTTACACTCATATGCTTGGTATCCATACTTGTTGTAATTAAAGCAATAACCATTGAACTTAGGTTTAGGATTGGACTTACCAGTTTTTCTCCTACAAATATTTGTTGTATGACTTGATTTTCCATAGTGACAACATGTAGGATTCTTTCTCTTTGGTTTTCCATTCCTTTGGTCTCCATGCTTTGATGACTCACCTTCCTCAGCAAATGATATGAAGTAAATAAACCCTAATCTAGTAGCATCATGAGGTCTTCTTTGTACTTTTAACTATTGATAATTTTTTCTCATGGCCTCTCCAAATCTATTCATTCTTTCAATAACTTCTTTTTCAGCTCTTAATTCATTTTTCAATTGATTATTCTTTGATCTCATATCTACAATCTCTTTCACCTTTGTATTACTTTCATGATTGACACTCAATAATTGATTGACCATGTCAAATTGATTATGTGTTAGCTTTTTTACTTCAGTGATCCTTTCATCAAGTCTTGTAGCAATTTGTCTCTTATCTTCATCAGTCATTTCCTTATCATCTTGACCTTTTTCCTTTTGTTCCATGAACTAACATAGCCTTACTAAGTGTATTTCATGTTCTCTCTTTAGTGCTCTTACTTCTTCATTTAGAATATTTTTCTTCTCTAATAGATCCTTCTATTGTTGTATCAATTTCACTAGATTTGCCTTCATCACATAAGTCTTCAATGCTTTCTTCCTAGTATTGTGTGTCATTTTGTTGGATTTCCATCTCCTTCCTTATTTTCAAGGATTTCCTTAGTTCCTCCTTCGCAGCCTTAACTTGTTCCAATGCAATCTAAAAATCAATCTTTTGATTCTCAATCACCTTTCCCAGTTTTTAGGCTTCCATCTACAAGATCTTTGACTCTCAAGTGGTTAGACTTCTTACTTAGAGAACTAAGCTCTAATACCAATTATTGGAAGTCTAATGGGAAAGTGAGATGCTAAGAGGAGCAAGTGAATTGGGATCTCCAAAAACTTTTACCACTTCAAACATAATCCAAACTCAACATAATTCATCATATATATCTTATTAACCTTAATTATGCAACATCATGTAATAGCATGTAATACCAGATCTAACATATAATAGCATGAATAAAACACATAAACAAGTAAATAACACATGACATGGGATGTGGTAATGCAGAAACCCTCTAAGGTGAAGGTAAAGTTGTAGTGGGGATGGCACCCACAAAATCTTCACCACTATAATAACAAAGTGCATGTCAGGGCTATAATTTTGAACACTTCTGATGATCTACCCTATGAGGGATCTTCTCTATTAATAGCTAATAAGATTGTTAAGTCTACCTTTGCAAAAGGATTTAACTTCACAATTAATCGAATGCTCTATAAGGAGATTTACAATAGGCCTATTTAGACCACTATGTTAAGAGATTCAATTGATGCACTGATTAGAATGTAATAGTACCTTGATCCTTTGGTTTGGACCCATTGTTGATAACATATCTTTTATTCCTAATAATTAATCACCTCATTGTGATTGATTTTCAATATCTCCTCACTGCACTACTTGATCACCTTACTCCTTCACAACTCATTGATTTTCCTTCAACTTCCTTTAACTCGCTCGCATGCAACCTTACACAATTTTTTCATAAAACCCTACTTCCATATCCATCTTAAGAAACTTCTATATTTCAATTAACTTTTCTCATTCGTCCTTTTTTTCGCTTAACTTTTCAAAAAATTTGATTGGTTTTACTTACTACATGCATGATTACCTCCTTGATCCTCACCTTGATCATAGAAACACTTTACTTGCTCAAAAAATGGTTTACATAAGATTTTGTGTCATTCCAAACTCATATGCTCAAACTACATAACTTGGTACATATAACATGTGATGCTTGATCATGCTTGGTTCTTCCTACTGATCCTTGGCATAGACTTTTCTTGGCTTAAATTTTTTTCTCTTTGAAATGCTCGACTCATATAACACTCTTTGTAAATGATGTGTTGCCTTCTAGATAGATAAGTAAGAGATAATTTCCACAGCAAGTCAAATTGTAATATTTCTATCAAGATTTAACTATGTAATTTTTGAGTCAAACTCATTGACCCATGTTTCATGAGTAGTGATTCAACATGAATCCATCTCTCATGAGAATAAATGGAACACTTAGCACTCATTGGATCTAGGTGATGCTCACAACCTTCTAGATAGTTCATTAACCATTGTATGCTCAATGACTATACACTACTCATCACATATTGAACTTGTGCACTTCTTCTCTTTATAGATCGACCTTTATTGTGGCTCGGTCACAATGTTGACCGACCAACACTGCCTTGTAAATGACCAAGTGTTTTGCACTAATAGACAATATTAAAATTTCCTTTAGGATCAACAACGTAGGCCCTGTTGCAATCCATGAGGTTTTGTGGGGACAATGCCCTTAAAAGCTCAAATGACTTTATTATATTAAAAGGCATCAGGAGCTATATTTCTATTGGATGACATAATCTAGCCCTCATTTTGTAAGCAACAAAAAGATTGTATAAAATGGTTTACTATTAGGGATTTTATGATGTATGATGAGATAGTATTTTCTTGCAACAATATTGAGTCGCAAGGGATTGCATATTGTAATTAGGTTATAATCATTGGATAATAAAAATATTGGACTCATTGTTTGGTGGACATAGCCCAAGGATTGGCTGAACTATGTTAAAGTTTTGTGTCTTTTGTTCTCTTCAATGTGCATTATATTTTTTGATATTGGTTATATTTGCATGTAATTGTTGTTTATGCCTCTTTAATCCTAACACATTGCACCAATAGTTGTGACTTTAAAGTTGTTATTATTGATGTTTGACTATTCATAACTAAATGAAATATTTATCTTACTTGCAAAAAACAACCAATCATGCAATGCAACATCCACTAGACAAGTATGTTTGTATGACCATTGGTCTCATGTTTTTGGGGTCTATCTTGGACACATTCCCATAAAGAAACTCAAAATGTTAAAAAAAGAGTAAATAATCCACAAAAAATATGTGGTCATGTGGGTATCTATGTTTTCTTTTGAATTCTAGTTGTTTTGATTGTTTTGTTCACAAATATTTTTTGCGGGGGTTTTAGGTCATTTAGAAACTAACACTTCTCTTTCTGGACCCATTTCTCAGGATAGGAAAATGGTGTTGTAAGGTTTGATTCATCATATGGTGTGGCCCTAAAACCTTAATTGTGAGTAGAAGACTTACTAGACCTAAGACCTTAATTATACATATGAAATTTCTTAAACTAGTAGTTACATGCTTTTATACATGCAATGATAAGCTTATAAGAATTTTGAAATTTTGAAGTAAAATAGATCAAAAATAAATAGAGATTTCCCTTAAAAAAATTGTAGTGCATAAAAATAGAGGAGACCATAATAAAGTGTCATAATAGAATGAATAAAAAGAAAAGTAACATTATACACTTAAATGTTTCAACATCTCCCAACCAAAAAATCAAATAAACAAATTAAAGTATTTTCATTGGACAAAACAGAGGAATAGTGACTACGTAATTTATTATTATTATTATTGAAGAAAGCTAATAAAAAATACAAATAAATGATTACAGTTAAGAATATATAGAGCAAACTAATAGTGCTGAACAAACAAAATTGTAACCAGCTGAAAGGCTTTAAAACAACTGACCTACTCAGACAAATAATCAGTCGAAAGGCCTAAGAACTAGAGGCTAACAACCTGTCACATAAAGCAAGTAGCAACAATTACAAAAAGTTAATCAGACTCTAAAACTAAGAAGTTGTTGAAGCTACTTGGAGCATTTTATTTCACCTCCATGCAACTACAAAAACTGATACTTGATCTCATCCAGCTATCTCTGATATCTTGCTCCATCTTTATGCTTAATCTTCAGCTGCAAACATAGATAAACTAGTTCAAACAACATGTCTGAGTAAAACACTAGAATATCTATTTCTAGATGCAAACAATGATTAGTAAAAAGTGTTTGACATCTATTTTTTCATATATGTAACAAAATGCATTGCTACATAGCATCTAAAACTATATTCTTATGAAGACCGATTCTGAAGATTGCCTCCTTCCATCTCAAAGTATGATAAAATATAGTAGGAAAACACTGAAATATGACATTCCACTATGTAATTGGAAAAATTCATTCCCAGCAAAACTCCCACACAATTAATCATTTTATTTTAATTCCCATAAGATTTAGGAAAATCGCGTAGTTTTAAAATATATTAAAAATTATGTACTCTTGTCATGATTCATAGACCCAACATCGTGAATTTCGTTAAATAAAAACCGTGGACAACATTTTTTTTTGTGAATAAAAATTAGAGACAACACTATTTTTGATTGAATGATTTCGGATGAATAAAATTGTGGACACCATTAATTTTTTAAAAACATTTGTTCTATCTTTACAATTATATTCGTAAACTATTTGTATATTAATTTATATTAGTTCTCATGAGATTTAGAAAAATCTTTTGATTTTAAAATAATTTTATTTAAATGTACCTTTCTATGTGTTTCCTAGACAAAGATCACTAATTTTGATTGAAATATTTTAAATAAATAACAACTATGGACATTATTACTTTTATTTGAATAATTTCGAATGAATAAAACCATAGATATCACTCTTTTCACAAGAAAATATATTTAATATGTTATTTATTTCAAATGATATAAATAAAAAACTAAACTTTTCACTAATCTCAAAATTGTTGGTTAATTTAAAAACTTTTAGACTAATTTAAATAACTTATTATAATGTATACTTTCAAATCTTGATTTTTTAAAGAAAAAATTCAATCTAGGCTATGCACAATTTTATAAATCAGATATGGAACTCTAAAAAATCAAATAAATTACAATTTTAACTATGAGTGCATTATAATTTACAAGAAAAAATCATTTATCCGACAATTATTTTCATTAGATTCACAACCACCCCCTCTTTTATGGTTTTAACATGGATAAATCTTCTTGTGGTTTCTTTTCAAATAAATTATAGATTTATTATTTTATCTTCTTTGTGGAGACTCTTAAAATAAATAAATAAATAAACAAGATTATACAAATTATTATAGATTCATATCAAAGAATAGTTGAGCCTGTGAATTTAAATTATAATATACCCAAACTTTAAAAAATCATCATTTGAAGAGAAATTAAAATCACAACATTAAAAAAATCAAAACATAACTCACATGTTTACCAATACAACAAGTGCGACATAGTGGCTTAGTACTTGTCTTTAGTTTTAATATAAATTTAGTTTTAGTTTAATAAATTTATCATAATATATAAAATATTTTAATTTAAAAAATGTTATATAGTTATAATTTTTTATAATAATATTTTTTTATTTTTTAAAGAGGGGTAAACACTTTGACCTGGAGCTATGAACTAGTGAGGCCACAAACAAGAGACCTCATCCCCATTATATTTGAACCTTGATGACAAGGATAACAACTCAACAACTTAACCATCACAACATACCACTATTGACAATTATTTATAATAATATTAGTTAAATTTAAATTTAAATTTTATTTATAAATATAATTATTCTTCTATATGTTCTATTGCATTTCTTAAATGATAATATAATATAATTAATATCATTTTTAAATATTTTTAATTGAACGACAAAAATTATATTATAAAAGATGATAAAATAAAAATAAAAAATATATAAAATTTTTAATTAAAAAAATGTTTAAAAAGTATTAGTTTTACAATTATCAAATTTGGCCCATATAAGAGCTAAATGAATTCATACATAAAAATATATTAAACATTAATTCATTCAGCTTAATTAAAAAGCTTTAAAAAATTATTAATTTACTATTATCAAATTTGGCCCATATAAGAGCTAAATGAATTCACCCAATCAAATATTAGAAAAATATTTTCTAAAATTTGAGAAGTTAAAAAAATTGCATCTATGCTATGCACAACATATTAGTTATAAGAAAATTTAAAAGAGATTAATTCTGAGTTGTAAAAATTAAAAAGTTAAGCACTAGTTAAGGCATAAAATTCAAAATGTATCACAATAGTACTTAGCCTACCGGCAAGTACTAATAAGTGTCACATAGTGGTATGAAGGCTTGGAATTTGATAGCCATATTGGACGTTTTCCACTTTTAAGATGTATATGATGGGCTGAAAATTTGTTTGACCGTAGTGATTGTGAGTTAAATTTTTATAAAATTGTTAATATGATACTTAATTTTATTAATAAACTGTTAAAACTGATTATAGACAATAACAAATAAAATATTAATATCCAAAATATAAACTTAGAAACTTTCTTAAGTTAACATATATTGCTAATTTATAATTGTTTGGTGGAGTTTTATATTATTCTATTAAATATATGAATTTAGAAACATTTTGTAAATATTATTAATGCTGATAGGCATTCTACAATGGCAGAAAGGAGGGTGGAGTGGGATATTGTGAGTGGGTTAATGTTAACATTTATATTTCTAGGTTTAATTTGACAACCATCTACATGTCAAAATCCTAATATATATTATAAAAAAGTTATATTTAAAAAATTATAAACTTTTGGAGATATAAATAATAATTTAAATAAATTTAAATTAAAAAAATTAAAGTCCATACAAGAATGAAGATACATAGAAATATAAATATAAATATTTCTAATATAGTAAATTAAATTTTAATCATTTTATAATGGATATTTATCGACATTTCTTTAGATAGATTTATTTAAGATATCTATACTAGTTAACTTATATTATATATTGATTAAATATTAAAATTTAAAAAAATTATTAAATTATTCACATAAAAAAAATAACAATCAATATTTATTTTAAAATGTAAAATGGAAGGCATTGGTCACAAAAAATACGCATGACAGGTAAGGATGACCGTCAAATTTCAGGCTTGGTGATATGTACTAGCCATTAGAATGCATTGTAATAAAAATAGCCAATTTCATCTTTAGAGATGAGAGATGTTTATTGTGGGAAATGAATTTTTTTTTTACTTTTTTACCATGCACCTTTTATGGTAAAATATTAAAGAAAAGATAATATATAGCATGTTAATTATTATTTTTAATCAACAAACAAATTAAAAGTTAATAAAAATATAAATTTATAATGGTAATGGATTGTATGATTTTGAAAAACATGGCCCAAAGTAAGCATTTCAAATCAACTAATCTATTTTTAATATAAAAGGTAGTTAAATATATCGTAATAGATAATAATTGTTAGAGTAATTAGATATTTTCTAATCAACTCTATTTTGCTTAAGCTAAACTTTAGGTATCTAATAATTAATTCTTGTATTAATTATTATGATACAACCTAAGTTAGATCTTTTTAGGGTTTTGATCTCCTTTATAAGGATGATCTCTCATTGTAATAATCAATTCATTTTTTATAATAGCAATTTATCATTTTAATCATAAAGAATGTCTCATATATGGATTTGGCAATTCCAATCTCCTTAGGTTTTTGCTTCTCTCTTCTGTGATTGGTGTTTGCATGCAGGTGATTCTTGGGAGCTGTGGGGTTGATCTTTCATCAACTTCAGAAATAATTTCATACATATTTTCATCAAAAAGGCAACTAGCTAAAAATATAACAAAAAAAAATTTAATATGGAGGAAGCCTAAAAAAAAGGGGTCCTATAAAACCAAATCAAATGAATTAATCATCATTGAGATAAATAATTTCTTTTTTTTTTGCAAAAGTCGTCATAGCCATTGTATTAGATTATACTTTTTTATTTTTATTTTTTCACGGGTTCAACAAGGACTCGTGGAGGAAAGAACCTATCAAGAAAACCTACACGTATGCCTATCCAAATCCTAAAGCAACTACAAAATACAAAAAGGGGCATGCTAATAATTTTTTGCCCAATAATCCTAAAACTACTAAATTGTACAAAATTGGCCATAAAGAGAGGCCAAATACAAAAAGATCTGCGACATAATACAATTGTCATTTTGAAAATAATACCCCTTCCCTCACCCCCTCCCAATTACAAGAAAGGCATAGTAAGAAATTTCATACATCATTATCCCAAAAAAGAGCAAAAAACCCATCCATTTGAAATATTTACAATGCCATTGAAGAGAAGATGCAGAGCCCCATAGCTGGAAGAAGAAGAAAGAAAAATCATCACAAAGAAACAACTGAAGATATCACCTAAACAAGCCACAATAGATAATCTTCCTTCACCAAAATGAACCCCAACATGTAATGGAATTAAAGGAATATCATTATGAAGTCTCATCTATGTGCAAAAAAACATACTGGAGGAGAGAAGTGTGTACCCCTGTAAAATATTGTAAGAGCACCAAAACAAACTGAACCAAACAAGAGATACATAATTTCAATAATAATTAAGATTAATAAATTAATATAAAAAATTATAAACATTTGATTAACAAAAAAAAAATCATTGCGATTGGTTTATAGATGTTAAACTAATTCATTAATTGTGCAAAGTGAATGCAATAGTACTAGTCTGACAACAAGTACAATATTCGTTACACTTATATATTAAAACTTCCTCATCATTTTGGAATGATATAAATAATGAGTAACTCATTATTATACTCTATAAAATATGCCAAAAATGTTGCATTCAATGCATATTTAGACTTCAAATACATCCAAACAAATCCTACAATGAATAACATGTCACCACATCAAATATGGAAAGCACATAAAATATTTTCCACTTTCACCCAATTAGATTTCTCTCATATTAGCAATGCATTTCATTTTTGGTTTCATTATGGAAAACCAAGCGAATAAACAAAAAAACTATTCAATTTTTGTCATCTCAACATTCTATTTATCATTCAAGTGTGGTAAAACATGAGAATAAAACAAATTCTACTCAAGTCACATGATGTTTAGAGAAATCAAATATATCATCATTCCATTTAGCATTCAACTGTGGCAAAACAAGAGAATAGAACAAGTTCTACTCAAGTCATATGAGGATTTAGATAAATCATATATATCCTTTGTATTACTTAAAATCTTTGTTTTCATATATAATTATTGCAACACTTGTTTAATCTTATTGATTTTTGAGAAATTTAGTATTTTTTTTTCCTATCTCATGACATTGATTTTCAATAAGCTCTAATATAAAACAGGGGAAAAAGGTAAGTTTCTATTTCTAATTTTAAAATAGAAAAAAATTGCTCTCAAAAAAGAAAAACTATCTTGAAAAGGGCTAACAATTATTTGAGACAAGGAGGGGACCTTAAGTAGAACTTTGGTGAGAAGGTTAGCGATTATATTACAAGACAAAGGAAATGGAGAAGCATTTCAGAGGTTGTTCCCTATCATTTAAGACCTTTGACTAGTGAATTGATGGAGACTATGGATTCTTACATAATTATGCAGTTCCTGGAAGAAGATAAGTTTTTGTGGGACAAAATAACTAATGGGGATTTCTCTGTCAAGTCTTCTTACCATATGTTGGTTGATAGAGATCAGATACCCCCTTATTGGACAAAGGTCCAAATAACCAACTTATCCCCAAAGTGAATTTTTTTTGTGGACGACTTTACATGGAAAATACTTACAATTGATAAATTTAGGAAAAATATATTTTCAAATTTCTAATAGATGTTACCTTTGTAGAGTGGAGAAGGAGAGCATATAACACATGTTCCTTTAATGCCCCTTTATTGTGGGAATTTGGCACTCTATCTTGCAAAATTTTCTAGTGGAGTGGGTCTTCCAAAATGATTTACAACAATCCATCTTATGTTGGGATCACACCTTCTTTCATCCTCTGATTAGACTATATTGGGAGATAGTCCCTCCTCATGTTTGTTGGGGAATTTGGAAAGAGAGGGATAATCAGATCTTTTAAGAAGTGGAGAACAAGGAGAAAGTGGTGTTTAATATTATTTTTAAGTTGTTGAAGGGGAATTTGGAAAACAATAAGACTCCCCAAGTCCCTATGCCAATCAGTGAACAGAATTCAAAATCCCTAGCTAGGAAGAATACTAAATGGAAATCCCCCATTCATCCCAAGGTGAAACTAGACATTGATGGTGCTACTAGGAATGGATGTGTTGTGGGAGGAGATATCATTAGGGACTTGGTTGGTCGTCAATTGATGACTTATGCAAGCAACGCAGGCAATACTTCCAAAAATGTGGCGGAAGTCATGATGCTCTATTGGAGTCTGAAGTTGATTCTCATCTTAGGATGGAAGCATGTTGGCATAGAAGGTGACTATGATGATTGTGCAAATGGTGAAATGAGGTATGGACCTGGGTTGGTCAATAAATGGAATTATGGGAGATATTTGGAACCTCCTCACAAAGTTGTATATTTATGATTTACAATATAGTTAGAGGTAGGACAATGCAGTGGTGGGCTCTATGGAAAATTTTGAGCTGCATATCTAAGGTTTAAGGTGTTGGAGGCATATGGATTACCTTCTGGTTTAGGCTCGAGCCCTTATTGAAAGGGAACAATATATCATACAAAGGGAATGATGAACAAATTTAGAAAGGTTTTTATTATTGGCTTACATGGGCGGTTCTTATATTTAAGTGGGATATTGATTTGAATCTGTATTTAAATCACAAAAAGATAAATTGGGGTACTATTAATGATGAGATGGAAAATTAGAATTTGTACCACACTATCAATTATGAGATTTAATGGATGGGTGATGGGGGAGATTATTTGTGATTTTATAAAAAAAAAGGACTTGGTATGGGAATTAACAACCTTCTCATTACCCTTTCAGTTTGGTTTATTAAGCATGGTCTTTGAAGGCCTAATTGTTATTTAAATAATGTCATGAAAGCTAGTATGCATGCGTTAACCTTTTGTTGAAGGGACATATTTTTTTATTAGAAATCCTTATAATTATAGTAGCTTGCATAATTATTTTAACTTCATTACTAAGAAACCTATGAGAAATTTTTTCTAAGGCAGAGGAGAGTGAGTAAGGGCATTTATATAATTTGAAATTTCAATTTTTTGGCAAATTCTGGTTAGGACTCTAAAATGGGTGGTGACATGGTGCACATTGAGTCATCTAGGATTGAAGACTATGCAAGAAAACCTTGCAACTAGAAGGATTTTGTCATGTCCCCAATTTTTGGTGACAGTTCGATTTAATTAATTTAATTAATACTGGTTGTCCAAGGACGACTAATTAATTATTTTAATTAAATAAATAAATAACTTTATATTTAATAAAGTGACTTGGATGATAAAAATATTTAATAAAGTCACTTGAGGGATAAGATAAAAAATGTTCTAGAAGTCTCTGGAGAGGATGGAGAGAAAAGAATAAATAGGCACCCCGGGGGCTCCATTCGAATCAGGCAGTTGATTATCTCTCTTTGTTTTCAGATTGTGATTCAATCACGGGTGCATTGTGGAACCTAGGGTTTCTACAATTGTCACAGTTGGCCATTGAGAACGAAAACTCTCAATTGGTACGCAATTTTGAGGGTGTGAAATATCATCTGAATTATTGCAGATTGGAGGTGACGTTGCAGTCATTTCATCGAGGCAGAATTTGTGGCCTAAGGCCATTTTGGAGGATCACTCTGAGAATTGATATTCGAAGATTTAAGCTATTTTGCAAGTGGAATTTATTATCTTACAGGAGCAGTTGGCAGCGTTTCAGTATATCATCGAGTTCATTTCGCGGAACATGAAGAATTAATTAAAATTCGCAGGGCACAGATTCTTGAATCAGACGGATTAAACTATAACCGTCGGGCAATTTGGATTTGTGGGTTCTGAGCATTGCGGACTTGAAGACAGGCGTCTTCCTTAGCAGTTCCGTCATTGTCTGAAGATCAATAAATATCGCAGGAATTGGGAACTCTTGCATCTCTTGATTTGTCCGAGACTAGTTAATTACATCCATCGAATTATTGGAAAAACTGGAGAAATTCGGGTCAGGGCTTAGATGGTCTGCTACACAAGATTGAAATTTCATGGTTGCCTCTCACACGTCATTTAGCCGATGACATATCTCTGCAATGGTTAATGTTGCAAGGATTTCTACCATCGTCCCTGCAAAACATTCAGACAAAAAGTTCCAGAAAGCATCTGCAATACTGCTCCATTCATCGTCTCCCATGGCGGCAGGCTCTTGAAGCCAGGTGGGCTCCAGCGACGACGGAAAACAAGATTCTATCCATTCTCGTATATAATAAAATTTAGTAACATCGTATTGCTCTAGCTTCGCTTCGTTGACAATTTGGATCATGTCGGATAACACAGCTTGCACAGAATCTGACCCCGAAAATCTTCTTTTGTCCGCTTTTGCACTCACTGGTCCGATATGATCCCCAAGCTTCGTGGCCAGAGAACCAACCTTGACATTCATCTCTTTGAATATGGTGGGATTACTGAATGGAAGTCTCCCTTGTATGACATCTTGTAGGTCCATGCTATTGGCTTTTGCCCATGAATTGATCAACCAGTAAACAACCTCATAATTGCAATCTCAGACCGATGATATTTGTGTACGAATAAGGGAGCCGGCGGTAGTATTCTTGGTGGAGGTCTTAGGCTTGGACTCGGGCATATGAGAGCATAGCTTTGATGATGATATTTGATAGCACCAAGTGACTCCTCTGCATGTGTATGTCTGCGGGAGTATGTAGCAGCACCCTTCATCACGGAAGTTGACCCGTCACTCTCAAGGCTACGCGATGGTGGATAGCCAAAGCTGTGGAGACATTAGGATGATGATGCCCGACTTCGCCCTTGCATCCTCATATGTCTTCGTGATTAAGAGATCAGTGTTGCTAGAAAACATCTCCATTTTCCTTAAATGAAGGAAATATTTTAGCCTGCCCATTCTATGTGTTTCGCCTTCAAGATCAGAGTAGCACAGATTCAATGTTAGTAAAGGTGTCATTTAATTAGCGAGGGTTACCTTAGAAGGTCTTTCAAACTCTTGAAGTTTTAAGATTTTAGTGCTTAAAGAGTCGATAATCCGTTGGGGATATTTCAGTGGTATCAGAGCCTGTTTGCAAATTATTTTGACGAATTGCCACAGTACAATATTGGGATTTAGTGACCTTTATACCTAGGGTCATTTCAGATTTGTATGAGGGGGGACTTGATTCCTTTCATGGAGCTCGTGGCGAGGTATGACGATAATATTTTGTCCTAGTTTGTTGATTTCTAGATAGATAGATGGGTCACCATCAGTGCCATTTCCTTTCATGTGAATGAGAAGATTATTGCTATGGCTATTAGTTTGTCTATGGATTGGTGGAAGTGGCAAAAGGTTATAGATGTTTCTGATGAGACAAGGCTAAACAAATACCTTAAGAAAGATGAAGAACCTATGAGATTTAGAGATGGGTTAAATCAGGAAGACCTCTTGTCCCCCTGGAATGAGGTATGCTTTGTGCTCATGAATTACATGACTCTTGAAGGTAGATTTGGTGTTGGTTACTATTACCATTTCCCTCTTTTAAACCATTTGAGGCAGCATAATGAAGTTTCTATTATGTTTTTTATTTTACACAATCTTGAAGCTACTGCGTTAGAGGTTAGGGATAAACAAAAGAAAGGCAAAAGCTTCACTATTCTCCATCAAAGTCTCATCCTTCACCTCTATAACTTTCAGTTGGCCCTTGCTCCCCCTTGTAATCTTTCCTTAGTCAATAATGAGAGCCCACATAATTCTATTAGTACTAGTGGAGGTTATTCTATGATCCCCACTCCCTTGCTTTCCCCTTCTTCCACCCCCTCTGACAATTCTATAAAGCACAAAAATATTTTTGGATGGGAAGCCTAAAATGGAAAAATTAGCAAGAATTGACCTTGTTGATTTTGAAGAAGAAAATGATGGTGGTCACAGGAGGTCAAGTAGGTTAGCTAAAAGTAGGGCTATAATGAAACATAAGGCTTATAGAAATTTAGAGATTAATGAGGAGATGAGGTCATAAGCTAGTGAGAGGAAGGAGAGGAATGAGAAAAAGAGAATGGGAAAGGAGGAAGAGGACACAAAAGTGGGGATGGAGGAAAATAGCTATGCCTTGGAGGAAGTTAAAATAAAGAAAAGGAAGAAGTTCAGTCAGGACACCACACATGTGTCTAGTAGCTTCACTATAAACACTGTGTATTTTACCTCCAATGTTATTCCTTGTCCTAGAAATGCTAAGGATACCTCACCAATGACAACTATCTCCCTTGTGAGGATGGAGAAAAAAGATAAGAATACATTTTCTGCTAACCCTTTTGTGATGTATGCTCAGGAGTCAAAGGTGGTTAAAGGAAATTGTGTTGGCTACCAAGCGTTGTCTGGTTTGGTTAAGGACACTAAATGGGAGATGGATACCCTCAATGCCCATTTCCCTACTTTGGATGACAGTTTTAGTACTCTCTCTAAGTTTGCATTGAAGGTGACCCATGTTGCTGCTACTACTCTCCAATTGCTACACCATAATAATGAAGAGGATGGCCTTGGTGCAGAGGACTCAAAGAAATTGTATGATTTCCTTGTTGATGATTGGGCCAAAGTTTTGCTAGCGAATAAGGGAAAGGAAAAGGCCAAAGTTTAGGCCTTTGTTTTATTTTATCTTATAATCTTTGGACTTATGTTTGGTGGCATACACTAGCTTTTAACAAATTGATCTAGTCTATGGGCCTTAAAGACTCATATTTTTTGGTTCAATGATCATAATAGATATGTTGATGATAGTTTTAGTATATATGTTTATATGGTTTTTTGAAGGAAAAACAATATTGTTAATTTTATTTTCATTTCTAGTAGTTGGGATACTCTATTGGAAAATCTCTGATTTAGTATTATTGGTTTGGGAAATATATTTTTGATACTAAGAGAGGGGTTGTCAATGTGCAGGTAGTTTATTTTCTGGGCATGTGTTGTGAAAGAATAATTTATCTATAGTGTTGTACTAAATGTCAACCCCTTATTTTTTTATTGCTTTTAATATTAAAAATAATTATTCAAGATTAAAAAATATATTCAAAGTCTTATCGACTTAATAAACTATTGTAAAAATTGAGATTGTTTTGAGATTTTCATTTAGAATTTAAAAAATCTAAAATAAAGTACTCAACTCCGAGGTCCTTTCCCCTAGACCCCACGTAACACATTGCATTGAGAATCCCTCCCAAACCCTAAGATATTTAAAGTGACACTCGGAGCAAACGAGCTAACCCAGGGTCTCGCTATAGTCCAATCCTACTGAGGGAAACTTTAAATTAGTGCGTACGTAAGATAGATCGAGGGATGCTAAAAATAGATGCAGGCTGCGTCCGGGTAAAACAAATATTCAAAACAGAATTTAGTCGATTGAGTAGAGAATTCTACCACCAAAATCATCGATCCATGTCGGAACAACCCATGAATAATGCCTATATTAAAAAACAATTTCCAGCATTAGCAACGAGCTAACAATGGCAGTTCTGGGAGGCTCTGTACTTCTGCAGGAAGTCCCTCAGGTCAATTTGTTATTTTCAAGCTCTTATCATTATAGTCCGATTGATACAAGAGTAGAGATTATAAATTTGTTCAATGATTCCATATTCTGCAAGATTGTCTTTAATTAAGATTTCATTCTGCTTATAATTGGAATGGCAAACACACATTTCAGATGTGTCTGATGCCAACATATATTATGTAGTTTAAGGTAAAATAGATGGACTATCGTTCTCTAGTTCATGTTATTTAACCCCCTTAATTCCCTGTTTCTAAATTGATCATGGGGAGTGAATTGAACTTTTTGTCCCATTGTGGAGAAGCAATGAGGGCTCATCTGATCTATTCTAAGTCAGTCCACTTATGTTTACGGTGCCTTTGAGCTATTTGGTCGTTTGGAGAATTCAACAGAGTGCCTGTTATATTATTACATTGTAGGTATCTTCCTGTAAGCTAACACAGCTAACATATGTGCCTTTGCCCCCAGCGGTATTGAATCCATTGACTCAACATCTTTGTGATAGTCTTCAATTTATTTCCCTGGTAGTTCCTAGGTTCTTATGTCAATTTGCCACGTTTCACAATTTCATTCATCAATTCAATCATCACGATTTGCTAAAATCTTATCATTTCGCTTCTCTTGATTCAAATTATCGGTAATAAAAATCGACACAATCAAAACTAAAAAATAATGACTATCATTATGGACTGAAATTTTTAATTTACCTTTCTTAAGCAAGTCTAATCCTTTCTGAATTATCATTCATCTTCTATATCCCTTCAAGACTAGGGAACTTCTCTTCGCATTTCAATGCCCAGAAAAATACCGTGGTCTTCAATCCTACCGTATCCCATAACGGCTATGTAGCTATGCTTAATTATCCAAAGGCACCAAGAATCAGATTAAGTTCAGATTGAAAGCAATTCCAAAAGCACCATGCTGCTAAGCACATCCAAGGTACATGAACAAATGTACTTTACCACATCATCTATATGTGGATTTTATAATACCATCCTTCAAAAGGCTTGCCTTTGCAACCACCCCAAATGGAACATCAGCTATTCTAAAATCTTATGTTTGAAGGCAGCTCATGCATTAAGGTGTAAAGTTTCTGCAAATTCTACTAAAACAAACTGATATAAAACCTTTCTAGTGCTGGAGATGAACTTGATCAGTTAAGGATGATATATTAGTCCTTCTTACTGAGATAATAATTCTGCAATAATATATATTCTGCTACAAATTTGAATGAGGCAGAGAATGCTAAAGGAACAGACTTCTTGTTCTTGTATGTCCTTTATCCACATCCCTTTCTCATATATATAGGGCACCCAAGAGTCATGTACTAAGAAAGGACATAACTCTTCCTAGTTCGGCCCTACAAACCAAAGTATAAGTTAGCCCAGATCGGCGTCTCATCTAAAGAGATTTAGTTAGTAAATGTACTAACACTAAATATGACAATTAGAATAGTAACAAATGCTCTAAGAGGGATGCTGATTAGGTAAATATCATAAGGCATTTAATAGGTTAAATCCATACAAGGGATATTAATGCATTGCTAGATCCGTAGGATCAGCAATCCAAACTATTATGTTATCAGAGTTATTTTAGGATTAACACTCCCTCTTAACTTGATAATCATAATGAGAGATAATCATATCTAGCAACATCAATTACAATGAATAAGCATAGATTGATACTTTATATCTATTTGAATCTTCTAAGCATGTGTTGTCAGTGAACACATGATACAATGTCATTTTACCATACCTATGATATGACTTATCACTTATACTTGTGATAACATTATTGCATGGAATGCAATATACGGGATAAAGTCTAGAGAATAATTAAATTCTTCCTTTATCCAAGTTGTGAATCATAGGTACTGGTAGGCCTATATCACAACATGATCCTGAGTTAAGATCTACTAGAACACAAGATAAACTCTGGAGAATAATAAAAAAATTCCTTTATCCAAGTTGTGACTCGTAGGCATAGAAATATCTACATCACAAATGATCTTGAACTCATCTAGATCTGACAGTAGTTCTCTACTGTTCAACACATTATCTAAGAGATTGCCATCTCTCATAATGTCTTTTATACAAGCGTTCATTATCTCAGAGATCATCATCTCTTAAATAATGCATACAAATGGTGAAGCCCATAACAGTCAATAGCCTAACAGAAAATATTTATTTTCTTAATAATTTAAATAATACAATTGTTTCATAATTCAACCATACCAAGTATTTTCCTAAAGTGATCTATCTTCACTCGAGAGAGAGGTTTGGTAAGAATATCTGCTGTCTGATCTATGGTACAAATATATTCTAATTTTATAGTATTCCTGTCTACCATATCTCTAACATAATGATAAGGAATTTCAATATGCTTGCAGCTGTCATGAAAAACTGGATTTACAGAAAGCTTGATGGAGCTCTGATTATCACAATGAATAATCGTAGGATTCATGGCTTGACCAAATTTTCCCACAAGTAACTTTCAAAGCCAAATTGCTTCTCGAGAGGCCATTGCTGCTACAATGTATTTGGCTTCTGTGGAACTTTGTGCTACTGATGATTGCTTTCTACATATCCATGATATCATTGTTGATCCTAAGCTAAAACAACATCCTGAAGTACTTTTCACTTCCACCCCAATTTGAGTCTATGTATCCATGTAAATCCAAGTCAACTTTTTCATATTTGAGCCCAAGGTTAAGAGTGCCTTGTAAGTATCTCATAATGTATTTGACTGCAACTAGATGAATCTCCTTTGGTTCACACATAAACTGACTTAAGGTGTTAACAACATAGCAAATATCAAGTCTTGTATTTACCAAGTACATAATAGACCCAATCATCTGTCTATAAAGTGTAGAATCTATGGAGGGTGATTTTGCTACTACTTCCTTAAGTTTATGTAGATTAGTCTCCATTTGAGAAGACATAGACCTGCAATTCCACATTCCAAATCTCTTCAAGATATCTAATGTATACTTTCCTTGATTAAGTATGATGCTGTCAGAATTCTGCCATACTTCCAATTTAGGAAGTAATGAAGGAGTCCCAAATCCTTCATCTCAAATTCTTTGATTAGATCTTTCTTGCATTGATCTATGAGATGATCATTACTTGTTATTAGTAAATCATCAACATACAGTATCAAAATTACCATATCGTATTTATCCCTTTTATAATACAGATTTGGATCAACTTCATTCATGGAGAATCCTAAGCCGGTGAGGTACTTATCAATTCTTTCATACCACGCCCTTGGAGCTTGTTTAAGTCCATAGTGAGCTTTCTTGAGCCCACAAACAAAAACTTTAGGGTTATGAGTTTCAAATCCTTCATGTTGCTCCAAATATACCTCTTTTGTAATCTTTCCATTCAGAAATGATGTTTTTACATCCATTTGATGTACTTTCCATCCCTTTGATGCTGCAATAGCTAGGACTGCTCTTACAGAGATGTATCTGGCAACAGGAGCAAAGGTTTCTTCATAATCAATCCCCTCTTTCTGAGAGAATCCCATGGCTACGAATCTAGCTTTATATTTTTCAATGCCATTGTTTGTAGCACTCTTGATTTTAAATATCCACTTAGAAGAAACAACAAATTTTCCTTCAGGTCTTGGAACAATTTTGCAAGCATCATTCTTCATAATGGATTGGTATTCTTCCGTCATGGCATCCTTCCAAGCTATATGTTTAATAGCATCTAAAACATTGGTTGGTTCTAATTTAGATACATCACTCATGTTTGTTGCATAACTAGAAAATCTTTTGGGTCTTTTGCTTTCTCTGAAGGTTCCAGATGATGCAGCGCACTCTTGTGCTTCCTCTACTGTCTTAATGGCCCAAAGTGGTCTTTTTGGATTTTGAGTTTCCTCAAGACTAAGATCTTGAATTTCATTTTCAATTTCTTCAATGTTCTCCCTCTAAAACTCAGATTCGGTATTTTCTTTAGAACTAGGTAAGGGAGAGGGATCTCTAGAACTTAGGGCTCTTTTGAATGCTAAATCTTCTTCAAATATTACATCCCTACTAAGTTCAATATTTTTCTGATGAAAGATGAAAATCCTATATGCTTTAGATGTTTCACAATACCCAACAAAAATACCTTTCCTCCCAGAGGTTTCTAACTTAGTTATCTTTTCTTTTGAAACATGTATATATACTGGGCACCCAAAAATTCTAAGATGACTTATATTAGGTTTAACCTTAGTAAAGACTTCTTCAAGAGTTTTATCTCTAAGGTAGGAGAATATAGAGAGCAATACAAGAGGCTTTTGCCCAAAGATAATATTCTAGAGTTTGAACAAATATCATAGCTTTTGCATCTTCTATAAGTGTTTTATTCTTCCTTTTTGCTACCCCATTTTGTTTTGGATTATAAGGAATGGTATACTCCCCCTTAATTCTTGTTTTTTTATAAAACTCTTCAAACAAATATGAGGTATATTCCCCTCCATTATCAGTCCTAAGAGTTTTAATTTTGTGTCTTGATAAGTTTTCAATTAAGGTTTTGAATTCTTTAAATCTCTTAAGGATTTCTTCTGATTCTTTACACTTTAAGAAGTAAATCCATGTTTTCCTAGAGAAATCTATAAAAAATATATAGTACTAGAATCCTCCAAGAGAAGGAACAGACATAGGTCCACATAAATCTGAGTGGATTAATTCCAAAACATTGTTAGTTTTCCTAGTGCTATTAGGAAATGGACTTTTGGTGTTCTTACCTAGGGCGCATCCTTTGCATATGATTGAGTGATCTTTATTCAACTTAGGTAAACTAGTTACCATCTTTTCCATAGTTGATAAGGTTATGAAATTTAGATAACCTAACCTTTTGTGCCATATTTCATTTATATCGGCAGCTTCATGAATCAAGGCTTTAATAGGTCGAATAGGTTCTATATTTAATTCATACAAGTATCCCTTTCTTTGACCAATCAACTTTGATTTCTTAAGTGAAGAGTTCTTAGACCAGGTTAATACTTTACCGTCCATGAATGCAACATTATGTCCATCATCTTCAAGTGTTGTAATAGAGATTAGCTTCCTTTTTATTCCTGGTACATAGAGTACTCTTTTGAAATATAGAACACTACCTGACTTCAGTTTTAGGGTGCAATTGTCAATTCCTTTGACGAAAAGTGTTGGAATTATCACCGATGATGACTTCGCCATCAACCTTTTCTGATATAGAGTCTAGTGGTTTTTTGTATCCTATAATATGTCGAGATGATCCACTATCAATCACCCATGCCTTACTTGAGACTTCATTTGATAGTGCCGAATATAATACACGATTCTCAAGATCATAGTTATCTTCATTCCTAGTAATGTTTGTATAGTTTACTTGCTGCTTAGAATTCTCAGGGCAATTAGATCTATAAAGTCCAAAATTTTCGCATTTTTCGCATTTTATTTTGGATAGACCTTTCTTAGGTTTGTCATTCTTTTGATTACCCTTTTTCTTCTCGAAGTGCTTCTTCTTACCTTTATAGGAATTTGTGTTGAGAACATGAGGTTCTTCATCTTCAGTTTTCAACTTTCCCCGTTTCTTAAATTTTCTAGATACTTCTTGAAGACAATCTCATTTAAGTCTATTGAAGTCACGAAGATTGTCTCTAGCTCTTACTCCTTGTGCGAACATTTCTCATGAATCTGGTAACCCATCTATAGCCATCAGTGTTAGTTCCTTGTCATCAATTATGGTTCCTATATTTGCAAGTTCATCTCTTAAACTAGCAACTCTTAGGAAGTAAGAATTCATTGATTCTCCTTTCTTTATTTGTATATGATTTAGTTGCCTTTTTAGTGCGAGGACTCTAGTTGCATTGTTGACTTCATATGCATTTAATAATGCATTCATCATATTAAATGATGTTTAATGTTTCATTAGCATGGGTACTATTTCATTGTTTACTCCATCTAATATGATCTGCATGGCTTTCCTGTTTCCTTTACTCCAGATTGTTTTATTAGGTTCAGTAGCAAGTTGTTTGGATGCTGAATCAACAAACTGTTTTACATCATTTTCTTCAAGAATCATCATGATTCTAAATTTCCAAGCATCGAAGTGTTCTTTCCCTTCAAACCTATCCTCAGGTCTGAAATGTGTATGCCACTGAAGATAGAAGAATGATGCTAGATATATTAAGTCTGATTGTTTAATTTGCAAAGCCTAGGTTTGACTACCAAAGTTCTAATACCATGTAAAGTTTCTACAAATTCTACTAAAAAAAACCAATAAAACCTTTCTAGTGCTAGAGATGAACTTGATCAGTTAAGGATGATATATTAGTCCTTCTTACTGAGATAATAATTCTGCAATAATATATATTCTGCTACAAATTCAAATGAGGCAGAGAATGCTAAAGGAACGGACTTCTTGTTCTTGTGTGTCCTTTATCCACATCCCTATCTCATATATATAGGGCACCCAAGAGTCATGTCCTAACAAAGGACATAACTCTTCCTAGGTCAGCCCTACAAACCAAAGGATAAGTTAGCCCAGATCGGCGTCTCTCTAAACAGATTTAGTTAGTAAATGTACTAGCACTAAATACGACAATTAGAACAATAACAAACGCTCTAAGGGGTCACCGATTAGGTAAATATCATAAGGCATTTAATAAGTTAAATCCACACAATGGATATTAATGCATTGCTAGATCCATAGGATCAGCAGTCCAGACCATTATGTTATCAGAGTTATTTTAGGATTAACATAAGGTATGGTCCAAGGAGACATGTCAAAACCTCTCTGTCTCTGTTCACTCCCTAGGTTCTTTTCTCATTTAATTATTTATTCAAGGATTTTGGAGTACTTGTAGATGTCCTCTTTCTGAGTTTTCTCTTAAACAACCCACATAAAAGGGGCGTAATTTTCTTCTTTATTATGGGCTTTGTTTGAGCATCAGGAGACTAGATCGAATGGTTCATTGCTGTGTTGCTTATGATTGTAGAGCTTGCGTTGTTCTCCTCGACATGCAGTAAGGTTCAATGAGAAGCACATCCAAAGCTCAGTTTTTGTGAGCTCTATCATCAAGAATGGCTGCTTGGGTGGTGTCTCAAAAAGAAGATGGCTTCCTGTGGTTAACTGTTCATTTGAGAAAGATAAAATGAAGAATGACAGATGGGCTGGACTTGCGTCTGACATTTCTGATGATCAGCAGGACATCACCAGAGGAAAAGGAATGGTTGATTCAGTCTTTCAGGGGGCTGTGGGAATGGGAACCCAAACAGCTGTCATGAGTAGCTATGATTACATCAGTTCTGCTCAGCGCATGTATGTGTGTTTTCTTCTGTTCAGTTTCCCTTACTCAGACAATATTTCATTTATGAATCTATTGAATTAGGCCATCTTGGTTTTTTCACTCAATCCTGCTGATTATGATCAGGTATGCTTATGATGATACTACATTAGATGGTTTTTACATAACTCCCGCCTTCATGGATAAGCTGGTCCTCCACATTGCTAAGAATTTCATGGACTTGCCTAAAATTAAGGTATGTAATAGTCTGTTTTCTCTTTCAAAAGTTTATTCATATTGGTAGAAGATGTAAAGAAAGCATGGGAATGTTATTGGTCTATCCATTTTGAGCCAATGCCCAATTGGGTAATGCAAGGTAATGCAAGCGGTGTGAGGTAATGCAAGCGGTGTAATGCAATTGGGTATTGTTCATAAGGATGGGATAATTCCTTCTCTGATTTAATAGAATACCCAGGGTCGTCTGGATCATCTGAAATCCAGCCATTGTGAGACACCCCTCTGCTAGGCAATTTGTCTGCAGCCTACCTGTGAATCCAGATGTCATAAGTTTAACCAGCTTGGGTTTGTTTGAGAATCTGAGATTAATAGCTTAAACCAGTACAACTGACCCCATTCCACATAAATGAATTTTCTGAGCTATGCATTTGATTGTTCATGTTATACTGATAACAAAGGGTTCATTTACATGTTGCTATGCATTTCATTGTTCATGTTATGCTGATAACGAAGGGTTCATTTACATGTTCCTAGGCATTGGCCTAACCATTAGGTAATCTAACCCAAGAGAAACTCTAAGGGATGTACATTTTCTGATAATATTTGAGAAGACTATGTAAGTTTCTGATTGTATAAGTTTTGGGGAGTGTGGCTAATTTAGGTGGTTTTGCAATGTTCAAACAAAGTTGATTTAATGGTTGGAGAAATTGATCAATGAACAAATTGAAATATCAGAAAAGTTGAAAGCAATAGAACAGATGGTAAAATAGTAAATACATACCATAAAGCTTTCTTTCTATGCTGTGAAAATCAGGAATTGGATTGTGAGCTGTTGATCACCATTTGACTGATGATGTTATTGGGCATGCCATCTCTCCTCCTGTTTGGCAAATCCAAGTATCTCCTAATTTTGTTTGACATATTGTCTAGGATTAAACATACTAATGTTCTTGGCTCAATCTCTTGGTCAGAATTCACTCATCTGTAACTACAAGAATAAATGTTTCTGCTGCAGAAGCAATTTTACTGTTTACTTGCTTATAAATAACAGAAGTTATCAGTTATTCTTGTGATTTATTTCAATCATTTTGGCTTTCCTTGAATAACAGGTGCCTCTTATTTTGGGGGTTTGGGGTGGTAAAGGACAAGGAAAATCGTTTCAGTGCGAGCTTGTTTTTGCAAAGTTAGGGATCAAGTAAGTGAGACATTCTTCTGAAGACAGAGGCTTTCCTCAAAGCAAGTCATTCTGAAATTGAATTGAGTATCTTTGTCAGTCAAATGCTATTGCCAACTCAGAACATATTCAATTGCAAAACTAAAGCTGAATTGAGTTTCTTTATTAGAGCTTTTTATTGTAAATGTAATCCTTAGTTCAATTTCTCTAATTCTAGCAAGGACGCTGGGCAGAGGTGATGAATGGGATTAACAAATTTCTTTTTGAAACTGTGCATTCCATAATTACTGGTCTCTCAGAGAGTACAACATTACCATGCCAATGTCACTCTCTGAACTAGAATCCTTCGAATGGACCAGACCTAATTGGAAAGAACTACCACATGCACAAATGTACTCTGCAACTAGGGCCACAAGTTTTGAAAATTATTCAATAGCAGGGCATTATTAGGGTTGAATAATTTCAAAACTAGCATCTAATGAGGGCCACAAGTTTTGAAAAATATTCAATAGGAGGGCATTATTGGGGTTGAATCCAATTTCAAAACTTTTCTTATCTGAAAACTGCTTATTTTTCTGTTCAATGCAGTCCCATTATGATGAGTGCAGGAGAATTGGAGAGTGGAAATGCAGGTGAACCTGCAAAACTTATCAGGCAGAGATACAGGGAGGCTTCTGATATAATAAAGAAAGGAAAGATGTGTGCCCTCTTCATAAACGATCTTGATGCAGGTGCTGGTAGAATGGGTGGAACAACACAGTACACGGTCAATAATCAAATGGTGAATGCAACTCTCATGAACATTGCAGACAATCCTACAAATGTTCAACTACCAGGCCAATATAACAAAGTTGAGAATCCTCGAGTACCAATTATTGTTACAGGAAATGACTTTTCTACTTTATATGCACCTTTGATTAGAGATGGACGGATGGAAAAGTTCTATTGGGCACCTACCCGAGATGACCTCATTGGCATTTGCAGAGGAATTTTCAGGGCAGATAATGTGCACCTTAATGCGATAGCTAATTTAGTAGACATGTTCCCTGGTCAGTCAATAGGTAAGAACCACCTGAATATCTTATTATTTGTAATGACTTCAAGCTTGTCTCACCTTGTGTCTTTTGGTTGGGGATCCGTATTCACAAGAATGAAGTTAAGACATTGGTTCTAGCCTAATTTAGCAAATAGCAAGTAAAAAGTTATGGTGTTCTATCCATGATGTCATCATATTTGGTGGTATATGATGAAATGAAAAATCCAAAATTTGTGTCTTAAACAAATACACTAACACAAGTGTTCCGGTTTATATTCTAGATTTCTTTGGTGCTCTAAGAGCTCGAGCATATGACGATGAGGTGAGGAACTGGATCAGCAATGTTGGTGTTGGGAATATAGGGAAGAAATTAATCAATTCGAAGGAAGGCCCACCTGCATTCAAGAAGCCTCTGATGACCATGGATAAACTAGTTGAATATGGGCATATGCTAATCCAAGAGCAGGAAAATGTTAAGAGGGTTCAATTGGCAGACAAATATCTCAAAGAAGCTGCTCTTGGAGATGCTAATGCCGATGCAATAAATCAAGGCACATTCTATGACAAGTAGGCAAAGTCCCTTGGTGACCATGGTGATGATTAAGCAATGTCACCTCCTTAGGTTTGGTTGTATGAATGTGTCATTTTACAGTTTACTTGTACATGTAAGTTCACATCAAAAGGATGAATTGAAGTCTTTATTAATGAGCTTATATTCTTTAATTTTGTTTCTTCTCAAACAAAAGTTTGAGCTGTGACTTTACATCCAATACTTTATCATATACATGGTTCTATTATTTATTCCTTAACCCATATAGATGGAAATTGTTCCTATATTCTGTATGCACTCTTGGTATTCTTGAGGTACTGCAACTTGAGAACAGTTTTGAGATACTTGAGGGCCTGTAACTTGAGAACATGTTGAAGATACAGTGCATAAGAAAATACAACCCAGAGACTAATGCAATAAAGGCAATTGACTCTAGCAATGAACAAATACTCTTTATGCCCACACAGAGATAGCTCCCAGCTGTATGTGGTAGGATTCTAATGCACGTATTGTAGTTTTTTCTGTCATATATAATGTATGCAATATAAAACCAAGATATGCCTCTCAAGAAAACAGGTATATGTGTTTCTCTGTCTTCATATTGTAGACTCGTCCTTTTTATTTAGTTGAGGTGAAAAACCTGCTGTTTAAACAGCCAGTGCATTGGCTACAATGCACTGATTGTATAAGCTCTTTCATTACAACGCACTGGCTATCTATATAGGAACATGGAGCACATTGACCAGAACACGCGGATTGTATAAACTCTTTCAGGTCATGTAGAGATTTTCAGCTCTGTATGATCTGAATTTTCTATTTTCTTAAACTATTAAATTCAACACAGACTGCTTACACAATATAAATTCAAGAAGAGAAGACAAATTCTAAATTTCTTATAGATCTTTCAAATATATAGTTGTCGTTTCACAGTTTTCACTTGAAGCTGCAAGTACTGGAATTATGTCTTATAGAAAACTGGCACAAAAATCATTAAACACCAGCCATTTGCTTACAGAGTATATAGGAACCTTCACAGAAAATTTCAAACTACAGCTATTGCAGATCCAAACATACAGTTTACACAATACACATCAGAACAGAGGTGATTCATGGGGGTTTCATCCCTTGACCAGTCATGCATAACAGCTAACAAAGTTTTCAGCATAATCAAAAAACACGGTAGAGTCCTCTATAACTACCTACTTGGGGCTGTTCATTAAACTTTCTGTGCAAGGCAATTAAACAATCTGATGTGGCCCCTTCTAATATAAAACAAAACAAGACATGTCAAAAATATGATTTTCTGCAAGAAGAAAAAATTACGCAGCTGGCAGAAAACTGGAGTTTTCCTTCTAGGAGATAGCTAGCTATCATTACAAGACAAAACTGGTCTTCTTCAAGAAGTCTGTAGTTCTCACTAGAAGCTTCAAGGCTGATTATTTTCTGCCTACACAAGATAAGAGTACAAAATTGGTCACAATCTGATCTTTCTGATTTTTCTAGGAGACAAAGTTTCACAGCCAGCACTGTTGTCTAGGCTAGGTGGGCTCACCTTTATGGGTTCATAACAGTCCTCCTGTCCCTAATTGCTTGATCTCAAGCAATTTCAAGTTAGGGTATTTGAAGATTTCAATTCCTTCCCAGGCTGCATCTTCTAGTGGTATTCCCTTCCACTTGATTTGAGTATTCTGGAGTAGCTTTGTCGTGTAGTCTCTTTTCCTTTACATCTAGAATAGATTTAGGTTCAAGGATCAATTTTCCTTCATAATGCATCGGAGGGAGTTCCTTCGACGGGTTGATTTTCTATCCGAGAGCTTTATTTAAGCATGAAACATGGAGAGTATTGTGGATCTGGTTGTCAAGTGGTAATTTTGACTCATAAGCAATCTGTTCCACTAATTTAATCATTTGATAAGTGTGGTTGATTTGTAGCATCAGTCCGATAAGTCCATAGATACACACACGCACACACACACAAATATATATACTAATAATCACAGACAAAGAAATTTGATGTCCTTGTCACTCACAATTGTTTTTTTGTAACCCATGTAACCTAAATACCTCTCTAAAGAAAAGATCTTGAAGTACCTTAAAGTCTGATGATATAACATACAAGCATACTTTGTGAGTCTATCCACCACCACATATTATCAATCCTTGCCTTGGGTCTTTTGATAGACTAGTAATAAAATCCATAGATATAGTTTCCCATTTTTGGTTGGGTATAGGTAGAGGCTGCAATAATCCTATTGGAAAGACATGTTTGGCATTTTTCTATTGGCATTCCTTACATTCCCTTATATGTTGCATCACATTATTCTTTGATCCTTTCTATACGAGATGCTCCCATACTTGTCTATATGTTAAGTGGAATCCTAGGTGTCTAACCAATGGTGTGTCATGACATGCTTTTAAGATTTTTTCTTTCATTTTAGATTCAGGCGTGAGATATACTCGTCCCTTGAAAAAATTAACTCATTCATTAATTTTGTCAGTGTAATTAAATAATCACTGATTATAGTTTACTTAAGATTACTTAGGATAATGCACTGCATAGGAGTTTGTCATCATGACACCTAGGAGTTTGCACCTCAATTAAGCACATGGTATAGGAAAATTCAACTCTAGGTGGTTATAGTTGTCATCTTAGTCCACCTTTAGTGCACATATCACATTATCATCCTCATTATTACACATACTTCAATGCATAATGGAGGATGATCCACCTTTTATGGATATGTTATAAACCACTTTGTGTAGGTGATAGGTTATCTTCTCCTTATCATTGTCTCTTATCAACTTTCCTATACAAGGAGCCCTATTATGTACATTTTATTCATGTCCATGAAATCCATGTAATCCATTGATGTCCATTATCAATAAGGGTTGGTTTGGTTGTAGGCACAGGAATTGAGAATGGGAATGCCTATTGGGAATAAGAATGGCTACTCCAATAATATTATTTTTTTGGAATGGACATAAGCTCATTTTAGGGGCAAAATTGGAATATGTATTCGTATTCCCTATTCCAATTGACACACCAAACAAAAAATAGAAAACATATTCCTAATTTCCTATTCCTATTGCAATAACCAAACAGGCCCTAATATCATTCTTGCATTTTAATGCAATTGTCTTTCCAATCTCTTGTGGAAGTTATCTTGATCTTCCATTTGATTTTGGGGGTGTTGTAGAGTCACCTAAAACTCTTAACATCGTAGCAGAGCTCTCAAGTTGTGAAGACCTCTTCTGAAGAATAGCAATCTTAGCTTGATTCACTTGTGGATGCATAATTTAACAAGTTGGGCTCATCATTTTATCATCTGTTGAAGGAAATTTGGGGTTTTGTATTTTGTGGTTTTCTATGGTGAGTGAAAATCAAAGCTTGTTGGAGCAAATAAGAGGTTGACATCATATAGAGGTCAAAATACCCCTAATTATTATTTGTTCATCGAAATTAGATATCTGAGGCCAAATCTAGAGTCATTTGAATTTTGGAAGTGTGACGGCGACAATTCATAAAAAATAAGTTCAAAGGCAATTTTCAAACAATGATATCTCACTCATTCAAATTCCTTTTTTCGAGCAATTTTTTTTGTTGTGAGGGTAGAATTGTGTGATCTACACAGTGGTATAAATGATTTTGTGGTATCTGTTACTAAGTTTTTGGAAAAATCACAAATCCCATTTTTTACAACTTCTATGGCCTCATTTGAGCTCATATGAACTCCTTTTTAGTTGCAAATTTTTTTCAAGTGCAATTCTTTTTTGTATTTTTTAGATATGATATCCATTTTCATTGTCTATGATAAAAAATTGTATTTCAGAATTTGACTTGGTTTTGTAATTGTAATGCATAATCCTTAGTTTGGTCCTTTTCATAGTGATCTAAGTCTAAGTCTACTATAGCTTGATTGTGGGGTATAATCATTTCATGATCTTATTTTGTGATGTGAGAAGTGTATATTGTTGTAATCATGGGTTATGAAACACATCTTGCAGAGATACTTTTGACTAAGGATAATTATGAGTCATGGGCAAAAGGAATAATCATACATTATAGATGGTTTAACATCTTGCCTCATCTTTTTATTGAGCCAAAGTCACAAGGGAATATGTTTGGGGGAGAAAATAATGTTCATATTATAAATTTGATTAGTAGTAACGTCAGTCTGTGTCTCTTCAATGACATCTACCCCAAATTTAGAGGTATTCAATGCTCGCAAATAAGTTAGACAATTATTTGGAAGAGTTTTGGAGACCTACATGTTCTTCCTTTCCCAAATGATCCTACTTTAGATTGCCTCATTCCGCTTGATGATGCAGATAATATTACTTATGATTATTATACATTAGAGAATATTAAAAGAATTTGTGTATGTGTGTGTAGATCCTACTTCTCCAGTCGAGATCCTACTTCTCCAGTTGAGATCACACAATTGTCTCTTGTTGGTGATTCCAAAGAGTCGTTGTAGTGCCTCTCATGTTGCAATCTGTACTTGTCTATTTTTGATTCGAGAGATACTTGATACTCTTATTTTGTGCCTTATGATGACTTGAGGGTCGGATGTTATACTTTGACTCAATACCATAGATGTTTTACTACTATATTGTTCAGTTTATCATTTTGCATGTTGATGCTATTTTGAGATGACAGTAGATCTATGATGATATCTAGTTATATGGTTGATTTGGATATATTATTGGTTATGTTATGTGATGGATTTTATGCTATGGTGATTTACTTCATTCTTGTTCTTTACATTTCCTGTGAACGTGAGTGATGTAAATGGATTAATTAGTTAATTAATGTTTTAATTGCTTTGGCTACTATATTATATGCTGCACTTGATCGTGTGCAGGAATTATATCCTTGGTAGTGGCCTATGGAGTTAGTGATTCAACTGTTCATATTTTACCAATGTCGTCCTTGTATGGTTGATGTACCCTTATTTTAGTTGTTTTAAATCTAAACCTTTCGGTGATTAGTAAATCCGAACTCATCTGCAGTATGTGATTAGGCTAGTGAGTGTCTCTATGCATTTAGAGGTTCGCTCTATCGCAAAAGTGTTAAGTGATTTTCTGTGATTTTGGGTTTTTGGGTTTTTAATCTTTTTGGATTTAATATTTAGCAGCTTTGTCTTAGGTGAAATTCCGTTACGGATACTAACCTATTTTCATTTGGATTGATTCGGAGTTTAACTACTCCAATTGGCTATTTTCCATAGTCAATTATTCACTCAAAAATGAATAAGTATTGGAAAAGTGATTTTATTATTCACTTCTCACATTTAGAAATAGAATTTGAGAGCAAATTTGAGAAATCCTCTTCTGAAGGATTGGCTTTTTGTTCATTATGGGAGCTGTGAGCGTGGGAATTTCGTGAGATCAGTCTCGTTGGATCCGGCTCGGGAAGACCTTGCTTTGCCGTCACTTTCGATAGATTCGGCAGGGTATTTGTTTTATGTGGTTGTTTTCAGTATTTGCCCCTTTGTTGATAGATAGGGCTTTCTCGTTTTATTGGTTTTACTCCATTTCAGCTTCCGTTTCTTTTAGCAATATGTTAGGAGGTTGAGAACTAGCGTTCCCCTCCATTTTTGTTTGTTGGTTCTGCCCGGTTGGTCGGGTATGAACGTTTTCCCTATTTTTGAAATGGGGGTTTGGGTTTTTGAGCCATTATGCTGGCTGTATTTGCATACGGTGTCTGATTTCATTTATTTTTGAATTTTTAGGATTTTTGCACCCAAAGGCCAAGGGTTTTAAATTTGGAATTTTTCCAAAATTTGGGATTTTTGCCTCATTTTGTGTGCTGCCCTGTTTTCTTGGGTTTTCTCGGCACAAGTGAGTTGTGGACTTGGATGATCCGTTTGGATATTCATCAAACCACTTTTGCATTTTACAGTGCATTGGGATGCGTGTAGTATCCGTCATCCCGATTATGTTTTTGGTTGATTGACCTTCTGTTTGGGTTCTCATCCAATCTTTGTGTTGATCTTCGTGATGGTGGTGTGCCACACACGAGTACATTTGTTGGGTGACCTGTGGGGCCCAATCTTCCGTGGTACTTCCGAAAGTTGTGATCTTTTGGGATGGGTTGGGAATTTGCATGCCTACGAGCACTCATCGTTGGATGAGCATGGGTAGGGTAGGGTAGGGTAGCATATGGAGGGGGCTTCTACCTCGCAACCTGGTGATCATTATGCCCAAAGGGTTGGCAAAGGAAGCTTTAATTAAGTGAAAATTAAATAAAGTACTAGGTGGTAATAAACTTAAGATAATAAAAGATTTGGGGTGCTAGAGCCTTTCCATTGAGGGATGTTGAATCTGCACAAGTCCTAGCTTGAGATTTTCGATGCCAAGCGACTCTCCATGATGTTAGTCCCTACATAGTAGCCCATTGAGATGTTTGAGCAGGACTTATAGATTATGCATTGTTTATGTCTTGGATTCAGTCATCATACTGTTTGGCGTGTGTGTTAGCCATGGATGTTGTTTTGCGTGTTTGTGGTTGGATCATTATCTCCATCAGCACGGTGGATGTGGACCTACGAGTGCCATGTGGTTGGGAGGCGTAGCTACCTTCACCACTGTTAGGGACTGGTGTACAGAGACTGTGCGACCGTTGCTGGATGTGTTCACTTTGTACTTCGAGTTTCGGAGTACGCTTTCTTGTGATTTATGCTTTCATTGGGATGTTTGTTTATTATGTTAGATGATCTTAGTTTTTGATGCATTCCTTATTATGATGTTTAGCATATGATAAATGATGTATCTACTAGTAGGATTATCTTATGCTCTTTTACTGGCATGTTAGATTTCCTTTGCTTTGTAGCATGTTTACTAGTGACATTTTTGTTATGATAGTACCGTCGATCCGATCAGTAGCTTGGGAATGTTATGCGCGGGGGGATGGCTAGGGCTCACGATGGTCTGATGACGCCATTATGGTTGGGAGGAACTGCGTACATAGTTTGGTTATTTTGCTCTTTGCGATGTTATTTATGTTTTAATGCAATGTTGCTTTTAGTATACTACGATGTTTCTTTCTATTATTTACTTCAATGTGATTAGATGGTTAGATTCTAGCTTTCCGTCTTTCTGTTTATGTCAAGTGTTATTGCTTTGAAATGTGGATCCAGTACTCCTCGATGTGGAGGAACTTTGTTTCATAGTTTTCGTAGCTTTCTATTGTGTTTCGTGTTTGCATGTTGATTTAAGATCTCACGTGAGATTGCACTTTCTCGCGCGAGAATACAAGTCTTCGTGTGACACGGTGTGTTTCTTCGCACAACTTTGCACTTCTTCGCACAAGAATGCACTTCTTCGCGCAAGAATATGCTTTTGTTTGCCTTTGCGCGAAAAACAGGGGCTATCTAGGGTTGTCGGGAAAAAGTTTGGAAATTGGTTTTGGACACCCTTTTAGGTTTTACACCTTCCTAGTTCAAAACAAATTTCCTAGGGGTTTAAAATATATTGTTTAATTTCTTATACTTAGGATATATTTTAATATATGCGACGATTCATTTGAGATAGGTTCCAGACCTCTACGGGCTAAGATAAAGATTCTAGGAAATTTCAGGGCTTCAAAAATTTAGACTTAGCCAAATTTCAAGGCTTCAGGATTTTAGCCTTAGCTTATTTTCAAAAATCCGCTTTTGTCTTTCAACTTGGTTGATCTCTTATGTTTTATTGGTTATGTTTTAGTCAGTGGTGACTTTTGGAGATCCGTTGGTGTTAAATGTTTATTAGTCTTCCATTGTGATCTTTTGATCTGTGTAGGTTGTTTTCATGTGCACTTACACTTTGTTTAAAAAAATAAAAATTATCTTACTTGTATTTCATCCTTGTTCCAAGGATCTCTGGACAAGGCATTACATTTGGTATCAGAGCCCATGTTGCAACATTGGGATCTCTATGTTATGCTTCCACTATGGTCTTGATTTCCGTTGTGTACTATTATATTATGTTTGATTATTTGATATCTCTTGGGTTCATGTTTTGACTCTTATGCTTGTGATCCTTATGTCTGATTTTTCCTTGTTGCTTCCATAGTGATGCCTCCTGCACGTAGGTCTGGTCAGGGTGGTAACTGACGTGCAGTTCAAGAGGAAGAACACCATGAAGAGGAACGTCGGGTTGGAGAGGGAGAACGAGGTAATAATGCTAATCAGGATGACATGGGGGTATTGATGCAAGTACTCCAAAAGATTCTTGCTCGGTTGGGCCCTCGTGTTGAGGAGTGCCAACAAGATCATAATTAGGAAGAGGGATCTCATCATGGGGATTCCCATCATTCAAAGCATAGAGAGGAGGAATGTGAGCGTTCTCTTACTCCACCAGGGGGTAGAAAGCACCATCAGGGTGCTAGGGACCACGACAGTGAGGATTCCATCATATTGGTTATCATGAAGTCCCTTTAGAGTTCTAGACTGTCACCATATGATGGCAAGGGAAGTGGCCTCAAAGCTGAGACTTGGCTATTGGACATGGAGCGTTGCTTCACCATGTATCCATATTCAACCAACATGAGGGCCCGTTGTGCAATTATGCAGTTGAGGGACCATGCATCCATTTGGTGGAATATTGAGAGTCAAAAGCTTCAGGTTAGCGTTGCAGATCTCACCTGGGAGATCTTTGAGGAGAGATTCCAAGAGAGATTCTTATCTCCATATTTTAGAGAGGCTCATGCTGATGAGTTCCACGCAATCCGGCAAGGAAACATGATTGTGGATCAGTACAAAATTTGATTCTTTGAACTTAGGCAATATTCATGCTACAATAATGATGACTGACTTTGAGCTCATCATTTTATTCGAGGCCTTAAGGATTCTCTCATTGGAGAAGTTTGTATGCACTAGCCTAGGACTCTTGTTCTTGCTGTAGAGAAGGCACGTATTACAGAGGAAAATCTAGCTAGAGGTTTTAGCAGCAAATCTGGTTCTCAGAACCAGGGTGCTAGGAATTCAAGACAGGATGCTCAGTCCACTTAGTATTCTCGAAAGGGCCCAGCCCAATCCAAACCCTCTCAGGGTGGTCCTTACTATAAGAATAAGAAGAACTTTTGGGGCAAGGGGGGACGAGATTCTGGTACCTCGGGAAAGAAAGGGGATAATCAGAACTGAGGACATAAATCTCAATAGGATCGTCCTCCTCAAAACAGTCAACAGTATTCCAGTAGAGGTAGTGCACCTTACTCTAGTGCTACTCAGGGAGATCGTAGAACAGGTTCCAATTTTTTAGGGAACTGTTATTCTTGTGGTCAACTTGGCCATAAATCTTATGATTGTTCGATCAAGCCATCCACAGGACCTAGTAAGGACATAGCAAGATCTGAGCCTACTGTAGGAGATGCGAGTCCGAATCATAGAGTCTTTGTGGCGGTTGACAACCATCAAGTTGAGCATCAAGGTACGGTAGTTGAGGCTACAGGTATGTTGCATGGTATTTCAACTTCAGTTTTGTTTAATTCTGGTGCTTCAAATTCTTTTGTATCACCATCTCTTATTCAACGATGTGGGCTAGTGACAATGCGTCAGGTTGATATGTGGCAGGTCGAGTTAGCCACGAGTTCTAAGGTGGCTGTTGACTCGATGGTTAGGAGTTGTTCTTTGAATTTGGGAACCTTCACCACCACAGTGGATCTATGCATTCTACCTTTGGGATCATATGATATTGTGTTGGGCATGGATTGGTTAGCCGTCCATCAGGCGAATATCAATTGCCATCGTAAGGTGGTACAGTGTGTGGACGATACAGGTGGGCAGGTGGAACTTTTGGGAGTTTAGAGGCCAGTCTCGCTTCGTATGATCTCAGCTAATTAGATGAAGCAGAGTGTGCGGAAGGGTTGCCAATTGTTCCACGTGTCTCTCAGTGATCTCGAGGAAGCCGAGAGTCGTCCAGTTACACTTGATGATCACCCACTCCGTGAGTATGCAGATGTGTTTCCTGATGAGATTCCAGGTATGCCACCATAGCATGACATTGATTTTCAAATTGATCTTATACCAAGAGTGGAGCCAATTTCATGAGCTCCTTACTGCATGACTACTCAGGAGTTGAGCGAGCTCAAATTGTAGTTGGAGGAATTGTTGGCCAAGGGCCATATCCATCCTAGTGAATCCCCATGGGGTGCACCGATCATCTTCGTGAAGAAGAAGGATGGTTCTTTGCATTTGTGCATTGACAACCGGCAATTGAATAAGGTGACGGTGAAGAATCGTTATCCTTTGCCGAGGATAGATGACTTGTTCGATCAGATGAAGGGAGCTCGAGTGTTCTCGAAGATTGATCTTAAGTCAAGATACCATCAACTTCGTATCCAGGAGGCTGATATTCATCGAACAGCTTTCCATACACAGTATGGGCATTATGAGTTCACGGTTGTACCCTTTGGGTTAACTAATGCACCATTAGTGTTTATGAGTTTGATGAATGGTGTATTTCGCACTTACCTCGATCAATGTGTTATTGTATTCCTGGATGACATATTGATCTATTCGAAGACTGAGGAGGAGCATGAAGTCCATTTACGTCAAGTTTTGCAGTGTTTGAGAGACCATCAGTTGTATGGCAACTTTAGTAAATGTGGGTTCTTCCAGTCTGAGGTGAAGTATTTGGGACACATCATCACTGGTGATGATATTGCAGTGGATCCAGAGAAGATTCATGCTATCATGGATTGGATGGCACCCACTAATGTCTCTGAAATTCGTAATTTCATGGGATGAGCAGGTTGCTATCAACGCTTTGTGAAGGATTTCTCACGAGTAGCCCATCCCATCACTTCTCTTCAGAGGAAAGGGAAGAAGTTTGTTTGGTCAGACCAGTGTGAGGCAATATTTAATGCTCTTAAGGATTGTTTGACCTGTGCACCAGTCCTTGCAGTGCCTAATCCTGTAGGTGATTTCATGGTTTGCACAGATGCTTCGTTGGAAAGCGTGGGTGCAGTGTTGATGTAGGATGGTTGATTGATTTCTTATGAGTCTAGAAAACTCAAAGACCATGAGCTTAACTACCCCACTCATGATTTGGAACTTGCCGCCGTAGTGCATGCCCTTGTTCATTGGAGGCATTTTCTTTTAGGACACAAGTTTGAGCTGCATAGCGATCATAGGAGCTTGCAGTATATCTTTACTTAGCCAAACCTGAATGCACGACGTCGTCGTTGGATGGAGTTCTTGTGTGAGTATGACTTTGATGTTCATTACATTAAAGGGAAGGAGAATGTCGTCGTAGATGCTTTGAGCAGAAGGCAACATGAGGTATCAGTGTTGTCATTGGGAGTGGATTTGCAACGCCGTATTTTGGAGGCTTTGCCTAGTGACACTTGGTATCAGGAGGTGAGGGCAGAGATTGAGTCTGGACATACCCTTGAGGGGAGGTTTTCAGGTTATATGCTTGAGTCTGATGGATTACTGTGTCACATGGGCCGTATGTATCTATGTACCCATGTTGGGTGATCTTCGTACCTTGGTTTTGTCAGAAGCGCATCGTGCACCATATTTTGCACATCCCGGAGTCAAGAAGATGCATGCTGATCTCAAACAGTTGTACTTTTGGGCAAGGATGAGACATGATGTTGCTGATTTTGTTGCTAGATGCCTTGAGTGTCAGAGAGTGAAGACAGAGCATCAACACCTGGTGGGTCTTTTGCAGCCACATACCATTCCAAAGTGGAAGTGGGATACAATATCCATTGATTTTATCACAGGGTTGCCAATGTCATCATGGAGACATGATTGTATCATGGTGACAATGGACAAGTTGTCCAAGGTAGCACATTTTTCACCCATGAGAGCATCCTACACAACTTCTTCTACATCACATGTTTTCTTGGTAGATATTGTTCGTTTGCATGAGATTCCTTGTCAAATCATTTCAGATAGAGATCTAGTGTTTACTTCTGCACTATGGACATCTCTCCAGCATGCTTTGGGCACGCAGCTCAATTTTAGTTCAGCTTATCACCCAAAGACTAATGGTCAAACTGAGAGAGTAAATCAAGTTCTGGAGGATATGCTTCGCATGTATGTTATGGATAGGCAAGTGAAGAGGATTATTTGTACCTTGTTGAGTTTGCATACAACAATGGGTATCATAGTTCTCTTGGCATGTCACCTTTTTAGGCCTTGTATGGTAGACCATGTCGTACCCCTTTGAGTTGGGATCGTTTAGAGGACCGAATTCTTTTGGGTCCAGAGATGCTTCAGGATATGGAGTAGCAAGTTGTTTGCATTAGGGAGCATTTAGTTACTGCTCAAGACAGGTAGGAGAAGTATGCAAATGCCCATAGGTTGGATCGTCACTTTTTTGTTGGTGATAGGCTGTTTTTGCGAGTGCGTCTGAGGAAGAGCCCCATCCATTATGGGAAAGGCTCTAAGTTGGCGCTACGTTTTGTCAAACCTTTTGAAATCCTCGAGAGGATTGGTCCTGTTCCGTATTGACTAGCGCTACCACCTAGCCTATCACGCATCCATGATGTTTTCCATGTTTTTTTTTTGCAACAGTATATTCCAGATGTGACCCATGTTCTTGATTGGGATGCTTTGTAAGTAGCGGGCAAGCAGCTTACTTTGGAGCCCATTTGTATCCTACAGCAACAGAGGCTGACCTTACGAGGTCGGGACATAGAGCAGGTAAGGGTCCAATGGGACCTGAGCGATGAGACCTCTACGACTTGGGAGGATGCTTCACGACTGTAGGGATTGTACCCCTATCTTTTTGCTGGCTTCTAGGAGTAAGCCTATGCTAGTGGGGGAGGATGTAGTGCCTCTCATGTTGCAATTTGTACTTGTCTATTTTTTATTCGAGAGATACTTGATACTCTTATTTTGTACCTTATGATGACTTGAGGGTTAGATGTTATACTTTGACTCAATACCATAGATGCTATACTACTATATTGTTCAGTTTATCATTTTGCATGTTGATGCTATTTTGAGATGACAGTAGATCTATGATGATATCTAGTTATATGGTTTATTTGGATATATTATTAGTTATGTTATGTGATGGATTTTATGCTATGGTGATTTACTTCATTCTTGTTTTTTATGTTTCCTGCGAACGTGAGTGATGTAAATGGATTAA
Source organism: Cupressus sempervirens (assembly GCA_028749045.1). NCBI lineage: Eukaryota > Viridiplantae > Streptophyta > Pinopsida > Cupressales > Cupressaceae > Cupressus > Cupressus sempervirens. Next base: position 733,042,946 of record CM053791.1, on the reverse strand, counting down.
TTAGTTAATTAATGTTTTAATTGCTTTGGCTACTATATTATATGCTATTGCACTTGATCATGTGTTTTAATGTGCAGGAATTATATCCCTGGTAGTGGCCTATGGAGTTAGTGATTCAGTTGTTCATGTTTTACCAATGCCATCCCTGTATGGTCGACATACCCTTATTTTAGTTGTTTTAAATCTAAACCTTTCGATGATTAGTAAATTTGAACTTGTCTAAATTATGTGATTAGACCAGTGAGTGTGTCTATGCATTTAGAGGTTCGCTCTGTCGCGAATGTATTAAGTGATTTTCTATGATTTTGGGTTTTTGGGTTTTTAATCTTTTTGGATTTAATTTCTGGCAGCTTTGCCTTAGGTGAAATTTCATTACGGATAATAACCTATTTTCATTTGGATTGATTTGGAGTTTAACTACTCCAGTTGGCTATTTTTCATAGTCGATTATTCACTAAAAAATGAATAAGTAGAAAAGTGATTTTATTATTCACTTGTCACATTTTAGAAATAGAATTTGAGAGCAAATTTGAGAAAACCTCTTCTAAAGGATTGGCTTTTTGTTCGTTCTAGGAGCTGTGAGTGTGGGAATTTCGCGAGGTCAGTCTCGTTGGATCCAACTCGGGAAGACCTTGCTTTGCCATCACTTTCGATAGATTCGGCGGGGTATTTTTTGTATCTGGCTATTTTCAATATTTGCCCCTTTGTTGACAAGTAGAGCTTTCCCGTTTTATTGCTTTTACTTTGTTTTAGCTTCCGTTTCTTTTAGCAATATGTCAGGAGGTTGAGAACTAGTGTTCCCCTCCATTTCTGTTTGCTGGTTTCGCCCAATTGGTCGAGTATGAATGTTTTCCCTATTTTTGAAATGGGGGTTTGGGTTTTTGAGCCGTTATGCTGGTTGTTTTTGCATATGGTGTCCGATTTCATTTATTTTTGGATTTTCAGGATTTTTGCACCCAAAGGCCAAATGGGTTTTAAATTTGAAATTTTTTCAAAATTTGGGGTTTTTGCCTCGTTTTGCATGTTGCCCTATTTTCTTGGGTTTTCTCGGCACAAGTGAGTCGTGGACTTGGATGATCCATTTCGATATCTGTCAAACCACTTTTGCACTTTATGTTGCATTGGGATGCATGTATTATCCGTCATCCCGATTATGTTTTCGGTTGATTGACCTTCTGTTTGGGTTCTCATCCAGTCCTTGCGTTGATCTTTGTGATGGTGATGTGCCACACACGAGTACATTTGTCGAGTGACCTGTGGGGCTCGATCTTCCGTGGTACTTTCAGAAGTTGTGATCTTTTGGGATGGGTTGGGAATTTGCATGCCTACGAGCACTCATCGTTGGATGAGCATGGGTAGGGTAGGGTAGTATATGGAGGGGGCTTCTACCTCGTAGCTTAGTGATCATTATGCCCAAAGGGTTGGCGAAGGAAGCTCTAATTAAGTGAAAATTAAATAAAGTACTAGGTGGTAATAAAATTAAGATAATAAAAGATTTGGGGTGCTAGAGCCTTTCCGTTGAGGGATATTGAATCTACACAAGTCCTAGCTTGGGATTTTCGATGCCAAGCGACTCTCCATGATGTTAGTCCCTACATAGTAGCCCATTGAGATGTTTGACCAGGACCTATAGTTTATGCATTGTTTATAACTTGGATTTAGTGATCATACTGCTTGGCGTGTGTGTTAGCCATGGATGTTGTTTTGCATGTTTGTGGTTGGATCATTATCTCCATCGGCATGGTGGATGTGGACCTACGGGTGTCACGTGGTTGGGAGGCGTAGCTACCTTCACCACTGCTAGGGACCGGTGTACAGAGATGGTCTATTTGTCCCAGTGCGACCGTTGCTGGATGTGTTCACTTGGTACTTCGATTTCTGGAGTACGCTTTCTTGTGATTTATGCTTTCATTGGGATGTTTGTTTATCATGTTCGATGATCTTAGTTTTGAGGCATTCCTTATTATGATGTTTAGCATATGATAAATGATGTATCTACTAGTAGGATTATCTTATGCTCTTTTACTAGCATGTTAGATTTCCTTTGCTTTTGTAGCATGTTTAGTAGTGACATTTCTGTTATGATAGTACCGTCGATCTGATTGGTAGCTTGGGAATGTTATGTGCGGGGGGATAGCTAGGGCCCACGATGGTCTGATGACACCATTTTGGTTGGGAGGAATCGTGTACATAGTTTTGCTATTTTGCTTTTTGCGATGATATTTATGTTTTAATGCAATGTTGCTTTCAGTATATTGCAATGTTTCTTTTTGTTATTTCCTTCGATGTGATTAGATGGTCAGGTTCCAGCTTTCCGTCTTTCTGTTTATGTCAAGTGTTATTGCTTTGAAATGTGGATCTGGTACTCCCCGGTGTGGAGGAACTTTGTTTCATAATTTTCGTAGCTTTTTGTTGTGTTTTGTATTTGTGTGCTGATTTAAGATCTCACGTGAGAATGCAAGTCTTTGCGTGACACGGTGTGTTTCTTCGCGCAGCTTTGCACTTCTTCGTGCGAAATTTTGTATTAGTTTATGTTGTTGGAATGCACTTCCTCACGCGAAAATGCACTTTTTTGGGCGGCACTATGCACTTCTTCGCGCGAAAATCTGCTATTGTTTGCCTTCACGCAAAAAACATGTGCTATCTAGGGTTGTTGGGAAAAAGTTTGGAAATTGATTTTGGACACCCTTTTAGGTTTTACACCTTCCTAATTCAAAACAGATTTCCTAGGGGTTTAAAATATATCGTTTAATTTCTTATACTTAAGATATATTTTAATATATGCGACGATTCATTTGAGATAGGTTCCAGACCTCTATGGGCTAAGATAAAGATTTTAGGAAATTTGAGGGCTTCAGAAATTCAGACTTAGCCAAATTTCAGGGCTTCAGGATTTCAGCCTTAGCCTATTTTCAGAAATCTTCTTTTGTCTGTCAACTTGGTTGATCTCTTATGTTTTACTGGTTATGTTTTAGTCAGTGGTGATGTTTTTAGATCTGTTGGTGTTAAATTTTTATTAGTCTTCCGTTGTGATCTTTTGATCTGTGTAGGTTGTTTTCATGTGCACTTACACTTTGTTTTTAAAAAAAAAATTATCTTGCTTGTATTTCATCCTTGTTCCAAGGATCTCTGGACAAGGCATTACAGTCATTACATGAGATATCTATTTGTCTTCCTAATTGGGATTCCTATTTTCTAGATATTGGTTTATTATTTGTGGAGTCTTGGACTTTAGATTTGGGAGACATATTTGAGGGGGTTTCTCTACTCTTTGGTGATAGCATCATAGTTGGAGACACTTCTTCACCTTCATTAAAGATTGTAATTCATAGCTTTTCAACTTCACTTGGTTTGTCACATCTCATAGGTCAACTTGATGGTGTGATGAAATCTTTGTGTTTGGAGAGACCTATTAAATCTTCAGAGATGCATACAAGGGGACTTTCTTCCTCATTCTTCCATTTACTCATGGATTGGCTTCTTCATTATTTGATGTATTTATTTCTTCCTAATTGGAGATATGTTTCATAGAGGCATTGGATTCTCTTTTTCTTTCGAGTACACTTCATCAACATTAGAACATATTCATTATGGAGTGAATATCACATCTCTTATCATCCTTCCTATGGGTGATTATTCTTGTTAATTTCAAATCTTACATATGGTTATTGATGAAGATTTTGAAGCATGGTTGTCATTGTTAGGAAATCATTGAAGAGGTATGATCATTATTGAGAAGTTAGACCAACAGATAGACATGCAAAGACAACAGGTACACAAAGCATTATCGGTAAATAGGATGGACATGTATAGACAAAAAAATGAAGCCTTGTTGGTAAATTGGAAGACTAGACCTATCAGTACAAAGGAGAAAAGTCTACTATTAGTAAACAATGAATGAAGTGAATTGGTAAATGGAATAACAGTTTTGATGAATCAATGTGTGATCACAAAGGAGCAAGATTCATTGAATCTGGAAAAAAGATGAAATGTGCTACACAAATTGAGGAATCAATTGAAACATCCTACAAAGATTTAGGAAGAGATCTAAGTGATGAATTTAAGGAGACATTATGGAGTAAAAATAAAGTTGGTTGCTGCCTTGAGAAAAATAAAAATGGATCAAATGAAGCTAATGCCGCTAGGAATTTAGGAAAGTTTGAGAATGAGGAAGATTCTAGAAGAAATTGAGGGAGATTCTAAAACCCTAGTTAGGTTTTACATGCAAAGGCAAGATCATAACAAAAGAAGATCAAGAAGAGTTACAGAGGTTGGTGAGAGTGAGTAAATTAGTTGCAGAATCGAAGAGCGATCACAAAGTAGATAACAAAAATGGAATAAAAGGATTTGAAAGACATAAAAAGAGTATAGAGGATTTGACAATCTTTTGTAGAAATCAATTACATGTCATACCCTCGTTTTTTACTTGACTATTTGCAACAAGTCTGTAAAATCCTTCAACCGTGTAGTTCCTGTTGGCAATATGGTCAGTTAGATGTCTGGAGAGTTGTCATTTATGGCAACATGTATTCAATATTTCATTTATGCATTTATAGATAGAAAATTGTCTGTGTTAGACAATTTACAATAGTACAGAGATAGATGTGATGTGTACGAACGACACACTTTGAGTTAGCTCATGGACAATTGAGGGTAGCTTTATTACAATGTCATGATGACATAAATCAGTGCATAGATGTGTACGAATAGTACAACACAAGTTACAGATAAAATACAAGATCAGGTATTTGACAAAATAGAACAAAGTATGTCAGAAATATGAGTTATACGACTTAAGAAATTATTTTGGTAACAATATAATTACTATATCATAATGAGCTGACTTTGTGGATATTAATTCATAAGTGTTTTTGTATTATGTCAAGCATGTGGAGACATGAAGGCTGATTGAGCAGAGAATTATTAATTTGTGAGATATAAGTAGAGATCTTATCTTGCATAAAGAATGTGAAGTTGATATTAAAGTGGTATGACATGTGAACTATTGTGAAGATAGCTTGAAAGATATGCGAGCCTTATGTGATGCAAGATCTTATGTATGATCAGATAAAGTGTGAGCTTCAGCACTGAGAAGTATTAATATGTATACCTATACTTGTGAAGAACTTTATTGATTATTGCATGTTAGGGTAGAGGGCTCTTCTTGCATACATTGTATTTGATCTACCAACTCCTAACAAGGTTGAAGAAGCTCATAACAGGGTTGAGGCTTCTAACAAGGCCTAGTCCTCCAACAAGGACTCGAGATACTAGATGTACTTCATAAGCTCCTAACACAGTCAATATCCTTAATAGGATTCTTCTGTTTAGTGGATCATCTAGTGGGTATCATCCCCACTGGGGTTCTCTCTTGGCCAAGGTTTCCCTAGTTAACAAATAATGGTGCTATGAGTTTTCTTTGTGTATGGTTATATTTTTTGTTTAGCATTGTTGGTTTACTTTTATATGCAAGTTATAAAGTAATTAGCAATATTTAGTTATGAGAAAAAGTTTGTAGAATACTGATTCACCCCCCTCTGTATTATCTATTTCTAACAATTGGTATCAGAACACAATTACTCTAAAAAGGCTTAACAACTTGAGTAAAATCCCTATGGATATGGAATAATTAAAGAGGAATCTTGAAGAAGCTCTTGAACAGATTGACCTCCTTACAGAAGAAAGAGATAACCTGAAAGATAGGTACGAAGATGCAAAAGTTTAAATTGGCAAACTAAAAGACAAGATTGATGATCGAAAATCTGGTAAGGTATCAAATGTGCGGACTACTGACAATGATGAAGTAGGAAATCTTAAGAAAGAAAATGAGATCTTGAAACATGAGTTGAAATTGTGGAACTTAAGTTGAGTCTTAGGAAAGATGGTAGTAAGAGTGAACCTGATCTGAAATCTAAGAATACAGACCTTAGATCCTAGTTGAGTCAAGTAACATTTGAATTAGATTCTCTTAAGATTGAGCATGCAGAATTAGAAAAGTACAATACTATTGTGAAAGGGGAATTGACACAAGCTATGCAATAGTTAGAGAAACTTTATTCCAACAGTGAGAAAATTGATGAACAAATATTTCACCAGAGACCTTATGATAAGATAGGCCTTGGTTACCTTATTGGAGAGAAATTCGCCAAGAAAGTAGAAATTAGAAAAGAACCAGATCAAGTTGATGAATCTCCTAAAGAGTTTGATCTTAGTAAGATTGAATCAAGCATTACTATTGAAGTATCTAAAGAGATTGAACTAGTTGTTTTTTCTATGAAACATGATGAGCCTAAGAAAATAGAGCAAGTTGATAAACCTAAGCAAGATGAACAACCCAAGGAAGTCAGACATGAGTTTAGAGGTAGATGTTTCATATGCAATGAAACTGGTCATATGAAAAGAGATTGCACAGGTAAGTCTTTTAAACCTATTACTAATTTCTATTCTTATAATTGCCATGGTTATGGACATAAAGCAGCAGATTGCAAGAAACCTAAGTTTGATAGTAATAATGCAAATAATAGAATGTTTAGGAACACTAACCCTGTAAGGAATGAAAGAGGAAGATCACAAAGCAGATCTAACGATGGAGGAAGATATGATGGAGAAAAGAAATAGTTTGTATATTACAAATGTAGCAAACCTGGACACATTGCAAGGAATTGCAGAGCACTTGATAGTAAAAATGGAACCAATCAAAGGAGGAATGCACCTATATGTTAGTTATGCAATAACTTTGGACACACATCAAGATATTGTAGAATGGACAAAAGAAATTTCAACATGAATCTGAATCTCAAAAGAAACAATAACAAAAATGACAGAAGGAATGATAACACCAAAGATAACAATCAGAAGGAAGCAATCAAGGAACATGTTGATGAATCCAAAGAAGCATTTGTGAAAGCTAAAGATCCATAAAGTTCTTATACAGTTTTGGAGGAACAATATTTTGATGCACCTGATGAGAGATTGAAGTTAGAAGTATTTTGTGACTCATCCTATCTGAATTAAGCAATTTCAGAAGAGGTAGAGCATAAGTTAATTAGAAATGATGTTAGAGAGTGAATTAGAAGTTGTGTAGTTAACAATAGGTAGAGGACATAAAGAGAAAGTTATGGTCAAGTATGCAAGCTTAGATATGATCACAATAAGTTGTAAGATGGAAAACAAGTTTATTGGTAATTAGTGACAATTTTTGAATTTGTGGTAGATACACATTTAATGCAAAGTCTAATTTGAAGTGATTTAAAGATTGTAAACAATATTGTGTGTACCATTTGTTCATGTGAAGGGTTTAGAGCGACTTGACAATGAATTGAAGTGTGTAAAGAAGACTTTGAAGCATGAAGTTGCAGAAGCCCTAAACACGACATTTTAAGGTATTTTATGGAGCTTAAATTAAGTTTTCAATGCACACAGTTGAAAGAATTATGGCTAGTCAAATGATATATGATCTTAGTGAAAGACCGGCGTATAAGTTCAAGAAACACTCATTTGTTTCTTTATTGGATGATCCATTAGGCACATTTTCATAAATCTCGTAGAATGTGCTTCATGTAGAAGATGTTCGAAGTTATATCCATTTTAAAATTGAAAGTATTGGAGATGAGGATATACACAAGGACTTAGGAGTCATGTGTAATAATGACCTAACCTTGAAATCCGAGTATGCACATCTAAACGAGTTAAACCTAGTAAAGTATATGTTTTACACAGAGTTTGGCAATCATGACTAGACCAAAATCATTCTGAGTAGAGTTCACGATGAGATGTTTTGGATAGGTGATGTACTAGTGACAATTGATAATGACCTAATTCACAAGGTCATAGGTTTTAGTAATGAAGGATGCAACCTAGTGAATGATAGAAACATAAGGAAGATAGTTGAGACAAACTTGCACACCAAGTTTGATGGAAGAAATATGAAGGTGGACATGATTCAAGACAAAGTAGTTAAAGTGCTAAGTAAGATTTTAGGATATAAACTTAACCATGGTTCAAGGGTTAACTCAGTACCAACCAAATTCTTGCCTACAATCTATGTAATAGTAGTCGAGAGAAGAAAAGTGAACCTATGCAAGATAATCAGGACTCAATTATTGGATAACATTGCAAAACTGAAGAAGACTAAAAATGCAGTCTTTAGATTTGAGTCTCTATTGACACATTTATTCTTCTATGCAACCAATTCCTAGGAATGAAAAATTGGGAAAACAATGAGTACGCAATGAAGTTGGTGACACAGTGCTACAGTTAAAGTTGGAAAATGTTAGAGACGATGACATAGACAAGATGATGAAGATTTTTCAAACTAAGATGAAACAAAGGTACATAATTCCTCCCTCCATGGTGGAGAAGTACAAAGAGGATTTATGCTTTATGGTGGAAACTGAAAATACATGCATGGAAGCAGTAGAACCAAGGGTAAAATTCATTGAGCCCATGGGATATGAAATGAGTGCAGAACTCATTGAAGGGTATGCGCAAATCATACTCCAGTCAGAAAAGGACACTAAGTGCCCTAGATGGAGTACCTATGGGGAGAAAGCAAGGGAATTTCATTTTGAACTTCACAGCAAAGATATTAAGAAGAAAGTGGAGAAGATAGATTCCATCCTCAAGGAATCTAGTATGACTTGAGAGGAGTTTGATGAAATTAAACATATTGTGTTGGAAATGAAGAACAACAAACAGACTAAGGTGATAACAACAACACCAATTGTTGTTGCAACCCTTCTGATGGTGTAACAATTGTAAAACCCAATGCGTAGACACCTGCACCTTATGCAAAAATTGCACAAGTGCAACCAATCAAAGGATGACTCACCTATTGCACAGAGGAAGTCTGAAAGATTGGTAAAGGTTAACCAAGAATCTTCACCATCTACAAAGAAAAGGGTCAAGCAAACTTCTAATGGACCCTGAAAAAGGAGGAAGACCTTACAAGTTAGTGATTCAGAGGAATCAGAAGATTAAACTGGGGATAAACCAATGGAGCAAGTAACACAAGAGGGTAGAACTCTAGCAAGAAAGAAGGCATGGAAACCAAAGGTAGAGAACCTAAACATGCAAATTATAAATGATGATAATTTTGTACAGTTGAATAAACTCTATAGCTTGTATAATAATATGGATAAAAGGCAACTAGAGAATGTCATAGTAAGAAATATGGTCTTGACGAACAAAAGGTTTGATAGCATTCAGAACAAGATCCCAAAAGACCTGTATAATAAGTTATTAAACAATAAGAAAAGAGTGATAGAAGAAGACACAAAGGTAAGAGAAAGCATGATAAATAAACTATGTGAAGTTAATTCTAAGGAAGATATGGATAGAATTTTGAAGGGTATTGAGCCCTTGTTGAGGAACAAAAGAAGAGAAATTCTTCTGATGGAAGGTAATTATGAAGAAGTTAAGAAGGAGACAGAGGAAGCCATAGTAAAATATATGACTTATATTGCAGAAGTAAGTGCGTAGTCAAAACTAGTGAGCCCAGTATTTGTACAAGTAAGTACACCATCTAGTGATGAGGAAGATGTTGAGGAGACACAACAAGAACCATCACCTCCTCACATAGTTATGGGTATTGAATCCATGCAAGTGGATAGTACACACATAACAATAGATGCAAAAGAAAATCCTTTTGTAGGTTATGGGTCATCATTTCTTGGCAATATCATTGCCTACACCAACTCTGATGAAGAAGAAGAAGAAGAAGAGGAAAAGAAGAAACAGACAGAGGAAAAGAGGAAAGAAGAAGTAAAGAGGAGAAAAGCAAAAAGGATAAAAGAAGAGAAGAAGCAAGAAGAAGAAAGGAGGAAAGAAACATACAGGAAAAGGGAAGAGGAAAGAAAGGATGCAAAAAAGAAACAAAGAGAAGAGGAAAAGAAGAAGAAGCAAGAGGAAGAGAAAAGGAAGAGGATAGAAGAAGATTATGAGCTAAAGTAGAAGTGGAAGATTGTGATGCAAGAATCAACATTCTTGCCCAGACTAAAACATGTGGAGTTAGAACTTGGGAGGGTAGTGTTTCAACATGAGGCTAACATACCTTATGTAGCCCCAACAATTGTATCTGTTGCAACACCTATAGCTAGCCCACCATGAGCAGTCAAGCTTGTGATAACACTATCTGATGATGATGATGACCAGAAAGGGTTAATGAGCTCATTGAGCAAGTTATTTAAAAAGAATAAATCCGTGAAGTCTTTGGAGAAGACATTAATTGAAGTCCTAGAGAGAATGTAGAAGACAGTTACTACAACTATAACTAATTCAAATTTGTAGTCAAAGGCTACAAAATTGGTGAAGTCTTTTGATGAAGAATTCACAACCTTGTATGAAGTTGCTTCAGCACAAGCACAGGCAAAGCATGATGCATCACTTTTTGATACAGTGTGCATGCATGTAAGGATTTACTTAAAGGAACTTGATGTATGCATCAAGGAGTTAAGAAAGCATATTGATGAAGGTAAAAAGTTGTATAGACAGTGCACACTATTATACAAATACCTAATAGATTTTGAGAATCAGTTAAAGGGTCAGATGAGTGAACTTCATACACTCACTACAAGGTTACAGTTTCCAAAGGCTAGCATTGAAGATTTTGGAATTGAAGTTGAGAAGATCCATGATGCAATCAGAGGCACAAAGTCTGACAAGGAAAAGGTACTAAAAAGGTTCTCTACTCTTAGGGAGATTTTGTCACCCAAGGTTAGCATTTTGCAGAGGCAATTGGAGGAGTGCATTGCAGCTAAAGCCTCCTATGATAAATTTTCCTATACTGACTTGAGCGCAGTTGAAGTGACATCCTATGCACTTTGTGCACTAATCAGTATATTTGATACAGTGAAGGAAAACTAGAAGAAAGAAGTTGAGTGACTGAAACTTGTGTATGCAGATTGTTTTTCCAAGATATCAAGATGATCAGCAACAAGCAAAGTTTTTGTTTATAGTTTTTTGACACCTTTGCCATTGATGTCAAAGGGGGAGTAATATATGTAAAGAAAATTATATGTAGGAGATTATATATGTATATATAAGGGGGAGTACACTTATGTATCATTGTAAGGAGTGATAAGGAATGAAACGATCCATCAAAACATGAGTAAAATTGTTATGTTTTGAAAGCAATTTTGTGTAGTTACTTTTATTTGTTTTTGTTTTGTATGACATCATTTTGGGACTTAGCAAATTTCTCCAAATGTTGCCATCAATTCTAAAGGGGGAGATTGTTGGCAATATGGCCAATTAGATGTGTAAAGAGTGCTCATTTATGACATGTATTCAGTATTTCATTTAGGCATTTACAGAGAGAAAATTGTCTAAGTGTTAAATAGTTTGCACCAGCACAGAGATAGATGTGATATGTACAGATGACACACTTTGAGTTAGCTCATGCGCAATTGAGGATAGCTTTATTACAATGTCATGATGATGTAAGTCAGTACACAAATGTGTATGAACATTACGACACAAGTTATGAATAAAATACCAATTCAAGCATTTGACAGAACATAACAAAGTATATCAAAAATATGATTTGTACAACTTAAGGAATTATTTTGGTAACAAAATAATTACCATGTCATGATGAGCCAACTTTGAGGATATTAATCCATAAGTGATTTTATATTATGTCAAGCGTGTGAAGACATGAAGGCTGACTGAGCAGAGAATTATTAATTTGTGAGATATAATTAGAGATCTTATCTTGCATAAAGAATGTGAAGTTGATATGAAAGTGGTATGGCATGCAAACTATTGTGAAGATAGCTTGAAAGATATGTGAGCCTTATGTGATGCAAGATGTTATGTATGATCAAATAAAGTGTGATTTTCAACAGTGAGAAAGTATTATATGTATACCTATACTTGTGAAAAACTTTATTGATTATTGCATATTAGGGCAATGGGCTCTTCTTGCATATATTGTATTTGATCTACCAACTCCTAATAGGGTTGAGGCTTCTAACAAGGTCTAGTCCTCCAACAAGGACTCGAGACACTATGTACTTCATAGACTCCTAACAAGGTCAATATCCTTAACGGGATTCTTTTGTTTAGTGGATCATCTAGTGGGTATCATCCCCACTAGGGTTTTCCCTTGGCCAAGGTTTCTCTAGCTAACAAACAATGGTATTATGATTTCTCTTTTTGTATGGTTATATTTTTTGTTTAGCATTGTTGGTTTACTTTCATATCCAAGTTATAAAGTAATTAACAATATTCAGTTGTGGGCAAAAGTTTGTAGAATATTGATTCACCCCCCCACCCCCCCCCCTAGTATTAGCTATTTCTAATAGTTCCTAATAGGATTGAAAGTTCTTGATCAAACTAATTGTAAATTCTCTAACACGGTGAACACTGTATAAGTTAGATAAAATATGTTAACAAAGTAGTCCATAATAGTGTTGTAGATACTCTTAAAAGGGTATAAATCACTCCTAATAGGATGAGTCACTCATAAGGTGATAACATTGTAGCTCCTAACAAGGTAACCTTACTACTGCAATGATGAGTTGTGGGTACCATCCCCATTGCAATTTTTCCCTCTAACCAAGGGTTTTCGCAAGACCAAAATTTGGTGTCATGTGTTAATGTTTTGTATTCATATTCATTACTTTACAGTTTTACATTTTAGAAATAGGTAAATTGTTATGACATTTTTGGAAGCTAATGATTCATGGTTATCAATTATGGTTTAAAGGATAAAACTTTGAATTGGTGAAATAATTGGAGGTAGTGATTCACCCCCCACAATGCCTCTCTTTCCAACAATTGCTATTAGAGAGCTAGGCTATCTAGGGGGGAATTTTAACAGCTTGAGATTAAATCTGGGATGATGGAAAGTTATAGGTATTAGAAACAATTGGAAGAAGCACTAGAAGATGCTAATGAACGGATACAAGAAACTAAACACCTCATTCTCCAAAAGAAAGAAATTGTCTAAAAATCTAAACATAAGTCTAGACAACATCGAATAACTGTCTAAAGGAAGTGTAAATTCTGAGGAAGCCGATGTTGCTATTGTTGATCTGCTAAACAGGAACAATGCATTACATGAAGAAGTAACCAAGATGAAAAGAGAACAAGAGAGTCAAGCCCTAATATTGACATAAGTACTTGAAAATATGAGAATTGTTGAAAGTGCAAAGGGAACTCTTGAATTAGAAAAGAGAAATGTTGAAGAAACTATTAGAATCAAAGATTTAATCCTACGAAGACAAAAAGAGATTCATACATTGAATAAATAGTTAAGAGGGACAAATGTAAACCTGCTAATACAAGCAAAGAAGGAAGACTAAAGGAAGAGAATGAACAACTGAAAAACAACTTGAAAGTTGAGAAGGAAATCCATGAGAGGCTCACAATATTTGAGTAGAGCATGTAGAAGATTGATGAGTAATTAAAGATTAAAAGGAAACCCAGTGATACAATGGGACTAGGACACACCAGTAAAAAAAATAATAATGTTAGAGAGCTATCAAAGTGTTGAGCCGAACAACAATCATTGAATCCTAAGGATCCTATCATCATGCAAGGTAAGAAGCCTAATAGACCTTCTTGTTATAATTGTGGAAAGTATGACCATACAACAAATGTTGATCATTTCAAGATGTACATCATTTAATAGTTATTGTTACAATTGTGATGAGCATGGTCATCAATCCTATGAGTGTAGATCTAGACCAAATAGTAGGTCATTTGGAGGAAGTTTTGTTGGGTATTGTTACACATGGAATCATTATGGACATATAGTTGAGAAATGCAGAACAAAGATGTCATCATTAAGGAGATTCAACAAACTAATGAACTATGTTGAAAAAGAAGGTAACAATTCTATTATGCGCACTACATGTGAAAAATTGGGACACATATTGTCAAATTGTGAATTAAGGAAAATTGGAAGTAACTCTAAACCATGGAGAGCAGAATTTTTGGCATGTTACACATGTCACAAGTTTGGACATGCTACATATAATTGCAGATACAAATTCACTACCAATAAAGATAGGAAAGGAAAAGGAATTGTTGATCAAGAACATGTTAGGGGTGAAATGAAGAAGTATGGGTAAAGAAAGAAGAAAGCATTATTGCATTACGTAACACTTTACCCTCTAGCTCGGGGGATTTATCTTATAACTAAGAAATTATTATCTTAGGGACTTAGAATTTCATTGTTTTACCCATCAGTCCCTTAGATTGCTTCAGCTACAACATCTATTAGCATAATGAGATGCATTGGTGATAATAGTCATATAGTACAACAATTGAGATAAATTTGGCTACTTTAAGACCATAGATTGAAAGAAAGATACACTTATACTATTAGTTAAAGTAAAGAAGGTTATTGTCAATAATTGGTGACTATCAATAAATGAAGTCTTATCAGTTAATAATATTCAATGTTAACTAGTCATTGAAACACTATTTGGCATATAAATACATTGTTAACCTATTTCATTATTACCTTACTATTTTGAAGAGTGATTGTGTGAGTAGAAGCTAAGTGCATACTTCTATCTATTATGCAAATTGTTAGTTAAGAAGGGTCTAAGAAGAATCAAATTGAACAAGTGATGAACCCTAGTCGATTCAAGCAAGTGAACTTTGTAGAAAATTTGAAGCTTGGAAGTTTGGAGTACAAAATTCAAGAGATTGTTATGGCTATAAATGTGGATGCCTCAATATTCATGAAGATTTCACAGAAGCCCAAACTTGAATACAAATTATATCCAATGAAGGCGACAAAAGTTGATAGAGTTAGTGCCCTATTGTCTATTCCACCATGAGTGATGCTAATGGAAGTTGTAAGGATCTTTATACATTTTAAGCTAACTAAATTAAGTGATGCCGATATAAACCAATAATAATAGAAGAAGTGTGATGAAAGTGGAAAGTTCAAAGAGGAATTTAAGCATTTGGAAATAAAGGGTTTAAACCACATGATTAGCCTACCTAAAGTATTTGATGAAGAGTGGACTAGATATTTATACAAGTATTTGATGATTAGCCCTTTTATACAAGTATTTTAACTGCTTTAGGGTTATAATTAATAATTACATGTCAACCCAAAATCTCGATAAAATAGGGCCGAATTTTTTTTTTTCGAACCTCAAAGAATTTATGATGTATGTATAGTACTTTCCTAATCAGTCACCACAATCTAACAATCTCCCACTTGGGGACTGATCAGGCTCCACACTAAACGACATCATGTGCATTATGTCACAAATGATTGTTAAGGAAATTGATGAAAGTTTGGAGAAAAATGAAGATAGATTGTACATAAGAACTAGAAGTGCAAGATTACTAGCAAACCAAGAACAAGAAGTGGACAATGAAGAAGTGACAATATGGAAAAGAAATTTCAATATTGATCGACAAAAGACACAAGAAACTATAGATACAATACAAGTTGGAGACATGTCTGCTATGAGTAATATAATTGGTGACATATCCGGTCATAATGTAAGAGGTGAAGTACATATCGATTTCACTAAGGAACTATTAGGAATAAGGTGTCTCAACCTTGGATAATTCCTATTCTTATTATTTTTTTTGTAAAATGTATTTCTTGCAAATAATGTTGATGTGTCGGCATCTTGAATTGTGTATTAGGAGATCATCACTAAAACGGTTATGACGGATTCCTATGATACGTAAGAGCTATGTCAGGAAGATTCAATGATAGGTGAAGACATGTGGCAACTAATAAATTTGAGTACTATACACTCTACCCCGATAAAAAATATTTTGGGGTTCCTATTTTCTCAGAGAATGTTAAAAACCTAATACGGTTACCTTTGGGAGTAGCCCTAAAAAGTGAAGTGCATGTTATAAGCGTTTTTAGGGTTGCGAAGAGGTGGGATGCGAGAAAGTGTATTGTTGGTACTGTGAGTTGCTACTGGTGTCTTTTGTTGTCATTGTTGAATTTGCATTGCAAGTGTATTGTAACCTTGTGTTGAAGATAATACATTGTACAGGTTCTGGAGGGGTGGGGTTGTTTTACTGAAAGGTTTTTCCTCACCGGCAAATCTTTTTGTTATGTGTTTCTTTCTCTATCTATTTTCTTTATGCTTGGTTGGTTGTAATATTGTTGTTTACATGATATTGAATCTATAAGTGCAAAAGATTTTAATAGGATTTGCACCATACTTCTCTTAAGAGATTAGTGTAGGAAGCTGTTTCCGCACCTGAGTTTCCTTACAGGAACAATATGATGAGGAAATTGAGAAAGGTTTTACAGACCTACTAAAGCCAATACAATTGAAATTGAAGATGAGTTGCTTTAGTCACCCCTAAAATTTA
This sequence comes from Cupressus sempervirens, assembly GCA_028749045.1. Classification (NCBI taxonomy): domain Eukaryota; kingdom Viridiplantae; phylum Streptophyta; class Pinopsida; order Cupressales; family Cupressaceae; genus Cupressus; species Cupressus sempervirens. The sequence goes on along the minus strand of CM053791.1, from coordinate 733,026,632 downwards.
ATCCTATCGAGTAACAAGATGATGTTGTTGATACAAATATTCATACAGTGGAACAAGTCAATGAGGACACAAATGAACAAGAAAATGAACTACCCAAGGACACATTAGAACAGTAAGAGACAACAAGTCAAGAAGAACCATAACAAGAGGAAAGAAAAGTGACAGAAACAAATACACCAACTATTGTAATAGGGGAAGCATAGGTTCATGTTTCTATAGGTATTCAATAGGTCTTAGGTACAACCCATGCAAATCACTATTGGCCTGCATGAAGAAGTGAAAAAGGAAACTGGATAAGAAGTAGAAGACAAACATATGACCCTAAAAGGAGAATCTGAAATGTAGTTACTAATAATAAGAAGAAAAGAAAGAAGAATGATGAAATCGATGATGAAGAAGACGATAATGAAAACAATTTAGAATATGAGATTTTAAAGAAGAATCCTAAAAATTTGATGTATAAAGAAAATTTATTATATGTACAAAAGTTTGTTAAGATAGTAGAAAAGGATAGATCGAAGAGGAAAAAACAAAAGAGGAGAATTGAGGAGAATAGTTGAAATATTTTCAAAATTATGACCACAAACATCCATTGATGAAGATAATTCATTGTTAGATCAAATAAAAAAAATTATTGATGAAATAAAGAACTCAAAACAAGATTTGGGAGTAGCATTAGGTGAGAAGGCTTAGAAGAAACTAAAAGGAGACATAATTGACAAGATAATGCAAAAGAATACACTACTCAAGGAAATTCTAGTGGAAGCAAGAAAGATATAATGCAAAACATGTATTTTTACAATTTTTTCTACAAATAGTATGGAAGAGCTTGTAGAAGATCTTAATTGTCACCTCATTGCACTTACTAAACTCAAGAAATCCTTGACACACCTATTGAAAAGTGCAAAGGAGAAGCTCAAGTTTGTTTTCGATAAAATATGTATAGGTAAGCATCCTTTTAAATACACTTTTTTGCTAAAGTATTTCTCATTGTTCCCAAAAAGGGGTGAGAAGTATAGGTAAAAGGAAGGGGGTAAGAAAAATAAGGTAGAAGTAAGTATCATTGTAATAATAAGCATGACCCAAGGGGGAGTAGTATATTTTGTCTAAGTGTCTTGGATAGTATTCAGTGAAGGAGTACACATCTTGACATTTTTAAAGTTTTTTCCACCAATGCTAAAGGGGGAGATTGTTGATTGCAAATCTTACATAAGGTTATCGACGAATATTTTGAAGCATGATTGTCATTGTTGGAAAATCATTGAAGAGGTATAACCATTGAAAAGGTATAATCATTATAAAGAAGCTAGACTAACTGAAAAACAACCAAAGGCAACATGTAAATAAATATACCTTATCTATGCAAAGAAAGGAAATAGGTACAATAAGCATTATTAGTAAATAGGGTGGACAAGTAAAGATTAAAAAATGGAACCTTAACGGTAAACTGGAAGGCAATACCTACTAGTACAAAGGAGTAGATTCTAGTATTGGTAAACAACGAACGAAGTGAACAAGTGAATGGAATAATATTTTTTATGAAATCAATGTGCAATCACAAAGGAGCAAGATTCATTGAATCTAGAAAAAGATTAAATGTGTTACATAGACCTATAAATCAATTGAAATGGCTTACAGAGATTTGTGAAGACATATAAATTATGAATTTGAGGAGACTTTAGCCAGTAAAGATAAAGTTGGTTAACACCTCAGGAATGACATAATGGATCAAATGACGTCGACGTGATCAAGAATATAGGAAAGTTCAAGAATGAGAAAGATTTCAGCAGAAGCTAAGGGAGGTTCTAAAATCCTAATTAGGTTTTACATGTGAAGGTACGATTAAAATAAAAGAATATCAAGAAGAGTTAGAGAGGTTGGTGAGAGAGAGTGAATTTGTCGCAAGATTGAAGAGTGATCATAGAAAAGGAACATAAGGATTTGAAAGATAGAAGAAGAGCATTGAGGATCAAACAAGATTTTGGAGAAAGAAATTATAGGTCATACCCTTGTTTTTATTAAAATTTTGCAACAAGTCTATAAAATCCCTTCACCAGGTAGTTCCTAACATGATTGAAGGATGTTAATTGAATTAATTGTAAATCCTCTAACAAGGTGAACATTGTATAGGTGGGGTAAAATCTCTTAACAAAGTAGTTTTTAATAGGACTCTAGATACTCTTAAAAGGGCATTGATCACTCCTAACAAGGTGAGTCACTCAAAAGGTGATGACATTGTAGCTCCTAATAGAGAAACCTTACTACTATAATGATGAGTTGTGGGTACCATCCCCACCGTACTTTTTCCCTCTTAACACAAGTTTTCTGTGAGACCAAAATTGGTGTCATGTGTTAATGTTTTGTGTGGATATTCATTACTTTACAGTTTTATATTTCAGCAATAAGTAAATTGTTATGAAATTGTTGCAAGCTAATGATTTGTGGTTAGCTATTTATGGTTTAAAGGCTAAAAGTTTGAATTAGTGAAATAATTAGAGGTATTGATTCACCCCCCACTCTCAGTACCTATCTTTCTAATAATTATTCATATATACATGATGATGTTACAAGTTGGGGTTGTTGTTACACCAAAAGATTGACTTGTTAATGCTCGATATAACCACTAGACTCATAGAACACATGAGGTAGTTAAGTCATGTCACAAATCCCAAAGGGGGACATTGGAATTAGTCTAACAAATACCCCCTTGGCATTACTTGAGGACATTCAAACCTGTGACCGAGCTTTGATACCACTTCTTACAAGCTAGGGTTTTCATTGCACTAAAAGATTAACATGTTAGTGCTCGATAAAACCACTAGATTTATAGAATATAGGAGGCAATTAAGCCATGTCAAGATTCCCTAATGGAAACATTTGAGATTAGTCAAACAGATGCATGCAACTCTTGGGGTCTTGAGTACTCCATCCATCCATGCATTGTGTGTTTTTGTCTCTCTCTTTTGGGGAGGGTTTTTCCCATGAGGTTTTCCATGTTTCTTTTATTTATGAAAGATTTCATTTCATGTATTACATTGCATATTGTATATGGGTACCTAACATGGCAATCGTAGTTGCAACTTGTTATGCCCTTCATACACGTCCCTACTTTTTATGAGCAAAAAGTTAGGTCCCACTTGGGGCCCCCTTTTGGCAGCCTTTAGGTCTCAATCTTCGGGTTCCTACTTCCCTCATTAGGGAATTAGGACCCGCTTTGGTGTCATAGTCTTCAGAAGGTCTTTGTCTCTCCACCCATGTGAAGGACAAATGAAATGATTAACTAAAAAGGGTCAGACTTAGGTATCTAGGAATTCCCCCTCTCCTTATGTTTCTCAACATGGTGGGAGGAATTTCTAGGGATCCTAAGGAGGGCACATGGAGAAAAATTGCCCAAGAGGGTAAAAGGATAATTAATGTGCCCTAAATGTAATAATTATTGGGTTCTTTAAGATGGTAATACAACTCATTTTCACTATTATCGTGTGATTAAATTGTGCTATGTAAGCAACTTATCAGTGAATTTTGTGTTCTCAGGATGATGTGATATCCTAGTTCATCTAATTAAACTACTTCTAGTAGGGCAAGTTTGAAGGGTGGTGTGAGAGTTCGTGCAAGTGTGCTCAGGCTTTGGTATGATGTTTTTTAGGTTGGTGGTTTTTCCTTCATTCTCCTTTGTTAGCTCTTTTTGTTCTTCATTCTCTGGTGTGTGTCCTTTTCTTGCATGGTGGAGTTGTGTTTCTATTTTGTGGGGGTTTACTGTCACATTTCTCTGGTATTTTTGTCATTTTTTTATGCCAAGGCTGATTGGAATTACCATCCTTTCAGTAGTTAAGTAGGTTCGGCTTCCTAATCATTTCGACCTTAAGGTTGTCACCTAGTTTATGCTTAAAAAATGACAGTTCCCCTTCATTTGCTAGGTTTTCAATTTTTGTCACATTCGTTGTTCTCCTGGTTTTGTCTGATCTTCATTGCAGGGGTGTTTTTGTGCATCCTCGTTGGTCTAGTCTAATTGTTTAGCTTTGTGTGGGTAGAGTTTGAACAATTGGGTGGTTTTGCCCTTGCTATAAGGTTTTAAATTATAAATGCATTATCCCTGCATTTTTGTGGGTATGATTTCATCATTTTAGAGGGCATATTTCCCCTAGGGTAGGGATGATGTTTTCAAAACTCCTTTATATGAGCCTTGGCTCTGGTGGAGAGGTGGTGACCAAGGAGCCTCACCTTGGTGGTGCTCCTCAAAATACATGGTGGCACTAGTATTAAAATGAGGGGGTTTCCTCTTTTAATCTACTAATCTTACAACTGCTTCGCTTTCGGTGGATCATCTCACAAATCCACTTGAAATATGTTTCTCATTTAAATTTAAATGGTTGTCACATCAAGTATTTCAAGTAGCCAACCTACATTATGTCATATTCTTACGTGTCACACATGTGGGTATTATATGCTTATCTTTTTATGTGGATCGTATAGGTTGGCATAGTGGTTTGTACTATCAAGTTTCTTATACCAACAATGTGTAATTGGGACTCCAGTGATAAGAATTAGTTCTAAAAGTAGGGGTTCACCCTTTGACGATTGATTATCATGTTAGAGGTCCATGGATTTGTGCGCATTACTTTGCTTGTTCATCAAAGGCAACTCTCTTTTACAAGGTATGATCTTTTTGGACCGTGATATTTTTGTAACTATAATGTTTTGTGTTTTGGGTTTTGGATCTTCCCTATTATCATTAGAAAAGTATGGGAAAGATAGGTGATCTCGGTGCCCGACAAGGGGTAGCTTGCACCCAATGTAGTTTAAACAGATTACTAATGTTTATCTAATTTTTTAAGGTTAGAAATGGATCCATTCACCGATGAGATCGTGGGCATGTGGGATGTGGGATCTTTCTCATCTAGGAAGACTAAGGTGGATATAGAATTTGAGAGATCGCCTCTAGTTCTCAAGTACTGAGATGATATGGGTTTTTGCCCCTCCAAGGTGGAAAATGCACTCAAGTATATCATGGACAAGGACATCAAGAAATGGAAGGATTTTCAGACACATTATGATGACCTCTTGATTAGAGGGAATTGTGGGGAGAATTCGGCCAAGGTAGTCATTGATAGTGGGATTATACATGTTGGGTTCTTCCCCTACACAGTTCAGTGCCCTGAAATGATGATAATATATGCTCAATGGTTCAATGAAGAAAGGGGTATGGTTACCCAAGTCTTGGGTGATCCTTTTGTGGTCACAGATAGGGTGGTTGTGACTTAGTGTTTTCGATGTGTGGATCTTCCCAAAGCCTAGGTCTCAGCTCTCGACAAACCAATAAGAAATTAAATGTCATCAAAGACAAGGTCAGGGTGCTCATTGATGTAAACTAGCTAAAAAGGAAAAGGAAAGATCTTAGGAAGATGACCCTCTCGATTCCTTGGGTGGATTTTATTGAACCAATCTAGTTTTGCATCTATTGTTTATGCAGGATTCTTGGGAAGCCCCATGCACGGGAATTTTCCTCTTAGATGTACTATTTTTTGGTCGACATTACCACGTGGTCCATTCAATTTGATTGGGTCGCTCTCATTTCACGATCAATTAGAGCTCAGATCAGGGCATTATGAGCTTACTTAAGGCAGTCGAAAGAACAAAAGAATGGGGGAGAGAGTCTTCATGATGACTTCTTATCTAGAGTGGTTAATTGTTCAGTAGACACCTTGGCTTCCAAGCTTGATTCAGAATGGATCAATGATAATAACACTAAGTACAAATATTCAACCCCCATGGGGATATTACCAACAATTTCCATTTGAGTAGTGCTTCAAGCATTATGCAAGGGTAAATTACTACTTCGTCGTCGACATATCCCTTCCACTATTGGAGGACGTCAAGTGTTGCATCTTGAATACTGCCAAGGTAGTAATAGAGGAATGAGGTCCCTGTTTTACTCAATACGAGAAGTTCACATACATTCGGATGACACTTTTCAATAAACAGTCATTCATGCTTCCCTAGTTTGTACAAATCAAATAATTTTGTTACAATTTTTTAGATAAACACTAGAATTTCATAGTATTTGTGAAACAAAGAAGGTAACCAGTATCTCTTTTCTCATTTGATGTAGTCAATATTTGTGCACCTTGATATAGGTTAGGGAGGCCGAGAAGGAGCTAATGACCTATGGTTTTGAAAAAAAATTCTTGTAGAGGCGAGATTTTTATTATTTAGGCTAAGCAGTGTGCTCCAACGTAGGTGTCAGGTTTGACATGACACATCTGAAGGACATATGGGCCAGTCTCTCGATGGAGTTTGAAGTGCGGGAAAAGAAGTGTAGTCAAATAACTACCAAATAGATGGAGTATTATAGGCTTTGTGCATTCCCAAAAAGTTTTAAGTACTGCAAGGATCTGTTAGAAACATACAAAAAGTTAAAGGTGGGACATCAGGCCCTCCCTCCCATAGACTGGGATGCAGAGGAACTTGTGTCACTAGAAGGGATAGTGATGGAGGTGATCGATCAAAGCCACAAACACTTTAAGTTCGCATGTCCTAGGAGTTCACCCTATGTGGAAGAGTGTGAGTAATTCCTGACTTCATCCCATCAGGTACAAGGTTGGGGTAAAGGTAAACAAAAGTTTTGTGAATCGCAGGTTCAACTAGAGGAACACAATGTTCCAATCATCCGCCTCATGTAGCAAGAAAGGCAGAGGCTTTAGGAGTCTCAAATATTGGGGGAAGCTATAAAGGTAGGGCTAGCAAGGATTCCCATTCCTCTTACTGGCTCTCATGCAGCCACCCATGAAGCCCCAGGGATGAAGCCTATTCAGGTAGATGACGAGGAAGAGGTGGAAGAAGAGGAGCCTCAATTGGTAAGGAGAGGAAAGAAGCAGAAGAGTAGGGTCCCAAGGGTAGTGTTTTTGTTACTTCGATAGAAGATAGTTTAGAGAAACTAGTTGAAATTGAAGAAGACTCTCTTGGCATGAAGCTAGTTGATGTTATAGATGTGGAAGACCCATTGTAGATGAGCATCCATGACGTGCTACATAAGGAAGTATCTAACCTGCCAGAGAAGATTAATCCTACTTAGAGGATGGAGAAAATAGATGAAGGCAAGGCAACACCAATGGCCATTCTTGAAGAAGGACAAGTGAAGGATGATTTACTCCTCCTACAAGAGGAAAGCAAAAGAGAAGAATAAATAAAAGAGGTTGAGATGCACTTTCATAGGTAGAAAGAATGAGAGAAAGAAGGCCTCCAGTGACATATGGAAAGGGAACATGGCCACATGGAGTAGTAGGTCAAGAAAATAAGAGAGGAGATCCAAAGGATCCAATCAAAAGTTGTTGTGGAGGGGGCACATGGAGTAGTAGGTCAAGAAAATAGGAGAGGAGATCCAAAGGATCCAATCAAAAGTTGTTGTGGAGGGAGCAGCTATGTCCACAACGGAAGGAACTGAAACCTAGGTTGAAGGAATGATTGAAATACTAGGGCATCTGGGAAATCAAGGAGATACTTCCTAGGAAGTAGTTATAGTGGGAAGTGATCAACCTAAAGAGACACGGGCAACGAATGAAATATTACCCTAAAGATAATAGATAGTATAGGCGATATCTCACAAGAGTCACCCTTGGCCCTAGGAGTATCAAGTGCTAAGAAACCGATGACCGTTGTAGTAAGGATTACCAAACTAGAACCTTCAAAGTGGCTGATAAGAGAACAAAGCAAGAAACGAGCATGCTCACCTCCCATTATTTCATTAATAGACATCGTGGATGTAATGGTCATTGCTCATCCTGAAAAGAGGCCAAAGAAGAAGGCTCAGAGGATATTTAGTGTAAAGAATGAGCCTAATGAGGAAGGAGTTGTTGTGATAGCAGTCTCACTAGCTAGACATAATGAAGGGGAGGTCCGACCCAAAGAGTATGTGATCATGAAGATACCCCGAGGATTTTGAACTCTAGATATCAAGTTAGCACTTATTAATCATGTCAAGAAAAGTATATAGGATAGATCTACTAGGTTTGACCAGAGGATTGTTGAGTTGGAGGGAGAAATTGAAGGTTATAAAACATTGTTGGTTGAATTGGCTTTGTCGATTGCAGTTGCCCCTCCGACCCCTCCTTCTACACATATGGATGATCCTTTACCACTAGAGGAGCTTGTAGAGCTAAGGGAAATGAAGGAGAAGGCTATGGCAATGGATATTTTGATCTCCAGGCAAGTAAAGGAGATAAGGGGGCCCCTGGGTTCTTCCTTGGTTGTGATTTTCAAGGGTATTAGTTTGGGTTCTAAGGTGGATGATGTGTTGGTTGAATGGGGTTTAGAAGAGCAAGAGCTGGTTTTGTTAAGGGATGCCCTCAATGAGGCATTACAGGTAGGGGATGAGGTCATACAAGACCTAGATATACTTTGTGGAAAAGATCTTGGCTATTTTTATTTTAGTTATCAATTGATCGAGTACCAAATTAAAATAATAAAGCCCCTGTTGGTTACCATGAGGCCTAAGAATGCAGAACTCCAAAACCATCTAGAGAATTTCTCAAAATTGGTAAAGGAAATAATTGGAATTTTTTCCATTGGAAGAAAGGGGATGTACCCCTATAGACTCTATGCTCACAAGATTTTTATGAGCATGTGGAATAAATAGTTTTAGGCTCCAGGAGTTGTAGTGTTGGATCGATAAAGACTCTAACTAAGATGATACTTAACTCCCAGGATTCCCAAGAAGAAGTGAGGCACTCAGAGATGGTTGACGAGGATGGTAAGCTCCAACTAGAGGAGTCTTAGAGTTGGTTTTGTTGTGTTTAAAGCCTCAATTAGGCAACAGTCTTTGAATTTATTGAAGATTTTCACAAGGCTTGGGAGAAGGTCGAGTGAGGATGAAAGAGGGGTGTTGGGGGTAATCAGTAAATCAATAACTGTAGACCTCAAGGTGAAGTGGTGCTTTCTTGGTGGTTTTTGTGGGGATGTGTGGGGGAGTCTTTATTTTATAGCTCACAGCCATGTCAATTTTGTTAGAAATGTAATTGGCAAGTGGGATAAGGGTAGGTCAAGAGAATTTAATAGGCCAATGTGAAGTCGTCATCACCTTGAAAGTAGAGAAGAATATCTTATCCTATCATCTCCTCTTCCCTTCATCTAAATCTTCCGATCTTTACTTATTTTTTGTAATGATGTACATATCACAGGTGGTATATGTGTGTCAGGAGTATTAAGTAGCATAGATAGATAAGGATGTTGGCCCGGATAACTAGTTACTGATATTTTGGTATATCAAATCTGCGTAGATATTTTTGTGAAGATGTAGATACTTGGTATATAAATATGTGAATGAAAGACTCTAAAGGGGTCGATCGAATTAATAATTTTACCATCCAGTGTCCATTGCCACATCCTTTTGACAACCATACACATTTGTAATATCCATTTGAGGGAATCAATACAAACTAGCTTTCTTGAAGAGTTCTCTCTTGTCTAACGCAGTGCCTGTTGGTATTTTTAAGTTGTTATTAGAGTAGAAGAATCCTAGAGTGCTTGCTATGGGATTCATTTAATTTCGAAAGAAGTGAGATTTTTCTATTTTGTTACTATTATCTTCCTTGTCTTGGAAATGATCTTGTTTACTTTGGTGCTATTTCATTTGCAACACTTAGTAGTGTTAGATTGATTGATCGAGCATGTATCTAAGTTGTCTTACCATCCAAGCATGTATTGTTGATAATAACAATGCAAAAGTAAACTATAGGTAGATTAAATCTTTAACTTTGTAGACTCTTACTTTCTATTATTTGCTTTCTATAACCCCCCTTTGGTTATGTCCTATGGCATTCGCCCAACCCAGTTCAATTGACCCATTGCCAAAATCCAATGAATGCAAATTATCGTTGAAGTCTTTGCCCACCTTATTATAAATTCAGTCACCTCCTTATCTAGTATTTCCTATTCCTTGTATGATCGAGACCCAATCTACATGAGCTTGGGAGTTGAGTGTTCCTCTTTCTACTCTTTTAGACGATATTGGTTGACCATTCCAGTCTAGTAACAATTGTTACTCGGTTAGCAGTGTGTGAAACAAAGTTCTATCAATAGGACCCATATTGCATTGTGAGTTATGTGTATTCCCCTAAGCTACACTTAAGAGGGGGTGCTGGTGTAATAAAAAATTCAATTATTACACTTTGCTTAAGCTTACTTAGGATAATGCGTTTCATAGTAGTTTTTCATTGAGGCACTGCTACATCCCCTATTTTGTTTAAGTTTGAAAAATTTTATATAGTCTTTGAGACTTCATGTGAAGTTGAGTTGATTGGTCAAATTAGTTAATTCTTTATGGTTTCATGTGAAGTTGAAATGTTGGTTATTCATTATAATTCAAGACAATTAAAAATATTGGTTACTTGCTATGATGTTATGCTAAGATAACTATTATATTTTTATTAAATGATTGGAAATATGTTCTTACTATGGTAGATTTCCTTTTTGCGGGAATGTGATGAAGGGGGGAAGCATTGCCAATGAGGGAATTGGATACAAGGACACATCCTGCCATCGAGCTAATAGGTAGGAGTCCTAACCACCATAACCAAGGAAATGAAATTGGCAAGCAAGGGTATACCAAGTGATCACCATGAGCTAATCAAGTCAACCAATTTAATAAAATAATAAAAGTAGCCACTTGGGCATGAATCAAACTAAGAACAATCATTACCTTTACTTGATGGTACAACATACATGTTCTGGTATGATAGTACTCATGGTACTTACATAACATTTGTACATGTACATACATATATATGTATGTATGTGTATATTCAAATATGATGTACATGTATGGATATGTATACTAAAAATACAACATATACATAAAAATACATATATTTGGAATATTATGTATATATGTTGGTGTGTGTTCATGCACGGATGTGTGTGTGTGTGTGTGTGTTACACATACAAGTGCATGTAAATACAATAAATATCATTATAGTAAAACATAACGAGTAAAATTATTGTTCCATCATATGTCAATGTTTTAATATTATTTGCATTGGCCTTGTATTATTATTTCCATCGGCCTTTTATTTTTGACTTTTGAATTTTCAATCAAGAATGTAACTTATGATCACCACCTTCTAGTCATCTTGCACCTAACTCCTTTTGGGAGATTATAACTTGTAAACCAAGCATGCTTAAGAAATAAGTAAGCCATTTCTTGTTCTACGATAATCTTCCCTACTTGCGATTTATCTTGTATAGAAACAACAAGCCATTCCAAGATTTCTATTATTTCTTTTTCATACTTGTGATTTATCTCTTAGGGCCCGTTTGGCTGCAGGAATAGAAATATGGGAATAGGAACAGTTATTCTGGAATAGAAAATGGGAGTACATATTCCTATTCTCTGTTTGATTCAGCCATAATTTGATGGGGAATTCATGGACCCAAAAATTTATGTTTTCTTAAATAATTAAAGTTAGAATAAGAATATGTATTCCAATTCCACCTAAATAGGTGGAATTGCAAAAGCTCATTTTTGGGCCAAAATTGGAATACATATTCCTATTTCATTTCCTATTCCAATTATGATTTGGTGCATCCAAACAAACAATTCAAAATTTTAAGAATTTACATATGCCTATTCCACTTGTATTCTCATTGCCAAATGGACCTTTATAGAAACAACAAGTCATTCCAGACTCTCTTTTACTCTTTTCATAACTAGTGATCATAGCCACAATAGAGGATTGGATCTATGCAATTGAGGAGCCAAGCATAACCATTCATAGTCAAGGTTGACATACCTTCATTATTGCAAGCCAAGTTGTGTGTCTTTCTCCACTTTACCTTTCCCATTTGTTATGTTTCGAAAGCTCTGAGAATTGACATGATATCAATAAGGCCAAGGGTATTAGGATCTGTGTCTAAGTAATTGTTTAGTATGGTATATCTATGTACATTCTATTGATGTGATTGTTTCAAAGATTGATTTACATGTATAATATCTTGTTTTCATTTCATATCTTAGAATAATTGTGGGAAAAAATGACATTTGTACCTACTTAAATGGGTGTATAAATAATATTCCTTTGAGATAAAAAGAGGTACCATCACAATGAGTTAACAATATTGTTTCTAATTGTCACAAGGTTGTTTTTAATATCTACTATAGGCTCGGGTTGTATAGAGAAATCTTTGTTGTGGTAAACATAAATTATCCAAGATTTATGGACAATCACATCGTAATTCATCAAGGATGACTAAAAAGGTCAAGATGAAAGGTGTGAGCTAGTAATAATTGAATTGTGAGAAATACGTGCAAGACAAGAGATGGAATCGGTAACAAACTAAGTAGAAAATGAACATAAACAAACATACTAAATTGAGTCTTCTCAAGGTGGTCAATAGGTGTAAGTCTTGTTTCTCAAGTTGAGTTGTGGGTGATTCGATACAAAATGCCCATGCAAATCCTTGACCAAGGTAGGTTAGCGTTGATACTTTTTGTTATGTTCATTAAAGGTAAAGGTATCTTGCAAATGAATAGATTGGTTAATGTGAAGGACCTCATAGCCTAGCCGGTTATATAGGTGACACTCTAACACCAAGATGCTCCGGTGGAAGGATAAGTGGTGTCCCATACCTAATCCTGCTTAGGGGGGGCCTTTCTTAGTTGAGATCATGTGGATACTTAGGATCCGTGATTGGGAAGTTCAGCCCCTAATAATTCTTCTCTTCTCCACCAAATGCCAGGACTTGCACAAGACAAAGTCAAGATCTACATTCTTAAGTCTTCACAATTATTGGGTATAATTCTTCTTTTTCTATTAATCAACTTTAGTTAATTATAAAAAAATTATGTGAATGATGTAAATATATTTTTTAGTTATAAATAGTATTGATTTGTTGAATTCAATAGAAAATGATCTTATTTTCTATTAACTAACAATTAGCTCTGATGGCATTTATAAATTGCATGCTCTTTTCAAATGTTAGTAATACAATTTAGTTAATCTATTATAACTATTAATCCGCTTCATATGATTACGCAAAATATCTATTATAAAAGCCTTCTCATACTCTTGAATATGAAAAGTAAATTTTCTCAATAATATGTTAGTTTTTAGTTAAGCTGGGGGAAAATAGTATGTTGCACATGGTATTAGACTCTGGGTTCGACATTGAACCTTGGTCTCATCATTATTTTCATGGAGATTGAAAATGTAATGTTGGAATGGGACGGGATGAAAACCCAAATCACACCTTGAAAGAAACCTCGTCATCAGGTATTCTTCTTTTTGATAAAGAACATGCTAAAATTTGATAACTACTATTGTTCTACACCTAAAGATGATGAGAGTCTAGCTGATGCCTTGCTCCAGATCAAGAAGGAAAGAGTTGAGTGGATTCTTGCCGGGAAGGAAATTATGAGAACCAAACTTATCCAAATTTGGAATGTCAAACAAACTAATACACTGATGATTTATCATGTACCTTATAAAGGGCATGATAAGCCCAATGAAGGGAACAAATATAATACCTTGGACTAGTGTGTCTGATTTCCTTAATAAATTATGTTAAAATATCTGTTTATACCCTTAGAAGAGGGAGCTTTTTGTAAATAAGTATGATTGCAATTGCAACAAGCAAAAAGATCTACATCTTGGTTATTGAAAATAATGAGAACTAATGGAATTTTGTACTTAATCCATTTTTAGAAAACAATTACTATTGTGTCTTCTTCCTTTCAGATGATAAACATATGTATGTAAACATAATATTGATAAATTAACTGATTATATATTTCAAGAAAACAAAACATACACTATGGAAAAAACCAAGAACAATGACCTTGTAGAAAATGGGGTATCTAGTGAGGCCAACCATTAGAGTTCAATGGACCTTTTGGTCCAAGTCTTATGAGACACTCAAAGAAGAATGAAAAATATGGAGAAAAGGATGAATGATTTAGCAACCCATTTGGGCGAGGATAGGAAGACACTCACTCCTCACCTCATCCTAGAACTAAGCCAGAATTATCTACTAATAGTGCACAAGAAACTAGACCTCCTTTAACACCATCTTAAATGCAAAAGAAACATGAAATAGTGTGAGGCCTCCCCCCAACCCATCATAGTACAACTAATACATTGTTATTTTGATACATTATGACTCGATATGTCAAGACATTATCGGATAGACTGAATATTATTATGTTATTTTATGTTGTGTGATGTTTTACTTTAAGATGCTTAATCATGTTATTTAATGTTTATGAACATACATATTGATGATGTAGTATAGTAAATTAATGCAAGATTAGGAATATGATTAATACCTTAAATTATACAAATTTGTAATGGTCAAATATATGAGCAGGAATGAGATAACAATTATTTATAATAAAGATTGATGTGTTGATTGATGCGATTATCTAGATGAGTTTTAAATATATGCATGTGATTTTTCTCAAAATACTGATGTATGAATTTAGTGTGTAGGATTATTAGCTGAAAAATCTAACGGAGAATCAAAACTCGACCCTATGTACAGTTTGTGAAAACCAAGGGTCTAATGAAAGATGCAAACCTCGTTGTTCATATTTTATTTGTATCATAAATTGAATGTGTATCATTTTGTAATCATAAAGTGTTTAATATTTTGTAATAGTAATTTTATAGTGTCACTTGACACTCGTAATCTATATATGTATATCAGCATGATAATTAGGGTTAGCTAAGTAACCTAATGATCTGAGATGGATTGGGTTAGTAACCTAAGACTAATTAGTTGGTAATTGAAATTAATTAGCGTAATTAGAGTTTAGTGGTAAGTTTGTTTTCCTAAGATTTTTAGAAAATTCAAATATTTCAAGCAAATTAATAAGTCCTTAAATAGTCCTAGAGGCCAAAATTTATGAAAACTAAGTGCCTAAGGGGTATATGTATGGGTTAGAGGCATTTTCCACTATGAGTTTGACAAGTTTATAATCCACCATAAAGTTTTCCTTAATGATAGGATTAAGTTAAAAGACTCTAGAAACTTTTAGTCAAGTCTGGAGTTATTGCAATTTTTAGGTGGTTGAGTTAGGAGCCTATTTAGTTGCAAATTTGAGGGTTGAAGAGTGTTCACCCAATCTCTACATTTAAAGAGAGTAAATTCAAGATTGAAGGAGGAAGAAGGATAGCTCCTCTCAAATTTTCAGTTGCCATAACCATTTGTGAAGGTAGGAATCATTCAAGTTTGTGTCTTCTCATTGCTTAAGTAGGCTTTTTGTATGTGTGTGTATTTGTTTGTAAGATGAAACATGTAAGGGATGGGATTGTGATTGGTTTCTTAAATGTTTTCTTTTCATGTTTTACATTTCATTTTTTGAGGAAAACTGTAAGGGTTGTATTGGCATTACTCACCCTCGGATAGGGTGAAAGTGGCCATGTACGGGAGGAGGGCTTCTGCGCAATGTAGAGTCTCTCCTCATGATGAGGAGAAGGAGAGAGTAGGGTGATATGGGCCCCTACTCATCAGTACAAACCATGTTTGTGTTTTGAAAATTGAAAAGTGAAAGAACGAAAGTTCTTGTGATTATAGCCTCAAAAGGGGCATCTGTTATGGTGTTGTGACCGACTTCTCCTCCTTTAAAAAAATCCACCTTCTCCCTAGTCTGGTTCATTAATGAACCTTTTTTGCAAACCTGGGATGGGAGTATTTGGTTGTATGTGTCCTTGTGTTAAATTTGTTTGTCTCTTGGTCAGTTTTGGTTACCTTGATGTAATTTGAAAGATTTTGTAATGGTTACCTTGATATGGAGCCAAGCATGAATTCAAAGTTTTTGTTTCAATTCAAATGTATGGAGACTTCTCATCGAGATAATGATCCTATTGTAAACAGTTATTGTTCATCTTATTTCTGAAATGATTACGATTTCAAGTTTTCTTCCTTGGTTCTTTCCCGAGGGAGTCCTTGAATTAGATGTTTGAATAAAATGAATAAGAAGTGGCTAGCCCACGTATGTTGAAAAAAATGAGTATTTTTCTTTCATATGATATTCCTTATGATTCAAATTTATATGCATATGTTTATCGGTAAATAGATGCAATGATGTTATACAAAATTATGGAATTTGAATTTCAAACTGTCTCAAGGAAACTTGATTTATTTAGTTGGTATTTCATTGTAATTTAGTAACTATTGGAGAGAAAAATAATGCTTTTTGAGTGCATCAATATAACATCAAATATTATGCTATTATTTGTCCTAGAAATTTAAAAAAAGATACCCCCTTGATATCTAAACTAAATAAATTTAAAAATCCAACACTTAGAAAAAAAAAAAGAGAGAGACTTAAGAAAAATCTATCTTTTAAGCAAAATTGCTCTCTGCCCTTTGTATGGGAAATATTTAACTCCCTTCTAGAATAGAGAATATTCCCTTTCGATTCCATTTAATACCTTTAGATATCATTTTAAAGGAAAATCTTGTAATTTAAAAATGAATTACAAATAAATTAATAAACTAAAACTAACTGTCTTACCTTATCTTATTCTCACCTATAAGACTTTATTGCATAAGTCCTTTTAAAAAAAATCCACCACATGGGTGTTGACATCACCCCATTTTCCCCTCTCCCCAAAAGTGGGTGCATAATATCAAATTGCATAAGGATGAGTTTTGAGTTTAATAGCTTTTAAGGGAGTCTGACATGGAAGTTTCCCACCTTCACATGATTAGAGGAGAGCCTTTTTTGTCTTGGGAACCTACACCCCCCTTCCCATATATACCTTCCTGGATCGACTTAGCAGCGTGTGCAGTTTTGGAAAGTGCACAACCCACTTGGGCCATGTACCACCGTTTGCGGGGGGGATGGTGGGGTTGTGTAGAGTAGTTAGGTGTTATAGGTAGTTAAGGGGGATAGGGTTAGAGAAAAGTTAGTGTTGGGGTCAGGTGTTGTAATTAGTTAGTGGTAAAGCTAGTAAAGTTTAGTTAGTTAGTTTCTTTTGTCAAATTAAATGTTAGTGGTTTAGTATGTTTTGGTTAGTAAGTGTTAGTAAGTAATTTAGGATTAGATTAGTGTATCTTATTTTTTAAATAAAATTAGTAATTTATTAGTATTGGTTTAGATTAATTTAATTAATATATATATTTATCATTTAAAGATTTAATTAATGCTTAGAATGTGATTGATAACATTAAATTAATTAGTGTTAATATGGTGAAATTTAAGATTTGATTATTAAATATGTAGAGAATGAGTTAGTATGTTAGTTAAGTATTAACTTGATTAGTTAATGTTAGATTTGTAGTTAGTATTATTTAATGTTATTCAATTGTGACAATGTTATTTATTTATTTTTAAAAAGGTAGTAATATTGTTCCTTTATAGTTGTTAATGTTTTAACAAAGAGGGAAATAACAACTTTAATTTAATAGGGATTTTAATTTCTATGACTAAATAGATTTGATGAAGTTAAATTTAAAACTAGGAACAATAATTTGGAATAAAACTAAGTCATATTTATATTCATATGTTGAATTAACCTATGAAATGGAAGTCATGAATAATCTAATATTTAACAATTAATGATTTTGATTAGTTAAGAAGTCCTTTTTAACATTGGGTATAAGTATCAAGGTAATTAAATGAACGTCCTAAAAGTATGAAACCTGGTTCAACTAGGAGGTTTAACCAACGTGCAAAATGAAATATGAAACCTTAGAAAAACCTTATGTGTCTTAAGTGTCTTATTCAAACTGGTATTAACATAGTAGATTAATTAACTTTTTAAAAAAATTAAAAAATCCCATGTGTTTTTGCCCCATTATTTTGGGCATGACAAATAGATAGTGATTTGTCCAATAATATTAAGAAGATTAAACCCCCTAAATTTACAAGATCTAAATCTGTTGAATTTGTTGAGGCATGGTTGACTGAAATGGAGCAATATTTTGAAACTAGAAATTTCTCTAAATCCTTTAGTGTGGTTTGGGGAATCTACCATCTTTCTGAGGAAGCAACTACATGGTGGGGAAACAATAAAATAGAATTGAGCATTAAGACTACCAACATCACTTGGGATAGGTTTGTCACTATCTTTAGGAACCAATGGTTACCACAAACCTTTTTATGATCAGAAGTTATTAGACTTCCAAAATCCTCAAAGAAGGGGATTTGACAATACATGGATATTGGGAAAGATTCACTTGACTATTGAAATATGTTCCTTCCTATCAACAAAATAGGAATCCAAAGGTTAGGAAATTTTTCATGGGATCAAATAAGAAGATTTGGGAAGTAGTAGATGTACTAGCACCGTGAACCATGGAAGAAGCTCTTGAAAGGATCATCCGTTAGGAACACAAGGTAAAGAAGGATGATTCCAATCTAAGATAATAAAAGAAAGGCCAATTGGAGCATATCTAGTTCTGAATCAAGGGTTCACAAAAATAATTTTAAGAAATTTAATTCCAACAAATATGATTTCAAAGGGAACAATAGTAAATATTTGAAGGGAAATTATAGTGGTAACAATGGTAATAGGGGAAATGAGAGAAATGAACCAAACAAGTTTTCTTTCACTCATGGTGGAGACCACTACACCAATCAATGTCCTAACAAGAGAACCTCCAACTAGCAAAATCAATCCTCCCTTACCTATCCAACAAATCATCTTGCAGTAGAAGATTCATACAACATTGGATAACCACCAAGCATAGCAGTAATTGGGCCCCATAGAAACCCTAGGTAAGATATATTGAAACCCCATGTCTATATTAATTGATACTCTAGCCATAGAATGTTTAATATCCCCAAAATTGTTGAGAATATTTTTGAAAAGAAATTGATTTATGGAAAACCCATGGACTGTTGAATATGCAAACCAGTCAAGGGCTCGGGTAGATCAGTATCTATTTGAGGCTCAGGAAAACTTCCCAAATTTATCTACTAAGGTTAACCTGTATGTAGAGCCTTTAAGGTCCTGTGCATGTTTATCATGGGAATAAATTGGCTTAGCGGACATAAGGCCAAATTTGATTGTCTTGCAAAGACAATAGAATTCCTAGAAGATCAAGGAAATACTATGAACATTCAAGGAATATTGCATGAAGTGAAAACACATTAGATATCTATTGTGCAACTTAAGATATATAGAATAAAGGGATGTGAAATATTTGTCATAAATATAGAAGATCTAAGAGAACCATGTGATAACACATATCAAGATGATTACATCTTAGAAGAGGGGGAGGTTAGGGAAAGAGTGAAAGAATCCTTTGAAGAAAGATACCCTTACCTTAAGAACTATCAAGATGTATTTCTAGAAGAATTGTCTGGCTTACCCCCTTCTAGGGTGTTTGATTTTACCTTAAAATTGATACCTAGAGAAGAACCTATATCAATAATACCATACAAAATGACCACTACCAAACTAATGGAATTATAAGTACAATTACAAGAGTTACTGGATAAGAATCTCATTCGACCTATTGTTTCACCTTGGAGAGCTCCACTGCTATTTGTTAAGAAAATGTGGAACTATGAGATTGTGTATAGACTATAAATGCTTAACAAGGTCACCATCAAAAACATATATCCACTTCCCCATATTGATGATCTATTTGATCAAATGAGAGGAGCAACAATGTTTTCAAAAATATATCTTGGATTGGGTTAACACCAACTTTGGATTAAGGAGGAAAACATTTGTAAAAGTTCTTTTAGAACACATTATGGACACTATGAGTTCACAGTTCTGCCCTTCAGGATGACTAAATCCATTGCAACTTTTATAAATCTCATGAATAGTATATTCTAGGACTATTAAGACAAGTTTGTATATTTTTTCATCAATGATATTCTTATCTACTCTCAGAATGAGGAGGAGAACCATAAACACATTAAGATAGTTTTACAGACATAGTGTGAACATAAGTTGTATGTGAAGTTATCGAAGTGTTCCTTTTATGAAAAGGAAATTCAATATCTAGGTCATATTATCTCAGAAAAAGGAATTGTAGTAGATCAAGGAAATGAGAGAATGATTGATACCTAGGAATGTGTTAGAGGTCAGAAGCTTCATGGGTTTAGCCAATTTTTACTAGAAATTTGTTAGAGACTTCTCTCAGATAGCACACCCCATCACTACATTGCAAAGAAAATGGAAGAAGACTATCAGGTCTAAAAAATGTCAAACAAAATTCAAATATGCAAAAGAGAAGCTATGTACTGCATCAGGGGGACTGGGGGGTTGATGCAGGAGCATCCAGTGGTGTAAGGGCAATCCTGTATCACCAAAAAACATGCTTAGAGATAGTTTCTATTTAATGTGTTTTTATTTCTGGATACCCATTTGGGTCAAATAATGGTTCCAACTCTCACAGTTCCACTATTAGTTTTTTGGGTTAGATTTTTTAAGCACCTTGGGATACATGTAAATATAGAAAAATGGGGGACAAGCGAAGCTGTTCATAGAGCTATAGAGTGCTTCAAGAGCTTTCTAGAAATGTAAATAGTTCATCAATCTGAGTCTCAGTTGAAAAGTTATGCCTCCCGAAAGTTGGACTACCATTTCTGGATTCTTCTAATTTTACACTGACTTATAACGTGACTTTTGGAACCTTCTATTTTGGTGGAGGATGTCAGCTGGCATATTCTAGAATGTATTCCTAACCCTAAATGAATTGGGGTCTATTTAAGAACATTTTTGGCATTGCAAAGGCAGTTCTAAGTGGAGTTAGAGAGAAGGTATTGTGTGGAGGATTTCTTTCTCTAGATTCATACTATTGTAAGCCCATAGGGAATTTTTTCATTGATAATAATAATTCCCTTTTCCTGTGTGTTCATTCTAGTCTTTGCTTGTGTCTCCATCAAATGGTATCAAAACAGATTTTCTTGAGTGTGTAGACAGAGCACCGACTGTGAGGCAATTTGCACCAAGACTATATGGTTGTGGGTTTGAAACAAGAAGATGCCTCCATGAAGGGAAAGTGGTGGAAGGGCTGGAGTTGTTAATCCTAAGGTTAGAGCCCTCCACAAACAAGTTCAAGCATTGTAGGAGGAGATTCGCAGAGGACTGAATGTTGCCACAAGCAACAAAAGTGAGGAAGAAAATAAGAAGAAAAAAATATTGGACATGAAGGGGAAGGTGAAGAGGAAGTCCTAAATTATGCAGAGGAGAGGCTTTTTAGGGCCATTTCTAAGTTTGGAAAAAGACCTAAAATTGATGTGGGTATGTTTATGAAAACTCTAAACCTGAATGAGTTGATCGATTGGATCAATGAACTAGAGGAGTATTTTGAGTATGAGGATATCAGAGACCCAAAGAGGGTTAAGTTTGCAAAGGCCAAAATGAAAGGCCATGCCAAAATTTGGTGGCAAGAGATTCAGTTGGAAAGGAATAGAAGAGGAAAGGAGAAAATCACAAGGTGGGATCGGATGGTAGACAAACTAAAGAAGCAGTTCATTCCTGTTGATTATGAGCTTGATTTGTTCAAGAAAATGCAAGGGTTAAAGAAAGCAGAAAAATCTGTCTAGGAATATACAGAGGAATTTTATTGACTTCTTATTAAGGCAGGGCATGCAGAAGCTAATAAGGAGAAGGTTGCCCATTACCTCAGTGGGTTACGACCTAGCATTCAGGAGGAGTTAAGTCTAGTTAAAATGACTAGTATTGAAGAGGCATATCAGTTTGCCTTGTGAGTTGAAGAGAAGCTAAACAAAAAGTTTGACAAAAGGCAAAGAGGGCGTGATCAAGGAGGAAGGGGCGGTGGTAGGTCATTTGGAGGTTGAAATGAAACCTAGAAGAAAAATGAAGATATGGGTACTAGCAGGAACCAAAGGAACCAGGGCTTCAACCACTCCCATGAATAGAACTTTGGATATCAGAGAGGAAGAGGCAGAGGACATGGACAAGGTTTAGGAAGAGGAAGCTTTCGTGGTACCTATTTTCATTACAATGAAGAAGATCATCATGCATTTGAATGCCCTCAATGACAAGGAAGGACAGATAGGAGAGTTGATGGTCAAGCAAGGGTCACTCATGTGGATGAGGATGCACAATCATCACATTTTGAGGATGCAAAATGAGGAGAGGTTCTCATAAATGAAATGGTTTTACTAAGCGGTGAGATTGAACCTAGACCAAGGAGAAGTTTGTTTCATACCAGGTGCAAGTGCGAGGATAAGTGTTGTGTTGTGATTGTTGATGGTGGCAGCACTGACAACTTAGTGTCTAAGGAGATGGTCTCTAAGCTAAAGCTCAAGAGGGAGAAACACCCCCAACCCTATCGGATTGCTCGAGTGAAGGATGATCATAAGGTCTTGGTCAGTGAATAGTGTTTGGTGAAGTTCAAGTTTGGGAGTTACCATGATGATGTCCTCTGTGACATTATTCCAATGGATGTCTACCATTTATTATTGGGAAGACCATGGCAATTTGATAGACATGTTGTACATGATGGTCATGCAAATACATACTCTCTGACAAAAGATGGAGTTCACCACAAATTGAAGCGCTTGATAAAGGAAGGTGAAAAGGTATCCAGTAGTGCTAGGATATGTCTTATTGATGGAAGAAATTTTTTGGATGGTATGAAACATTAGCGTATGTGTTATGCTTTGATTCCTAGAAGAGATAAGGAAGGTAGTAGTGAAATTCCACTTGAAGTTTCAGGCCTATTAAGTGAGTATGGAGATGTCATCTCTGATAATGTTCCAGAAGGGTTGCCACCAGTAAGGCAGATTAGTCATCAAATAGATTTAATCCTTGGAGCTAGTTTGCCTAACAAGGCTGCCCATAGGATGAGTCCTACTGAAACTGAGGAGCTAAATAGATAAGTTCAGGAGCTATGGAGGAAGGTTTTGATTCAAGAGAGCCTGAGTCCATATGCAGTACCTACAGTACTAGCACCAAAGAAGGATGGAAATTGGAGAATGTGCACAGACTCTCGAGCTATAAACAAAATAACCATCAAGTATCAGTTTCCTTTGCCAAGAATGGATGATCTTATGGACTGCTTGAGTGGAGCTCAATACTTCACAAAGATAGATCTCAAGAGTGGCTATCACCAGATACAAATATGAGAGGGAGATGAGTGGAAGACTACATTCAAGACCAAGGAGGGTCTATATGAGTGGTTTTTCATGGCCTTTGGACTGACCAATGTGCCAAGCACCTTCATGTAGCTTATGAATGAGGTACTAAAGAAATTCTTGGGAAAATTTGTTATTTTCTATTTGGATGATATTTTAATTTTCAGTATGACTTTGGATGAACATTTATTGCACGTTCATAGTGTCCTTGAAAGGTTGAGGGAAGAGAAAATGTTGATTAATTTGAAGAAATGTAGCTTTCTAAAAAAAGAATTAGTCTACTTGGGGCTTGTTGTATCATCCGAAGGCCTCAAGATGGATCTATAGAAGGTAAAGGCCATCTTAGAATCACCTACTCCAAGGTCTGCTACTGAGGTGAGATTATTTCATGGTCTGGTTAGTTTCTATAGGAAGTTCATTAAGAATTTCAGTGGCATATGTGCACCCCTAATTGAAACAATAAGAGGGGATAGGAAAAAGTTCAAGTGGACTACAATAGCTGCAAGGACTTTTGAATTGTTGAGAAGAAGGTGACAAAACAACCTATGTTGGCACTTCTTGATTTCAATAAAGTGTTCCAGGTAGATTGTGACGCTAGTGGTAGTGCTATTGGGGCTGTATTGAGCCAAGAAGGTAAGCCTATTGCATATTTTAGTGAAAAATTGAATGATGCAAAGAAAAAGTATTCTATTTATGATTAAGAGTTCTATGCAATCGTTCAAGCCTTAAAGAAATGGAGGCATTATTTATTGCCAAAATAATTTGTCTTGTATACTGATCCCCAAGCATTGCAGTACCTAAATAGCCAAGGTAAATTAAACCAGAGACATATGAAGTGGGTGGAGTTCATGGAGAGCTATAAATTTGTGTTGAAACATAGAAGTGGAAGGTCTAATAGGGTTGCAGATGCATTGAGTAGGAGACAGTTGTTGCTTATAGTAATCAAGGTTGAAGTGGTTGGGTTTAATGAACTCAAGAATTTGTACCTGTAGGATCTTAATTTTGCTTAAGCATGGAAGGCTTGTAAAGAACTTGTTTTTTGTAGATAGAACCAGGTGGCTAGATTATTTGATTTAGGATGGTATGCTATTCAAGGGTAGTCAATTATGCATTCCAA
This sequence comes from Cupressus sempervirens, assembly GCA_028749045.1. Taxonomy (NCBI): domain Eukaryota; kingdom Viridiplantae; phylum Streptophyta; class Pinopsida; order Cupressales; family Cupressaceae; genus Cupressus; species Cupressus sempervirens. The sequence goes on along the minus strand of CM053791.1, from coordinate 733,002,453 downwards.
GGAATTCCATGAGGGAAAACCTGATCAAAGAGAAACACAATGGGGGAATGGAAGGACACTTTGGTCGAGATAAGACCATTGCCATTCTTAGAAAACATTATTTTTGGCCTCAAATGTGACAAGATGTGAAGAAATTCATGCAGAGTTTTCAAGTATGTCAAGCGACCAAAGGATTTAGTCACAATACTGGACTTTATCAGCCATTTCCTGTTCCATCAAAGCCTTGGGAAGACATAAGTATGGATTTTTTTCTTGGATTGTTGATGACACAAAGGGGTAATGACTCAGTATTTGTGGTGGTTGACAGGTTCTCCAAGATGGCACATTTCATCCCATGCCACAAGACTCATGATGTTGTACACATTGTAGATTTGTTTTTCAAAGAGGTGATGAGACTACATGGTCTCCCAAAGAGTATTATTTCCGACAAAGATACTAAATTTGTGGGGTATTTCTGGAGGACTTTATGGAAGAAGTTGAGGACAAAATTGAGGTTCAGTTCTACACATCATCCGCAGTCTGACGGATAGACCAAAGCGGTAAATAGAAGTTTGAGCAATTTGTTGAGGTGTTTAGTCGGAGATAAGCGCAAGGGATGGGATTTGATTCTACCCTAAGCAGAATTTGCTTACAATAACTCTGTAAATAGGAGTATTGGTAGATCACCATTCCAAATTGTGTATGAAAGTAGCCCAAGGACTACACCAGAATTAAGGAAAATGGAGCAAGGGGAGAGGACAAGTGCCGATGTAGAAGAATTTGTTAAACATATCAAGAGCCTACACGAAGAGGTCCATGCACACATCACCAAGATGAATCAACAGTATAAAGCTAGGGCAGATCAAAGGAGGAGACATAAGGAGTTCCAAGTAGGGGATATGGTTATGGTACACTTACGAAAGGAATGGTTTCTAGTGGATACTTACAACAAGTTGAAGATGAAGAAATTTGGCCCCTGTAAAGTTTTGAAGAAGCATGACTCAGGAAATGCATATGAGGTGGAGTTTCCAGATGGGATTCACATTTCTCCTATGTTCAACATTGTAGACTTAACATAATATCATGATGATGGTGTAGATGAGGGGTTGATGCTAGAGCCGTGTCCAATTCCTACTTCTAAAAAGGAGGAGATCGAAGAGATTTTAGATAGTCGTATGGGTAGGAGTACCAAAAATAGGTAGTATGAAGAGTACCTGGTGAAGTGGAAAGGACAACCAATAGAGGACCCAACTTGGATATCAGCAACGGAGGTTGCCCATTTGGGTTTTCCTCTACCATAAAGTGACAGGGTCACTTTTCAATCTACACTGGGTGTCTGATGCAGGAGCATCCAGTGGTGTAAGGGCAATCTTGTATCACCCAAAAATATGCTTAGAGATAGTTTCTATTTAATGTGTTTTTATTTTTGGATACACATTTGGGTCAAATAAAGGTTCCAACTCTCACAGTTCCACTATTAGTTTTCTAGGTTAGAGTTTTTAAGCACCTTGGGATACGTGTAAATGCAAAAAAATGGGGGACAAGTGAAACTATCCATAGGGCTATAGAGCACTTCGAGAGCTTTTCAAAAATGTAAACAGTTCGTCAATCAAAGCCTCGATTCAAAAGTTATGCCTCCCGAAAGTTGGACTACCATTTCTCGATTCTTCTAATTTTACATCGACTTTTAACGTGACTTTTGGAACCTTCTATTTTGGTGGAGGATACCAACTAGTGTATTCTAGAATGTATTCCTAACCCTAAATGAATTGGGGTCTATTTAAAAACATTTCTAGCATTGTAAAGGCAATTTTGAGTGGAGTTAGAGAGAAGGTACTATGTGGATGATTTCTTTCTCCAGAATCATACTATTGTAAGCCCATAGGGCATTTTTTCATTGATAATAATAATTTCCCTTTCCTATGTGTTCATTTTGGTCTTTGTTTGTGTCTTCATCAAGGGTGTTGCGATGCAAGAAGATCAAGTCATTGCATACAAATCTGGTAAATTGAAGAACTACAAAGATAATTATGCACCACACGACTTAGAGTTAGCATCTAGTGTCCATGCTCTACAAATGTAAAGACACAACCTGATTGGGAAACCATTTGAATTCATATCTAACCATCATGGATTGGAGTACACATTTAATCAACTCAATATTAACTCTTTCCAAAGGAGGTGGTTATAGTTCTTAGCAGACTATGATTTTGAGATCACTTATATCAAGGGTAAGGAAAATTGAGTAGCTAACGCCTTAAGAAGGTGAAGACATATATTGGCTATTGTAGCAATAAATATTGGACTTAGGGAGAAAGTACTTCAATTTTTTCCAAGAGATGAATTCTATAATGAAGTATGTCGAGCACTTTAGAAGGATCCTCGAGATATTAGATATGAAGGATATCAATTGGAAAGGGATGGACTCCTAAGCTATAAGGGCAGGATGTACATACTTAAGGACTTGAAAATTCAAAAAATGATTTTTGGAGAAATTCATGCCACTCCTTACTCAAGGCACCCTGGAGTAACTAAAATGTTGGCCAAAATGAAATAATTATGTTTTTGGAAAGGTATGAAGAATAAAATGGCAGAGTATGTGGTAGGTTATCTTCAGTGTCAAAGGGTCAAGGCTGGGCACAATTACCCAATTCGACTATTACACCCAAATGGAGTTCCAGAATGGAAATGATAAATAATCACAATAGATTTTATCCAAGGGTTACACATGACTTGAAACATGCATAATACCATTCTTGTGGTAGTGGATCAATTAATAAAGGTAGCACATTATATTCTAAGAAACTTAACTAATGGGACACCAGATATTTTCCATAAGTTCGTTAGAGAGATTTTTAGACTTCATGGAGTTCTAGAATAGATTATATCAAATAGAGATGCTAAGATAACATCTAGAGGCAAAAACAATTTTCTGCCTTGGGGACAAAACTAAATATTGGTTCAGCCTACCTCCTAGAAATTAACAACTAGATAGAAAGAGTAAACCAAGTACTAGAAGATCTCTTGAGAGTATATTACATATATCAACAATATTGATGGGAGATATATCTTCCCTTGGTTGAATTAGCCTACAACAACTCATATCAGTCTACTATTAAGATGACACTTTTGAAGCTCTGTATGGATGCAAGTGAAAAACTCTTGTAATTTGGAATAGGATCAAGAATCAAATTATTGTTGGGCCTGAGATGCTTTTATAGATGGAGGAATAGGTAGTTCAAATCCGTTAGAGGTTGATAAAGGAAAATGATCAACAAAAGAGTTATACAGACGCCAAAAGGACGACTAAAGAATTTTGGGTTGGAGAAAAGGTTCTCCTGAAAGTAAAACAGTAAAAAAATACCATCAAGTTTTGTAGAAATGCCAATAACCCTGAGATATGTGCGATCCTTTGAGATTTTGGAAGTCATAAATTGTGTGACCTACAAAATTTCCCTACCCCCAACCGTTGCCATAGTTCATAATGTATTTTATGCATCTTGTCTTAAGAAATATATAGCCAGTCATGAACATATTTTTTATTGGAATCTATTTCAGGGAAAAGATCTAGGTGTGATGGAAATATAACCACTTGAAATACTTGAGGTGCATAATTTGGACTTGTAAAAAGGAGATATCACTCAGTGCAAGGTCTAGTGGGACCAATACACTGAAGAGAATGCCACTTGGGAAGATTGTGATGAAATCTTCCAGAAATTTCCACATCTTTTACCAATAACTTGAACAATGGATTGAAATGAATAAATTGTCATTCCAGTTGGAATGTAATGATTTGATACTACTATATATTTATTAGTTGCATCTTTTTATTTCAAAAATTATTTTAGTAATTCAAAATTGCAAGGTTCATCGAGGATGATGAAACACAATGGGGAGGATATGTTACATCTCCTATTTTGTTTAATTTTAAAATATTCTATATAATCGTTGAGACTTCATGCGAAGTTGAGTTGATTGGTTAAATTAGTTCATTCATTTTGGTTTCGTGTGAATTTGAAATGTTGGTTGTTTGTTATGATTCACGAGAATTAGAAATTTTGGTTACTTGATGTTATGCTAAGATAATTATTTGGTCTTTGATTAAATGAGTGGAAATATGTTATTACTATGGAAAATTTTTTTTTTTGGAACATGACAAAGGGGGGAAGCATTTCTAAAGAGGGAATTTAGTAGGAGGACACCAATCTTCCATCAAGCTAACAGGTAGCAGTCCTAACCACCATGACCAAGGAAATGAACTTGGCAAGCAAGGGTATACCAAGTGACCACATTGAGCTAACTATGTCAACACATTTAGTAAAATAATAAAAGTTGCCACTTGAGCATGAATCAAACTAACAATAATTGTTACATTTAAGAAATGGTATGGCAAACATGTTTTTGTATAATGGTACCCATGGTACTTACATGACATTCTGACATGTACATACATATATATGTGTGTATGTGTATGATGTACATGTATGTATATGTACACTTAAAATACAACGTATACACAAATATATATATGGGATATTATGAATATATATGTATATGTGTATATTAAAGATAAAAATGTATATAATTATAATAAGTATCATTATAGTAAAACATAAGGAGTAAAATTATTGTTTCCATCATATGTCAATGTTTTAATATTATTTCCATTGGCCTTGTATTATTATTTCAATAGGCCTTTTATTTATGGCTTTTGAATTTTCAATCAAGAATGTAAATTATGATCACCACATTTTGGTCATCTTCCATGTAACTCCTTTTGGAAGATTATTACTTGTAAACTGAGCATGATTAAGAAATAAGTAAATCATTTCTTGTTCAGTGATAATCTTCCCAACTTGTGATTTATCTCTTATTGAAACAACAAGCTATTCCAAGCTTTCTATTATTTCTTTTTCATACCTATGATTTATCTCTTATAGAAACAATATGCCATTCCAGGCTCCCTTTACCCTTTCCATAACCAGTGATCATAGCCACAATAGAGGATTGCAATTATACAATTGAGTAGTCGAGCTCGACCATTCATAGTCAAGGTTGACACACCTCCATTATTTCAAGCCAAGATGGGTGTCTTTCTACACTTTACATTTCCCATTTGTTATGTTTTGAAAGCTCTAATAATTGAGCATGTTGCATGAATGATATTAATAATTTTGTGCAAATTACGATCCATGCCTAAGTAATTGTTTATGTAGGATGCATGTTTTCTAGTATGATTTCTTTATATACATGTCATTGGTTTGATTTTTTCAAATAGTTATTTACCTATCATATAACATCTTGTTTTCATTTTAGAACTTAGAATAATTGGAGAAAGAAAACCCAATATGTGCATTCTTATACAGGGGCATAAGCAATATGCCTTTGAGATAAGAAGAGGTGCCATCATAATGACTTAACAATATTGTTTTGAATTCTCATGAGGCTTTTTTTTAATATCTACTATAGGGCCCAAGTTGGGCAAAGAAATCTTGATTGTGGTAAACATAAATTATCCAATATTTATGGATAGTAAGATCATAACTCATCAAGGATAATCAACAAGGTTGAGATGAAAGGTGTGGGCTAATAATAATTGAATTGTGGGAAATGCTTGCAAAACAAGAGGTGGAATCAGTAACAAACTAAATAATAAATAAACATAAGCAAGCATATTAAACTGAGTTAGCCCATGCTAGTCAATAGATATAAGTCTTGTTTGTCACGTTGAGTGGTGGGTGATCAAGTACAGAGTGCCCCTGCTAATCCCTGGCCAAGGTAGGTTAGTGACGATACTTGATCATATGATCACTAGAGCTTAGGGTAGCTTACAAATAGATAGATGGGCTACTAAGAAGGACTCTGTATCCTAACTAGATGTATAGCTAACACTCAAAAACTAGGATGCTTAGTTGGCAAGACAAGTGGTGTCTTATGCCTAGTCCCACACAGCAAGGGTCTTTCTTAGATGAGATTGTGTGGGGATACTTAGGGTCCATAGTTGGGAGGTTAAGCCTCTGAAAATACTTCTCCTCTCCACCAAATGCCAAGACTTGCACAAGACAAAGTCAATACTTGGAACATAGAGAACATCTTTGAACTCTCCATTTTCCATCTCCACATTTCCTTTCCCTTCAACTTCCATTTTTGTATCATCTCCCACAAAGATTTGTGGTACCTTTGACTGCTTCAATGAAGAAAAAACTCCTTTTGAAGAAGCCATATGATATGAGGCACCTGAGTCAAGAATCCATTCCATTGAAGAATTTGAATTTTCCATGAGTGCTTGCCCTTTGCCCTTTAAATCTGATGAAGATCCTTTCTCTTTATAAGAATTAGGTAGTGGAACATTATGTTTTTTCATGATGGTGGTCAACTCATCAATCTTCTTATGATAACACTCATGTTCTTCATGACCAAATTTCTTGCAATAAGCACACTTTTTTTTATCCTTATTATTGTCTCCCTTCTTATTTGAATTTGAGGAAGACTTGCCTTGTTGATTTGATTGTGGTGTTATCTTTTCTACATCCTCTGATTTGTCATTGTTCCATTTCTTATTCTTACCCTTTTGTTTATTTGAAGATTGACCTACTAAATTTTGAGAACCCTCATTATTTTCTACCAATGCCTTAGACTTTGGCGAATTGAGAATCCCCATTGATCTCAACTTCTTTTCTTCTTTATCCAACAGTTCAGCATAGTGATCAAAAGATACTTTCTGATAGGCAGACCCTAATGTAGTCTTTAAGGTGTTATAAGTAGAAACAAATGTGGAGTACTCGGATGGCAGCTTATTATGAATGAGATAGAATAATATGTCATCTTTAATACAACTTCCACAATCATCTAGTTTTTTTCTTAATTCATTCACCTTTATGATAAAATCTTGTATGGAATCAAATGCCTTTGGATCTAAGGAGACAAGCTCATCTTCAATTTTGAAAACATCTTCCTCGAACACTTTACCATATAGGTTTTAGAGGGTATCCTAAGCTTCCTTGGATGTATGAGACTTCTAAATCTTATACATGATCTTGCCATCAACCTCCAAACAAATATCACCTAGGGCTTTCCTATCTATAGTTTTCCAATCAGTGATTTCACTAGCAAAGACCTGATCACCTATTGGTTTAGGAAGGGTACCATCTACATATTGAGAAACTCCTTTATGCATTAAATGACACCACATTTTAATGGACCATGTAGAATAGTTATAAGGAGTTAATTTTGAAAACTTAAAATTTCCCATGATGTAGAAAATGAAAGAAAACTACAAAAAAAGAAGAACACAACACCAAGAACACCCCCCCTTTTCACTAAATCAAGAAACCCCCCCCAAAAAATATGCTTTTGGCACTTTATATATAGTGCATTTACAATGGCCACTTGCCAATTTTGGCCTTAGTGGACTTCTAATTTTTTCTTTTACAACCTCCTTATGGAGTTCAAAATTGGAACATTACAATGTATCTTAGATATACAACAATTATGAACATATATGAAAGTATTACAATGCAGAAAAGGACCTAATTCTAAAAGTGACACTTTTGTCCACACAACCCTATAATTTGATTGCAGATCTGGAAAGTAGACAAAAAATGATGTACTTTCAAAAAAAATGAAACCTTCTTTCATGTCCAAATGAGTTCGTACGAAGCATTTGAAGTTGCAAAATGCAAGATTGGACAAGTATAGTCGCCAAAGATGCAATTTCTGACAAATCTGTGCACCAAAACTAGAAAAGAACTGCACCACTAAAAAGTTTAGAAAATTTTACCCAATTTTTTTTTTTAAAAATACACTTGGTTTGGATTTTAATGATTGAGATATGGCCTCCCAAAGTTGGACTGCAAAATTAAAAATCAATCTGGAGAGGGGTTGGATCAACAAAAGATGAGGTTAAATTTGATGGTCATACAGTCATTGCAGTAGTTCTAATTTGCCCCTAGATGATGGTCAAATGGCTATCAAATTTAGGCTTGCGAACTTGATGATGTTAGCAAACCCAGGCCTTGTGATGAGATCAACATGATGTTAAGATGACATCAGCAATGTACAAATTGTACAAAATTGTATGGATGGTGCAGACAAAAAATGTGTCCTGTTGACCTAGCATATGGATGTTGATTTCGTGTTGATGTGGGCATGTGAGGTTGATTTGACTGTTCCTATATGGAAGGCTGCGTAGATCACTGAATGTGCACTCGCAAATGACATGGATTCTACACGGTGGTGGAACACATGGCTGTAGTCATTCCGCGACTGGAACCCTCGCCAAGAATGAAATCTTTAGTGTCAGAATTAAGTTTTGTAAGCACTAAAATTTTGGTAATAATCCCACATTGCATGGAGAATGGACTTGGATTCAGTTTAAAAGAACCAAGCCGCTCACCAAGTAACAAAGGCAATCCACCAAGGTTGCTCGCCAGGATTGAGTAGCCGGTGGGTTTGGCCAAAATGTTAGATTTTGATTATGTGGTCTGGAGTTTGTACAGTTTGATGTCGATTAATGAACTAGAATATTCCCTAAAACAAATATGAATATTCCTCCTTGTAGGTCCAGGGTGTCACTCCCCAGTTTTGCAAAAAAATATTCTCTGCTAGCCTGATTGGGCAAAAAAAAATCTAAAAATACCCACAAATTTGAAAAAATAATGCAGAGAATAAATTAATTCAAATTTGGAAATAAATTAACAAATCGAATAAAAGACCATACCCAGGTTGCAAATTAGTGCCTTTGGGTTCCGGTTTGCAAAAAAAAATTGCCTCACAATTGACTTTAGCCCAAAATAGGCAAATTTATAGCCAATTTTCATCAAATCGATGTTCTGGACGCAATGGCGAGGTTTGATTTGGCTCTATACACTCCCAATTTGTGTAGATTCTTCGGATTCGGGTCAAGGTGCTGAAGCAACAAAGGTCTTGAACAACTATGTGAAGAGAATCTCCCCAAGCTCTAATACCATGTAAGAATTTTCCTTAGGGAAAAATTCACCCAAGACCAAGGAACTAAAACACAAGCACAATAGTAGACCAAAGAGAGTATGATCAGAATGATGATATATTCATTCAATATTGATTAAAAGTACACTCGAAGTGCCTGTATATAAAGGCCTCTAAAATGCTTCTAGAATGCATAGAATTCAGCAACATGATAAATCATACAACTAGGCACATGCCCACTAGATATGGGTTATCCTCCATTAAGCATGGGAGTAAGTGTGATGATGAGAGGATAAGTCTACAAAGGTGTAGCATGCAAAATAATGTTGTAGACAACATGTGCTAAAATGGGAGTGTGAATAACTCTATTGTCTACATGACAACTCAATGAATAATGAAAAATCTAGTATTGTAGACACCATGTGTTGAATTAGAGTTTCTTACTCCAGTGTTGTCAACATGACAACTCATAAGAGTACACAAACTCCTAAGTGTCTCACCTAAATAAATAATAAAATAATATAATATAATAAAATAATACATTAACCTAAGTAAACTTAAGTAAAGTGTAAATAGTAAATACTTATTTACACCAACTGAGACTTTTTTTACCTTCATTAAGTTTTTTGGTTAACTTTGGGAAGATATGAAGGTCATTTGACCAAATTGGCAAAAAGTTGCTAAAAAATGTAAAAGTTACATTGTGCAACTTTCCAACTTTTAAAAGTTGCTTGAGCAATTTTTTTCAAGTGTAAAATCATTGGGGAGGATTCATAAGGGTTAAATAATCACCCAAGAACCCTATATAAGGTGTGACAAGACCTATGAGTAGGGTTGGATTCTCATTGTACAGATTGAGAGTTTTGCAATCAGCATTTGAAGCAATTTTGTGAGCAAATTCTTTGTTTTTAATGACAATTTAGGTAGTTATAAGTTCAAGATTCATACTATCACCTATGCATCCTTTGAATGACATGTTTTCTTGATTTTATGTGTTGGTAGATTGATATTTTGATCGGTTTATTCTCCTTTTGTGGAATTATTTTGGTTTTATATTGTTATTGGTTTTGTTTAGGTAGTTGTTGAAGATGGGTCTCTAACTCACTTTACCACCATCCATTATGTATAGCCTCTTGGAGTAGTGATTAGACTCCATGCACATAATGTATACAAAAGAAAGAGCCATCAAATGCAAAGGAAGTAATTTTAAGGTCTTGCCCTAGGCGGGCCTATGGTGAGTCCGGCTATGGAAGACCATATAGAAATTAGTATATCTTCTAGAGGAGTAAAGCTAGAGTTCAAATTCCTTTTGGACATGGAAGAAGGAAGTAATATCATCACCACCTGAAGTGGAGAGGGTAACAATAATCCTAGAACAAGCCCAAAACAATAGAGATTGTTGAAGCATCCTATGAAGCCTAAAAAGTCCAATTTTCACCTAATTTGGGTTAGGGAAATAGATGGAAGGATATGACCCCAAGACCCCAAAAACCCTTAAGGGGATGCTTAATGAACCAAAAAACATAGAAAATATTTTAGGGTTCTTTTGCAAGGAATAGGAGAAAAATCCTATTTTCTCACTATAGGAGACCTAATTGGGGCTACTAACCTTTTAGGCCTATTTGAGAAGAAATGAAGAAATCAAATGGAAAGATAAAATTGATGGTACTTCTAACATGTGTAATTGGTATAGTTTAAGTGTTCAACAATACTTATACACTTTTTCAAGGTCTAGTTCAAGATTTGGAGATTGAGCGCTTGTATGTTGCTTTAAGGGCTAGGGTGAATGAAGTGACAAAGCATCAAGTTTTGACTTGATTGAGGAATCTTTCTTGGTAGTTGGGTTGGCTAGAGAGACTAGGGGATCCTTAGGTAGTTAAGGTCCTATAGATGACAAGTGGTGTGGAAGAGATGCCCTAAGAGCCTTGTAATAAGACCAAGAGCATGAATCAATGAGTGATTCAACCAACCTCCCTATCAAAGTGGTATCAGAGCCTCAAAAGATTAGGCTTTTGGATAGATCTTTCAAATTGAAGAATTAGTAGGAGAAACTACAATGGTGACCAATGTATAATTGGCTAAGAAGATGAATGAGGAAGAGGAAGAAAATAAGTCTCTAAGAGAGAGATTATCCCAAATAGAGGATAAGTTGGATCAGGTAGAAGAAAAGATTAATGAAGTCAAGGAGAAGGTTGATGAGAAACAACCAAAAGTTGTTGTAAAGGATGAAGTTCCTACATCAAACCCTGTTCTCACAGAAGATCCTTTCTTGAAGGCATGGAAGGCTATGAGTTGGAAGGCACTTGAAGGCATCCCATTATTTAGTAGAAAGGTGGAGGCAAATCTAGTCATGGACTGGATAGAAGGGATGGAAAACCACTTTGAGTGTGATGGCATCACAGAGGCATAGGAAGTCAGGGTGGCAAATCAAGATTGAGTGGCTTTGCTCTAACATGGTGAAAATTCATTTAGGCAGACAGGGGAAAAGAATGTAAGAAACTAATCTCATCATGGAAAGGGATGATTCTTAAGGCAAGAGAAGCATATATGCTAGAGGATTATGAAATTCAGTTACACCAAAAGAGGCAGAATATTAGGAAAAGGGATCTTGATGTAATTTCCTACACTACCTAGTTTCGAAAGCTTTGCAGGCATCAAATGTGGCAAAGGATGAAAACCTTAAAGTAGCTAGATATGTTAGTGGCCTAAAGTGGAACATTCAAGAAGAGATGACTCTTCTCAATCCTAAAATAGTACATCAATGCTATCAATTGGCTATAAATATTGAGGAAAAGAAAAAAGGAAAGCATGAGCAGTCCTCCAAAGGAAAAGGGAGAGGGAGAGATCAAAGAGGTCATAGAGGTGGTTATCAAGGTAGAGGGACTGAATCAAGGAACCAAGGGGAGTCCAAAACTACAGAGCATGGGAGTGAACCACTCTAAGAGGAGGCCATGGAAGAGGTAGAGGATATCAAGGGGGTTCTCATAGAGGAAGAGGTGTAGGAAAAAGTAACTCATACTTTTCTAGCATGAAGTGTTATAGTTTTGGATAGTTGGTTCGTCCTACTTATAGGTGTCCTAAGAAGGCATCCTCTTCTCACAATGAGAAAAGGATTGGATATGCTTTAGAAGACACATCAAGTGTCAAGTCACCTGAGATCAACCATATTGAATCAGAAATGGGGGAGAACCTAATGTTTAGGAGGGTTTTGGTTAGAGAACTTGTGAAGGAGGAACCAAAGCAAAGGAGAGTCTTATTCACAATCAGGTGCAAAATACTTGGCATAGTTTGCAAGGTTATTGTGGATTCAGGGTGCACATATAACATAATCTCTGACAAGATAATGAAGAATCTCAAACTGGAGAAGATACCCCATACTAGTCCATACAAGATGACATGGTTGAACAAAAGGAAAAATATCCTTGTGAATGAACAAGCATGGGTGGAGTTCTCCATTGGAGGATACAAGGATAAGTTGATTTGTGATATCTTTCCTATGGATGCATGTCATCTCCTATTGGGCAGACCATGGTAGTATGACATAGGTGTCATATATGATGAGAAGAAGAATACCATCTCTTTTAAGAAGGATGGTTAGTACATTTAAAATACAATCATTGATGGAGGATGAAGAACCACAATCAAAGACCCCTAATGTTTTGTTGAGTAATGGCAAGGAGTTTGTCAATATTCTACAACAAGGTGGTGAAGTATATTTTATCATGGTACAACCTAAGGAAGAAGAGAAGACCATGCCAACACCTATACCAGAGGAGGTGCAGAACTTGCTTGGTAAGTTCAAAGATATAATTAGTGATGGGACACCTGCAACATTACCTCCTAAAAAGCTATTAGTCATCTGGTTAACTCTATCCCAAGAGCCTCATTACTTAACAAGGAAGCCTAAAAGCTCACTCTAGAGAAGAACCAAGAAGTGTCTAGACAAGTGCAAGTGCTACTAGACCAGGGATGAGTTTTAGTCCTTGTGTAGTACCAAAGGTGGTAAGTGGAGACTTTGTACTAACTCTAGGGCTATTAATAGGATCACAATTACATATAGGTTTCCTATACCTAGGATTGAGGATTTGATCGATTGTATAGGAGGATCTAGGTATTTCACTAAGTTAGACCTAAAGAGTGGCTATCATCATATTAGAATCCAAGAGGGAGATGAATGCAAAATAACATTGAAGACCACTAAAGGGTTGTATGGGTGGAGAGTTATTCCATTTGGACTTACAAATGCCCCTAGCACATGCATGAGGTTAATGAAAGAGGTGCTTAAGGACTACATTGGTAGGTTTATGGTAGTATACCTAGATGACATACTCATCTTTATAAAAACCAAAGAGGAACATATGAAACACTTGGAGATTGTGCTCAAGAGATTGTAGGAAGAGAAGTTTTCAATCACCTTGGAAAAGTGTGAGTTTCTAAAGTAGGAACTTGTATATTTTAGCTTTGTTGTATCTCAAGGTTCATTGAAGATGGACTCAAGCATGGTGGAGGCTATCTTGAATTGGTCAACACCAACCATAGGGACAGAGGTAAGGATTTTTCATTGATTAGCTCAAGTTTATAGAAATTTTATTAGGAACTTTAGTGGTATTTGTGCACTAGTGTTGGACACCATCAAAGGTGGATTGAAGACCAAATTAAAATGGACTCTTGAGGCAGGAAGAGACTTTGAAAGCTTGAAACAAGATGTAGCTACCCAACCTATGCTATTGTTGCCTAGTTTTGAAAAAATGTTTACATTAGAGTGTGATCCAAGTGGAGTTACAGTAGGGGGAGTATTAAGTCAAGAAGGCAGACCCATAGATTTCTTCACTAAGAAGCTCAATGATGTTAAGAAGAAGTACGCTTCTTATGACTTGGATTTATATTAAGGAATTAGAGAAATTACCTCCTTCCCGAGGAATTTTTGGTGTTTAATAATAACCAGGCACTTAGCTACATTAACACTTGGGAAAAGTTGAGAAATAGACACTTAAAGTGGATGGAATACCTACAAGATTTCACCTTCACTATTAAGAAAAAGAAGGGACAACTAAATTAGGAAAAAGATGCACTAACCGAATTAGGCAAAAGATGCACTAAGTAGAAAAATCTTGACAATACAAGAGGTTCAATTGCATAGCATTAGCATAGAAATTTTCAAGGACCTTTACAAGGATGATGAAGATTTCTTTGAAGCATATAAGGTATGTGTTGATTTTCAAAATCATTTTCATAGTCAGTTCTCTAAATATAGTTTACAAAGTAGATTGTTGTTTAAGGGGAATCAATTATGTGTTCCTCAAGGTTCAATGAGGGAGAATCTCATTCAAGAGAAGCACAATGGTAGTTTTAGTGGCCATTTTGGTATTAATAAAATATTGGAGTTGGTTTAGAGATTCTATTATTGGCCCAAGTTGCCAAGAGATGTAAGAAGGTATATAGAGCAATGTGTGGTGTGTATGAAATAAAATGGGGGAACCATTAATGCAGGTTTATACCAACCCCTACCTATTCCTAATAGGCCATGGGAGTACGTTAGAATGGACTTTGTGGTAGGTTTTCCTAAGACTAAAATAGGATTGGATAGTATATATGTGGTGGTAGATAGGTTTAGCAAGGTGGGTCATTTTATCACTTGTAAAACCACACATGATGCTAGCTACATTGCTTATTTGTTTTTCAAAGAGATTGTAAGAATTGATGGATTACCCCTAAGCATAGTCTCTAACAAAGATGTGAAGTTCATGAGTCACTTTTGAAAGACTCTATGGAACAGGCTAGGAACTAATCTATCATTTGGTTCATCTTATCATCCTCAAACTAATGGTCAATCTGAGATGGTCAATAGAGTGATAGGTAACCTTCTCAGATGCCTAACCAAGGAGTATGGATAGACATGGGATTTAAATCATCCATCAAGCTGCATATGCCTATAATGATAGTGTAAATAAGACAACAGGGAGAAGTCCTTTTGAGATTGTGTCTGGTATGCACCCAAGAGGTTTGTGTGAACTCAAAGATGTAGAGGCTATGGAACATAGAAGTGGTCATGCAAAGGATTTCTCTCAGACCATGAAAGAGATACAAGAACAAGTGAAGAAGACCATAGTAGAGGCCACTCACAAATTGAAGACCAAGGTAAACATGTCAAGGAAGGATATATAGTTTGAAGTGGGAGACTATGTTGCAATCTACCTAAACAAATGTAGACTACAATAAGGAGTGCCAAAAAAGTTGTAGATGAAGAGAGTAGGTCCATGTAAAGTGTTAGTGAAATATGGATAGAGTTCCTACAAGGTAGAGCTTCCTACAAACTTGAACATTTCACCAGTGTTCAATATAGAAGATCTGGTCAAATACAAGGGACCATTGTCAGGGGGTAAGTCAAAATAGAAAAGAGATACTAGAAGATGTCAGCACTACAGCCTTACCTCCCAAGACTAAGCAACAAGATGAAAGGATCTTGGAATCTAGGGTAAAGAATTCTAATAGGAACAAGACTTGCATCAAACACCTAATCCAATGGAAAGGACAGCCAGAAGCTAAAGCTACATGGGTATAGGAAGAAATTTTCAAAAAGCTTGGCATTGATATGTATCTAATTTCTCCTCATGTCCCTTGAAAGTTGTGCAAAGGGGGAGAATGGTGCAGGTTCACCAAGGGATTTCCTAGGTAATCTAATGTTTCATTTTTTTTTGTGTGGGTGTAAGCCTTAGGTAATTTGGATATGTATGACATAAGGTCATTTTAACCATAGTAGGAGTACAATAGGGCTTTTGTTCATAAGGTGTTAGAGCCTTTTTACTAGGTGCAATTATGGGCTAGCAAGTCGTAAAGCCCTCTGATTGGCCCAAGGCATGATGATGACATCATAATGAGGTCAATAGAGTCTAGGAAGAGTTAGGGAGAGGTTTTTACCTTATTTAATATTTATGGTTAAGTTTGGGAAGATATGAAGTTCATTCGAGCAAATTGGCAAAAAGTTGCTAAAAAATGTAAAAGTTGCTTGAGCAATTTTTGTCAAGGAAGTGTAAAATCATTGAGAAGGACTCCTAAGGCATAAATAACCACAAAATAACCTATATAAGGTGTGATAGGACCTATAAGAAGGGTTGGATGCTGATTGTACGGATTGAGAGTTTGCAATTAGCATTTGAAGCAATTTTGTGAGAAAAATCTTTTTTTTAATGATAGTAGGTAGTTAGAAGTTCAAGCTTCATACTGTCACTTGTGCATCCTTTTAATGGCATGTTTTCTTGATTCTTTGTGTTGATAGATAGGGATTTTGATTAATTTATTTTTCTTTTGTGAAATTATTTTGGTTTTATACTATCACTGGTTTTGTCCAGGCAGTTGCTAAAGATGAAGCTCTAACTCTTTTTTACACCATCCATTCTATATGGTCTCTTGGGAATAGTGAGTATACTCCATGTACATAATGTATACACAATAAAGGGCCCTCAAATGTAGAGGAATTATTTTTAAAGTCTTTCCCTAGGCAAGCCTATGGTGAGTCTGGCTAGGGAAGACCATATAGAAATTAGTATATCTTGCAAAGGAGTAAAGATAAAGTCCAAATTCCTTTTTAAGATCGAATAAGGATGTCTTAACATCACCCCGTGAAGTAGAGAGGATCACTACAATCCTATAACAAGCCCAAAACATTATTGATTGTTGAAGCATCCTATGAAGCCTAACAAGCCCAATTTTCACCTATTTTGAGTTAGGGCAATGGATGGAAGGATATGAAACCCAAGAATCCAAAAATAATTAAGGGGATGACTAATGAACCAAGAAACCTAGAAAATATTTTAGGGTTCTTTTGGAAGGCATAGGAGAAAAACCCTATTCTCTCACTAAAGGAGACCTAATTGGGGCTACTAGCCTTTTAGACCTGTTTGAGAAGAAGTGAAGAAATTGAATAGAAAGATGAAATTAATGTGACTTATAACACACCTAATTGGTTGAGTTGAAGTGTTCAACAATATGTCCACACTTTTGCAAGGTCTAGTTCAAGATTCAAAGGTTGAGAGCATGTATGTTGCTTTAAGGGCTACGGTGAATGAAGTGACAAAGCATCAAGTTTTGACTTGATTGAGGAATTTTTCTTGGTACTTGGGTTGGCTAGAGAGGCCAGGGGGTCCTTAGGCAGTTAAGGTCCTATAGGTGACAAGTGGTGTGGAAGAGACACCCTAAGAGTCTTGTAATAAGACCAAGAGCATGAATCAGTAATTGATTCAACCAACCTCCCTATCAAAATAAAATGCAAATGAGGTTTCCAAGATAAATTATATGCCACAATATTGGTGTTTCCTTTCACATACTCATTATCAAAACTGTAAGCATGGATTTTACTAGTTCACTTTTGTTGTTTGCCACACAATTTTTGTTGACTAAAAACTAATTTGAGCTACTATGATCAAGTCTAACAACAAACTTGTTGCTAACTAAATATTGTCTAAATTTGGCAAGGGTGTGCATTATGGATAACATTTCCTTATCATATATAGAGAATTTATGTTCAAACTCTTTAAGCTTTCTACCCTCAAAAGCTATAGGGAGTTTATTTTGCATTATAAAAATCCTTATTCCCTCTCCAGATGCATCACTTTCTAAAACAAATGGGAGCAAAAAATATGGAATTGCTAAAATGAGGTACAAACTCATCACCTCATTAAGCTTATCAAAGATTGTTGAGTTTATATTATCCATATAAATGCTCCTTTGTTTGTCAGATATGTTAATTGGGCTATTGACTGTGAAAATCCACTAATGAATCTCTAGTAGTAATCACATAGTCCAACAAATCACCTCAATTGTGTCACATTGTTGGATGTAGACCATCCTTGAAAGGATTTGATTTTCTCTTCATCAACACTTACTCCATGTTTGTTGATCTTGAAGCCTAGATATAAGACTTCTTGTAACCCAAACTCACACTTCAATGCTTTGGCATAAAAGGACTATTTCTTTAAGATTTCCAATATTTTATTTAAGTGTTTTAGATGATCCTTCTAATATTTTCTATAAACCAATAAGTATTTGAAAAAAGATAAGAACAAATTTTGTTAACTGCTAAATAAATAGTCGACTACTATAAGATTGAAAAGTTTCCAAGGCATTTGCTAAACCAAAGGGCATTATAAATAACTCATAGTGCCCACAATGACACTAAAATATTGTCTTGTGTACATCTTCATCTTGAACTTTGATCTGGTGGTATCATGAACGTGGTTCAATTTTGGAGAAGCGATTAGCTCCATGTAATTCATCAAGCAATTGGTCAATGTGAGGTATTGGGAAGTGATTCTTTATAGTCTTCATATTGATAGCGTAGTAGTCAATGCACATTCTCATAGTCACATCTTTCTTCTTGATCAACACTACAAAAGATGGAAAAGGGATAGAATTGGGTCTTATACACCCCATGTTGAGTAATTCTTTGATTGTCTTTTTAATTCCTTCCTTGTAAACCTTTCAATGGTGGTATGGAGTGATCATCATTGGTATTTCCCCCACCTTAAGTTCAATTATGTGTTGGAAACCCCTATCGAGTGATAATCCAAGGGTTACATCTTTAAAGACTTTATTATGTTTATCCAAAATAATTTGAAATTGCATGTTGTTAGCATTTTTGTCTTAACAGTATTTGGCATTCATAGTAAGGTGTTATGCTTCCCAACCTACTTGTTTCTCTCACTCCATTATTTTGGATGATACCTCCATAGTTTTATTGGAGACACCCTACAAAACTATCTTTCTCTCATTATGTAGGAAAGTAATCTCCAACTTACGATGGCTAATCTCATATTTATCAATTGCATGCATCCATTGACAACCCAAAACTACTTCGTTGTCCATGTCAATTACATCTAAATCATTGTTCAATTTATACTCTCTAAGAGAACTTTATTTGGGGAACCTTATGAGTATAGGAAATTTTAGTTGCATTGGCTACCTTTACTTCAAAGCCTTTACTTGGAGCAATTTTTAGATTAATTCTTGCTACTAGTTCCTTATTTTCATAATTATAGTTGGCACCACTGTCAAAGAGGATGATAACTTGTTGCCCCTTCAAAATGCCTTTTACTCAAAACACACTATAACGTGGTTCTCCAACAAGAGTTACAAGTGTACCACATTCAGTCCCCTGAAATGTGTATGTTTCATCTTTGACATCAGCCCCTTCACTTTCTATTTAATCATCATAAATTACATGAATACAATAATTTTTCCTAAACATAAACATTAATGCCTTGAAAGTCATGGTTCTTTTCATATAAATATAGCTTCTTCCATCTCATCTCATTTCTACTAACTTCCATTTGGTTGGGCCTTGATTGCGACATCTTGGGAGGTATTGGATTTTTCTTTAAAAAATTATTAAATTATGAGGGGGATTGTAACTTTACTGTTGAAAGTACCCTTGAGAACTGTATCCTCTAGGTTGAAGGCTATTTTGATGACCCTTGAAGATGTTTCCAAATTTAAGGCTTTTAGTAACACTCTTAGTGGCTCAACTAATCCTTTTGCAAAGAGTACTATCAACCTCCTTTCTAACACATCAAACACCATTACTATAAGTTTCTCAAATTCTAATGCATAATCTTCTACTCTACCTTCTTTCTTTAAGAGGGTTAAGTTACGAAATTGAACTTCAGGTTTAGTTATATCAAATCTTTCAACCAACCTCAAACTAAAATCTTCTATGGTGGAGATTGATTTGTGTCCCTAAAGTTACAAGTCCATGGTACCACCATCCATAACCTAATCATTCTAAGTGCAAGGTGGAAATTTTGAGGGCTTCTTCTTTTGTCATTAATTAGAAATAAGTATCCAACTTTTGCAACCATGATCTTGTTGTGGTGCTACTTGTTCCATTAGAATTCAATAGAGTAATCTTACCCATGTAACATTGAATTTATTTTCTTTCATTATACTTATTCCTTCTTTGTCCACTTTTTTAGACAATGATACTTAGGGAAAAATAAGTTATTCGTAATTTATTCACTCAAAATATTATATTCTACTAAGAGTTGATCCATTTGCTCAGTTTGGTTTGGTTGTTTTCCCTAACTTCTTTATTTTTCCAAAAAAAAGCCCTAAATGTTATGGTTGAATTCTTCTCACTCCCATGGATAGGTCATGTTTTACTAAAACTAATTTCTTCACCTTGAATGTTAGACTTCTCTCTATTAGAAATACTTTCTTCACCCTTCTCATTGATTGAATTTCGACCATCTTGGTTATGTTTAAACCCTCTAAGTGAGTGGGCAACTTCCTTTAAAGTTTTCTTTTCAAGTCAAGTTATAGAGCTCCAAAATGTTTAAAGAAGGCCTTTTCTTCTTCATCGCCATCACCCATGGTGTAACCCTTATTTTTCTCTCTAAGGTTGTGGCTACTCACTTACTCTCATCAAACAAACCCACAATTAAAATGGCTAAATATCTGATTCCATTGTAGAGACCTTTAGAACTAGGATTTTGTTTTTTTGTTTTCTTAAACTATAAGTTCCATATTAGATTGCATACACAATAAATTAACACGAAGAGAAGATAAATTCCAAATTTATTAGAGATCTTTCAAATATTTAATTATGCTTACACAATTTTCACTTAAAGATGCAAGTACTTGAATTATGTCTTATTTATCTAAAATTAGTAACATATATTTAAACACTAAATGTTTTCTTATAGTATACAATAACCTTTAACAAAAAAAATTAAACTAAAATTATTGCAAATCCAAACATAGAGTTTGCACGATACAAAATAGAGTAGAGGTGATTCATGGAGTTTTGTCCCTTCACCAATCATGCATAACAACAAAGAAATTATTCAGCATAATCAATAAGCATGGTAGTATCCTCTATGAATGCCTACATGGGGCTATTTTATTAACTTGTTGTGCAAGGAAAGTAAACAATCTAATTCTGATCCTTCTAGAAGACAATTGAGATATAGGAGAAATAAAAAATCTGATGTTCTACAAGAAGATAAAATTACATAGTTCGTAGTGAATTGGAGCTCTCCTTCTAGCAAACAATTGTCACTACAAGACATAACTAACCTTCTTCAAGAAGTTGACAGTTCTTACTAGAAGCTTTAAGGCTAAAATTTGATTATTTTCTTCCCACACAAGTTAAGACTCCACATTGGCCACAATCATTTTCCTAATTTTTCTAGGAGACAAAATTTTACAGTTGGCATCCATCACTATTATTTAGGCTCGGTGGACTTACCTTTATGGTTTTATCATAGGTCAATGCACTGGTTATCTATATACGAACATGGAGTGCATTGACCACATATTGATTGTATAGGCTCTCAATGGTCAATGCATTAGTTGTTTATATAGGAACATGGAGTGCATCGACCACAATGCATTGATTATATACATTCTTTCAAGTCAATGGGTGAATGCACAAAGTTGGGTCACAATTCTACAGAAGTCAATTTCATGGAATGAGATCTCTTAAGAAATGGGTACCCAATTTTAACAAATCGGGTACCCTTTATGGTTCAAGTGCCCAATCTGTATTAAAAAATTGAGTTCCCAATTTTTGAATACGTATCGGGTACCCAAACCATGATTTTAAAATTGAGCACCCAATTTTAAATGAATCAGGTAATCTAATCCTTCTAAGCATAAAACCCATTTTTTGTGGCTTTTCCTTCATTTTCATTGTCATTGTAAATGATAGCCTGATTTAAGCTTAGAAACAAGAGCCCAGTTTTGGTTTCCTACTTACCCCCAGCTATTGTTTTCACTATAGTAGGTATTTTACTTTGTTTTCTATTATTTTATTTCATTGTTTTCAATTTTTTGCTTTATAATTCCATCAATTTATTGCTTTATTTTCACGTTTAATAGTTTTTAATATGTAACATTATAAATTTCCATTGTTAATAGTTTTATATTTAGATTATTACGTTCATTTAAATAGTTTTGTATTTGTTCATTTAAATATTTGTTTTGTAGATATTAATTTAAAATTTATTATTTTAGATGTTTTGATGTATTTAATAAAAGTTACAATGATTAATGATTAGATAGATGTAAATTAGATTGTTTAAACATGTAATCATATTGATGTTTTAGATTTATTTTAACTAAATAGTAATTAATTATAAATTAGTTTGTAAACCATAGTAAATTTGTAAACCATGATGTTAGACACTAAATTCTAAATATAAATGTAAACCATAATGTTAGCTACCCATATCCATACCCTAACACTAAATCTAACCAAGTTTAATGAACTCATACCCTAAAATGCTATTTCTAAAACTTAACCATGTAACCCTAATCTTGTAGTTTAAGGAGATGTATGTACATGTTTGAATTGAATGTAGGTTTAATATTTTATGTAGACATGTATTAAATTTATAAAAATTGGTAAGTGTTGTAGTCTCTCAATTATTCACATATGTTGATGTATGTATAAATTGGTAACATTAAATGAAAAAATCAAGTTAGAATTTTTTTTTAATTTTTAAATAATAAATAATCAATCTTTATATATTACAATAAATTCTAAATTCAATATATCAAATAATAGATAATTTAAGTACAAAAACCTATATATCAAATAATTTTGATCACAAATATTAAATCATAATGATAAACAAGGTACAAAATCTTAATAATAATCGTGACATAGACCTAAACCCTATTAAAAATTGTAACTTCAACCATAAAACTAACTATACTTCTAAATCTAACCTCAACCTAACCATAATTGTACAATAATTTAATCTAAACCTTAAACATAAAACTAAGTATCTAATGTGCTCCCTTACCTTAAAACCATAATTTTAACTCTAAACCCTAGATTCATGTAACTCCAATCATAAGCCCAACTCTAATCCTAACTTTAACTAAAATCGTAATCCTAAACAATCATGTAACCAAATCCTTAACACAACCTTAGCCCTAATTATGACATAAACCTAGACTCTCTTAAATTCTATTTGTGATTTTCAATAAGTCATGTTTCCCTTCCAAATCAAATGTAAAATTTATAAAACTACACACTAACCCTAACCATAGTATTAACCTTGATGTAAAATGTTACTCTCACCATAATTCTAAGCCTAACCCTAGAACACTAATTGAAATTTTAACCATTATATTAAAAATGAGAAACCTAACCTTAATCATTAATTTGAAACCCTAATACAAGTATCCTAACCCATTTCTTAAATGATGAACTTAATCCTAAATGTTAAACCCTAATTCTAATGTTAACTTCAAATCTTAAACCTAACACTTGAATCCTAGCTCTAACCATAACAGTAACCATAATGGAAAGTAATCTTAATCCTAACCATAATTAAAAATCGTAATCCTTAAAGCTAGCACGTGATCCTAAAATGTAAACCCTAATTATAATCCTAATTTTTAAACACTGATTCTAAGTGCTCAACTATAATCCTAAATTATCATCCACAAATTCTAAATATAAATCTAAACCATAATTCTAAATTCTAATGCCTAATCTTAAATGATAAGCCTTGAAATAGTGGTTGTAATCCTAAATCTTATATTTTGTGTCCCAATCATAATTTTAGTTACTCTACCCTAAGTCTAAATGGATAACCTTAAATCCTAACCCAAACCACAATCAAGTATTTAAATGCTAAATCCTAAATGAACATTTTAATATTGAACCTTAATCATAAATTCTAAGGCATAATCGTAAACATTTAAATATAAATGCTAAACACTCATATTAAATCCTAGAAAATACATACCATAATCCTAATCATATTTCTAATTTAATGATGTAAACGCATACCATAATATTTACCCTAGCCCTAATTCTAAATGTCAAATCATGATTATAAATGCTAGACCCTAATTGCTCAATAATTGTCCTAAATGCTAAAATCTAAATTACTAAACACTAAATTATCCCAATTCTAACCATAATTACAAATTTCATAATCCTTAAAGCTAGCATGTGATTCTAAAATGTAAACTCTAATTCTAATCCTAATTTTTAAACACTAATTCTAAGTGCTAAACTATAATCTTAAATTATCATCCATAAATCCTAAATCTAAACCTAAACCATAATTCTAAATTCTAATGCCTAATCTTAAATGATAAGCCTTGAAATAGTAGTTGTAATTCTATAAATCTTATATTTTGTGCCCCAATCATAATGTTAATTACTATACCCTAATTCTAAATGGATAACCCTAAATCCTAACCCAAACCAAAATCTTATTTGTGTTAAATCCTAATTGTTTTAATATTGAACATTAATTGAGGCAGTCCAGTGGGATGAGTTTATGGCCATAGGGAGACCCTTTTGTTGTGTCTTTCAATTTATAGGGCCTACGATTGATATTAGTATTTCAGAAGACTTCTTTCTTCTAGATGTTAGAAGTAACTAAGGCCCTACCATTCTATAAGCACTCAACCACCCCAATTCACCGTAGTCTTGAGGGCGAGGCCCAAGCCGATCTCTTTTTGCCCACCATATTAGGGGCCTACCCTAACTTTAAAAGCCTACCCTTTCTAAGTGATAGTTATGTAGACACTTTCTCTATCCACTTAGGAAAATTCTCTTATGCATGCACATTGGTAAGCCCCTACTATCTATAGGCCTGGGCAGATACGTTGCAAAGCAGCTAAGGGGCCTCTGCATGCATGTTGATCGGGAATGCCCTACTATCTATAAGCATACGACATAATGGGTTTCCATGGGAAGAGTGATGGAGGGAAATGTTAAGGCATAATCCTAAACATAAATATAAGTTATTTTTAGAATTCACATTTAAATTGATTTATTAATAGTTTTTTGAAGTATTATTTTATGATTAGGCTTAATTTGGTATAATGTTCAATTAGCCTTAAGATAAAAGTTTACTTAAGTGTTTAACTTTATTTATATAATTGATATTTTAGATTTATTTTATTAAATAGTAATTTTGTGAATTTTTATGTTGTTTACATATATTCAGATTATATTTGATGGGCCCACCCCGACCCCCTGCCCCTCCCCCTCCACCCCCACCTCTACGACCACCTAGTCCTCCTCCACCACCTACTATAGAGGATCTGAAGGAGAGCATGAGGCGCAACCTTCACAACCTCATGAGTGATGTTCAAACCATTAGGTGCGAGCGCCCCCCCCCACCTTCGCTCTCACCTACTTTTCCTTGTAGATAGTATGCAAGGCATTGTACACTCTATTGAGCATTTGGATAGTGACATTGGTAGCTTTAGATTATGGAGGCAAAACATGTGTGCCTTCTATTATGATGGCCTATCCTATAGAGATGTCCATCAACTCAAATTAAATAAATGACATTTTAAAAGATATTTTGTAGACCCTAAGATGGACTTGAGATTAGCGAGAAGAAGCCTCGCATTTCTATTAGATGGTGCACACATCCACGTATATCAGTGCATTTTTGGGAGTAGTGGTGGATGGTATTTGACCATCCACTACATGCAAATCATGAGGTGCCCAGCTACTTTCTTAAGAAACTATGGGTTGAGTTTGAATTGGGTTTGAAACCCAATTATTTTGATATTAGATCATTTCAGGGGGTTGTTAGAGGGATGCCTCAGGATAGGCTTAGGGCAAAGCTGAGTGATAATAAAAGGAATCACAAATGTGCTTAGCCTCTTGTACCTCTTCCTATACCTATTGTCCCAATGCCTCACCATCATTGAGTAGTATGACCTACTCTTACTTCACTAAGTGCCCTTCCGGGCAATTTAGTAGAGCAGTGGACACAAGCAATAGATATTTGTCCACTTGGATACATTTGTACTAGTTGTAGAGGTATATGCAGAGGCCACTAGAGCAATGTCAATGCAACACATGATGGCCATGATGATGAGGGCGCTGATTTTGATAATGATGCATACATTGCTCATGGTGATAGTAGTGATGTTATTGATGTGTCATCATTTGTTGACCTTCTGCATGGAGAGGGAGATAGTTAGTAGTAGTAGGTTAAAATTAAATTAAATTTTATAAAGTACATAATAATTTACTTTCTACATATATGCATAATTGTATCAACCATATTAATGTATGTTGATTTTCAATTAACAACAAAGGATGGATGATATTGTTCCTCTTAGGAGGTAGTATAGTCTTTTTTCGAGACCAAAAAATGTTGGCATCCCTCATACGGTATGTACTTTGAATTACACTATAAAAAATTTATATTGGAACTCAAATTTAATAACATTTGCCCATATATTCTTTTTATCTGATTTTGTATGGATTGTCGTTTGTTACACAATTCAATGTTTGTACAGGTCCTAATCCATCGACCACTAAGGCACATCCTCAAATACCTATTGTATGAACTTTTGAAGATAAATATTTTGTAATATTTTTATGTACAAATTGTTAACTCATCTTCAACTTTGATTCATGTATAATTTTATGTATTTTGGTTTTATAAACAGGAGATGGATCATACTTATCCATATAGGCCTCAGTATAGTTTATTTTTTACTCCTTCATTTTTTGGCCATTTCAGAGATGTCGATGATCATCATGGTAGCATATCTTTAGACACATTTGTGACATTGACTACTACTCAAGTATGATATATATGTTTTTATTTCAAAAAAATGTATTGAAAATTATCTACTTTTTAATTTACATACTTTGTAATTCATGTATATATAATTTTGACTCTAGGTTTATGTATCCATAATTTTAGGACTATGTTGCCATGAGTGTTGCTGAGATTATGGGACTAAGCCAGATGGAGGTACATACATCATCCTTTGAGGTCAGTATTGTAATTTATACATACATAGTTCATTATGATATTTATCAAATTTTAAAAATTTATGTATTGTAAATTACAGAACCTCACCACTGCCACATTTGGTAGCTTTCATAGTGCACCTCCTCCTATTACAGAGGGACACCTATCTCATATGGTATTATTTTTATTATGTACTAAATATTTAATTTATTTGCAAGCTAGATTTTGAAACCCATTTCAATTAAGCATGTACATATTTTCTTCTCACGATGCCCTACAGGGTGTCCCACTTGATGAGATACCTCATGTTACATAGGAAGATCCATCTAAGTCCTCTTTGCATGGAGTAAAGAGGATAGTAGATCAAATAGATTAGGTCTTTTGGCACCTTTAGATTGTGTTTTTATGACACGTATTGTTTATTCCGATACACTTTGTATTAGGATAGTTAACTATATTATATGTATTTTTTGACTTCATAGATCATGTTATGACATGATAGACCGTGTACTATATTTTTACGACTTCTTATCCTGCTAGTGTATGCAATATAGATTATTATGTTATCATGTTATAAGTATGAACCATTTTCTTTATTGTAACATATTTTATTCATGTTATAACACATTTTGTAAGTATATGGTACATGAACAATTATTTTAATTATTTATATAGGAACATTAATTTAAACATGTTTGAATGTAAAAGTAATGGGAAAAAATAGGAAGTCATTACTTGAATTGACAATTAAATTTTAATTTCAAGTGCACACCATTAACTTTCAAATAGAAGTGAACTCCTGTTTTTAAATGTTTACAACATGTTTCACAGTAACTGTAAGACAATGTGAATGACATAAATAGAAGTGAACTCAAAATATAAAATTGGTTCAACACATTTCTTCAAATGAGGTTCTGCAAAATAAATTTTTAAAACAAAAACATGTGTTAATAAAAGCATAAATTAATATGAGCTATCTGAATTATGTAAATATGTGTCATGCATGTACTCACTATGTGTAATTGCACAACATGTTGATGTTCGATCCACCTTAAACATTTAAATTGGCATAAATTTTAATTGAGACCTAAATAAGAGGTATAAATTAGTTCTCTAATTTTCTATTGACAATGCATACATACATTTAAAAATTATATAAGTACATATATAAAAATAGCACAATAAAGAACAAACTTACATGTGTTTGATTTAAGTGTAGTCATCCCATTGTACCATCTGCATCCTCTCTCTTTTGCAATGCATCTATGATTGTCTCATGCTCATCCATTGAAATTGTCCATAATACCTTATCGGTGGGTCTCCCTTTGTATCTTTCTAATTTGATATTCATTGCCACAACCAAATGAGAATAGTGTAAAATCTTCTTTTTGGATTGGTAGTCTTCAAATTTTGGTAAACCGTTTCTTCTTGTTAGGTATGTACATAGTCAAGTGCCAGCTACAATGATAGACCCAATTGGATACTCAAAACCATCATCATCTACTTGATGACATATCAATTTTTTCTTAGGTTCCACACATCTAGCTAGCCAATATCATTAGGTGCAATAACAGCATAAACATGTCCTACAAGATAAGATAAAGTACATAAATATTTTAATCACATGTGTACATATATAAATAATATATTGATGACATATACTTGAATTATATTAATAACATGTACATAACTAAATAATATAAATTAAACCATGATCACAACAAAATTTAATTAAATTGTGCATACCAGATTGTATGAGGTCTAAAATTCAACCATAGTCTTCTGATGCAAAAGAAACATTTCGACCTTCATTTACTATATCATCTTGAAAATGTGTGTCAGTAGATGCTAATGATTTATGTTGCCAATCTTCAACCCATTATGTATTCTCTCATTCTTCCCATTCACCTGCAAGACAAAACTAACAAAAACAAGCAAGCTCCCTAGTCCATATGGTCCAAGTGTTAGAATCTAAGCTCCTCAATGAATGTCATTTAGCTGACCCACTAACTGTGTCACAGTCATATCTTGAAAGGATATTCTTCTTTTCAACTAGGTAGAAGAAATCTCTAATTGTAGAGTTATGACTTGATCCTTTGTATAAATATTTGTTACACCATTCCATAATCTCATGTGCATTTTTGAATTTGGTGTTTCCTCAAATTTTAATTACTCACTACTAAGGCCTCTCTTCATGCATGAACCAGCACCATCATGTTCTCCTTTACCATGTCCAGCCTCAAACAAACTCCACACATGTTGGATATTAGTTTTCCTATGTGTCCTACTCAACTAATAGAACATTCTAGCATTCTTGAATCGTTATGTACAATTATCTAACCATTTTCAATGTTGTGTCATTTGAATTTGTCTCTCTTTTAAGTTATCATAAAAGACCTTGAAACAATATTGGACAAACTCAGATGAATGAAGTTTATTATCACTCATATAGAAATGGTACTCTCTCAATATTTTTTGATCCTCCTCTATACTATCAAGTGCATGCCTATAAATTATATGAACATAAATTGTTACTTACACTAAATTGTAATATTATGGTTGTACCTCATCTTGTGGTGCAAGTGTGTACTTCTCTGCAAAGTCAACAACTAAAAGTATAGTACCAATTGGAAATATATTTTTACATATGTAAAATTTTCCATCAAGCCATCTAGCACATTGATAGTTTTTAACATATTTTGGTATGATCACACTCTTAAACTCATCCATAAATGCATGACAACTAACTTTATCTATAACTAGATCGTACGTTCTTCCAATCTTCCCATCCTTCAATGGATATTCAATAGTTTTGAATAGTTTTACATCAACTAATTGTTGTCCAAAAGTAGTCAAAGAATTTTCATGCAAACATTCATCTAACAAAGCAAGATTGCCACACATATCACAAGTACCAGAAAGAGATGCATTGAAAAGAAAATATTGGTCATTAGGTGGCTTACAAAACAAACTTGATATGAAATCCTTTATAGTTTGAGGTAGTATTTTTATACCACATTCTTGCAACATTTCTTTACTATGCATGGCACCATGTATAGATCAAAATACAGCATAATGGTAATGAAATTGAACATGATTTTTACAACAACATGTGATTCTTTCCTTTTTAATCCTTACATACCATGGTTTACACTTTTCAAAAGATCTTTCACTAATGGTAATAATTAACACCTTACCATCTACAAAAATTTTAAATAGTTTAGTTTGAGTTATGTCCAAAAGGTGTTTAGGATGTGGATCACATATTTTTGATCCAACCCTCAATTTAAGAACATCTCTTGAATTAGGTGATACTCTTGTATTATCATGTCAAAAAAATTCAACCAAACTTTTGACTTCACTAGTAAGTTTCATATCAAATCTCGAGAGTCTACCACTAGAAGTCCACATACTATTTGTTGGATCACATTCAAAGTTAACCCTTCTCTTTACAACTCTTTCTAAATTCTTATGATTAACATTAAGATATCCACTTATGTTACTAATCAATCTTTTGTCAGAAGTTGATTTGTTAACTAAAGTCGTTGTTATTGCTTGTTGTGTTGCATTCTTATCTTTAGAGTGACCTCTTTCTGATAACATCAGAGGCACTAGCAACAATGGATGCAACTTTTTTTAAAGACTCATTTTTATTATTGGGTTTTGCATACATTCCCAACTTTTTCATTACTTTTCACATTTTAGACATTTTAATTAGTTTCAACATCAACTAAAATTGAAACCCAAATTTCTTATTATAAAAAAAAATGTCTATATAATCTATTAGCATGTGTCCTAATTTGTCTCCATGAAACCAATCCATAAAGATTATCTAGCACATCATTAGAAAAATGAAAATTATGTTCACACACTTCAGTATCATTCAGTACTTGGTGTTTCCATGTCTACTTTCATACCATTGTTATTTTCAATTGGCATTTTCATTTTCAATGTTATTTAAAATTTGAATCTCACTTTCATTTTTTCTTGGTATTTGTTGTGCGTGATCATTTGGTAATCTATTCTCATGAAGAAAATCTAAATTGTTTAAATCATAACCTACTTCTAAAAAATCACCAATTTCATCATAAGAAAAAATTCAAGGATTTGGAGACACACCTATATTGAATGTTTGATTAGAATGTGCACCTGAATCTCCTTGTATTGGGTTCTCATCTTTAGCTTCTTCATCCATCATGGTATCCTCAATGTCTTTCTCCTCTAGAATATTTCTCAACCTTCTAATTCTTTTTCTTCTCTCTCGTTGACATTGTGCTTCATACCCTTTATTTGTTGCAATCTCCTCATTTTTTTAAAAAATTAATTTCTTCTTTCTTCATTGTTTTGATCTCATGTTTGCACCCGTTTTAAATTTGAATCACTTGCAAATTGTAGAAGATGACAAGAAAATAGAATAATTATGACAGAAATTCACTATTGCAGCTCGAAATTGTCATTCAACCATTGCAATCATTAAAAAGTTCTTTGCGGGGCATCTTTTGGGACCCAACAGGTACATTAGAATCCAGTACCCAAATTTTAAATGATCAGACACCCAATTTTTAAATAATTGGGTACCAGATTGTTTAAATATTGGGTGCTTGATTCAGTTAACAACTAAATTCAAATCGGGCACTTGATTTTTGAATTGCAAATTAGGTGCCCAATTATAATTCTTCGGCGAGAATTTGCATCAAGTTTTGCCTTGGGGAAAGGCATGGAATAGGCTTGGTGGAACCAAACCTATACCTTTATGAACCAAATTTTGACTAAGGTATTTAATTGATAAATTTAGGGATTGTTGTAATTTTTATATAGTTGTTCCCATTGAATTTTTTGAGAAAATGGAAACCCATTATAGGTCTTATTGTTCTGATTTCAAAATTGTAAATTTTATAGTGCTATGAGTTCATTTTCTATATTTTCATTGTTTATTAATCAAAAGTATCTCTTAAACATAAAATAGTGAGATTCATTAAAACCTTAATAACTTTTTTAATTTTTTATATTTTTTAAATTAATTTACATGTCATCAATCTTCACACAATTCTTTTGAAGTTTAAAAATAATCCAAAAAATAAAATTTTGATTAAATTATGGTGTCTACACACAAGAGGTTTTAGAAATTAGCTTAATCGTCAATTAAAAATTAATAAATAAAAAATAATTCATTAAAATAATTCAAAAAATTCATTCTCATCAATCTTTGGTGTGTTAGGTAACTTCATTAAAAGGATTCACAAAAATTCATTTAGTTGTGTCAAATTATGGTGTTCGTACACGAGTGTGGTATGGTCCTAAAACAAGCATTTTGAAAAAGTAGTTTTTAAAGATCCATACCAAAAAAATAATCTATCATATGGGTATACAAATAAATTACATATTCGAAAAGGAGATTCCAAGCACTACGATTTTAATTTCTGAAGTTTTTTCATATTTAATCTCTAAATGCCTCAAATTTTGGTACCAATTGACAATATATTTCAGAAATAGGATAAACACTTCCACTTTTTGGCCAAAAGTGAGACCCAACTTCTTACACTGACCCTAATGCATTAGTTGTATATATGGGAACATGGAGTGCATCAACCACAATGGATTAATTGTACAAGCTCTTTCATATCAATGCACTAGTTGTTTATATAGGAACACAATGTACATTGACCATGATTCCCTGACTATATAAGTTATTTCAAGCCAATTCACAGGTTGTTTATATGAACACGGTGCATTTAAAACAATATGTTGATTGTATAAGCTCTTTAAGATCAATGCAATGGCTATTTATATAGTAACACACAACACATAGACCACAATGTACTGATTGGATAAATCTTTAAGTTCAATACATTGGTTGTTTATATAGGAAATTCGAGTGCATTAACTAGGTAAGCTTTTAGGTTAGTGCATTGGTTGGTTATATAGAAACATGGAGTGCAATAGCCACAATGCACTAATTTTGTACAATATATTTCAAATTCACTCAATTGCATGAGTATGGAGAAGTTGCATTTGATTGGTATTGAACTGTGACCTGCTTTGTAACATTGTTCTTTCTTTCTCCTGCAAGACAAACCAATCATGCCGGATTGACTTTGTTAATTATTTTGGAATTTGTCTAATTACATTTTAAATAACTATCACTATCATACCCTCTAGGAGGCCTTAATTTGGTTCAAATGTAAAAGAGCATACAACTATTCTTGTGCTACACCATATATTGTATAAATGAGCATACAATATTCTTGTGCATTTTACCTTGTTGCAGAAGTTGGCGATTAAAGGAAATAAAATTCAAATATCACAATTCTATTGTTTAGTTCTCATAATTTTTTAATTGTGTAATAGTGAGTTTCTAAAGGGGCCAAAACCCTTTTGCAAAAAATTTGAATAAAGTATTAGAGCTTTAAAGACAAACATGAAATTGTTGCATGGATTACTAGTACAAATGTTGAAAAAAGAATAACTAACATTGCAACACTAATAAATGGCACAAGATAAAATACCCAAAATAGGAAACTCAAGTACTTGAAATTGTAGAGCTCCAAAAATACTTAAACACTCACAACAATCCATTGAGTTGAATTGTGGAAGTACATTTTATTCTTGACCATTTTCCCTTTCTTGATAATGAAATTCAAGTCAAATCTATTCATAAAAAAAATTGAACACTTACATTACCAAATAATCCATACAAAATGGATCCTTCATTTTTCTTTTATCATTGTTTGAAAAGGTAAACAAACTTCCTTCACCCACCAACCACCTCCAAAAACCTCAAATCTAGGAAATGCATACCTTTAATCCCTTCAAAGCCAAGTTGATCAAACCCTTCTCCAAACATTAGCATTCCTCTTTCTAATGAAATATTCCTTGTAGTGAAAATAACTTAGATACCTATATTCTTATATGATTAGAGACAATCTAAAAGTCTTCATTTTCCTTGCACCTCCTTAACTTGGTCAGGTGTGGGGGGTGCATCTTCATTCCAAAACTATTATCAAATTGTGCCTTCATAATTTTCTTTTATTTCCAAGTAGTCACATTATCCATCTTATTAGGATTATTCCTCACATAATTCTCTTCTCTATGACAATTGCAGTAGACAAAAGGGATAAATTTTAAACTCAAGCAATTGAGGCCAACTATAACAAAGGGAAGCTTCAAATCCATACTTACATTCATTTGAAATCTATCACATACTAGCCTTTTCAAAAACTAGGTAACAACATCAATCACAACAAGCTTCCCAAAATAACTAACAACACTATTTGAAATGTCCTCATTTATTCTCAAGAGGCAAGCTTAGGAGCCTAAATTAGAGAGGAACTACATTCACATCCTTGATATTGGGGTTAAAACCTATGCTCTATTTTATTAACAATAGTCTCAATCTACTTAAGAACTGTGAGCCATCCAACAAGCTTCTAACACAATCCTTGTAGATAGAGAAGGTGTGAGAATTTTCCTAATTAAGGAAATTAATTCAATGCCAATATTTAGAATCTTAAGAGATAGTACAAATAAGAGAGACAATTATGATCAAATGAGAATCGCAATAATGATTAAATGATAATGGATGAGTACATTATATATTTCCCTCTATATATAGGCAATGCATGATAACTAGGAGTGATGCAAATGATAAGGTATTAACTAGACAAGGTATAATAGAATTTCCACCAAAGGTGGATCATCTTCCATTAGGAAATAAACTATGAGCAACATATGCAATAATGAGATGATAATGTGATAAAAACACAAAAGTGGAGCTCACAAACAACGAGGTGTGAGACAACAACTATGTACAAGTGGACTTCTCTACAACATGTGCTAAAATGAAATGAAAACTCCTAGGTTTCTAAATGATAACTAATATGAAATTTCATTATCCTAATTAAAATATAATTTGTAATACTTAAGTACACCAACACCCTCCCTTAAGTGCAAGTTAGGGGAGTGCACTTAAGCTTGGAAAAGCTATATGAAAATGCAAGATGGGTTTCAATTACTAGGCCATGTTAGGTACCCATGAACAAAATGCAAGTGCAAAAGATATGTTAAGAAATCTCTCATAAAACATAGAAAGAGGGAAAACCTTGTGGGAACCCCCCCCCAACCAAAAAGAGAGATAATTACAATAATAGAAAATGAAAGAGAAGAAGACCTCGTGTGATGAAATGATTCCCCCCATAAGAGAGGACCGAGAGGTCAAGTGACCCCCCCTGGTGAAATATTTAGCACCCCCAAGAGATCTCACAAATGAAGATACTTGATCTTACTAAAGGGTTTGGTGAAGATCTCTATAATCTACTCTTCTATAGGACAATATTGCAACTCAATGACTTGAACTAGATTTTTTGATATTTCTATAACACTCTGATTATCACAATAAATGACTCTAGGTCATGGAATACTAAAATGAAACTCCTTTAGGATATGTTGAAGCCAAATAAACTCTATAGCACATTAACAACCCCTCAATACTCAGCCTTATTCAAAGAAAGAGAAATAGAATTTTCCTTCTTACTCTACCAACAAATGGGACAAGAACCAAGATGAAACATGTAACCTAAAGTGGACTTGTGAACATCAAGATTGCCTCCATAATATGAGTCTTTGTGTCCAACCAACTTAATCTGAGTATCTATTGCATAGTGAATCTCGTGTGTATTACCATGTATTTAATGCAAGATGCATTTGGTTGCCTTCTAATTTATCATGCATTGCATATACATTGGCATGGTTGCCTATACAAACCCTGACATAGTTGTGTTTGGCTACAAGAAACCATGTGAAATGCAAAAGCTATGTCAAGGTGTGTATGTTTGAAGTAGATGAGACTTCCAATAAGTTTTCTATATAATGTAGCATCAACAAGTGGTGGTGCAACCTTGCAATCAATCATGCAAAATCAAGGAAGTAAATCAAGAGCATACTTGGGATGAGAAATTGTGATCCCTTTTGAGGACTATATAATCTCAATACCAAGGAAATATTGAAGTAAACCCTATAGACACCTAAATTTGATTACACTATTTTAGTAATCCTATTTAGTTATCTAAAAAGGCATTATTAATTAAATTTCTATTTAATTAATCCTTTGTCATCCCCTAGTTGATTAATTTAATTAATCATCTATAGTCCTAATTGATAAATCAAATAATCTATTATTTATCAATTAAATCCTATTCTTCTATCTAATTCCAAAAATCCCCATTTATTAAATAAATCTATTTGATAAATGAAATCCTCAAATTCAAAAACCCCTAACCTATCTCTAATCCTCCACTTAGCCTAATCCACCCCATCCACCCATACTAACCAAGCTTAGCCACTAACTCACCCACCCTCATTAATGCCATCCACTTGCACATCTCTAACATCCCTAATCTAATCCTAAACCCAAGCCTAATCCACCCCCTAATGTTGTCACATTCCTTAAACAAGTTTAAGACTTTCCTAATCCAAACCAAAGTCTCCCCTCAAAAAACCCAACCACTAAGTCATGAGTGCTCTTACAAAACATAAAAGACTCTTACAAACCCACTCATGACTCTTACATCCATCTTACACACTCTTCCCTCTTCCACACTCATTCCTCTTACATCCCTCTTACATACTCAACCCCACTCATCATGACTTTAACCAACCCTTTACCCTACCCTCTCACACTCATCCTCCTTGTGACAAGTGTCACCTTCCCATTGGTGCTAAACAAGCACAATCCATGTGCTCCCCTTTGAGTGCATCTTAGCCCTCCTTAAGCCTTCATCCATCCTTGCATCTAAGCCCTCCATCTCTCTACCCCTTGGCCTATAAATTGAATCCCCTCCCAATCCATTTCATCAACAATCTTTGAGCTAAAGTTACCATGCTATTTTGAGAACCAAATCCATCAACCATACCCTTATAATGCCAAATTGAGAGCTCACAAAGCTACCAATTTGCCATTACCCACCTCCATTGAAGCAGCTTTTGAGCATCTTGAGCATACATCCACAACAAAAGGACACATCTACAGAATCAAGAAAGCATGGAGTGCTCTTTCTTGTGAGGTTTGCACTTCTTGTTTGCTTTCTCTGTCTAAGCATATATGTGAATTTAGTTTTTGGTTTGTGAATGTTTACTTTATTTGTTAATGTTCTTTGCACACTGATTCTGGTTCCTGGTTCTACAAACCCAAGTATGTCATAGAAAATATGTCCTACAAAGACTACTTGACACTTTCTATGATGAATGAAGTACTCCATGTAATGATTAAGTTATCCTTCTAAAGAATGTAGACATTCAAATTTGAATGACACTTGGTGAATCTTACTATGAGAAGAAAGGAATATATATTGGCATACCAATACGTTGAATCTTGTTTGAGTCCATAGATATACTTCCTCAACCTAAAAACCATATAATTATTCTATAAGAATCCCTATAGATGCTCCATATAAATCTCCACAAGAAGATCCCCAACCCACTTAACGTCCATCTAGTGTACAACCCAACCATGAGCTAAAAAAATAGAAAGTGTCAAATGAATGGATTTCGTCTTGGAAACTAATGCAAAGGTCTTAGTATAATCAACACATGGAACTTGTGAGAAAACTTATTCAACAATTCTAGCCTTATGTTTAACCACACTTCATCCACTACAAACTTGGTTTGATAGATCCAGATAAAATGAAACAATTTTCTTTCCTTATGAAGAGTAATGAAGTCCCAAGTGTTATTCCTCATCAAAGAGTCATACTCTTCCTCTATAGGTTTGTCCCACTTAGGAACCCTAATGATTCCTTAAAAGACCATGGATCTGAAGTAATCACTACATAAGCATGTGGAAATGATTTGTGTTGTGGTAATGTAGTTCAAGTTCAAGTGAGCTGCCAATGGAAGTGACTAAGCCACCATCAAACAACCACACAATAGAAATACAATACAAAACACAAGATCAAATGGAAATTCAATTCTTTATTCATCAACAACTGATTACATGCAATGTACTAGGTTGTAAGGCATTCCTAGTTATGGCCAAATAAATAAGTAATTACAATAACAATTCTGCAAGATCTCACAAGATCTAACCAAACACTAGCTAGTCCAAATGTAATACTCCACAACAATCTGGCAGAAATGCCAAGAAAGATCTAAACTTGTGCTTGCAAGCTACCAAGAAAACTTATTGTTTCCTAGGCTCACACTTAGCTACTAGCTCTGCTAAACTTTGCTCCTCTGAGGTACACCTCTCTAGCATACTTCCCTCTAACTTCCTACATCACTATCCAAACCCCTCCTTTTATACTTGCATGGCCACAAGTCAATCTATTACAAATAGAATCATTTAGAATCTAAATAAACATAATATGCCTTAGTTAGCTTACCTCAATCATTAAATACACATAAGAGAAAGAACAAAGACCCTAAATAGGTCCTCACACATCCCATGATTGATCCATGTCATGACCACATGCACAAAAAATTAAATGCACTAGT
This sequence comes from Cupressus sempervirens, assembly GCA_028749045.1. Lineage (NCBI taxonomy): Eukaryota > Viridiplantae > Streptophyta > Pinopsida > Cupressales > Cupressaceae > Cupressus > Cupressus sempervirens. The sequence goes on along the minus strand of CM053791.1, from coordinate 732,964,288 downwards.
CAACCTATCAAATCTCCCACTAACACCTAGTCACATAACCAAACCGCCAAGCCAAAGCAACAACCATTGAGCATGCCAAGTACACACTGAGCATACCAAGCAAGCATGTCCACCAAGCTCCTTATCCACTAAGCAAAATTTCCACCAAGTAGATAATCAATTGAGAACCATAAGAATAACTGAGTCCATTCATTCATCGAGTTCCTCAAGTGAAAATACAACCAAGAGCTTCCCCAATAGTGACCAAACATCACCTTCTTTCAACAAAGATCACCAACTCCAAAGGTTAAAATCAATCCCACATACAAGATTTCCCAAGATGCTCCTACAATAGACACCCTAGGTGCAAAAAGATATTCTTAGTAGTTGTAAGAACATCTTCTAGGATTCAGTATATAAACCCTAAATTGGTTCTTCTCATACATGTCCTCCAAGTCTTCAACATGTACACTCTTTCCTTTTTCCCACTTCTACAAATTCTTTCTTGCAACATAGAACTACTTACTCTACTTCTTCACATCTTTCCTTGGTGTACCACAGGTCTTTTTCCTATGCTAATCTCTAACCCCTTGAGAATACTTCAACTCAATTCACCTATAAAAAATCAAGTTCCTCTTACTGAGTTATGTGTTCTGCAAAGGAATCAGGGAAAAATTCTTGGCACCCCACTTAAAAATAAATACATTCTTAAAAATATCATGTACTTCCCTAAAATCATATTGCTAAGGTCTGCCAAGTAATATGTGACAACTACTCATGTCCATAATATCACACAACACTTGATCCATGTATTATCCAATCTAAAAATTAACAAAATATTACTCCCCCACTTCCAAAGCATATTCATTCTACAGCCAACTAATCCTATCAGGACAAGGATGTCTTACTCTCTTCAAAAAAAAATCTGAACCATCTCCTTGGCAAATACATTATCAGTACTACCACCATCCAAATCACATTCCAACATTTACCTTTAGACTTGCATCGATTTTTGAACAAATTCCTCCTTTGTCAACGTTCCATCTCCTTCTTACCGAAAAATACCCACCATTCAAAGACTACATGAATCATCATTTGAGATTTTGTCTAAGTCTTCAAAATTGTCACATGAGTAACTGGATTTTATTTCTAAGATTGCAATAACCGGCAGTACACTTAAAGCAGTAGTTAGTTTTGGGTCTAGGAAAACCTGTTATATACCTGCGAATTGAAGTTCTTGCCATGCTTTTGCAAAGAATTTATGTTTCTTCTTTACAAACTTATAATACATTTTTCAATATGGGATATATGAAAATTTGGCTTGTGGCTTATGTTGTAAAAATTTTCCAAAAGGCCATTAAATCCTAAGTGGGACTACAATTTGAATAGACAATTGGCTAGTTTGTGGCATAGCAATCTGGTGGTTTTTGATGCTATTATTTGTGATAGAAAAAATAGGAGTGGTGAGAACAGAGATATGGTAGCTAGCAAGTTGTAAAATTCTGGCTAGACAAATATATATAGAAAAAAAGAGTGACAAATGCACATATATGTGCAATAATATACATATGTGTGCGCGCACACACATTTATATACATGTATGGTACATACTACATACATATGCATATATAGGAGAGCAACCTGTACACATAAACAAGACTACTTTCTAGATGGATAAATAATATTTTAATAAGGTGTGAGCCTCACTTTATGGAGCCAATGCCTTGTATGTGCAATGCATACATAGAAATGCGCAATAATATCCCCATATAAACCAAGTGAGGGATTTATACCAGGTTCTATACATCTATATATTTTTATGCATGCAACATTCATATAAGTATTCTAAAGATATTATTTGAGACTTGAATATAGGGAAAAATACTATTTAAGAAGAATTTGTGAGACTTATGGTGTTGGAAATCTTAGAAAAATAAAACATGCACATCTCTGCTAAATTGTGATATTGCTATTAGGATTCAACAATGTAGTTTTTAAGTCAAACTCATTGACTCAATAATCCCTACTTATCTCTGTTAAACTTGTAGCAATAATCCAAAGGAAAAATACTATAATGAGTAAATGAAAACTCCCTGAGTGTAATTTGTAAAAGTTTCTAATTTATTGAAAACTCAAAATTTCTCAATGTTTTGCACCTATAGCTTTTCCTCAATGGCAGTGGCTCCAATAAGAGTCAAATTTCTTTCGATTTCTGCAGCTAACTGTTCTAGACTTTGACTTTGTTCATCAGAATTAATAATATCTTGTTTTTCTTTGATCCATCTCTTCTGTACATGTTAAAAATTATTACAATTAAATGAAACATAAATAGATCTCAATGGATGAATTTATGTTTTCATCTATATTTATTGAATTCAGCGTGCAAGAATATGCCAATAGATGACAAGACTTGCATCTAAATGCACTTGCCTCCCAATCCAAGTAGGAATCTTCATTAAGTTTTGAATATGCCAAAGCCAATGTTCTAAGGCCTGCTTCTCCATACTCGTTCAAATGCTCCAATGTTTTGTATCTCCACTCCTCTACTTTTGAAGAAAGTCTCTCGAAAATGATATTATCATCACCTTTGCATAAAAGTAAAATCTCACTATGTGGATCATAGACAATCATAAACATACACTTCTTGAAACCCAATTGAGAAAAATAAGTATATGCTATTAATTTCTGAGTAAATTTCACTCAAAACCTGTTACATGTATATTGTAAACAAATGAATTGTGACATGTAATTTATATCAACAAACCATGTTACCTTATACTACTAAAATCAATTGTGTTCAACACCTCATATTCAAACTCATGGTACCTCCCAATTGATTGATAAAATTGAATAAACAATGAAGATGATGATTGTTTGTAAAGAAAAAAACCTACCATCTTAGCAGCCACAACAAAAGTTGCCTCATCTGGTGATTCTCCAAGCTACAACTATAGACAAAAAATGATAAATGAATGAATGAGTGAAGATTTTTAATGACATCCATGAGACTAATCAGTATAATGGACCACGGATCAAATCCTAAATGATTACACATATTAAGTTAAAATTCAAGAATATGCATAGATTCTTTTAGGGTAGGAATACTATTTTTCTGGAAATAAGCCCAATAAATCTGATCGATCCAGTAGAGAATCTATAAAAGTGAGGTTAAAATTCACTATTGTGACAATTTTAGAAACAATGCGATATGTCTCTATCATAAATTGGATAATGTCAATCGAAACTTCTTTAAATAACAATCCAATTTAGTATATGGAGGGTTATACAACCTAGAGCAGTCAAGAAATTTATTCTAAAAAATAATGCAAAAATGTTCAGCTTTTAGATTCTCTTTAGTTTGAGTATTCATTGACAATTTGGAAATTCCACTAGAGATAATTAAAGATAGTAATTAGAATTTTAAACAAATATAGTTACTCACCAAGTACTCTAGGTCCTGCATGATCAAAGTAATGGATGAAAATGTGGTCATTGGGGCCACTATCCACCACTTTACCAAGAAGGAGATCTTTTATGCACTCTAATGCCCACTCTCTAGAAAGGGTCCCAAAGAACTCAACAAGGGCCTGAAAAGTTCTGGAATTGGTAAGGGAATTGATATTTTCTATTCAATTTCAAGAGCACATGATGTTTCACAGACCTGTGGCTCAATAGCATGGGTGTTGACACGTTTGATATCAGACAACTCTATATAGTGTTGTAACCAAACTTACAATGTTAGTGATGCATAAATATTTCCTAAGAAACCATTTGACATAAGGAAAAATGGAGTAAACCTAAAAAAATATTTCCACAAAAATTCATATAGACAATATTTCATACAAAATATTCAATCTATATTAAAGCTCAAGTATACTCCCAACGAATCACCTACCTAAAGTGGGCGCATATATAAACCAACTTTCTCACACAACTATGTTATATGAGGATGGTCATAGTGACTAAATATTCCATTTGCTAAGATAGCATCAACAACATTAGGGAAAGTGACCAAATTAATCTCAAGAACCTACAAGGAAAATAAAATTAGAAAAGACAAAATCACAGTAATTTCTACAATCAACAATGTATAAATAGTTACATTACAACTTACCTTAGTTTGAAGAAGAGCATGTTCTAGAAAATTAGGCTTCAAAACATCCAACAAAAATGATGTTGCTTCATGGATCATATTATGTTGCATATACATTTAAATTTGAAACAAAAGTATAGTAAGTTACAAAGAAGTTTCCTTATGGTCTCCATAGTCTACCAAACCTTTTAAACATTTTCAATCTATCTTGTAAGATACTATCACTTTCCACTCTATTTACCAGTGTCATACATAACAACAAAATATGAGTCCACTTTAGCTCAAACTACAATAGCATTAATTTCATGCCTTGTGGATATTCTAGAGAGCACCATGATAGAATTTTTGGTGAACCTAGCGAGCCCAATGTTCCATTCCAACCTGTATACACAAAAATGAACTTAGCAAAAATCATGTCAAAGCCAACCACTATCGTGGGAAGCAATTTTAGGATTCATATTAGATAATCTTGTTGAAAAATGGGGTCATATTTGAGTCAAAGGTTAAGTGGTGGAGTTCTTTTATTTGTATTTAATAAAAACTAAGGTATATAGGACTAGGAATGACGAAACCAATCTTTGTTTGAAGCCTTGAAAGCATTTTGCCTAATTTGCCATATTTGGCCTAATTGAGGGCTACTATCCCTAAAGCCTTAATTTAACCCAAGTTTTCTAAGAGCCCTAGAAAGGGGGTAAGACCTTAGAGAAGTGGAGTCCACTTGGAGAGATAGAGGTCAACATTGGGTAAAGGTTGGTAACCTTGCTTGGCATCTTGCAATGGGTTGGGTACTACTAGGCACTTAAAGAAGATTTTGGTGGATTAAGGCTGTAGACTCTGCATTAGTTGATGCAAGATATGAGCACATATTTTGGGCAGCTTACAAGTTACACTACCTCAACTTGGTGATGCAAGAAATTGGCATCCAAATAAAGTGGGTGAAAGAAATAGTGTGCATTATTCAAGCACATAATTCTTTTCTTTGGAGCATTATGATTTTAGGATATGCAGATGATGAATTGATCAAGCTTTAGACCCTTCCAAATAAAAGTGGTAGGAAATATGACTTATTGGGATGAGAAGATGAGAGGTAGATGGATTTGGGTTTTGTGATTCCTTGGTATGTTAGTTTGAGCTTCACTTGGTTTCAAGAATACTATAATATTCTCTACTTAACAAGGCCAACCACATGAAGGTGGAAACTCATCTGGCCTCACCCCCCTCCCCCTAAAATCAATCTAAATTCCCCATCAACATCTAATTAGATACTTCATTCATTTCATTCATCCATTTATGAACTATAACATTCAATCAATATAGTCACATAAGATTCATTAATATGATATAAAATTCATTAATACGCAATAGTAATCAAGACTTTATATTATATTATTAGAAGATTTTACAAAAAAATTCCCTGTTCAACTGTGGGCACTAGGGGAAAAAGAATAGGGCAAATAAAACCCCCAGTATAACTCAGGATCGGAGTCTTGTATACATTATAGATGCCCTTTATAAGGGTCTTTAAGAAGGCATACCTCCTTTTATACAAAGGGAGGATTTCTGATAGAAGAACCTCCAAAAACAAATACAAGGTTGGATCAAAATCTATCTCAGCCAAATTCCCTTCCCAACATATTGGAGATTACAAATAACAGCAGCTGAGAGGGTTACAAATATTAATGTTGGAGTAAATTGGAGTGACAAAATTTTGAGGAGATCTCTAGTTTGGTTAAAGAAATGGTGGACATTGGAGGTAAATGTTGCAATCCTTGAATAACCTGTAATAAAAAAACAATATTCCATGGCAATGAAAAGAAGGGGGGTAAGGGGTTAATAGGTCTTACCCCCCTAAAACAAATATCCAACAAGTCACATGTTCTCAAAATAGGAATCTGTAAAACTATTTAGCACCTTACACTTCCCACAAAAGAGGAAAAACAAATTGGCTTCAAGCAAGGCTATAAAGTAGTGGTTGCCCGCCATGATAGAGATTCTAGTGGCCAAAGAAATGTAAAATATTTTGGTGCATTGGTTCACACAAATGTAAATAGGCCTAATCAATAAGAACTAAAATTGAGAACTTCATGAGAAATAATCTATTTGATAATAATTTCGAACAATGATAACAATGCGCATGACATTTAACTGCATCCTTCTACTCCCGGCACAAATCCTACTCATGATTATGAAGGCTAATAGGCACATCGTGACTATCTTCAACATAAAGGCTAATAGGTTGATGCGCCCTTGTAATAAGAAATAAATGGGTTTAATTCTAAGCATTTTTCGAGCATAAGGCTAATGTGCCCCTGTAATAAGAAATAAATGGGTTTAATTCTAAATTTTTTTTAATGTTATAAATATTTCATTAATATAAAGAATATAACAGGGATTTTTATTTACTTGATAGTGCCACATCATCTACCACATTTTGTTCAGCCCCAACCTCAACATGCTCAACACTAACATCACGCTCAATTCCATTACCATGGCATTCTCCATACTCAAAAATTATCACATAAAGGTTACACCAATTGCAATTTAAGATGCCAAATTTTATTAATAATTACATAATTAATTTTCAATAAAAAATTAATATGTACCTCTATCACTATGATGCACATCAAGGCCTTTGTCATGTGTAGGATATGTGCCTTCATAATCATGAGTAGGATCTATGTCGGGAGATTTGCATATTGGGCATGCCTTGAACAAGATACTGAAAGATTTTATCAACAAATATATGTTGCTTGAAGGGTATAAGTGCACTATGTGCCTAGTTGGGATTGCCATGGGCTACCCATTGAGCTCAAAGTTCTGCAGTCCATAGACCGAGAGGCAAAGAAAGAGCTCACACCATTGAAACTAAGAAAGAAAGTTGCTCAATTTTCCAAGAAAACTATGTTCTTATATATGTTTAAACACATATATAACATGTGTGTTTATATTCAAGAAAATGCAATTGGCAGGTATAAAGCTAATGTTAGGATTAAACCACATATAGAAATAGCAATTACATGCAAATATATAACCAATAACAAAAAATAATAGATCACATAGAAAAGAACACAAGGCACCAAGATTTAATGTGGTTCACCCAATCCTTGGGCTACGTCCACCAAATAGCAAGTCCAATATTTTTATAATCTAATGATTACAACATCCTTATTACAATCTGTAATCTCTTATAGCTCAATATTGCCGCAAGAACCAATTTCACATCACACTTATGAAAACAATCCATAACACTAAGCCCTTTTATACAAGTATTTTAACCGATTTAGGGTTATAATTAATAATTACATGTCGGCTCAAAATCTTGATAAAATAGGGCCCGATAAAATTTTGGAATTTATGAAGTATGTACAATACTTTCCTGATTAGTCACCACAATCTAACAGCTAAATCACACAACCTTTGCCATCATTATTGATGCCTATGCCAAAACAAGAGCTTTGGAATAAGCTATGGACATGCATTAAAGCATAAATAAATTTTGTCAGATGTTGTAGTCACAATAGTCATGGTAGACATGTTTGAAAAATGGAAGCATAGACGAGGCATGTTAATTTTTTGATAGAATTCACGAACAAAGTGTGGTCATAGTATAGCATTGCTAGTTTTTTATGTGTTGTTAAACTCCTTTACCCAACTCTTAGTTTGTTTTTGGGTGCTTAAAATGGATAGTACAGATATAAGAATGGTAGAGATTAAGACTTAGAAACCATGAAACATATTGGGTGAGCTGAGGATGGTCATAAATGAAACAAAATTATTTCTCTGATGATTGAATCGTAATCCAAAAATCAATTTGATGTTTTTCAAGTAAACATTTAACATCAAGCATCTATGACTTCCTCACTTCTATCAATCATTGGTGTTGATTTTTTTCTAATGTTACATTCTAGAACACTTATGAAATTCATCTCTAAAGCTAATTATAGGCTATCATAACTTTGAAATACAAAGATTTTTTTTTTTGCATAGAAGCATATTGGGACATTCACAACATAATAACTACTTAAACAGATATATCATATTAATTTAACACCACAAATTAAATCCAATATGATTACAGGTATCAATACAAGAAATAAAAAGTTGAACTTACTCCTTAATCCTATGTATCCTAAAAAATCTATAGATAATAAGATTAATGTAAGAGAGATACAAAGATATCATTCCTACCCTACGCAGTTCAGTGATCTGACAAACACCCCTTTAAATTCCTACTAATTAGTGGTTCCCAGTCCCCAATCATGTGGCTTATGAAAATCAAATGTTCCATAGCTACTTATAGTCTCTCTAAATATACATCTGCTTAGGTGGAGAATAGGCCACCAAAGATGCTTAAACTTGAGTCTCAAGTTTCTACTCCAATTTTTTTGGCTTTGAAGTACTACCAATTTTGAGTGCTATAAAGTTCATTCCATGTCAAATCTATTTCCAATGCTGAAATACTAGTCAACTAGTTCTCATCCTAATCACCCCACATAAAATCAAGGGAAGTAGGCCAAGTATGGACTTGAAGATGTTGAGGCTCACTATTCACAACCTCCTCACATCTAGATTCTACATGACCAGACAACATTGAATTGGCTTCATATGTAGAGACACTTCTAGAATTATCGAAGCAAAAAATTGAAATTCTTACTAGAAGTCTATTGAGAAATTAAACCCAATCCATATAATAGGAGGAATTCAAAACAACCGAGGACTTTAGGACCAAAAGAGAAAAACATATTTGAAAAAACCAAAAATCTCAATTAATCCTCACTTTCAAATAACTTTATATAGAATAAAACCCAAGGATTCCAAAATAACATCCAAAGATTATACTCTTTGCAAGATTTGAACTCTGAACATCACAAAAACTATCAAACTGTCTTGGAAACATATGAATCTTCTGAAATGGAAATTTTTTTGTGGGGTGGCACATTCTAGTTCAACACTCTACCTATACATAGATGAACATTGGCCAATTATAATTATATGTAACCAAAACTAAATATGTTACACATTCACAAAGACAGCAAGATAATGGTGCTTATGTTTGCCATGAACATTAATTGTAGGTATAATCAAATTTGCATATGTATACATATACATGTATATATACTTATGGGAGATAGTTTGTACACACACACACACACACACACACACACACACACACACATATATATATAGACATACATTTATATATACATATATGGAAACATACATTTAAACATATATATCTACATAAATACAATTGTACTATATATATATATATATATATATATATATATATATATATATATATATATATATATATATACATACATATATATATTAGAGATTGACTTGCACTAGTGATTAACAATGATTAACTTGCACCACAGACCGACGGTCTTCATCTTTGTTGTGGGCTATGGACTGGGTAATTCTTCATTTGGAGAGAAGGTTTTCATCATGGCAGCAGCTCATAAAATATCTCAAGGTAAAACTAATATAAGTTGCTTGAGCTCAAAGTTTTGTAGTCCATAGACCAAGAGGCAAGGAAAGAGCTCACACCATTGAAACTAAGAAAGAAAGATGCTCAATTTGCTAAGAAAATTGTTGATGCTCAAAGGAAATCATTTAGGAGATATAGAATATGGGGAGAGTGGGACAATCCCTATCTAACACTTGCTTCAAAGTATGAAGCTACACAGATTGAAGTATTTGGGAAAATGTTTTTTCAGGGCAAATTCTAACCAACACGATAAATTGTGATGGCACTCAAAGCACCAAGGAGGTCTATCACACCCATGAGAAGAAGACCTTGCAAAAGAAATTAAGGGTCTTGTCATCCATCAAAAAATCTTGATCATGAAACCAAATGGAGAAGATGTCAAGGGAGAAACACAAGCTTCACACAAAAGCACGTGACAAAACAAGATCCAAGACACACACACACAGCCTAGAGCTCCCAAATGTTGCAACATATATTAATAGGAAAGCATCTACAAAAGAAATCCTTAAGAAAAAAACCATACGGCTGGAAAAATATGCTTAGGATTGAAGTAGAGACTTTGAGTAGTATAACAGCTATAAGGAATTCAATCTTAACATGAAACTTAGTAAATTAGTTGCAAATTTATTTGGCTAACTATCTAGGAGAATGAGAGAAACTTGCAAATTAACTCTAATTTATAATAGTAGGCTAAGCATCTGAGAGAACTAAAGAGAGACTTGCAATTTAATTTAAGTTATGACATTTAGCATTCCAACTAATATATTGGACTTGTGAAGATATACTAG